>CAWUFW010000713.1:1247328-2494656 GCA_963921515.1 Calotriton arnoldi | reverse complement strand
GATCTTTTCCTGGACCTTCAGCATTTTTAGGGTTTGCCCATCCCAGAAAAGGAATCCTTTGCTACGAAACTGGTGGAAATCTGCAATCACTGGTTGTCACCCAGCTCCAACAGGGTCTTGACGTTGTTATGTTATGTTAAAAAGTCTTGTTGAGCGCACATACACCAAACGGTTTCTTGGCGCTGAACCGAAGCAGTTACAGTCACTAGACGAAGAATTCAGTCGTAAGCTTGGGAGAATAGCCATGTCTTAAGAAATTTCCTGAACTGAGTATAGGAGGTGGTCAATCGTAGTTCAGGAGAGAGAGAATTCCAGAATTCAGGTGCCAAGGTCGAGAATCTGAGGCCCCCATGTTTTTTACGTTTAAAAGAGCTAGAGATCAGTAGGTTTTTATTTGAAGAGCGTAAGTCTCAGGAGGGGACATACCGCTGTATCTTTGAGGTGATAAAGGCCGGACCACAACCCGAGAGGGCTTTGTAGATGGTGCAGCCCAACTTGAAGAGGCAGCGTTGAGCCACCGGGAGCCAATGGAGGCTCTTCAATAAAGGTCTCACGTGATGGTGCTTAGGTTGACCATAAATAAGTCTGGCCGCTTGATTCTGAGCCAATTGAAGTCAACGTAATTGGTATGCAGGAATACCAACATACAAAGAGTTTGCGTAATCAATATGCGACATTACCAGTGCGAGGACGACTTGAATCAGAGCCTCAGTGGTCAAAAATCTGCTGATTTTCCGGATTCTCCGCAGATGAAAAAAACAAACGGAGACCACTGAGCTGATCTGCACCTTCATAGTGAGATCATCACTAATCATGATTCCCAAACTTTTGACCGAGCTCACAGGGGAAGGGGGACACCCTAGTAGTGGAGGCCAAAAGTTAGAATTCCACGGATTGGATGAGCCACCAGTAAGAATAAGCTCAGTTTTATCGGGATTTAATTTGAGCTGGTTGGCATTCATCCAATTACTAATAAAGTTCATTGTGGATTGGAAACTAGCCATCGATGATGGGGAGGCATCGATCTTGAACACTAGCTGAAGATCGTCAGCATAGTTGAAAGTTACGACCTCTTTCTTTCGGAGGGCCAGAATTAGGGGGAAAATGTACAAATTAAACAAGAGAGGTGAGAGGGAAGAGCCCTGTGGGACCCCGCAGGTCAGTCCCCTCTTCCCAGCAGAAAAGTTGGCAAGACGAACTGCTTGGAAGCGATTGCTAAGAAAAGAGGAGACCCACTTCAATGCCAGACCCTGGATCCCGGCACAGCCGACACGGCCGATCAGCAAGTGATGGTCGACCGTGTCAAAGGCGGCCGACAGATCCAGGAGCACCAGGGCTTGAGTGGAGCCCTGGTCGGCCCCCCCTCTTAATTCATCAAGGGCTGCCAAGATGACTGACTCAGTCGAGTGGGCGGGTCTAAATCCCGCTTGATGTGAATCCAAGAAGTGTGAATGCTCTTTAAAAGTGCTAAAACATTTAGCAACGTGGGCTTCCAAAATTTTGCTCAGATAAGGCAACAGAGATATGGGGCAGTAGTTGCTAGGTATCGAGGGATCAGCACTCGATTTTTTCAGGATAGGAACAACTTCCGCAGTTTTGAATAAGTTGGGAACCACCCCTTGGGTAAGGGAATTGTTAAGAAGTGACAAAGGGGGATCTGGGCAGTGTAAAAAAACTTCTTGAAGAATATGGGGAGGACAACTATCCGTAGGGGAACCGGATCTGACTTTTTAAGTAAAGCAAAAAGGCATCTTGGGTGATTTGAGGGATTTGGTCTAAATAAATTGGGTTGGTTTGTGCACATGGGGAGTCCACAGGTATAGTGACCTTGGGAATGCTTGTTTTGATAGTGACAATTTTATCAATAAAAAATGTATTAAGGGAATCACATAAGAGTTGAGATGGGGTGGGTTTAGCAGTGACCCGATCTGGTTTGACAAGTTCATCTACTATAGAGAAGATGTCCTTAGCTTTGTTAGATGATTTAAGAATTTTTGAAGAAATGTATTCTGCTTTGGTCAGGAGGATAGTATTTTTATAATCTCTAAGTGCAGATTCAAAAATGGCCTTTTTATCAGGACAATAGTTGCGTCTCCACTTGTGCTCAGCTTGACGCAGAGCCAGTTTCTTTGCCTTAAGCTCGTCAGAAAACCAGCGTTGAGCATCATGGGGTCTCTTACTTTTGATTTTCTTCAGAGGGGCTACGCTGTCTCTGGCAGATTCTAACCAGGCGTTAATGCTTTCAGCCTGGATGTGGGGGGATTCCTCCTGAATGATATGAGCTGAGGCGATTAATGAGGAGCAGAATTAAGTGATGTCCACCCGACTCCAGTTTCTGGCCATAATATTACCTGAAGAAGGAATTATATTAGGGAAAGTATTAGAAATGAAAAAGGTAATGAGATAATGGTCCGACCAAGTACAAGGGGAAATTAATAAATGGGAGATTTCCAGGTTGGATGTCCAAACCTGGTCTAAGGTGTGCCCCTTTATGTGGGTGGCAACCTTTACATGCTGAGTGCAATTCATTCCCATTAAAAGGTCGGTAAGTTCAACAGAGCAGGGACTTTCCCGTGCATCGTTAGGCCAAAAATTAAAATCGCCAACTATCAAAATTCTAGCATGGTTGACAACCAATTCGGCAATTGCATCACCCAGTAACTGTGGAAATGCAGACATATGGAGTGGAGGTCTATAGAGTAGAACACATATAAAAGATGAGTGATGAGATTCAAATTTAAGTACGAGGCTATCAGCTGAGGAGATACCTAATGTAGCTAAAGAGGTGAAATTATGTTTCTGTGATATTACAGCTGCAACCCCTCCTCCAGCTTTGCCTGCGGGTCTATTAGCCTGGAGTATATAATAGTTGTCTGGGATTGCTGCAAGAATGTCGGGGCTGGATTCCGACGTTAGCCATGTTTCGGATAGAAGAAGGATATCTGGTTTGTCCACATCTAAGAGATAAAAGATCTCAAGCTGAGGCTTCACCATCGAGCGGGTGTTAAGATAGCAAATTGAGAGTCCCTCCTGCACCTGATGTGTGGAGGTAATAGATGTTTGTAACTGCTCACCATTGTAAAAAGGTTCCTGGCTCGATTGTTTATGGGAAATTTCATGGTAAGAGTGCCTGTTGGACCGGATACCGTACTTAACTAATTTACGCAAGGTAAGAGGATCAATATCCCAATTTCTCTGCAGCGACTTTATTTCGGACGCCGAGTAGCGTAAACAATGGGCATGGTGTAAGGCCCCTGGTCCCGGTCGGGCGTGGAAGGGCGCAGACGGGCTTGCCTTAGGCGCACCGGTAGCGCGTCCGCTGCGCGTCCGTTCCGTCATCCGGCTATGTAGGGAGTGCAGCAGGAAAGACTAGCCCGCTCACCACCCGGAAGTGCCTATTTTCCCCGGAAGTGAGTATAAGGGGTATAGTGCAGAGAAACGCCCTCCGTACAATCGCCACTTCCGCGACGGACTGGGGCGGAAAGTAAAGTGCAGTATATGGCGGTGAGTGAGAGTACACGTGGCAATAGACAGTCAGTAAAAACAAATCAATATTTAAAGATAAGAACACGTAGCAGCAATCAATTTTTAAAACGACAGGGAGCAGCAATCAGTTTTTAAAAGAGGGCAGCGCCTAACAGCACATAGCATTAAATTAAAACAATTCTCTGGCAGTCCATGCGCATAGTGGTCCTACCGCTTCAGAACGCGCAACCGCTCCGTCATCCGGCTATGTAGGGGGTGCAGCGGGAAAGACTAGCCCGCTCACCACCCGGAAGTGCTTATTTTCCCCGGAAGTGAGTATAAGGGGTATAGTGCAGAGAAATGCCCTCCGTACAATCGGCACTTGCCGCGACGGACCGGGGCGGAAAGTAAAGTGCAGTATATGGCGGTGAGTGAGAGTACACGTGGCAATAGACAGTCAGTAAAAACAAATCAATATTTAAAGATAAGAACACGTAGCAGCAATCAGGTTTTAAAACGACAGGTAGCAGCAATCAGTTTTTAAAAGAGGGCAGTGCCTAACAGCACATAGCATTAAATTAAAACAATTCTCTGGCAGTCCACGCACACAGTGGTCCTCCAGTGACATCACTGTGGATGCCGAAGCAGCCAATGAGGCCTGTCAAGCAAGATAATCCCAGCCCCCTGATATAACTCCATAAAAAAAATTGTTGTCCCGAGATTTTCATTTTTAATTTGTGATTTTTGGATCATTAGAGAAGTAATTTAGCTTGTGTTGACATTAGCGATCTGGGCCGAATTTTTCTGAGCAACATTTTTAAAAATGCTGGATGTGTTGAAGTGATGATGTAATATTTCAGGAACCATGAGACCTATATACTTCATTTTGGTATCAAAACATAGGTTTTGCAGGTCAAGTACTCTAATAGAGACAGAAAATAACTTTTCATAGCAACCCTTCCACCCTTTTCCAAAAATGGTGGTTATAATAGAGGAAGAATAGACATATATAGAAATGAAACAAATAATAATGGTTTTTATTCGTTTTATGTATACACCAAACAATGTTGATGATCTGAATATTGAAAAAAACAATATATATCATCTCCTGTTTTAGAAACATTTTCATTTTATACTTTATTTGTTTCGGCAATCGCTTGTGATATATTTGCAGATAGTTGAACATTTGAGAAGAGCATATCGACAGGGACATCTTTTTGCAGCACAAGTTTTGCAAGTACATGTTTGTGTACGTTCTGTGGGTGGAGTCTTTAGAAATTTCGTAGGTTTTAGCACCCCATCAATATCTCCCCAACCAAATTCACATGGATCTTTCTCTATTGATGCATGATCCAAAACATTTACACATCTTCTCATAAAGTAGAACGCTCTCTTAATGTGTCCATGCACAGATTATAATGTAGGTGGAAGGCAACTTAGTGGGACTGATCTCTTGAACTCACTGTATCGAAGAATGTCAAATATGTGACAGTCAGAACTCATTTTCCACACAAGCACAAGGTATTTTTCTATGTCTTTAAAGTCACATTCTTCTTGTGTCTCAGCAAATCCTTTTAGAAACTCCACAGGTTTAGCAGTTAAAGTTCCAAGCGTAGTTCCAATTTTGCTCATAGTGTCATCACCCGTAAGAATATGTGCCTTGATAAGAACACTGGGCATCTCTGGGTCAAGTTTCTTGTACACAATATGAAGCAGGATTAAGTGTCTTTTCTCACCTGTTCCATAATGTATCTATAACTCTGGCAATCCTTGACTTATGAGCATTGCAACAAATCTAAGGGGCCGATTTCGATGCGGTCGGAAATGGCTCTGACCGTCAGTTGGAGCCGTTCCGACAGCATCAAAATGTCACGTTCAGATTCCTTTCCGACCGACCGATTATGATGTGGTGGGTCGGAAAGGAATCCAAACGGACTTTCCGAATGGCTTCAGACAGGCTCAGAGAGCCCGCCTGCCATTCAGAAAGCCTCCAGTAATCCCTCGGGATGCTCTTTCCGCCTGAGGGATTACGATGGCTGATTCCCACAGCCTTTCTGTGCTGGCCTTTCCCGCACAGAAAGGCTGTGGGAATCCCACTTTGGGGGCCCGCAGCAGGGCCCCCATAGGTGCAAGGCCTCCGGATGGCAGCCTAGGGGGCCCCTATGGTGCCCCCCTGTTGATACATGCCGGTGCCTGCCATGGGGTGAAGGGATGAACTGCACCTCTGCTCTTTGCAATTAGAGCATGCATTCTGTTCGGAATGCATGCTACCATTGTAAAGAATAGCATTGAGACTGAACAGTGTTCGGTCACATCCTAATTGCTGGTTTGGGACCGCCGACAGGAGGTAGGTCGGTCCCACTTCCAGAACGACGTCGGACGGACCAGAGTAATTGTAATCACGCCCCTAGTAGCACAATAATAACATACGTGTCATTTGACAGTACAATGACTCGATTGGAACCATTTCGAACAGCCCACTCAACATGTGGCACAACACGAAGGTCAGCTTCCTCCAATTTTCTGTTAAGATCTTGAACAATATGGCCCGTACTTTTTAAATACATCTCTGCAGGCACCAACTCCTCATTGATAATCATTCCACTTGAAATAATTGGAAACTCAGTGTTCACTGAATCATCAGCAATTTTTGGGCGAGTTCTCCAAGTTCATCTTGTTCGATGTTGATGACCAGAACTTATCAAGTTGCAGAGGTATAGGTGTCGAATTTTTGATGCAGGCAAGTTCAATTGTTCCATTTGTAGACATTCACCTGATTCTCTCACATTCTTTGACAGATAGTACAAGATAACTGTCAACGACAATGTTCAGTTCTTGCAAGGTGCACACTGACTTTGATATCTGTAGAACAGTCTGAATGACCTCTCCGAAGTTTTGCATGGATGAAATCTAGACCATTCACAATTGTGACATATACTCCACAACAACAGCAGTTTTCAATGAGGACAGCTTTTTGAATTGAAATTTCTAAGGTGAAACTTTTTTTTTTTAGTTCTTGTATGAGTTTGTCCTTTCACTGGTTTGGTTGCAGCATCTCCATCAAATAATGCACTTGTTGGAAAAAGATCATGCAACAGAATGTCCTTGATGAATTCACCCCTTGCTTTTGCTACACCCATCTCTCTATGTGCTTGAGGAAGTTGTTTTTTTGTTTTTTTGTAACGTGTTTTGTAGTGGCTGGTTGATCAAATAAAGCGTGGGAGTTTAACTTTAGTGATTATGTCAAACTGCTTTTTATCTTTCAATACAAATCTCTCCTTCTTCAGTTCTGCATATAGTTTTGATCCATCTTCCAGGACATCTAGTAGATGTGTCTTTATATCATTATCCACATATTGTTCGGTCATGAAGTTGTGTAGTTGCACGGACTCAGTCATATCAAAGGGGTTTCCTTGCTGCTGCATGAAATGAAGAAAGCTGTCAACATGTTTATTAAAATGTTGCCCTCTCTTTCCCACAAGTTTGTGGTGAGGAACAGTTTCACACCTGCTGTAATTTGACAGGAAAATAGCACAGTAATTACAGAAATGTGTGGAATTTTTAAAAAGATTAGGGGCCTGATTATGACTTTGACGGTATGCCACACCAGCGCTCCGCTCTCACACTGCCAAAGTTGACCTCTGCCCGCCCACCAGATTACAAGTTATCTCATGGTCTGGCGGGTGATCGTTTGGCGTCCCCAGGGCAGTGCCTATTAAAAAGGCACTGCCATGGGAGTTACAAAACCCGTTCCTGTATGGCACGGACTGTAAAGTTCATGCTGTGCACAAAAGGGTGTGACTGCACACAGGGAGACACAACATGTGCCCCCTGCAGGCACACCATGGCCCTGAGGCAACAGGGGGGCCTGTAGGGCCCCCTTGTTTCCTCACTGCCACAGTTTTCATGGCAACCATGAAAACTGTGGCAGTGAGGAAACTCCTAATATGCTCGGCGGTGCTGCAGTGGCACTGCCAGCATATTAGGGCCTCTCGCAGTCACTGTCAGAGGACCCATAATCGCAGGCGGTTGCAGCAGGCATGTGGTGGTCTAACCGCTGTATTTGTAATACTGCAGGTAGACCACCAGTCTGACAGTCCAGGGACTGCCACAACGGGTTCAGTGGTCTGATGGACTGCCAAACTTGTAATCAGGCCCTAGGTGAGGCCTTTGATACTTCTGTCTTGCTTTCTAATCATATATATGTATTTACTTGCAAAAACTGTCATGACCATCTACAACATATGAAGAATCAAGCTCTCCGTTATTGGCCTTCCTGCTCATTCATTTTTCCTTCTGAAATCCATATTTGATTCTTCTATTCACCCCCCAGCAGCCTTCCGACACCTGCTCCGTACTCTCAAGGTAACAAGTATTGACAAGGTATCAGAATACATTAATAACTGCATATAGATCAAAGGGAATGTACAACTTTGGGATGCAACCCATCATCACCTCGTCTGTTGATTAATATGCCATGAGCTAGGACATCACAACATATGTATTAAAAAAAAAACATTGTGCACCTAGATTCTCAATTCAAATAATTCAAATAACATCTGTGTTAGAAATGGGGGTCTCTAGTTGGCAGAGGTAGGTACCTTTGTCCAAATAGGGACCCTTGCTTCTAGTCAAGGTAAGGGGATACACACTCTAGATAACCCCTGCTCACCCCCTTGGTAGCTTGGCACGAGCAGACAGGCTTATCCCAAAGGCAATGTGTAAAGTATTTGTACCAACACTCACAGTAACACAGTGAAAACACCACAAATGAACAACACACCAGTTTAGAAAAGTAAAATATCTTTATCTAAACTAAACAAGACCAAAACGACAAAAATCCAACATACACTGTTAAAAATATGACTTTCAAAAGGTTTCAAGAACTTGTACCATAGAAAACTATGGATGCGTGACTTTTTCACAAAGTACCTGAAGATGCATCAAAATTCACAAGGCCAAACAGCCACAGAGGAAGGAAGCGTTGGAAAACACAGAGATGCGTCAGTTCCTGAGTCCTTGGGGAGGCGCGGCGCCAGTTCTGCTGCACACAGGAGAAGTGATGCGTCGAATCCGGACTGTAGGGGGCGGTAAGGCGTCGAAATCCAAGACGGTTCTGGTCTGCGGGTGATGCGTGGAAAACTTGATGCACAGGTATGATGTGTGACACACCGGAGGTGATGCGTTGCTTTGCGAGGCTTTGTGCCGTCTGGCGTCGGACCTGGGGGCTGCGCGGCAAGACTTTGCGTCGCCCGGCGAGACTCGGCGAGGCTTCGCGTCATCCGGCGCAAGTTCGAGAGACTTTGCAATGCTTTGCGAGGCTTCGCATCGGTTCTTGCAAAGATTAGCTGCAAAACCCACCTCTGAGGTCCTGTAACTGGAAGGAGGAACCTCAGGCAAGGTTAGGACTCACAGATTGCAGAGTCCAGCAGCACCAGCAGATTTGCAGGAAGTCTTTTGTGTCCCTGAGACTTCAGAACAGGAGGCCAGCACACTTCAGGCCCCTGGAGATCTTCAAGCAGGGGACACAGCACACAGCAATGTCCTTCTCCTTTCCTTGGCAGAAACAGTAACTGCAGGCCAACCCCAGACACACAGCACTTCTCCTCAGTCTCTCCAGCCCTTCTTCTTGGCAAAGGTTCCTCTTGAATTCCAGGAATGATCTAAAGTTCAGGGGTTTTAGGTCTAATACTTATACCCCAAAATGTCTTTGTTCTCTTTGTGCAAGGGGCTCTGAGCCCAGTTCAAACCAGTTCTGGGGGGCACTTTGCAAGTGCACAACATCCATTGTCAGTGTGAGCCTTGGCTCCAGACAAACCACAGGGGGTGCGGAGCCAGCATTATGGAAGGCAGGCACAGCCCTGTTCAGGTACAGGTGCTAGTCCTCCCACCACTCCAAATGCAGATCAGGCCTATTCAGCCTAGTGCTGACTCCTCCAGACTCCTGGAGCCACTGCACCTCCCCAGCCCCTGTCACTCCAAAGCCAGACAGTCAATCCACAAACAGGCAGAGGTGCACAGGATGGTTGAACAAGAAAATTGCCACTTTTTAAAAGTGGTATTTTCAAACACACAATTTAAAAACCATCTTTACTAAAAGATGTGTTATTAAATCCTGAGTTCAGGGATATCAAACTCCAAGTTTCTATCTTATCCCTATGGGAAGATATGCTTGTGAAATGTTGCAAAGCATTCCCTATTCTGTCCTATGGGGCCAGATAGCCTTTCAGTAGTAAATAACGAAATTGGCAGTATTTCATTATCAGGACATGTTACACACACCAGTACATGTCCTACCTTTCATATACACTGCACCCTGCCCAGAGGGGTACCTTGGGCCTACCATAGAGGTGCCCTATATGTAAGAAAAGTGAAGGTTAGGGCCTGGCAAGTGGGTGCACTTGCCAAGTCGACATGGCAGTTAACAAACTGCGCGCAGGCACCGCGGTGGCAGGCCTGAGACATCTTTTCAGGGCTACTCGTGTGGGTGGCACAATCAGTGCTGCAAGCCCACTAGTAGCATTTGATTTACCAGCCCTTGAACACTCAGTGCACTTTACTAGGGACCTATTGGTAAAACAAATATGCCAATCAGGGAGAACCAATAACAATAACAATTTACACAGAAAGCATATGCACTTTAGCACTGATCAGCGGTGGTAAAGTGCCCAGAGTCCAATAGCCAACAAACACAGGTCAGGAAAAAATAGGAGGAAGAAGCAAAAAGTTTGGGGATAACCTTGCAAAAAGGGCAATTTCCAACAATCTGTGAATGGAAATACTCTACTTGGCCTTGTACAATCAAAAATTAAATGCAATGGCTGTCAAATTCCATGGACTGAATGTGCGGTGTTGAAGTTGGGCATATAGTTCGCTGTTTTCATTGCAATATGTTAATCTTTTTGCCATATTGCAGCAAGACAAAGAGGACCTCAGTCTGTGGCACAGCAACATGTCTCCAAGCCAACAACAAGACCATGGCTACAAACTTGTGCTATTTTGTCTTTGCCATGCGAAAATCATGCACATACTTTAGGAGCACCCATATAGGGTCCGGTTCCATCTGTATCAGATCACGAAAATCTTCGGCCTAGAACCTTGACACCTATGTCACCCCCACACCTGGGGCAAGAAGTCAGGCTAAGGGTTACCACATTTTGTGCAGTTGGAATGAACGCAACGTTGCAGGTTCTTGAGGCCAGCAGGGGCATAATAAACCCTATGTACGAACTTATAGTGAACTGCTCTGTGGTGGCTGTTCAGGGACACCTTCTGAGTTTGCTGGCAGCAGTACCTCCACTGCACATCAGACTATATTTGTCTGCCTAGGTCCTTCTCTGATCTTTACTTGACCATAAGCAAGCCTCCAGGTCTAGTTCTCAGTGGAATATTATTGATAATAGCAACCAGCTTCAACAATAAGGTGGAAGTACTGTGCCAACTCCGGGGGCTACCATGGGATGTCCTCCAGGAGATGCCTAATATCAATGTGAACTTATAGTACAGAAAGATGTCCAGCAGGGTCCTGTTTACGGGCCTTGAAAATCCTTCTAATGTTAAAAACTGACTAGCATGGAATAACTTGCCTATTGTGGTAATCCTCCTGTTGCTGAATTGGAGTCCAGCTCTCAGTTCAACTTCAGGAGGGATCAAAGGGTTGCCAAAAAAAGGTAGGTGAGGTGATTTTAAAGTTGGTATCTCGGAATATTGTACAAGATAGCTCCATGCTGGGAAACAGCATCTACAACAAAGGCTGAACCCTGCATGCCTTTACCACACAGGCTTAACCACCCATGCATCTTTACCAGGCATGCCTTTACCACAAAGGATTTCACAATAAATATGCCTTTACCACACATGTCTTTACAGCGAATTTCATTGTAAAGGCATGAATGGTAAAGACATATGCGTGGTTGAGGTTTTACAAGTAAATGTAAGTATTTTGCAGGTAAGTATTTAGTGCTTTGCATACATATATTAAACCTACTGGCGGTTGCCAGTATGTAGTTAGTAGTTAGTGTCGTTTGACGAATCCTCATGAAATTTGTAAAACTACTTTGCCAGTCACTTCTGGTGCTGTCTTGAAAATTTTGGGGTGATCCGTCAAACGGGGGGTAAAATGCTTTTTCCCCTATGCTAATTTCCATTTGAAACTTTAGACACAGCTACAGGCCGAACTGCCGAACGGAATTGCACCAAATGTGTCAGAAAGATAGCTGTTGGTCCAGAAAGCGCCCTTTTTTGTTAAATGGTGCAAATCTGTTCAGTAGTTGTGGAGTTATTTAAATACATTTCCAGTTGTATATACTGGGAAGCGCAGGATCCGCGACCCCTCCTGATCTCGTGCTGAGATCCGATTGGCTGCCAACACTTCAAACCAGGAAGTGTTGGCAGCCATTTTGTGACTCAGTTGAACCGAATCACAGAAAAAACATATAAAAAAAGAAAAGGGGCAGGGTAGAAACACCCTGACCCCCTAGGCCCCTGGGGGAGGTCCCACAGGGACCCAGCAAGGCCAAAAAAGCATTTTTTAAATGCAAAAAAACAAATGAACCATGGCATCCCACGCTTTGCTAATAATCAGCCCGCAGGTGGGCCAGGTCCTGGGGGCATTGTATGAAGAAAGGAGGGGGTGTGCGTGAGCCCACCCTCCTGGGGCTTATTTTGCCCCAGTCATCCACCACCTCCCCCGGGCTTATTGGAAAAAGTAATGCGGGGGGTTGCCGAACTCCAGATACCGCCACCTCCCCGGTGCAAATTAAAGCATTAATGTGGAAGGGTGCATGAACCCCCCACAGCCTCGGGAGCCGCCACCTCCCTCGAGCAAATTGAAACATTAAGGCGGGGGGCACACAGTGGGGTTGTGGGGCTGCCACAGCCATGGGGGACCACCACTTACCCAGGGCTGCGTATTCCAATGGGGGGACCATGCGGCCTCCCTCCTGGAGCCATTGATGGGCCTGGGGACTGCAACCCCCCAGGGCCGGCTCCTTCAATGTCCCGGGGTGCCCACCCTCGAAACACTGTAATTTGCTATGGCTTGGCGGGTCATAGGAAACTGTGCTCCACTTCTCATGAGCGAAAAGCAGAAAAAGTGCATGTTCAGCAGCTCCCTCTGTCCAAAAGCAATGCCGGCTCCTGCAGGATGCGGATAGCTAGCAGGGATTGTGGGGACCTTCAGGTTTCCCCTGTGGTCTCCAACAGTGACAAGTGACTGGGTGCGACCAGGGCACCCACACTAGAGGCCGGGTCTCAGAGGATGGGGTCCAAGGGGCTGAAAATGGCCTGGAGGGGGACTGCTCAATCCCCTCCCTTTAATTAAAAAAAAATCATACAGAAAAAGGCCGGGCCCTGGAGGATCTGGTCCCCTGGGCCGAAATCAGTCCGGAGAGGGGGACCACGCAGCCCCCTCTGCCATTTAAAATCAGCCTGATCCCAGAAGATTGAGTCCCGGAGGCCGAAATTGGCCCAGGGAAAGGGGGCCATGTGCCCCCTCCCCAAATTCATTAAAAAAATTATAATTTTTTTAAAAGATCAGCAAGTTGCCAGAGGCCACCCCTCTTTTCTCTACCACTCTGTAAACACACCTCCTGGTGCAGTGCTGGTTGGGGTATGAAGTTCCCTTTGCTCAATCGGGTGCTTGGGGGCCAACAAACGCTCCTGTTACTTCCAGTAAGTCCCACACAGTGGGATTGCTGAGAGGTATTCTGAGGCCATGCCCCCATTCTCCACCACTGTGCAAACGTGCCTCCTGGTGTACTGCTAATTGGGGGATCAAGTCCCCTTGGCTCTGGAGTGTCCTTTAGGGCCAAGAAACCCTCCTGTTACCTGCAGTAAGACCCACACAGCGGAATTGTTGACAGGTGTTCATAGGCCATGCCCCGTTTCTCCACCACTCTGCAAATGCACCACGTTTTGGATGCTCAGGGTTCTTGGGGGCCCAGAAGCCCTCCTGTTACCTCCAATAAGTCTGACACAGAAGGATTCCTGAGAGCTGGTTGGAGGCCCGCCCCCTTTCTCCACCACTCTGCAAACATTACTATTAGTTAAAAAAAACATAGAAATTCACTTAAAAAACAAAGGTTGCAGGGATATTATAGTTAGGAAACAGAATTTGAAAATCCATAGATATTCACTTAAAAAACACAAAGGTTACAGGGACGTTATGGTTAAAAAATCTAATTAAAAGAAACCTTAGAAATTCACAAAAAAAACAAAGTTTAAGGGAAGTTATAGTTAGGCTCAGATTTCACTCGTACAAAACCAGCGAAATTCAGAAATTATAGTTACCTGAGGTAACTATGACTTACGCCTCCAGAATGCACTGCTTATGACCTCACATATTACATCACTTATGACATGGTCAGTGACATCACTGATGACATCGCTGATGACATCTCAAATGACATCACTGATGCCTTCATCAAGTGAGTGTAAGTGTTTTTAAGTGTTGATGAGTGTTAAGCATATATATTAACCTACTACAAATGTTAGATTAGTATACTTGGAGCATTACTACTCAGTGATGCTACTTCTAACATATATTATGTGAGTGGCTGTGTGATTGTATCCTTGCCCTCATGCCCTGAGACGTTTCAGATGTTAGGCCTTGTTCACAGGTGAGTATCATTGCAACATTAAGTGCAAGTTTGGAGAGGAGTTGTCCTAACGGCTAGGGCGGTCGACCTCGAATCTGGGGAACTGGGTTTGAGTCTCGGCAATGACGCTGAACATCCTGTGATTCTGGGCAAATCACTTAATCTCCCCGTGCCTAACAAAAAAATGAATGTGTCTTCACGTAACACAACTGGTGCTAGGTAAAGGGCTCTGATACCCAAATTGGGTCAAGTTTGCGCTATATAAAACTCCGGGAAAAAAAAGTGCTTAAGTGCAAATAGTCATGTGACATTGAGACGCAATTCTACATATCCAAAGGTGCACCATCATCTTTCATCAAAAGTTCATACTGCAGTTTAATATATATCATGCTGCATAGCATCCATCACTGCAGTTAAAATGTTCTGTGCAATTTATCGCCTTGAAATAAAGTGACCACATGCAAGTCATATCAAATAGTAGCAATATTTTGGCACACCTGGATTTCAAAACTGTTCGAGAGAGGTGAATTCCTCTCCTCCCTTTCTCATCTCTGCTCCAGGAATGCCAGAAAATCCATTAGTCTGGTCAGAGGCAAGTGGGTCATGCCTCCAAATGTGCCCACAACACAAAGCAAAACTCCATTGTGTGGGACCCAAACCTGCAGGGCGGCCTCAGAAGCAATGGGAATGGAGGATCCTGTCAATTTAATCAAACAAGAAAAGTATGCCTGTGCCCGATTTTGAAATGCATACAAGCATTTATTTTGAGAAAAGACATGACTGCATGCTCATGCCCTGATGCATTTTGGCTGTTAGACCTTGTCTACAGGGAGTATCATTGCGACAGTAAGTGCAAGTGCCTAACTACAAATGGTCATGTGACATTGGGACGCAATACTACATATCCCAAGTTGCACCATCATCTTTCATCAAAAGGTCATACTACAGTTTAATATATATCATGCTGCATGGAGTCCATCACTGCAGTTATATTGTTCTGTGCAATTTATCGTCATGAAATAAAGTGACCATGTACAATTCATCTCAAATAGCAGCAATATTTTGGCACACCAGGAAATCCATTAGTCTTGTCCATGGCAAGCGGGTCATGCCCCCAAATGTGGCAACAATGCGAAGCAAAACTCCATTGTGGGGGACCTCAAACCTGCAGAGTGACCCAGTGGTAACGGGATTAGAGGATCCCGTCAATTTAATCAAACAAGAAAAGTATGCCGTATCACAATTTTAAAAAGCATCCAGGCGTTTATTTTCAGAAAAGACATGACTGCATGCTCATGCCCTGATTCACTTCGGTTGTTAGGCCTTGCTCACAGGTGAGTATAATTGCAACATTCACTCACCAATACAACCACTCAGACAGCAACTCACTCACCCACACAGCTACTCACACACCCACTCATATATATTTAATAGTCACAAACCTTTTTAAAATACTCACAGTCACTGGATAATGTCATCAGTGTTGTCAAGAGTGATGTCATATGAGATGTCATGAGTGATGTAATGAGTCATGTCACTGACCATGCCATGAGTGATGTAAAATGTGAGGTCATAAGCAGTGCATTGCGGGGGTGCAAGTTATAACTGCTGAATTTCGCTGGTTTTGTATGATTGAAACCCGAGCCTAACTATAAAGTCCCTGTAACCTTTGTTTTTTTTCAGTTAATATATATATATATAAATGTAAATATACAACAGACTGTTATATGATTTATCTACGATTATTTATCAAGACATATGCCCTGGTGGTTCATGGGAAATGTAATTAATGCTTTTTTTTCTAAGATGTTCTTTCAAGGCGGCTGGATTAATAAAGTGAAGAAATATATGCATAATCCTAGCCTCCATGTCCTTAATAGAATCAAAACTTTTCTTCTTGTTAGCTAGGAAATTTTTCATTCCACTTTCCCTTGGCCACTCACTACAATACAGTACACCTCAACTGAGAACATTTACAGCTGCTAAGGTTGCATGCTTTGGGGGTTACTAAAACCCATTCTTGGAGTAGAAATAAGGTACTCCTGTTACGCAAATCAGAGGTCCAATGGATTATAAGATTACGGGCAGTAGATAGAGGTCTTAACGATGATAGGGAACTGCACTGCTTCTTACCAAGTTAAAAAAAAAATGTCTTGAATTAACAATACCATTACTCCGTGGGCTGTTGGTAACAGATGTATTGGTGAAACATATGTGCTGCATCCTCTGGCCAAATATATCTGCTATTTCTCTGAAACATGTTTTTCATTTTTGTCTAGTATAAATATAGCTCTTGAACCTAATCAAACAGTTTGGTGGTTCATTTTTTATAATCAAAATAGACTTTTAAATTGTATGTCTTTTGAAGCTTTAACAAGTTTGTTTGATGTATGCAAACTCTTTAAAAACTGTTCATATTACCACATCCCCGCCCATCTCTGTTTTATTGGTAATACATGAAAACACTTTCTTTTCAATTTATTCTTTTTTTTTCCTTTAAAAATACTAATGTTTATTACGAGGATACCATCCTCAAACGCACAGTATGTCAACATACTAATGCATGTTGACCATATGATACTAACGTTAGACAGAATATCACATAATTTCATAAATGCCGACCCTCCTGATTCAGGCGGGAGACTACCGATTTCAAGGCTAGTCTCCCGCCTACTGATTCCTGCATGCAAAAACCCAATTCCCCAGCGGGCTTCATCCAAGGGGACTGGTCTTGTGTGACTCGCAGTGCCCTCCCAGTGATGTGCTCCTGCAGGCCAGTGCGCATTGTTTTTGCATGTTCTCTCTGCCTGCCATAGCGCTTTCTCCGTGCTCCTGACAGGTAAGAAAAGAACGTATATTTGCATTTCTCATTTCCGAACCTGTAGCAGCACACTAGCAAATCTCATCCAGGCCAATAGCCCAGATTCACACCTCAATAGAAGTCAATGGAGAAATGCATTCTCCTGATTATTTTTTTAAAATCGCTCCACATCCCTTTTCTAAAATGTTGGCATGTATGTTTCCCTTTTCTGTCTATCTTTGTTTTCATGATCTTCTCTTCATAGCCACCACACCGGCACGCCATCGCCGATACGCATGCGTTCCAAGGCGTCTCATCTCACACCAAGGATCCTGCGCTGCACTGAGTTCTCTTTTTGCAGCAGCAGCCCTTACCACTGGGATTTATAGTCCAACACCAAATACACGCTTTCCACGCAGTTCTGTTTTATAAATAAGATTTTGAGCTGCGGTGAGTTATTTCAATCTTACCAGCTGTTAATGTTATAAACACTAGGGTCGTGCTTCCACCTCCTATGAGGGAATACAGGCTGCCTGAAATGAAATTTGTTGACCATGATGCCTTTCTTCTCGCATGTTATTTGCATATTCACGCTGCCTACGTGATATCTGATGATATTTAAATAAGCGGCCTATTGTTAAATTTTCTCAAACGTCTGGGCATTTTGCTGTACATTTTGTAGACTGGTATTTTTTCTAGGCAGGCTGAACCCTGAGGACATGTTCTAAAATGTAGATTTGTTTTTGACATTCACAATAGAATTTTTTATCATACAACAATGCTTAACTTGTAAAAAAATAAGTGCCCAGGCCCAAAGTGTTTCTCAGACACTCATTACCAGCGCTGCCGAATGTGGAGTTGACATTTTATTCTGCTACCAGTGCCACCATGCACTCTCTGCCCCTTTTTCTCACTTTTGCATGTTCTTATCCTCCCTGCAGCTTTCTTCCTTTGTGACTGTTTAATGTTTTCCAGTCTTTCTCTTCCTTCTTCTTTACCCCTTTACTGCCTTTCTCTCTCATTCTTTCCCAGACCCCAAAAACAAAAAAAAAGCAGTGTTTGTAATGAGAGTCTGAGAACTGGAAGTCCTGGTGTGTGGGCCTTGACTGTGGGTCATTGTTATTAGAGCTGAGCTGACAATAGTTTTGAAAAGGAAGTGCTGTTTAAAACATGACTAGGTAATGTTTTTGGTTATAGCTATTAGCGCCACTATTATGGAATCAATTCTTTTTTCAGTGTTGACCACATCACTTCAAGAATTTCAGTGGCCGCAGCTACTAGCAGCAGAGGGCAGGCATAAACTTTACCTACGGAGCTCAAATAACACCCACCAACGCATACGATCTTGATTCAGCATATCACTGGCGTAACAAAACTTGAGGGGGCCCCCCCTGCAAGGTACGTGGAGGCCCCCCCCACCGGACTCAATCAGGAGCTTTCTGGCCAGAGTACTGTGCTGAGGAGGGGGTGGGGGGGGGGGGGCCTGGGGCTTTCGACCCCCGCGCTGCGGGGGCTGCAGGGGCCTGTGTTACGCTTTCGATTCAGCATGTGTAATCATGCCACATTTACATGGCACCTGTTGAGGAGACAGAAAAGAAGGATGTGCTGCTAGTTATGCGTCACGTAAACAGCATTTTGTTTATTTACAATCATGTTTGATTAAGTTGTCGTGTGGTATTATTTGCATATGAAATGGCCCTAAAATCCCTCCAGGCCCAATTAAACAGGTGAAATGAGACCGCCCGCGGTAACTACTTCCTCATTTGCCAGCACACTTTAATCTTATTTCGAATTTATAGACATTTTCAGCTGGAGCATAGGGCATTGAGATTGTAGCCGAGGTCTTCGCAGAGCAATTAAAGGGGGCTGGCGAGCTTGCGCTGAGTGGGAACACATCCTGCACGCACCATGCCCGGCTGCCAGGGCTTCTCTCTCTCGCTGCAGAGCCAAGACTGTTGAATGAGGCCGGTAGGGGGTAGTGAGGAGGCAGAAAGAAAGGCTGTCACTGGCAAGTCCACACTGAATTCCATCGGACCCCTACAGAAGCAGCACCCTGCAACAGAGGGCCAACTTTGCCCTATGCCCGCTCTTTCCAAGTCTGCCTCGCCGCAGCTCAGCCATGAGCCAGCCCCAGCTATAATTATCCAATTGGGAGGCTCAAACAGGGCGCAGCCGTAGTGACAAATGGGAGAGAAATGACAGCAGCTCAGAAGATGACTTGGGAAGAATACATTTCCCCACAAGAAAGACATGTATAATACCGGCCTGTAAAATAAGTGCCGGTGATGACCACTGGAAACCACCATCACAAATTAAGCACTGTCATACATGTTTCAAATTATGAAATCAGTGAGTTGTTTATATTTTATTATTTGTCCTATTTTTTAGGACAGGATTATGCCACTACACGCCCGACCCTACCATCTAAAATGATTTTCGATATGAATACTTACTTGTTTTATTCTTTGGCTGATACTTCCATTTTGAGAAGTTTATTCTTGATTCAAATATTTGTTTTGCGAGAAAATAGGTACCTTCATTTTGTCCCTCCCTATCATCCATATTTAATGGTCTTTCTTTTTATCCTCGATTTTTTTGTACCTTTTCAGGACATTTATATATAAAAACCTATCTCACCATGTTCGCCTTTTCACTTTGAAGAACATTTAAGTAGGGTGCCATATGGAATAAGCTCTACCATTTTATAATTTTACCAGTGGTGTTTATTTAATTTAGGGATCCTTAAATGAGCTGCACACCCTTTTCCTGACTAGGTATCACTTTTGTTATCAATGCATTATGAAATTTGTCTCTTTTTAACTGGTTCTCTTACTTACCTTTCCCTCAAGTAAGTTTTATGTATGGTGTAGTCCTCATGGTTTAACATTAAATTACATTTTATTTTCCACTTTTGTCTCTCCTTCTCTGTATTCTTTAATGAGTACTATCTGATTGTTTTATTACTTTAGATTGTAATGTCATTACTTTGCAGCCTTAAAAAAGTTGTCTTGGGCGAAATACCTGTCGGCTGTTGCCAACACTTCACAAGTTGTGCTCAACTGTACAGCATAACAAACTTCAGTTTTTGACTGATTCAACTAAGTTTCCACTTGCTTTTGTCCCAAGTCTTTACCTGTTGTTGTTTGAATTCCGTTAATCTTTAGACATTATTTGATTGTGCTTTAGTACTTAAAATATTAATTAAAATATCTTTTTTTATTTTGTATACTTGTAAGTTTGTGGTACTTTACCTACTGCCCATTTGTAGAGGTGCACATTAGATTTTTTAAGTGTACAAATAGTGATGGATTGAATGCTTTAATTAATCTCAAGTATTGGTAATTACTCATTGTAGCATTCCAATCCATTTTTATTTTACACACCGTGCTACCTCAGTTTGGACCCAGCTGTATGCAAATCAGTCTTGTGTCTGCTCCAGTGGGAACTGTCCAGGCAGAAATGAAAAGCCAAGTACTTCGTGAACCAGAACACAAGCAACCCAAGACTGGTTTCATCCTTTTTGTGGGCTCATCAGTTGGGTATAGCTTGGTTTCAGAGACACATTATGCAAGGGAGCCACATCTGGGCATACCCGTTCCACTTAGGGCGACACACTAAAGTATACAAGAAAAGATGGATGGAATGCTTGAATTATTCCCAGTCACTCATTATCAGTCAGGCTGCATCTCAGTCCATCGTTATTTAAACTATACCTGGCTGATGAGCCCTTTTGGGATCAACACTGGTCCTAGGATGCTTGTTTTCCAGTTCAGGGAGGACCTGGCTTGGGAGTTCGGGCTGGAATGTATCCATTGGAGCAGGGTCAAGAATTATTTGCAAATGGTTGGGGCCAAACTGAGGTCACATGGTGGGCGAAAAAAGATGGATTGGTATGCGGCCCAAGCAATTGCTAGTGGCTGAGAACAATTCAAGCATTACACCCATCACCTTGTTGCTGTTGAAATTGTATGGTCAAGACATGCTGGTTGGATGCCTAAAACTAGCATTCCATCCAGTGGAGTCGATTCTCAGACTCTATTGACTTCTCTATAAGACTTTACAATCATTTTGTTAACATGCATGGTTAATATTTAGTCTTTGCGTAAACTTTATATTTCTTTAATTTATCACCGCAATGATGTATGCGACCTTAGAGACTGAGATTTTGCCAACACCAATTTGTCAAACTTTACAAAAACCCTGAATAAAATGAAACAAAGTAATGTCATTTTTAGTATCCATTTTTAGGGGCTGTGTTAGACCTGATCGTCTTAGGGTGATCTACCCCAACTGTTTGCCCGCCTCCCTCCATTTTCCTAACCTCGTTTTTGCTGGCTTTAGGACTCTACACACTTTACCACTGCTAAACAGTGCTAAAGTTCTTGTGCTTTCTCCCCTAAACATGGTAATATTGGTTTGTCCCCAATTGATGTTTAATTTAGTTATAAATCCCTAGTAAAGTGCACTACATGGGCCCTGGGCCATCACATTAAATGCTACTAGTGGGCCTACAGCACTGATTTTGCCACCCACATAAGTAGCCCTTAACCATGTCTCAGGCCTGCCATTGTAGAGCATGTGTGTGCAGTTTACTGCCACTTCGACTTGGTAACTAAAACTACTTGCCAAGCCTTAAACTCCCCTTCTATTACTCCTAAGTCACGCCTAATATAGGCGGCTAGGTAGCCCTAAGGGCAGGGATCTGTGTAAGTAAAACATAGGACGAATAGGACACGTTACAATGCAAACATTTTCAACGCATGCCTCTACAACGTGGTTTTTACATCGCAACATCCATTAAAACGCATGATTTTACAACGCATGCCATCCCAACGCATTTTTAGAAACTACATTTACAACGCATTCCATTACAACGCATTCCATTACAATGCATACCATTACAGCGCATAATACTTTCAGGGCAACAGTAGGGTAAGTGTTGGATAGTGTAGGGTTAAAAATTACTATTCCCACTCCAGTGAGTGCAACAGTAGGGTAAGTGTTGGATAGTGTAGGGGTAAAAATTACCATTCCCACTCCAGTGAGTGCAACAGTAGGGTAAGTGTTGGATAGTGTAGGGGTAAAAATTACTATTCCCCATTACTTACCTTATAATGCGTTGTAATGGCATGCGTTGTAGTGACATGTGTTGTAATGGCATGCGTTGTAGTGACATGCGTTGTAATGGCTGCATTGTAATGGCATGCGATGTAAAGGCAGTTGCGTTGTAATGACTGCGTTGTAAATGTAGTCAGTTGTAATGACTGCATTGTAATGGTTGTTTCCCCATAGGACATGTACTCTTAAGTTTTACACGTCCAGTTAGTGACAAACAACTACATTTGTTTTCACTACTGTGAGGCCTAATCCTCTCACAGGGTAACTTTGGGAATTCCTTAACACTTTAAGCTGTAATTCCTAATCTGAAGGGAGTAGCTGCATTATGCTTTATATCTTTGTAATGGTAATGATAAATCCTCTTAACTGGTAAACTTAGATTGTGCACTACTATTTTGGAAATGTCACTTTTAGAAAGTGGGCATTTCTCTGCTCTTAGCTCTGTGTGCTTTGCAGCCTGCCTCCAATACACATCTGCGGTGGGTAAGAGCTACATTTTGTGCATTCCCTCTAGACAGCCACAAACACAGGAAGGCTAGGTGTGTCTGAGTATCCATCTACATACATCTGCATTCTGATGGCCTTTCCTGGACAGGAAGGGAGGGAAGGACTGACACTTATACTTCAGTAGGTAGTAGCCTGACCCCACACAAAGAGCTGATTACCCCGTACTGATAGTCCAAAGCCTGGGCTGGGAAGAAAGGACCTTGTGCACTTCAAAGACCCTTCTTTGAAGTCACCCCTACTTCAAAGGCACATTTGGATATAAGTACTGGATCTCTAACCCTACCAAAGTAGTACACATCTGGACCTGTGACCACTCTGCCATGAAGAAGAGTAACCACTGTGCCACTCTACTGGATCTGCTGTTTGCTGAATTCTTTCCTTGCTGTGTTGTCCTGCTGCTGATATTCTCTCTCTGCCTGCCTGAGAAGGACTGGATCTGCCTCACTTGAACCCAGAGTGACTCCAAGGGCTTGCCTCCTGTTGCCTAAGTCTCAGTAACACAGAAGCTTTAGAACACTGCTTTTCCAACCCTTGGACTCATCTGTTGGTGAGTCTGTCCTGCTAAGAGCTGCCAACCTAATCCTAGACCCTTGGACGTGAACCTAGGGGTCTGCTGCAGTCTTATAGATGTATCACCTGCTGTAGCTGGAATCGGATCTGCTCATTGCACCCAGAGCCGCCACATCGCACTCGGACCTGCCGCACTCCGGGACCAATGCTTCGCTCACAACCCTCATTGCATCGCCGCTGCTGCATTGCGGATCACTGAAGCATCGCTCAGCTGCACCCCACCTTTGTCGATGCAAACCTAGGATCAAAGTACTTTTGTTTAGCTGGCCTAGGTGGGTCCCTGTATTTGGCCCGCGCTCCCTCGTGGTCGGCTTGAACTCTTAGCTTTGTGCCAGTCTGAAGCGACCAGTTAAGCCTTTAAGCGCTATTTGCTTCTAAGCCCTACTTTGACATTTATTCTTTAAAATTCATATCTCAATTCATATATATTTGATGTTGGTCATTTTTATGGTGTTTTCACTGTTTTACTGTTTAAATGTTGCACAAATGCTTTACACATTGCCTCTTAAAGTTAAGTCTGACCCGAGGATGAGCGAAGGATAATTTAAGTTTTGTAGTGACTTACCCAGACTAGGAATGTGGCTCCTGCTTGGACAGGGTGCATACTCTGCCAACCAGAATCCCCCTTTCTAACATTGGCCTCAGCAGTGGGAAAGGACTTGTGTTTGTGCAGCATACAACTTGGTGTACACTACCCATCCACATGTAAAGACCATATTAATTTTTTTCAAATTTTCTCTGATTTGCAGTTTTTTATTTTTATTCTCTAATATCATGTCTCAAGCTGGTTCTGCAACTGGAGTCACAGAATTTGAGCTGGCTGATCTGGATATTTATACAGTGATTCAGCTTAAAGCCTTTTGCAAAGAGATCGGAGTACCTGCCAAGGGAGGCACAAAAATGTGGAGTTTCAAAAAGCGCTGAGGGGCTGGGCAGTAGCCCGCTCCAGGGAGAATGATGGAGCAGGAGAGTCAGGAAATGGGTCTTTAGAGGAACCACCTGTAGCAGCTGAGGGAGACATCCCTGAATTTGAGCTCCCTGTGAGTGGAAAAAGTAGTGTTGGTTGAGAAGAAAATACTTCCGGCTCACAATCTGGGTCTGAAAGAGTTGGAAATCAAGGCCAGGCAGTCGGATTCCTTCAGTGATGGCGGCATCATACATGCAGTACCTGATGGAGAAACGAGGGTTCGTATACCCAAGGATTAGTTGCCCAATTTTGTGGTGGGAGATGACATCGATAAGTGGTTTTCTGTTTATGAGGTAGCACTAAAGGTTCACAGAGTTCCTGAGGAGCACTGGGGGGATCTATGGAAGCACATGCCTATACTTGGGAGGGACACACTTCTTACATTAAAGGTTGGGGACCTGACCAGGTACACACCCATGAAGGCTATCTTACTTGCTAAATTTGAACTGACTCCTGAGAAGTATCACCAAAGATTCATGGACAGTCAGAAGCTCCCCAACCAATCCTGGGTCGATTTTGTTGATTTCTCTAGTAAGGCACTGAATGGCTGGGTGAGAGGCAGCAAATTAACTGATTATGTTGCCTTTTACAATTTCATCATGAGAGAGTGCATGTTCAGTATTTGCTTTACAATGTTGCACCAGCACCTAGTTGACAGAAAGCTGACTCACCCCAGGAAACTTGCTGCGGAGGTGGACCTCTGGGCTAGCACCAGAGTATCCAAAAAGGTATCTGGGGCGCACCCACAGAGGTGGCCAGGGTTCCTAACAGAAGAAAGAGTGGGGAGAAAAACTTAAAAACAAGTAGTTCTCAAACGCCCCTCAATATAATTCCAAAGGGAGTAGTGGTAACTTGTCCCAATCTGATCCAAAGAAGAAAGGTTTCTTTGACAATATAACAGGGAGCTTTGTACTGCAATGTACAGAGTGCTATAAATAGGGCCACTCTAAGGGTGACTTCAAATGTACCCTGGGAGCACAGCCCCCCGTTGAGCAGACAACTGTGTTGACGAGTGTAGCACTTGGGGAGGAGGCAGTCCCAGCTAATTTTGGGGACGAGACAGAGGTAGCCCTAGTGTCCCTGGGGGATAGAGAAATTGTGCCAAAAGCCCACATGCCTGCAAACACTTACAAGTATAGCCAGTGGGTCACCATTAATAGGCAACAGGTGGAGACACTGCATGACACAGGAGACAGCATGACAAATGTCAAGTGTCAGCTGGTGTCAGCTGGTGTCAGCAGAACAGGTCCTACCAGACACATTCCACCAAGTCATAGTTACTGTTAATAGTGAGAGCCATCTACAGGTGGCTCTGGTTCCCTTTGAGTTGGGGGGTCTCAGGTTCTCTGAAACTTGCTGTGAGCCCTGTCATGCCTGTATATTGTCTGTTAGGTAAGGACCTGGAATACACTACCCAGAGGGACGTAGACCTCAGTTCTCACTTGGAGATGATGGGATTGCCTAAGTGGGTGTGTATGACCACATGAGTCATGGCTGCCCGGAAATAGAGTCAAGGGAGTCTGGAGCATGGAAGAATGGCCCAGATAGCTGGCATGGAGAGGGGAAAGGGGCAAAGGACTCCGGTACCTGAGGTTCCTGTGATGGAGGTTGATGGGGCCTCTGAGAAGGAGGCCCCCTAACCAACCATAGAAGACATTACCACCCTAGATAACCTACATGTGCTTTCCAGCTGGCAGGTTGACGGTAGGCCCACCATGGAGAAATTCCGCCAAGTGCAGAAGGAGTGTCACACTCTTGAGGGCTTGAGGGGCCAGGCTTCAGCTCATGCAGCAGGTGAAGCCTCTGAGGGTCAGCTGGGAGAACAATATCTTTTAAAGTGAGTCTAAGGTTCCTGGTGCTAGGGCAGCCCATGTGCTGGTAATCTCTAAATGCTATCGGACCTTCCTACTGGGTCTGGCTCACGATATTTCACTGGCAGACATCTGGAGAAAGACAAGACCTTTGCCAAGCTTATCTCCCACTTTTATTGGCCCTGAATGAAGACAGTCTCAGATGCATTCTTCAGGTCAAGACCCACCTGCCAGGCCAGTGACAATTCAGGAAAAAAGCACAAAGCTCCCCTGATCCCTCTTCCCGTTATTGGAACCCCCTTTGAAAGGGTGGGCATCAATGTCATTGGACCTTTGGAACCCAGGACAGCCTTGGGCAACAGGTTTGCCCTCCTCTTGGTGGACCATACCACATGCTACCCAGAAGCAATCCCTCTGAGGTGAGGTCAGTGACTGCACCTGTGGTGGCAAGAGCTCTGATGGGGATCTTTACCTATGTCGGGTTTCCCAAGGAGGTAGTGTCAGACAGAGGCACTAATTTCCTGTCAGCATACATGAAGTCCATGTTCAGCTATGACAGTCTTCTTAGACGGACTCTATGGAGGTAGTGCTGCTCTACAAACATGTGTGTTACCTGGCAAAGTGGATGAGAGCCACTGGAAGCCATTTCCAGATGTGAGTTAGTCAAGGGCCTATATAAATGTAGCTGAGGCCTATTGCTTAACCTAGAAATCCTCCTGGATAGGTTCCACATGGATTTGCCCACTTTCCTTTTCCTGAGCCGATGCACTGTGACTGATATTTTCAGAGACTCCTTTTCTGGCATCTTTGGAGTGGTTCTTCCGTAATTTTTTGCCTTCAATCCTCCTGTTCTGCTGCCTTCGTTTTTGCTGGCTTTAGAACTCTGCAAAATGTACCACTGTGAACAAGTGCTAAAGTGCTTTTAGCTCCTTAAAATATGAAAGGAATGGCTTACACCTAATTGGCCTATTTAATATACTTGTAAGTCCTCAGTTAAGTGGTACTACATGTGCCCAGAGTCTGTAAAAGAAATGCTACTATTGGACCGCAGCACTGATTGTGCCACCCAATATAGTATCTCTTTAAACATGTCCCAGGCCTTCCAATGCAGCCTGTGTGTGTATTTTTAAAATTGCCATTTTCAGCTGGCAGTAAAATATTTTGCTAGGCCCAAACCTTCTTTTTTAATACATATAAGTGACCCCTAGGGTAGGCCCTGAACAGCCCGCAGGGTAGGGTGCAGTGTATTTGAAAAGCAGGAAATGCACTTTTACGTTTTACATGACCTGGCAGTGAAAAACTCCTATATTTGTTTTTCACTATTGCAAGGTCTGCCATAGGATAACATTGGAGTTACCTTATTACAAATAATACGCTGTAACTTCTATTTGGGAGCAGGTGGACAGTTCGAGTTTGGTATATAACAAATTGTAATTCAAAGCCCTCTTTAATTATAAAGTTGGATTTTTAGATCACAATACTAAAAATTCCACTTTTAGAACGTTGTCACTTACTTGTCCTAACCATTTAATGCCTGCAACCTGATCCTGGGTCACATGACTAGGTGGACCTGGCAGTTGGTCTTCGTGTATTGCTCCTAGACAGCGAGACAAAGGGAAGATACGTATTGGTAGGATGGGCCACTCTGAATTAACGAGGGGGAGGAACTTTCCCATCACAAAGGCTCTGTCTAAGCACTCTCACAAAGGGTTTGCCACTGAACTTTTGTAACCCCAGACAAGCTGGGGCCAGGACAGGGAGGAAGGCGATGCCTCACATCTCAGGGGGGTGGACACCTGTTGAAACTCCATCCATTTCAAAGTGGACACATGCATTAATATTGGACCCTTAGGTCCAACTCTGCAGTGCTCATCTGGACCTGTGAACTCTGCCAGGAATAAGGACTGCTGTGCTGCTGAAAGGACTGCTATTCTCCTGGACAGCTGCTCTGAAGGACTGCTGCCCTGCTGTGCTGCCCTGCTGCCCTCTTCCGTGGGTGATAAGAACTGAACCTGCATCTCTAAACCCAGGACCCCACAGTGACTCCAAGGTCTAGTTGACTGGTTTCCTGATCAAAAGCCTCAGGGAGAGGAGCGGCTTCCAGCAACCTTAAACCCAGCACCTGGATTTTGCCATCTATGATTCCTGACCTCCCAAGTAGTGCCACCACAGTCCTTGGCCCTAGCAAGTGGGCCTAAAAGTGCTGTGCCAGCCCATCTGTGAACCCAGCAGAACCTACCCATCTCCTCTGCTGTATGATGGAACCCCAAGCAGAACTGACGCATCGTCTCTGCTGCTTGGACTTTCCCAATGCATCGCACTCGAACCCCGCAGACTCATTGGAAGTGCCGCTGCATCCTCAACACAGGCCCCCACATTGCAAGCCTCTCATTGACGGCATCCTCGAAGACGACGCAGAACTCTGCATCATACGCCCCACAGTTTCTTCAGAACCAGTCAGTGCACAACTCATTCTTGTCACAGGATTTCACATCACAAGCCCCCTCGTCGATGGCCTCCTCGGTGGTGCATCGCAGCCTCTCAGAACCAATGTTACGTGGTATGAGGCTTCACAGCGCTCCACAACCAGGATTTAAGGTATTCTTGTTCGGCGGGCCTAACTGGGTCCTTGTAGCCGGCCCCCGCTCCATCGCGCTTGGCCTGTACTTGTGACTTTGTCCCAGTCCAGTACAGCGGATAACTAGTTGGCGCTTTGGGCTTTTATGCACTATTTTTTACTGAAATCTTTAAACTTGCATATCTCCGGTCCGACTTATTGGATTTTTGTCATTTAGGTCTTCATGTATTTATCAAAAAGCACTCTACTTTTCTAAATTGGAGTGGAAGTGTTTCTTTTTTTGTGTTTTCACTTCATTACTGTTTGAAGTGCTGCATTAATACTTTACACATTGCCTCTAAGCTAAGCCTGAATGTCTGTGCCAAGCTACCAGAGGGATGAGCACATGTCAATTTGGGGTTCGCTTGTGTCTTCACTCTGACAAGGATTGTAGTTGCTGCTTGATTAGGGTTTGTCACCCTTCAACCAGTAACCCAATTTCTTACTCTCCTGAACATCAGTTTCCACTCTAGTGGCGTTAGCCTCCTTGGCTTAACACCACGCTCCGCCAGTTCAGAAACTCAGGGCTGTATCATATTTGCAACACTATGGTGCAGCCCTGCGTTTCCCCCTGCGCTGGCGCTAAATTTAGCAGACTAGCGCCAACGCAGGCACCCTTGCACCATGGTGCAAGGGTGTCTGAGTTTAGGGGAAGATTGTTTATGTGCCGAAAGCTCTCCCTTCCTGCACATAAGCAATCTTAAAATGGCATTTTGTAACTTTTATATGTGCTGCTTAATGCAGCACACACAGAAGTTGCAAAACGTAATTCTTTTTAATAAACAATCAATGGCGTTTTGCTGTTTCTATGTGTGCTGCACAACACAGCACACATAGAAACAGCAAAAACGAGGATAAATAAAGCATTTCTCTTCGTTTCACCTGTTTAACAACAGGTTTTCGCTGGTCTTAATTTTGGCGCTGCCTCCTATTTACGCCACCCTTATAAATAGGGAGCAGCGTCAAAAACAATGGGTGTTGCGGTGGAACGCCCACCGCAACACCCATTGCCCTCCCCTTTCACGCAAAGTACAGCGTGAAAGGGTGCCTTATTTACAAGGCAGTGTTAAGTCACTTTAAGTGGCTTAATGCTGCCTTGTAAATAAGGTGAAGCCCCTGCCCCACCACAACATCACTTTTAGTGACATCACTTTTACTGATGTTGTGGTGGTGATAGGGGCTTTTAAATATACCCCTAAATCTTCTTGCCCCCTCTGCATCTTTGTAACACATAAGCTACGGATCCATTCTTCTTTCCATTCACGAAACCTTTAAAATTGTGTTGCAGAATTCCTTGGTTCCCCATTTGAGGAATTATTGGAGGTTTACTTTGGCGTACTCTTTGCAAAAATAAGCTTTCTTATTATAACTGTCTCTGCTTTGTTTGATGAAGTACAGTCTTTGATAATTAATGTAACTAAAATTAAGGGCCTGAGCTAAAGTTTGTCAAACAGGGTACTTTGTTGCAATGGTGATGTACCACCCTGTCCGCCAAACTCATTGTCCACACCCCTTATTTAGAGTCTTGCAGACAGCCAGGTTCATGCCGCCAGTGTAAAAGGTACTCTTTCAATGTAAATCTTTCCCAAAGCCGGAGGGAGTACGGTCCCTCGGATACTCCATCTGACCATGCTCCTGTTTACAGTGGGTGGCTTTTTTTTTTTACTATCAGTCACTGACAGTAATATCCTAGCGGTGAGAGACAGTAAGAATGAAAACAATTACTTTTACACCTTGGAAGAAAGCTCCCAATATGTGTGGGCCATAATCTTTTTTTCAAAAACAAACTCCTGCTTTGGAGGTTTGTTTTTGTTTTTTGGAAATTAAAAACCTTTTAAAAGTTGGTGTAAGCTTCCGTCAGCAATGATGGATCCTCACCATACTTTTTAACAGCTTTGGCGATGGTTCATACAAACCCATATAGTTCACGGCAGGGTCAGTGGTGAATTCTAAACTTGATGGGCGGAGTCAATTACTCTGCCACCCTTACTGCCTTACTTCATCCGTCAAAATCTAAATTGGGCCTTTAGATTCTCCCAGATAGAGTGCTCATTCTCCTGGGCCAAGGGGTCCTAAGTTTCTACCTTAAGCATAGCTTTTCAAGACAAAGCTTGTCTTCATACTATTGATGTGATTTGGGCAAAATCAAATTTACCCTGGATCACTCCCAAGTTTTCTGGATCTCAGATTACCTTTTTGTCATGTTGAGCTCAACAGTAAAGGCTAAAAATCATTCTATCTTTATCCCACATAATCAGATTGGCGATGAACAAGGTCTTTCTTCCTGGTGTTTCTGAATGACAGCTTCCTGTGCTAAACCACTTGGGCTGTCCATGAGTGGTATTTTTACGACAGACATATTTGCCAACCCTCTCACACGCCCTCACATGATTGAGGTGGAAAATCAGGCTATTGAGAAAGTGTTGAATATATTTTCACAGTGAGGACTGTTCTATTCTTCATGAATACATTTGAAGAGGTTGCACATCAAGTTTAAGTAGTTCCGATTTACTGTCTTTGGTGTAGTCACGAGTGGTTCATGGCCAACAGTACACACAGTAATGAGGAAGGTAGATGAGATGGTGGTAACGTCTTCTTATCAGATAAATTCCTTACTTTATGCCCAAGTCTTCACAATCTCATCCCTAAGTCCTCTCCAGTACTCATTGTGCTCTTCCTGCCATGTATCCTAAACTCGGTGCTACTAAGAAGGAAAGAGGAACCTTTCCTAACATCCTATACATTCCTAAAAAGGGCATAGAATAGTGTTTTTTAAAAGATTTCTTGTATTCTACCTCTTTCAGGCTCTTTCAGTTCCAGTTCTGGTTAGATGAAGTTGCATACATTTCTTCTGCTGAGAGGGGCTCAATGGGAAAGAGCCCATACCATGGAGAATCTCCAGAGACCGCGTTGCATGGTCATTTGAGCATATGAGGTGATGACACTTGAAAAGACCCCTGAGACTGAATAAATTCTATTGTAAGAAGCAGCATATGAACGCTAATTTCGAAAGTAATTTACCTCTTTTGCAACCTTACGTATTTAGAGAAATCAAAAGAAAGCTGGCGGGAGAAATATAATTGCATATTCTTTTTAATGGAAACCATATCAGCAATATATAGCGGAACAAAAAAAGTAAATATCACAGTAGTTTTCATGGTACTCCATACAACAAAACATTTTGGGCCAGATGTATCAAGCGTTTTACCGTTCGCAAACGGGCCAATGCACAGAATTGGCCGTTTGCGAACAGTAAAAAGCCTTTTGGGATGTATCATCCCAAAAGGCATTCGCAAAATACGGAATCGCAATTTTTGCGATTACCTATTTTGCTAATGCATTTGAGAATAGCAATTTGCAATTCCTTAAATGCAATGCAGGAAGCAAGAAAAAATTGCGACCTGGCTTTAAGAAATTGCAAATTACCACCAACTTCCCGTTGTGGTAATTTGCAAATTCCTAGAAAAATGCAAATTTTTGCATTTTTCTAATTGCCATGTGGCACACACACATGCCCTTAGGGCATGTATGTGCGCCACATGTGCATACTTACCTTTTTTGGCCCCCTTGAAATTGCATGCGCAATTTGCGAGTACCTATTTGGTACTCACAAATTGCGAATGCAATCCTATTCATTCCTATGGGCCTCAAGGCCCATAGAAATGAATTGGAAGGTATTCCTTAATAGCGAATCGCAATTTGCGATTCGCTATTAAGAATATGTAGGAATCGCACATTTGTTTGCAAATCCTACATACATTGCATTTTGCGATTCTTAAATAGCGAATCGGTAAAATTCGCTATTTAAGAATTGCAACAGCAATTCTTGATACATCTGACCCTTAGAGCCCAATAGACAGCATACTTTGCATGCAAAAGTTTGATGTTTGTATTTAGCGGTTTCAGTCTGAAATATACTTTTGTGGAAGCATATACAACCAAAATCTTAAAATGTACAAAATACAGAATGGGGTGATGAAAAAAGGATAGTGATTTCTGCAGAAAGTGCATGGTGTTGATAGAGCGCCATGCTCTCGAAAATATTGTAGGGGTGCATCATAATCATCGTTAGTCTGTATCCGCATATATCCAGTTATATATCAATGAATGGCTAGTAAAATGTAGTTTTAACTTGCATTATTAGAGTGAATAGAAGAGTAATTGTGCTATTATAATCCTGCAAATGTAATGCTTAACTGAAACATGTTCAAAATGATGCATTAATGGATTAGGCCATGTGTAATTGAGATGCAGTAGTTTAAACGTGTGCCATATTAAGTTGCACGTGTAGTTCAGCTTTCGCATATGAAATGTAATGAACTAATGCTTATAGAAGTGATCATAATTGTGTGTTTAAATTGTGTAAAGGCCTGACTGCATATACGTAAAGGGAAGGCCTGATTCATTCTTATGTTAGCTTATTTTGTAGGCAGAGAAGGTTCTCTTGGAAAGGCTCTCTGGGCACAGTTGGGAGGTTCGTGCAGAGGGAAAGTTTGTTGAAACGTATCTTCTGTTGCAGGTGCAAGGACACATGCCTCGTTAGCGAAAGACTGGCTCTTTGTTTCACGAGTTAGGGTGGTGGGAGGCATTGAGATGGGAGTATAATGGAATGTAGGGATGATACTTTCAGCGGAGAAGGTGACTGGGACTCAAGGTCATCGTAACCGTCCTGGATGAAGTAAGAGTTTGATGGAAAAGTACGAGAAGGAAGACCTGGCCGAAGAGGCGTGAGAGGGGCGTGTTCGAGTGTATGTGCATTTTGTATTAGGGACAGTGCCCCGAGGGTGGAGGGTAGAGAAGAGGTAGAGGAGACCAGAGAGAAAGGCAGAGAGAAATTTTAGGAAGGAGCATCTTAGAAAGAGCTCGAAATGCTAAGTGAGTGCACTTCTTAGGAAGTCTTCACAGCTGACACCTTTTCTTTTATTCTTGCCTGGGAAGTTCGTTAAGTAGGTATGCCACTTTAGTGATAGAGTAGGGACAGCTAATGGTTTTTATGCTTATCTAGGTAAATGAGGAATAACATAGAGATTGGAGCAATTATTGCTTGTCTAATATTTCTGTAGCTAACGATTCTTCTTATCCTGAATCGGATGAGACTCCTGCGTAGGATGCTATTTGTATTAGTGCCCATCTATTTCTTTAACCTCGTGTTGAGGTGCTTGCACGTGCAGTTATTCTTGGCAGTAATAAACCCACAAAATTGAATTCGGAGTCAGTGGTCTTTTAAGGTAAATTGGATTTTAAAATTCGTTGTATAACTGAAAAGGATTTTCTTCCCTTCACACTATTCAGCAGGTAAAAAGATCCTGGCGACCTGAAGATTCTTAAAGGTGATAAGATAAGGATCAGCGTTATCAGTGAGATTGTGCAAAATTTCAAGAAATATAAGGTGCATTAAATGAAGAGAGGACGGTGATGAGACTGTGCGTTTCCTCTCATTCTAAGCTACCTAGTGCCTAGTAGAGTTGTCTTCTCCTTACATTTGTTTATGTTTGTACAGCATACATTCGTGCTATCTGGGACAGAGCACGACACCAAGTCTGCACGCCACAACTACCATAAGCGATCAGAAATGTTTAAACACGATGCAGGGTGTGCATACAATCACTTTATTTCGAGATGTAACTCAAGCTGTCACTTCGACTTATTGCACCCTAATTTATCAAATGGATTAAAAATGACAAAGTATGTATCACTTCAATGACAGCATATGAACTTCCAGCTCATTAGAAAGGAGTCTACACGGTCCATCGAGGATTGTGGAAAAGAACATGTTATCTACTCGGAGAGCTGATCGTAGAAAAATATATTTCATGTTTTCATATTTATGTTCGTATTAATGTGTACATTTGCATAAGACACATCTTGTTTAGAAAGGTCTTTATATTTGAACACGTTTTATATAGTGTTAAAGGGAGGGAGTTGAATCACAAGTAGTGGGGTTTTACAGCGCAGCAGGTTTGTAGAGTCACAGGAGGGATCATCATAGCATGAGGTGCGGCACATATTGCTTTAAGGGTTGAACCGGTCCTGAGTCCCATAGTTGGGTTCTGCCTGCGTGGGGGGGGTATATTGCATGGTGTTAGTTTGCATGAAGACGGGTAGGTGCAGGAGTCAGAGCCTACGACGTTGGTGGTCTCATGGAAAGTGGAGGAAACGGAGACGCTGCCGGTTTTCAGATGCCAAGAGCAAACAAGTACAGAACAGCACGGGGTGGAGTTTGAGGTGGATTAAGAACATTAGAAATCGGGTGGGATGGGTAACCACGTAGAATTGTGTTTATTTTTGTACAAGGTTACAGTAAGCAGGGTAGGGGGGTTTGGATATTGATTGAGTCACCGTAAAATAGAATGCTATTGCATTTATGTCACATAACGCTGTGTAGTTATGTTGTAATTATGTCATATAAATTCAGCTCGAGGGAAATCAAGTGGAACATTCATTGTTCTTTTTTAATGTTTACAGTTACCCCCGACGAAGGGCCATAGAGAGCCCGAAAGGCATTGGGTGGAGAGAGCTGGAGGCCACCTGGTTTGAATTGTGAATTCCCCCGTGCTGCAGTGAGGGCCTGGATGGGCACGTCTGTGGCATTTGAAATAGTGGAATTACTCTGACATTGTGGTGAATGGAATTAACTTGAAAAAAGGTTCAAATAAAAATATGGATTAAACTGGAGTATTGGAGTGAACATTGGATTCTTACTGAAGAAAAAGTCTTGGTTCTAAAGGCTGTGCGATGCGTCGGTGGCACATGAGGATGCCCACAGACAGTGCTTTAAATGGGAAAAAATAAGTGCAGGTACTCTTACAATGAGCTATGAGTGTAGCAAGTGGGCGGGGCTAGGGGTGGGGCTAAGGACAAGACATATAAGACACTTCTACTATGTGGCCGAATACTTATATATTCTTCAGTGCGCACTCACAGAAACAAGCAGAAATGCTCACACAAAGCATTCCAAGAATGTCCTTTAAAACACCTCCCTAGTGTCTGGATTCTCTCCCTCTTTCACTCGCTTTTCTCTCACACACACACACAAACATGCGCACACAAGCAGGCAAACACCCAGACACAAGCAGACAGACACTCACACAAAACACTCAGGTGGGATAAAGGCCATTTTACACTCCTTTTCTCCCATGGCTTTCTTAATTGCTGCTATTAGCGGGATGCCTGGATTCGAGTGTGTGCGCAAATGCACACCATGGTGTGAATGTGATTGACAGCATAGGGCCTGAATGGACCCTGCTCTGTCAAACACAGCGTGGTGGTGAACACCGGACATTATGCAGGTGAGCCCTGCTGAATTGTTTAGAGGTGGCTCAGCTTGGGCTAGAGGCGCTTTGGCTGTCGGACAGCCTCATTCGTGCTCGTGAGCCAAAGCAACAATGAGCCTACCTTTGATGAGTACCGTTACTCTCCTTGGCAGCAGAGAAGTGCCGGTACTCAGAGCGGTGAAAATGAGAAGTGCCGGTACTCAGTACCGGTGAGTACCGGCCCATTTAAAGCACTGCCCACAGATTGTTTGTGCAGCTTGCTTCATGCCCGCTCAATACCCAAAGCTTTGAATTGACAGATCACTCGGGTTTCATATTTCTACAAAGCTTTCATGAAACACAAAATTGTTCCTGCATTACAAAATAGCTTTATTCCTCCCAAGTTTGCCCATTAACTACTCATGTCCAAAGAAAGAGAAGCTTATTGAGCTAAATAAATGTATTCATTAGGGCATATCATACGTAGGGATCTGCAATCCCCATTACGGCCTAAATACGACGGGGCGGATTTACAAGCCCCTTGAGCCACCCGTACGTCACTTTTCCCATGTTAAAAATGACGCAAAAGTGGCGCAAGGGGCTTGTAAATAAACCCCTACGACCCCATACTATCTCTTTCATATGAAAGAGCAAGACACCGAAGATGTAAGCAGTTTGTGTGAAGAGTGATGGTATGAACATGTATTATAACGGATAAAACTGCCTCTGTTGAGCAGTAAAGGATATTGCAGTTCATCTTGGAGTTCTGTCACCATATAAAGAAACTTACCTTTCGGTCTTGTTCCTTTACATGGTCACGGAACTCCGAGATGACTTTAGACTATATGGTGGCGGTACTTCATCCCTTATATAACATTAGGTAAAGTCTGACAGTATGGAAGAACTACACAGAAGCATATTTTTGTATTACAATAATTGCAATTGATACATTATAGTGCAGAAAATGAACATTACTACATCTTAATCCATTTCATTTGTACGTTATATAATTTTTCTGAAAAGTCCTGCTCAGTGGTCCTATATCTGTACATATTGAAAATATAAGGGACTAAAGGGTGAGTTCAGGATGTATCAATTTAATTTTAATTATAATAACTTTAACAAGCCCCCATCCTCAATCAATAAATCTTCTTCTCCAGTTTTCACTGTGCTGCTTTTGTTAATAAAGATTCCTTTTTGTTCATTTCTGGCCTCAGAAAGATGATGTAGATCTTTGGCGCAAAGATACAGAACAGAAGACCAGCACCAGAAGACAAGATTGCAAAAACCTCAACAGCTACAAGGTATTTTCCTTTTGTGCTGAGATAAGCAGGGATAAAAGAGAGCCAGACACTGACAAAAACCAGCATGCTAAAGGTGATGAACTTGGCTTCATTGAAGCGGTCTGGCAAATTCCTAGCCAGAAAAGCAATGCCAAAACCAACGCCAGCCAAGAACCCCAGAAAGCCCAACATACAATAGAACATCAAGATGGAACCCTCATTGCATGTAGCTTCAATTTTCCAATTGCCAGCGCCATTGTCAAGTTCTGGGAATGGCGGTGACGTCCCAAGCCAGATAAAGCCAAGACTACACTCAATGAAGGAGCAGGACAGCACAATGGAGTAAGAAGTCCTGGAGCCCATCCATCTTCTGAACTTGCTGTTGGGTTTTGTAGCCCTAAAAGCAATTATTACCATGGTGGTTTTAGCCATCACACAGGAAACAGCAATTGAGAAAGATATTGTGAAGATCACCTGTCGGAACATGCAGGTTAGTCTCCTGGGCCAACCAATAAAAACCAAAGAACAGAGGAAGCACAGCATAAGGGCAACAAGAAGAATATAACTGAGATGAAGGTTGTTCGCTCGCACGACTGGCGTGTGACGATACCTGATGAAAACGCACAAAACTGCAGTAGCATTGATGAAGAAAAGAATGGAAACTAAAGCAAGGATGAAACCTAGGGGTTCTTCGTATGACAAGAAATCAATAACCTTTGGTATGCATTTGTCTTTTCCACTGAACGTCCACTGGTCTTCTGGGCACTTCAAACATTCTAAGAAGTCTGTGGACAATAGCAGGGATAGCAGTTAAAATAAAATAATATATATTTTTATGTACCTCTGTTAACATAAAACATATGCACCGCTTGTAACCTAACATGTGTGTTAATCTGTGAGAGGAGACATTTTTACCGTAGTCAACAAACTTCTGAAGACAAATCTTTTTTGGTCTGAAGGAATAAATGTAAATCTGCATGAGTGACCGTTGTAACACACAACACAGCAGTGAGAGGCCTTGCCATTCAACATCTGCACATTTCCGTACACAAAAGTACAGTTTCCGTAGCGGAGTGAAGCCACTGTTACCATGTTACATCACAAAACTATTGATCTCTTGTGTATCATAGAGAGCTCTCTGGTACTGACCTTACAGCAAAGGAGTGATAGAGCGCAGTGAGATTCTGAAAATTGTAGGGGTACATTATATCCATCAATAGTCCGTACCGCATATATATTATGTGTGTTAATCTTAGTTAGAACCCGTATTGTAATAATCATTGGTAAATGACATGTTAGGATGAGTTGTGCCATTCAAGAAACGTAAAATGGCAGTTCGAGGGAATCATGTAACTTTCGATGTTCATTGCAAATGTTTAATGAAGTAGTTTACGCGTAATGTAATGCATTAGATTTAAACGTGCATCATGTTGAAGTTGCACATGTATAGGTGATTAATTATGCTTAAGTGTGATGAAATGTAGTGTTTATAGATGTAACATTTAAATGTGCGTTCAATGTGATGTCAAAGGCCTAGATGGAGTATTTGCTCTTTCGTGTTAAGAAAGGCCTATTCGTTTTCCTTATGTTAGCTGGTTTATGTAGTCCTGAAATGCATTTTCCCTGGTAAGGCTCTCATTTGGAGATGGTCAGCAAAATTCATGTGCGTGCAAGGTTGTTCTGTTCTCATGTTCTCATTGCAGGTGCAAGGACACCTCCTCGTTAGTTAGAATAATGCTTTTGTTTAGGAGTTAGGTATGGAGGAGACCTGTTACAAAGTATTCAGGAATGTCGATAATTGGGAGCCGAGATATTCTTTTGCTGTAGAAACCTGAGACCCAAGGACACACCAACCGTCGCTGGATCGAGTACAAGTTTTGGTGGAAAATTACCTGCGAGAGGTGCCTGGCCAGAGGAGGTGTTACAGAGGAGTGTCTATTAATTGTGCATTTTGTATTAGGGAAAGTGCCCCGAGGGATGAGTGAGCAGAGAGCCGTTAGAGGGTAGAAGGAAGGGATCGATTCTTAGAATCAAGACTTAGAACGATTTTGTAATCTGGGTTACTGACCTTTACAACGTGAGTGAACTTCTTAGGAAGTCTTCACGAGCTGACATCTTTTCTTGATCTTGCTTGGGGAAATGTTAAGTAGGGATACCACTTTACGGATAGAGTAGGGTTAGATTAATGGATTTCCTTTACAGTCACTAATGAAGACTAATATAGATGTTGGTGCAGTTATTGTTTGTTTAGTCTTTTTGGAATTGCTTATTCTCCTTATGTTGTATCGGATTAGATTGGTTCGTAGGATGGACTTTGTATTAGTGCCTTTGTATATCTACAACCTCGTCCTGAGATGTTTGTATGTGCAGTTATTTTTGGTTTTGTAATAAACCCCTAAGTTTGGAATTCGGAGTCAGTGATCTTTTCAGAGCTTTACTTAATTGACCCATGTTAGTTGTTATGAATGCATTGTGTTTCCCCTTTACACTTCTCAGCAGGTAATAAAGGTCCAGTCGACCGAGGATTCTTAGTAAACTTTATAGTAGGAATCCGGCGTCATCAGTAGTTACATTTGTAATGTAGCATTTGCACAGTGAAATTAAAAATGGTTGTGAAGATGAAGGACGTCTAAGTGGGTGAAAAAGATTATCTCAACATAGACTGCCCATTGGGGAAAGACCTTATGGAGTTGGGACAGAATCAGGCGACACTGACTCCATTCCAGAGGGTCAACAGGGAGCATCTACAGCCTCAGTGATACATCACAAAAGACTTCCATACAGGGCAGAGGAACTTCCAGAGAGATGTATCACAACTAAGGGCCTTATTTAGAGTTTGGCTGAATACAATATCCACCAAAACGGGGTGGATGCGATGTCCATCGTATTCCGACTATTATGGACATCAATACAGTCTTAATACAGCAGTCAGGACATTCACCACATTTTATTCCACATCCACCCAACTCAAAATAACTCCCTAAGTCTTTAATGCAGGAATCAGATCTGCCTGCCTTTGGATAGAGGGAGAGATGCCTGTAGCTGCCTCAGGCAATAAGCAAAGAGAATCTATCAAAGCTGCAAATGTTGCATACTGCAGGATATCCTGACAAGGCTGAGAGTGTTTCAGTCTCAATTGTCCATGCATATTGCATCTGGCACAGCTGTTTGGTGTTGAGGCACATGGCTTCTAGAAGCTTAGGAAGATGAACCCTGCTATGCTGTTCCGCCTTTAATATTGAATATCAAGCCAGTGATCTATTGTTTGTCCAATAAGTATATAGGCACTTACTTTTGTAGCTATAACATGAAGTGGCTTGGGGTTTTGAAGGCAAAATAATTGACTCTTTCAGTACTTCTGCTGGTGCAACATGGGTGTTGCAAGTCATAGGTCATCCTGGGACTATCCTACTTGTCAGGTAAGTTTAAAGTCAAGTGGACAACACAAGGTTCACTCTGTTAGGTGTTCAGTGGTTGGGATTCTTTTTTTGTGATCACAGGAATGGATGCTATTCGTCACCTCTAGTCTGCTACTCCCTCTGGCAACAAATACAACCTGTTTTGTCATGAACTATGGCGCAATATATGTTGAGGCGAATTTTTTAAAAACTACTTTGACATATATTGTGGGTGGATCTCCTCTCGGAATAGTTTCCTGAGTTGTAATTACCAGGAAGGTGGTTGTAATCCCAAAAAGGTGTTATGTAAATTGGTGTTGGACTAAATTCACATTCCACCAATAACATTTTCAAACAATTACAAATATTGTAAAATATTGTACGATTCCAATACTTTTCAGTTTTGCCAGTTCCAAGGATTGTGGACTTGTGACTGCAAGGTCTCTGAACTGTGGTGGTGTTCATCCTAATGAGGTGTGCCCCATAGAGACTTTGGCTAAGCACCCAATTAAATTTACACATAATTTAATTTACACACAAAATGTGATCTTCCCACCACATCTGCTCACTTTTGTAGCTAGCGGGTGCACTGGAGTCAGAACAGCAGTGAATACTCCATATAAAGCAGATGAAATACCTTCACATTACCTGTATGTTTCTGACTCTTGTGTGCACTGGAACATCTGATAACTCTTAAAATTGAAATCACAGATAGAATCTTAACATCCTACTTGTTATGTTATTTCTACTCTTATCCGTTCTAAAATAACAATGACTGCTTTTAACTGTAGTCATAATTTCAACTCTTAGAGCCAGATGTACGACTTTTTTGCATGCGCAAACGGGTTTGCGAACCTGTTTGCGCATGCAAAAACAGTATGGGCCATGTACAAAGCCTATTTAGAGAGTTGCAATTTACTTGTGACTCGCTAAATAGGTTTTGTGACTCGCTATTAGGAAGGGGCGTTCCCTTCCTAATAGCGAGCTAAGCCCATGTATAAATGTTTTGCAACCGCAATTGCGGTCGCAAAACACTCGCAAATTACCACCCTTTTCAGGAGGGTGGTAATGCACTCGCAAAGGGAAGTTGTCACCAGGGGACCCCTTCCCCTTTGCAAATGCAGGGGAAAATATTTTTTAAGGGCAGGCAGTGGTCCCAGGGAATCGCAAACAGTGTTATACACACTGTTGTACAACCTAAAAAGCGCCTCGCAAATTGTGAGTCACAAAAAACTCACAATTTGTGAGGTGCTATTTTGCGCGTCGTACATCTGGCCCTTAGTGCGTGTCATATGAGTATTTTTTTGGTCAGGGCTTCTGTGAACTGAAATACACAACTTGAACTGTATTGTGTGAACTTGCTGACTTCAGTGAAAATCGTTTTTGAATTATTTATACTTTAAATGTAAAGTAGTACTACTTTCTCTTCTCCAAAAAAACAAATGACAAACTTCCTGCTGGAGATTATCTCCTCTGCCACTCCTCGTTTTCAATATGAAGACCTTTGTCAGTGTGGAAATCTTCACAAACTGATGTATACAATGTAGTAGTAAATGTGAGTGGGTTAAAGGAATTTGGGTGGAAAATGGGGAATACTTACTTCTGAAAGGGTGATATTAAGGAAAGTATAAGAGGGGGATTTAGGGAGAGATGTGCTATTGGAAACACACACCCACATAAGAGTAAGACAATCTAAATTCATAGAACATAGAACATATTGGGGTGCATTTATCTGATCATTCAGCTATCTTTCTTCGGCTGGCGGTAGGAGAAGAGACAACGAGTAATGTTTGGAGGTTAGACCGTACGATACTATTAGAAGAGGAAGTAGTGGAGGCTTTAGGAGAGGAAACGAGGGAGTTTTTCGAAAGAAATCAGGGTTCAGCTAATGTTGGTATTGTTTGGGATGCTTATAAGGCTTATTTGAGAGGCAGGTTAGGAGCCCTGGCAGCAAGGAAAAGGTGAAAATATTATAGCAGAGTGTCGGCTTTGGAAGTAAATATTCGGAATTTGGAGGCAGGTTTAGTAATAGATGGAAGTAGGGAGGCTAGTGAGAAAGAGATGGAGAAATTACTAAATTTAAAGGCAAATTTATCGGGAGTTTTGAGAGACAGAGTTAAGGAAAGGTGGGAAACCAGCCAGCTGGCACACTTTGAATATGGCGAGGGCTGTAGCAAATTACTAGCCTGGAAAGTAAAAAGTCAACAGGTTCGAAGTTTGATTAAGGAAATAATAAGTGAGGATTCTGGCACAGTGTTCAGGGACAATAAGGGGATTGCTGCAGCATTCCATAGTCATTTCGAGGGGGTCTATAAGGAAGATCTGGTTGTTGAAGAACACGATGTGTGGAGTTGGTTGGAAAATATGGACCCTCTTTCGGATGATTTAAAGGATATTCTGAATAAAGAGATATCTAATGAAGAGGTTGAGGAGGTTATTAGAGGAGGCAAAAAGGGTAAGGCGCCAGGGCCGGATGGCCTTCCGGTAGAGGTTTATAGATCCTGGGCTGGGGTTTTGATTCCTATAATGAGGCAGTTATTTAATGAGATCTTTATGTTAGATGCCTTTCTGCCGCCTTCGTGGAACGAGGCCAATATCTCTTTGATCCCTAAGCCAGGGAAGTCACTAAAAAAAGTTGATTCGTACAGACCAATTTCTTTACTGAATGCGGACTATAAGCTTTTTGCTAAAATTATAGCAGGAAGGCTGAATAGTGTTATGAAATATCTGGTTCATGAGGATCAGAAAGGTTTTATTAGGGGTCGAACACTGAAAGAATTGACATACTCTCTTATAGGTTCTATAGACATGGCCACGTCTTTTGATCTTCCCTTGGCTGTTATTGCTTTAGATGCAGCCAAGGCGTTTGATCGCGTTAATTGGGTATATTTGCAAATGGTGGCGAGATATTTGAATTTAGGCCCAAATGTTTGCAAAATGTTAACAGCTATATATTCGGCTCCTAAGGCCAGAGTATTAGTAAATGGGGTACTGACCAAGCCAGTTCAGATTACGAGAGGTACTAGACAAGGGTGCCCTCTGTCTCCATTTCTGTTTGATTTATATATCGAGCCATTGGCACGCAGAATAAGGAGTGCAGAGGGCATCGTGCCTTTTGAGTTTGGAGGCTGGAGTAAAAAGATAGGTTTATATGCAGACGATATCATAATTTATACACCTGACTTGCAGCAAACTATGAAGTGTTTGATAGACGTAACTAGTAAGTTTGGTATTATCTCAGGCTATAAGATCAATAAGGAGAAAACAGAGGTTATGGCTTGGAATATGACTACGGATGGTATAATTTGCAAAAAAGAGATGAGGTATTTAGGAGTCAAGATTACACACAACATAGCTGACCTCACTAAGGAGAATTTCAATAAGATTAGAAAGGAGATTAGTGCTAGTCTACGGGGATGGATGTATTTACCTCTCACTTTATTTGGCCGAGCTAACTTGGTGAAAATGATGATCCTGCCGAAGTTAACTTTTTTATTTGAGACAATTCCTTTAAGTTTTAGGAAGGAGTGGTTAGTAAGGCTGCAGGGTGAAATCAGTTCTTTCCTTTGGATGTCAAAAGGGCCACGTTTGTCATGGAAGAAGCTTAGGAGGAAGTTAGTGAAGGGTGGTTTAGCGTTGCCTGACTTGCTGTTATACTCATGGGCATTTATGGTAAAAAATAGTAGGATGTTATTTGGTATACCTGCAGACACTGAGATAGGAAGAATGTATAGGGAGATGCTGAAGAAACAGAGAAAAGCAGAGAGTGGGTTTTTGTTTAAATTTGCTGATCCGAAATATTTTAAGAAGGTTAGGTTGAAGGTTTTAAAGGACTTGGCAGAAACATGGTATAAAATTAGAAGGGCTTTAAAAATTCCATATTTTAGTCAGCTGGCTCCAATCTGGGATGCACCAGGGTCCCCACTTTGGACAAAAGATCTATTGGCCCGTCCTTTAAAAGAAAGCGGCTTATTGAATTGGAAGCAGCTATTTCCGGAAGGACAGTTAATGTTATGGGGGCAATATGAAGAGGAGTGGGGACTCAGTTGCTCCAGATTTAAATACCTCCAGATTCACAGTTGGTACGTGGCATCTGGCGTTTTGATAGGTACTTCTAATGAACTGGAGGAGAAGCTTCTTTCTAACTGTACCTTCAAGAAAGAAATTGCATTGTGGTACTGGCTAATACTTGAGATGGAGGATGGTCCTTTCACGCTACCTGAGAGCCTGTGGGGAAGGAGCTTGCCGGAGATTGCGACAGAAGACCAATGGCAAGTAACAATGTCTATGCTTTATAAAATAGTGAAACCTGCGTATTTAAGGAAGAACCACTTTTTTACTATGCATAGGGCCTACTGGACTCCACGAAGACTGTCAAAATTCGGACCAGGTGGAGTGGTGTTGTGTCCCAAATGTGGAAGCCCGAATGAAGATGATTTGCATATGTTTCTGCAATGTCCGAAGATTCAGACTTTCTGGGAGGCCGTGAGTAGTTGTCTATCAAGGTTTCTAGGCTTACAGATAAAGGTAAGCCCTGAGATGGTTATATGTGGAAGAACAGAGCTGCAAGGTAAGGATATGAGCGATAAAGCGAAGCTTGTATTCTATGCAGTACTGCTGGCCCGAAGAGAGATATGTAAACTTTGGGTCTCCCCTGTTAGCCCTACAGAGGGTGGTTGGCTACAATCAATGACATTTGCTGCTAAGATGGATATTTCGGATCAGACTAAAAAGAGATATAATTTTTGGAAGTTTTTTTTAACACATTATGGATAAGGGTTGGCTGTGTAAGATTTAAGAGTCCAATGATTAAGTCTTCATCTGCTTCGGCTGGTGGAAATCTTCTCTGTTTATATAGGAAGACTAAGGACGGAATGATTGTGTGGCTGGGAGGGGAGGTCCTCCAGGGGTAAGAGGTTCGATGGTTATGGGAGGGCCTCCATTTCTTAAGCTTTACATCTATCCTCCTGTATCCAGCAAATGAAGCTGAAAACCCAGGGCGGTATCGTAAACAGAGGGGTGGCAAGAAGGCGAATGAGGACAAAAAATAAATAAAAAGACAATCTAAATTCACAAAATGTTCATTTACATCTAGTACATTAGAAATACTGACAAAATAGGCTTAAATCTACTGCGGCCCAGAGTTAGAGTAAGTTAAGAACAACACCTTGCCAGCTACTGATACTGCAACACACTCCCATAAGAATCAGTTGTGGCAGGATTAACACTAACACATAGGGAATCATATACAATATATCAAATGAAATTAAATACATTTTAAAAGATAGTTTGAAAATCATTTTTATTAATATAGAATTCAATTTTTAAATTAAACCTTAATTTCTAATGTACTTCATAATAATAAATTTAAATCTATCGCAAATCATAGCTCACTATTTAAAAAAAATGCAATTGTAAAAATGCAATTATTAACAACAATAAAATTTAAATGAATTTAATTTAAAAACGCGATTAAATAATAGGTTGGGTTTTAGTGCAGGTGTGTTGCCTCACGTTAATGTAGTAGTTGTAGGTAAACTGCAGCAAAGGAAACTTGATTTAATATTTAAACCATAGGTGGTTGGATATGAACGCCCATGCACCACAAATGGAATACCCTCTCAGCGCTAATTAATGCAAAGCAGTGCTAGGCGCTGATTTGCATTATTGACAAGTGAATTTCCAGCACAAAACAAGTTTTCCGCTGGAAAGTAAATTGGAAAAAAAGATTTTGTGTTCATTTGTATCACTTTTATGATGCAAAATCTTAGTAAATATACACCTGAAATGCATAACAATAAACATCTGCTATCGGCCAATAGTGCCAAAAGACCTCCTTGGAGTGAATATCACACTCTGCAATTACATGTTTTGGTACTGGAATGTTGTTCAGCTGTTGTGTACATGTACACACTTGCCCTACATGAGATACCATAATTGTTCACCTGTTGACAGCATTTGTGTGCATATGCAAATATTACCAATTTTCTTTTATTGTTCACTGTTTATTCCCCCTTTATCTTTTCTCTTAACCAACCCACAGGATAAGCCCGAAATTAACTTATTGTGTGAAACTGTAATGTTTATATCTCCTTCAAAATCTGATGCTGTTGTACTTTTTCCATCTTTGAATGTCTCATTCAGGAAATTGTTTAGGAGAAATTTGACATCTTCAGCCATTTTTGGCCACAATTCTATAATATGGTATTTTGCAGTCTTTCTGCACCCACCTGTTTGGTTAGAGATGCTCCCATCAGGACATGGCACACAGAGGAAACAGCATTTGGGACGTCCTTTAATGGCAGACTTCCTGTATCCTGGAGCACAGCTTTCACTGCAGACTGATAGAGGGGCCTGGAATGATAACAGAGGTAGGAGAATTCTGGAGACAGTACACTAAAGGTGTCATGCTGGTTCTTATGAACATTTTGGACCATTGACACACCTCGACTTACCAATCTTGGTTAAACTTCAACCCTTTAAAGCTGCAAACCTACTCGGTTATTTAGATAAATGTTTGGAGTTCCAAAACAATAATCTTTACAAGACCCCCATTTTTTATACTAGACCCAAAATAGAAGACAGAGATACAGTATTCTATCTGCAATGCTTGCCCTCTGGTAATGTTTGCCAAATACATGGCAAATGGCATTCCAGTAATTAGCAGTAGAGCAACAGGGGGCCAGCCAGATGAATAGGACTAATAAATTAAGGTTAAGCAAAACTAAAAATATGGTCTTGGAAAACACGTAAGTTTGTGCGGAACTACACATTAGCTCCAGGCAGACCACTGAGGCTGTTATAAAATAAAGAACACTCCCACTCGACCTATATCTATTTAACAATGGCTACTGTTAGCTCACTGGGCTACCCTTTGCTGTAGGAATCAAAAGATACAACAATGTTAAATTCATTTACATTCTTGTTTATTATTGTCTTTTTTAGCTAAGAATAAACATTTTTATATATATATATATATATATATATATATTTTAAAAATACATTTATTTTGTGCTCATATATACAATTCTGTTTATGTATGACCACTGAGGCTGAACATGGCCACAAATCAGGTCCAGGCAGTTCGGGTGAGAGGTGGTTACAAAATGAGTGCATGCAGAATGGAAAAACACAAGTTTAAATGTTGTTAGACCTGGCAGCCTTAGGGTAGTCTTCCCCCAAACATTTTTCCCACTTGTCTCCAATTTCTGCTGAAATAAAATTTTGTTGGCCTTAGGACTCTCCGTACTTTACCACTGCTAACCAGTGCTAGCGTGCTTGTGCTCACTCTTCTAAACATGGTGTGATTGGCATACACCTAATTGCCATATTTAATTTGCTTATAAGTCCCTTGTAGAGTGGTATACCTTATACCCAGGGCCTGTACATTAAATGCTACCAGCAGGCCCGCAGCACTTATTGTGCTACCCACTTAAGTAGCATTTTAAAACACGTCCCAGGCCTGCCATTGCAGCCTGAATACAGTTGTAAGCTACCATGTCGACCTGGCATTTCAATCCCCTTGCCAGGCCTTAAACTCCCTTTTATTACATATAAGCCACCCCTAAGGTAGGCCCTAGGTAGCTCATAGGGCAGGATGCTGTGTACTTAAAAGGTTGGACATGTATATTTACGTTTTACATGTCCCAGTAGTGAAAAACTCCTAAATTTGTTTTTCACTACTGTGAGGCCTGCCCCTCCTGTAGGATAACATTGGGAATTCCTTGTTACTTTTAATACGCTGTTATTCCTAATTGGGAGCAGGTGCCTATGTCATGTTTGGTATTTGTGAAATTATAGTGATAAACCCTCTTTAATGGTAAAGTCCGATTTTTCATTACAATTTTGAAAATACCACTTTACTTTTAGAAAGTTGCCATTTCCCTGCAGCCTGTATTGGGTCACATGACTGGGTATAGCTGACATTTAGACTTTGTGAATACCTCCCAGACAGTCACACAATAGAGGGATTAGGTGTGCCTCAATGCACCATCGACTGGGAGGATGGGGAGGAGTTGATCACAGCCCCACTTACAACTGAATAGTCTGTGCTCTGCCTTCACACAAAAGGCCTAACAACCCTGCATGGTCACTGCAACCAGCTTGGAGCCAGGGAAGGGGAATCAAGAAATCTCAGGCACTTCAAATAACTTTTCCAAAAACTTCTCTCACCTTCCAGAAGAAGGGCACCAGGGTATAAAATAGGACCTTAACGCCCACTCTTCAGTTAACTACTGTACCTGAGAAAGCACTCTCAGAGCACTGCCTGCTACTGTGACCTGCTGAGTACTTTGCCAGACTGCTGCTGTACCTAGAAGGACTGCTTTGCTGCCTGGAGCCTCCCTTGAACTATTAGAGACCAGCCCTGCTTTTGAGCCCCACATCGCCACCTGTACCCAGGACTATCAGAGTGACTCCAAGGGCTAGTTTGTTGGCCTCCTGTTCTAAGCCACAGGGACAAAACAGGCTCCCACAATCTTGATCCCACAACTGGACCCAACCTGAGTGAGTCCTGAATCCCCAAGAGATGTCCCACCAGTCCTGGACCCTTTTGTTGTAGTGCTTAAGGTGCCCAGATGGCCAAATACCAAAACTGAGGGCTTAGACAAAATTTGGCCCAAAACTGCTCTGAGGACCAGTAGGAGACTGGGACCAACCTGCTCACCTATCTGCATGAGGTGCATCGCCAGTCAGATTGACTTTGCGGCTTCTCCCATAACATTCTTCTTTGCAGCAGCAAATCATTTAATCAGTTCTTTAAAGGGGTACCTCGTGGAACTGTCTGTGGCTACATCCACTGGAGATTTTCGACTTCCATTTCGTCCACTAAGTCCAAACATAGAAATCTTCAATGAGGATTCGAACCAGGCCATCCGACGACGATGCTCCCTCCTCTGACACCTTCTGCAGTCTCGTCCGGTTGAACTTTACCTTCTCTGACACTTTTTCTCAGAATTTCTTATAAGTCCAAAGGTAAGCACTGATCGGGCCCAATCCACTTTTTGTATCCGAACCGTGCTCAATCGCGGTCTGACATATTTTTCTACTTTGACCTGGTCTCGCACAACTAGATCTTCTAAGTGCTAGTTTTTACTAAAAAATTTAGTAATCTAGAACTCTGGTTCTGCTGATTGGATTTTTGTCATGTTGGTGTCAAATAATTTATTAAAATGTACTCTATTTTCCTAGCTTAGTTTGGGAGTTTTCTTGTGTTGTGTTTTCACTTTATTACTGTGTGAGTGCTACATAAATAAATGCCTTAAACTTTGTCTCTAATTTTAGCCTGACTGCTTTTTGTGCCAAGCTACCCAGGGTTAAGCACAGGTTAATTTAGTGACTTTTTGCGGTTCACCCTGCAAGGGATTGTGGCTGTTGCCTGACCAGGGCTCATACCAGTCACCCAACAATCCAATTTCTCACTGGTTCTACATATCGCACCTGATAAATACCGATACCACAGGGTATTTATTTATTGGGTCAATACATAGCACCTATTACAAGTTTGTGGGGAATAACATACCTACCAAAATCCACATAATACTGTAAATGCCACATGATTTCCCCCTGTTAAGTTTTGACAGGTATGTTTGACTTGTCGAAAATTAACAACAGTTGAGTTGCGGCTTCTCCCATAACATTCTTCTTTGCAGCAGCAAATCATTTCATCAGTTCTTTAAAGGGGTACCTCGTGGAACTGTCTGTGGCTACATCCACTGGAGATTTTCGACTTCCATTTCGTCCACTAAGTCCAAACATAGAAATCTTCAATGAGGATTCGAACCAGGCCATCCGACGACGATGCTCCCTCCTCTGACACCTTCTGCAGTCTCGTCCGGTTGAACTTTACCTTCTCTGACACTTTTTCTCAGAATTTCTTATAAGTCCAAAGGTAAGCACTGATCGGGCCCAATCCACTTTTTGTATCCGAACCGTGCTCAATCGCGGTCTGACATATTTTTCTACTTTGACCTGGTCTCGCACGACTAGATCTTCTAAGTGCTAGTTTTTACTAAAAAATGTAGTAATCTAGAACTCTGGTTCTGCTGATTGGAGTTTTGTCATGTTGGTGTCAAATAATTTATTAAAATGTACTCTATTTTCCTAGCTTAGTTTGGGAGTTTTCTTGTGTTGTGTTTTCACTTTATTACTGTGTGAGTGCTACATAAATAAATGCCTTAAACTTTGTCTCTAATTTTAGCCTGACTGCTTTTTGTGCCAAGCTACCCAGGGTTAAGCACAGGTTAATTTAGTGACTTTTTACGGTTCACCCTGCAAGGGATTGTGGCTGTTGCCTGACCAGGGCTCATACCACAGTCACCCAACAATCCAATTTCTCACTGGTTCTACATATCGCACCTGATAAATACTGATACCACAGGGTATTTATTTATTGGGTCAATACATAGCACCTATTACAAGTTTGTGGGGAATAACATACCTACCAAAATCCACATAATACTGTAAATGCCACATGATTTCCCCCTGTTAAGTTTTGACAGGTATGTTTGACTTGTCGAAAATTAATAACAGTTGAGTTATTTAGCACATCCGATATGCCAAATACCTTCAAATGCATAGTTCTGACCCATGCATATACAGGGGGTTAAAACAACAAATTACCCAGCACACGCTTGAATATTATTAGCAAAATAAATAATTGGTTAGTGTCGACAGAAATTTCTTTATTCTTCTTCTTTCGCAGATCCACCAATCTCAGCCAACACGTGTTTCGTCGTTAATCGGGTATCATGTCCCGCAACTTATTCAGGGCTATGAAATCATATGCAACAAAATTCACTATAGTATGATTGCAAAACCAACTCATTTGAAATCACCCTGGTGACTTTAGTGCAATCTTTAACCACTCCTCAAAGGAAGATTCACTTGTGCGAAGTTCGAGGAAACCCATGCGCAAAAGTCGTAGCCACATGCCTAATTATCAATATATTAATTATGTATTGTACACGTATCTAAAACATATCTAGACACATAAGGTAGATTTACCCTACAGGGGTTTTCACAAACTCATATAACACATGCTCGAAAATCAAACCGCCTTCATGCCACACAACCCTGTATCTTCACATAGTGCAGCCTCCTCATTTTGCCCATTTGTGTCTAACATGCACTATATAGAGAGATATCAAATATATAAGTTAAAAATAAAATTAAAGGTACCTAAAAAATGGTATGTTGTACCTGAAGGGAAAAGTCTATTGTCAGGCGTGTATTTGTCAAAAAGTCATCCCTAAAATATTTATAAAATTCACACAAGGTGGAGCCTGTATGCAAAAGTAGTTGTAGTATACCTACTTTGGTCAGGGTGATAATTCCAACTTGCAGGCTATCTATACCGTTGCTTCTCTGGTGTTAAGTGTCCCTGTAAGAATCATAAAGTCCCCATTGTAAATTCCATTCCATTCAATCACTTGGGTAAAACTCATCTCTTATTGTTGCTGACCCATAGTTGTGAAAGAACCCTAAAATGACATAGCCTTAGCCTAAAGTCCAATAAACGGAGATCCTAGTATTAAGGCACAAAAAGTATCCACGTGTGCATCACAGTATCCTCTTATTCGTCGGGAAATCACCCGTCTTTTAATATTACGACTGTCTGAAATAATGAGAAGAAAATAAATATATATAATCTGCCCGAGGTGAAACCCTGCGTGCAGGTACGATCGGGTCCCCCACTGCCCTCCTTACCGCATTCGTGTATGAACGCTGTCGGCGGAAGTGTGTACGTTCCGCATCTTCTGTCAGCGTCTCTCCGAAAGCGCTGGTTGGTTTAAACCAACCACACAGGCCACCGTAACGTAAAAAGTAAAAAGTGAGGAAGGACCTGTAAATTACGGGACCGTGGCAAGCTCCATGTTGGAGTTAGTCAATTAGTCCATAATTCTTTTTTTATATATATATATATAGAAGGGGACTACTAAAAGTCTAAATAATACCATTTCTGATAACAAGAAAGGCAAAATCAATCCACCATAATAGTAAAAGTAATAAACTATTGGTAAATCACTGCAAATCTAGATTGGATCCCTGCTTGTTTGTGTAAGTAAAGGTGAAGAAAGACCTGTGAAATGCGGGTACATGGCAGGCTCCATGTTGGAGTTAGTCAATTCATTCGTAACAAAATAGAAAGGGACAAATAAAATCCCAAAGAGTATTACTTCTGTTAATAAGAATGGCCAGATCCACCATAATAGTAAAAATGATAAACTATCGACAAGTCATCACAGATCTGCACAAGTCAGTCGTGTCCCACAAATACCAGTCATAGATGTCACTCTAAGGGGCCGATTACGATACCGGACGGACCCGAGTGCATCCGGCATTGTTCTGGAACTTGAACCGAACAATCTCTTGTCATCAGTTCCATTCCAGGAATTAGGTTGCAATCCTATACTTTGCTATGGGAGCATGCATACCGAACAGAATGCATGCTCTCATGGCAAAATGCTAAGGTGCAGTTCATCCCTGCACCCCGAGGCAGGCACTTCAAGGTGCCTGCCACCAGGTGCAGGGATCAACAGGGGGGCACCATAGGTGCCCTCTAGGCCACCATTCGGTTGCCTTGCACCCATGGGGGCCCTCCTGGGGGCACCCAAGGCTATTTCCCAATGCCTTTTTGTGCCGGAAAGGCCAGCACAAAAGGGCAGTGGGAAACTGCCATCGTAATCCCTCGGCCGGAAAGATCCGGCCGGGGTATTACTGTGGGCCTTCCGAATGGCGGCCGGACTCTCTGAGCCCCTCGTAAGCCATTCAGAAGACTGGTTCGGATTCCCTCCCGACCGAGGCCATAGAAATAGCTCGGTCGGAAGGGAATCCGAATTGGTGATTACGATGCAGGCGGGATGGCTCTAAGTGTTGGAAGTAAGCTATGAAGGGACCAATACTATTATGCTTTTGTATTATGTCTCTTCTCGGGTCTTGTGGTGTATTTTCAATAAGACTATATGGAATCAGTTTCTTCAGGAAAATAGAAGAAGGTATTTCAAATATAGGGTTTGCATGCATGAGGCACATAATATGTAGACTAGACATAGTTTGGTGATAAACCACTCACGGTACATTAGCATAAAGTCTGCATGTATGAGGCACATGATATGTATACATAGCTTAGTAGTATCCAACTCCCGGTACATTGGAAAACATCCACATACAAGTGTTAACATTCTCGAAGTCTCCGTACCAAAGTACATTATTTCAATGAACATTAAATATTCCTCACATACAGTAGGTCTCCAGTACATTCATATTTAGAACCCTATGCTGATAATGTTCTCTCTTCAGTGTGGGTCACTGGAGCCAAAATCTCAAAACAATTATTTAACCACTCATTGGTATGCCATTCAACTTCAACAGGGCTTTCCAAACAATAAATGCTAAAAGGTACACTCCGTGTGTTAAATTACTGACACAGTATAAGACACCCATTGATATATATGGTACTCATTAATTGATGAAGGGTCACAGTTTCTTCCTTAGCTATTGGTGACATATCATTTCACCAGAAAATAATGTCATTCCTGAGCCACATTTAGGCCGGTTTCCACAGTACGCAGTTTCATAATCCAAATGGCTACGGAGGGCCAATTCCCTGTTACCCCCTCTTGGGTGCCTCTAGATGTGCTCAATACCATAAAAAGAGAAGTTTGTGTTCCTATCTTGTAGGGGACATTCCGCCATATGGGCGGAGATAGGATATCTATGTCACTTTGCTTTACCGCTCTCATATGTTTGATTATTCTCTCCTTCAAGGCTTTAATAGTGCTACCCACATATTTTCTCCAGCATTTGCATTCTATCACATAGATGACAAATCTGGTATTGCAATTGTTATTGGAGGTAATAATGTGTCTCCTTTGCTTAGGTCCCTCAAAATGTTTTTTCTTATCAATTGCCCATTTGCAAGCTGCACAATATCCACACTTGTTAAATCCCTGTGTGTGAGAAGTAAACCAATGTATCTCTCGTCTGACCCTAGGGTAACTAGGGCTTAGTAAGTCCCTAAGGCATGTCCCCATGCGATACAGGGGGTTAGGCACGGGTCAGAGTTAAATGACCCACTTGTAATCAGGGCCATACAAGTGGCTGGTGTAGACCAGTAAGGCCGAGCAAGATCTCTGATAAAGGTTAGGCAGATTATGGATGAATGCACAATAAGATTACACTGGTCCTCAAATAAAGTCCAGGTAGACCAATGAGCCCTGAGGACTGCAAGGCTAAGGGGCATGAAAACCTTTAGGCGTGCACAGTATGAATTTTTCCTAATGCTAACAGATGGGAGGCATTGATACACAGCAGTTTATTTTATGGATCAGTAATTAGAAACACGTAAAGGTGACGCTGCACTTTGACAATACGTTGCCATTCCGTACTGGGAAAAATCACTTCTCACCTAAGAGTCACCTCCTCCTGCATAGACTCCTCTAGCAGAGATACCACTTTTCAGACATTTATAGGTTTGTATCGAGGGTGAGGACTCCAGGATCTAAACTACATTTACTGCATTGCATCTTGGCTGGCATTTTGTGGCCCTTTTAAGCTCAAATATTGGAAATAAACATACTAAAATGCATTTTGATTATATGTGTAACTAACTGTCGCATCGAGGTACGTTTGTTTGCCAGGATCTATTTCCTTTCTGCCTGTTTTTTGATGGATTGAAAAGGCGAGTATTGACGTGTCATCTTGTGCTCATGCACACACCCTAGAGTATGGTACTGTGTGGTTGGTGAATCTATATCTGGGTGTGTGACTCTGTGTGGAAGGATTCTGAATATAAGGTTTGAGGGAGTTCATGTCTGCTCTAGTGGAACCTGAAATACAGTTTATGAGGGCCTTGCATATAATAGGGCATTGGGAACAAATTCTATAACCTACTTCCTTTGGGTTCTTTCTAAGTTTCGATCCCTTTTCCTGCAGGGTCCATCATCCTGAGGCTGAAGGTGAAGAAGAGGGAGAGCCACGCAGGAAGTGAAAGCAGGGACGGATGGAGAGATTCATAGGCGGTGAAAGGCTTGGAAAAGGGGGAACTAGAGTAACAAAAGAAGGGAACCAGAGGAGCATGTAGAGACCAGAAAAGGTTGAGAGAAAAGTAGGGTAATGGGAGTAGAGCATGACCTCAGCACTGGAACGCAGTGGAGCTTGAAGATAGAGAAACAATTATTTATCAATATCAACAATACAGAGAAAGAAAGCAGGAAAACATATTGGTGGAGACAGGATATAAGGAGGGCAATGAAATTCTTTTGGCCTAGATTTACTAAGTTGTCATGAATCACAGCACCGCACCCAAAGGTGCTGCGCTCCATTAGGTGCGAGGGAGAGAGCAGGCAAACACCATATTAACTAAGGTCTGGCACTGTCCTGCTCTCTCTCTACGACTAAAGCACAATCATGCTGCTGAGTGCCATGCAGCACACCTCTGCACTGTAATGCAAAGGTGTTTGCGTCATGTCTAGCCTATGTATTGTGTACTGGAAGGTTATCATTCAAGTACAAAAAACTGGGCCTAGATGAACTTTAAAAATGCTCCTACTTTGGATGTGCAGCACTCATGCAAAGTTGGACAGTATGGAGAAATGAAAACATTTCTCTTTTTTATGCATGCCTCAAAGGGGTATTGTTTTTTGGTGCAAAACCTTGTTTACTATTGTTAGTAGATAGGGTGTTGCATCATGGGTGGTTGCATGGGAACGCCCATGTACCACCCATGGGACGTTCCCTTGACACAAAGTAATGCAAAGCAGAGCAAGGCGCAGCTTTGAATCATTTTCAAGCCACTTTCCAGTGCAAAACACATTTTGTTCTGGAAGGTAAGTTCAAAATGAGCATTTTATGCCAGTTTGTGTCACATTTGTGATGCAAATCAGCTGCAAAATGTTAGTAAATCCTCCCCTTTGTTTTTCCACCCTTCTGTCTGGATGATAGGATACTTATGTGTGCAGATGGCATTCTTGTGATTCTACCAGGCTTAGGCTGCAGCACCTCTTGTGTTGTCAAATTGCAATAAATAGGTAATTTGAAGACCAGAATAATTATGTTTGTCAGAATACAGAGCACACACACGTGGCCTGTAAATGGGACTTTCTTTCAGAGGTGGAGCAGTGTAATTTGAGCTCCACCCTATATGCATCATAATTATACATTTATGTACTTATATACAACATCCATATACAATGTCTGACTTGATTTTATTAATGTGGGTGATATATTTAAATCAACTAATAGAATGTAATCTTTCTAACAATTTGGAATCATGCATAAATATATTTGGATTGATTAATTGATGTATGTAATCATGTTTGCGTATCCATGTTTAATACTTGTTTTCATTATATATGTATATGTATGTATAATCGTGCAAATAGGGGCATGTCCAAGATGGCGATCGGATGAGATGTAGCAAACCAAGCTCCATGAGCCCAGTCCACCGCTCACCATCCTGCAGGGCTCCCGGACACTGGTGAAACCATCCCTGCAGCCGAGGTGCCTTTAGAGACTGTCAGGCAGGGGAGTGACCCTCCGCAGATCTCCTCAACATGATGATTTTGGCCCGATTGGAGTGAAGCCTGCAGCCGCTCTCTATGGAATGTGCTGGCACAGAAGGAGGGCCCACAGCTGCACTGAGCATCCTGATCCCTTCAGCAGGGTGAGCTCGGACACCGGAGGGGGCCCTAACCTGGGACCACAGTGGACAACACTGTGCTGCCGGTGAGAACCCTGTGAACTGTTATTGATGTTCAGTCCTCTCATCAACTGTCTAATACTAGGAACAGGAGATTGGCAGGTGACAACTTCAGACCATGCATAAACTCACTGTTGAAGCCTTTCAGGAAGCTTTCCATCTGAGCATGCCAGAAAAATAATCAGATGGTCTCGGAGCTGCTGGAGTCTTTTAACTCTGTTCTGACGGCTGCATTGGATAAAACCGTCCCTCATAAAACTTACCATCCTACCCATCACCGACCCTCGGCCCCCTGGTTTACACCAGAGTTAAAAACAGAAAAATCAAACTGCAAGAATCTAGAGCGTCGCTGGTGTAAGAGCAAGAGACCGCTAGACAAGGATTTGTATAAACAAGCGCTGGCTACCACCGCAACATTAAAATAGTCAGGCGTTGTTTTATTATCAACCAAATCGACCGGGCAGGTAATTCTTCCGAAGCCCTTTTTAATATAGTCTATAATTTTATGACTTCTCTGGCGTGCTCCCAGTCTTTGTCTGAATCCCAAAAATTTTGCGACTCACTGGCCAATTTCTTCCAAGATAAAATGTCCTATATTTATTCAAAATTTCACATTGTCCCCCATCAAGACTCAGGGATCTCTACCCTTAAGCTTAAGCAGTCAACAACTACCTCTCACACTCTAGATAGTTTTGAGCCTTTTTCAGTGGAAGAAATCCATAGCTCTTTGGTAGAGGCGAAGTCTGGTTCCCCATTGGATACCTGTCCACCAACAAAATAATCTCTCTGTTGACCTCCCTTTGTGCCCCAGGGATTTCAGAGATTTTTAACTGTTCAATCAAATCAAGTATATGATCCAACAATTTGATAGATGAATGCACTCCTGGGTGTAAATTTTAAATCAATCTCGAAAGGTAGGCGGTGCAAATCGGTTAATCCTCCTGAGTATGAGGATAAGACAATGTCTTGAAAGCGCTTTTCTCGAAGCATGAGGGGCGTCTCCAACTTGCACTCAATGATGGCTTGTAAATAAATTATTCAAGTTTTAATGAATTTCTTCTCAATTTAGTTCATTGAGTTGTCAGATTTTCTTTATTTATGTCATTCGTTATTCATGCATAACGATGATTCTCACTTGATTACATATGTCTGAATTATACATATATTCAGGTGCCCAATACATTTCGGGCTATTGCCCTTCGTCAGGGGGTTTGTTCTGAAACATAGAAGAAACTTGGATTCAGTACTATGAATGGCGAACCTGCCAAGGCGTTTAACAAAGTGTGTACACCATTAATGTCAGGTGTAAAAGAAAAAGAAAAGTGAGTGAAAGTTCACGCGCAGTTGGTACTGTTAAACGATGAGTCCACATGCGGGTGCAAACTGTCATGCTAGGTAAACATTTAATCGAAAGGTGCGTGGTAGAGTGAAATGCACTCACATCAATGAAGTTTATCTAAAACAGGACCGGAAAACTAAAGTGATGAAAAATTTGAGGTGATTAAAAGACATGCTATTCCCATATTATTGTCAAGTTAGAGAAAGTGGTGTAAAATTTATAGAGTTAAGCAGGAAAGTCGAACGAACGGCAATTCCAGCAGCGTAATGATACAGGTGTGTTAAAACGTGAGTCCCAGAAATGTATATCACTCGTATGCGCGGTACATTCAAACTAAACGTGCACGAAGTGAAAACATGCAAACTTAGTCAACACCGCATTTTCAACAAAAGTCTAATCGGCGGTATTTTAATATCTGTGGAAATAGCTAAAAAACATTGTATATTCGTTAGTGCCACGCAAAGTGCACTAATACGAAGTGTACTCCAATGTCATTACAAATGAAACTTACCCGTGCTTTAGTTAGTGTAGCACGAATGGCTGTTCCCGGTGCAGTTAGATGCGTGTAGAGTGGCGGATACGACGTGAAGTTTTGAAAAAGTATACCTGGAAGTGAAGGGTCATTCATAGTGACTACAAAACTACTGTTGTGATCAAAATAGTAGACGACGGAAATTCGAACAATATGTTATACCTGGAAATGACATAGATCATGATGTGAGTGCATTTTACTCTACCACGCACCTTTTGATTAAATGTTTACCTAGCATGACAGTTTGCACCCTTATGTGGACTCATCGTTTACCAGTACCAACTGCGTGTGAACTTTCACTCATTTTTCTTTTTCTTTTACACCTGGCATTAATGTTGAACACACTTTGTTAAATGCCTTGGCAGGTTCGCCATTCATAGTACTGAATCCGAGTTTCTTCTATGTGTCAGAACAAAGCCCCTGATGAAGGTCAATAGCCCGAAACGCACTGGGCACATGAATATATGTATAATTCAGACATATGTAATCAAGTGAGAATCATCGTTATGCATGAATAACGAATGACATGAATAAAGAAAATCTGACAACTCAAACTAAATTGAGAAGAAATTCATTAAGACTTGAATAATTTATTTACAAGCCATCATTGAGTGCAAGTTGGAGACGCCCCTTGTGCTTCGAGGATAGCGCTTTCAAGACAATCAAAACAGGTACCATTCCGCAAGAGTAGAAGATGGCCTGCGTATGCCTCATTCTAAAGAAACCTACATTGGATCAAAAACCGCTAAGTAACTATCGCCCTATATCATTATTACCTCTTTTGGGTAAACAGCTTGAAGATCTTATCAATAAGCAACTCAGTTCTTAACTTGAACTTAACCATATCCTTGAACCCTCCCAATTTGGCTACCGCCCAGGCCATAGCACAGAGACGGCGCTCTTGGCAGTAACTGACTCTCTGCGCCTGGGAGTGGATGCAGGAAACCCAGTGATACTTGTATTATTGGACTTTTCCTCAGCCTTTGACACCATTTCCCATCTGAGGCTGATGGAAAGGCTACAAGAAATTGGCATTTAGGGCCTGGCATTAAAATGGCTCAAACATTTTTTGACTGATAGACATCAAACTGTCATCTTGGGTCCTTATTCGTCACATAAAATAATCTTAGATAAGGGTGTGCCGCAGGACTCATGTCTGAGTCCCACCTTGTTTAACATCTATATGGCTCCTTTGGCTGAGATCGCAGAGCGCTTTGGCTTTGATATAATCTCATACGCTGACGATACCCAGCTGATGTTTACACCAGGTCATGACTTGGTGGCAGAAAAAGAACGGTTCGCCTCAGGTATGTTAGCCATCTCAGACTGGATGAATGAGAACTATCTCCAGCTGAATGCAGATAAGACCGAGATTATGCTGTTTGGCAATGCCTCTTCCATCTGGGCTGATGATTGGGGGCCTCATTAACTGGGTGCCACCCCGGTGCCCAAGCAAGCAGAAAAAACCTTGGGATAAAAATGGGCCAAGCCTTAACTATGAGAGAGCATATTCTGGCCACCACTGGCTCATGTTACCATTACCTACGCTTATTGCGCAGAATCTTCCCCTATCTCCCTATCTCCGCCCGGAGAACTTTGGTTCAGGCCATCATAATAAGCAGACGGGATTATGGCAATGCCCTGTTGGCTAACGTCAGCGAAACGCTGATCTCTAAACTTCAGGTTGTTCAAAACACGGCAGCGCGGCTTGTTCTCAACTGCCCTTCTGGCGCTTCTACGACGCCTCTGCTGAAAGAATTACACTGGTTGCCTGTGAAGCAACGCTCTTATTTTAAAATCTGCTGTGTCACATATAACGCCTTAAAGGGCAAAGGTCCACTCTACCTTCAGAAAAGTATAAAAGCGTATGCCCCCTGCCGTAATTTAAGATCTGGCTCAAAAGCCCTGTTGTGGATCCCTCGCATCCGTTTAACACGCAGCGGGGGTAAGGCTTTTTCTTCTCTTGCCCCCGTGTACTGGAACAAGAGTTCCTCTTCAAGTGCGTTCTTGCTCAAATTACTGTAAGTTTAGGAAACAACTCAAAGCCCACTTATTTTAAACACCCTCATCGACTCCTGTTTTTGATCCACGAGCAGCGCCGAGATGCCCTAGGGTGATTTGTACGCTATACCAAGTCAATTTAACATAACATAACATAACTGTCAGGGGGGTCAGTGCTGACTGCACTACGCTACTCAACTGCCCCGGAGCCTTGCCTGCTGCTGGAGCTGCAAGGAGCCTCATTTGCTACCCTAACAACTCCAGACGGGGGTTGCCAGACTTAGGGTGACCTCTCCCTCTCTGCCTTCAGCTCTTCCCAGTGCCCATCTAACTGCCAGTGTCCACCCCTGCTGGGTCTTTCACCTTAATTGCTGCAAGGATATCCTCTGCAGACTTTGCTAAACAGAAGGTACTGTGGGGGATATTCACAAGAACGTGCGCTAAATATCTCCAGAAAATGTTAACGCAACTTCACACATCACAGTCCATCATGGGAAAATAACCCTGTGTTAACGTGGAATTCACAACACGGCGGTACCATGCGATAGTCTCCCGAAAACGCGGACAATGTCCGCGATACAACTGCCGCGACGAAGATAAAAACACAAACCCCACTGCAAAAAAGCATGCGATGGGCCAAACCGCGATAAGGAAATCAGCGATAAGCAGCGCCAGGCCTGCAATACACACACGCCAGGCGGGAAAATCACTACAACAGGAGAAAAAACACACAAACACAAAATAACCACCACCAAAGCACCATGGAGGCATCTGGAGCAGGTGCAGAGGACGAGCGGAACCCCACAAGCACCCCGGACAACCAGCCTGGGACCTCGGGGACAGGGAAGGGCAAGGGCAACAAGAAGAGGAAGAGGAGGTTCTGTCCGCAGGAGAACAGGATCCGGACACTGCTCGACATGACACAACACCACAGCAACAGGGTGAGGAACCAACAGGTACTGGGGGGACAGGGGGAGATGGCCACAAATGCACACATGCACAATCAAGCAGAGCAGTGCACACCCACCATGACTCTGGATCATGGCCCTGATCTGCAGACTGTCAAATGTACATTGGCATGCTGTCTGAATGTGAACATGTACCATGCGGCTACATACATGTGGTCACAATGTAACACAGCATCTGCCCTTCACATTGCAGAGGCACCGTCAATACCTCCTGCAGAGCAGTCCCAGCCACTCTTCACTGATGACGAGGAGGACACCCCCAGCATCGACACCGAAGCCCTCTAAGACATCATGGAACTCATCCGCCAATCACCTCCAGGATCAGGGCAGCCCAGCTGCATCGAGGAGATCCCACCCACTCCACACACCACCCAGCAGGAGGCACCCACAACCCCGGCTGTCTCCCAGGACCCCCACGAACAACACACGGCCTTCCAACGCCGTGTGTTGGAGGGCCAGAGGGAGATGGCTGAGCAGGTGTGGCTGGGGTTCGACCTCATGGCTACCAAACTTGACGCCATCCATGGGTGTTTGAGTCCCATCAGGGACCACCTCCAGTCCCTCACGGACACCCACAGGCCACTCCATGGTCTCCAATGAGCCCTGGCTGACATCACTGGAGTCATGACTCGGAGACAAGAACACCTGTCCGCTCAGAGTGACTCCAGCGATCTCAGCCAGGAGATGGCACACATGCGGAGGCTCGTGGAGGACATGGTGCGGATGGAGGCGGAAAGGATGGCAGCCACCGCTGCACATCAGCAGAATGTAGTTGGGATCTACCATGCCCTGCAGCTCTTCATCGTGGCATTGCTGCCACAAGGCGTGGCGCAGATGAATGCTGCTGCTCCTATACCATCCACATCTCCGCCCCCAGGTGTGTCAGTGCCTCACAGTGCGGCAGACATTTCCACTCTGGCACCTGATGTGTCACTGCCACACAGTGCGGCTGACAATCCACCTCCGGCCCCTGATGTGTCAGTGGCACACAGTGCTGCAGCCCGAACTGTAACACCCACAGGTGGGGCAGGGCACACATCCAAGGACGAGGACGTGGCTGGCTTTGAGATCAGAAGGAGGCACTAGCATTCATTTCCGCCACCTGGCCTGTTGCTCCTTGGTGCCGCACATGGCCCCATGACCTTCCACTGACCCCCGATACACTCTGCGGCACTCACCTTGGACCGCGACATGGACTGCCACATCCTGCTTGGTGACCAATGACACGGCAACCAGACTGCAGACTGTACTCTTCCTCTTCCAATGTACTTTTCATTCCCCGATGGACTCTGGCTGGCCCTCCACGGGCCCATATTGTGGAGTGGGGTTGGCATTGCCCTGTACTGCTCCAGCTGCAAAACTCCACTGGATGTGCATTAAACATTCAGGAACGCACAGCTCTGTCATGTCTTTCATCATTCAAGTATGAATGTGTGGATGAATGTAGGGTCAGTGAATCCCCCTAACGTCAATGATGCTCATCTAGTGGGATTCCAGGCACAGTGTGCTACATTGCCGATTGCATTCCAGGTGCCGCACTACAACAGGAAAACCAAAGGGGATGATGGACGGAGTGTTGACATTACAAGCACTCACCCCCAGTCAACTGATCTGGGTTTAATCCATCATCATTCTTTAGCTCACTCCGCCACCCCAGTTCAGACATGGCCATATGCAAATCAGTCTGACCCTGTGCCTCATGGGAACAGTCCAGCACGAACTGCCAAGCCATGTCTTCCCTGGACCGGAAACAAGCATCCTGGGACCAGTTTCGGGCTCACACCCCCTCATCAGCCAGGCTATCATGAATCCAGTGGCAAAGTGAGCAAGGGACCCACTTCTGGGCATACCCTGCCAACTTAGAGTGAACAAAGCAAAACCATTTAGAGGGGTGAAACCCCGAAACCAGTCCTAGGATGCTTGTTTCCAGTCCAGGGAGGACCTGGCTTGGCAGTTCGGGCTGGACTGTTCCCATGAGGCACAGGGTCAAGACTGATTTGCATATGGCTGGGTTCAAACTGGAATGGCATGGTGAGCAAAAAAACGATGGATTTAGGCCCAGATCTCTGTACTGGGGTGAATGTATGACATTGTTCTGCATTCTGTCCATCAACTGTTGTTTTTGCATTTGTCACCCCGAGTGGGACGGGTATGCCCAGATGTGGGTCCCGTGCTCTCCATGCCACTGGAATCAAGCTATCCTGGCTGAAGAGGGTGAAACCCCGAAACCGGTCCTAGGATGCTTGTTTCCAGTCCAGAAGGACCTGGCTTGGCAGTTCGGGCTGGACTGTTCCCATGAGGCACAGGGTCAAGACTTATTTGCATATGGCTGGGTTCAAACTGGAATGGCATGGTGAGCAAAAAAACGATGCATTTAGGGCCAGATCTCTGTACTGGGGTGAATGTATGACATTGTTCTGCATTCTGTCCATCAACTGTTGTTTTTGCACTACAACAGGGACACACGCATTAGTCACTTCCTTGTCCGGACATGGACTGCACCACGCCCAGAGCCCCCGAGTCATTGTTGCAAGCCCTGCGCTGGTCCGGCGTACGCCAGGCCAGACCACTCCGCTTACGCTCCGGGGGGGGCCACATAACCACATGTCGCAGGTTTACACGCTAGTGGTCTGCAGGTTACTGGTCTAGTTGTCAGAATGTCACGGCCACTCCCTGAGGGCAGGTTTGCACACACACCACACCCATCCAGCACAGGCGTTACAGGCCCTGTGACCCCGAGAATACAAGGGGCCGGCAACGTCACATTCCCTACTGCCGGAGGTGACTGGATGACAGACGTTCCACGGGGCTCAATCATGAAGGGCCCATGATTTGTTGCGCACAGGGTTAGTGGCACCCGAGGCCTTGCGGCCGTCTGTCAGGGTCTAAATCCCTTTTGCTGTCTGAACCACACAGGAGCAGAATGACGCTAGGTCCCAATACCCTTCTCAGAACCAACCCTGCTAGGTCTTTTAGTATTCCATTGCAGGTAAGTTCTAAGGGGGGAAAAGGGGTTGGGGACAGAGAAGAGACTGCTCCAATATTCTGCCTGTTCAGCTACATCTTCTTCTTCTTACTGGACTGCAACAGTAACATGTAAAAACCTTTATTTACTGTGCCTTTTAACTTACTGTTTTTTCTATGGTGTATAAATAACTTATCTTACCAGAATGTTTACTGAAGCTTACTTCTCTTCTACTTCTCATGTATTGTTTGCTAGGTTGTATGAGAAGTCTTCACTCAGATCTCTTTCCTTTTCGTTCTCAGGTACAATCTGAACAGCTGAAAAAGACAGCTAATTCAAAAGCTTTTATTTAATCTTCTCAGCTAAGGAAAGCAATTACTGAAAAAAGTATTTCCAGTTTTCAAACGAAGGAAAATATATTCTGACTTGTTTCCTTTTTTCTCTTTAAATAGAAATTTACCTCTGACACGATAACCTTTTCTCACAGAATGTTTTATATTAGCTACAAGTTTAACACTAACCTGATTAGTGAGGGAATGTAGTTCCGACGAAGCTAACCCCGATTTTATCACCCTAACTGACTTCCACGACGCTGGGAAAACAGGTGCTCTTCAAATTATTTCTTCAGTGAAGTGCACAGTGGAATGTTGAAGCACACTTCACCTGATGTCATGAAGCCTAAAAGACTAGACTGCTAACAGTGGTGTGCTGTCGCAGTATGTGCATGTTGGCAGCCATCTTGGAGTTCCATCGGTGCCAACAAGCACTCCAGCTTGAGGGATTATCTGACTTTTGGTAAGTTTGTAGGGGGAAAATGGTAGCCAGCATACAGTTAGAAGGAGGAAACCTCCCGTGAGTCCTGACACCGTCACGGGCCTACCACCACGTGGCACTGACTGGGGTTGCACAGGGTTAGTGGCACCCTAAGCCTTGCGGCCATCACGGGCCTACCACCACGTGGCGCTGACTGGGGTTGCACAGGGTTAGTGGCACCCGAAGCCTTGCGGCCGTCACGGGCCTACCACCACGTGGCGCTGACTGCGGTTGCACAGGGTTAGTGGCCCCAAAATTGCTGAGCGGGTGTGTAGCCTGCGATGATGACGTGTGCGGTGACGTGGTCTCTGGCATTGAGGCCTCAGGACTCAGCGCCATGTGTGGGACCTGCTGGGCAGCGGTGCGGGTCCGCATGATGTGGAGCATGCCATGGTGGCGGGACCGGGGCCTGGAGCTTGCACGGGCACATGGTGTGCCCACTGTTGGACACACCGTTGGCGGCAGGTGTGCAGTGGGGCTTGGGTGCGCAAGGGCAGACAGCCAGTGCTGGCCGGCGGGAGGGGGTAGGGTGCCGCTGCATGTGTGTGCGGGGGCGGACAGGCATTGTTGCCGTGTGCAGTGAGATGGACTCTGCCATGAGTGACTCTTGCCTCGATTACAGATTGCAGACCTGGTGGCTTGCAGTGTATACCGGCACTTAGTTGGAGACACACCGGTGGCAGCAGGTGAGCAGTGGTGCTGGGGGCGGCAGTGTCCCTCCCTCTCTCTCTCTCTTTCTCTCTCTCTCCCTTTCTTTCCTTCTCTCTCTCTCCCTCCCTTCCTTTCCTTCCTTCTCTCTCTCTCTCCCTTCCTTTTCTTCTCTCTCTCTCTCTCTCCCTCTCTTCCTTTCTCTCCTTCTCCCTCCCTCTCCCTTTCTTCCTTTCTCTCTCTCTTTCTCTCTCTGCCTTTCTTTCATTCTCTGTTTCTCTGTGTCTCGCTCCTTTGGTGTGCGCATGACACACATCCTGATTTTGTGATTTATTTTCCAGGCTGTGACATCAAGATTGTCCCGGACGGCCCCGACAGGAGTCTTCCGCATTGGTGTTTTGTGTTGTATTTCAATAACGTTTTTGGTTTTTACTTCAATGATGAGTGACTGTTTCTCGTTCTTCTGACCACACGTGTGTTTCTACTTGTCATTGTGCGACATCATGCGCTTTTTGTGGCTCTTGTGTCGTGCACGGTATGTGTTTGTCAGGGGGGGACCGGGGGGGGCCTGGGAGTGGTGGCGGTGGGTGTTGTGGCCCTCTTGGGTCTCCGAGCTTCATGATCATTGTCTCCATGGCATCTGTGGGTCTTCAGATGTGGCTCTGTGCTGGGCTCCCTTTCGTACTGCGGTGTTAAATCCCTGCTGCTACCGCGGCTTATCACCTGTTTTTGGTTCGCATTGCAGATCTGGCAGTTCGTTGTGAAAGTGGTGTTGTGGTGTTTTCATGTGTTTTTGCACTGGAACGCCTACTCTGCATCTCATTAGGGTTAGTTGGTGGTTTCACCCATGGAGATAACTTTTGCGGCAGTTATCGCGGCAATACTGGCGATGTCTGCAGTTTGCACCCGCTTGTGAATGGGGCGTTAAATCTATCTCCACTTTTGATGCGTTAGGGTGGCGATAACTCGCCTATAAGTCCTTGTGAATATGCCACTGTGTCTCTTGCAATATACGTGCTTGTGGAATTTGGTGGGAGCCGTGCCTCATGCTCCATCCTCTCTGCAGGTACATCAGCTCCACTGGTCGACCCTATGGTTTGCCCCAAACAAGACAAGCATGCAGTGAGTATATCTGATGCCCGGGGTGCAAGTAGGGGAAGCCCCGCTCGCTGGACATTTCAATGGAGTGCATGCTCTCAGACCATTCACGAAAGTTTGATGAGATATTACAAGGGGTCTTAGACATTAAATCCTCCCTAGAGCTGAAAATACATGCCTTGGGGATTGATATGGGCCTAATGCGTGAAGATCATAAAAAGCTGAAGGAGCAGATGGAGGCCTCCGAGTCTACACTGGCTGCGCTTAGACCAACGGTTGTCGAAGCAGGATCTTGAATTAAGATTCTCCAGGAAGAAGTGCACTACCTTAGGAAGTGGGTCGAGGACCACGAAGGCCGTTCCCGCCACAACAACTTGAGAATCGTGGGCAGCTGGAGCAGACAGAGGGCCCCAGTATGGAACTTTACCTTGAGAAGTGGCTCTCGCAGATGGTGCTTGGGGGTAACATTTTCAACCTTCTTCTCAGTGGAACGGGAACACAGGGTCCTGGGTGCGCTGCCCCCCTGTTGCATCTCTGAGGTCAGTGATCCCTCTCCTCTTTAACTACAGGGACAAGGACCATATACTGCAAGTGGCACATTCAAGGAGGACCTGAGCAATAGACAACTCCTCTGTGAACATTTTCCTGTATTACACCGTGGATGTTCAGAAACACAGCGCCTCGTTCATGGAGGCGAAGAGGCAACTCCGCAACCTGGACATAAAATACATCCTGTAATTTCCAGCCACCCTAAAGATCATGCACAAGGGTTGCACCACCTTTTGTGCAATTCTGGCGGATGCATAGACCTGGCTGGAGAGTCGGGGTGCTTCTGCACCGCCCAAGGGCAATGGAGGAGGCTGCCAGGTGCAGAGGCATCGTAGGCCCTGAGGTAAAGAGCGGAAGACAGGAACTACGAAGTAACTGGTGACCAGGGAGAGGACCCAGACAGTAGCAGTTGCAGAACAACACAGCACAGCCGCATCCCCTACTCCTCTTTTGCACGAGGCCGAACGAGTGGACCATGCTCCAGCAGACAGCAGCCTGGCCCTGACAAACACTCTGGTGCGGGGGGACCAGCTCTCACCCCAATGTCAGCAAAAGACTTGCTCTGAACTGATCATATTGGTCTTCTGTTAGGTTACCCACAATGTCGCACGAAGACTGCCCTCATTGTTCATGGGGCCACACCTACTGGGAGCGCTGTAAGTATTAATATTACTGAAATGGGTCGATGGTGAGGCACCTCCCAATGCTAGCGCTGGATTGGCCAATGGGGTTCTTCTAGTGGATGACACACATTTGCTGCACCACACTAAGACCTCCATCACACCATTGGTAACCCCCTTCTAAATGACTGTTTTACATGGCCAGCTATGCCAAACTGTATCACATTCATCAATACCTAAAATTGGGGGGTACAGATGTCCCTCCTTCAGGAGACCCTCCTCTCCTGTGCTGGAAGGAGTTCACAAAACATGGCCCAGTATAGTTCTGGAACAAATTGCTCCAGATATGCCGGGGTGTCCTGATATGGGTTGCTCTGGGGGGCCTCTCTCAGTGCTGCACACAAAAACTGACCCTGAAGGACAGTATGTGGTGTTGTAGGGAATACTAGATGGGTTTCCCATCTCCCTCATATTCATATACGCTCCTAACTCTAACCAGGCATCCTTTCTTAACTACTGCACTACTAACTGATTAGCTGGCTCCATGTTCCTGGCGAGGATATTACAACTGCATCCCGGATGCAAAGTTAGACCACTCTCATCTATCGGTTCCTGGTGCACAGTCTTTTGCCCGGACAAAACACCTGCAACAATGGGCGACCCATACCCGGGTGCCGGAGGCCTGGCGCAGCCTACACTGGGATCAACCTAGTCTATTGCATCCCCAATTCAATCTCAAAGGTAGCGAAGGCCGAATACCTTGGACGGACGTCTTCTGACCACAATCCACTTCAGCTTTCCTTGTTTGGGGAAGTGGGTGGGCATGTATCCCTATATGGCATCTACATGTAGAGGCCCTGCACGATGCAGCATTCCGAACAACCCTTTCTATTATGTGTAAAACGGGAGCTCTGCTTTGTTGCCTGTATTGAAAGGGATGCATTCAAAGTGGTTCACTGAGTCGTGGCAATGAAAACAGTCTATGGCTCCAAGCTGGTTCTGTGGCGGCAGCTGCACCGACTAGAGGCAGAAATCAAGACTTGCAAACTAATATTGCCCACAGACCGGACATCCACTATACCGTTATCACGGGTGAGACTCTCATATGTTGCACTTTGAAATATCTGGGTGCCCTGGACTACAGGGAGTATATGGCCAAAAAACATGCTGAGGGGGACATGGCGGGAAAAGTCCTGGCCTGGCTAGTACATTCTGATTCATGTAGGATGCCTATTACAGCCATTTGGGATGTATCCGATCCCTTAGTCAATACATAGGAAGTGACCAACCTTGTGTTCTGTGCTTATTACAGTACGCTATACACAGCCTCGATCACAGAGGGCTCGTTGGCAGCTTAGACGTTTCTTGAGGCAATGCAGCTCTCACAGATGTCGGCGCCTCACCGTGCTGATTTGGAAGCCTGTTTTCAGAAGAAGAAATCACACAGTCAATCAAAAAATGGTGTGTGGTAAAACTCTCAGGCTGAATGGCTGGCTGGTGGAGTTTTATGCCACCTCTGCCTTTCAGCCTACCCCACACCTCCTCCAGGTCTCCGAATTGGCGTATGAAACAGAGATACTTTCTCAGTCTCTGAGAGAGCCACTACTGGTTGTCTTGCCCAAGCCGGACAGAGATCCTCTGATGTTGGGATCTTATCGTCCCCTATCCCTTCTCAACACAGACTATAAGGACCTGGGGAAAGTGCTAGCTAATCAGCTGATACTGGTTGCCCAACATTGATCGACCACGACCAGAACAGCTTCATATCCGGTCGTAACAACTTCCTAAACCTACATTGTCTCTTGTAGGTAATTGCGTGGGTGAGAACCTCCGGGGCAACTTCCTTGGTCTCTTCCCTTGATATCAAAAAAGTGTTCAACACCCTCGGGTGGGAATGCCTGAAGGAGGTACTTAGGAAATTGGGTGTGGGTCAGTGGTTTTTGTCTTGGGTCTCGCTGCTGTACAATTGACCGCTGGCCAGGGTAAAGACAGGCGCCGCTATATCAGCGCCATGTCACATCGAGCAGGGTACTTGGAAGTGCTGCCCCTAGTACTAGCCATGGAGCCCCTGGCATGCGCACTCCTTGCTAGGGCCCCATACTGGGGTATCCAAGTCAGGGACAGGTGGCACATAGTCTTGCTCTTTGTGAATGATGCACTAGTATACCTTTGAGACAATGCAGATAACATCCCACACCTCATTGATTTCGTGTGCCTCTTTGGGGAGGCCTCCAGGCTTAGGGTAAACTGGGAAAAATCTCAGCTTTTCCCCTGACAGTGACTACAGTTGACCAAAGGAGACATCTCCCCAAAACCCCCCTCCCCTGGAGTTGTGACACCATTAAATACTTAGGGGTGTGAGTATGTCACTCAGATAAAGATCTGATAGACAGCAAAATACGGAAAGCACTAACAGTGATACAGAGTTTTATGCCCTTTTGGACTGGCCTCCTGCTTTCTCCTATGGGCTGTACAGCAATTTCCAAAATGTTGGTCCTCCCAAGGCTACTCTACTTCTTCTCCATCATCCCTGCCCTGTTGACCAGGGGGTTCTTTGTAGGACTCAGCTCCCTTTTGATCACATTGATATGGGATAAAGGGAGACGCTGAGTGGTGATCTCCAAACTGTATGCCCCTTTGGACCTAGGGTGCCCTAATAGGGCCTCATATTTCATATATTATTACACTGTGGCCCAACTACATTGGCCAGCACATTGGCTGGCTGGCTCCGGTGTGTCAGGGTTAGGGCACTGGTTTGGGACATCATCCACGCAAGAGATATTACAGTGGTCGCTGGGATCTATAGTGTTGGTCCCAGATGGGAATGTAACATCCTCATGCGAGATACTAGAGCCTGCTGGACCACCTACACCACCAAATGTCAGTCGTTCATGCCCTATGCGCCGGACCTGTCCCTCTTGGGGGTGCCTGGTTGCACTGTTCTCTGTCAGTGACAAGAGGTAAGCCAATGAACCCAGGGGGGCCCCCACCTGGAGGGATCTATTCAATGACAAGGTCTTGTACATTTGAAGGTCTGATAGAAGCCTATAACATCTCCCCAGACCTCTTTATCATCTATGCAGAACTCACAAGTCGCCCACACCAGGTCTGGCATAGAACTCATGACTAGCTGGAGAGTTCACATTTCTTGCAAACAGTGCTATCTCATGGGGTGGCAGGTGGGCAATCACTTGCCTATATGGCACCTTTCGTATGAACAATGCCGTGCCACTTCAATCAATGAAGACGTACTGGGAGACAACACTAGACATGCCACTGGCGGACAGACAGTCTAAACTATAAATAGAAATGGCCAAAAATCTCTACCAATGCTAGACCTAAGTATACACAGTTTAACTACCTTCATCATACTTATCTCACCCCTGCAAGGATAGCACAAATGTACCTGGGGACCGGGGAGGCTTGCCCATGCTGTACATCTGCTGAGGCGGATTTCATACATATATTGTGTGAGTGCCCCTCCATCAGCTCATTTTGAAATGAGGTACTCATCCATACCTCAGAGATATTGCGTTCCCGCTTACCAAAAGTTGCACTACATTGTATACTTGGGATTACCAAATGAGCTGCTAAATGTAAAGCCCCCAATAAGTTTATTCCCCTGGCCCATGTTCTGTCCAAGACGCTCATAGCCATGGGTTAGAAATCTTCTTTTCCTCCTCCTACACAGCTGTGGCTCATTGATCTGCGCTCTGGAATACTGGCTGAGCGGGACGGGCTGTGCAGGTTGGCCATGGGACATGGTGGAATGCCCAGCCCCACAGACTGAGATCCACATTTGGCTGCAGTGCAAGCCAAATCGTACGAGAGTCCACCCTGAAAGATAGGCAATTAGTGCTGCCCTTCAGCTGCACAAGGATTTGTAGGATTCAAGGGGAGCTGCTAGTCTTTGAAGTAGGCTCCTCTCATCCGAGGAGTGCCATCGTCCCCCCCTGATTGTATACTGCCCTTTGACGTCCTAATATGCCCTATCCTCTGTCTTTTCACTGCCGTATCACCCTGGCTGGCCCACTGTCCCCAACCTCTTCCCCTTGCTGCCTGATGCGGGTTCCACCCACCTTCTCAAGCATTCCCCCCTCTGTAGCGCAGGGTGCGCTGGATCTCCCTCCTCCCCATGGAATTATGGCCTATACATGCACACTGTTAACTGGTTGAGCTAGTTTCTCCTTCTTTCTTTGGTATGGGAATTTATGGGTATCGAATACCTGAAGTCAGCAACCACACATTTTTGCACACAGTAGTTTTTACTGGAGATTTCTCATATATGTCTGTATTTTTCTGCTGAACCACATTCAACCCAATTACTGGAACTGTCAGACGCTGTAACTAAATGCTGTTCTTTACTTATGCCGACTGCATATATGTTATTCAAATGCCATTAAAGACGTATTCATAGAAACTGTATACTCATGTAACCAAAGTTTATTCTTTTTTAAGTTAACTTAGCCTGATTACAGGCCTCAATTGAAGTGTGTGTTTAATAAATGTGGGCGTAGTTCGCGAAGTAGCGCTACGCGTAGCTACTAACCCTGGGCGTTGTTCGCGAAGTAGCGCTACGCGAAGCTACGCAAAGTGCAGTTCGCACTACGCGAGTTACGTGTAGCACTACGCGAACTGCGTAGTGCGCTGTTCGCGATGATTGCACAGTGCCGGATGCTTGTTCGCACTGTGCAATCATTGCAAACGGCATCTTGCACAGTGCGAGCTATCTTTTACTGCCGCTCGAGTAGATATTTACTCGAGCGGCAGCTTTCTCAACGCGGACTGGTAGTTTCTCGTCGAAAGCGGTCGCGAACATACGCGACCACTCGCAATGAGAAACCTGACCTCCTCGCGTTGAGAATCTCGCCGGGAGGTTTATTTTCCACGCTCGCGATCGGCAACTTGATGTTGCTGATCGCGAACGAGAAAAAGTCTCGCCGGGATGTCATTTTGCTTGCTCGCGGTCGCCAACTTGACGTTGAGGACCGCGAGCAAGCAAAATGACCGCTGCACTACGCTACGCTACACTACGCGTGTTTGCACTGTGCTACGTGCAATTCGCGTTGTGCGAAGTAGCGCAAACTTCGCAAACTACGCGAGCGTAGCGTAGTGCTTTGCCCAGGGTTAGTAGCTACGTGAAGTGCACTTCGCACTACGCGAGCTAAGCGTGCACTACGCGAACTGCGTAGTGCACTGTGCAAAATGCTGTTCGCACTGATTGCACAGTGCCGGATGCTTGTCCGCACTGTGCAATCAGTGCAAACCGCATCTTGCACAGTGCAAGCGGTCGTTTTCTGCCGCTCGAGTAGATTTCTACTCGAGCAGCAGCTTTCTCAACGCGGACTGGTAGTTTCTCATTGCGAGCGGTCGCGAGCGTACGCGACCACTCGCAATGAGAAACCTGACCTCCCCGGGTTGAGAATCTCGCCGGGAGGTTTATTGTCCACGCTCGCGATCAGCAACTTGATGTTGCTGATCGCGAACGAGGAAAAAGTCTCGCCGGGATGTCATTTTGCTTGTTCGCGGTCGCCAACTTGATGTTGAGGACCGCGAGCAAGCAAAAAATTACCGCTGCACTACGCTACGCTACGCGTGTTTGCACTGTGCTACGTGCAATTCGCGTAGTGCGAAGTAGCGCAAACTTCGCAAACTACGCGAGCGTAGCGTAGTGCTTTGCCCAGGCTTAGTGTTTAACCTTGCAAGTAGACTTTCCTTCATTTTCCAGGTGTGCTATCATTCTTCTTGTTAGCTAGAGAAAGACTCACTGTTTGTATTAGACAACTGATAGCAAGCCTTGCGGGGAGAAAACTGTTTATCGCATACCAGGATGGGGGGATGTTCAAGATTGAATGCTGCAGTCCCAGTTTCAATAATTAGAAGCTTTAAGGGAGTGTGCTGATACTCTTCACAGTCAACAATTTGGTTGGTTCCTGGTGACATTAGGCGAGATAAGGATGTTTTTGAAGCTACTGTTATTTTAATCGGTGTTTTCATAATGAGTTAGTCAGACCTCTTCCAACTCTGAGAGAGAACTGAGCTCTCACTTGGGCTTTCCGTGAAGTGTGAAGCTTTATGCGGAACACTCTTTCTATTCTATCAAACTTCTACTGAAGTTCGATTCAATTCTGACACCTTCTATGCTTCCTTGATAAGAATTCCTTTTAACAAACCTGTTCTCTATCCGTGTTTAAAATAGAAAGGAGAAGTTTCTTTGTGGAAGACCTGTTTACAATGCTTTGTTGTATTCTTGTTGTGGCTGTTCCTATCTTGTATCTCATAATATTATGCCTTAACTTATTGAGATATTTTCGTCTGCAAACTGTATTAGTGTATTTTGAGAATTTAGCCTTATGTTGTCAATATACTGGATTGATAAATATTCTAAAATAAATCCATTTAATCTTAATATTTGGTTTCTGGTCCTTTTTGTGGATCCATATTGGGTTCACAAGAGTGAAATGTATTTCTGATGTTTGTTCCTTTACAGCGCTTCGTGTCAATTAACAAAGGTCCATACAACCAATGGGGAAATATCTTAGATGATGTTACAAAAAGATTAAGATGTAAGTACCAACGTGCCATCAGAAGATAAAGTGTCATATTTATTTGGAAGTTACCATTTTATATTCATTGGTTTGGAAAGTACATGAGTATTTGCTACTTGACCATATGTCTCAGATAAATAAAGGGGTGATAAAATGTTCTAAGGCTTATGGTCGATGGCACCTTGAAACTAGCGTAATTTGGGGATAAACCAAATGTGATTTTGCACCATTTGGTAGCACAAAATGCACCCTTACTTCCTGTCAGGAATCTCAGATACCTCCATTGCATCCACAGGTGAAGCAATCACGTTGAAGTGTGTTGAGTGGGCAACGTTTTGTTTTTCAAAAACAAGCTTTGTAAGCATGAGTGTGTTAATGAATGGCACCAGGACTGCCATGTCTTGCTTAGGGGCCTCTTGTAGGAATATCTAAGGAGGTTTGCTCTGCCATAAACAGGGTTAGATAATCATCACTTTGACCTGATGGCCCTGTGGTAGACTGGTTATCACGTCAAAGGTTTCCTACAACAGAGCCAACTGAACTCATCTATCAGATAATGTGTGGTTCTCCATCTCTAAATGTGAAGAGGAAAACATGAGTTTGGTGGTTAGTTTTTTCCACAATGTTTCTGCTTTTCCCAAACTTTAACCAACCCTCTTAGTCTTTTTGTCTCTGTCATTCTTCTCTGTGAATTTAGGTCTCTAGAATGCTAATTTTTTCTCTCTTTCTCTTTGGTAGTCCACTTCTTTCTTTCTATGTCCTTCTTTGCCTTCATCTCTTTGCCTGTGCCTCTGCCTTTGAAACATAAGTTGATGTATCAGATGTTTACCTCTGCTCACGCAATCATTGTCTTTTTCTGGCTCTTGCATCTGTCCCTGTTCCTTCCTCTTGCTACAACTTTGTGTTTAATTGCTGCTCAAACAATGATTATCTGTCTGACATAGGAAGCATGAGAGTGAGAGTGCTGATCTGTTCCAGCCTGTCCTTCCCAATACAAGCAGCAAATGTCTTTGTGGTCACCCAATCCTGTACAGCTTCTCACTAAATCTTTCTTGAACTATCACATGTACTGCCATGGGAGTCTCCTGGGCTGCACATTTGCCTCTTGTTGACACCATTTGTAGCCTTCCTCAACTTCAACATGGGGCGGCCATCCAAGAGGCCATCTTCTTTAAGTAGCTCACTTTCTGTCTCTGACCTCAGATATCCAATCAGCCTAAGGTTTTTAGACATTTAAAAAATTTCAAGCTTCTCGAACCTATTTTCTTGCAAAGAAATGGCACAGGCTTGGAGGTTGGGCATTTTATTTTGTCTTCCATAGTCAATTATTCATCCATGCTAGACCTCTTTCCCAATGATTTGACTGCAGACCTGACAACTGTATCACTTGTCACAATGGCATCTAGTCTGGTCGCCCCTGCTGTCATTTTTGTTTCTGCATTATCCACATTCTTGTTTAACATGTTCTCTGATGACAAAGGCACTCTTTTGCCCTGGCACAAACCCGCCAAAGTGGTTCTCTAACATCACAGTCAACTGCCTCAATCAAAAGAAGCTCACGCAGATGGAAGATGTCATCTAGTGGGGGGGAGCTCTTAGACTTCCTTGCAAATGCTTCAGTGAGTGCCGACTGGCAGTTCTTTTGATATTTCTCCTGTAGCCACCAATAATGCATGAGTAGGGTGAAAATATGGCCAGATCTGAATGCTTTTATCCACCCTTCATTTGTTCAAAGCGTCTTATTTAGCCATCAAACCAGGTGCTCAGGTTCACTCCCCCCTAAACAATGAGTTAGTAAGGGGACATGAGGCTCTGCAGGGGGTGAAATAAAAGATAGGTCTTCTGCACCTAATTCCTCCTCGGTTCTCTGAACCCAGGACCTTGTGAACTTTGCACTTGAGGACACTGATACAGCTGCAAGCCTTTGTTTGATGCCACAGTGCACAGCTATGACCAGCCTCTCACATTTGGAATCGTGTCTCTGTGATGATGGTGCAGACCCCCTTTTTGAATTCCCAGATCAGAGGTGGACATGCTTTGTAGGGAAAATCTCCTGGAATGAGATCAGCCCTGCCAGACGGATCAGGAGAAGTTGCATCATATCTGCATCACTGGAAAGTTTCAGGTCAAGAATAGCGTAGTATGTTGAATAGTATGTGGGAGGCAAAGTTGGTGACTTTGCCAATAGTACTACTGGTGTGTAGTGGTCAAGAACTTAGCTGTTGCATAATTTAATTTTGCTGGGACAACAGTGTCCTTACGGGTTTGACTGTGAAGATATGGTGAGGATGAAACTTATTTAGTAAGTTATAGTGGGTGAAAATGGTGCAGGGGCACTGAAGTTGAGAATGAGGTTTCAGGTTGAACAGCAGAAGGATGAACACAAGAAGACACACATTTCGCCAATGATTGACTTGAAGTAAACTCTTTCTAGAAATGAATAGAATGTTTATGCTTCAATGATCATTAATCCAACTCTACAGTACAATAAGCAAACAGAATCACCACCAGAAGATGAAAAGGGTGTTAGTTTCCCTCCACTTATCCACAGTCATTGTAATCACCTGGTTTGCATGGCGGACAGAGAGGAGATGTTTAAATTTGAAAGAGTGATCTGCAGGATAATCACAGATCTCTTCATTTAATAAATTTGGCGTTTTAGCCTTCTTACTTAGATTACATATAAATATTCTACAAAAGAAAGCCTGGACAGCACAAATTATCAAGCAAAAAGACATTTCTTTTTTCTTTGCAAAACAGCTAAATTCTGCTGTTGCAGAAGAGTGGCTTTCGTCTATGACCTCTTCCCTGTAGGTGGATCACTAATGCTGATTTTGCTGTGATGAAAACCAAAATGCTTTCTCACCTGAGTGCGTTTGCCACCCCATAAGATGGCACTGTTGTAGACGACCAGCTTTAAGCCAGAAGGGGCTCTGCCATTGTAGATTCCTACTTTCAGAAAGCTGCTGGTGTCCCTGGATGTCATGTGCCAATATAACAAATCAAACAATGGTGGTGAGTCTCCATAAGAATCGAAAAATAATTCCTTGCCAGCAGACATCCCCATGCGAACATTTTTCACATAGTGCAATATCTGCACATAAAACAGAAAATTATATATGCATCGAGATACAGAAGAATTTTAAAGAGCATAGCCTAGTCTATTTTGATTCTATAAAGACACTTTTACTGATGTGATTTGCAATGGAGTTTTACTATATGATGGACATTCTTACCTGCCATGGCTGAAAACTGTCAGGATCTGCACATGACCTGTTGGTGAAGGGACCTTCTTGATCTTTGCAACTAAGCAGATCATGCAGTCCTTGGGCCATAGCGTAGATGCCCTTGTATGCATTATAGGGGAGCACAGTCTCATTCACCTCAAACACTGAAGCATCAAGAGATTCTAGTTTTTCTGTCCCATTGCAGAGTCGATTTCCACCTATCATGTTTCCAACCTTTGTTTCATTAAATGTGTCCATCCATTTGCAACTGAAAACCTGCTCCCAGAATTGCTTCATAAAGATATTTTCAGTGTCCTTGATTGGTTGGATGCTGTAGAGGAACTCTTTGAACCCAGGGATTTCTCCTCTGTGCGCTGTCAGCCCCAGTGTGCCATTCAATATTTCCCACAGTCCCCTTGTGGAAAACACCAGTGATGGAAACCAGCTTGTAAGACCGATAAATATTTTTCCAACAATTCCTCTCAGAGATATCAGATTTAAGACGGGGATGATATCCAATGGAAACACATAACAGACAATCACAGTAACAGAGGATGTATGTATAATGTCAGTGACACGGGCTAAGGAGGCCATGCTAGATTGTGTAGGGAGAGTCTCAAAGAATTCAATGCAAATCTCATTCTTTGCTGCCTCTTCTGCAAGCTGCCGGCTACCCTGTAGACCAAGGTCATTATTGGAGGCCAGTATTCCGATCCATGTCGAGCCAAAGTGGAGCAGCAGCTTCAACAAAGCATCCACCTGGAAGAAGGCGCTTGACACTGTTCTTAGGAAAGATGGGAACTGGACTTTGTCACTTAGAATAGGGAGTCCAGCACCATAGCTGATCTGTAAAAGGAAACACTTTTTGCAAATCAATTTAAAACAATTGTCAGATATTTTCAATTAAATGTTGCTCCTGTTTCTCAACACTTTGAAATATAATCTGATTTACTTCTGTACAGCATCTATGACGACAAAATACTAATCACAGAACAATAAGATAAAAATGATGACAATTTTTGTAAATTTAGAAGTAAATTGCAGGAGTGGAAGGAACAAAAGAAAGGAGGGAGGAATTAAGGAGAGAAGGAATTAACAAAAGAATGGCAGAAAGAAGGAGAGAAAAATGGCACAAACTCATCCCTTGGCACCTGCACCCCAGCATCTGACATCAACTAATTTATGGGTGTCCACGTGAAAATCCATGCTCCATCTAATATAAGCAAGTGTAAGCCAAAATGCTCAGGGCTCTGATATTACAAAGACCTTGCCTACAACAAATGCTACATCCACAAACAGGGAAAAATATAAGAAAACTAGAGTTTTCAATGGCTTCACATGACTAAAGTCCTTGCACTTAACGGACAGACAACTTAGCCAGAGCCAAGTAATATACCAACCCCATCAATCGAGCTGTCAACAGAAACAGAGAAATGCTTTTCAAAACTGTAAGCATTGCATCAGCTCCACACCTGATTCTCTAGTTCCACACTTCACAGTGCAATGCCATAAACCTTCTTGGCTTCTTCAGTGAAACATATAACAGCACATTGACTACAAAAGGGCTCCTTTTGTACCCAGCCATTGGCAATGCATCCTACAATGGTCACAGTTATTGAGATCTGTCTCTTGTTGACCTTGCCAACAATCTCAACTCCTTCAAAGCCACCTCCTATAAAGATGTTCTTGCCCACTTCTTTCATCAAAGATCTCAAGGGAGACAGCCTCTCACCACTTCAATGGCACTCTGACTTAGGCACCTTCTCAGAAGCACTCAACATAGGCTTGATCCTCGCTCTTCTCAAGAAACCCACAGTAAACTGTGATAATATCACCAACAACCAGCCGATTTCTCACAATCCTACATTGACAAGATTGTTGAAAAATGACCCTATGCACAACTACAAGATCACACAATGCCAATCACCTCCTGAATTACTGAAGTGCCTGGAAATTAAATGCTACTAGTGGCCCGCAGCAATGATTGTGCTACCCACTTCAGAAGTCATTTACACATGTCTCAGGCCTGCCACTGCAGGGCCTGTGTGTGCAGTTTTAAACGTTCATTTTGGTCCTGGCAAGTTAACCTACTTGCCAGGCCTAAATATTCCTTTTTATTACATATAGGTCACCCCTAAGGTAGGCCCTAGACAGCTCTAAGGCAGGATACAGTGTATTTAAAAAGTAGAACATGTACTTTTATGTTCACATGTCCTGGTAGTTAAACACTATGAAATTTGTTTTTCACTACTGCAAGGCCAACCTCTCCAATAGGTTAACATTAGTATTACCTTACTACATCTTTTAAGTGTACCTCTCAATTGGGAAAGGATAGACTTTGCAAGTTTGGTGTCTCTGGACTCACAATTTAAAATTACGAACTATGGTGAAGTTGGATTTTAAATTGCGATTCTGAAAATATCACTATTAAAAAGTTATCATTTTCTTACTTTAGCCTATTTCAATACACGTCTAGGGTGGGTGACAGCTGGACTTTGTGCATTCCCTCTAGATAGCCACACATAATGGGAGCTTAGGTATGACTTTATGGGCCTTAAAAGGCCATTAACTGGCTTGATGGGGGCGGAGCTAAGCACTGCCTCACTTACATCTCAAAAGCTGACTGACCTCCTGTTTTCTGAAGTCTCAGGGACTCTGCCATCTCTGAGTCTGCCCTGCCAAGAGGTACCATCCCAATCCTGGACCCTTGAAAGTAGGCCTAATGTGTTCTGCCCTCTTTTGTCCTCATCAGAACCACCATAAAGCCTTGCAAAGCAATGCTGCGCAGACCACGTACCAGGATTTAGGATACTCTGATCAGTGGCCTGAAGTGGGTCTCTTTATTCAGCCCCCACTCCGTCATGGTCGGCCTGAACTCTTGACTTTGTCCCCGTCTGGCACAACCACATAACAACATTTGGCACTTTTCGCTTTTATGCGCTATTGTCACATAAATCTTTAAAATTGCATATCTCAAGATCTACTTATTGGATGTTTGCCATTTTGGTCATGTTTTATTTATAAAAATTATTCTCTATTTTTCTAAACTGGTGTGGAGTGTTTTTGTGATGTTTTCACTGTGTTATTGTTTGATGTGTTGGGCACATACTTTACACATTACCTCTAAACTTAGGCCTGCCTGCTCTGTGCCAAGCTACAAGAGGGTGAACACAGTTTAATTTAAAGTTTGTTTCTGGCTTACCCTGGCAAGGACTGTGGTTCCTTCTTGGAGATGGTGCATACCCCTGCCAACCAGAAACCCAGCTTCTAACACCCCAGATGACCAGAGAGACAAATGGCCCATGTCTCCTGGTACTGCTGGATCTGGTGGCTGCCTTCAATATCATTGACTATCCCACCCTAATCTGTACCCACCTCTCTGGTGATGTCTTCAATTGGTTGATCTCTTCCATCTTTATTTGACACCAGTTTTAAGCCTGGGCAAAGCACTACGCTACGCTCGCGTAGTTTGCGAAGTTTGCGCTACTTTGCACTACGCGAATTGCACGTAGCACAGTGCAAACACGCGTAGCGTAGCGTAGCGTAGTGCAGCGGTCATTTTTTGCTTGCTCGCGGTCCTCAACGTCAAGTTGGCGACCGCGAGCAAGAAAAATGACATCCCGGCGAGACTTTTTCCTCATTCGCGATCAGCAACATCAAGTTGCCGATCGCGAGCGTGGAAAATAAACCTCCCGGCGAGATTCTCAACGCGGGGAGGTCAGGTTTCTCATTGCGAGTGGTCGTGTATGCTCGCGACCGCTCGCGATGAGAAACTACCAGTCCGCGTTGAGAAAGCTGCTGCTCGAGTAGAAATCTACTCGAGCGGTAGAAAACGACCGCTTGCACTGTGCAAGATGCGGTTTGCACTGATTGCACAGTGCGGACAAGCATCCGGCACTGTGCAATCAGTGCGAACAGCATTTTGCACAGTGCACTACGCAGTTCGCGTAGTGCACGCGTAGCTCGCGTAGTGCGAAGTGCACTTCGCGTAGCTACGCGTAGCGCTACTTCGCGAACTACGCCCAGGGTTAACCAGTTTATTCATAGGGGCTCCTCGGGATCCAACATGACCCACATCACCTTCATAGTTCCCCACAGATCCATTTTGGCCCTTGTAATATTCACACCCCAATTTGGAGCTCTACTCACCAATAACAGCATCAAAATATATCAGTATGGTAAAGACACACATTTTTTAAATGGAAGTATCAATTATTCTTGTCATTGAATACCTCAATCACTGCCTGCACCTAATCCAGACTTGAATGTCCAGCATATATCCAAAACCTAACCCCACTAAAGTTCCTACTTTTTACCAACAAAAACTAGTCTAAGGCTGGCTCCTTGGCATAAACCTGGATGAATGTAAACCCCAAGTTTTGACCAATACCAAGCTAGTCAGATTCATCCCTAACACTGGCTTCACTCTCAAAGAACAAATCACCAAGAAAACTAAGGTGAATTGACGCCAGCTCTCTCTCCTAAAGACAGTAAAAGCACTCCTCCCAGAAAGTGACTTCAGATCAGCTGTTCAAGCCCACATACTCTTGTATTTGGAAGGTGAAAAGGTATTGCTCCACAGTTTTCAACTTCACAAAGGAGCCTCTTAAGGGAATCCTCCATACCACAGAGTACTATCAGCCACAAAAAAAAGTATTGCAGGATATAAAACGCTAGGCAGCAGACCTTCTACATCTACACACCGTGGACCTACAATAACATTTCAGTATCTAACAGGACCACTCGTGCCTTTCTTCAATAGAAGAAAGTGCTAAAGGCACACTGCTCTACAGAATACTAACCCAACACTCCGGGCCCGATTCACAGAGAGCCTCTGCAGTCATGGCGGAGTCTCGGCACTCGTGGTGGAATCTCGGCAATGAGATTTCTCATCATGAAGATTTCGCCACGACTGCGGAGCCTTCGCCACAACTGCGGAGGATGTTTGTGAATCGGCCTTCAGTAAAGAGTCTACTTTTGCTCTCAGAATCCAGCATTAGCCCTACATTCACTCGTTGATTGTATATCTACCTTCAAATCTGTACTGCTCTCCTCTTTTGGCTAAGTTCATTCTGTACAGCTAAGACATACATATATAAATACACTTATACATACATACATACTGTGAGAAAGTGGAATGTTAGTAATTTTGGCACTATTCCTTACTAGGTCCAGCTATGTTCTATCAATTTAAACCTGAGCTCAACACTTGGTAGCTGTAGCACAGGGCAAACATGGTTAGCTTATGAGAAATGCGTAAAGCACTTATCCTTACCAAAACAGTTACTAGGTATAAAAACAACACAATAAAAAGCCCACTCCAATTTGTGCAACAGTAGTTAAAGCGTTGGACTCAGGAGGGGTATTTACTATTCCCACTCCAGTCGGTGCAACAGTTGGGAAAGAGTGGGAATGTGGAGTGGTAAAAGTTGCTGTACCCACTCCAAACAGTGGAACAGTAGAGAAAGCTTTGGACGCGGGAGGGGTACAATTGACTCTTTCCACTCCAGTCTGTGCAACAGTAGGAAAAACATTGGACTCAAAAGTAATGAAAATTACTATTCACACTCCAGTCTGTGCAACAGTAGGGAAAGCATTGGACTCAGATGGGGTAAAATTCACCATTCCCACTCCAGTCGATGCAACAGTAGGGAAAGCATTGGATTGCGTAGGGGTAACATTTGCTATTCCCACTACAGTCTGTGCAACAGTAGGGAAAGCGTTGGACTCAGGAGGCATAAAAATTACTATTCCCACTCCGGTCTGTGCAACAATAGGGAAAGCGTTGGACTCAGGAGGGGGCAAAAATTACTATTCCCACTCCAGTTGGTTCAACGGTAGGAACAGGGTTGGACTCAGGAGGGGTAAAAATTATTAATCCCACTTCAATCGGTGCCACAGTAGGGAAAGCATTGGATTGTGGAGGGGTAAATTTACTATTCCCACTGGAGTCTCTGAGAGTAGTTCACATCAAACAAATAACATATTTTAACAACTCTATTAAATAACAAAAAATATTTACATTTAAAAAATTATATTTATATAACTTTAAAAAAAATACATATTTATTACAATGTTTATTAATTAATAAAATTCAAAACAAATAATATTAATGTAATTAAAATATCACAATATTCTAACAACCAACAAATAAAATGTAATTCAAGTGAAAAAGCATAACACAACTAACACATAGGGGCCGATCACGATGCCAGTCGTGGAAGCGGGACCGCTCGACAAGGAGTCAGAGGTCCAGCTCCCAGATTACGATCTGACTGCCGTGATGGCGGTTGGATCCTGTATTTTTTCCATTGCGGTTTGTACTGTTGCTCGCAGCACAAGCCGTATTGGAAAAAATGCAGAGTTTAAACATCCCTGCACCGTGTGGCAGGCACCATGCGGTGCCTGCCACATGGTTCAGGGATGCTCAGAGGGGCACCACAGGTGCCCCACAGGCCCCATAGCGGAGGGCCATGGGGAAAAGTCACTTTCCGCCTGTCTTTTCATGGCAGGCGGACCGCCGTGAAAGGGCAGACAGAAAGCGGAATTGTAATTCTGACGCCAGGGCCGAGGCTGGCTCAGCTGTCACTTGTGGATCACATTTCCGCTCTCCATCCTGAAGGGCTCTGTGAGCCCATCGGAAGCGGAGCAGTATTCCCCCATGGGTTTCCCACCAACCGCCAGTATCGTAATACGGCGGTTGAACAGAAAACCTCCGACAAGCTTTTCAATAAATTAATAAATATTTTTAAATGTATTATTACTTAAATGACTTCCCACCCTACAAACTTAACAACTCACACACAAATTATATCTTTAAATGTATAACAATTGCACATTTTACACAATTAATTATCAATTAAATAATTATAAATTAATTATATTTAATTAACTTTCCACCTTTTACCCCTACAATCCCAACAACCCACCCCTAATATATAACTTAAAAAAATATGTTAAATACACACTTTATATAATTAATGATCAATTTAAAAAATATTATTAATTACATGAATAATTAATTATTATAATTAATTGCCTTCCTATCCTTTAGCTCTACAAAGCTCACAACACACTCCAAAAATATAATGTAAAAATTAAATTAATTACACAATTTAAATAATTAATTATCAATTACATAATTAATAATAATAAAACATTAATAATGCATTATAATTAAATTACTTCCCACCCTGTACCGCTGCAAACCCCACCACCCACACCTAAAACATAACTTACACAATGTACATAATTAGTTATCAATTAAATAATTAATATTAATTAAAAAGTATTATTAATTAATTATAATTAATTTACTTCCCTCCCTGTTCCCCTATAAACCCCATAACCTGCCATGGCACTAGACAGAAATGTAAAAACAACTAAAAACGTACAAACTATATTAAAAAAACATTAACAATAACTATACAAACAACTTATAAGATATACAATTAAAATATATACTAACATACATAAAAATAATTAAAAATCGATATAATTAACAACAATATTTTTGTAAATGATATTAACAACATAGATATTTTTAACATCAATATTAACAACATAGATATTTTTGTAAACGATATTAACAACAAAGATATTTTTGACATCTTTATTACTTACCTCAGAAAATCCATATTCTTGTCAATGATATTCCTGCGTCACAATATTCGTGCATCACGATATTAAAAACTTGATATTTATGCATCTTCAGAATTTTGACTTGATATTTTGTCCAAACCCCTTCTAAGTCACGAGCATGCTTGCCTTAATCTACAGTTTTGTATCTCTGCAAAGATCTCAACATGTACTTCTTGAAAGTCATACACTGCAACATAGCAATACTAAATCGCCTCTAGCTCAACTATTAATCCCACCAATAATCTGCATAAACTCATATACCCCCCACTAATGAGCACAACTTACTCCTTGTAATTTAATCCATCAAAAAGACACTGAAGTAAATGCATAGAATAGTATCCTTGAGAGCGCAAGGCTAATCATAATAATGGACCCGCGCAATACTGGCTCCACCCTTTTGTGTTCAATTAGGCCACATATATGTTTACCTATGGCCTTATGTACTTGTGTGATGATACCATCTTAGCGTGATGTAGTGCACTTGAACAGTTACAGAAGGTGCATCTACTGTGTAATCCCAACATTTATATGAGAATATATTAATGTTTTCCTTTCAGTAGCAACGAGTTGCAGTTCTCACATATGTCTATATTTTTGTGGTTTGATTAATAGTGTCAATTCTTATATATCTGCGCATTCATTTAAATAATACTCTGCATGCATTTTATAACTGGAAATGTATACATTTGAATAGTGCTTTACATCTATATTGTAACTGTACATGTATCTGTAACCATGCATTTAAACATGTACTGAAATACTTGCAGTACTAAAGTTGACCAAAGGCCTTAAGCTTTTGGATTTTACAATGTTTAATTTTTACTGTGACTGCTTTCTTTGGATGCAATGTTTTTCTCTCCTCTGCAGGTGCAGTTAAATGATCTCATGATCAAATAAAGGCGCATTTTGTGAAAGAGACAGCAAGGTTTGAAAGGAGTATCTCTTGGCAAAGATAAGGAGACTTAAGGAAGCAAGGGATGACTACTGGCCGAGCGGAGTATGCTACCTGGAGAAATTCAAGGATGTTTTAATGCGTAGCCCAAAGAAAAATAAATCTCTAGTGTAGTTGCCAAAACGGTCATTTGAAGATGAGATTTAATTAGTCGAGTAATCCGAAATTCTCGAGGGTTCCTTTGTTGGGTATAATTGGGCATTTCACTTTGGCTTTCTTCAGATTCCCCTTTTGACTCTAAGAGGTACAGACCTCTTTGTGACATCTCTGTTGTGTGGCTTGATGCTATACAATATACTTTACTTGAGAACTTCTACAGACATTCTGCTATGCTGACCCCTTTCTCTCCTTTCCTGATTTAATTGAGTTTCCCTGATTCCCAGCTAGAATCTTGTTTAGCAGGTCTCTTTAGATAACCTCATGTAAAGGCAGGAGGATCTAAACTTTCAATCAACGCATCAGACTATATTTTTTATTTTGTGTATTGCAGCCACGTACTTCCTCATTTGATTTCTGTTACTGAGGATTATTCATCGACATGAACACCCTTTGCTGATTTTGTATTTTTATACTATGTTTCTGTGATTGATTTAGATTAGCTTGGCTTTGAATTTGTAATAAATCCATACTTAATCCCATCAATTTACTCTGAGCTTTACTGTGTGACCAAATGGGTTACACTGACATTGTTACATTGTCGTTGATCCTAACTCCTTTCATTCCTCATGCACCTAGACCTTTACATTGCAGGGGGCCAGGAAGGAGGAGACCACAACCCGATGCGTTCTCAATAACCAACCATAACCACAGCACTGACCTTAGGTTCTGGACCAGCGTCCTGACAGGCATAAGGGGTTTCAACGCCTCATAGGGGGAAGTAGTCAGTGTTACACAAATGTAATTATAAATATCCTACAGTACAATACAATGATAGTGATCAGGGGTGTTGTGAACCCCTGCCCGCTTTAACAGCTACAGCGGGGATGGGGTTCTTTAAGAGCCTCTTGTGCCTGCACCTCTGCAGGCAAAAGCTCATAAATAACAAAATAAACTAATACAGTTGAGCAAGTGGGAGCAAGGAAAAACAAAAGATGTGTAAATGGAAAAGGGAAGGAAGTAATGAACATTGAATAGATGGAAAGAAGGATGGATGCATGAGTGGATGGCTGAAAGATTGGATAGATGGATGACTGAGTGAAGGGATGAATGAATGGATAGGTGGGTGAACAGGAGCAAGGATGGCAGAGTATAGAGATGAATGGATGGAGGATAGATGGGTGGATGAGTGAATGGGTCAATGGATGGACAAGTGAAAGGATGGAGCGTGGCTGGATGGATGGATAAGGGGATCAATAAGTGGGTGGACAGGTGAAAGGATGTGGAAAACATCAATGGAGGACAGATATAAGGGTGAAATAGTAGGTATCAATGTGTGAATGGAAGGTTGAAAGGATGAACTGATAGATGAAAGAGAGAGGTGTGGGCTCACTTGCATCACCTGCTTTGTACCACCAGAGCTTTTATGTCAAAGTGGAGGGCATTTTAATTTTCCGGCTACTACCTTGATAGTCATACCTAGTTGGAAGGAAACAACTTCAATGTCAGGGTGCACATCATACAGTGATATATACAGTGGTTGTAAGGTATGTTATGCAGAGTTGAATTAAACATTCACACCGATTCATGGATTGATGATGTTTCAATGAAAACCCAAATGAAACAGAGGATTGAACATTGCAGCCTTTTTAAATGCTATCTTTGGGTGTGAAAAAGAAGAGTATGCCTTTGCATAGCACTGACGTATTGTAAATCGTAAATAGGGCCTAATGGTGGTGGAGAAGTGATGATTTGATATACAACGACATCCCCATGCCATCCTGCCAAAGTAAGGAAAGCACCTTCCCACACAGAAAACCCTATGTCCACTGTCTGGGAGAAATCCATATTTCACTACAGTGGAGCCATCAGCAGTCATGTGACACTGGACACTGGCAGGAAGGTCTTTATGTTTCAGGCAGAAAAAACACATTTCTAAAAGCGTATTTTCCTTAATAATAATTAATATATTAAACCTGACTTAACCAATAAGTTGGATTTTGAATTACTTTTAAAATGACTCCTTGAATCTTTTTCTAGCTCCTTCCAGCCCTCAAAGTATTATAAGTTGCTATAATGTAACCCAGTTTTTTCTATGACAGAGCCAGCCTTGCCACAGTGGAAAACGTTATTAATTTCTACATGCCCTACTTTTAAGTACCATGCATCCTGTCTCATTAGGAAATAAGCCCTACTTTAGGTGTGACTTATAGGTATGAAAAACGAAGGTTTATGCCTGTAAAGAGGATTATTTTAAACAGGTTGAATTTGCAGTTTAAAAACTGTCCAGCCAGGCTGCAATGGCAGGTCTGGAGACATGCTTTATAAGGCTACTACAGTTGGCGGCACAATGAGTGCTGCAGCCCGCTAGGAGCATTTAATTTACTGTCCCTGGGTACAGGTAGTACCATATACTAGGACCTTATCAGTAAGTTAAATGTACCAAATAGGTGTATGCCAATTGTATCTCGTTAAAAAGGAGAGCGCAAGCCCTTTTGCACTTGTTGGCAAGGGTAAAGTGCACATAATTCTATAGCTACCAAAAACGGGTTCAGCAAGAGAAGGCAAAAAGCTAAGGGAATACCATGCAAAAGAGGATCATTTCCAAAATATTTGATTGACCTGTATTTCAACTCTAACCCTCCCAATTCACAGGCTAATGCATTCTGGTATTTGTAGGTTTGGGTACTTCACACACCATGGACAACAGGCACGCCAACTGATAAATGCAGCATTTAGGGAGGAACATATGAATGACAACCACAATAGCCAACACGTGAAAAGGCCAGACCTGTTGGCTTTGCCGAGACTTTTTTCACATAGGCAGAAGGGCAACACACTACAACCCTAAAGAAACAATGCGCAGCTGCATTAAGGGGGCACCAGATTGCAATTAATAACCTAAATAGGGCCTACTTGTTAAAGGAAGGGGCACAATAAATGTGGAAAATATAATTTGGCTGAGAGTTCTGAAAATCTTTTCTGTCCATCATACACATCTGTGTCTTGTAGTATAAATATTTACTTTGATGATATTTGGATGGGGGCTGGATTTAGCAGGACAGTAGGGAACCACATATTGTAAATGTGTTGATATGGAACAGTTATCTAAAAAATATGACAAGAACTACTGTGAAAGAACAAGCTAATACAAAATACAGGAGATGACAAGCTAAATAAATGCTAGACCCAAAATTGCGTGCAGTGGAATACAATGCTTGTAAAGAACTTGTTATAAATGCTGTGACGGGTGTGGATCACAGTTGGAGTAACAGCTTTAAGCTCAAGGCCAGTTCTTTGTCATCTAAATGCTAGAAAATGCATAGTGCTGCCCCTGCTAGCACAACTAACAATGACAGCCATATCTTGCAATTGTAAACCAAAGTGGTAAATGCATAAGGCTGTGATAAACTGAATAATACTGTAGTTTGATTGCAGGACTGACTAGCATGCAAACAGAACAGCAAATCCAGGATAGGTAATAGCATACTATCAGGGCAACAGATTGCAATGCCAATGTCAAGAAGGGCAAAGTCAGTGTCAAGGGTGGGGTATTGGGACGTATATTTGGAGGACACAGGTCATTTGGGAAAAGCCTTAATTATTAGAAAGGAAGTGCCCAGACAGTTGAATACCATGTTCCATGGAGAGTGATGTAAAATGAACTGTAGTTAGAACATGAAAGGCCCATAGCATACCTGGGGGAACCTGCTGATCCCAAGTATTCTAGCCATAGGAAGAGCTCCTGAGGACAGACCATCTCCAATAAAACCAGCCAGCTTGGGTCTCAAATGACAGCTGTAGTTAGGAGTGGTATCTTTCCCTCCCGACAGCTGCTGCAGGGTGCCCCTTATAGCTGCCCCTTCTGAGTAACAAGAGTCATAAATCCCAAACCCCAATGTGGTGTTAGAGAGGAGATCAGGGCTTCCATTTATTTCATTGAAGGCATAAACCATGGCAAGGACACTTTGGTAGAACTCTGTATGAATCCTGTATGTAAAGAAAAACATGCATCAACACAATTGTGGATTCAGTTTAAAGCTCTGGTGTGTGTGTGTGCAGTAAAGTAAACACAGAACATCAAAAAAATACTCTAACATCCCAGGGGGCTACCAAAAGAGCAGCGTACCTTAGTTGCATATTTTTTTGTTCATGTAATGATTCTAGAGTTCAGAACAAGATCCCAATGGAATAATGGAGTACAGTAAACCAGGGGGATAAGGAATAACAGGAATAGCAGTATCTCAAATGTAGGGTACAAGCATTAGCAAACTCAGTAGCTTTGAAGTGAAATTACCTTCTGGGGTATTCCTCCCACAGAATTGTTTGGAATGCCGTGCCTTTTTGCCCTGGTCCCAGGATATCTGGGATCACAATAGCCTAGTGTGAAGTTTTTTGTGTGTGTGCTAATTTAGTGTCTTTAAAGTGCAAGTGGGAATGTGCAGAGCGCCGCCCCCATCTTGCTACAGTGGCTCATTCTGCCACTACCCAGTGTCTTTATATTGTGGCTGTCTGGGAGGAATACACAAAGGCCAACTGCCACTAACACCAAGTCATGTGACCCTGGAACAGGCTGCAGGAACCAAATGGTTAGGACAAGAAAATGCCAACTTTAAAAAAGTGGCATTTTCAGAATTGTGATTTAAAATCTACCTTCACCATTAAAGAGGATTTTAAATTACAATTCTTTAAATACTAAACATGATATTTCTACCTGTTCCCAAATAAAAGGTATCCCTTATCAAATGTAATAAGGTAACCCAGTGTTATTCGAAGGGAGAGGTAGACCTCACAGTAGTGAAAAACTAATTTAGGAGAACATATAAAACCTAAAAGTATGTGCTCAACTTTTTAAATGCTGCCCTTTGGGTTGTTTAGGGCCTACCATAGGGATGACATACATGTATTAATTTGGCAGTTTTAGGTTTGGAAAAGGGGTTATTTTGCCCAGTCAAACTGCCAGTTTAAAACTGCAAGCAGGCTGTCATGGCAGGCCTGAGACATGTTTCAAAGGGCTACTTAAGTGGGTGGCACAACCAGTGCTGTAGGCCCGCAGTAGCATTTAATTTTCCGGCCCTGGGTATATTGTACATCAATTTACTAGGGTCATGTGAGTAAATTAGATATGCCAATCAGGTGTAAGCCAATTTTATCATGTTTTAGGGAGTGAGCACAAGCTCTGTAAAATTGACTAGCAGTGGTAAAGTGCACAGAGTCCGAATGCCAACAAAAACTAATTCAGCAAAACAGGAGAAAAATAGGCAAATAGTTTGGGGGAAGACCATCCTAAGAATGACAGTTCTAACAAGACCATATTGACAGCAGAAGCTTTGTACTTACTCATAGATTTTTTTCAATAGGTGTCAGTGTTAAGGAATATTCTACTTTGAAACACTCCTCTGCAACTCACAACGGGTGCGCTCAGCCTTTACCTTTAACATAGAGTACTGTTTGCTGCCCATACTTTACTGATTTGCAAAATGGTGCACCAAAGTACTTTGAAAATGCTTTACCACACCTGATTCGAGGACTTACGATTTTTCCATGTTATGCACCCACACCTGCTCTCACAATAACAAAATGCTGCATATGTCCATGGTGTATCAGTGAAGCCATCAGTAATGTAATAAATGATTTCATTTGAAATGTCAACAGTGATAGCATCAATGATGTAAATTAACATGTCACAAGTAATGTAGTATGTGATTTCACAAGCAGAGCACCTGGGGCACAAGAAATAGTTGGTACTGTATATTAGAACTAGTGAATTTCAGTGGATTTTTGGGGCTTTTAAACATTCGTTTTTACCATAGTTCAGCACCTACTATAACAACACTTTAACCTTTGTTTTTCTTAGTACGTGTATATATATATGCAAAGTATTTTGTTTATGTTTACTGCCAATACGTCATGAATGACGCTGTATTTCAGGAAGTATTATGAAAAAAACAGGTCATGTGAAAAAGAACGAAAGTTCGAAACGCGTCTGTTTCTTTGCCATTAAAATATTTCAGTGAATTCAAGACCGTGTTGGTGTGTCTGTTTCCTGCTGGCTGAGACTGCTGTCTAAAACCAGGATTACAATTGGAATATACGAGCGGTGGCGACCGCTGCAACGGCCCCAACCCGTAAGGCGAGGCTTCCAACCAAACGCGCTTGCATCTGTAACCTAACCCGTTGGGAGAAGGGAAGCCCGCCGGCTACATCAATTCAAAAACAAACCAAGGATTTGGGAGAAAACCGGCTGCAACCCTGTGCCCGAAGAAAACAAGGAACTGGAAAACTACCACCTCCATGATCGGGTAAGAACAGACTGTTCTTTTTGTTTGAATGCAACGTTTAGGAAAAGGGAATTTTCCCGCTGTGACCAGGGTGCGTAAGTAATTAACTTTAACGCAACGCGGTAACACGAACACCATGGCAAACAAAATGATGAAGGAGCGAGAGGCATCGGCTCTTCGCATTTTTAAATCAAAGTCCACTGTGAGCGAAGAAAGCAACGCGGATGCATATAACACCAATGTTACAACCACCAATCTAAAACAGAGAGGAATAATCCTGAAGAGAATGAGGAAAAAGGAAATCAGCCACCTCTTTGCAAAATTACCTGGAGGTGGATAGGATCCCAAGAGGATTGAGGATTTTTTATCATCCCCACATTGGCAAACCCAAGGCCAGAATTTCTGAAGGACTGGACTGAGAACACAAATGAGTGTTCTAAAACAATGCTAAGAATTTTGATAAAAAATGCATGGGTAGAGCACAGTGAATTAACTGAAAAAACTAAATCAATGATGGATGAGTTTGAAAAAGAAACGGACCAGGATGCTTTAAAAAAGATGCTTAAAGCCATTGACAAAAACCTCAAAACCCATGAAAAAGAATAATACAGCGAAAACAAGGCAAATGTGTGCGCGATGAATAGGATTATGTGGCAGGAAGAATTTTAACTTTCGCCAGGACGTTTGACAAAGCGCACCAACAAATCACGAAGGATAGAACACTGAGAGCAATCGAGAAAAGGAGATCGGAATCAGGCACAGATCAGAGCTCAGACTTGGGATCAATAGAAGATCTGAGCAGCAACAACGCAGCCAAGATTTCTTTTTCCGAGGAACTGAGGATGTTACAAAAAGAAAATGAACACTCCTTTCAGGGAAAACAAAGAGGAAGAGGCAGAGGAGCAAAGGCCAAAGCAAGAGAAGATGGCAACGAAGAAAAGCAAATCAACAGCGGCATGGGAACAAGAGGCCAAACGAAGAAAATGAAATAATGGCAGCACAATCCAAAGAAACAAAAAAACATTTATCACAAGCGGAAATTGAGACTCTAAAGCTGGATCTCTCATTCTGCCCGACAGCAGGAATTGACTATGCTCAACTAAGAATTGACTTATATAAATTTGTGAGAAAGCTCAAGTTATATCACATACATGTATTGAGAGCAGAGAATAGTAGGGTAGGAAGAATATTGCAACCCACATCTCTCCCTGACAATCTGACAATAGGGGACTTAGATACACTCCAGACATTACACAGCCTAGAAAGAACTGAAGAAGATAGCACTATACCTGGCATCATGAGGGACCCCTTTGATCCGACCCATACTGAATATATGGACCAGAATTTTGGGATAGACATTGGTGCAACGGAGTCTACTACCTTCAGGGTACCATCCAAATCTATCCCTCAATTACCGAAGGATAACATTGACGTATTTTCTGACACAGTGGCCAATGACATTCTATAACTGAGTAGGGAAAACCCCAAACAGAGCAATCTCAACAAGACACAATGGAACCTCCTGACTAATTTACAGAAAGACCAAATAATAGTCATTAAGCCCTCTGACAAGGGGGGCAACATAGTTATCATGGACAGGGAAAACTACATCAACGAGGGACTGAGACAGATGAGAAACAGCACATGTTACACCCGAACCGACAGAGAATACCTGCGGAATGTAATCTCAAATTATAAAGAGAGATTACTCTCCTGGCATGAACAACAATTGTTGAGCTGGGACGAATTAAAATGTTTTAAAAACGAGACACCGACCATCCCCACGCTATACTTATTACCCAAAGTCCACAAATATGCCACTAATCCACCAGGAGGTCCCATTGTTTACTCAAAAAATAGTGTCTTTGAGAATACCTCGAGGTTTGTGGATTACTTCCTTGCACCTTTTGTACACAATTTAGACTCCTACATCAGAGACACAAAAGATTTTATCCAGAAAACTAACAATTTATGCTGGAAAGGAGAATGTTGGCTCGTATGATTAGATGTGGAAAGTCTATATACGAGGATTACACATCAGGATGGCATGGTAAACATTTCCTTAGAATGAGGAGCGCTACGACCTAACTACACACACAAATGATCATGGAAATGATTGAAACATGTCTAAAGGAAAATATTTTCCTCTTTGAGAATACACTTTACAGACAAACACAGGGGACAGCCCCCAGCTACGCCAATCTTTTGGTGGGCTGGTGGGAGGAGCAGGTCCTGTGGAACCGTGATCATAACACATTCATAGATCAAATCAGTGTGTAGCTCAGGTATATAGACAACATTATCTTTGCTTGGAAGGGGAGCGAAGATGACCTCAACAACTTCCTGACAGCCATCAACAGAAACAAAGTCAACCTTAAATTCACTATGAATTACAGCAGAGAGACGGTAGATTTTCTGGATCTGAAAGTGACTCACTGCAGACAGAACTTTTCAGGAAGAGCACAGCTGGGAATTCCATTCTACACGCGGATAGCTGCCATCCTCCGAGCTTCCGCTGGAGTATCCCATTTAGTGAGTTTCTAAGAGCAAAAAGAAACAGTAGCACTGATGTTATAGAAACACCAAACAGGAAATGACTGATCGTCTTATTGCGAGAAAATATCCCAGGAAGAGTCTAAATAGAGCAACTACAAGAGCAGATGAGAAATCAAGGGAGAATCTATTGCAAGACAAACCACAGACAGTGAAAGATCCAGAAAATACACCGATAAGGTTTATTACTAAATTTAACAGTCAGGCAAGCAATTTGCGCAGGATCCTGAAGAGTAGGTGGACAATTCTAACACATGATACCACATTGAAACCTAAAATAGGAAAACAGCTAACATCACGTTTCAAAGAAATCTCTCTTTAAGGGACATGCTAGTTCACAGCCACTTGAAAAGTAACACTCAAACATGGCTACAACAAAGCAGAGGTTTGAAAAAATGTGGGCACTGCAAAGCATGCAAATATAGCAGTAATATTCAGGAGGTCTATTTGGAGAGAATCAAGAAAAAACACTGCATCACCAAACTGATTACATACAAAACAGACTTCGTAGTCTATGTAATCACCTGTCCTTGGGACAGATGGTACATAGGATTTACCACATTCCCAGTACAGAAAAGAATTTTAGAGCATTGGCGAGCAATTACCAACTCAGATCTGAGTAATAGCACAGCACGACACTTCAGGGAAAACCATGATGGAGACTGGACCAAAGCCAAGTTTTTTGGACTGGACACAATCGCAAAACACACTAGGGGAGGGAGCAGAATTGCTGCACTATGCAGAATGGAGTCTAGGTACATTTTGAAGGCAGGTAGCCTTGTCCCTCATGGTATGAACCTGGATGAAGAGTTATAGCCACACCTCTAATTTAGAAGCTCCGGTCCTTTTTTAACCCGTATGTTTAAGATTTTACTGAATGTATATGAATATGAGTAATATTTTCTCTTTCTCTTAAGCATAGATCTGTTTGTTTGTTCCTCCGTGAGATTATAGGACCACATGTTTACATATACATAGTCTGGTTATTAGCCCTTTGAAACAAATTTGATGAGTATAACAATTTCTCTGTCTTCATTACAGATGGAACAAAAATCTCCATGCACATGATGCTGGAAGGACCTCTGGGAGAGTAGAAGGCGATCCCCATGTGCCAACACCTTTTTGGTCTTCACCTATAGTGAACTACAACAGTGAAGTTAATTTGGATACTATACCCGTGAGTGCAGAGTTTCCTGTATTATGTGTCAATATACTATAACCCATAAGGGATAACAAATTAACCAGTAATTAAAGTGCAAGGGAGTTTTTTGTATCACCCGGATCCATGGCCATGGCACAGATGTACTCCTTGGAGGACACAATCTCTTCTGATGCTTTTAATATGTGTTCATACAAAGGATTAAGCTGTTGACTAGAGCAACTGCTTCTTCTTGACATTGGTAAATGTGTATTACACATTTTGTAAATGTTCCTGCAGCAGGTGCAACAAAGGGGGAACACTTTTTCCACCTCCATCAACATTGTTTTGACACATACACAGCAGCGGCTCGTGCAGGTAAGGGTGGTGGGGCCTGTTGGGGGGATTTCGACAGACGATGAGGAGGGAAAATTAATTAATTATTTAATTTTCCCTCGTCATCGTCCGTTGAAATCCCCCCCACCCAGCCCCACCGCTCTTACCTGCACGGGCCATGGCTGCACATACATCTCCTCTTCTTTGTAGTATTTAATCATTGATAGGTCTGTTGGGCTCAAACAGGCATTGTAGCATGTACTAGGTGTTTGCACCTCCTGTGTAACTTTCATAGGGACTCTATTAGCATGCTGATTGATCCTCAATTGCTTCTGGGATTCAAAAGAATAACTAAAATCAGTGCAAATCCTGCAACAGATGACCAGTATATTGTTGACTACTACATTTTTCTTGACGAAGTGCTGCGCGATTACATAGATGCTATGTCCGACAGAGAGAATTCTGAAGCATCCTACATCAACCATGACTTTGACAATATTATTGCAATTGTCAGTGGCAACAAATCCAGTGCTGCATTGATTTAAAGATGTTGCCAGCTGTCCGTAATTTCTTCATGAAGAACATTGCAACTGTCAATTATAGAAAAGGTCCCCCCCCTGCAAATATGAGGTAACGGGGCAGGGAAAATGCAAATAACAGGAAAAAAATCGCTGTCTTACCATACTATACCTTCATACACATAGGTCTAAACTTTTTTGTTCAGACAAGTCAAGTCTCCTACAACTGCAACTGTTGCATGGCACCTATTGCCTGGAAAGAGCATCCTCGTTGGTAAGACTAGCCACAAGCCTTACTTAAGTCTTTGGAAGGAGACTGAGTTTGTAGTGATGACCATGCAGTCTGTGTTTTGCCCCTGGTCCGTGGGTCTTTCGTGAGGTGGATGGTACTGAATTGCTCTCTCCTTCATTGCTTCTCCAGCCAATTTAATCACTTGATTGTGCAGTGCTGGCACAGCAACAGTGAAAAATACATCCTGCTTGCAAAATTCCCTATTGACAGAGGTTTTCTACAAATTTCAGATACCCCTCTCGTTCCAACAAAGAAAAAGGCAGTATGTCAATCACTAACATTTTGGCAAGTATTCGATTATATAAATGGACATTTTTATGGGTTTGGTAGTACAGTGGCTCCTTGGTAAACATAAACTTGATAGTGGGTTATTTTGGTAGCTTGTGTTGTGAAGATAGCTCCACAAGTGACCTATGGGTAACAGGTAAGCTGCTTGGATGCCTTGGGATGACAGTATCCCTCTTTCCCTTGTGCAATATGGATGTTGCTGCAGCTGATAACACACCATTAGTGACACTCAGATGGCTGCTACATATGATGGCAAAAATGTATTCTTTCTCACTAACACCTCCTGCTATAAGTTCAACTTCTTCTCTTCTCTTACCACAAGCTATCTTACTGAGGTCCTGTTTCCACATGATTGCATGGTGATTTTTCAGCTAGGCCAGTTGGCCCCTGGAACCCTAATGTCCACCTGCCTTACTATAATTCAGTGGTTTGTGGCAAAGAGAGAGTTCTCCAATATGCTCCTCATGCGGCCTAAGTGTAGAAGTTCCTAACTGGGGAGGAAAGCTAATACCTGAAGAGAAGAACATGTTGAGGTGAAGCAAGGTGGTTGCGTTTGCCTATCTCTAGAGTGGGCTGTGACTGTGGTGGGGGGGGGGCTGCTGCAGGTTTTTGGCTTCTTGAAAAAAATAATGCAGGTGGGTTGGCTGCACTACATAACTCAGAGCAGGTGAGCTGCACTTCTTCTCTGCCACTCTTGACATAAGCACTGGTTCATCATTCTCCTCCATCCTCCTCAATTTTGGGAACCTTCCTTTTCCCTTGTCTCTCAGAGCATGTCTCGACTGGGGCCCAGTCCATATCAAGATTATCAGAAGGGAGGCTTGGAGAAGATGGGGGAGTTCTTTCTTTCCTTGCAGCAGATCAAGAAAACGATCTGCCCAATGGAAGAGCAGTTACAATATCTTGCTCTGTAGCAAGCTCAACTGCCTGCTCTGCTCCTACCTCTGGAAGATCCGGTGTATCAGACTTGATGTGAGGACAAATCTATTTCATATTCACTGCTCTTAGTCATGACTGCAGTACCTACAGCGCTGAGAGACATTGGCTTCGAATTTGGTGGTGATGATACCCTTGTTAATCCAAAAGTGATTATCCACCCAGTCTCGTCCTGCCCATAGAAAGGGGGCAGCAGATATGCACGTTGTTGGAAAAAGGGCTAGGATTGGCAATTGACTACTTTGATGCTGCCTTCTTTACTTCTTGTATATGTGAGCAACACTAGCAGAATCACTTAGCAGAGAGGACTCTAGAGTTTGATTGCACGATCTGCTAATTCACAGACTTCTCTCTGTCTCAGTATGATGACGTCTCACACACTCACAGGCTATAAAAAAGTAGCCATGAGGCAGTGAGACTTGGCCAATCTGGTCAATATAATTAAAGTCATCATTATTAAACAATAGTGTACCCAAGTCTAAAGTATTCAGATACAGCTAACATGGTTTCCCTCCAGAGCATATGGGACCCCTTTAAGAGGCAGACAAAACAACATGACCCATCCAAAACTGTATGAAAGTCAGTGGCAGGCTAAAATGGAGTGCATTATTAAAACATGAGCTGGTGTCCCTTCAGGGTCCATGTGGCACCTATGGAAGGTGGGGACAGGCAAAAGTCAAATAAGTTATTAAGAATAGCTGGTATCTCTCCAGGACTCATGGAACCCCAGTAGGAGGTGGGGGCTGGGGCAGTCAAAAATGTAATGAATGTATTAATAAGAACACCTGTGTACTACAGACTATTACAATTAGCCACAAGCTCCAATAAATAATCTAAAAGTAAAAAAATAGATTTGAAAAAGAATTATGTACAAAAGTAACATGGGCCTCTAAAGGGCTCTAAGAATCAATGTTTAGCAAAAGGCTTTCAAAAGTGGAATAAAATGATTAACAATCAGAAATACACACGTGCTTCACATATGATGGTCGGCCACATTGCCAGGAAAGCAGGCGCCATGGAAAGCAAAGAGAACATGACTGGCCTAACCTGGCCGGAGCCCGAGAATCTGTAGACTGCTGGGGGTCAGTATAACTCCTGCATTGATACACAAGATATTGAATGAGCTTAGGTTTCATCCTTCAAGCTCTAAGCTCAGGGCTCCTCTCCAGCTGTTTCAAGTGCTTAAAACACATTTCCAGCTGATATTCATTGTGTTTCTATATTCATTGGCATTGCTAAGGTTTATCTTCTACAATTGTTTTTCCATCAAATGCCCAAACATGATTTTCTTTTCTTTTCCATTAAAATGTACTATATTATTGATGTAGTTGTAAATTGATTGTGTATGGTATTGCATTTCCATGTGGGTGTGTGGTTTATTGAATTCCAATGCGCACCACTGTCCATTCTGTACCCAGTTCAGGCACATTAAATATGTTTAAAGAAATAAATATTGAAACAGCAAATCCTGGAAGAAAAACATATAAACACCGAGGACAGAGCTCAGGAGCTGGATCAAGAGGAGAGCAATGAAGGTGCTATTAACAGAATGATGTCTTTGAAAGAGAAAAACACAAGCTGATCTCCAAAGACGTCCACGTGGTTTTCAGTGCACCAAGCAACCCTGTCTCACAGAGGAAACACTTGGACATGGGGGCGTTTAAAGCCCTTGAATGTGAAGTCTTTAGAAAGTCAGTGTTTTGTGTGAAGCTATTGGGCTGTTGACATTTCAACATGCAGGGTGTGGCAATTGGTGCAGCCAAGGAGTCTGCATGGAGGTAAAGCTGGTTTAATGATGGGCAATAAAGCACATTCGTGGTCTGGCAACTATCATGCTCATTCTTATAAGAAGAGAGAACGGTCATTGGTATATGCCCTACCTATTTCCCTGCACACCTGGGGAGAGAAGAGCATACAGGTGTAACATGACTGCTACATTTCTGTCAGTTGTTAGAATGCATTGGTGGGAGTAGTCACTGTATATGACAAAAATCTGATCAATTAAACATATTGACCTAATACACTTTATTTATTGTCCTATTTAATCTATATGTCATAGCTAGTTTGCAATTTCTCACAGGTTTGGTTCCTACTTATGTGCTATTTCTTCTTGTACATGTCCTAATTACCAAATGTGTTCAGCTAACAAGTATTTCTTTCCCTTGTACCTTTCTCTTTCTCTTTCCCTTGTACCTTTTTCCTATATGTGCTATGGAACACAATGTGCAACAGTGCCTATTATCCTTTTCCGCTGAAAGTGAGAACAAGTGTGCATTTATAAGAGATACAACTCTCTACTCCATTTACAGTTTCTAATTAATAGTTGCAAGCTGTAGGTTCTTGGGAAAGGCTTGAGAAAGGTCGAAGGGAGGGAGGCACATGTCAGCTTGAATATTCTGGGATACTAATCAAGGAAAAATAACCCCCAGAGGCTGGCGGGGAACATGGCATTGGGCTGACGCTAGTCACCCTGGGGCATATTAGCAAGACCCACGTTAAAATTATCGCCGTTTTAGCGGCAGGAAACTGCCGCTAAAACGGCGATAATGGACTTGCTAATATGCGTTATAGAATTCAATAGAAGCCCAGGTTAGATGTCCTGCACATCTAACCTGGGCTTCTATTGAATTCCATAACGCATATTAGCAAGCCCATTATCGCCGCTTTAGCGGCAGTTTCCTGCCGCTAAAACGGCGATATTTTAACGTGGGTCTTGCTAATATGCCCCCATATGTTTATCCACACCCTATCTAAGCACTGACCCCAACTCTGCAGCTCGCAATTTTGATAGCTGGATTGAGTCAGCGGTTACCAAGCGTGCGTCCGAAAAACAGATACGTAGCCATAGGAAGCAACCATCAGCACCTTGGTATACATCGGAATTGAAGGAATAAAAAAAAAAGTGTACGGCCCAAGAACGAACTTGGGGGCATATTATCAAGAACGGCGTTAAAATTATCGCCGCTTTAGCGGCAGAAAACTGCCGCTAAAGCGGCGATAATGGGCTTGATAATATGCCCTTGAGAATTCCAATAGAAGCCCATGTTGACACCAGAACATGGGCTTCTATTGGAATTCTCAAGGGCATATTATCAAGCCCATTATCGCCGCTTTAGCTGCAGTTTTCTGCCGCTAAAGCGGCGATAATTTTAACGCAGTTTCTTGATAATATGCCCCTTGGAGGAAAGACTACTCAGCAAAGGAAATAGATCTCTACAGAAAAGCTATTGAAAACTATAAAGAGGCTATTATCTCTGCAAAATCATGCTTTTTCACCGAGAAAATTAACTCTGCAAAAAATTCAGCCAGAGAGCTCTTCAAAACAGTCACAACCTTAACCAAACTAGACGTGAGCAAGCAGTACACTCCCAACGCAGAATTCTGTGACAAATTAGCAGACTTCTTTTTCAGTAAAGTAAAAAGTGTCTTCGACGACTTCTCTAGCCATCGAGCTGCAGATAGCCATGATGTAATTGGTGGCCTAGAGAATGGTAAAGTAACTACGCAGGCTCATCTCGATAATTTCAACCACCTCACGCCCGAGCGAGTGGAAAAACTTATCCTGTATATCAAGTCTGGCTCCCCATTGGACCCTTGTCCGGCCACGGTCCCCCACATGGTGCCTGGCACCATAGCAGGCCACTTAGCACCTCTTCTAAATAACATTTTAAATGCCGGATCTTTTCCAAGCACCTGGAAAAAATCCCTAGTACGGCCCATTTTGAAAAAAACCCTCCCAAGACCCCACTGAGATAAAAAATTACCCGCCAATTTCCTGTTTGCCGTTTCCTTCCAAAATTCTGGAAAAACGCTCAATCAAGGTTTGTTGCACTTCTTGGAGTCAAATGACAAAATGGACTCTGAACAACATGGATTTCGACCTCTACACAGCACGGAGTCAGCCCTCATTGCAGCCACTGAGGAGATCCGCATCCAGCTAGATGGAGGAGGGATGGCAATACTTATCCTGCTAAGCCTCTCTGCCGCATTCGACACGGTAAACCATCAAGTGCTGATTCGGCGCCTATCCGAAATGGGAATCACAGGTGCAGCCTCCAAGTTACTAAGATCATTCTTAACAAACAGAGAGCAAACTGTTGCGATGGGTAGGCACAAATCACATCCTTACGCCTACCATGTGGAGTGCTCCAGGGATCTTCGTTATCCCCAACCCTGTTCAATGTTTATGTTGCCCCTCTCGCCAAACTCATCCGCTCCCACAGTTTCACTGCTATCTGTTATGCAGACGACACTCAAATAGTGGTGTCTCTATCATCAAACCCTGGCGACGTGACAATAAAATGTAATAACTGTATGATCCACATAATCAGTTGGATGCGTGACAACTGTTTAAAGTTAAACACCAACAAAACCGATGTGCTACTCTTCGGAAAAAACACTGGTGTCTGGAATGCAGCCTGGTGGCCTGGAGGGGCAGGATCCTGCCCATCCCCCGTAAGGAAGGTAAAAAGTCTAGGTGTCCTTTTGAATGACCAATTATCCTTATCTGACCAGGTCAATTCTATTACATCTTCCTGTTATTACACCCTGAAGACCATAAGAAAAATCTTACATTTATCCCGATGGACCTAAGGAAAACAGTTATTGTCACCCTAGTGTTATCAAGAATTGACTATTGTAATGCTCTTTATTTAGGTGCAAATAAAGGGACCATACACGAGCTTCAATGACTCCAAAACGTGACAGCACGACTGCTACTTAAAATACCCAAATTTAGCTCAGTGTCCAAAGGGATCCGAGAGCTACACTGGCTGCCGGTCCAGGCAAGGGTACATTTTAAGTCCTTGTGCATTGTCCACAAGACCCTTTACGGGACAGGACCTGCATATTTCAACAATTGAATTAGATGGTACATTCCACAACGCAGCCTCAAATCATTGACTGCCTCATTGTTGGTCATCCCCAGGGTGAGGATCGTAAAATGGGGTGGAAGAAGCTTCTTTCATCTGGCCCCTAAACTTTGGAATACTCTGCCTTTTACCATAAGATGCCAAATCAACAGACAATTGTTCAGAAAGGCGCTGAAAACCTGGTTGTTCGCGCCCAATTCTTAACCTCAGCTCACCTCCTCTGACCAGGACAATACAGCTCCAGCGCTAAGACGCCTCGGCATACAATCGCTTTACAAAACCTTTATTTCATTTCATTTCATTTGCGGGAGCTCCCGAGGCGAGGAGAGAGGCGCGGGCTGATTACGGCCGGGAGGGATAAAACGGATGGCTATAAAGTAGTTAGTCTTACTGAGTAGGGGTTATTTTTGAAGTCTTCTTCCTTTTTGTTCCAAGACGTGCTATTCTTCTGGCGCTGCTAGTGCGGATGGAACCGGAAGCGAGGCAGCATCGGGTCTCCTGGAGCTGGGCGTCGGCGCTCCTGCAGAGGTCGCGGGCAGCAGCGGCGCGTGCTGGCTTCCGGGTGGGCTCCGGCAAAGTCAGCACTGTACAGCGTCTTGCAGGCAGGCAGCACCCCTCGAGAGAGAGGAGCAGAGGGGGCAAATAAAGTACAATGTCCTCCCAAAGGAGTTAAACTGCAGTGCATAGAGACGAGAAGGTTTGAGGGAGAAGGGAGGTGGCAACCTGAAAACACAGCAGGTACAACAGCAAATATCGATGGAAAGGAACCCTCTCCTGCAGGTACTTCTATCTTCTGAGGGATTATTGGAGAGGCTCGAAGAGGGGGAGGGGGGGCGGCAATGGAACCTCTGGGTTGATAGTGGAAAGCTGCGCTAAAACAGTCACTTCCCAGGCACCGCAAGTGAAAAATAGGTATCAGTTAAGATCCGACCCAGGGAAAAAAGATTAGGGTCTGAGGGAAAGGGAAAGGACGGCCTTCGAGGCGTGCATTGTGTCCCCTATAAGAAAATCAGGGAAAGGTTCCGGGAGACCTAAATGATGCAGATTGAAAGAAGGGTACACATTTCCTAAACCCTCACTTTCGCTTAACTCGTATTTTAAAATTATGCAACTGACAAAAGGCGCAGTATCAGTCCAGGGGGAAGGTGGTAGAGAAGGTCAACTGCAGGCCATGTCAATAACGAAAGGATCACTGGCAATTCCTATTGGCAATCGTTTCTCCCCGCTGGAAAAGTTCACAGAAAGAGGACCGGAATTGATTGGCCAAGGTGCGGGTCAAGCTTCCACAGAGACATATACCGCGGCAAGTCCGGTTTTGCTAGAGTCTGGCCCCCGGGCTGAGGGTAAAGCTGAAAATCAGTTGGAAAATATAATACTGAGCCTGAGGTCAAGATCTCAGAGGTCAACCAAAAGGGAATAAAAGAAAAATGTGTGGTGTTGGAGGAAAAGTTGGATAGCATTGCAGAACGGATGGCAACTCTTGAGGAAGAGGTGAAAGTACTCTCAAAAGGAATGAGCGAGAATTCTCAGGACATTGAGGCATTGAAATTGAAAAATAAAGTACTACAAGAAGATCAGGAACGTCTGGAAACCCAATCCAGGCGGAACAATCTGAGGGTACTAAATATCCCGGAAGGTGCGGAAAAAGGAGACATGAAAGGCTTTATCTGTAAACTACTGAGAGAAGGCAGACTGTCAGACAGGCCGAACCTCAACCTTGAGAATGAGATCCAGAGAGTGCACAGGGATCCTTTCACACTAAATCCTAATAGAAAGTCCCCGAGAAACATTTTGATCAATTTTCTTACCTATGCAGTTAAAGAGCTGGTCCTGGGTCATGAGAGAACCCTGAAGTTTGAAGATGCTATTTACCAAGTGAGGTCAGATATAGGAAAAAGAACGGCGCAGAGGCAATGGGAGTTAGGCTCCAGGATGAATGATCTATGCAGTAAAGGCGCTCAGGTCCAGATGAAATTCCCAGCCATGTTGAAAATCATGTGGAGGAACAAGATGTATAATATCAGCGACCCTGAGGAGGTGGATTCTCTCTTAGCCCAGATGGAGGGACCCACCACTGCTACATCTAGCTCATAGGGGTCTATATTTAGACTCAGTAGTCAAGTAGTATTAAATGGCTCTATAGATGAGATCAGCCCGATTTAGGTTTTTTCACACTGGTCTTGTTTGAATATCTCTCCTGGGGGGTTAGCGAATGGCAGACTCTATCGCCTTAGGATGAAGGGGGGTGTTCCCCAGAGGGGGTGGGTGAAGGGGTGCACAGGGTGGTGGGAGCAAGGGGAAAAAAAAAAAAATGTCCTCTTCCTGCTAAATTTTAGTCAATATAAGACCATTCCAGGGACCCATTCATTGACCATGTATGCATGGTATTACATACAGAGAAGGCTTAACTTGGCATTCGTTAAGGAGAACCAAACATGAGTAACGTGGGAAAGATCCAATTCATAGCCTGGAACGTAAATGGTCTGAGATCTAAGAGGAGGTTAGCACTGATAGCGGAATATCTTAAGAATAGTGGGGCCCAAATTATAATGCTTCAAGAGACTCATTTAGAACGGAAAGAATGTAGGTCGAGTTTTAGTAAACTGCGTTGGGTACAGGAGGTAGTCTCTTCAGATCAGAGAGGCAGCACCAGAGTAGTAGCCCTGGTTATCAGGAACAATTCAGGGATAAGACTACTGAAGTACAAATCTGATAGCTCTGGCAGATGGTTGGTGGCCAATATAGAGATTCAGTATAGGCCAGTAGTGTGTGCAACCTGTTATGGCCCAAATAATGATACACCAGATGCACTAGAGAAGCTGCAATCCTGCCTCTTGGAGACTACGGCCCCCATTATACTCGGAGGAGATTTTAACATAGTCCTAAATAAAGATCTCAATAGGACTTCCAAGGTAAATTATGTTAATACCCTCAAAACACTCTCGAGATTAAAAAATATGATGAAAGAATTAAACCTGTTAGATGTCTGGCGTAGTAGGATGGGGCGGTTAGAGGTTATACATTTTATAGTAAAAAATATGGCCACCACTCTCGCATAGACTATTTTTTGGTGGACCAGGACCTGAAGGATGAGGTTGAGTCTATAACGCATGCCCCTGCAGTGCTCTCTGACCACTCCCCGGTGGTCCTATATCTAGAGAACCATCAAAGACTAGGGCAGGGAAAGTGGACCCTGGATAGAACTATGCTGTTAGATGAGGGGGTGGTTCTAGACCTGGCGGATAAGACTGCTGACTTCTTTCACTTTAATCGAGCCTCTGCATAACTACAAATAGTGTGGGACTAATTTAAAGCATACTTAAAGGGAATATTAAGTGCTATCATGATGGGCAAGAGGCGAGCTGCACGCTTGAGAGATCAGGGGGAAGTTGCTGAAATCAGGGTAATAGAAACTCAACTTCAGAAGGCTTCATCGGAGGCAACGCAGAGGGTACCAGCCCTACGCAGGCAACTTGAAAACCTCCAGGCAGAGTATGAGACTCAGCTGTGCAAGAGATTACAGGACAGATGGAAAGTCAGTAAGTTACAGCACTTCTCCTATGGTAAAAGGTGTAGTTAGCTTCTCGCATGGAAGACTAAGGTGGATAGGGCCAGGAACTCTTTTCAGGGATATTAGCCTCAAGAGTTGCGCAGGTTATTAAGGGTATTGTACACCCAGACCAGAGAGGCTTCATCCCAGGGAGGCAGCTAAATGAGCTCACATATCTGATGATGGGGGTCATCGATTTGGCAGAAGCCCAAAAATCCCCTTTGACGGTAGTCGCGGTAGACGCGGTAGACGCGGTAGACGGGGCTAAAGCATTTGATCGAGTCCATTGGGGAAAATTACTTTCCTTTTTAATTCTATACCATTTACCTTTTTGAGGGCCGATATAGCAAAACTACAGGGGAAGATTGGTAGCTTCATTTGGGCATCGAAGGGACCCTGGATTGCCTGGAAAAAATTGAGGAGAAGGATGTGGTAGGGGGGACTAGCTCTCCCGGACCTGTTTATCTATAGCTATGCTTTCCATTTTAAGAATTTCCGCATGTTAGCAAATAGGCTAGATAGTACACCAATTGGGAGATTGTTTGAAGCAATGCTTGGAGGATTGGGGCAGTGTCACTTTCTGTTTAATTATGGGGACCCGAAATATTTTAAAAAGGTAAGGTTGAAAGTTTTAAAAACGGCCCAAAGAACATGGGTATATTTTCGGAGAAGGTTTAGTATACCTTATTATACATCCGCGGCACCAATTTGGGATTCCCCGGGCACCCCAGATTGTCTGATAGACAAGCTTAGCCAACCCTTAAAAGCTGCGGGACTCGTTTACTGGGCAGACCTCAGAACAGGATCCAGCTTAGTGGATTGGGAGGTGTTAAAGAATCGCACAAAGGGTCAGCTAACCAGATTTAAATTTTATCAGTTGCGATCATGGTGGGCCACTCAAGAGTGGGGTGAAGAGGAGTACGAGTCATGGTTGGAACTGGCGATGAGTACTGGGCTGTTTAAGAAAGAAGTTTCAACTTGGTATTGGGCTTTTTTGGAGGCGGAAGATAAGATCTTGCTAGATACAACCAACATTTGGGAAGAGGGCGAACTGGAGGAAGATGTAAAGCAAATATGGCAATTATCCTTCTCCATCTTATACGCAGTGGTGAAACCTGCCTCATTTAAGAGAAACCATCTGTTCACTACCTATAGGGGTTATTGGTCTCCAGCCAAACTTTCAAGAGTAACAGGGAGGATATATGGCTGTCCGAAGTGTATGCTCTAATCGGCTGATGATGTACATATGTTTATGCAGTGCCTGAAAATCGCGTCCTTCTGGTTTTCAGTATGTAACTTTATCACAGAAGTGATTGGAAAACAAATAGAGGTAACCCCCCAACTCATATTTTTTGGACTGCATCCAGAAGCTAGACTACGAGCACTCTCTACCATAACAAAATTCGTCTTTTATGTGATCCTGCTGGCAAGACGAGAGATATGCAAGCTGTGGAAATCGGAAAATCCTCCACTCATAACCGATTGCCTTAGAAGTATTCATTTTACGCGCCAGGCTGATATAGCTAGTAATGTTAAAAGCCTGGAAAGGGTATGGGCTCCGTATGTAAACTGGCAACAACAACTAAATGGGTCCAAGGATTAAGCCATAGATGCTGGAGGTCCCGGCTTCTTTCTTTCCTGTCTCTCTAGGAGAGAGATGGGCATGGAAACAGCATCATTCTCTGCATGGGTAGGCATACCCCTCTCCCATAGTGGAGAGGAGAGCTATACCAGCAAGAAAGATGGCAGGATGAGGACTTAAAACAAAAAAAAAAGGAAAAATAACCCCCTTAAGAAGAAGTTATGGGTCAGGCTCTAGAGAGACAAAACCTATCCATATTTGACAAGATTTCCTCTCAAGAGCATTAGAAACAGGTATAACAGTTTGCAGGTCCTGAGGAGGTAATAAAGGAAGGTGTACTGGCAATACAACAGATTCTCTGTAACTAGGGGACGTGTCTCTGGTAACCTTTTGCTGTTTATAGAGACTTAACGAAGTGACCAGGGAAAATTTAAGTTCCACCAGTTATTCCCCAAAAAATCCAGCAGCCTAAAATATATTCTTCTGTTTTCACAATATTAGGTTACACCTGAAGAGTTAATTCCATCAGTGGGCCATTGGAAATAGGAGAAATAGAGCCAACACCATTCACCCACTGCTGCTGCCTTCTAGTAGGCCGGCTATTGGAGTCATACCTTCTATATGTCTAAAAACAATTGCACTAGCAAGGAGAGTGTCATCAAAAAACTTTTAACAGTTCCAACAACTCAGTAACCCCAATCGCCTTCACAGTTTGCCCACAGGTAGAAAGGTCTAATTACTTCACACAGTGGCTGGGAGCAGGAGGATCTCTGAACAAGAAGTTGGTAGAAGGGATGACTTTCTCCAGGTGAACTGCTGCCAGAATGCCGAAGATCACATCCCCCTTCTTGGAATAAGATTCCATGTTTGGTGTGAAGATCCTACAGCGAGTTGTTCTGTCCATGGCGGCCACAGCAGATGAAGGTTCCCACAGGCGTGTACTGATAATTACATGTGCCAGGACCATTTCAAGATATGGAACTCGTTGACTATCCGCTATCATTTTCCACAGTCTGGAGGTGACACAGAGATTAAAAAAATTGACATGAGTTAGCATGTGAGAGTGAATTATTCTCTTACCCGTAAGCATTTCCTCCTACTTTGCATTACCTACTGAGCATTGCCCTCACTGATAACTTAAGAGGCACAGAAAAAAAAGTTTTCAGATAGGAAAGAGATATCTTTAAAAAGACTTAAGCCCCAGTGAGCATAACGTTGGGTAGCAGTTAAAAATAAAGACTGTCATGTCCATAGTTCTTTCGTATTTCGTATGTATGTAAATAGTTTTTCTATAGCATGAACCTTGCCAAAAGGCAGAGAACCGCTGAACAAGGCTAAAGCCAAGTATAAAGTCAATAAGTGTTAGGAGAGGTAGCTAGGTTGTGGACAGTTAATGCAATGTGATGCAGTGGTCTTTAAAGAGGTTTTTTGGGAAGAAATACCTATTTCCTTATTAACTCGCATTTGATGGTGGTAAGGAGCAAATCTTTCCTCCTTACATGGAAGTGATATTTTCTTTACTGTAAGTGTAAGGCCAGATATGTAGAAGAATTCGACAGTGGAGGCTCATATACTTTGGAAACTGACCCAAAATTCAATGTAGGTAGATCATTATCTAGACCACATGCAGGAAGTAAAGTCCACGTAGATACTGAAATATAAAGACAACATGCAGCTCATGCCATATACTAAGCACAAAGACAATGGGAAGAGCTAACCGTGCCCAAAGATGATATTTAGGAAAAATGTAAATTGTGCTTGACTAAAGGACAAGCAAAGAAAATGAAAGATTAAACATCATGACAATACTAATTTTCTACACCATCCAACTAATTTGGCTACCTCTGCATGGCTACCTCTGCATGGCAGGACTTAACAACAACATGTCAAACTGACAAACAGGAAAGCGCTCACGTCAGACAAGGTTCATCAGAAATGAATGATAATAAATCTGGCTACAAAAAGAGGCCTTGTCCATAATTATGACCTTCCATGAACAGTCCATGCACAAAATTGCAGTTCAGCTAAGGTAACATAAGAACCAACTGTACCACCTTATTAAGAAAAGTAGAAAGAGAGCAAACTAAAGATGCTAGGAAGAAATATGGGCGACCTCAAGAGGCACTTCTGAAATCTAAATGACCAAACCCATTATATAAAGACGAAAAAACAAACTTTAAATATCGGTCACCATAATCACTCACAAAACACTGCTACAAGAAACACAAATGTAAAGTAATGATGCTGATGAATTAAATTAAAAAGAGATGGGTTGTAAAAAGTGGTGATCAGCTGAAGACTGGGAACTCTTATAGACCCAAAAAGTAAGAATAGGGGAGATAAACGTGGATGTTTATCTTAGTGTCTGAATCACTGTGCATGCATGATAGGTAATGGGCAGTGGGAGATTTGGGGCTTTGCCAAGGTAACTGTAAGAATTTTTTTTTGTTTTTTGGGTTGAGGGGATGAAGACCCTTCTCAAGCAACAACTACAATCCTTGTCAGGGTGAACCACAAAAGTCACTAAGTTAACCACCGCTGAACCCTCTGGAAGTTTGGCACAAAAGCAGTCAGTCGTATCTTAGAGGCAAAGTGTAAAGCATTTATGCAGCTCACAAACAGTAATAAAGTAAAAACACAACACAAGAAAAGTCCAACACCAAGTTAAAAAACATAGAGTAAAATATAACACATAATTTTGAGACCGAAATGACTAAAATCCACTCAGTAGAACAGGAGATATGCAATTTCAAGGTTTAAGTAAAAACAGTGCCAAGAAACAGAAAGCACAAACTGTGGGTATTTGGTCACCCTAGACTGGGACAAAGTCACAAGTTTAGGCAGACCACGATGGAGTACAGGCCAGATACAGGAAGCAGGTTAGTCGTACTGAAAACGTTACCTTCTTAAAGTCGATCATGCAGAGGTAAAATCCTCAGGATTTCACAGGAGGAGCTCAACTGATGACAGTCAAGGGTTCAGGACCTAGGGCGGCACCTCTTGGAGATCACAAACTCACTCCAGTAGAGGCTAGCAGGGCTCAGGCAGGTCCAGTTGCATGTCCAGGCAAGGCCATTTACAGCAGATCAGCTGGACAGGGAGGCCTCTGGAGATTGTTGTGTCGCTACAACTCAGAGTAGAAGGTCAGCTAACAGACACTTGGAGTCATTCTGATAGTCATGGCTTCACGGATATGGTCCTCTCTACTTAAGCAGCAAGGCAGGCCTCAAGCACTAGAAAAGTCCTCTCAACAATAAGGCTAGGCTCAAGCATCAGGGAAGTCCTCTGAGAAACAAGGCTGGCCACAAGCAGCAGGGCAGTCCTCTGAAGTACGTCAGTCAATCTCAAGTCTTCCACAGGTCTGGACGTGAACTGAAGAGTCTAGTATTGACCTGGTGTCAGCCTTTGAAGTGGGAGAAACCTCTATGCTATCCCACATCTGGTTCTGGAAATTTCCATCCTTTCCCTGTCGAGGGCTCCATGTGGTCTAGGGATGACAATAGACTGTGAGTGTGAGTGTGCTGGATGTGTGCTGGAGGCCTGTTGATATCTAAGTGATCCAGGGGACAGCTCCACACGGATCCTATTGTTCACTGTCTGGGCCCAGTACTCATTCCTGATGGGGAAGCAATTAAAAGGCCCAGGCAGCTCGAAACACCTAGAAGGCCTCAGAATGTTTAGGGCAGAAATATTCCAGCTTTCTAAAAGTGAAATTTTCAAAATTGTAATCTAAAATTCGACTTTACCATTAAAGAAGATTTAAATTACAAATCATTTAAGTCAAAACATTACATTTCTACCAGTTCCCAATCAAATGTTAGCAATTATTAAATGTATACGGTAACCCAATGTTATCCTATGGGAGAGGTGGGCCTCACAGTAGTGGAAAATGAATTTGGGAGTTTTTCACAACCAGACATGTAACATTTAAAACCATATGTCCTATCCTTTTCATAGTATGAACACTGCCCTATGTTCTGTTTAGGGTCTCACATATGAATTTCTCATATGTATTAAAAAGAGAGGTTCAGGCCTGGCAAAAGGTTTGTTTTGCTGGGTCAAATTAGCGGTATAAAACTGCACTACAGGTTGCAGCGGCAGGCCTGAGACATGTTTTAACAGGCTTTTTTGTTGGGTAGCGCAATGAGTGCTACAGGCCTACTAGTAGCATTTAATTTACAGGCCCTGAGTACATTGAGTACCATTTGCTAGTTACATTTAAATAAAATGTGCCAATTAGGTGTAAGCCAATTGTACCATGTTTTAGGGGAGAGCACAAGTACTACTTTTGCATGGGTTAGCAGTGGTAAAATGCACAAAGCTAACAAAACAAATACAGCAAAACAAGAGGGGTGAAGGTAAAATGTTTAGGGTTGACTCTGCAGAGAGGGTCAAGTCCAACTGTAACCATTTATGAAATACATGTTATAGTCAGTGCAGTGGATGAACACAATGGAGGAAACTCCAAAATGTATACCATCAGAGAAAGGAGAAGCTGTACACCAGAGATTATCGCTGAGAATCGAACATCACTATTGGTCTATTGTTAAACAGGTGAGGAAGAAAACCACAATGAAGGTGACAGGCTAGTTCTGTGGATTCTGGGGCACTTATAGAGTAATCTTTAAGATTTATGTCTGGTATTTCTGGATTCCAACACGAGGTTGCTATTGTTCAGCTGGTTGAAATTGTAGTAGCCTCCTTTATGGAGCTTAACCTCTCAGTAGGCAGTGAGATTGTGCAGTCATGGTTTACTATTTGAACATGGTGTGTTTACAAAGTTAGCTACAGTCAAAGTATGGATAAAATAGCAAATATTTGAAGGCTTTGTCCATGCTATATGATTTAAGAAAAATGTTAGTTAAGAACAGATTAGAACTTTTATTTACATAAGGGTAAAGCAGAGTAAAATTTAGGATTTAGCATTCAGATGGACAAGCCACCATTATTTTGGAGGAAAAATGACTACTACATCATTATATGAAAATCATTCAGTGTTTCTGTCACAGAGGTAGGATTTTGTTCCTCCACCGTGGCATCCGCATGTGTGCTTGGAGACACCGTGAGAGAGAACAGCTCTCAAGCAAATTTCACTATGGCTGGGCAGCAAGCTGAAATCGCCATCACAAATACCATAAAAGGAGTATTAATAGAAGAACTTTCACCTCAAGCAGAGTCACTTGGAATTTTTGATCGTAGATGTTTATTGATATCCAATTGAATGGTACTCACTTTATCAACCTGAAAACTATGGAAAGCTGAATAGACCTCCAGAAAATAAACCAGTGACCATGCGATCAAACACAGATCCTAGAAATGGTGTATTGGTTCAATTCGTTACCAGATGCAGCACTTCCCATATTCAGACTTTCAAAGCAGAGGACCTGATGAAAATAGTTGCAGACTGGCATGCTTAAATTGGTCAGTAAGTGCAGCAATATTTGAGACTGCTTCACAACCACTAGCAGAATCAATGACTTATCGTACACTCAGAATCAGATTTTGGAACGTGTAGATGGGAGAACAGTCTTCAGTCATCTTTTGATGAGTATCCCATCAATACTCACAAGGCCATTAGATGATTCACACATCTTAGTTCTGTCTACGTAGGCAGCTCTAAGAAAGGAGAAAACACAATTTTTTTCCTACTCTTAATTTATCTAACATGTTTATTGGATTGGTTCAAGAGAAAATTGAAACTCAAAGGGACTATATGACTAGGGTAACTTACACTTTTTAGTAAGTTTATACTTTAGTGTAGGCTTAAAGCTTTCGGTATTCACAATTTCCTGGCCTGATTCACAAAGGCAAACTTAAACTTTTCAGTATTCACAAACAATGGGCAGAGTTTTACAACTCTGCACTCCTATTCTTATGTGTGTGGAGTTTGCCTTACCACGAGACTGCGCACCAAAAACTATGGGGGGTGCATAGTCATAAAACTCTGCACGTAGTTTATAAATACTGAAAAAAAGTAAAGGTACACAAAAGTGTGTTTACCTTTGTGAATCAGGCCCTCCAAGTGTAAATTTACTACAAAAGTGTATGTTACATTTTTCCAACGCCAGAGCAATGCAATTGACTTAATCTTGTGTGGGTGGGTGATGTCCATCCCAAATCCCTTCCCTGGCCCTCCCTAAACCTCTCTTACTCCTCCCTAATCCCATCCCCTTTTGAAGTAAGTCTGCCCCTTTTCCCACCCACTCCCTTCAGTCCTACCTACATATACTACTAAAGCTTATTCTTATGTGAGTGGAAACTCTGCAGTTCGGGGTCAAGGACTCTGAACACATAAGTATAGGGAATGCGGAGGCTTTAAACTGCAGTTTGTGAATCAGACCCTAAGAGTTCAGTTCTATAGATTTGATGCACACATAAACAGCCATGCTGAAATGTGCTTTATGCTTAGAATCCTCACTCCAATTGCAAAAGGAAATGATCATGCGGAGGTGTCAGCTTGAATGGGGAAGCCCACGCCAGGGGACTCGCATTGACCTTGGTTTGATCTGCTTCTGTTGTGGGCACTAGCCCTAGCCACACAAGTGGGGCAGAGTTTTATTGGCACATATTGGCACAAATGGATTAGTGCTGGGTGGTAGACTTTAGGGCCTTTTGTGTCATGGTCTCTTTGCCCACCCAGACAAGTGGGGTACCGTTGTTATCGGGAGATGTGTGGGAACTAAGGTTGATAGGAAATGTGTGGCTCCCTGAAGATTTAAGAACTTTTCATCGTAGAAATGTGCAGAAAATGTGTGTTTCTTGCCAAAATTTGACATTTGCAAAGGCTTTTGGGTAAAATTACCTGGTTAGAATCATGCCACCCTGGACTCCCCTGCTTGTCTGTTTTTCAAAATGTTCTGGTTAGCTAGGTTTGCCTAGGTGCCGGCTGAGCTAGGGTCCAAAATTCCCAGCCACAACATTGCAAAAAAAGGGTCAGTTTTCAATGGGAAAATGTCAGTGTATCCATATTGGGTTTTGGCCCATTTCCTGTTGTTGGCACTAGGTCTACCCACACAAGTGAGGTACCGTTTTTATTGGGAGACCGGGTGGAATGCTGGGTGGATGGATGTTAGTGACTCTTGCAGATTCCAGAACTTTTCATCACAGAAATGAGAGGAAAATTTGTTTTTTGGTCACAGTTTGAGGTTTGCTAGGATTCTGTGTAAAATTATCTGGTGAGAGCCACACAAGTCATACAAGTCACTCCACCCTCGATTGCCCCAGGTGTCTTGTTTTCAATAATGTGCTCGTTTGCTAGGTTTACCTAGGTGACAGCTGAGCTAGAGCCTAAACTCCACAGCTACCCAATTTGCAAAAAATGGGTCCGTTATGAGTGAGAAAATGTCAAGTATCCATGTTGGGTTTTGGGCTGTTTCCTGCCGTGGGCAATAGGCCTAACCACACAAGTGAGGTATCATTTGCATCGGAAGCATTGGGGGAATGCTGGGTGGAAGGAAGTTTGTGGCTCCCTGCAGATTCCAGAACTTTCCATCACAAAAATGTCAGGAAAATGTTCTATTTTAGTCACAATTTGAGTTTTGCAGGATATTCTGGGTAAAAAACCATGCAAGTCACCCCACCCTGGATTCCTCCAGGTGTTGAGTTTTCAAAAATGTGCAAGTTTACTGGGTTTCTCAAGGGGACGGCTGAGCTAGGGTCCAAAATTCACAGCTATCCACATTAGAAAAAAGGGTCAGTTTTCGGTGGAAAAGTGCAGTGTGTCCATGTTGTGTTTTGGGCTGTTTCTTGTCGCAGGCACTAGGCCTAACCACACAAGTGAGGTATCATTTTTATCAGAAGGCACGTGGGAGCATAGAATAGTAGAACATTTGTGATTACCAATTGGTGTTTGCTGCATTTGTGCCTTCCAAATGTAAGCCAGTGTGTAAGAAAGAAGACATTTTGAAAAATACTCCCTATATCATATGCTAGTACGGGGGTTGTATGTTGGAACAAGGAGTTCCTCAACCCCTCATACCTAAACAACGCGGTCTGCATAACGACCACATCTTAACCACGCATGCCTTTACCACAAATTTTCATGGTAAAGGCAAGCATGGTAAAGGGGTATGTGTGGCTAAGGTTACCACCCCCCTCCCCACCGCCCTAAAGTACAAACTCCCCTGTCCCCTTCCACCCTTGAGTGCAAATTCCCCTACCCCCCAACTCCCACGCTGTGTTCTCCCCCTGCCCTAATGCCTAAAACCCTGTCCTAAATTCTACCCAGCCCTCCCCTAAGCCCTAAAAATTTACCCGACATCCCCCATAGCTCGAAAAACGACCGCCCTCCCCTAATCCCTAAAAACTACCCCAGCCCCTTCCCTGAGCCCTAAAAATACCCCTAAAAAATATCCCGAACCCCCCCTGAAAACTACTACAAACCCTCCCACCCCTAAAAACTATCACGAGCCCCCCCACCCCTGAAAACTACCCTGAACCCCCACCACACCTAAAAAACTACCCCGAACCCCCACCACCCCTGAACACAGCCCCAAACCCCCTCCACCCCTGAAAACTACCCTGAACCCCCACCACCCCTGAACACTACCCCAAACCCCCACCACCCCTGAACACTACCCAGAACCCCCACCACCCCTAAACCCTATCCCGAACCCCCACCACCCCCGAAAACTAGCCTGAACCCCCACCACCACTTAAAACTACCCCGAACCCCCACCATCCCTTAAAACTACCCCGAACCCCCACCACCCCATAAAACTATCCCGAACCCCACCACCCCTGAACACTACCTTGGACCCCCACCACCCCCGAAAACTTCCCCGGACCCACACTACCACTTAAAACTACCTCGAACCCCCACCATCCCTTAAAACCACCTCGAACCCCCACCACCCCATAAAACTATCCTGAACCCCCACCACCCGTGAAAACTACCACAAACCCCCCCCCCCCAGACCTGGCCCCAGCCCCACTTACTATTCGTGTTCACTTCCCGACGCTCCTCTTTCCCCGCCCATTCTGAACACTAGAGCGCATTTGCCTTAACCACGCATGTACATTGTTAAGGCAAAGTCGTTGTTCGGGCAAGCGTGGTTACGCTTGCGGGCTTCCGGAACTCGTGGCTCTGGACTCGTAGTTCCGGATGTTTCCCTAGTACGGGTACCCACATATTCAGAGATGTACAAATAACCACTGCTGCTAAACTCCATGTCTTGTGCCCATTTTAGTAATACATAGGTTTCCTTGATACCCATTTTCCACACTACATATTTCATCTATACTTGGTGCTCAATGAAAAACAATTGTACAGTGCAGTTCAGTTGTTGGCTCTGGGTTCTTTGAGAACCTACAAGCACCATATAACCTCCGCAACTAGAAAGGTCTAGCGGACGAAATGGTGTGTATCTTTTGTAAATCAGCCATCGTGACAAAAAGTTACAGATGAAAACGTTGTGATAAATAACCGTTTTTTGTGCATGTTCTTGAAAGCTGGGAAGATGGTGAGTTAAGCATAGCAAACTGTTTGTTGATGCCAAGGGGGAGACACATCATAATAATCATTTTGGTACTAGCGGACTGTCAGCAGGCTGGCTTCAATTGAATGAAGGCTGGTTATGGAGCTGTGGCTGCTCTAAATGGGACTATCAAGTATCATATTCCTGCAGTTCTAACTGGACCTGCTAGAACCTGCCAAGCCAGCATTTAGAGTTAAATACAAAGGACTCTACTGTATCTTATTGTAGATTTTGGGCATCCAACACAGTCACTACACTCAGAAGACTAAGCAACATTTGTTGTTAGAGGGTGAGTTTAGGAGAATCTCTGGCAGACTTTTCCAGTGTAGTTCCAGGAGGTCTAAATACATGCTATTTTGTGGATGACCATTATGTAAGTATTTTAGAGTTAAAATGTAAATTCATTTTATGTACATTTATTTTACATGGCTTTCCTGAAAATCATGCACGGATATCGCTTACTTGGACCTACACTGGACCTCGGTGACCTGTGACAGTCAAGGGGAGAGCAAGAAAACACAGAGCTTTTCTTTAATCAATCCACCATACTAGGTGTAGAAACATGCGGAATACAAGAAGTGTTACCCAATCGCCTCATGTACACACATGCATATTCACAACTCCCATTTAAAGCACACATGGGGGAGCCAGTGGTCCTATTGAGGAGAACAACACAGAGTTATATGTGGGTGAGTGTGGGTAGGTAGGGCAGCAGAAACATTGGTTAGCTGTGTCACATCCTCAATGGAGGAGCAGTACGGGTGGTTTGGGGTCACTTGGGGTGGGTACATATTTAGTGCATGTCCTTTCTCCATCACTGTCTCCCACTATAATGCGGTGTATCACCAAAATCATTTAGAACATCCTAGAGAGCTGGACCTCTGTTTTCAAAAGCTGGAAATTATACTAGGTTTGTTAGAATAGTGACATCAAGAGCAGGATGGCTCATCATCCCCATATGCAGGCTGTTGGTGAGTAGTATCCAAAAATGTGATGTATTTAAAAGAGGTATGCAGGGTCACACTTTAGTATGACTGTCCAATACAAAGAAAAACAGAAAGATTTCTATCCACCAGTTTGATTACGTATGTCCGTCACACCAAACATCCATGCAGAAATTGTCAAATAGACAGGGCGGAAAATATGATTGAACCTCAATGAAGGATCCGTACAATTATCACCAACATCTTTGATGGATGCAAACCATTTGTAAGGAAGGAAGTGATGATGATTGTAATGCATTTACGATACAACCAAAGAATAGCAGTAATGTTTGAAGGAAAGATTACATAACAAGCACAAGAATACATGAGGGACTCAACCAAAGAGTGACTGCAATAACTCACTCTAAATGCGAGCAAATACTTTCTTCCCCTCCCAAGCCATACATACATTAATGCATCCAGTGATGGCTGGTGACATTTGAAAGTGGTTGGGCACAAACGTTCTGGATGAGTGCCCTGTGGCGAGTGAGCTGCCCTACCGTCATAAGGAAGGATGGGGGCGGGAGAGGTTCTCCCCCCGGGAAAAATTTAAAAAGAGAATGGGCAAATGGTGCATTTTCAAGCACATTTAATGAAAGCAAAAATGTTAATAAAGCAATTGTGAAAGTGTAGTTATGACATCAATAAAGAGATTTCAGTTGTAGATAGTTGCTTAGTTATTTAGTATAACCAGAGAACTTCATAACAGACTTTAAGATAACAATGCAGTGAGTCTATTAATTAAAAATTACTGAGGCCTGTGGAAGGGGTAGTGGTCCTCGTAGTGTCTCAATCATGCCCATTATGCTCATTCTACGTTAGACATGTGCACCCTTTTCTCACCATTTCTCATCTATTTGCATATCTTATCATCTTCAGCAGCCTCCTTTCACTTTCTCCTAGATGCACTTCCTCGCATCTCTTTCACGTCACAGCCCCCAAACACACAACAAACCGACTCACCTGTAAGCACTGTGTTGTATTTTCATTTACTTTTGCCTTCTCAATATTTTGGCAACAGTGTAACTCACACACAGTTGCACAAAATCACAATTGCAACTAGAATAAGTGACCATTGCTCTGTTTGTTCAGCAGAGAGGCCAAGGATTGGATGATCAAGTATTCTGAACACCGTTTTGACCCACTGACAGGCACTGTGATAAATTCGCACTGCCTTCAGCCTTTGCTCCAGTGCGCTCAATGGTGCTCAGATTGAATGTGCCTCAGACCCAGAGTCTGGAAAGCAAATATTAGCCAGAGAAAATAACATGATGGAATTAAGGTATGGTCATACACCAAGCGATTAAAAGAGCACAACTTTAATGTTCCCAGAAAGCAAACATCTATTTGGGGAAATAGAAGCTAATGAGTGAAATTACCGCTGCTGAGTAGTAAAGCAGAGCGCGGGGCATACGAATCCAAGCGCCGCTTTACATGGCCTGCCCATAATAAACATCTGAGCTCCTTTTCCGATGAATTAAAACTAATCTTTATTAAACTAATAAATGAGTTCAGTGGATGGAATCGGGGGCAGTAGTTGGCTTATGGGTCAGCCCCTTCTAGAAATCGTACAAAGTATATCTTGAATATATAAACATTTGGCCAAGGAGACCTGGTAGGCATTATCCCTGGCATACACAGATGTTTCCTTGTTGAAAGGAGATCAGTGGGTTGCGCTCCAGTTGCAGCGATCCATGTGTAATAACCTGGAGGGCCAAGTTTTGAAAGTCAATGAAACATATCAGTAAATTAATGCACCGGCTCTTAAGATCTGTAGGCAATCTGTCAATATTATTGTTGCAATTTACTTGAGAAGCTTGAAGGAGGAGCATGTGGCGCTCCTCGTCCTGAATGGCAGCTGTCTCGGTTCCTGAAAGGCATCCCCCATTCGTTTTTAACAAAATGCAAACACATTTTCTGTGCTGATCTACATATTTTGGACAGAACATGTAAAAGTTGATACTGTTTGAAGGCCTCTCCTTAAACATGCCACAGGTGACCAATATCATCTTTTAAAGTTGAATCTCAAAATGTTTCAGCTGCCATTTTCAGATAAATTCCTGAGATTAATGAGAAATTGCAGCTCACTCCTAGAAAGAAGCCACCTTCCTGCCTTTGAAGTGGGAGAAACTTCTAGGCTATCCACTCATCTGGTTCTTGAAATCTCCTTCCTTCCGCTGTTCAGGCTCCAAGTGGTCTAGTGTGACCATAGGCTGGGGTCAAGTTCCTTCGTGAGTATGCTGGAGGCAGCCCTTTGAACTGTAAGTGGGGCAGGGAACAGCTCTGTCTCAACCATCCTGGTAGGATGGCCCAAACTGCCAACACCAAGTCCCCCTTTGTCTCATTGTCAGGGAGGAATACCCAAAGGTCAACTGCCAACTATTCACAGTCATGTGGCCCAGGATACTGGCATCAAAAGCTTGGGACGAGAAAATGCCAACTTTCTAAAAGTGTTGCAGCAACAAATGATGGACGGAATGCTGAATAAATTAAACATTCGCACCCAGACAAGAGATCTGGGATAAATCCATCATTATTTTGCTAACAACGCCACCCCACTTTGGATCCAGTCATATGCAAATCAGTCTTGACCCTGCTCTTCCTTTTTGTTTTTGTGAAGGAAGGAACAACTTCCTGCACAAAAACAATCAAAGGAGGCGATTTCCTCTTTCTATGTGTGACACAGCTCTCGTGGAAAGAGGAAAAAACGAGGAGAAATGTAAGCATTTCTCCTCGTTATGCTTGCTTTGGGAAGGCATTAGTTTTGGCGTTGCCTCAGATTTACCCTGTGTTGTAAATCTGGGGCAGTGTCAAAAACCATGGGTATTGCATGGGAACAACCACAGCAACACCCATGGAACGCCCCTTCCACGCAGAGTAAGACATCGCCTAACTCCATATTTACAAGGCCATCAAAAACCACGCAAGGTGGCTTTGCGTGGCCTTGTAAATATGGGACGGCACACTGCGCCTCCAGAGCGTCACAAAAGTAACGCTCCGGCAGCATAAAAGTGCTGCAAGGGCATTGTAAATATGCCCCCTAGTTTTTTAAAAAGATGGTGCAAAAGTTGTCGTCGCTCAATAGAGTACTGGACATGTTGTGCATGACGGTTTCATTAGCTTGCTTGCACTATCTACAGTCTTTAGTAATTCCTTTAACAAGCCATTTGGAACATAGATCCAAGGGCAGGAAATCTCCTACGCGCTGATGCATTGATTTAATTTTCATGTAAAGGGAATACCAAGGGCAGAGATACATCTGTTGCACTAGGGCTTTACGGGAGTGTACGATGATCCATGCATAGGCTTGCTTTGCAAAGGCATTTTATCACCCAGTACTGACAGCTGTCACATGTTTCTATTGACCAGTTTCTTAAAAACTTGAAATGATGATGCCTGCTCCCACAGCCCATTTTTTTGCAGGTTCCTTATACTGACCAGTAGGTAGTCTCTAAAGCTTCAGTTCCTTGTATCGAGGGATAATCTTGACCAGAGCCTTTGGTCTAATGAGCCATCCTTGGCAGCCCATAATTTATGACAACATTTTATGAAGGCACATTGTCTCTCATATGTTTGCTTTGCAAGTCCGAATTTCAACCTAATTTGGGCTGGAGGTATGTTTCGTTTTCGACAATAAAGCTGCCTGTATGTATTACTGTTTAGAATGCTTTATTGGAATAATAAACAATATAAAACATCAGTACAAAGTCATGTAGCGAGAGGGTATGAATAAAACAGAACATGATATGAAGAGCAATATCAAAACAGTATTTTTTTAAGAGGTTTTAAGGAAAAGAGAAAAGAGAAGAAGGGGGAAAGAGAGAAGAAAAAGAGAGAAGGGGGAAATAGAGAAGAAGGAAAAGAAGAGTCCTAGAAGTAATGCAAACTAAAGTAAATTTAAAAACAAGATTAGAAACAAGGTGAAAACAGTTTAAAATGCAACAAGCGGAGTCAGTCTGGTACTCTGGAAAGAAAGGTAGTTAGTGGCAACCACAATAAATCCCTTTTAATCAACAAAGCAGTAGAAGTAGTATAAGCTCGGTCCAGTCTGTGATGATGACATAACAAATTCCACCAGGCTTGATATGAAATTTTTGAGGTATCCTTCCAATTAGTGGTAATGATCTGAAGCGAGATGGCTAAAAATAAATTAATACAATTGCTAGCATTACTATGATTATCCCAGGCAGGGGAAAAGCTACCCAGAAAAACATGTGTAATGTGGAAGGGGACATTAGATAATAAAATATCATTTAATTTCAACCAAATACATGACCAAAAAGTTTTAACAAATGGACAATGAAAAAACATGTGAAGAAAATCCCCCTTTCATTGGGACAGGACCAGCATTTAGGAGAATCCAAAAATTTAAATCTGTAGAGGTCATAAGGAGTAAAAAATAATCTATTGTAAAAATAGTATAGGGTCTGTGTGGTGCTGGCAGAACGTGAGGTGGTGTGAATTTTTGACCAGAGGGAGTCCCAGGTATGAAGAGAGAGGTCAAGGTCTAAGTCTTTTTCCCATAAGAGTTCCAAAGTAGATTTGGCTCTAATCTTGGGAGAATGAGATAGTAACTTATAAATAGTGGCAGCTTTAAATTGGGTGGAAAAGTCAATAGAATCAATGGAAAGAGGGGACGATTGTTTAAGTGCAACAGTAGGGTTTTCCTGAAAGTGGAAACTAGTAAGGGCGTCATTAAGTACAATATAATGAGGCGCGTGTAGAGAGGAGATACCATATCGAGTTTGGAGTTCAGAAAAAGACATAAAAGTCCCGTCCTTCATCAAATGTTCAGGGGTGATAATACCTTTGTCAATCCATTCCTTCCAAAATAAGGCACGATTGTTGATCTTAAAATGTTTATTATACCAAAGCGGGATGCATAAGGAACGATCGGCCAGGGGAAGATTAAAACCACACAAGGAGATAGTGAGAGCCCTAGAAAGAGTGAAAGTAGGAGAGGGAAGGCGTTTCGGAGGCAAAGTAATACGGGTAGCGGAAAGAAAGGAAAAAGGAAAATACTGAGCTTGTTCTAAGGAACTCCAAGCTGTACATGGCGGAACAGTGGAGTCAGCCAAGAAAGTCCAAATTTGTTTCAGGGTGAAAGCCGAATGATATCGTCTGAGATTAGGAAAATTAACTCCACCCAGTCCTTTAGAAAGTTGAAGACGAGCCAATGAAATTCTAGGTTTGCGATTATTCCAAAGAAACTTGGTCAAGGAACTATTGATGGTACGGAAAAAGGTATTAGGGAGAGAAACAGGAAGCATAGAGAGAGAAAAGTTAATGATTGGAAGAAGCATCATTTTAATTGTGGCCAGCCTACCCCACCAAGAAAGGAAAAGTGGAGACCAACCGTCAGTGAGGGCCGAGAGTTTCTTAAGAATAGCGGAATGATTGATTCTAATAATTTCTTTGATATTGTTAGAATAAAGGACACCTAAACATTTAATGTGCACAGAATTCCAGTCAAAACCGGAATCAAGGAACATAGAGGGGAGACAAAATGTGTTTAAAGGCAGGATTTCAGATTTATCAATGTTCAATTTATAACTGGAGACATTGGAGTAATCCTGTAGAAGGGAAAAGAAAGTCGGCAAGGAAACAGATGGATTAGAAATGAATAACAGAATATCATCTGCATATGCAGTAAATTTGATATCAAGGTTATGAAATTGAAACCCCGTGTAATGTGGTGAACGTCTAATGGTTTCTAAGAAAGGTTCGAGGGCAAGAATGAAGAGAAGGGGGGAAAGAGGACAGCCCTGTCTAGTTCCCCTAAGAAGAGGAAAATATTGAGATTGACAGCCATTTACCCAGACGGAGGTGGTAGGTGCAGAATATAAAAGTTGTATAAATTTAATGATTGGAGGACTGAAACCATGCCATCTTAAAGCACCAAATATAAAATCCCAATTAACCCTATCAAATGCTTTTTCAGCATCCAGGGTGATAGCAGCCACAGGAGAATCATACTTCGAAGCTAAGTGTATGATGTTAAGAAAAGTACGTGAGTTATCTGTGATAGAACGTCCCTTGATAAAGCCGGATTGATATATGTTGACTAGATTGGGAATAACTTTATTGATGCCAAGGGCGAGGAGTTTAGCATAAAGTTTACAGTCAGTGTTTATTAAGGAAATGGGCCTATAATACTTGCACAGTGAAGGGTCCTTGTCTTTCTTGGGTATTAAACAAAGCATCGCTTGCGTGAAGGAACCCTGCACCTCACCAGCAAGCAGAAAAGAGTTGATGAGTGACTTGAGATGGGGAACCAGAAACGCTTTGAAATGCAAAAAGAAACTAACAGTAAAACCGTCCGGTCCTGGTGTTTTATGTTTGGGAAGGAGAGCTAAGGCCTCTATAAGTTCTAGCTCAGATATAGGGACAGCAAGAGATGAAAGATCAAGGGAACTATCAGGGGGTTTGGGAATATTTAGAAAAAAGGAATCAATAAGAGCTGAAGAAGGATGGGTATCGGGAGTGTAAAGAGAGGAATAATAGTCAGTGAAGCAGTCGAGTATCTTGGCATCTGTAAGATGAAGAGTCCCTGAATCATCCTTTATGGCAACAATTTTAGATTTTTGTTTCTTAATTTTAAGATAATTTGCTAGGGATCTTCCTGCTTTGTTACGTCCACCATACATTTTTGCATTGAATTTGAGAAGAAAATTACAGGCCGAGTCCCAAGATAATTTATTATATTGCATTTTTGCTTTAATAAGAAGGGGTAGTGTGTTCGGGCAATTGGTAGTGAAATACTTATGCTCTAAGGTTTTAATTTGTTTTAGAAGCAATGTGGAGTGTGAGAGGGCTTTCTTTTTTTTCCGGGATACAAAATCTATAATGAAACCCCTGGCAGATGCTTTGAAGGCGTCCCAAACTAAATGAAATTGAGAGACGGAGGGGAGGTTATGAAGAAAAAACTCTTGAGCAAATAAGTTGAACTGCTCAGAGAATTGAGAGTCTAAAAGAAGGGAATTATTAAAGCGCCACCGTCGAGATGTGGGAGAAGACGAGGGATAGTCCATGTCTAGAATAACAGGGGCATGATCGGAGATGAGGATAGAGCCAATTTCAACCTTATTCATGAATTGTAAGGTAGGCTGTGTGTGAAAGATGTAGTCAATGCGTGAATGGCATTTATGAACAGGTGAAAAAAAGGAAAATTCTAGAACATCAGGGTGAGAGGTGCGCCAAGCATCTGTCAGTCCCCTTGTGGTAATGGCTTTAAGGAATCCTTTCTGCATCTTATTTGGAATGTATCTGGTTTGGGATTTCCGGTTAAGGAAAGGATCCATAAATTGATTGCAATCCCTGCCCACAATCAAATTCTCAGCAGAGTGTGAGAAAAGGAAGGTGGAAAAGTCGCTCCAAAAAGATAGATCAATACCATTTGGACCATAAACATTACAAAAAGAGAGTTGGTTGTTTTTAACTTTAACATCTAAATATAACCATCTACCATTTGTATCAGAAAACTCACTTTGTAAGAGAACATTCAAAGATTTATGGAATAAAATTATAACACCATTCTTATTATTAACAGCTGGTGAGCAGAAAATATCACCCACCCAATGCTTACGTAACATAGGTAAGTCTTGTAATTTAAGGTGTGATTCTTGCAACATTGCTTCTTGACAATTCAATTTGGCTAGGTGGGATAATACCAGTTGTTTCTTGACAGGATTACGCATACCCTTAACATTCCATGTAATGATACGAAGACCTTTCATGAAGAAAAGGTATATAAAGATAGGTAACAGGGGAGTACACTAGATTGAGAGAAGACTGTAAGAATAAGCGAGTTAAAAATCAGTAGGGAGATAATAGAGGAGTGCTCAGAACAAAAAAGGTATACACAAAGAAAAGTAGGAGTGAACCGGTAGAACGTAAGAAGAAAAATAATGCAAATAGGAAGAGAAGTATAAAGTTTGACTGAAAGGAACCGAAGTACAAAACAGAGGGAAGAACAGAGAAAAATAATTAAATAAGAATGCATAAGTCTAAAGAGGAGAGTAACGTGTGTGGACCCATAAGTGAAAAAGAAGACAAGGAATGAAAGATAAGAAGGAGAGAAAGGGACAGAAAGAGGAGAGCAAAACTCCTCCAGAAGAGATATCAAAAAGAAGATGACGAAAAGCCCACAGGCTTTAGCCATGGAACACAACAAAGAACAGGACATTAGAGTGTGGGGGGGGCGGCGAAGAGCAAAACAGCCACGCAAAAGAAGAACACCAAGAGGATGAAAATACCAAACAAGACTAAATATAAATATGGAATAAAATCCAGAAGACTAGAAGGTAAACAAATGAGACAAAATGAAGGGAGCTTACCAAACAATAGGGAAAAAGCAGCAGGATGAATTATACGTTACATACACGAGGGCAACAAGGGTAGGGAGCTTCAACAGCAACACTGAGAAGATAGACCTAGGGAACATGAGAAGAAATAAATGAGAGATATTAAACATTTGTATTAAACAGAATAAACACCCAACAAACAATTCAGAGAAACAATGACAAAACAATTAAGGTTTGCTCAGTTCCATAAGTTCTCCTTTGTGAGTGTGAATAAACTTTCGGAGGTCGGCTGGATCTTCAAAACTCAAAGTTCTGTCTTTGTAGGTAACTTTAAAGAAGCAGGGATGGATTAAACCATAACGGGAATTCATGGATCTCAAGGCGGGTCTAAGGTCGAGGAATTCCTTCCGCCGGTTAGCAGTTGACTTGGAGACATCTTGACTAAAGAAGATTCTGTGACCGGACCATAGCATCTGCTTATGTTGTTTTGCAGCATTGAGAATTGCGATGAGATCTGAATATAAAAGGAAATAGGCAATTATACCTCTTGGTTTTGAAGAGGAAGAAGCACTCTGTGGCCCCAATCTGTGAGCTCTTTGAATGTTGAAATCCATGGATTTGGGGAGGCCAGCGATCTGAAGGACTTGGGTTTTCAAGAAAGTAATCATATCCGAGCCTTCGGAACCTTCCGGAATGCCATAAATGCGCAGATTGTTGCGCCGATTTCGATTTTCCAAGTCCTCTGTGAGCTTTTTGAGTTGGTTAACTTCCTTAGTGAGACCGTCAACTCTAGCTACAACATCTTGAGCGTCACTGACTTTTTGTTCAACATCTGAAAGCCTTAGATCAAGACCAGACCATTTATCCTCAATCCTTTGAAGGGTGGCGGCAGTATCAGTCATAAATGGCCGAATGAGGCGCAATTCCTCCATAATATCATCCAGCGTAAGGGGAAGCGGTGATTTGGAAGGGGAGGGCAGGTCTTTTTTAACGCGTTTGCCAGCAGTTGGGTCCTTGCGCCCTCCAGAAGATGTCCCCTGTGATTTGTGTGAATGATCCATAGTGGCGTAAAAGCTGAGGCGCTTAAAGTGAAGCAGTGAGAGAAAAGAAGCAGGAACAAAAGCAGCGCTGATGTGAGGGAGGAATTGCCAAAAATAAAAGTCCCAGCAGATTGAGAACAGGCAGGGGGTCAGCTAAAAACGATAGTAGAAAGCTATTCAAGAATTGTCAATAAAGGCAGGCAGTGCAGAAGCATCTACATAACAACAGCCGTAGAAGCAGGACTGCTAGCCTCTAATTCTCCACAGCATGACGTGAGGCAAATTACTGATAGGGAAGAGAGACAAAAAAAAAAACATCCCTTCCATGACCAGAAGTAGAAAAAAAGCAGGCTGCATTGAAGAAAAAAGGCAGCTTTATGATTAGCAGCATCACGCCAATACAAATTGCTGCCCAGAGGGAAAAATGCCCAAAATGGCGGCCACAATGAGAGAGAAGCGTCAGGACAAATAAACAGTTAACCAGACCGTGTCATGGTCTTAAAACTTGCCCAAACAGCTTCCATGTAATCCGACACCCAAATCCGTCGTCAGGACGAGGAAGCGCTGCTCCGAAGTGGTCCCTTCGTATTCGAGCGCAGCTCGATGTTGCGGAGCTCCTCAGGTGGCGGCCATCTTGCTTCACCGCTGCCGCGCGCTCCTGCCTGTATGTATTAAGGTTAAGCGTTTCCAACCGCTCCAGTTCACGGCCACAAAGCGCTTTGCAGCTGTATGCCATTGTGAGGAGGAGCTTTATGGTAATAACCTTCAATATGGGAAGAGGAGAATAACCCCCCTGCCTTTTCTCAATGACACAAAGGCTACCAGTAAGGCCCCTGCTTTTGATTTTAGTTTGGCCATGTGTCCAAGGTAGGTAACATTTGTGTTGTTGATTATAACTCCTATATACTTGTAATCTTGCTCCTGAGTTAATTTATGGTTGTTTATGAACCAGGGTTCAGCGCTTTTGTTTTTTTTGCTGAATGTTAGCACTTTTGTTTTGTAAAGTATGCTTTACCAGGTTGTTTATTGTGGTGTAGTCGCTTAGTTTACGCAAAAGTCTTTGAAGGCCACCTTTGTTCTGTTGAGAAGAACTATGCCTTCTGAGGAGAACTATTTTCGAACTAAGTTTATCATGCTTGCTAAAGATTTTCGCCATAATTTGGGCGCGCTAGCATTGGTCAAGTCCAGCTCTAATGGGAGATCCAAGATAAAGATGTTGAAGTGGGCTGGTGCGAGCACACAGCCTTGTTCAAGGCCTGTGGTGTGGATCTTGTGTGAGATCCTTGATCCATCTCCTATTTGTTTCCTTGTCCAGGTTTTCATCTCATTGCCTTCAGTAGATTTCCCAGGATGTCCCAGGCTGCAAATTTGGACCAGGGTCTTACTTATCAACATGGTCCAAGGCAGCCTTCAGATCCACAAAACAGGCATGCAGGGAGCTTTTGGTTTGCAGGGTTCTGGTTATCAACATGCCTCAAGCTGTCAAGTTGGACAGTGTAGCAATCACTGGGTGAAATCTTGCCTTGTTGTATAGTATTATCTGCTGCTCCTCCGTCCATCCATTCAGGTCCTGAAGTAACAGCCCTGCATAATATTTAGCCTCATTATCTAACAGGGCAATCATGCAATAATTTGCTGGGTCCCTTTTGCTGCCGCCTTTGTATATCGGGTAGATGATCACACCTCGCCATGAATTTGGAATCATATTGTGAGCGAAGCACAACTTGTACAATGGGGTTAGATAATCTGCCCAGCATGTCAAATTGGATTTGAATAGAGAGTGTGGCAAACCGATTGGCTCATGGGCGACTTTTAATATTCATCTTCTCTATTTGTTTTTGCTGATATATTTTTGTGCTCCAGTTGACCAGGTCCCTCCCTGGGGAAAATAGAGATGGATCTTTATTTTGGTTTGAGATCACAAGTTCTTCTGACTGGATGGTATAGTGAACTACGAAGCACTGTACCCAGGCTGACTCGCTGATGTTGATGCTATTGACAGTGTAAGGACCTCTTTGCAAATTGTTTATGGTTCTCCAGAATTGTCTGTAATATCTGTTCTTACAGTCATGGAGGATTCTTGCCCACAAACCATCATTATAGTCCTTTTTCACTACCCATGTGGCTTTTGTGTACCCTTGTCTGGTTTATCTAAACTTTCTTTTGCTGTCCTTAAGGCTTGAGTGTACCAGTCTGACTTTGGCCAAGCTGTTGTCTTTTTTTCATGTACCAGATTTCAAAACGTGTCTAGCAGCTTTTCTAGGAATGACTCCCAGGCTTGCACTGGATTTCTCTCCAGGAGCGATTACGAATGTTTAAGTGCTGCATACTGCTCCATTATATCATTTGAGAATTGACCTTTCCATTGCAGTTTTTTAGGTGATGGTAATAAAGTGCATTCAAGTGTGGGCTGATTTTGGTTCTTAACCCTATTAACTGGGAACAGTGGTTGCTTTCCGGCTTTGAATCAATCTAGAAAGAGGTTATCCGATTAAACAATCTAAGGGACGTCATGCAGTTGGACTTGACTTTCAGGGAATTCGAGTTTTTGCTGGTGGCTAGTCCACGGACATTCTTCCGTTTGGTACCCTACGGTCTGTGGAGGTGCATGTCTCAGAACAGAAGCATCCATTTTACTGCATCTTTCCTCTGAGGATGCCTGCTGATCTGGGATCTGTCATATTAGTTCTTGTTCTTTAATGTGCTCATCTGCGTCCTGTTGATACAGGGGGTTTACATTAAAGTTGCCAGTTAGTATACACTAGGCTGTGTTGTGGTCTTGCTCTAGATCTATTAAAAGGGACTACAGTTTTGCCTCTACCTCATGTTTTATTTAAACAGCCAGATTGATGTATATATTCAGGGCTGTTTTTCTACCTGCTTCACTGCCAGCATCCATGCTTGAATTAGGCCCATCTGTGTAGCTTGGGCCTTCAGAACTAGCACACTAGAAGTTGCCAGGCCCATTTGGACGACCCTTTGATGTGTGTTTAACTGGAGAATTATTGAATTGGATCAATCCAATCAAAGGCATGCTTTCTTGGACCCAGGTCTCCGACAGTAGTATGATGTGGTGCCTTTTCCAACAAGTTGTTACTGCTGCAGTTTCTAAACCGCCTGTGTTCCAGGAACAGAAGAGCTTCTGTGTGAATTGTATCACAGAGCTTGTGGGACTGTGTGGTTATATATCACCAGGAGGCCTTATAAGAGAGGGCCCCTGGGCGCTGGCAGCCCGTTCCACGATACATCAGGGTTCTCCTGAAGTGTGCCATGGTCGAAGTAGCGAGGTGATTCACACCTGCTGTAGTGTATGCCCAATTTTTATCAATGGGGTTCTTCAAATGTGCAGCTGAATGCTACAGGAGTTGCAGATCACAAGTCCTACTTTTACTTTGACACCTTTGTCAAAACTGCGTGGCCTTTGCAACAACCAGGAGGAACCGAAATTCGTTTTATTTATTTAAATGTTTACTTACCTGTATTCGCCCGAAATCTGTGGTTTACTTCCCCCCACCCTACCCCTCCCCCGCCCCATGTCACCGCCCGGCCGGCACTCCTACCACCGACCGCTACTGGCTTATAACCCACTTTGCATTACTCACCATGAGCACAAACGTCGTTGTCAATTCTCCAATTTCCTCAACCCCCCCCGATCACCCCCCCACCCCGGCGAAGAGGACTCTTTTGATCTTTCGAAAGGGAATTCAGCCTAATCTTCAACCAGCCTCCTGCAATCCTTCTCATTTGGACAGACTAGCAAATACCTTTTGAACAATTAACTTTTCTACTTTTCTTAAAATGTTCATCCACTTTGTTGTTTTAATGTGTTTTTAGGTATGGTTTTAATGAACCAAAATAAACTATTCATTCATTCATGTATTCATTCATTCATGCTTTGATGCTGTTTGGTGTTTCAGGATCCTCAAGTATGAGCTGAGCTGTTCTAAGAATCTGGCACACCTATGATCTCACTGATCACAAAACTCAGTAGTGGCCTCATACAATCTTAACATTACAATATGGAGTCAATGTTTCCCTGAATTGATTGAGACTCCTGTACAGAACCATGCAGCATGAAGGAACCGGCACCAGAGGTTTTGCCATGGTAAAACTACTGTACCACACAACTGCAAGCCATGTCGTCAACGGGTGATTCATATTTGACACACTTCTGCACAGGCAAGCATCACGACTTGCACCTCTCAAGACTTGTTTCCAAATTGGCACTGAAACCAAGGGAAAACAATTAATAAAACCCTTGGTACATGAAAGAACGATTATGTTAAGCATTGGAAATATGATTTAATATTCACACTGGAAGAAGCGGTAAAAGATCCTACAAGAATGCTAGACAGTTTTACATTTTTATCAGGTAACAAAAATAAATGGAGTAAAAATTGAGTACTGTATTTGATGATAAAAACCATACACGCCTATTTTGTGAACTATAAAATTCACATAGTCGAAGAATAACCTTGAAGACCGAGATGGTAAGGTTGCAAATCTCTGATAGAAAAAAAAATACGAAATGGAACAATAGACCAGATTAATCCTATATCTACGGCGCTGAACCCAGATGATCAAAGTGGTTGTAGCTCCAAGATTCTACAGCATCTTGAGAATGTTGCCTCTTCCAGACTCCAAAACTCTTATTAGACATTGATGGTTGAGTTGAGAAATACAACTAGGATGGCAATGGAGCAAAACTAGAAGGATGAAAATCCAGGTCAATACACTGTTGGATAGCCTACATCTAATAAACACAGATAGATAAAAAAACATATCTTCCACATTACATACCTATTCCTGAAGACTGACCACTATGGTTACCTAGTGGTAAAAACATCAACTGCACAGCACAGTCACTCCCCTACTAAGAGCATTGTCTCCAGAATCAAAGCATTGAAAAGGTCTGTGGAGACTTGTCCAGCATCCTGCATTAAACAAATCTTTCCCACCCTATCTTTTGACATGACAACTCCAATAAACTCCTCTCTACCATCTGGAACTGGACCTGGTCAATTGCAACAAGCCATAATTTCCCCACTTCCAAAGTATTCCAGTGCAGACTCTCAAGTTCTGGACAACAACATTCCAATATCAAACATACCAAACACCAGCAAACTAATTGCAAATAATCAACTATGAATAGTCATTGGAAAAAACCCAACAACTTTATGCCCTCAAACTAGGCTTCTAATGGTTGAGCGGGACAGAATCAGCTCTGGCTAACATCAGAGAGGAGCTCCTCATCAAACTTGAATAAAGACATTTGACAGTATTCTTCCTCCGACATCTTTGGAGCTTACAACACCATTAACCACAGCACCTTGCTGTACTGACTGAGAGACTGGTTTGGGATCTTTGGTATAATTTGATTCCTTCATGTCTCAGTCTCAGCAAGAATGTATGGGTTCTCAAGAGCCACAGTGAGATTTCTCCCAAACTTCCAATCTTTCCCCACTAATATTAATGCTACATGCCCCCTTTCTGAACTGCTGAAAACTCCATATGTATTCTGATGACATGCAAATCTATATCTTCCTGAAGAACAGTACTGAGGGCTATCATAACAACATTAATTACATAGGCCGCATACAACATTGGCCAAAAGAAAATCTTTTATGTCTAAGCGACTCAAACATTGAAATACTCTTCTAATGTGTGCTAGACAATATCTGTCTGTTCATCATTTTGGGATCTGCTCCCCTACCACACAAAAAGCAGATAAGAAATTGGGATCATCTTTTTAAAAAAAAAAAAATTCTCCATGCAAACCATTGCCATGATCAAGGGGGAAAGTCTGCAATATTCCTAATACATAAAACCCTCCCTCTCCTGCACACCAAACATTGAATTGAACTTACAAGATGCCTTGTATCTGGATGGCTAGACCACTGAAACATGATCTACACAGGCCTATAAAAAACCTTCCAGAGGCTCCAAAATTATTCTGCTAATACCTGCTTCAGCATATGCAAATAAGACCACCCCAAACTGTTCTTGAAGGGTATGCAGGTATGGGCCATGCTGACAACACATAGGCCTTTTTTTCATTCTTTACCATGCAGCCAATATTTTTTTAAAATAACATAATTAAATGTTGCAGCACTTGGGCACCCATAAGGGCCCCAGGGAATGGGGTCCATATGGCCTGCAATGTCTGGGGAAAGGGGCCAAATTCACCCTTTCCTTATAAACAAAAAGTAAAATAAGATATGGGTGTCCCGGTTGGGCACCCAAAATATATATTTTTTTAAAGTGAATAGTAAATGAGCATCAGGAGCTACTCATTTATTATTTACTGCTCCTACGAAGGAGCACCCCTAGGGCATTATACTATACACTATTGTTATGCGTGTGTTGCCGCTAGAAGTGCCAAGGGCACCACAAATAATTTTTTTAATGTTGCGGGGACTGCAGAAAGTGAAGCAGCAAAAAAAAAAAAAAACAGTAAGTCTCTTGGGTCAATATAACCGTGGCCCCAGGAGAAGTTACCATATTTTTAGGAGCAACAGTAGCTGAAGCTCTATGCTCTTCAGCTAGAGTGCAAGGCCCTTTCTTTTGTGGTTGTTTTTATGATTGCATTATGTAGGCTGAAAAATGTTAAAAGAAAAGAAAGATTCAGAGACATGTTGTTTTTTTTTTTTTTTTAAAAAGCAATGTCTGAGTCTTTTTTTTAAACATTTTTCAGCTGAAAAATGCAATAAGAAAAAGCTTTGTTAACAGATTTGTCTTTTAATAAAACTTTATTAAACATTTTCAGAATAATCAATATTATTAAACATTGCTTTGTTTGAATTACTGAAATATATATTCAATGAAAATTAGTGGTGATTGTTAGAGAAAGGTGATTGGCTCACTTTTTATATTTTAGTGTTGTGAATCTTTGGCAAAGTCAGTAAGTCTTCCTGAGTGCAGCCAGGACCTCCAAGACTAACCATCCCTGCACATGCCGAAAGGTCATGCATGGCATTGCATTGGCGGCTCGTGGCCAGGCCCTGCGTCCAACCCCACAAGAAGGTTGGCAGCCTGCAGGGCTGTTGGCTGTCCAGAGGCAGTTGGACTTAGGGCTTAGCTGCAGGCCAGGTCCTGCAGCCAACCTCATGTTGTTCACTGCCTTTGGCTGTGCATGGCGTGGGGTTGGCTTTAAGCATGGTAATAAAATATCACTTTATATTAAAATAAATCTAGAAATTGACAGAAAAAAAACAAAGGTATAAATAGCGTTATAGTTAGGAATTGTAACATTATATTATTTTATATTTTTAAAAAACCCTAGAAATTCACTGAAAAAAACAAAGATTAAAGTGATGTTATAGTTAGATGAAAATGTAAGTGACAATGTAACGTTTTGAATTAAAAAAAATACTGAAATTAACCACTACTAGTAATCTCTATAAATATAAATAAATGTATTAAATGAATAAAAAATATGATGTACATACATATATGTATAGCTTTATCATTATATGTATACATCAGTAGATCAATACATCAATAGCATACAAGGTGATGAGTGTATGCTTTTGTTTTTTTCCTATAATATTACTTATCTGTCACAATATTTAAATATGGTAATATAAATTGTGTCTATGAATGCTTCACTATTGAAATATTGGAGGAGAAATATAAACAAAAATTAGACCGTTCATTAATAACATATTGATAAATACATTTAAAAAAATGTAATTTTCAGCAAAAATGTAAAGCCTGAGTTTGTAAATATTTATTCATGCAGGTACATGTGGGACTTTATCTAGTACAATTTTATGTCTCCTGATTATTTTCCGTATACGCATCATGTTAAAATCTCTAGGAATGTATACTACTTATGTGTGTTTATGTCTGTACATATTTATATATTTTCCTCCCACTGCAGAGAAATAAGAAAAGTTAAATATTCTCTACAAACCTCACCTAAGCACCACTCTAAGACTAATCCTATTCCTCTTTCAAAATATCCCCTACCTCCACCCTCTGACTCAGCCCAAACCTCTTTTACTACTATGAACTCCCAAATAACCCTTCACAAACTCTTCCCTCCTCCCTCCTCCCTCCTCCCTCCTCCCTGACATCACTGACATCACTGCAACATCTGAAATGAGAACAATGTGCATGGCGGGGATCGAGTTATAGTTGCTGTAATGCATGAGTTAGAGTTACTAGAGATGAGAGTTACTTTGGTTTTTGTCTGTGAAAAAATATATCTATATATATGCATATGTGTATATATATGTATGTGTCTGGATTTACATATATATGTATACACTTATATATATAGTAAATAATTATAAACAAGTCTATATATATATATATTTGAATTCATATATATATAGTCACTGAAAAAACCACAGGTTTCAGGGACGTTATAGTTAGTTGGACATTTCACTCGTACAAAACCAGAGAAATTCAGCCGTTATAGTTAGTTCAGCTAACTATAACTCGTGCCCCCGCAATGCACTGCTAATGATGTCACATATTACATCATTCATGACATGGTCAGTGACATCACTGATGACATCACTGATGACATCACCCAGTGACTGTGTATTTCTGTAAAGTTTATATATGTTTTATATATATATATATATACATATATATATATATATATATATATATATATATATATATATATATATATATAGGCCAAGGTGTATTGAAGAATGAGTGGGTGTATGACTGTCTGAATGGATGATTTAGTAGGTGTGTGACTGACTGTATAAGTGAGTGATTAAACGTGTCTTACTGAATGCATGGGTTAGTGACTAAACTGTGAATATATGTATCAGTTGGTGTGTAAGCGGTTGCATGGGTTGGTGAGTAGCTACATGAGTGTCTATATGGGTTATTAATTGCTTGTCTGAGTGTGCCTGAGTGTCTGTGTGGGTGGGTGGGGTGTGTGTGACTCACTGCATGGATGTGTGAGTGGGTGATTCACTGGGTGTATGGGTTCAAGAGTGCGTCTGTGAGGGGCTGTATGGGTGGGTGAGTGTGTTTATGGGTGTGTTGGTGAGTGAATGGATGTCTCAGTGGTACATGTGTGAATAACTACATATGTGAAAGGCAGTATATGTGAGTGTTGGAGTATATAAATGACTATATGTGAGAGTGAGTGATTGTGAGAGTGGCTGTATGGATGAGTGTGTGCTTGTATCAGTGATTGTAAAAGAGAGTAAGTATGTGTTCGTACCTGTATGAATAAGTGAGGTGGTGTGTGTATAACTGTATAGGTGAGTAAATGGGAGTGTAAATGGGAGTGTGAATGATTCTTTGCATGATTGACTAGGTGTGTGAGTAACTCTATGGATGAATGGCGATGTGTGAGTGTCTGTATAGGTCTGTATAGGTGTATGAGTGCAAATGATAGTGCTGTATTGATAAGTGACTGCATGTATGAATAACTGTATGGGTGAATGAGTGGACGTGTGTGTGGACCTAGGAATCAGTGAGTGGGTATGTAGTAACTGATATTGGTGTGTCTATGGTTTCAAAAATGTATCAAAGGTTATATTAGGGTGTGAGGAGGTGCATGAGATTATCACGTGGATGATGCCAGCTTTATTTTTAATATATTTTTTACAAGGGGGCTGTGTGGCCCCCTTCTTTACATTTTTGGGGCCCTGGGGACCCCATCCCCCAGGGCCTGACCCCTTTTTATAGTTTTTATTTTTTTTTAAATCGGGAAGGGGGCCATATGGCCCCCCTCCCGAGGCCAATTATGGCCCCGGGGACCCCATCCCCCAGGGCCGGCCTCTCTGTTTATTTTTTTATTATTTTTTTTAATTTGAGGGGAGGGGGGCCAGGTGCCCCCCGGGACACTTCTGGCCCCGGGGACCCCATCCCCCAGGGCCTGGCCTCTCCATTGGGGACCCCCAATGCCCCCACAGTCCCGCCAGCCCCCCCGCCTCCTGCGGGAGCCGGCTTTGCTTTTGCACAAGGGGAGCTGCTGACATGCAGCTCCCCTTGTGCAAAAGCAATCCTGCTTTGCTTAATTGAAGCGAGAGCAGGTTTACCTCCTCTTGCTTCAATCAAGCAAAGCAGAGTTTGCTATGACAGGGCTCCCGCTCTGCCATACCAAACAGCAATGTCCCGGGGACATTGCAGGAGCCTGCCCTGGGGGGTGGTGGTCCCCAGGGCCATCAAGGGCTCCAGGAGGGGGGCCGCACAGCGCCCCTCCCTTCATTTCTAAATCCACGGGGAGGTGGTGGTCCCCGGGGCCAGGGGTCCACAACGGACCCCCAAATTAGAATACTTAGTGCCTCGGGGAGGTGGTGGTCCCCGGGGCTGCGGGGGGGCCACGTGCCCCCGTGTTTAAATTGGCAAAGTCCCGGGGAGGTGGTGGTCCCCGGGGCATGTGGGGGGGCTCGAGCCCCCCTTACACATTTAAAATTTTTAAAAAGAGAGCCCCGGGAAGGCGGTGGTCCCCGGGGCAGCGGGGGGCTGCGTGCCCCCGCAAATCATCAATGAAGCCCCGGGGAGGTGGCGGTCCCCGGGGCTGCAGGGGCCCCCTGCAGGTCCCCGCTATATAATTTGGGATTGCCCCCGGGACCTTGCCCACCTGGGGGCTTAACAATAATGAAGCGCGGGAACCCGTGCTTCTTTTTTTAATTTTCTCGGCAGGATTCGCGCACCCAGCGGAAATTCTACCTTTTTAAAAAGAAAAATGCTTTTTGGGACCACCTCAGCAGGCCTAGGGGGTCAGGGTGTTTCTACTATGCCCCCTTTTCTTGTTTTTTTATGTTTTTTTCACTGTTTTCTTGTGACTCAGTTACCGAGTCACAAGATGGCTGCCAACACTTCCTGGTTTGGAGTGTTGTCAGCCAATCAGAGTGAGGCTCGTGCCCGGGAGGGTTCGCGAGCCCTCCTTGGTGCTCAGATATCAAAACATTTATTTTTCTAATTTCTCTGGAACTACTGAACAGATGTACACCATTTAAAAAAGGGCTCTTTCTGAACCAAGACCTACCTTTTTGCCAAATTTGGTGTAATTCCATTCAGCAGTTCGCGCTGTAGCTTTGTCTAAAGTTCCTATGGAAATTAACATGGGGAAAACACGTTTTGGGACCCCCTTGACGAATCACCCTGAAACTTTCAAGACAGGAGCTGACCGGAATGCCCCATTAGTTTTGAAAATTTCGCGAAGATTCGTCAACCGGCGCCAAAGATATTTCCGTCCGATACAATAACCCCATTGTGTTTCAAGATTATATATCCTCGCATGATCATGTGCGTTAACATAGACATAGAAGTTACTCCTCTATTACTCACATAAATTAATAACATAAACAGGGGCATTTCAAAGTGCACAAAAGTGCAAAACTAATTTATATTACAATGTAATTACCCATTCGATCATTCAAATCACAGTCCTTCTATTATTCATCTTCATTCTTTTGCCGTAGCCCATCTGAGAAATTAGAACATTCCTTGCGCGGTAAGTGCTAAGGAAACATGCACGTTTTAGAAGTTCATACTATCAATCTGAAATGCCTCCTGATTTATAAAACAAAATTCGTCATTTATAATAAACTAAATTCAGTCTTAATTCATGCTGATTACATTCCTCTTTCACATTTTTTAAGTAAAAACAGTATATATGTGTGTGTGTGTGTGTGTGTTTGCATGTGTATTTATGTGTGCAAAATAACAATGGACTGGAATGCGCCGAGTAATTTCCAGTGGCTGAAATTAATTCAAGCATTCCATCCATCACTAGTTTGTATACTTCAGTGTGACACCCTAAGTGGGCCCGGTATACTCATACCTTTTCCCAATCTACACTGTGCCACTGTTAATATTGAGAAAATTGATGTCAATGTGAATAACAAATACATTCACATATAAAAATGAAATTGCATCTTTATTGACAAATGCGTCTATTATGAACTCCACGTCAACCCCGACTCTGAAAATATGTAGTCAGGCAGGCTCTGAGACCGAGGCCCGAGGTCACCAATTCACATGTCACAGGTGGGGTGGCACGTAGCCGTCAGACACAAGCGAACAGAAAAACCCAGATTAATCCCACAGATGGGCGCAGCGAAACCACAATGGTCCAGGGAGACTAGCCCCAGTAACGCACACATGGCCGGAGATATATGCGCATTCCCAAAACACCATAAAGTCAGATACAATATAAAGTCATACACACATAGCCAATCAGGACACAACACACACAGTAATCACACGATCCCCATGCCTGACATCTGGACATGTTACCCACTGGCCGCATTCTGTCCATGCAAGGTCAAGCCCACCTGCATTCCTCATCGAATACATTAAATTATGGCTCCAAAGACAGCGTTTCACATTCCTTACCAAAAAAGGATCGCCTGAATTGTTTTATGGGTTTCAATGAATTGTATAGAACCCAGTCCAGTTCGATTGTAAGTTGAGACAGCCTATAGACCCTATGCCTGTAACTGTTCTCCTGGCTGCACTGTTTAATTAATCAAACTGTTCCTGTTTTGCCAAACGCCTCTTGTCTCTTGTTTTTTCCAGTCTTTCATGTTCTAGCAACACCACTTGAACTAAGCCATACCTGACTGATGAGCCCTTATAAGACTTAAGTTGCTTGTCTTCGGGTTCAGAGAGGACCTGCCTGGCAGTTCGGGCTGGACTGTTCCCATTGGAGCAGGGTCAAGACTGATTTGCAATTGGCTTGCTGTTCCTCAAACTAATTGTATTTGGAGTATGGATCCTAAGGCACGTGATAATGGATGGTTACTGTCTGGGAAGGGGTGTCCGGTCTTGGGGCCTAAAAGCCCCGGTGACAATATTGGAAAACTGACAGACCCTCCAATCTGTGAGGAGCGGGAGCCAACACATTTGGTATTTGAGGAGACAATTTTTAATAATGTAAATCCTGCTGTGTTAACAAATGTGCTACACTTTTGGGATAATTTTAATTGCTGATCCACAATCTGATTCACTTAAATATAATTTGAAATGTTTGTTCTGGAATGTGGCTAGCCTTCAGAACAAGGTAGAGAATGTAGATTGGCACGATTTAGTTAAATATTTCCACATAATCTGCTTACAAGAGACATGGGCCCATGAAGCAATTTATATAGATGGGTTTATGTCATACATACACCAGCTGTTCACTCTAGAGGAGGCCATCACAGAGGCTGTTTGTTAACATTGATTTCTACCACTCTAGATAGGAGGATTCATAAAGTTTATCTTGATTCCCCACACTTTCAAATTATTACCCTTCGATACAAGAGATTGCACTTTACCTTGATCAGACCCTTAGAAAGGTTCTTTATGAGTTTGATATCGATTTCATTGTGATACAGCAGAGAGACTTTATTTGGAGGTTGTGTTTATCTTAGTAATTCTGTTTGTTAGGGCACCAAGACATGATGATGCTGAAGATCATTCTCATTTTGAGCACAAGTTATGTGGTGATATCTTTAATTCTATTCTGAGTAAGCATTTTCTTTTCCTTGCAATTCATTTCCCACACCAGGACACACTACTTATACTGGCAGAGGTTAAGGTAGCCTTATTAATTTTAGAGCTCTCACTTTGTGATATAAATATAATGCTATTGATTTTCCAATATTGCAGGATTGCATGAGTGATCACAATCCGCTGCCAATCTCTTTAGTTCTGGGCAAGGAAAGGTATAATCATCTGCTCACTACCGCCCAAAAAGTATTAAATAAAAATAACAGAATCCTTCGAAAATAGACCATGGTGGACAGTTGTTTGTTAGAAGATCTCTTAGTGAGAAATGGGGAACAGATATAAGTTTGTCTGGATAATAAATTGGACCCTAAGCGATTGTAGGGGGCATTTAATGGGATCTGTCAAACTAATGAATGACTCTTGACATCTGCAAAATGGCTAGAAAGGACAAAAAAACGGTTTGATAAAGTTTGTTCAATGGCCCACACAGACCTTCTTTTTGCCCTAAAACAGGAACCCAGAGAGAGGAAGAAGTAAGATCATGCTGACAGAATTATAAGCAAGCAATTCTGAATAGAAAAACTGCAATAAGACAACCAGCTTGTGAGGACTTGCACGAAGTGAGCATAAAGAATGATGTTCATTTATTCTGGAAACTGGTTAACGCCCCCTATTTTGGAGACAATTATTAGGCTACTTCGGACATTTTTCCAGGGTATATGATAGTCAAATTTAGCATGATAGTTTTTGTGATATCACAGTGGTCAGTCCCCAAGGGCTTTTCACTGATATGCCACCCATCACCCTAGGAGAGGTTAGATTAGCAATTGAACGGAGTGCAAAAAGGCAGGCTTCTGGCTCTAATGGAATTGACCGTTTTTCATAACAATATTGATTTATTGGCACCAATGAATGTTAATGTTTTAAGGATTGCAGTTATTGCAGACTCACCGAAATCACGGTCAAACTCCATCATTGTTCCCATCTTTAAGAAGGGTAATAGAGGAGACCCACAATCTTATCGCCCTATTTCATTACTTAATTTAACAAGAAACATTTTGGGCAGGATTCTGTTGGATCGACTGGAGGTTTGGGTGGCAGACAATGGTGAATTTTCTCCTGTCCAGTATTGATTTAGACAGGGCCTTGGCACCACTGAATAATGTTTTAATCTTCACTTAATTATAAGCAAATATACACAGGTGAAAAAGGGATGTCTGTATTTAGCCTTTATGAATCTCACCTCAGCTTTCGACTGGGTGAACAGAGGGGAACTTTGTAGCAAAATGTTAGACATGGGTGTGGATGCACCTTTGGTAAATTTTCCTGCCTAGATGCACAATGAAGGGACAGGTTGTATAAGGTATGGAGCTAATGGGGAGTGTACAGATCCCATTAAAATGAACTGTGATGTTAAACAAGGGTGTATGCTGCCCCTGTTTCTCTTTTGTATATGTATTAGTGACTTAGACACTGTTTTGACCACTGGAGAGGCAGAGACTTCTAGGGTGGGTTTGAGAAAACTCCCTGCCTTGTTATATGCAGACAATTGTGTTCTGATGTCAAGAACTGGGGTGGGGCTACTGAAGCTGTTAAATAGATTTGTTTCATTTAGGTGTGAGCTGGGACTAATGACAAATGCTGCCAAGTCCCATTCTATGGTTATAGGGCATACACACACTAATCCCAGGCCACATTTTATTAATAGAGAAAAATGTGTTTATGCACCAACTTTAGCCTATTTGGGGATTTGTTCATAAAGGCACTGGCTCGCATTTAATTAAGGTCAAAAAGGCCCAGTTTGATCAAACCACAGAGGCTGTTTTTAGGTTTGCTGGGTTGTAAGCCATTGAATGTCATCATTAATATCTATATTGCTCATTGTTGCTCCGCTATGAAATATAGAGCTGAGGTATGGGGATATTGCCCCCATAAGGTTAATGAAAACCCATTTGTGAGAAGGCTCCTGTCTGTACCTAACAGTTTATCAATATTTCTTTGCCATGCGGAGTTAGGCTTATTGAAACTGGAAGACTGCATTAAGCTAGATCCGCTTAAGTTGTGGCATTCAGTTTGGTCTAAACATCTGGGGGCATATTATCAAGACAATTATCGCCGCTTTAGCGGCCGTTTCGGCCGAAAAGCGGCGATAATTCTATCGCAGTATTAACAAGGACACGCTAACAGGCTTTAGCGTGTGTTTCCTTGTGTTAGCACCCGTTTCACTAACGCCTTGCATCTCATCGCTAATGAGATGCAAAGTAGGCGTTCCTTACTAAAATAACATGAAAACCGTCGCTAACACAACTTCCTCCTATTATCAATCCGGTCGCAAACCCGCGTAGCGATAATAAAAGTAGCGCTAACCGCGATTATCGCTGGTATCTGAACACCTGATTTAAAAGTGACTTAGCTATGTTATCCTATGGGAGGTGGATTGTCAGGATAAGTCCACCCTGCCCTATTATCAAGGATTTCCCTATCGCTGTGGTTTTATCGCTGGATTTCCAGCGATATTCACGCATTTCGCCGATATCGCTGGATTTTTCATCGCCTTGGAGATAAGCGTTGATAATAATGCGCTATCTCGTCGATGTAATCCAGCGATAGCCGGCGATAATTAAAATCGCGCTAAGCGCGCTTAGCGATAATTATCGCTGGCTGTTGATAATATGCCCCGAAACCTTTTTAAACCAAGACATTATTAATGACTGTTTATGGCTAAATAATGCCCATAATATCCCATGGCTGAGATACATAAGAGAACACTTTGTTCTGTTAGGGAGATATGGCTTATTTCATAGTCTGCAAAGTATCGCTTCCATCACAAAAAAATCAGCTAAAGCTTGATTTTCTGGAACAGGGGTGGGAGCACACCGCTTCACCCCCCAGCAAGGTTCGCCCCTGGCATTCTGGTAAATGCAGTCTCATGTTGCTTGCTTTGCTATAGTATTCCGAGTGTTTCGCCAGAGTTGGCGCAGATAGTGCTGATCTCTAGACACGTGTTTCTGGTTCTTTAACCGTCATCAGTAGAGATTACAGGCTTCAAATTTGGGGTTTGCTGAGTAGGCTGCCAAACATTGCATCAGGTCAAGTACCTCTCACTGGCGCGCGGGTGCTTCTTCCACGAGCTCGTCAGCTCAATGACTCACGGGAGTACTTTTAAACAGGAACAGGGGTGGGAGCACACCGCTTCACCCCCCAGCATAATGCAGGGGGCGAACCTTGCTGGGAGGTAAGCGGTGTGCTCCCACCCCTGTTCCTGTTTAAAAGTACTCCCGTGAGTCATTGAGCTGACGAGCTCGTGGAAGAAGCACCCGCGCGCCAGTGAGAGGTACTTGACCTGATGCGATGTTTGGCAGCCTACTCAGCAAACCCTAAATTTGAAGCCTGTAATCTCTACTGATGACGGTTAAAGAACCAGAAACACGTGTCTAGAGATCAGCACTATCTGCGCCAACTCTGGCGAAACACTCGTAAATATTTCAGCAAAGCAAACAACATGAGACTGCATTTACCATAATGCCGGTGGCGAACCTTGCTGGGAGGTAAGCGGTGTGCTCCCACCCCTGTTCCTGTTTAAAAGTACTCCCGTGAGTCATTGAGCTGAAGAGCTCGTGGAAGAAGCACCCGCGTGCCAGTGAGTGGTACTTGACCTAATGTGATGTTTGGCAGCCTACTCAGCAAACCCTAAATTTGAAGCCTGTAATCTCTACTGATGACGGTTAAAGAACCAGAAACACGTGTCTAGAGATCAGCACTATCTGCGCCAACTCTGGCGAAACACTCGTAAATATTTCAGCAAAGCAAACAACATGAGACTGCTTTCACCATAATGTCGGGGGCGAACCTTGCTGGGAGGTAAGCGGTGTGCTCCCACCCCTGTTCCTGTTTAAAAGTACTCCCGTGAGTCATTGAGCTGACGAGCTCGTGGAAGAATCACCCGCGCGCCAGTGAGAGGTACTTGACCTGATGTGATGTTTGGCAGCCTACTCAGCAAACCCTAAATTTGAAGCCTGTAATCTCTACTGATGACGGTTAAAGAACCAGAAACACGTGTCTAGAGATCAGCACTATCTGCGCCAACTCTGGCGAAACACTCGTAAATATTTCAGCAAAGCAAACAACATGAGACTGCATTTACCATAATGCCGGGGGCGAACCTTGCTGGGAGGTAAGCGGTGTGCTCCCACCCCTGTTCCTGTTTAAGAGCTTGATTTTCTGACTGCATGCAGACGGCGTAGAGAAAGCAGAGAGATGTGAGAAAGAGTATCCTTTTATATAGCATTAGTGACCTCGAATTTTATGGAACATTACCTTCATTTTTCATTTCAACGCCATCAGAGTTTCTATCTGATAAGGTTTAGATTTAATATAGCCCATCTTCTGGTCTCATATCCCAGAAAGGTATATCATGAACCTGACCTGGAGCCTTCTCCCTGTGACTCGTGCTCGGTTCAGTCCTCATTTCATTCCTTCTTTACAGTAAATTGTATGTTATACCTAGTTACAAACTTTTAGTTCCACTGCTGAGGTCTTTGAATATTAGAAGGTGTAGGCCTACTCTGCTTCATCTACAACTATTACAATCAGAACAAATCTGTATGATGGTTTATACTTTTATCTCTGTGGCTGTCAGATTGAGGAAATTGATGGGAAGTAGGTTTTCAATGATGTTTTTAATGTGGAGTTTTTAAAATCGCGGTCTGTATGATTTTTGTATGGAGTTTTGAGTATTCCTCTCCATCATGCTAGTTATATCTGCACAATTTATCCCTGATTCTGATTGTTGTGGAGGGTTTGGATGACTGAAATTCCGCATATGTATTATCTTAGGATGTCATATTTTTGTTGTACTGGTTTTAAAAATGTTTCCTCCAGGACTGTTCCCATTGGAGCAGGGTCAAGAATGATTTGCGTTTGGCTTGGTCCAAACAGGTGGCATGGTGAGCAAAGTAGCAATAGATTGGGATGCAGCCCAAGAAATAACCAGTGACTGAAATTAAATCAAGCTAATTAAAACAAGCATTCCATCCATCACTTTTTTGTACACTTCATATGTTAATATGAGTAACAACAATGACCAATGCGTAGTAAAGTACCAACGCATTATAAAGGTCAAAAAGGTCAACGCATTGTAAAGCATTCGTAGTAATGGCAAGTGTTCTAAATGGATACCTGGTAACAATTGATATTCGTCTTGAAGGTCCTGCTCTGGCTCACATTTGATATTAGGGTGAATTCCAGACACTATGCATTAGCCACAAGGCCAAGTGCAATAAAAGTCCATCATATTCACAAAAGCCAGCTCCGTACTGCCTCCCCACAAGAAAACTTCGGTTAGCACTGACATACATGATAATTTCTCACCCATTCAAACACCTGGAACACAGTGGATGACCCCTGTAAGTGTTTGGCCCAAAGCCTCGGAATGCTGTGGACTACAATCTCACAGATAAATCCAAATACCTCCAGTTAGGACCATTGCTAAAAAACTAAGGGGCATATTTATGACTTTTGTGGCACAGGGCAGCACAGCAAGTCACTTTGCTGTCCTGCCCTGCGTCACAGGAGAAGGGCAGGAAAGTGCTGTATTTATCCAATATGGCACATTCCTGTCCCTTTCCTTGCGCTGGCTCCCTTTTGGCAGCATAGCACCAATGCAGGCACTCTTGCACCGCAGTGCAAGGGTGCCGGTGTTGTAGGCAGGAATATTTTTGTGCAGGAAGAGGCACCTTCCTGCACAAAAACAATCCTGGGAGTCATATTTCTCTATCTATGTGTGCTGCAAAATGCAGCACACATAGAAAGAGGAAAAAACGAGGAGAAATAGAGATATTTCTCCTAATTGGGCCTCCCCTGGGGAGGCGAAAGGTTTTGGTGTATCCCCAGGTGTACTAGTTCTTGTAAATCTGAGGATGCGTCAAAATCCATGGGAGTTGTGTGGGAACACCCACGCAACGCCCATTGAACACCTACCCAGGGCAGAGTAGCACATCAATTTGCGCTGCGTTGAGCTACTCCAGATTTTTTTATTTTTTTATTTATTTTTTTGAGAGTTTTATATAGCGCTGGGTAGACCCAGAGGTATCAGAGCGCTTTACATGAGAAGATAATATAACGCAAACATGGCATACAAGTAGATAAAAGATAAAGAAACAACGTGTGAAATATACAAAAACAAAATAAATATACAGGTGCAAGAGCTATACACTTCAAGTAACTAGGTATATGATGTTCGGGGGGTGGACAGATAATACTGGACAAAATGTAACATGGTGATTGGAGATCAGGTGCAGGTCACAGGTTAGGACCCCCAATGATAGGTGGGCCAAACATGGCGTATAAGTAGATAAAAGATAATGACAACAACATGTGAAATATACAAATCAAGTAGATAAACAAATCAAACAGTTAGATAAACGAATCAAATAGATAAACAGGGGCAGGAGCTATACATATCAAGTAATTAGGCCGATGATGTTCATGAAATGGACAAATATTACTGGACTAATATAACATGGTGAGATTGGAGATCGAGTGCAGGTCACAGGTTAGGATCCCCAATAATAATTGAGGAGGTGGATTTTGAGGTCTTTTTTGAAGCTGAAATAGGAGGGGTTGCAGCGCAGGTTTTTTGGGAGGGCATTCCAGATGATAGGGGCATTCCCAGAGAAGGAGTGTGATTGTGTGGCTTTCTTGTTATGCAGTGGTGGTATAAGGAGGAGGGAGTTGGTACTTCTCAGGGGTCGTGTGGTGCCCGCAATGAGGAGTTTCTTGGAGAGGTACTGTGGAGTGTTTTGGTGGAGGACTTTATGAGTGATACAGGCAGTTTTGTATGCAGATCTGCCTTCAATAGGGAGCCATTTAAGAGATTTGAGAGCCGGGGATATGTGATCGAAGCGTTTGCAGTCTGTAATGAGCCTGGCGGCAAGGTTGAGCACAGCTTTGATTGGAGCAAGGTGGACCTTGGGGATTCCGTTGAGGATAGCGTTACCATAATCAATACGTGAAAGAACAAGTGACTGAACTACAAGTTTAAAATCATCAGTGGGTATAAAGGGTTTGATTTTCTTGAGGTGACGGAGAGTGAGGAGGGCTCCTTTAGCAGAGTTTTTGATGTGGATGTTAAGGGTAAGGGTGTTGTCGATAGAAATACCGAGAGATTTGACGGAGTTGGACAAGGTGAATGAGCAGTTGAGTGCGTTAAGGTCAGAGATCCATGATTGAACGGGGAGCGGGTTGTTTTTAGGGGAGAAGAGAATGATTTCAGTTTTATTAGGGTTAGGTTTGAGATGATTGGAGTGGAACCAGGTTTGGATTTTGGTGAGGGTGTTGTTCAGGTGTAAGATGTCGGCATGAGTTTTAATCTTGTAATAGATTTGGGTGTCATCGGCGTAGAGGTGGTAGTTGATGCCTGCTTGTTTAAGAATGAGGGTGAGGGGTTCCATAAAGAGGTTAAAGAGGGAGGGAGAGAGAATAGACCCTTGGGGGACTCCAAGGGAGACGGGAGAGGGGTTAGAGAGACAGTTTTGAATTTTGATTTGCTGAGTTCGGTGTTGTAGGTAGGAGACAAACCATTTGTAGGCAGTATCATTGAGGCCGAAACGGGTCCTAAGCACATTGAGTAGGGCTGAATGGTTGACTGTATTGAACGCTGCGGAGAGATCAAGGAGGATAAGAAGGCAGGTCTCGCCATTATCAAGTGAGTGGTGGATGTCATCGACGACATTGAGCATTGCCGTTTCGGTGCTGCAGCCTTTCCTGAAGCCTGATTGAAAGGGATCAAGTAGGTTGAAGTTTTCGATGTGTTTGTCTAGTTGTAGTAGGACACATTTTTCAAGGACCTTTGAGAGAAGTGGGAGGTTAGTGATGGGGCGGAGATTGTTTAGGTCATTGGGGTCAGCATTGGGGTTTTTGATTATGGGAGAGATTTGTCCAAGTTGAAGGGAGGTGGGGACACAGCCAGTGGAGAGAGAGGTGTTGATGATTGTGGTCCAGTATGGGGTGATGATGTGCTTAAGGGCAGGGACAAGGTTAGAGGGTAAGGGGTCTTTTGTGTGGGAGGACGGTTTGAGATTACCAATTATTTTAAGGACTTCTAGCTCAGTCACGGGGAGGAAGTTGAGCAGGGAGGCATTGTTCTTTAATTGTGAGTTAGGGGAGTTGGTTTACGGAGAGGTAGCAGGGTCAGCTGGTCGAGGGGATGTGGGGTAGGCATTTGAGGTGAGGACGGGTTTGCATTGGGAGTTGGAGGGGAGCTGTGTGGAGCGGAAGGATTGATCAATTTTGGCTATTTTTTCTGAGAAGAAGTGGGAAATTTCTTCACATCTGGCTGAGGAGGCGGTCAGATTAGGAGGTGCGGGGGAAGTTTGGTTACGAATGATTTTGAAGAGTTCCCTAGGTCTGTTTTTGGCATGATCAAGTTGAGTGCGGAAGAAGGAGGCCTTTTCCTTGAAGATGTGTTTTTTGTACGTGGATCTAGCATGTCTGAGGAGTGCAAGATGGGCGGGAGAGGGATGGTGTCTCCAGGTTCTTTCCGACAGTCTGAGTGACCGTCTTTCGTTATTAAGCTCGGTATTAAACCAAGAGTTGGAGGGGGTGGTTCTTTGGTTTTTGAGTTTGGGCGGGGCTAGTTGGTCAAGAATTCCAGTGACAGTATTGTTAAAGTGTTCAGTGAGCTCATTGGCATTTTGTGAGGGGGGAATGAGCAGAAGTTGAGCTTGGAGTTTAGACTCAAGAACACCCGGGGGATAAGTTTTAGATTTCTGGTCAGTTTCTTAGGTCTGTTAATTTTGGAGGTGGGGAGATTTGCATTGGTAGCAATGGTGAACAGTATAAGGTGATGGTCGGACCAGTCAATGGGGACGATATTGGTCACGGAGGCCAGATCTTCGTTGGAAAGAATGGCGTCAAGGATGGCTCCTTTGGTGTGTGTCGGGGACAGGCATAGTTGTTTGAGTTCATTGATCTCAAGTAGATTGGTGAGGAGGGGGATAGTGGGATCATCGGTATCGTTCCAATGGAGGTTGAGATCCCCAAGAAAGAGATTTTTTGAGTTGGATAATGAGGATTGTGTCAGGAGCTCAGATAAGTACTCGATGAAGGGCTGGGGGGGGCCGGAGGGCGATAGATGTTGTGTAGACGAATTGGGTGGGAGTTTTGGGTTGTCAGTTCAGCTTCCAGGTATTCACAGGAGGAGTAGCCAGAATTATTGACAAGGGATAGCTGAAGTTCATTTTTAAAGATAATGGCTAGACCACCCCCAACTCTGTCAGGTCTATCTTTTCTCAGAATAGAGTATCCTGGAGGGGAGAGTAGGTCAAGTATGCTCGTTGAGTGGTCTTTGAGCCAGGTTTCTGTGAGGAATGCAATGTCAATGGATTCACTCAGGATAGTTTCCGAAATTTCCGTGGCATGTTGGACTGCGGGGCGAAAGTTGACAAGCATACATGTAAGTGGTGTGGGGTTGCATATGGTGGGTGGGCAAGTGTGGATCGACGTGAGTTGAGGCGGTGGTCTGGGGGAAGCGGGGGAGGAGGGGATTCTATTAGTCCCTAAGATAACAGGGATGTGGGAGTAGGGGAGTGGAGAATTGGTGGTTGGTAAGCTAGGAAGGTAAGAGTTGCGTAGGTCGGAGAGGTCGGACGGGGAGAGATGGTTCGAGGTGCGGTGAGGTCTATGAATACGGCAGCAGAGAGGAGTTGATCTCCAATAATTGTGTTTGGTGTTAGGGATTTTCGGGGGGGAATTTTTGGGGGGGATTTTTGGGCAGGGCTGGGTGGGGATTTTATGGTGAGGGAGGGTTCTGGAGCTGTTGGAGATAAAGTCTTTCCTGAATTGAGAGAATTTAGTAATCAAATTAGATAGGTCAAGTTCGATGTTGTTTAGGCTCTGGGCAATTAAGGTGAGGGGAGGTATCGAGGGGGTGGTCTGGGTTAGTTACGGAGGGTGGATTGATGTGTGTGGGTGGAGATAGGGAAGTGAGTGTGGAATGAGGGGTGATGGGGCTGTTAGGTGTGAGGGGTTCGGTAATCAACTTGGATAGGTCAAGTTCAGTGTTATGTAGGCTCGTGTCAATTGGGGTGGAGGGGGGTAATGAAGGGGCGTCGGCGGGGGTAGGGAAAGATCTGGGTTAGTTGCAGAGGGTGGACTGATGTGAGAGGGGGGAGATAGGGTAGTGGGAGTGGAGTGAGGGGTGACAGGGCTGTTAGATGGGAGGGGTTCAGTAATCAATTTAGATAGGTCGAGTTCACTGTTGTGTAGGTTCGGGGCAATTAGGGTAAGGGGAGGTATTGAAGGGGCGGGGGAAGGGAATGGTCTAGGGGTAGGGAGTGGTCTGGGTTAGTTGCGGAGGGTGGACTGAGGTGTGAGGTGGGAGATAGGGACATGAGGTTAAGAACTTCAGGAGATGTGGTCAGAGAGGATAAAAGGGCATAGAGTGAGTGGAGAGCGGATATATAGGGGTGGGGGGTTGTGTACTTATCGGGGGTTGGGATAAAGGATTGGGAGGCAGAGTTAGGAGGGCCTGAAGGGGCAGGATAGGGGGGATGGGGAGGAGAAGAGGGTGTACGGGATGGGTAGGAGGAGGGGGGTGAGGAGTTGTGTTAGGGGATTGAAGGGCAAGGACGGTGGAGTACGTGAGTAGTTGGGTAGGGGGGAGAGGTTGTGGGGTCAGGCAGAGGCGGGGTTGTGGGAGGGGAATGATAAGTAGATGGAAGGGATTGGGGGCAACCGTTTTTAGTGGAGGGGTCCGAGGAGTGTGAGTTCCGGGTGTTAGGTGGAGAGAGGAAAATTAGAGGGGGATGAGAAATAGGTAATGTTGGTTGGGGGATGCCATTTGCTGTAGTGAGGTCCAGGGAGGGTGATGGTAAAGTCGATTGTTGGAGGATGGTGTTAGCTGGATGGTTGCGGGTAAAGGTGAAGTGAGGGGGAAGGGGGGAGGGAGTGGTTGGAGGGGTGTTATTCAGTAGGGGAGAAGGAGTGTTAGGCACTGAGTGGTCAAGGCGGAGAGACATAATGCTGAAGTGGTGTTCGAAGATGGAAAGGTGGGATACCGTGGCTTGTATGAGGATGTTACCTGTTTTGAAGATGGAGATATCAATATCACCAAGAAAGGCTGGGGAGGGAGTGGTGGATATTTTGAATCCATATGGTATTTTGATTGATTTAGAGATTGGGAGGTGTTGTAGGAAGATGCTTTTCCATTTGGAAGGACGTTTGGAGTAAAAGATGTAGTTGGTTATAATGGGGGAGGTGAGGCTGAGGTAGTTATCAACAATGAGTGTTTCAGGGTTACGGATAAGGAGTTTATGTTTTTTTTGGTCTGTTGCTTTGTTTGTAGTGGCCCAGGTTTCTATGAAGTGAGTACGGGGGGCAATTCCCCTTATGTTCTGGACTCTTGTGCCTTTCTTCACCACGCTTTGGAGTTTTGGGGGAGTCAAACGATGATGGGCGCTGCCGTGGATCTGAGTGGCCCCTGATGGGTGGGAGTCTCAGCAAATATATATTTATGGCTTCATAAATCTAACTTAGAGGCTTGTGTCACGCATGTACCATTTTGGGTGGTACAAATGTGAGGCAAGCCTCTCGTAAATATGCCCCTAAACATTTAAAGCAATTATTTGCCTAACACTTGTCCCAGGGTCACAGAAAAATGTCAGAAGTTAGATCCAACTTGATGACTGGACTCCAACTGATTGGTTAATATCCTTAATACATTGATTCGAATTCATTTTAAGATGATTAATACGCAGGTAAAACAATTAATCCTCACGGCCACAACAGAGGTGTTAAGATTAGTACATTGCAAAGTGAGTACCATTGAGTTGGGTAACAATAAACATCTGTTATTCAGCGCCAAGATACCTACGGGTATACGTGCACTTTACAAATACACCTGTTATGTTATGTTATGTTAGAAACCCTAAAAAATACTCCCCAATATGAATAACACTAAAATTCAGATTCAGGGCAGCAACAGAAAATAAAGGCAGACACGAGGTAAGTGGTATAATACTTAAAGAGAACATCCTTCCCTTCAATTCCTACAACGCCAATTTCTACTGAACAATTCTCATATCTAGCAAAACATACAGGGGGAAACATTATGGCCACATTATGGCTACGCCAATTCCCTGAGTGAAACATGACTGAAACTCTGTTTTTGTAGTGTAAATATATACTCTGTAATCAGAAATGCTATAATTGATTACATAATAAATATCCATAGTATATGATAGTTTAGGCAATCACAAATGATGATAACAGCCATAAACATTTCTAGGCACCGTTTCCAGAGCGAGCACAAGTCGCGGAAGAAAACGCCGTCAGCAGGTTAAAAAGCCCGCCGGTCCCCAGAGGATGCCTGTAATAGGGGTTTTTAAGTTATAGGTTCGTTTGACCGATAACAACGACAGAAGAGTGGTAAGTCATTGACCTACCCTCCCAGGCTGCTAATTTAGCAACCTCACTTAAGCACAGGTCCTGAAGAAAGCCCCCGACCCGGCTGGGCACACATGGGGCTGAAACATGTCGACCACTCACATGGACAAATAAGTGCGTTAGATCAGTAACTTTTTCTTCATACGCACTACCTTGATTTTACCTTGCCCCATCTCCAACTGAATAAAGTTTTTTCTAGTCTGGAGATGCAGGTAATTTTAATTTGAACTCACCTCACTTAACCACTATTTATCACTGATCAGTACTGTATCACCAGTTGGTCTACTTCCAGGTGGAGGATAGCATATTAAAAAAAAAACAATGATGATGCTGTCACGTTGATATACAAGGCGAATAATCAAGATATACCGCCCGACCACCTATGTACGTGAATGAGGGTTTTTAAGACGGCCACCATACCTGACCCTGGTTACACAGGTACAAGTGATCCATTCTCTCATGATTATTGATAGGCTGTGATGGCCACATCAGATGACATTTGATATTTTCATAAAGGAGAATTTTGCGACATCTCAGACCCATTGAGCCACTGGGGTTGCTCAGTAGATCCATGGAGTAGGATGTGCTGGGAAATAGATCAGTAATTATTATTCATATCAGAAGAGTTGTGACTCCTCCAATGTAAGATGAACATCACATTTCAAATAATCTTTAATTCATCATAGGTTTCGTTTTTATCTAGCATTTGCCATGGGGATCTGGCCGAAATACAAGAAAGTTTCTCAAAGTTATGTTTGTTTCACAATTCGTCTCAACACATAATAAAGACATTTCACCTTCCCTTAATCAGAACATTTAATCAAACAAGCACATATTTAGAAATCCAATTTCCCAATATCTTATACAGTATTAATGTGTTTCTATGCACACTATTTCCCACCCAGGTTTCAACTTTTGCAATTTTCCCCAAACTTATTTTTTTCTAATCAACCCACATTCTAAAAGAATTTTTTTTTCCTGCCACAAATTTTAGTTAATACAATCTTCTGTATTCAGAACAGCAGTACTCCAGGTAATATTCACCAAATATAGGGGGGCAGATTTACAAGCCCCTTGCGTCACTTTTACTCTGCCGTTGCGTCACTGCTTGAAGCAGGCGTAAGTAGTGACCCAGTGTAGTGGGAATAGGCCTCAACACGCATTGCTGGAGTTGCGTCGTGCTTGTGACACGACTCCAGCAATGCGTGACTTTTCCTCCAACAGATGCGTCAGAAATTCTGACTCATCTGTCAATCCTTGCGCCATAGTGCGCCGTATTGTAAATACGGCGCATCTATGGTGGCGCAAGGGTTTCTGAGGGTGGCGCAGGGAAAGTGAGGCATCTATACAGATGCGTCACTTTCTTGTAAATCTGCCCCAAGGTGTGTTCTGAGAGCATGGTGGAAGGAGAGAGTTTCTTGCAGATATAGTAACAATAGTGAACTTTTGTATTTACTAATTTCTTAATAATCACCAATTGTGATCCATAATAATGTCTGAGGAAACGGGTGTGTTATAGGTGGGTAAGTTCAGATGTTTTGTGATAGAACTTGTCTTTCTGAAGACATATACAAGACTTCACCCTAAATCAGAACATTGTCATTTTGACGGCTCCACTGAAAACACTGGTGCAGTAGGGGGCTATATACGCAGATGCAAGCTCTCTGCCATCAAAAATTCAATGTTTGAATGTACAACTTCTGACACTCCTTCTCCTCTGCCTCTTCTGGATATGTGGAGTAATGAGGGACGCTCTCAGTCCTTCTGTCCATTGCCAGGGGACCGGGGGAATACCTTCTGCAGGTATTACGTCTCTCCAAAGTGTCCAGATGCAGGCTCTGTGTCTTTTGGGCTCTTACAGCTGCCTATTCACCTCAGGGCATCATGCCATATGTCTGTTGACACCAGGCAAATAAAGCAAAGCAGCAGGCTGGACTACCATTCTTGTCCTGGACTGCACTTGACTGCAATGACTGTCCTGGGGCCTCTGACGGCTTTTATCTTGATGTGGGCTCAGATGTTATTTCTACTGTTCTGTGATTAATACTTGCACACATTCACCAAATCCCCCCACTGCTCAGACCCTCTTAGTTGAAGAAATATAACTGCATCTGGATCACACCTTCTCCTTTGCAGTTATTCTATTACCCACTTGTTTGCTTTTCCAAACCATATGATTTTTCATGTATGTTTGCTAAAATATAATTTTATATAAATACTTATATCAACTATGGCATGGTCCAAACTTTATTAAGCTAATCTCTTTTAAGTCAGTTTAACATATGTTGCTAGAAACAATTAACATTAAAACATTTGTAGAAAATAAAAAGCACTTACTGTGTTGCGGGAGAAAACTAAAGAAATTCCCCATATGTGTGGGCAATGGACCGAAGAGCAATACAATATTCTGGATTGTATGTGGGAGCCACCTATATATGATATTGCTCCCTCCAGGCTGTTTTGCAACCATGGAAAAGCTTCTCATTAATCACCTGCGCTGATCCCTTGATGGCACACGATCCATAGCAGAGTCCATCCTCCGCTTCGTAATAGCTGGTTAGTGCCATTGGAAAATTACCACCTTTCATTCAAAGAAATCATCAACTGTCAAGCCAGTCGAATTCTCAGAGGACAGCTGTGCAGCTGTGAGAATGACACACCTACCTGTGAATGGCATCCTCTTGAAGATGATCAACACCGTAAACTTAAGGCACCTTGACTATAGTCAAGTTACTCCTGAATTAAAGAAATATATGGTGTAACATATATATGTCACATGCTTTTGGAAAGTTGACATTGACGTTTGTGTGAATTCATGATAGGCTTAATTTCAAGTAGTTCAAGGTAATAGTACAAATGTAGAGACACCATCTCATTGGTGACTTTTGCTCAGCCATTGTATCCCATGTTAACTGTCATAAACATAAAATTCCCAGGCAAAGCACTCTTGAAGCTTTCTCCTCCTGCATTCCTCTCCCTCTCCCATGCACCAGCTTTCATATTCCATTTTCCCTCATCACTTGTCCCTCGTCTGTTCTTCATGTTTTGCCAGAGGGGGCAGTACCTTGAAGCCACTTTTATTTCCCAATATCGCATCATTGACACTTCCCCATGTTTCTTCTCTTCCTTACACTGCTTCCTTTGTCCGATCACCCCTTTCTTTATACCATTCGCAGCAATCATCAAGAGCAGTTGAGACAAAACCCCCAAGTGACGTATGCCTGGCATTCATAAATACTCATAATTTTGGAGAATTGTCTTCTTTAAACCCAAAATTTGCAGTTTTTCATCTTGAGACACAGAAAACTAATACATTTGCTTACTGGAGGTGCTGACTGGCCATAATGTGCATATGTAAACAGACAAGAAGTCCTACACAATGACACCAAAGCATTAAAAGAAAGGGATCATGATTAGGTCTTACCTACAGACTGCTTTGTTAAACAAATATCTTTGCGATAGCAAGACATAGAGTGGGCTTTGGGTCAGCTCTTTGATTACCATTGGTTGACTTTCTCGTTGGTCTTATTTGCTTGCTTAATTTTCAGTGGTTGTCTTTCTTCTTCTTGTGTTTGTCTTTCCCCAGAGCATAGCTACTTTAACATCCTTTTAATTGGATAAGTTGTAATCTTACACTGTTTACACTAAGAGAACTAGTTTTAATTTTTTTTTATAACACTCCGTCAAAGTGCATGTGTTTATTTTCTCTATCACTAACGTATTGCTTCCCACCTCAAAAGTAGGCCTGGATGGAACTCACGGAATTTCACTGCGTGCAATTCCGCAGTTACATAAAAAGTCTGCAAAATTCTGCGGAGTTCTCAGAATGAGCTGAAAATGCACGTCATGCTGCTTGTGCTGCAAGTTAGTGTCAGTAGCCCGTTCCGGGCTGAAAAATCAGCATGATTGGCACATCCTAGTGTGCAAACGCACAGCCATTTTGTTTTATCTAGCCTGCTCCTGCTATATTATCTTGACTTAGTCCTGCTTCAATCCCATCCAATCCACCTCATCTAATCACTTTTCTTAATCATCCCCACCTTTTCTTTACTTTATTTATTACTTTTTGATTTTTCCTCCGTGTATTTACATTTCTGTGTATTATGTTTTTTGTGACTTCTTTTTACTTTGTTTTTGTTATCCTTTCCTGACCTGTACTCTCTGTGTGTGTATGTTGATATATATATATATATATATATATATATCTATATATATATATATATTATCTACTGGCGGTCGCCAGTAGATAGTTATAGTTAGGACCTATTTTCCATAGGAAATCCGCAACATTCTATTTGAAATAACATTGGCGCCGGTTGACGAATCTTCGCAAAATTTTCCAACTTGTTGGGGCGCTCCGGTCCACTCCTATCCTGAAAGTCTCGGGGTGATTCGGTAAGCGGGGGCCGAGAAAAAAGGGGGGTCCCAAAACTTGTTTTCCCCATGAAATTATCCATAGGAACCTTTAGTCGCAGCTACAGCCCGAACTGCTGAACGGAATTACACCAAATTTGCCAAAAAGGTAGCCCTTGGTTCAGGGTCGTGCCTTTTGCTTAAATGGTGTAAATCCATTCAGTAGTTCCTGAGAAATTTGAAAAAGAAAACACATATATATCTGGGCGGAGACTAACCACACATGTCATCGTGAGATCTGATTCGCTGTCAGCACTTCATCCTGGAATTGCTGGCAGCCATCTTGGGACCAATATAAATGATAGTACCCCATTGAAATGCATTGTAGTGAATCAAAGATTTTGAGGGTTACCAAAAGGAGAACTATAAAGGGTGATAACAGACTTTAGTTACATTAGAATTCATTTGTTGATGGTACCATACTAATTTCAGGAATTGTGGTGTGTTCTAAGGTGATTTTACCCTGTGAAAAACCTTCTGCTGGGATATCATGAATCATGTTTGAGAGAAAACTATTTTCACATGCTTGTCCCATACAGTTTTGGAAGGTGCTCCAGAAGCTAAAATGAGAGCATATTTTCTGTAAATTCACATTATCTTTCTCAGTCATGTGAGAATGAAGTCTGACATTCTCAGTAAAACATGTACATCCAACAAGGGCAGAGACTGTCAGTTGATTCCTTTGTGTTCTACTGCAGCTTCCCAGAGTGTTCTAAAGAACAACTAGAGTGCTAACAGCCTTACTTATGACAAAAGTATGGCACACCTGAAGCCATCTTGGATGGAATAAACTGGTAACACTTAAAACATGTAATTTAAAAAGGAACAAAATGATGGGGTTCATTTTGTCATAGAATTATGGTTAGTGCTGTAGAAAGAAAAATTAGGACATGTTTCAAGTGTGATCTCAAATATCTTCCTGTTATATTTCAACAGGAGCAGCCTGTCAGTTGATGCCTTTGTGTTCTACTGCAGCTTCCCAGAGTGTTCTAAAGAACAACTAGAGCGCTAACAGTCTTACTTATGACAAAATGATGGCACACCTGAAGCCATCTTGATTGGAATAAAATGGTAACACTTAAAACATTTAATTTAAAAAGGAACAAAATGAGGGGGTTCATTTTGCCATAGAAATTATGATTAGTGCTGTAGAAAGAAAAATTAGGACATGTTTTAAGTGAGATCTCAAATATCTTCCTGTTATATTTCAACAGGAGCAGCCTGTCAGTTGATGCCTTTGTCTTCTACTGCAGCTTCCCAGAGTGTTCTAAAGAACAACTAGAGTGCTAACAGCCTTACTTATGACAAAATTATGGCACACCTGACGCCATCTTGATTGGAATAAACTGGTAACACTTAAAACATTTAATTTAAAAAGGAACAAAATGATGAGGTTCATTTTGTCATAGAAATTATGATTAGTGCTGTAGAAAGAAAAATTAGGACATGTTTTAAGTGAGATCTCAAATATCTTCCTGTTATATTTCAACAGGAGCAGCCTGTCAGTTGATGCCTTTGTGTTCTACTGCAGCTTCCCAGAGTGTTCTAAAGAACAACTAGAGCGCTAACAGTCTTACTTATGACACAAGTATGGCACACCTGAAGCCATCTTGATTGGAATAAACTGGTAACACTTAAAACATTTAATTTAAAAAGGAACAAAATGAGGGGCTTCATTTTGCCATAGAAATTATGGTTAGTGCTGTAGAAAGAAAAATTAGTGCTAAAACACTACCCCCAGCACGACACCCTACACTACCCAAACATAACTGCACTACCCTAAACCCTAAAACACTACCACCAGCACGACTCCCTACACTACCCAAACACCACTGCACTACACTAAACCCTAAATATACCCCAGCATGACCACCCACACTACACAAACACCACTGCACTACCCTATATCCTAAAACACGACCCCCTACACTACACAAACACGACTGCACTACCCTAAACCCTAAAACACTACCCACAGCATGACCCCCTTCACTACACAAACACCACTGCACTGCACTAAACCCTAAAACACTACCCCAGCACTACCCCTACACTACCCAAACACCACTGCACTAACATAAACCCTAAAACACTACCCCAGCACGACCCCCTACACTACGCAGACACCACTGCACTACCCTAAACCCTGAAACCCTACCCCCAGCACAACTCCCTACACTACCCAAACACCACTGCACTACCCTAAACCCTAAAACCCTACCCCAGCACGACCCCCTACACTACCCATATGCCACTGCACTACCCTAAACCCTAAAACACTACCACCAGCACGACCCCCTACACTACTGCACTACCCTAAACCCTAAAACACTACACCCAGCACGACCCCCTACACTACCCAAACACCACTGCACTACCCTAAACCCTAAAGCACTACCCCAGCACGACCCCCTACACCACCCAAACACCACTGCACTACCCTAAACCCTAGAAAAGAAACCCCCACCCCATGCCCAATCCCCCTTACCTCTCACTCCTCATGGTTCCTCTCTCCTCGTGGTTCCTGCTTCACGTCATCTCTGAGGGGCGGTGCACGTCGTTGTGAGGAAACAGAACAGCCTCTGTTTCCTTACAACGACATGGATCGTCTACATGTTTTTAGAACACATGGTCATTTACCATACATACCTTTACAACAAAATTCGTTGTAAAGGCATGCGTGGTAAATGACCATGCGTTCTAAAAAATGCGTAGTAATGTCTTTGTGATGTACAACGCATGCGTGGTAATGCATGCATTGTAATGGTATCGCAAAGTAAAAAAGTCGTTGTAACGGCTGTTTACCGATCGAAGCTGGCCCCTGTTCTTCAGTGAGACGTTTATTTGATTAACTAGGAGGAAGGAATGTGATTTTTTTACCGAAAAGTGCATTCCCGGCTGTTGTATTGTGAAAGTGTCCGCGTGGCCTGGTTTCACTTCCGGTGAGAGAGTGGAAGAGTCTGTTTGGATCTAAAGGAGTTCTGTTGTTGGACTGGGCCGGCGCGACATGTCATCAGAAAACATAGCTAATGGAAAGCGTCCTCCCTGAAGTGTGGAGCAGTGCCATGAGAGGTTAACGAGTGTGCGTCCCACCGCAGTATGACCGTACCGCGTGACCCATGTGCCGCCTCCAGGGTACGGGAGGCAGAAGCGGCATCGCAGGTCCTCTTGAAGACCGTTGTAGCACTAATTCTACATTTTGGTACTAGGGCATTTTAACTTCGTTGTTCCTGCCAGATACAAAGAGAAGATCCTGTGTTATTCAGTGCCCTCGTTACCTTTTTTGTGGGTTGTGGTGCTTGTCACTTCGCTGCCCCGCCGGTGCACACGACTGGGGACCCCACCTCATGTGCCATCTGCAGGGCCTCTGCCCTCGGATCACTGGTTTCGGTTTCTGGAGTGGCAACATAAACAGTTGCTCCCAAAGGACTAGCCTGAACACTTAGGTGAATATCCCCTGCACCAGCATTCCACGGAAATTCTTTCCTAGCTCTCCCATGTCAACGAGCACGGCTCCGCTCGCGACACCGTATGACGTCATCGGAGCCATAAGAGGACCTCGTCGGCGTGCTGACGTCAGTTCCACCCATTTTTTCCGTTCCACCGAGGCAAACAGGGGACCGAGACATTTTCACATGTATACATAGTATAATAAATATATATATATTCACTGAAAAAACCATAGGTTTCAGGCATGTTATAGTTAGAAATTAGCATTTAAAAAACCTTAGAAATTCACTGAAAAAACCATAGGTTTCAGGGGCGTTATAGTTAGTTGGACATTTCACTCGTACAAAACCATAGAAATTCCCCCGTTATAGTTAGTTCAGCTAACTATAACTCGCGCGCCCGGAATGCACTGCTGATGACGTCACATATTACATCACTCATGACATGGTCAGTGACATCACTGATGACATCACTGATGACATCACTGATGACATCATCCAGTGAATGTGTGTTTTTCTGAAAATTAAATATGTTTTATATATGTATATCTCAAGGTCGATGGAAGAATAAATGGGTATATAAGTGTCTAAATGGATGATTTGTTTTGTAAAATTGATTGTATAACTGACTAAGTGTATCTTAGTGAATACATGGGTTAGTGAGTAATGTTTAAATATGAAAATATCTGTATCAGTCTCTCACTTTGTGTATAAGTGGCTGCATGGGTTGGTGAGTAGCTACATGAGTGTCTATATGGGTTATTAGTTGGTTTTTGGAGTATCAGTATGAGTGTCTGAGTGTCTGTATGGTTCGGTGGGGGTATTACTTAGTGCATAAATGCATGAATGAGTGACTCACTGTTTGTATGTGTTGAAGACAGCATGTGTGCAGTACTGTATAGGTGGATGAGTATGTGTATGGGTCTGTTAGTGAGTGAATGACTGTCTCAATAGTGTCTTTATGAGTAACTACATATGTTTTAAACTAGTATATGTGAGTATTGGTGTATATAAGTGAGTATATGTGAGAGTGAGAGATTGGAAGAGTTCCTGTACAAATAAGTAGGTGTTTATATAAGTGATTGTTTAAGAGAGTAAGTATGTGTAAGTTTCTGTAGAAGTAAGTGTGGTAGTGTGTGTATAACTGTATATGCAAGTAAATGGATGTTTGATACTTTGTTTGCATGTGTGACTATGTGTGTGAGTAACTCTATGGATGAGTGGCGGTGTGTAACAGGATGTATAGGTGTATGAGTACATATGATGAGTGAGTATATGTATGAGTGACTGTATAGGGACTGTTGGTGAATGAGTGGATGTGTGTGTAGATCTTGGAATTAATTGAATAGGTGTGTTGTAACTGGTATTGGTATGTCCATTGTTTTGAAAATGTTAGTTTATATTTTTGAGTGTGTGTATCAAAGGTTATATTAGGGTGAGAGGAGGTCTGCCACTCTATCACAAGGATGATGTCATCAGTGATGTCATCAGTGATGTCATTTGAGATGTCATCAGTGATGTCATGAGTGATGTCACTGACCATGTCATGAGTGATGTAATATGTGACGTCATCAGCAGTGCATTGCGAGTCGCGCGAGTTATAGTCAGCTGAACTAACTATAACGGGGGAATTTCTATGGTTTTGTACGAGTGAAATGTCCAACTAACTATAACGCCCCTGAAACCTATGGTTTTTTCAGTGAATTTCTATATATATATATATATATATATATATATATATATATATATATATTTTTTTTTATACCAAAACGCCCTTGCGCTCAAGTAAGCACTCAACGCTGTCCTCACCTTACGATAATCTTTGCCTCATGCAGCTTGCTCTCATTCAGTCCAAAACTGCTTCCATGCTTGACGCGTTTCGAGGCACCACGCCTCTTAGTCATGAGCTTGAATCACAAAGGCACAGACAACATCACCTGTTTGTTCCTTAATTTATTTGGTGGAACCGCCTTTAGTGGGCGTGGCTGACACTAGTTGTCTTCTAGCATGCTGGTAGTCGTAGTCCATCTAGACTACCGTAAGGTGAGGACAGCGTCGAGTGCTTACTTGAGCGCAAGGGCGTTTTGGTATAACACATTGGAACGCGGCTGCCCGAGCCGCGGTAACAAGAGGAGCACCATTTCCGAAGTTGGGAAAGGCTGTGGAGGGCAATGTTCCCTCTGTGTGAAGCACGCTGTCCTAATGCAAAAATAAGCCCGCACTGAAGAAGTCCCTTCCTAATAAAGGACATTAAAGCTTTTAAAATTCACAGAGGCACGGAGCCTACTATAGGTAATTACTAGTACTCACCTGATGGACTACGACTACCAGCATGCTAGAAGACAACTAGTGTCAGCCACGCCCACTAAAGGCGGTTCCACCAAATAAATTAAGGAACAAACAGGTGATGTTGTCTGTGCCTTTGTGATTCAAGCTCATGATTAAGAGGCGTGGTGCCTCGAAACGCGTCGACCATGGAAGCAGTTTTGGACTGAATGAGAGCGAGCTGCATGAGGCAAAGACTACCGTAAGGTGAGGACAGCGTTGAGTGCTTACTTGAGCGCAAGGGCGTTTTGGTATAAAAAAAATATATATATATATATATTTATTTAATGTAACCCTATTATTAAAATATATATTTTACATTATATTACATTTTGGAGGTTATTTTTTTAAATTCACTACCATAAAAAGTATACATACATAAAATATTGAGAAAATATTGTGAAATCAGCTGCAAATGTGAATAATTTACCAAATTAATTAAATATAAAAAACTATAAAATCTAAAAAAACAGACATTTACTAAAGATATTATAAAAATTCAATAAATATGTCTATTTATAAGCAAATAGTATACAAGGTAAAAAATAATAATAATAATATTAGTTATATTAAAAAAAGTATTGAAGCTTGGGAATAATAGATATATTATTCCCAATCCATTGTTTGCAACAGTAGTGAAAGAGTAGACTTTCAGAGGGGTTACATTCACTATGCCCACTCCAAACAGGTCCATAGGTGGGAAGGTATTGGACTTAGGAGGTGTAAGATTTACTATTGCACCTCCAGTTTGTGCAACTGTAGGAATGCGTTGGACTTTGGAGGAGTAAGATTTACTATTCCCACCCCAGTCTGTGCAACAATAGGAAAAGTGTTGTACTTCGGAGGAATTAAATTTACTATTCCCACCCGTAGGAAAAATACTTCACTTCAAACACATTGCATATTTGAATAACTCTATTAATTTAGAACAAGTATAAAACTCTTAATATGAACATTATTAATTAACCAATGCATACAAACTGAAGACATGGTTGGTTTCCCATTGCCTACTCAGTCACCTACTAGTACTTCACTTCATCATTCTTTCTGTCCCAGCCTACCCAAAAATGTAAGTTCCATCTCGGCATGTGCCACATTTTGTCTGCCCAAGTGACTTATGTTTCATGGTTTTCATTATGCATTTATGGTTTCAGTTTTTTTTCTTCCGTCAACCACTGTGACTAAGCAACACCGTAGTACATGATCAGTGACACCCAAACAATCCATAGAGAAACCACTACCAAGCTCAATCCCTATAGCTTACCTTCCCACTGTCAAATGAAGGTATTTGTTGAAAATAATTTGTGGTGGAGGCCAGAGTGTACTGTGGGATGAAGGGCCTGATTTAGAGTTTAGCAGATGGGATACTCTGTGACAAATGAGAGGAATAAAATAGCATATCCCGTTTGCTGTACTGTAGTGCATAATTTATATTATATGTACTGTCTACTGTTATACGGCAGACAAGATATCCGTTAACAGCCATGTGTGTGATGGAGTATCCCATTTGCCAGACTTTATAAGTCCATATTTGGAGTCTGGATTCAGGATAGAATTGAAGAGGGAGTAGGAAAAGAGCAGAGCCAATGGAATAATGATAATAATTTCATAACATGTCTTTACAGCTGTCCCAAAAATCTGCTGCAGAGTATCAGACCCGCCAGCATGGCTCCATTAATAATGCACATATGAAGGAATCGGCCTGAAAAGGTTATTTACAACCTCCTAATCGCCTTCCACAAAATGAAGAGTCGGTCAGACAGTAGAGAATACAAACAGTTGTTTATTAGCAATACTCTGCAGAGGAGTCCAATCTGACCTGCACCCTAAGATGTCTGGCGAGGGACTAGCCCCCCAACAGTCTGCTATGCATAATCATTCCTCCCAAGGACCTCCCAACCAAGCCCACAATGGAAAGTTACCGGCTTAGGCCGAACATGAACAAAGGAGGCACAGAAGGATGGGCTACCACCTGCTTGATGGGTACACGCTATCACTATCTCAAGGTTGCCGTGCTGGGTTTCGGCGTCTCCTAACATGGGAGCAGAGCTACACACAAGGATAGGTATGCGAGGGCAGAATGGCCTACTCATTAGTAAGTCAGAAGGCAACCTTGAACAGAAAAGAAAATAATAACTGAATACAGTGTTCTGCTGAGGCAAGCAATACGAATAATGAGGCCTAGTACAGACACAGCCTAATAGGGATTTCGAAATTCAAAATGGAGTCACACTCGCTAACTGAAGCTCGCACATTGCAGGGAACTTAGTGGGTTGTATATATTGGATACGAATGGTGTCTAATTTAGCCGCACACTGCTAACCTAATATAACGTAGAACAAGTGTATAGCGAGAATGGGATTTTCAAACCTAACACATATAGTCAAGTAATTATGCAGCATATATATGCCTTACTCATTAATGGCAGCTAATCCATTTATTAACACATAAAATGTCTGTTCAGTTTCACCCTATGAAATCCTTTAAACTAAAATTATTTTTTATTATGTTTACATTCCTTGCAGTCAGTACTATTGCATTATGAGATGCATATGTGGGAAAAACTTGGCCCTGCGACTAATCACATCAGAAATTCCAGGGTCCCTAGGGGGCCAGCAATGTTCTGCTACTGTGTCACTAAAGACAATATAAACAAGTGTTTTCACTGAGCATCACAATTCGTGTTTTTTTTTTTCTTCTTGATCACACAGCTACTTCTCCTGCTGGAGCCAGCAAACAATCCTGGTGAAAGATAGCAGCCCGGCTGTGGTGCCAAAAGTTGGCGGCCGTGGCAGCTCACTGGTGGCCTTAGAGGAGGACGAGGAGGAGGAGGCATGGCCTGTACTTCTATGGGCCGCCAGCCAGTCCCACCTCCAACCTGGCAATGCCACTGCTGCCACCTGCAGATGAGGTCCATTGCCACTCGGGGCCAGAACTCCACCAGGAGCCTCCTACCCCCTTCATCAACCCACCGTCCTCCATCTCATTCCCGGTGAGCTGGCACTCATCAGAGGTGGCCACCAGAACCTGGCCTGGGAGGTGGACGATGTCCGAAAGGACCTGGATGCCCTCAGAAACCTCGTTTATTGAACAATTTTTGGTGGGTGGACTTGTTGTGCTTGGAGGGGGTTAGAAGGGGAGTTAGAAAATGGGAATTTTGGTGGTTTCGCTTGGGGAGGATGGCGGGCCTGTTGTGTGTGGAGAGGGTGGGTTTCTCATGTTAAAAAAATAAAGGGGCCTTTATCTTCTTTAGTATCTGTTTTTGCATTTCTTGTTAGTATACCATTGTGGTTTATGAGAGCAAGACTAGAAGCTGTCCTCTGAAATTGTCACACATTGTGATGTACATCCACGTTTCTCCCAAGACTTTCCCTACCTGAAGTCCTTTGCCATGTATTTATTCTTCAGTAGGTTTCACTTACCTCTTCCTGCAGTAAAGTATACCCCACTACTAGAGTGGCAACGGAAAACTGACTATAATATATATGTTTGGCTTTATTGCTTGATGAGGTTTTGCAGCAGCCAACCACCTATCAGTGATACTTGTATACTAATAAGTTACTGCCCTTGTCCTACCCTCTATAACTATTGACCGCTAATAGGGTCTGCCAAGTGCCAACAACATACTCAAAAATCCCACTCTCTCCTTCCTGAGAACAACTTTAGTATGAGGGGGCATATGGGTCAAAGGTTTTACGTCGCCCTTGCGCCACACAAGGAGACGCAGGACAACGCAAAATTTGCACCTTCCTAGTGGAGAGAGGATGTTCCATGCATACAACCACGGATTTTGGCACATTTCCATATTTGCCATGAGTGGTAAACCTAGGAATGTGTCCAAAATGCTGCGACATCCCAGGGGAGGCATAACAAGGAGAAATATCTCTTTTTCTCCATTCTGCAGGACACACCAAACAGGAAATATTCTCAAAGGTTTGTTTTTATGCAGGAAGGTGTCCCTTCCTGCATAAAAACAGTCCTACTTGCAGCACAGGCATGGTTGCGCCAATGCTGCGCTAGGCAGCACATAGTGTGCCAGTGTAAGGCGAGGACAAGAATGCACCATATAATGGTTAATATGGTGCATTCTTGCCCTGTCCCTGTCATACAACGCAGTGCAGCAAGGTGTCTTGTTGCACTGTGTGGCATTTTTATATATCTGCCGCTAAGTTCTTAACTAGTTCTTACCTGAATAGATTCAGCAATATCTGCCCCCTCTCTCAATCTTCACAAACCTTATTGCAGGTTTTTCCAAAGGGCCTTCTTAATGCTGGTGGTAGTGCTAACAGGGAAGACACCACAAAACGAGGTCCCACCTATTGCACCTTCCCAGGGGAGCATGGAGGTTCTCACACATTCACCCATGGATTTTGGTCCATTCCCAGATTTACCACGAGTGGTAGACCTGGGAATGTGTCAAAATGATAAGCCTTGCATGTGGTGGATTAAGAAGGAGAAATATCTTTATTTTTCCTTGTTTTTCCTCTTTCCATGTGTGCACCCATAGAAGAGAAAATAGCCTCAAAAGATTTTCTTTGTGCAGGAAGGTGTCCCTTCGATGAGCAGCATATCATCTTCACATCTGTTGCAGAAGGAAGGAGACAGTTCAGTTAACAAAGGCAACCAGTCCTTCAGCCCCAGAGTACCAAGTTATCTTATTGTTGTGGAAGCTATGGTTGAAAAATACAGATGCCAAAATGGACGGTGCATCTCCATTCTGCTTCTCGGAATGTCTGTCTTGGGTGCAGCGGTCCAAGCAGGAGTCTTATGGCGCTTTTGTGCAGATGTAGAGAAGGCCTTTGGAATGCAAAAAAGTAAATGTCAATATTGTGGAGTCAAGGGCAGGTAAGCTTCATGGCGGATGAGGATTTAGACTGGAGTGCATAGGCTAGTGCAGTTGTGTGCGATTAACTGAGAACTGGGAACAATATCTCCACCAATCCCAGACAAGTAGCTGCATGCACCTGGCTGATCAATCCCACAAATGTCAATACCATTTAGATGTGTGCATCCATCGTGTCCACTGACAGCCCCCCAGACCACAACCACTTAATTAGAGTTTGATATTAGAGCCAAAACCCTGCATTTTCTTAATCAATGCACCTCTTTCCAGTCCACAGGGGTAGGCCTCTTAGTCTTTGAGTCATGTTGTTCCCATTGAAGTAGATAGGCATTGTTCCTAACTTCCTTCTTCTAGCTGTTGTGTTAGTCACGTCCCAGGTGGTCATCAGTGATGTAATTTGAGATGTCATCAGTGACGTCATGAGTGACGTCACTGACCATGTCATGAGTGATGTAATATATGAGGTCATAAGCAGTGCATTGCGGGGGCATAAGTTATAGTTAGCTCAGGTAACTACAACTGCTGATTTTCACTGGTGTTGTACATGTGAAATCTGAGCATAACTAGAACGTGCCTGTAACCTTTGTTTTTTTCAGTGAATTTCTCAGTTTTTTTTAAATTCTACTTCCTAAGTGTAACGTCCCTGTAATCTTTGTTTTTTTCAGTGAATATTTAAGTGGCCCAATTCACAAAACGGCCTCCGCAGTTGTGGCGGAGGCCTCACAGTCGTGGTGGGGGTCCCTCCGTACAGGAGGTCCCGCCACGAGTGTGGGACCCCGCCACGACTGCGAGGTCTCCGCTGCGACTGCAGAGGCTGTTTGTGAATTAGGCCAAAGGTTTTTTTAATTTTCTTTCCTAACTGTAATCTGTAACCTTTGAGAGTGAGTGTGTGAGTGAGTAGATTAGTGTCTTAGTGGGGGTGTGAGTGAGTGTGTGAGTTTCTCAATTGGTGTGTGAGTGGATATGTTCATGGTTGTGTGGGTGTGGAAGTGGGTGCATATGTCTCTCACTGGGGGTGTCAGTGGGTGTGTGAGAGTCTGAGTGGGTCTGCGAGTGGGTATGTGAGTCTCTGAGTGGGTCTGTGATAGGGTATGTGTGTCTATGTGGGTATTAGAGTGAGTGTCTGAGTATCTTAGTTGGTCTGCGAGTGGGTGTGTGAGTGTCAAAGTGGGTCTCTGAGTGGGTGTTTGAGTGTGTCAGTGGGTCTGTGTGTGGATGCATGAGTCTCTCTGTGGATCTGTGAGTGGGTATGTGGGTCTCCGAGTGGGTCTGTCACTGGGTGCATGAGTCTCTGAGTGGGACTGTGGGTGGGTGTGTGAGTTTCTGAATAGGTCTGTGAGTGAGTGCGAGAGTGTCTGATTGGGTCTGTGACTGGGTGTGTGACTCACTGAGTGGTCTGTAAGTGCATGCATTACCATGCGAGTGAGTGTGTGAATGTATATATTGCAATGTGCGTGGCAGCTTTTTTTATTTTATTTTTTATCTGTAGGGTTCGCGACTCTGCCACGACGTTTCATGGGGGGTCGCGCTGAGCGCCGCGATGGAGTTGCAACTCCGACCACTTGAAAAAAAAACATATGGCTTTCTAAAACTCATAAACGTTCTCTTATACACACCCATAACAAATCCATGGGGTTATGGGTGTTACACACCCATAACACATCCATGGGGTTATGGTACTCCTACTCTGAAGCCTTCTACACTATTTACCTTCATACATCATCCTCGGGACACGGTTCCGCTCTACAAAATGGTGGGTGCAATGTTCTCTTCCACTTCCGAGCAGCATTGCCTTTAGCACGTGGAGCTGCGATGCTCCGCATCAGGGTCGCGAATTATCTCTGTCCCTATATATACAAATTTAGATTTCCTTTAATAGCTTCAAAACTACTTAATGGATTTACATCAAATAACAAAAAGGGTTCTTTCTGATCCAAGACCTACCTTTCTGCCAAATTTGGTGTAATTCCGTCCAGTGGTTCGGGCTGCAGTTGTGTCTAAAAATCTCTAAGGAAATTAACATTGAAAAAACACTTTTTTTGACCACCCCCTTTTTCTCAGCCCCCACTTGACAGATCACCCCGAAACTTTCCATGGGCAGCAAGAATCACTGGCACACTTTTGTGGGCAAATTTCATAAAGATTTGTCACATGGTGCCAAAGATATAGGCAAGTCCAAAAATGCTTTTCCTATGGAAACATGGTCCTAACGATAACTACTAACTGCCAGTAGGTAATATATATATGCTTGCAATTTATCCTCTGTTTGAAAACGCACTCTGAAACAGATTAATTGAGGCAAACCGGCATTCTTTATCTCAGAAAATGTTCAAAACCTTACGCGTTTCGGGGCAGCAGCCCCTTGGTCACAGGCATTTCATGAGGCTGCACAGTGTTGCTGGAAAGGCTTACTCCCAGCATGTGATTTATTCCAATTAGTGGGCTTCACAGGTGAGTGCAACATGTGTTGCATGCTGGGACATGTAGTCTGTTTCCCTTTAGTGGGTTTTGTCGTGCCTTTCAATAAAATTATTCCCTTTAATAGGTTCTGCGCTTTCCCAAGCTGTTCAGTTCATTTTTCTAGCCCTCCAGTGGGCCTCTGAAGAAAGAAATGTTCGGTGATTATGCATGTCTGTTTCTCCAACAAAAGACTCCGATTAGTTCTGTGTCCTTGTGGCCCCCTTTTAACCTTGAGGAGTGGTGCAGTCTTCACGGCTGGACAGCCGTAGTTTACAGTTTAAAAGAAATTTTATTTGTTGGTAATATATAAAACATGTTACAGTTATCGGAAAAATAATACATAAACAGTAAATGATGATATTAAATCATGTGAGGGGAAGGAGAAACAAGTGAGAAAGCGAGGGGGATAGAAAGATAGAGAAAATAAAGGGGGGAGATATAAAGCTCCATGGTGGTCTTAATAGAGAGAAATAACAAATATGTAGTTTAGTACATCTAGCCAACCGTACATTGTAGCTAACAATTAATCAATAACGTAGCATATTCAAGAAACTGAAATCTTAATATAATATGTAGAAAACAAAAATTATGGAATATCACGGAGGTCGGGCAACCTCTTGTTGAGCAGGAGACAAGGAGAAAGAACGTTTAGCACTGCAATCAATGAAGGACGTAACAGATGACCATATGATTGAACGCTTCATGGATAATTGAATGGGGTGAACAGACACTGTATCCAACCTGTGATGGTAACACACCACATACCACCAAGCCTGAAATGATAAAGACTTAAAGTCTTTCCAGTTTTTCGTTATTTGTTGGAAGGCCACTGCCAGTAGTACATCAACAATTTTGATATCAGAAACATTGTTTTCCCATATAGAGGATACACTACCTAGGAATAAGTGTGTGTAAGAAAAGGGAAAACTGGAACTAAATATGGAATTGATTTGGTCCCAAACAGATGTCCAGAACTTATGTACATGAGGGCAAGTGAAAAGCATGTGCTTTAAATCAGCTAGTGGAGATGAGCAAGACCAGCAAGTGTCCGGTGTCATGAAATGTCTTTTATGTAATGTGACTGGATGAAGGAGAAGCCTATTGTAAATAAAAAATAATGTCTGTGTGACATTAGCTGCCCTAGAAGTTTTCCTGATTTTGATCCATATCTTGCTCCAGAGAGAAAGGGACCACTCAACTCCAAAATCCTCCTTCCAAGACAGCTCAACCTTGGATTTAAATCTATCGAGATGTGGAGATCGCAGAAAGGTATATATGTTAGAAGCTCTAGGAGACGTAAGGAGAAAGGGTAATAAATTGTTAACTTCAGGAGATACGGAATGTAATTGAAAGTGGGAAAGTGGACTAGAAAGAGCCTGTATAAGTAAATTATACCTGGGAAGAAAGGAGGGGGGTAAATAGAAAAGGTGACTGGCCTCTGCGAAGGATAGCAGTTGATTATGAGAAAACAACTGATGCGTCCACACTAAACCTTTATTTCTCCAGGACTTCCAATAAAAAGGTTTCCCATGAATTAAAATGAGAGCATTATGCCATAGAGGAGAATTGAGAAAGGAATCTTGATCAGTAGGGGATGGAGATGGGAGAAAGCCCAAAAGCTTACATGTATGTTTGAGAATAGAAGTAGACCTAGAAGGAGGTCTGCGAGAAAAAGAAATAAATTCCTTAAAAGAGAAAGGAGAGATAAATGACCGTTCGAGTGAAACCCATACAGGACACTGCGTTGAGGTCTCAGAAAGCCATCTGGAGGCCTGACGAAGTAAGAAGGATTTATGGTAAGAAAGGAAGTCCGGAAAATTAACCCCACCTTCTTGCTTTAGTTTTCGTTAAACGTAAAAGGGACATACGGGGTGATTTCTTATTCCATAAAAATGAAATTAGCAAAGAGTTGACAATACCAGTGGAGAAAGCATCATTTTGATGGTATCTAAACGACCCCACCAGGAAAGATATAATGGGTGCCATCTAGTCGTCAAGGAAGAGATTTTTTGTAAACAATTCTCCATACAAAGAGATAGTGTAGATGATAAAGAAGGAGTGAAATGAAGACCCAAATATGTTATATGGTGTGAGTTCCAGGTAAAATTAGAAGAGCGGAAATCGTCTTTAAACGTATATTTTGTCAGGGGTAGTATCTCGCATTTATCCCGATTGAGCTTATAACCGGAAACAGATGCAAAAAGGTCTACTTCATGTAGGAAACCTGGCACAGAGGATTGAGGATCTGAAAGAAATAATAAAACATCATCAGCGTAAGCAGCTAATTTAATCTGGATGTCCTTGGATGTGAATCCTTTTATATCACTATTTTGCCGAATTCTGGACAGAAATGGCTCCAAGGCTAAATTAAAAAGGAACGGAGATAATGGGCAACCCTGACGTATACCTCTTTTTAACTCAAAGAAGGAGGAGGAAGAACCATTCACAGAAACAGCAGCTCGTGGATTAGAATATAAGATTGAAATTAAAGAAATAATTTTGGGTCCAAAACCAAACCATTCCAATGTATGAAATAGGTATGACCAATTGACCCGGTCGAATGCTTTCTCTGCATCTAAAGCTATTGCGGCTAATGAGTATGGGAGATGCAGAGATTTTGATAAAATATCAAAGAACAAACGGGTATTGTCAGAAAGGAGACGACCTTTAACAAAACCTGATTGCTCAGGTCCTAATAACTGGGGAAGGAATGAGTAGACGAATAGCAAGAGCCTTGGAAAAAATGTTGTAATCAATATTTACAAGAGAGATGGGTCTGAAATTCTTACAATATTTTGGGTCATTCCCGTCTTTGGGAATTAAACAGATAAGCGCATCTAGAAAGGAACCTGAGGATTTCCCTGAATTTGTAAAGAAGTTTAGAAGATGAAGCAGCTTGGGAAGAAGGATGGGAGCAAAATGAGTAAAGAATGCTACTGTAAATCCATCAGGACCCGGGGCTTTGTCTTTTTTGAGGGATTGCAGAGCATGAAGAAGTTCTTGCTGTGATAGATTGTCCTCTAGGGAGAAAAATCTATTTGAGTAGGAAAAGATTTATGTATGCTAGAGAGGAACTGCGTAATATCTGAGTCCGAAGGTGAAGTCTCCGGAGAATATAAATTCTTATAGAAGAGAAGAAATTCATTTAAGATCTCGGGATCCTTGGTATGTAATATATTATTTTCATCGAAGATTGCATCAATGTCAAACTTGTTATGTTTGACTTTTAAGTAATTTGCTAAAATTTTTCCAGCTTTATTCTCACCTCCATAGAATTTGGCACTGTATTTTAACAGATATAATGAGGCGTTATCAGTTGATTCTTTGTTAAATTGGAATTTGGCCTTAAGAAGTTTAGAGAGGCAATCACTGGATTTTGAGGAGTAATAGGAAAGTTCTAGTTTTTTTATCTCAGCTAAAAGAGCATTGGAGGCTGTACGAGCCTTTTTTCGCTTATTGGATACATAGCTAATTATAAAGTCCCTTGCAGCTGCCTTAAATGCATCCCAGATGGTAGAAAAATGTAGATCGTCGGTTTGATTTAGTAAAAAATATTCATTAAAAAATTAGATAAAAGAGGAATGGAAATTGGGATCAAGGAGAAGTGAGTTATTAAATCTCCATCTTCTAGGTGTATTAGGATGTGAGACTAAATCTAATTGAATAGAGATGGGGGCATGATCTGAAATCAAAATAGAGCCAATTTCAGCGCTTCTTAGAGCTTGGGAGATGTTATGTGAAACAAAAAGATAGTCCAATCTGGATTGTGTTTGGTGAGCCGGTGAGAAAAATTTAAATTCTTTAGTGATAGGGTTACAGATTCTCCAGGAGTCAATAAGCTTGTATTGCTGAATTATTTGAGTAAATAGCCTGTGAGCTGTATGAGGTTTAAAAGAGACCTGTGAATTACGGTCAATGAAAGGATCCATCACTTGGTTGCAGTCCCCTGCGAGGATAAAATTATCATCGATAAAAGAAGAAATTTGCTGAGACAGGAAAGACCAAAACTGAGGATCACCATTGGTGGGTGCATAAACATTAAATACAGATAATGGAACATTACCTACTAACAATTTAATAAATAGCCACCTACCCTCCTCATCAGAATGTTGGGAAAGTAGAGAGACTTTTAAAAACTTATGACAAAGAATAATCACTCCATTGCGTTTTCCATCGCCAGGTGAAAAAAAAACATTCCCAACCCAAACTTTTTCCAGCTTCAAGGATTCACTGTCAGTTAAATGAGTCTCCTGCAAGCAAACAATATGCACCCCTAATTTAGATAAATGTGTTAATACTCACTGTCTTTTGATGGGTGAGTTGAGACCTCTGACATTCCATGAAACAATTTTCAGTGACATGAAAACATTAATAACATGGCTAATAAGGAAGGGCCCAACGGGACCTTTACAAGAAAAAAAACCAAGTTTATAACATTCCAACTAGAAAAATACATCATATGAAGAAGAAAACAAAAAAAGAGCGTTATACAAATAAATGAACTGGAAAAAAGAGACTGAAAAGAGGTGGAAAAAAAAATCAAAGGGAGAAGAATGATAAACAACCACAGAGGAAAAGAAAAGGAGGAAGTATACCAGGAAGGAGGAAAGAGAAAGTAGTAGATAGAATAGTAAGAGTAAAGAGAGACAGATGAGAATAATAAACAAACATAGAGGAACAGTAAGGGTATATCATGAAAAGGGTACAATGTACCTAACTCAAAAGACATCACAAATGAGTGGGGGGGGGATGAGCCACGAGGTAGAATGGCGGGTCCGCACTCGACGAAGTAGGGACGAGGACAAACCACAACAACTCAAAAAGAAGGAAGAGAGTATGTAGTGGGTATACATGTCAAAGGACCTGTGAGGAAAAGGGAAGAAGAGAAAGGAGTAAAAGAGAGCAAAACAGAAGACAATGATAATTCTCAATACATATGAACAAAACAGACATAATATGAATATACTAATCAAACAAGGGCAAACAAACATATGATTCTAAAAATACCACAAGAATCCTTAATCAACAGGAAACTTAATAGGATCCAAAACCAAGAAACTCCACAAAAGATCATATACTTAGGATTGATAAGACAAATGAAATAATTGCAGAGAAGCAAGGACTACACATAAACATCAACATGCTAATGCAGTGGACTAATCACAGGCAACCATAGCAATATAACGGAAAAGTAGTCCATTCAAACAGCTGAAGAAGTTGAGGCACCAGATGAATCCATAGGCACCAATTTGAAGGAATTAATGAAACTTTTCAATTTGACGGGATCCTCATATGTTGTTGTTTTGTTATTGTGAGTAACCTTGAAAAGGCAAGGATGGAAGAGACCGTATCTGGCTCCCATTTCACGTAAAGCAGGCCTCAAGCTCAAGAATTCCTTGCGTCAGTTTGCTGTGTGTTTGGCATAGTCCTGAGCAAAAAATAAGGTGGAACCAGACCATGAGATCTGTTGCATAGATCTGGCCGCTGAGAGCACCTTGAGGAGATCCGTATATTCTAGAAAGTACATGATAACACCTCTAGGAGAAGAAGTATCCATGCGCTGTCGACCTACTCTGTGTGCTCGTTGGATATTGAGTATAGTCCCCTCAGGAAGGTGAAGTACCTTAGGAAGAAAAGATTTGAAGACATTATGGGATCAGACCCCTCTGACCCTTCTGGCAAACCGTAAAGGCGAAGGTTGTTTCTTCTGTTTCGGTTTTCCAACTCTTCGACCTGTTGCTGTAGAGAAGAGACTTGAGTTTGAAGTGTGTTGATCGTTTCATGAGTATGATTCAGCGAGAAGACATCGTGCTCAACCATGGTGAGACGGTCATTCATCTGAGACCAGTTATCCGTTAAAAATTGCAATTTAGAAGAAGTATCTTCCATGAAAGGATGAAGTGCCCGTATCTCCTCTAACAGAATATCCATCGACACAGGAGAAGAGACTTTAGGAGGTGAAGGCGGATTTTGTTTCAATCTTTTAGAAGCAACTTTACTAGCCATTGAAGAACCTGAAGGCATGGGAGAAGCTGTCTGAGATACATGCAATAACGATTCCTCCATTTTTGTAAATTCCGAGAAAATTTTTGAGTTCTTAATAAATGTGTGGGTAACCCGCGACGTAGGAGTTCCCGTCTTCTTCAATCTTCCCATATGTGTAAGAATATGAAGAGAATTTATATGACTGTGCTTGCGGTATAACCACCCTGTTCCCGGTGAGGAGGTAAATATGGTTACGTAGCAGGTGGAGCACAAAGGCGCAACACAAACACGAGTATACAAGCTGAATTATGGGGAAAAATGTGGCAGGAAGATACCGACAAAAACAACTGATTGACTGATTAATGCATGCTCAAATCCTCCTATGAACACACAAACTCAAGCAAGATAAATCACTTAAAGGATTCTGTCTTTGTTGGTGAGCCTCATGGTATCACTTATACAAAAATATTCAGCGGTGGGAAGTGATGACATTTGGCATTGTGTATAAAACAGCCATTCTTTGCTTCAGAAATGACCACAAATAGGTAACTCTGACAAAAAATGTAGAACAACATCTGGGCAGTGCAAATGGTTCCACCCGTGCAGACCAGCTGTATGGAAATGAGGATATTGAAATGCTTATTTTAAAACATTAATGATCAAAGCATAGGAAACAAGCCCTCAAAGATAAAGTCAGAATTCTCTTTCCTGCCCAGTCTCCAGGTACATACCATCAGCAAACAGTAAGCTGAGACCAATAGATGAGTAAGTCATCACCCCTTCTTGAAAAAACACAGCACGTAATGAAAACGATCTCCACAACCTGTAAGCTGCATTCAATGAGCCGCTTTCATTGTATCCAGTCAGGAAATGCCAGGGTTCACAAAGAGGGCATTGTATGTTAAAGCAAAGCAATAATGTGTTTCAGAGTTCAGTCTGAAGCTTCGTCTTCACTGGCTTAATTAGCTGTGGCCAATAAATCTATTCCGACAGGAAAATTGCAGCTTGGAGAGAAACGGTTCCCTCAGCGCGCGAGCCACACTGAGGCAGTATGACGTATGTCTTCACTTCAGGAAAGAAATGTTTATAAGTCGACCATACTTACGCAGAGAGAAACAAAAATGCTCTTCACTGGAAGCGCTTACATTCCGCTTCCGATTTCTTCAGCATGCCGACCTTCAGGGCTACAAAGGTGCCGGAAAAATCCTCCGAGAGCCCCGTCACCTCAGGCGAGTTACGGGAAAGCTGCCATCTTGCTCGGGCGCTAGCCACGCCCCCGGACTGCCGTAGTTTAGATGCTTGCAATTTAGCCTCTGTTTGAAGACCCACTCTGAAACAGAATATATATATATATATTCACTGAAAAAACCATAGGTTTTAGGGACAGTTATAGTTAGTTGGACATTTCACTCGTACAAAACCATAGAAATTCCCCGTTATAGTTAGTTCAGCTAACTATAACTCGCGCCCCGCAATGCACTGCTGATGACGTCACATATTACATCACTCATGACATGGTCAGTGACATCACTGATGACATCACTGATGACATCTCAAATGACATCACTGATGACATCACTGATGACATCATCCAGTGACTGTGTGTTTCTGTAAAGTTTAAATATGTTTAATATATATAGGGAAAGGTGTATTGAAGAATGAGTGGGTGTATAAGTGTCTGAATGGATGATTTAGTACGTGAGTGACTGACTCTACAAGTGAGTGATTAAATGTATCTTACTGAATGCATAGGTTAGTGACTAAACTGTGTGAATGTCTGTATCCGTCTGTCTGTTGGTTTGTAAGCGGCTGCATGGCTTTCTGAATAGCTACATGAGTGTCTACATGGGTTATTGATTGATTGTCTGAGTATCTGTATGGGTGCCTGAGTGTTTGTGTGGGTGGGGTGTGTGTGACTCTGTGCATAGATGTGTGAGTTGGTGATTCACTGGGTGCATGGTTTCAAGAGTGCATCTGTGATGGACTGTATGGGTGGGTGAGTGTGTGTATGGGTGTGTTAGTGATTGAATGTATATCTCAGTGGTACATGTGTGAGTAACTACATATGTGAAAGGCAGTATATATGTGTGTTGGAGTATATAAATGGCTATAAGTGAGAGTGTGTGATTGTGAGAGTGGCTGTATGGATGAGTGTGTACTTGTATCAGTGATTGTATAAGAGCGTAAGAATGTGCTAGTATTTGTATGAGTAAGTGAGCTGGTGTGTGTATAACTGTATAGGTGAGTAAATGGGTGTGTGATTAAGTTTTTGCATGACTGACTAGGTGTGTGAGTACCTCTATGGATGAGTGGCGGTGTGTGAGTGTTTATATAGGTGTATGAGTGCATATGATAGTCCTGTACTGAGTGACTAAGTATGAGTGACTGTACGGGTGAGTGAGTGGATGTGTTTGTAGACCTAAGAATCAGTGAGTGGGTATGTAGTTTTTGGTGTTGGAGTGTCTATGGTTTTGAGAATGGCAGTCTGTAATTTAGAGTGGGTGTATCAAAAGTTATATTAGGGTGTGAGAAGATGCATGAAATTATCACATGGATGATGTCATCGAGTGATGTCATTTGAGATGTCATCAGTGATGTCACTGACCATGTCATGAGTGATGTAATATGTGACGTCATCAGCAGTGCATTGCGGGGCGCGAGTTATAGTTAGCTGAACTAACTAAACGGGGGAATTTCTATGGTTTTGTACGAGTGAAATGTCCAACTAACTATAACTGTCCCTAAAACCTATGTTTTTTTCAGTGAATTTCAAAGGTTTTTTAAAGGCTAATTTCTAACTATAACGTGTCTGAAACCTATGGTTTTTTCAGTGAATTTCAAAGGTTTTTTAAATGCTAATTTCTAACTATAACGTGCCTGAAACCTATGATTTTTTAAGTGAATTTCAAAGGTTTTTTAAATGCTAGTTTCTAACTATGCCTACAGAGGTAGGACATGTGAAGAAAGAAGAAAAACGCACAGAAAGAAGCAAAAGATGTGCAGAAAGAACCAACAGAGGAGCAGAAAGAGGCCTTGTTGCAAAATCATCCTGTGCCCCCAACTTTTTCAGACGGGTACTGGTGGTAACTGACTCTGACTAACCAGAGCCAGTGCTATGCTAAAAGACACTTAGAATACAGTGAAAACACCTACATACACTAGGGAACACTATGCGTTGGGGTACCCCTGTGATTAGCATGACCTCCTCTGCAAGTCCCTAGTACATAATAGGGCAGGGGGATTAAAACTACCTCTTAAAACGCGCTACAGGGCACAGTGGTGAAGGGAGGAGGGGCCTGAGGTGACATGTGTGCAAACGCACCCAGTGGCGCGTTTTAAGTTGCGGGATTAAGTCCCCTTGAATTCTGAGGGTCCCTGGGGCCCAACTAGCCCCCCAGGTACCTACAGTTAGGACCACAGAGCTGAGTTGCAGAGAGGCGTTCCGAGGCCACGCACCTTTTTTCACCTCTCTGCAACGCAACTCTGTTGTGCTTACTGAAGGTACCTGGTGGGCTAGTTGGCCCCCAGGGTCCCTCAGGATTCAAAGGGAATTAATTCCCCAACTTAAAACGCACCACAGGGCGTGTTTGCGCACATGTCACCTGAGGCCCCGCCCCCTCCCTTCACCACTGTGCAAACGCGCCCGTGGTGCGTTTTAAGTTGGGGGATTAGGTCACATTGAATCCTGAGGGTCCCTGGGGCCCAACTAGCCCACTAGGTACTTCCAGTAAGCACCACAGGCCTGCGTTGCAACGCCTGTAACAAATTGTGCAGTTGTGTTTAGGTAGTGAAGAGGGTCGTGCTGGGGGTAGTGTTTTAGGGTTTAGGGTAGTGCAGTGGTGTTTGTGTAGTGTAGGGGGTCATGCTGGGGGTAGATTTAGGGTTTAGGGTAGTGCAGTGGTGTTTGGGTAGTGTAGGGAGTCGTGCTGGGGGAGTGTTTTAGGGTTTAGGGTAGTGCAGTGGTGTTTGGGTAGTGTAGGGGTCGTGCTGGGGGTAGTGTTTTAGGGTTTAGGGTAGTGCAGTGGTGTTTGGGTAGTGTAGGGGGTTGTGCTGGGGTAGTGATTTAGGGTAGTGCAGTGGTGTTTGGGTAGTGTAGGGGGTACTGCTGGGGGTAGTGTTTTAGGGTTTAGGTTAGTGCAGTGGTGTTTGGGTAGTGTAGGGGTACTGCTGGGGGTAGTGTTTTAGGGTTTAGGGTAGTGCAGTGGTGTTTGTGTAGTGTAGGGGTAGTGTTTTAGGGTTTAGGATAGTGCAGTGGTGTTTGTGTAGTGTAGGAGGTCATGTTTTAGGGTTTAGGGTAGTGCAGTAGTCTTTGGGTAGTGTAGGGAGTCATGCGGGGGTAGTGTTTTAGGGTTTAGGGTAGTGTAGGGGTCATGCGGGGTAGTGTTTTAGGGATTAGGGTAGTGCATTGGTGTTTGGGTAGTGTAGGGGGTCATGCGGGGGTAGTGTTTTAGGGTTTAGGGCAGTGCAGTGGTGTTTGGGTAGTGTAGGGGGTCGTGCTGGGGGAGTGTTTTAGGGTTTAGGGCAGTGCAGTGGTGTTCGGGTAGTGTTGGGGGTCGTGCTGGGGGGAGTGTTTTAGGGTTTAGGGCAGTGCAGTGGTGTTCAGGTAGTGTAGGGGGTCGTGCTGGGGGTAGTGTTTGAGGGTTTAGGGCAGTGCAGTCGTGTTCGGGTAGTGTAGGGGGTTGTGCTGGGGGTAGGATTTTAGGGTTTAGGGCAGTGCAGTGGTGTTTGGGCAGTGTAGGGGGTAATGCTGGGGGTGGTGTTTTAGGGTTTAGGGCAGTGCAGTGGTGTTCGGGCAGTGTAGGGGGTCGTGCTGGGGGTGGTGTTTCAGGGTTTAGGGCAGTGCAGTGGTGTTCGGGCAGTGTAGGGGGTGGTGTTTCAGGATTTAGGGCAGTGCAGTGGTGTTCGGGCAGTGTAGGTGGTCGTGCTGGGGCTGGTGTTTCAGGGTTTAGGGCAGTGCAGTGGTGTTCGGGCAGTGTAGGGGGTCATGCTGGGGCTGGTGTTTCAGGGTTTAGGGCAGTGCAGTGGTGTTCGGGCAGTGTAGGGGGTCTTGCTGGGGCTGATGTTTCAGGGTTTAGGGCAGTGCAGTGGTGTTCGGGCAGTGTAGGGGGTCGTGCTGGAGGTGGTGTTTTAGGGTTTAGGGCAGTGCAGTGGTGTTTGGGCGGTGTAGGGGGTCATGCTGGGGCTAGTGTTTCAGGATTTAGGACAGAGCAATGGTGTTCAGGCAGTGTAGGGGTTTTGCTGGAGGTGGTGTTTCAGGGTTTAGGGCAGTGCAGTGGTGTTCGTGCAGTGTAGGGGGTGGTGTTTCAGGCTTTAGGGCAGTGGTGTTCAGGCAGTGTAGGGGGTCTTGCTGGGGTTGATGTTTCAGGGTTTAGGGCAGTGCAGTGGTGTTCGGGCAGTGTAGGGGGTCGTGCTGGGGGTGGTGTTTCAGGGTTTAGGGCAGTGCAGTGGTGTTCCGGCAGTGTAGGAGGTCGTGCAGGGGGTGGTGTTTCAGGGTTTAGGGCAGTGCAGTGGTGTTCGGGCAGTGTAGGGGGTCGTGCTGGGGGTGGTGTTTCAGGGTTTAGGGCAGTGCAGTGGTGTTCGGGCAGTGTAGGGTGTCGTGCTGAGGGGTGGTGTTTCAGGGTTTAGGGCAGTGCAGTGGTGTTCGGGCAGTGTAGGGGGTCGTGCAGGGGGTGGTGTTTCAGGGTTTAGGGCAGTGCAGTGGTGTTTGGGCAGTGTAGGGGGTCGTGCAGGGGTGGTGTTTCAGGGTTTAGGGCAGTGCAATGGTGTTTGGCCAGTGTAGGTGGTCTTGCTGGGGGTGGTGTTTCAGGCTTTAGTGCAGTGGTGTTCGGGCAGTGTAGGGGGTCTTGCTGGGGGTGGTGTTTCAGGGTTTAGGGCAGTCAAGTGGTGTTCGGGCAGTGTAGGGGTCTTGCTGGGGCTGGTGTTTCAGGGTTTAGGGCAGTGCAGTGGTGTTCGGGCAGTGTAGGGGTTGTGCTGGGGCTGGTGTTTGAGGGTTTAAGGTAGTGCAGTGGTGTTCGGGCAGTGTAGGGGGTCGTGCTGGGGCTAGTGTTTCAGGGTTTAGGGCAGTGCAGTGGTTTTCGGGCAGTGTAGGCGGTCGTGCTGGGGCTGGTGTTTCAGGGTTTAGGACAGTGCAGTGGTGTTCGGGCAGTGTACGGGGTTGTGCTGGGGCTGGTGTTTCAGGGTTTAGGGCAGTGCAGTGGTGTTCGGGCAGTGTAGGGGGTCGTGCTGGGGCTGGTGTTTCAGGGTTTAGGGCAGTGCAGTGGTGTTCGGGCAGTGTAGGGGGTCGTGCTGGGGCTGTTGTTTCATGGTTTAGGGCAGTGCAGTGGTGTTCGGGCAGTGTAGGGGGTTGTGCTGGGGGTGGTGTTTCAGGGTTTAGGGCAGTGCAGTGGTGTTCGGGCAGTGTAGGGGGTCATGCTGGGGGTGGTGTTTCAGGGTTTAGGGCAGTGCAGTGGTTTACGGGCAGTGTAGGGGGTCTTGCTGGGGGTGGTGTTTCAGGGTTTAGGGCAGTGGTGTTCGGGCAGTGTAGGGGGTCTTGCTGGGGGTAGTGTTTCGGGGTTTAGGGCAGTGCAGTGGTGTTCGTGCAGTGTAGGGGGTCGTGCTGGGGGTGGTGTTTCAGGGTTTAGGGCAGTGCAGTAGTGTTCGGGCAGTGTAGGGGATCGTGCAGGAGGTGGTGTTTCAGGGTTTAGGGCAGTGCAGTGGTGTTCGGGCAGTGTAGGTGGTCGTGCTGGGGGTGGTGTTTCAGGGTTTAGGGCAGTGCAGTGGTGTTCGGGCAGTGTAGGGGGTCGTGCAGGGGGTGGTGTTTCAGGGTTTAGGGCAGTGCAGTGGTGTTCGGGCAGTGTAGGGGTCATGCTGGGGCTGGTGTTTCAGGGTTTAGGGCAGTGCAGTGGTGTTCGGGCAGTGTAGGGGGTCTTGCTGGGGTGGTGTTTCAGGGTTTATGGCAGTGGTGTTCGGGCAGTGTAGGGGGTCTTGCTGGGGGTGGTGTTTCAGGGTTTAGGGCAGTGCAGTGGTGTTCGGGCAGTGTAGGGGGTCTTGCTGGGGGTAGTGTTTCAGGGTTTAGGGCAGTGCAGTGGTGTTCGTGCAGTGTAGGGGGTCGTGCTGGGAATGGTGTTTCAGGGTTTAGGGCAGTGCAGTAGTGTTTGGGCAGTGTAGGGGGTCGTGCAGGGGGTGGTGTTTCAGGGTTTAGGGCAGTGCAGTGGTGTTCGGGCAGTGTAGGGGGTCGTGCTGGGGGTGGTGTTTTAGGGTTTAGGGCAGTGCAGTGGTGTTCGGGCAGTGTAGGGGGTCGTGCTGGGGGTGGTGTTTCAGGGTTTAGGGCAGTGGTGTTCGGGCAGTGTAGGGGGTCTTGCTGGGGGTGATGTTTCAGGGTTTAGGGCAGTGCAGTGGTGTTCGGGCAGTGTAGGAGGTCTTGCTGGGGGTAGTGTTTCAGGGTTTAGGGCAGTGCAGTGGTGTTCGGGCAGTGTAGGGGTCATGCTGGGGGTGGTGTTTCGGGTTTAGGGCAGTGCAGTGGTGTTCGGGCAGTGTAGGGGGTCGTGAAGGGGTGGTGTTTCAGGGTTTAGGGCAGTGCAGTGGTGTTCGGGCAGTGTAGGGGGTCGTGCTAGGGTATGTGTTTCAGGGTTTAGGGCAGTGCAGTGGTGTTCAGGCAGTGTAGGGGGTCGTGCAGGGGCTGGTGTTTCAGGGTTTAGGGCAGTGCAGTGGTGTTTGGGCAGTGTAGGGGGTCGTGCTGGGGGTAGTGTTTTAGGGTTTAGGGTAGTGCAGTGATGCTTGTGTAGTGTAGGGGGTCGTGCTGGGGGTAGTGTTTTAGAGTTTAGGGTAGTGCAGTGGTGTTTGTGTAGTGTAGGGGGTCATGTTTTAGGGTAGTGCAGTGGTGTTTGGGTAGTGTAGGGGGTCGTGCTGGGGTAGTGTTTTAGGATTTAGGTTAGTGCAGTGGTGTTTGGGTAGTGTAGGGGGTCGTGCTGGGGGTAGTGTTTTAGGGTTTAAGGTAGTGCAGTGGTGTTTGTGTAGTGTAGGGGGTCGTGCTGGGGGTAGTGTTTTAGGGTTTAGGGTAGTGCAGTGGTGCTTGTGTAGTGTAGGGGGTCGTGCTGGGGGTAGTGTTTTAGGGTTTAGGGTAGTGCAGTGGTGTTTGTGTAGTGTAGGGGTCATGTTTTAGAGTAGTGCAGTGGTGTTTGGGTAGTGTAGGGGTCGTGCTGGGGGTAGTGTTTTAGGATTTAGGTTAATGCAGTGGTGTTGGGGTAGTGTTTTAGGGTTTAGGGTAGTGCAGTGGTGTTTGTGTAGTGTAGGGGGTCATGCTGGGGGTAGTGTTTTAGGGTTTAGGATAGTGCAGTGGTGCTTGTGTAGTGTAGGGGGTCGTGCTGGGGTAGTGTTTTAGGGTTTAGGGTAGTGCAGTGGTGTTTTTGTAGTGTAGGGGGTCATGTTTTAAGATGCAACGCTCCAATACCTGACCAGTCTGCACTACATAAAACTGCAAAAAAACTAAAAATAAAAAGTGTTTTGCACACTTTTGTCATTGGGCTATATGTGGGCTACATCTCGGTAATATTTGTGCTACATTTGGGCTCTTTTTTCACTGGTGGCCATCTTGGAAGACTTCTTTGTTATGAAGTTTCCTAATTTCCTCATTTACTGCAGTCTCCTCAGTAGGAAATGCTTTCAGTTTTTTACTTTGATTCCATCAAGAAGGCATTCAGATGTGTCACACATTTGCCATAAATTCAGAATGTTATTACTCTAGTTGTTCATTAGATCACTGTAGTAAAGCTACTGCTCACCAAGGAGTTAACTGGAAGTCGACTGAAAGTGATTGTTTCAGTCTGCATGTCAGAATTTTCTAATGAAATAGAAGAGGATTTGAGATCTCACTTAAAACATGCACTAAATTTTCTTTTTGCAGCACTAACCATAATTTCTATGGCAAAATGAACCCCTCATTTTGTTCCTTTTTAAATTAAATGTTTTAAGTGTTACCAGTTTATTCCAATCAAGATGGCTTCAGGTGTGCCATACTTTTGTCATAAGTAAGGCTGTTAGCACTCTAGTTGTTCTTTAGAACACTCTGGGAAGCTGCAGTAGAACACAAAGGCATCAACTGACAGGCTGCTCCTGTTGAAATATAACAGGAAGATATTTGAGATCTCACTTAAAACATGTCCTAATTTTTCTTTCTACAGCACTAACCATAATTTCTATGGCAAAATGAACCCCCTCATTTTGTTCCTTTTTAAATTAAATGTTTTAAGTGTTACCAGTTTATTCCAATCAAGATGGCTTCAGGTGTGCCATACTTTTGTCATAAGTAAGTCTGTTAGCGCTCTAGTTGTTCTTTAGAACACTCTGGGAAGCTGCAGTAGAACACAAAGGCATCAACTGACAGGCTGCTCCTGTTGAAATATAACAGGAAGATATTTGAGATCACACTTGAAACATGTCCTAATTTTTCTTTCCAGAGCACTAACCATAATTTCTATGACAAGATGAACCCCATCATTTTGTTCCTTTTTAAATTAAATGTTTTAAGTGTTACCAGTTTATTCCAATCAAGATGGCTTCAGGTGTGCCATACTTTTGTCATAAGTAAGGCTGTTAGCACTCTAGTTGTTCTTTAGAACACTCTGGGAAGCTGCAGTAGAACACAAAGGAATCAACTGACAGTCTCTGCCCTTGTTGGATGTACATGTTTTACTGAGAATGTCAGACTTCATTCTCACATGACTGAGAAAGATAATGTGAATTTACAGAAAATATGCTCTCATTTTAGCTTCTGGGGCACCTTCCAAAACTGTATGGGACAAGCATGTGAAAATAGTTTTCTCTCAAACATGATTCATGATATCCCAGCAGAAGGTTTTTCACAGGGTAAAATCACCTTAGAACACACCACAATTCCTGAAATTAGTATGGTACCATCAACAAATGAATTCTAATGTAACTAAAGTCTGTTATCACCCTTTATAGTTCTCCTTTTGGTAACCCTCAAAATCTTCGATTCACTACAATGCATTTCAAAGGGGTACTATCATTTATATTGGTCCCAAGATGGCTGCCAGCAATTCCAGGATGAAGTGCTGACAGCCAATCAGATCTCACGATGACATGTGTGGTTAGGCTCCGCCCAGATATATATGTGTTTTTACTTTTGATTTTCTCAGCAACTACTGAACGGATTTACACCATTTAACAAAAAGGGTTCTTTTTGAACCAAGAACTACCTCTTTGCCAAATTTGGTGTAATTCCGTTCAGCAGTTCGGGCTGTAGCCTTGCATAAAGTTTCCTATGGGAAATTGATTTTTGACTCTTATTTTTTTAATTTCTCCGCAACTACTGAACGGATTTACACCATTTAACAAAAGGGTTCTTTCTGAACCAAGAACTACCTCTTTGCCAAATTTGGTGTAATTCCGTTCAGCAGTTCGGGCTGTAGCCGTGTCTAAAGTTTCCTATGGGAAAATGAATGGGGAAAACACGTTTTGGGACCCCCTTTTTTCTCGGCCCCCGCTTGACGAATCACCCTGAGACTTTCAGGGTAGTAGCGGACCGGAGCGGGCCATAAAGTTTGAAAATTTCGCGAAGATTCGTCAACCGACGCAAGAGTTATTTCAAATAGAATGTCGCGGATTTCCTATGGAAAATAGGTCCTAACTATAACTATCTACTGGCGACCGCCAGTAGATAATATACTAAATATAGAATGATATATATATATATACACCAAATATATATATATATATATAAATATATATATATATATATATATCACAAAACTACTCGCCAGTTGAACTCCTTACCGGAGAAATACGAGCGTGGACCACAGTTCTGTGCAGGTATAAAATGCTTTATTTATCTCAGTCCGCCATAACGCATTTCGGCCGTTGCCGGCCTTGATCACATGATAGTGCTGGCTCTACAGATCGCCTCTTTTAAAGTGACAGCGCACATAGATGCATCAATGGACATTGACAACAGACTTGTTTGCTTTTTGAATGAATCATAGTAATACTGCAAAAATTATTTTGAAATAAACCATATAACATTCATGTAAACTTATACCGTGATTCATTATATAACGGCTAATGCCTTTTGGTCGCAAACATTAATTCATTGCTCAAATGCTGATTTGCTCCCCAATAAGAATTTCATTGATCTTACATCAATGCTGCTCAATCCACTATTGATGCTCTCTCTATGTCACAATGTATGTACTTATTACTCCACTTTATCATTTATTGTATAGCCTGGGAAGACAAATTTCTGCAGGTCATTTTTATGGTATATAATATACCTCCTCCTGCCTATTAATACCATTATTTTTCTTTTTCGTGTGCAAATAACAAATATTCTATAAAGTGACTAAGTGCTCAAAAATCCTTCCCAGCCAGGATTTGCTGCAATACATTGCAGACAAATAAAGTGCTTAGTGCTTACCATTGTCGCTGGTAACTATTGACCTAATGTTTTATTACTTTCTCAGCAGCCTCTGATAAAGTGCTCGAAGTGCTAAATGTGCAACAAATTGCGAAAATTCAATAACGTGCCTGAAGTGGCAAATGTGCAAAACATAGTGGGGATTCAATTAATAAAAGTGCATTTTTAAACAGTTCTTTATAAACCCAACAGCTCCATGTTGTCCTATGCTTGCTGTAAGATAGAATAATAGTTAAAGTGCATGCATATAAATAAATACAATCCGTCTAAAATGTATTCATAAAAGCAGTCACTAAAACCCAGCCATCTTAAAACCTTAGATAAAATAGCATAGATAAAATATCCACTTCCCTTGGAGTGAAGAGCTATACACATTTGCCAGAATATCCAAGAATCTAGATCTTAATTTCACAAATATGTGTACAAGTCCTCACTAGTGTTCAAGCCTCCTGGATGCTTTGTGTCCATCTCCAATATATATCTCGTTTCTAACCTTCTCAGTTTTGCCTCTCTATTACCTCCTCTTTTCTGCACCGGTACTGCATCAATGATAAAATATTTAAAATGCTTCAAATCACTATTGTGACACTCTTTAAAATGCCTTGCCACCGGGTAGCTAGAATCATTGTTGACTATCGCCCATATGTGCTGCAAAATCCTCTTATGTGCTGCTAATTTGGTACTGCCTACATATTTGATGCCACAGCTGCACTCCAGCAGATAGACAACATGGTCAGTCTTGCATGTTAGATATTTGTCTATCTTGACTATTTTATTGCTGAATGCATTCTGGTAAGTGGTTTTATTACTACCATATATACAGGCTTTACAGCTGGAACATTTATAAAAGCCTTTCCTTGCTGTTAGCCAAGTTCCAGACTGTATGTCCTCCGGACTGCTTTTTACAAGGGCATTTCCCATTGATGCAGACTTCCTATAGGTAATAGCTGGTGTTTTAGGTAGGAGGTGCCCTATCACTGGGTCATCCAGTACAATTGGCCAGTTACGCCTAATTATACCCCGAAGTTGTTTCTCCTGCCTACAATAGGATAAAATTAGTCTGGTTGGTTCATTTTTCCTATCACTGAGGGTGTTCTTGTCTATACATCTTTTTGTATTGCCCTGGAGGAGATCCTCCCTGGCACGTTGCCTAGACTTGGTGATAGCGGCATCTATTGTAACAGTTGAGTACCCCTTGCCAAGAAGCGTTCTTTGCTCTCTTGTTGTTTCTTGGATAGGTCTGCCTCATTGCTGCAATCCATCTAATTCTTAACATTTCTCCATATGGGATACTTTGTATAAGATGTGCCGGGTGTGAGCTAGCCGCATGTAAAACTGTATTTCCCGTCGTTGGTTTGTGGTGCAATGATGTAGTGATGGTGTTATTTAAAATATGAACCTGTACATCCAAAAAGGTCACCTTCTCTGCACTAATAGTTGAGGTAAAATTCAGATTAAAATTGTTTACATTGATCTGTGCGATAAACTCGGTTGCACTGTGTTCAGTTCCATGCCAAATAATAAATAAGTCATCAATGAACCGTAGCCAGGTGACTACCTTTTCCTCAAATATGTGGCTAAATTGTTTCATGAGGACCAGCTCCTCCCACCAGCCCATGAACAAACATGCATAGCTGGGGGAGAAGCTGGCCCCCATCGTCACCCCCTGGATTTGTTGGAACATCTTGTTTTTGAATAAAAACTGATTATTTTCAAGGCAAAACAGTAGCATATTGATTAACATTCTATTGTGTTGGGAAAATTTGAGTGGACGACAACCTAGAAAGTAATCAGCTGCCCTGATGCCATCGTGGTTTATAATACACGTATAAAACGATGTCACATCAAAGGCTACTAACAGATACCCAGGATTCCACTGTATATTGTTAATTTTACGCAGAAAGTCACTAGTGTCCTGTACATATGATCTCAAATTTCTCACATGTTCCTGTAGAAAATAGTCAATATATCTTGACACATTTTCTAACGGGCCATCACAGGCTGCTATTATAGGTCTCCCTGGCGGCTTCAGCATGTCTTTGTGGACCTTTGGGATAAAATATATGACCGGAATGGTCGGATGCTCTTTCTTCAGATATCTGTATTACTCCAGATTAAGTAGGCCCATACTTTTCCATGACAAAAGCTTCGCAAAAAAATCATCCTGGGTGCTTTTAAACTTCTAGTGTGAACTTTTTCTGTAACATTCTTGATTATTTAGTTGTGAATATGCCTCTTCCATATACACCTCAAGTGGCCACAACACAATATTCCCTCCCTTGTCGGAGTTTCTTATTACTACTTGTTTGTCTTTTTGTAGCCTCTCAATCAGTCGATGATATTTTCTTTCTTGGTATGTCAGTTTGACTTTTGTTTTATTTAGACCAATGTTCAATTTTTTCACCTGAGCTATTACTTGCTCGTTGAACACATCCAGGGAGTCTCGAGGCATTATCAGGAAGAATTTGGATTTGGCTTTAAATGGAGTATCAGGTTTCACACTTGTTTCTTCGGAGGACAGAGCAGCTGCCTGCAGCCCTGTCTGATGCACTCTGCAGGTATCATTGCTGGTCAGTGTATCCTTGTCACTCTGCAAATCCTGGAGATCCTGTAATAAGCCAAGGTCCGCAGCTGTTAGACTAGATGTAGTTGGGGTGCAAACAATAGATGTGTTACTATCCATATTTTTTTTATGCGTTTGGAGCTGATGATATTTATTTAACTTCAGCTTTCTGATGAATTTGTATACGTCTGTTCTAGTTTGCGTATAGCTGAAGTTGCTCTCCGGGCAATAAGACAGCCCTAATGTGAGTAACTGCTGCTCGGCTGCATTGAGGTCTATGTGGGCTAAATTAATGATTGTATTGGCACCGGTGTTCATTATGGGGTGTTGTTGATTCCCCCCTACTTGCGCTTCCAGTACTCCCGCCCGCGTGTTGGCTTCTTGTTGCCTACGCTTTCGGCCGGCCTTTCTTCTTTCCCTTCCTCTCGTATTGCTTAGTTTTTTTCGGTCCGACTGTTCTATATTTGGTATATATATATATATATATATATATATATATATATATATATATATATATATATATATATATTATCTACTGGCGGTCGCCAGTAGATAGTTATAGTTAGGACCTATTTTCCATAGGAAATTCACAACATTCTATTTCGAATAACTTTGGCGCCGGTTGACGAATCTTCGCGAAATTTTCAAAACTCGTGGGGCGCTCCGGTCCGCTCCTATCCTGAAAGTTTCGGGGTGATTCGGCAAGCGGGGGCTGAGAAAAAAGGGGGGTCCCAAAACGTGTTTTCCCCATGCAATTTTCCATAGGAAACTTTAGACACGGCTACAGCCCGAACTGCTGAACGGAATTACACCAAATTTGGCAAAGAGGTAGTTCTTGGTTCAGCAAGAACCCTTTTTGTTAAATGGTATAAATCCGTTCAGTAGTTGCTGAGAAAATCAAAAGTAAAAACACATATATATCTATGGCCGCGGAGGATCCGCGCACCTTCCCGATCACGAGCTGTATGCTAATTGGCTGTCAACACTCCAAACCAGGAAGTGTTGGCAGCCATCTTGTGCCTTGGTAGAACCGAGGCACAAGAAATCTGAGAAACAAGTGCGCAAAACGCAAAAAGGGGGCAGGGTAGAAACACCCTGACCCCCTAGGCCTGCTTAGGGGGTCCCACAAGGATAAATTGGCATAATCCACGCAGGCTCCTGCGCTTCGTTAATATTCAGCCCCCGGGTGGGCCAAATCCCGGGGTCAATAGTAGTATTGTGATGGGGGCCCAAAGGGGCCCCCCAGCCCCGGGGACTGCCACCACCTGGGGCTTATCTTACATATTTGCGGGGGGTCTCACAGCCCCCCCCATCCCCGGGGACCGCCACCCCACGAGGCTTCATTTAAAAAAAAAAATACATGTGTGGGGGGGCTCGAGCCCCCCCACATGCCCCGGGGACTGCCACCTCCCCGGGGCACTTAAAATGTAAATTTGGGGGTCCGTTACGGACCCCCGAGCCCCAGGGACCACCACCTTCCGGGGCTGTGCAACAGGTGGGAGGGGGGCCGCGCGGCCCCCCTCCTGGAGCCCGTGATGGCCCTGGGGACTGCCACCCCCCAGGGCCGGCTCCTGCAGTGTCCCGGGGTGCCCACCCCCGGGACACTGCTGTTTGCAATGACAGGGTGGGAGCCTCGCGGCTCCCGCCCTGTCATTGCAAACTTTGCTTTGCTTCATTGAAGCGAGAGCAGGGAAACCTGCTCTCGCTTCAATGAAGCAAAGCAGAATTGCTTTTCCATAAGGGGAGCTGCATGTCAGCAGCTCCCCTTGTGGAAAAGCAATGCCGGCTCCCGCTGAACTAACTATAATGGGGGAATTTCTATGGTTTTGTATGAGTGAAATGTCCAACTAACTATAACTTTCCCTAAAACCTATGGTTTTTTCAGTGAATTTCAAAGGTTTTTTAAATGCAAATTTCTAACTATAACGTGTCTGAAACCTATGGTTTTTTCAGTGAATTTCAAAGGTTTTTTAAATGCTAATTTCTAACTATAACGTGCCTGAAACCTATGGTTTTGTAAGTGAATTTCAAAGGTTTTTTAAATGCTAATTTCTAACTATAACGTATCCCGCCCCCTCCCTTCACCACTGTGCAAATGCGCCCCATGGCGTGTTTTAAGTTGGGGGATTAAGTCCCCTTGAATCATGAGTGTCCCTGGGTTCCAACTAGCCCATCCTGTATCTCCAGTATGCGCCAGGGAGCTGCGTTGCAGAGAGGTGTTCAAAGGCCACACCCCTTTTTACACCTCTCTGCAACGCAGCTGTGTGGCGTTTTCTGGACGTACCTGGTGGGCTAGTTGGCCCCCAGGGACCCTCAGGATTGAAGAGGATTTAATTCCCCATCTTAAAACGCGCCACGGGGCCTGCTTGCACACATGTCACCTGAAGCCCCGCCCTCTCCCTTCACCACTGTGCAAACGCGCCCCGTGACGTGTTTTAAGTTGGAGGATTAACTCCCCTTGAATACTGAGGGTCCGTGGAGTCCAACTAGCCCACCATGTACCTCCAAAAAGCGCCACAGAGCTGCGTTGCAGAGAGGTGTAAAAAGGGGCGTGGCCTCTGTACACCTCTCTGCAACGCAGCTCCCTGGCGCATACTGGAGGTTCCTGGTGGGCTAGTTGGCCCCCAGGGACCCCCAGTATTCAAGGGGAATTACTTCCCCTTCTTACAATGCGCCAGGGGGCGCATTTGCAGACTGCTGCAGGGAGGGTGCGGGGCCTCCGGCACGATGCCGTTTTTTTATTTTTGTTTTTTAAATGGGAGGGGGGCTGCGTGGCCCCCCTTCCCTCGGCCACTTTTGGCCCCGGGGTCCCCATCCCCCGGGGCCTCAGCATGTTCTTTTTTAAACAAAAAAAATGGGAAGGGGGCTGCGTGGCCCCCGTTCCCTGGGCCTCTATTGGCCCTGGGGACCCCATCCCCCGGGGCATGCCCACTGTTTTTTATTTATAAAATATTCGGAGGGGGGCTGCGTGGCCCCCCTCCTCAGGCCATTTAAGGCCCCGGGGACCCCATCCCCCGGGGCCGGCCTTTGCGTGTTTTTTTTTTTTATTCCTTTTTTTGGGAGGGGGGCTGCGTGGCCCCCCTCCCGGGCCACTAATGGCCCCGGGGACCCCATCCCCTGGGGCCTGGCCACTTGTTGGGGACCGTGGGAAGTCCCCAATCCCCGCACGGTCCCGCCGGCACCCCGCGTCCTCCGGGAGCCGGCATTGCTTTTCCATAAGGGGAGCTGCTGACATGCAGCTCCCCTTATGGAAAAGCAATCTGCTTTGCTTCATTGAAGCGAGAGCAGGTTTCCCTGCTCTCGCTTCAATGAAGCAAAGCAAGTTTGCAATGACAGGACGGAAGCCGCGAGGCTCCCGTCCTGCCATTGCAAACAGCAGTGTCCCGTGGGTAGGCACCCCGGGACATTGCAGGAGCTGCCCCTGGGGGGTGGCGGTCCCCAGGGCCACCACAGGCTCCAGGAGGGAGGCCGCGCGGCCCCCCTCCCTTCAATTGCACAGCCCCGGGGAGGTGGTGGTCCCCGGGCTTCGGGGGTCCGAAACGGACCCCCAAATTTCTTTTCTAAGTGCCCCGGGGAGGTGGCGGTCCCCGGGGCGTGTGGGGGGCTGGAGCCCCCCCACACAGGTTATTAAAATTTTAAAAAGAAGCCCCGGGAGGTGGCGGTCCCCGGGGCTGCGCGAGGGCGGAGAGCCCTCCCGCACCATTTTTTATTTAAAGCCCCGGGGGTGGCGGTCCCCAGGGCTTGGGGGGCCTTAGAGGCCCCCCATAAAATATAAACCCAACCCCCGCATGCCCCCGGGACTTGGGCCACCCGGGGGCAAAATAGCATCGAAGCGCGGAAGACCGCGCTTCGATTTTTCTTTTTTATCGGCGGGATCCGCGCACCCTAAGCGCATCCCGCCAATTTTTTTATTTTTAAAAATGCTTTTTTATGCCCAGGGGGTCCTTGTGGGACCCCCTGAGCAGAACTAGGGGGTCAGGGTGTTTCTACCCTGCCCCCTTTGTGCGTTTTGCGCACTTGTTTCTGTGCCTCGGTTCTACCGAGGGACAAAATGGCTGCCAACACTTCCTGATTTGGAGTGTTGACAGCCAATTAGCATGCAGCTCGTGATCGGGAAGGTGCGCTCAGGGTGCGCGGACCCTCCGCGGCCATAGATATATATGAGATTTTACTTTTGATTTTCTCAGCAACTACTGAACGAATTTACACCATTTAACAAAAAGGGTTCTTTCTGAACCAAGAACTACCTCTTTGCCAAATTTGGTGTAATTCCGTTCAGCAGTTCGGGCTGTTGCCGTATCTAAAGTTCCCTATGGAAAATTGCATGGGGAAAACACGTTTTGGGACCCCCCTTTTTTCTCAGCCCCCGCTTGCCGAATAACCCCGAGACTTTCAAGATAGGAGCGGACCGGAGCGGGCCACAAAGTTTGAAAATTTTGCAAAGATTCGTCAACCGGCGCCAAAGTTATTTCAAATAGAATGTTGCGGTCGCCAGTAGATAGTTATAGTTAGGACCTATTTTCCATAGGAAATCCGCAACATTCTATTTGAAATAACTTTGGCGCCGGTTGACGAATCTTCGCGAAATTTTCAAACTTTGTGGCCCGCTCCGGTCCGCTCCTATCTTGAAAGTCTCGGGGTGATTCGTCAAGCGGGGGCCGAGAAAAAAGGGGGGTCCCAAAACGTGTTTTCCCCATGAAATTTTCCATAGGAACCTTTCATCGCAGCTACAGCCCGAACGGCTGAACGGAATTACACCAAATTTGGCAAAAAGGTAGCCCTTGGTTCAGTGTCGTGCCTTTTGCTTAAATGGTGTAAATCCGTTCAGAAGTTCCTGAGAAAATCAAAAGTAAAGTCACATATATATCTATGGCCGAGGAGGGTCCGCGTACCCTCACGATCACGAGCTGCATGCTAATTGGTTGTCAAGTGGCTGTCAACACTCCAAATCAGGAAGTGTTGGCAGCCATTTTATGCCTCGGTAGAACCGAGGCACAGAAACAAGTGCGCAAACGCACAAAGGGGGCAGGGTAGAAACACCCTGACTCTCTAGGTCTGCTCAGGGGTCCCACAAGGACCCCCTGGGCAGAAAAAGCATTTTTTTAAATCGGCGGGATGCGCTTAGGGTGCGCGGATCCCGCCGAGGAAAAAAAAAGAAACAAGTGCGCAAAATGCACAAAGGGACCAGGGTAGAAACACCCTGACCCCCTAGGTCTGCTCAGGGGGTCCCACAAGGACCCCCTGGGCAGAAAAAAGCATTTTTTTTTTTTTTTAAAATCGGCGGGATGCGCTTAGGGTGCGCGGATCCCACTGAGAAAAAAAAAAAAACGAAGCGCGGTCCCCGCGCTTCGTTGTTAATTGGCCCCCGGGTGGGCCAAGTCCCGGGGGCATGCGGGGGTTGATTAAGTTAATGTATGGGGGGCCTCTAAGGCCCCCCCAAGCCCCGGGGACCGCCACCCCCCGGGGCTTTAAAAAAAATGGTGCGGGAGGGCTCTCGGCCCTCCCGCAGCCCCGGGGACCGCCACCCCCCGGGGCTTCTTTTTTAAAATTAAAATTACCTGTGTGGGGGGGCTCAAGCCCCCCCACACGCCCCGGGGACCGCCACCTCCCCAGGGCACTAAATCGTTAAATATGGGGGTCGGTTACGGACCCCCAGAGCCCCGGGGACCACCACCTCCCCGGGGCTTTCAAGATGTTTGGAGGGGGGCCGCGTGGCCCCCCTCCTGGAGCCAGTGATGGCAATGGGGACCGCCACCCCCCAGGGCCGGCTCCTGCAGTGTCACGGGGTGCCTACCCCCGGGACACTGTAGTTTGCTATGGCAGGGCGGGAGCCTCGCGGCTCCCGCCCTGCCATAGCAAACTGCTTTGGTTTTTGGAAGAGAGAGCAGGAAACCTGCTCTCTCTTCCAAAAACCAAAGCAGATTGCTTTTCCACACGGGGAGCTGCATCTTAGCAGCTCCCCATGTGGAAAAGCAATGCCGGCTCCCGAGGGACGCGGGGAGCCGGCGGGACCGTGCTGGGATTGGGGACCCACCCACGGTCCCCAACGAGTGGCCAGGCCCTGGGGGATGGGGTCCCCGGGGCTATTAGTGGCCTGGGAGGGGGGCCACACAGCCCCCCTCCCCAAAAATAAAAACATTTAAAAAAAAAAAAAAGTAAAGGCCGGCCCCGGGGGATGGGGTCCCCGGGGTCTTAAATGGCCTGAGGAGGGGGGCCACGCAGCCCCCCTCCAAAGATTTTTTTTTTTTTAAAAAGAGGGCATGCCCCGGGGGATTGGGTCCCCGGGGCCAATAGAGGCAGAGGGAAGGGGGGCCACGCAGCCCCCCTCCCTTAAAAAAAAAAGAAAGAAAAAAAAAAAAGACTGGCATTGTGCCGGAGGCCCCGCCCCCTCCCTGCAGCAGTGTGCAAACGCGCCCCTGGCGCGTTGTAAAAGGGGAAGTAATTCCCCTTGAATACTGGGGGTCCCTGGGGCCAACTAGCCCACCAGGAACCTCCAGTATGCTAGGGAGCTGCGTTGCAGAGAGGTGTACAGAGGCCACGCCCCTTTTACACCTCTCTGCAACGCAGCTCTGTGGCACTTTTGGAGGTACATGGTGGGCTAGTTGGACTCCAGGGACCCTCAGGATTCAAGGGGACTTAATCCCCCAACTTAAAACGCGCCACGGGGCGCGTTTGCACAGTGGTGAAGGGAGGGGGCGGGGCTTCAGGTGACATGTGTGCAAACAGGTCCTGTGGCACGTTTTAAGTTGGGAGATTAACTCCCCTTCAATCCTGAGGGTCCCTGGGGGCCAACTAGCCCACCAGGTATGTCCAGAAAGCACCACAGAGCTGCGTTGCAGAGAGGTGTAAAAAGAGGCGTGGCCTCTGAACACCTCTCTGCAACGCAGCTCCCTGGCGCATACTGGAGGTACAGGGTGGGCTAGTCGGACCCCAGGGACCCTCATGATTCAAGGGGACTTAATCCCCCAACTTAAAACGCGCCACGGGGCACGTTTGCACAGTGGTGAAAGGAGGGGGTGGGGCTTGAGGTGACATGTGTGCAAACAGGCCCCGTGGCGTGTTTTAAGTTGGGAGATTAAGTCCCCTTCAATCCTGAGGGTCCCTGGAGTCCAACTAGCCCACCAGGTACCTTCAGTAAGCACAACAGAGTTGCGTTGCAGAGAGGTAGAAAAAGGTGCATGGCCTCGGAACGCCTCTCTGCAACTCAGCTCTGTGGTCCTAACTGTAGGTACCTGGGGGGCTAGTTGGGCCCCAGGGACACTCAGTATTCAAGGGGACTTAATCCCGCAACTTAAAATGTGCCACGGGGCGCCTTTGCACACATGTCACCTCAGGCCCCCCCTCCCTTCACCACTGTGCAAACGCGCCCTGTAGCGCGTTTTAAGAGGTAGTTTTAATCCCCCTGCCCTATTATGTACTAGGGACTTACAGAGGAGGTCATGCTAATCACAGGGGTACCCCAACGCATAGTGTTCCCTAGTGTATGTAGGTGTTTTAACTGTATTCTAAATGTGTTTTAGCATAGCACTGGCTCTGATTAGTCAGAGTCAGTTACCACCAGTACACGTCGGAAAAAGTTGTGGGCACAGGATGATTTTGGAACAAGGCCTCTTTCTGCTCCTCTGTTGGTTCTTTCTGCACATCTTTTGCTTCTTCTTGCACTTTTCTTTGTCTTTGTGGACTTCTGTTGCTTCTTTTGGCATTTCTTTTGCTTCTTTCTGTGCGTTTTTTCTTCTTTCTTCACATGTCCTACCTCTGTAGGCATAGTTACAAACTAGCATTTAAAAAACCTTTGAAATTCACTTAAAAAACCATAGGTTTCAGGCACGTTATAGTTAGAAATTAGCATTTAAAAAACCGTTGAAATTCACTGAAAAAACCATAGGTTTCAGACACGTTATAGTTAGAAATTAGCATTTAAAAAACCTTTGAAATTCACTGAAAAAACCATAGGTTTTAGGGACAGTTATAGTTAGTTGGACATTTCACTCGTACAAAACCCGTGAAATTCCCCCGTTATAGTTAGTTCAGCTAACTATAACTCGCGCCCCCGCAATGCACTGCTGATGACGTCACATATTACATCACTCATGACATGGTCAGTGACATCACTGATAACATCACTGATGACATCTCAAATGACATCACTGATGACATCACTGATGACATCATCCATGTGATAATTTCATGCATCTTCTCACACCCTAATATAACCTTTGATACACCCACTCTAAATTACAGACTGCCATTCTCAAAACCATACACATTCCAACACCAATAACTACATACCCACTCACTGATTCTTAGGTCTACACACATATCCACTCACTCACCCGTACAGTCACTCATACTTATGGTCACTCAGTACAGGACTATCATATGCACTCATACACCTACATAGACACTCACACACCGCCACTCATCCATAGAGGTACTCACACACCTAGTCAGTCATGCAAATAATTAATCACACTGCCATTTACTCACCTATACAGTGATACACACACCAGCTCACTTACTCATACAAATACTAGCACATTCTTACGCTCTTATACAATCACTGATACAAGCACACACGCATCCATACAGCCACTCTCACAATCACACACTCTCACTTATAGCCTTTTAAATACTCTAACACACATATATACTGCCTTTTACATATGTCGTTACTCACACATGTACCACTGAGATATACATTCACTCACTACCACACCGATACACACACTCACCCACCCAAGCAGTCCATCACAGATGCACTCTTCAAATCATGCACCCAGTGAATCACTCACTCACACATCTATGTACAGAGTCACACACACCCCACCCGTACAAACACTCAGGCACCCATACAGATACTCAGACAACCAATCAATAACCCATATAGACACTCATGTAGCTATTCGCACACCAACAGACAAATGGATACAGACATTCACACAGTTTAGTCAGTAACCCATGCATTCAGTAAGATACGTTTAATCACTCACTTGGTGAGTCAGTCACGCACCTACTCAATCATCCATTGATACACTTATACACCCAGTCATTCTTCAATACGCCTTTCCCTATATATATTAAACATATTTAAACTTTACAGAAACACACAGTCACTGGATGATGTCATCAGTGATGTCATCAGTGATGTCACTGACCATGTCATGAGTGATGTAATATGTGACGTCATCAGCAGTGCATTGCGGGGCGCGAGTTATAGTTAGCTGAACTAACTATAACGGGGGAATTTCACGGGTTTTGTACGAGTGAAATGTCCAACTAACTATAACTGTCACTAAAACCTATGGTTTTTTCAGTGAATTATATATATATATATATCTTATCTACTGGCGGTCGCCAGTGGATAGTTATATATTAGGACCTAGTTTCCATAGGAAAAGTGTTTTTTCTTTTCCCAATAACTTTGGCGCCAGATGACGAATCTTCGCGAAATTTTCAACACTAGTGGGGCGCTCTGGTAAGCTCCTATCCTGAAAGTTTCGGGGTGATTCGTCAAGCGGGGGCCGAGAAAAAAGGGGGGTCCCAGAACTCATTTTCCCCATGTTATTTCCCATAGGAAACTTTAGACACGGCTATAGCCCGAACTGCTGAACGGAATTACACAAAATTTGGCAAAAAGGTAGCCCTTGGTTCAGAAAGCGCCCTTTTTTTTTAATGGTGTAAATCCGTTCAGTAGTTCCTGAGAAATTCAAAAAATAGAGGTCAAAAAATCAATTTCCCATAGGAAACTTTAGACACGGTTACAGCCAAAACTGCTGAACGGAATTACACCAAATTTGGCAAGAAGGTAGTGCTTGGTTCAGAAAGCGCACTTTTTTTAAATGGTGTAAATCCGTTCAGTAGTTTTCGAGATATTAAAGGAAAAAAATCTTTATATATCTGGGCGGTACCTAACTACACAAGCACGAGCTTGACTCTAATTGGCTGCCAACACTTCAATCCAGGAAGTGTTGGCAGCCATCTTGGTGCAATGCTTTTTAGGTCTCACCTAGCGACGCAGCGCATGCGCTGCCACTACACAAACACCATTGCACTGCCCTAAACCCTAAAACACTACCCCAGCACGACCCCCTATACTGCACGAACACCACTGCACTGCCCTTAACCGTAAAACACTACCCCAGCACGACCCCCTATACTGCCCGAACACCACTGCACTGCCCTAAACCCTAAAACACTACCCCCAGCACGACCCCCTACACTGCCCGAACACCACTGCACTGCACTGCCTTAAACCCTGAAACACCACCCCCAGCACGACCCCCTACACTGCCTGAACACCACTGCTCTGCCCTAGACCCTGAAACACCAGCCCCAGCACGACTCCCTACACTGCTCGAACACCACTGCACTGCCCTAAACCCTGAAACACCAGGCCAGCACGACCCCCTACACTACCCGAACACCACTGCACTGCCCTAAACCCTGAAACACCAGCCCCAGCATGACCCCCTACACTGCCCGAACACCACTGCACTGCCCTAAACCCTGAAACACCACCCCCAGCAAGACCCCCTACACTGCCCAAACACCACTGCACTGCCCTAAACCCTGAAACACCACCCCCTGCATGACCCCCTATACTGCCCGAACACCACTATACTGCCATAAACCCAAAAACACCACCCCCTGCACGACCCCCTACACTGCCCGAACACCACTACACTGCCCTAAACCCTGAAACACCAGCCCCAGCAAGACCCCCTACACTGCCCGAACACCACTGCACTGCCCTAAACCCTGAAACACCAGCCCCAGCACGACCCCCTACACTGCCCGAACACCACTGCACTGCCCTAAACCCTGAAAGACCAGCCCCAGCACGACCACCTACACTGCCCGAACACCACTGCACTGCCCTAAACCCTGAAACACCAGCCCCAGCACGACCCCCTACATTGCCCGAACACCACTGCACTGCCCTAAACCCTGAAACACCAGCCCCAGCAAGACCCCCTACACTGCCCGAACACCACTGCACTGCCCTAAACCCTGAAACACAACCCCCAGCAAGACCCCCTACACTGCCCGAACACCACTGCACTGCCCTAAACCCTGAAACACCACCCCCAGCACGACCCACTACACTGCCCGAACACCACTGCTCTGCCCAAAACCCTGAAACACCAGCCCCAGCACGACGCCCTACACTGCCCGAACACCACTGCACTGCCCTAAACCCTGAAACACCACCCCCTTCAAGACTCCCTACACTGCCCAAACACCACTGCACTGCCCTAAATCCTGAAACATCACCCCCAGCAAGACCCCCTACACTGCCCGAACACCACTGCCCTAAACCCTGAAACACCACCCCCAGCAAGACCCCCTACACTGCCCAAACACCAATGCACTGCCCTAAACCCTGAAACACCAGCCCCAGCATGACCCCCTACACTGCCCGAACACCACTGCTCTGCCCCAAACCCTGAAACACCAGCCCCGGCACGACCCCCTACACTGCCCAAACACCACTGCACTGCCCTAAACCCTGAAACACCAGCCCCGGCACGACCCCCTACACTGCCCGAACACCACTGCACTGCCCTAAACCCTGAAACACCACCCCCAGCACGACCCCCTACACTGCCCGAACACCACTGCACTGCCCTAAACCCTAAACACCACCCCAGCACGACCCCCTACTCTGCCCAAACACCACTGCTCTGCCCTAAACCCTAAAACACTACCCCCAGCACGACCCCCTACACTGACCGAACAACACTGCTCTGCCCTAAACCCTGAAACACCACCCCAGCACGTCACCCTACACTGCCCGAACACCACTGCACTGCCCAAAGCCCTGAAACACTAGCCCCAGCATGACCCCCTACACTGCCCGAACACCACTGCACTGCCCTAAACCCTGAAACACCAGCCCCAGCACGACCCCCTACACTGCCCGAACACCACTGCACTGCCCTAAACCCTAAAACACCAGCCCCAGCACGACCCCCTACACAGCCTGAACACCACTGCACTGCCCTAAACCCTGAAACACCACCCCCAGCACGACCCCCTACACTGCCCAAACACCACTGCACTGCCCTAAACCCTGAAAAACTACCCCCAGCACGACCCCCTACACTGCCCGAACACCACTGCACTGCCCTAAACCCTGAAACATCACCCCCAGCAAGACCCCCAACACTGCCTGAACACCACTGCCCTAAACCCTGAAACACCTCCCCCAGCAAGACCCCCTACACTGCCTGAACACCACTGCACTGCCCTAAACCCTGAAACACCACCCCCAGCACAACCCCCTACACTACCTGAACACCACTGCTCTGCCCTAAACCCTGAAGCACTAGCCCCAGCACGACCCCCTACACTGCCTGAACACCACTGCACTGCCCTAAACCCTGAAACACCAGCCCGAGCATGACCCCCTACACTGCCCGAACACCACTGCACTGCCCTAAACCCTGAAACACCAGCCCCAGCACGACCCCCTACACTGCCCGAACACCACTGCACTGCCCTAAACCCTGCAACACCAGCCCCAGCACGACCCCCTACACTGCCCGAACACTACTGCACTGCCCTAAACCCTGAAACACCACCCCCTGCACGACCCCCTACACTGCCCGAACACCACTGCACTGCCCTAAACCCTGAAACACCACCACCTGCACGACCCCCGACACTGCCCGAACACCACTGCACTACCCTAAACCCTGAAACAACACCCCCAGCATGACCCCCTACACTGCCTGAACACCACTGCACTGCCCTAAACCCTAAACACCACCCCAGCACGACCCCCTACTCTGCCCGAACACCACTGCTCTGCCCTAAACCCTAAAACACTACCCCCAGCACGACCCCCTACACTGCCCGAACACCACTGCTCTGCCCTAAACCCTGAAACACCACCCCCAGTACATACCCCTACACTGCCCGAACACCACTGCACTGCCCTAAACCCTAAAACACCAGCCCCAGCACGACCCCCTACACAGCCCGAACACCACTGCACTGCCCTAAACCCTGAAACACCACCCCCAGCACGACCCCCTACACTGCCCAAACACCACTGCACTGCCCTAAACCCTGAAACACTACCCCCAGCATGATCCCCTACACTGCCCGAACACCATTGCACTGCATTAAACCCTGAAACATCACCCCCAGCAAGACCACCTACACTGCCTGAACACCACTGCCCTAAACCCTGAAACACCACCCCCAGCACAACCCCCTACACTGCCTGAACACCACTGCTCTGCCCTAAACCCTGAAACACCAGCCCCAGAACGACCCCCTACACTGCCCGAACACCACTGCACTGCACTGCCCTAAACCCTGAAACACCAGCCCCAGCACCAACCCCTACACTGTCCAAACACCACTGTACTGCCCTAAACCCTGAAACACCACCCCCTGCACGACCCCCTACACTGCCTGAACACCACTGCACTGCCCAAAACCCTGAAACACCAGCCCTGCATGACCCCCTACACTGCCCGAACACCACTGCACTGCCGTAAACCCTGAAACACCACCCCTGCATGACCCCCTACACTGCCCGAACAACACTGCACTGCCCTAAACCCTGAAACACCACCCCCAGCACGACCCCCTACACTGCCCGAACACCACTGCACTGCCCTAAACCCTGAAACACCAGCCCCAGCACGACCCCCTACACTGCCCGAACACCACTGCACTACCCTAAACACTAAAACACTCCCCCCAGCACGACCCCCTACACTACCCAAACACCACTGCACTGCCCTAAACCCTAAAACACTACCCCCAGCATGACCCCCTACACTCCCCAAACACCACTGCACTGCCCTAAACCCTAAAACACTCCCCCAGCACAACCCCTACACTACCCAAACACCAATGCACTACCCTAAACCCTAAAACACTACCCCCGCACGACCCCTACACTACCCAAACACCAATGCACTACCCTAAACCCTAAAACACTACCCCCGCACGACCCCCTACACTACCCAAACACCAATGCACTACCCTAAACCCTAAAACACTACCCCCGCACGACCCCCTACACTACCCAAAGAACACTGCACTATCCTAAACCCTAAAACACTACCCCCCGCACGACCCCCTATACTACCCAAAAACCACTGCACTACCCTAAACCCTACCCTAAACCCTAAAACACTACCCCCGCACGACCCCCTACACTACCCAAAGACCACTGCACAACCCTAAACCCTAAAACACGACCCCCTACACTACACAAACACCACTGCACTACCCTAAACCCTAAAAGACTACCCCCAGCACGACCCCCTACACTACACAAACACCACTTCACTACCCTAAACCCTAAACACTACCCCCTACACTACACAAACACCACTGCACTACCATAAACCCTAAAACACTACCCCCAGCACGACCCCCTACACTACCCAAACACCACTGCACTACCCTAAACCCTAAAATACTACCCCCAGCAGTACCCCCTACACTTCCCAAACACCACTGCACTACCCTAAACCCTAAACCACTACCCACAGCATGACCCCCTACACTACCCAAACACCACTGCACTACCCTAAACCCTAAAACACTACCCCCAGCACGACCCCCTACACTGCCCAAACACCAATGCACTGCCCTAAACCCTGAAACACCAGCCCCAGCATGACCCCCTACACTGCCCGAACACCACTGCTCTGCCCCAAACCCTGAAACACCAGCCCCGGCACGACCCCCTACACTGCCCAAACACCACTGCACTGCCCTAAACCCTGAAACACCAGCCCCGGCACGACCCCCTACACTGCCCGAACACCACTGCACTGCCCTAAACGCTGAAACACCACCCCCAGCACGACCCCCTACACTGCCCGAACACCACTGCACTGCCCTAAACCCTAAACACCACCCCAGCACGACCCCCTACTCTGCCCAAACACCACTGCTCTGCCCTAAACCCTAAAACACTACCCCCAGCACGACCCCCTACACTGACCGAACAACACTGCTCTGCCCTAAACCCTGAAACACCACCCCAGCACGTCACCCTATACTGCCCGAACACCACTGCACTGCCCAAAACCCTGAAACACTAGCCCCAGCATGACCCCCTACACTGCCCGAACACCACTGCACTGCCCTAAACCCTGAAACACCAGCCCCAGCATGACCCCCTACACTGCCCGAACACCACTGCACTGCCCTAAACCCTAAAACACCAGCCCCAGCACGACCCCCTACACAGCCTGAACACCACTGCACTGCCCTAAACCCTGAAACACCACCCCAGCACGACCCCCTACACTGCCCAAACACCACTGCACTGCCCTAAACCCTGAAAAACTACCCCCAGCACGACCCACTACACTGCCCGAACACCACTGCACTGCCCTAAACCCTGAAACATCACCCCCAGCAAGACCCCCAACACTGCCTGAACACCACTGCCCTAAACCCTGAAACACCTCCACCAGCAAGACCCCCTACACTGCCTGAACACCACTGCACTGCCCTAAACCCTGAAACACCACCCCCAGCACAACCCCCTACACTACCTGAACACCACTGCTCTGCCCTAAACCCTGAAGCACTAGCCCCAGCACGACCCCCTACACTGCCTGAACACCACTGCACTGCCCTAAACCCTGAAACACCAGGCCGAGCACGACCCCCTACACTGCCCGAACACCACTGCACTGCCCTAAACCCTGAAACACCAGCCCCAGCACGACCCCCTACACTGCCCGAACACCACTGCACTGCCCTAAACCCTGAAACACCAGCCCCAGCACGAGCCCCTACACTGCCCGAACACCACTGCACTGCCCTAAACCCTGAAACACCACCCCCTGCACGACCCCCTACACTGCCCGAACACCACTGCACTGCGCTAAACCCTGAAACACCACCACCTGCACGACCCCCGACACTGCCCGAACACCACTGCACTACCCTAAACCCTGAAACAACACCCCCAGCATGACCCCCTACACTGCCTGAACACCACTGCACTGCCCTAAACCCTAAACACCACCCCAGCACGACCCCCTACTCTGCCCGAACACCACTGCTCTGCCCTAAACCCTAAAACACTACCCCCAGCACGACCCCCTACACTGCCCGAACACCACAGCTCTGCCCTAAACCCTGAAACACCACCCCCAGTACATACCCCTACACTGCCCGAACACCACTGCACTGCCCTAAACCCTAAAACACCAGCCCCAGCACAACCCCCTACACAGCCCGAACACCACTGCACTGCCCTAAACCCTGAAACACCACCCCCAGCACGACCCCCTACACTGCCCAAACACCACTGCACTGCCCTAAACCCTGAAACACTACCCCCAGCACGACCCCCTACACTGCCCGAACACCATTGCACTGCCTTAAACCCTGAAACATCACCCCCAGCAAGAACCCCTACACTGCCTGAACACCACTGCCCTAAACCCTGAAACACCACCCCCAGCACAACCCCCTACACTGCCTGAACACCACTGACCTGCCCTAAACCCTGAAACACCAGCCCCAGAACGACCCCCTACACTGCCCGAACACCACTGCACTGCACTGCCCTAAACCCTGAAACACCAGCCCCAGCACCAACCCTACACTGTCCAAACACCACTGTACTGCCCTAAACCCTGAAACACCACCCCCTGCACGACCCCCTACACTGCCTGAACACCACTGCACTGCCCAAAACCCTGAAACACCAGCCCTGCATGACCCCCTACACTGCCCGAACACCACTGCACTGCCGTAAACCCTGAAACACCACCCCCTGCATGACCCCCTACACTGCCCGAACAACACTGCACTGCCCTAAACCCTGAAACACCACCCCCAGCACGACCCCCTACACTGCCCGAACTCCACTGCACTGCCCTAAACCCTGAAACACCAGCTCCAGCACGACCCCTACACTGCCCGAACACCACTGCACTACCCTAAACACTAAAACACTCCCCCAGCACGACCCCCTACACTACCCGAACACCACTGCACTGCCCTAAACCCTAAAACACTTCCCCCAGCATGACCCCCTACACTCCCCAAACACCACTGCACTGCCCTAAACCCTAAAACACTCCCCCCAGCACAACCCCTACACTACCCAAACACCAATGCACTACCCTAAACCCTAAAACAATACCCCCGCACGACCCCCTACACTACCCAAACACCAATGCACTACCCTAAACCCTAAAACACTACCCCCGCACGACCCCCTACACTACCCAAAGAACACTGCACTATCCTAAACCCTAAAACACTACCCCCGCACGACCCCCTATACTACCCAAAAACCACTGCACTACCCTAAACCCTACCCTAAACCCTAAAACACTACCCCCGCACGACCCCCTACACTACCCAAAGACCACTGCACAACCCTAAACCCTAAAACACGACCCCCTACACTACACAAACACCACTGCACTACCCTAAACCCTAAAAGACTACCCCCAGCACGACCCCCTACACTACACAAACACCACTTCACTACCCTAAACCCTAAACACTACCCCCTACACTACACAAACACCACTGCACTACCATAAACCCTAAAACACTACCCCCAGCACGACCCCCTACACTACCCAAACACCACTGCACTACCCTAAACCCTAAAATACTACCCCCAGCAGTACCCCCTACACTTCCCAAACACCACTGCACTACCCTAAACCCTAAACCACTACCCACAGCATGACCCCCTACACTACCCAAACACCACTGCACTACCCTAAACCCTAAAACACTACCCCCAGCACGACCCCCTACACTACCCAAACACCACTGCACTACCCTAAACCCTAAAACACTCCCCCCAGCACGACTCCCTACACTACCCAAACACCACTGCACTACCCTAAACCCTAAATCTACCCTCAGCACTACCCCCTACACTACCCAAACACCACTGCATTACCCTAAACCCTAAATCTACCCCCAGCACGACCCCCTACACTACCCAAACACCACTGCACTACCCTAAACCCTAAATCTACCCTCAGCACGGGCCCCTACACTACCCAAACACCACTGCACTACCCTAAACCCTAAAACACTACCCCAGCAGGACCCCCTACACTACCAAAACACCACTGCACTTTCCTAAACCCTAAAACACTACCCCCAGCACGACCCCCTACACTACACAAACACCACTGCACTGCCCTAAACCCTAAAACACTACCCCCAGCACGACCCCCTACACTACACAAACACCACTGCACTACCCTAAACCCTAAAACACTACCCCCAGCACGACCACCTACACTACACAAACACCACTGCACTACCCTAAACCCTAAATCTACCCCAAGCATGACCCCCTACACTACACAAACATCACTGCACTACCCTAAACCCTAAAACACTCCCCACAGCACGACCCCCTACACTACCCAAACACCACTGCACTACCCTAAACCCTAAATCTACCCTCAGCACTACCCCCTACACTACCCAAACACCACTGCATTACCCTAAACCCTAAATCTACCCCAGCACGACCCCCTACACTACCCAAACACCACTGCACTACCCTAAACCCTAAATCTACCCTCAGCACGGCCCCCTACACTACCCAAACACCACTGCACTACCCTAAACCCTAAAACACTACCCCAGCATGACCCCCTACACTACCCAAACACCACTGCACTTCCCTAAACCCTAAAACACTACCCCCAGCACGACCCCCTACACTACACAAACACCACTGCACTGCCCTAAACCCTAAAACACTACCCCCAGCACGACCCCCTACACTACACAAACACCACTGCACTACCCTAAACCCTAAAACACTACCCCCAGCACGACCACCTACACTACACAAACACCACTGCACTACCCTAAACCCTAAATCTACCCCAAGCATGACCCCCTACACTACACAAACATCACTGCACTACCCTAAACCCTAAAACACTCCCCACAGCACGACCCCCTATACTACCCGAACACCACTGCACTACCCTAAACCCTAAAACACTACCCCCTACACTACTCAAACACCACTGCACTACCATAAACCCTAAAACACTACCCCCAGCACGACCCCCTACACTACCCAAACACCACTGCACTACCCTAAACCCTAAAACACTACCCCCAGCAATACCCCCTATTCTACCCAAACACCACTGCACTACCCTAAACCCTAAAACACTACCCCCAGCAGTACACCCTACACTACCCAAACACCATTGCACTACCCTAAACCCTAAAACAGTACCCCCAGCAGTACCCCCTACACTACCCAAACACCACTGCACTACCCTAAACCCTAAACCACTACCCACAGCACGACCCCCTACACTACCCAAACACCACTGCACTACCCTAAACCCTAAAACACTACCCCCAGCACGACCCCCTACACTACCCAAACACCACTGCACTACCCTAAACCCTAAAACACTCCCCCCAGCACGACTCCCTACACTACCCAAACACCACTGGAAACCCTAAATCTACCCCCAGCACTACCCCCTACACTACCCAAACACCAAGGCATTACCCTAAACCCTAAATCTACCCCCAGCATGACCCCCTACACTACCAAAACACCACTGCACTGTCCTAAACCCTAAATCTACCCTCAGCACGACCCCCTACACTACCCAAACACCACTGCACTACCCTAAACCCTAAAACACTACCCCTGCATGACCCCCTACACTACCCAAACACCACTGCACTACCCTAAACCGTAAAACACTACCCCAGCACGACCTCCTACACTACACAAACACCACTGCATTGCCCTAAACCCTAAAACACTTCCCCCAGCACGACCCCCTACACTACACAAACACCACTGCACTACCCTAAACCCTAAAACACTACCCCCAGCACGACCACCTACACTACACAAACACCACTGCACTACCCTAAACCCTAAATCTACCCCAAGCATGACCCCCTACACTACACAAACATCACTGCCCTAAACCCTAAAACACTCCCCCAGCACAACCCCCTACACTACCCGAACACCACTGCACTGCCCTAAACCCTAAAACACTCCCCCCAGCACGTCCCCCTACACTACCCGAACACCACTGCACTGCCCTAAACCCTAAAACACTCCCCCAGCACGACTCCCTACACTACCCAAACATCAATGCACTACCCTAAACCCTAAAACACTACCCCCCCGCATGACCCCCTACACTACCCAAACACCAATGCACTACCCTAAACCCTAAAACACTACCCCCCGCACGACCCCCTACACTACCCAAAGACCACTGCACTATCCTAAACCCTAAAACACTACCCCCCGCACGACCCCCTATACTACCCAAAGACCACTGCACTACCCTAAACCCTAAAACACTAATCCCTGCACGACCCCCTACACTACCCAAAGACCACTGCACTGCCCTAAACCCTAAAACACGACCCCCTACACTACACAAACACCACTGCACTACCTAAACCCTAAAACACTATCCCCAGCATGACCCCCTACACTACACAAACACCACTGCACTAAACCCTAAAACACTACCCCCTACACTACACAAACACCACTGCACTACCCTAAACCCTAAAACACTACCCCAGCACGACCCCCTACACTACCCAAACACCACTGCACTACCCTAAACCCTAAAACACTACCCCCAGCACGACCACCTACACTACCCAAACACCACTTCAATACCTTAAACCCTAAAACACTACCCCCAGCAGTACCCCCTACACTACCCAAACACCATTGCACTACCCTAAACCCTAAAACAGTACCCCCAGCAGTACCCCCTACACTTTCCAAACACCACTGCACTACCCTAAACCCTAAACCACTACCCACAGCACGAACCCCTACACTACCCAAACACCACTGCACTACCCTCAACCCTAAAACACTCCCCCCAGCACGTCACCCCTACACTACCCGAACACCACTGCACTGCCCTAAACCCTAAAACACTCCACCCAGCACGACCCCCTACACTACCCAAACACCAATGCACTACCCTAAACCCTAAAACACTACCCCCCACACGACCCCCTACACTACCCAAACACCAATGCACTACCCTAAACCCTAAAACACTACCCCCGCACGACCCCCTACACTACCCAAAGACCACTGCACTATCCTAAACCCTAAAACACTACCCCCGCACGACCCCCTATACTGCCCAAAGACCACTGCACTACCCTAAACCCTAAAACACTAACCCCTGCACGACCCCCTACACTACCCAAAGACCACTGCACTGCCCTAAACCCTAAAACACGACCCCCTACACTACACAAACACCACTGCACTACCCTAAACCCTAAAACACTACCCCCAGCATGACCCCCTACACTACACAAACACCACTGCACTAAACCCTAAAACACTACCCCCTACACTACACAAACACCACTGCACTACCCTAAACCCTAAAACACTACCCCAGCACGACCCCCTACACTACCCAAACACCACTGCACTACCCTAAACCCTAAAACACTACCCCCAGCAGTTCCCCCTACACTACCCAAACACCACTGCACTACCTTAAACCCTAAAACACTACCCCCAGCAGTACCCCCTAACTACCCAAACACCATTGCACTACCCTAAACCCTAAAACAGTACCCCCAGCAGTACCCCCTACACTTCCCAAACACCACTGCTCTACCCTAAACCCTAAACCACTACCCACAGCACGACCCCCTACACTACCCAAACACCACTGCACTACCCTAAACCCTAAAACACTACCCCCAGCATGACCCCCTACATTACCCAAACACCACTGCACTACCCTAAACCCTAAAACACTCCCCCCAGCACGACTCCCTACACTACCCAAACACCACTGCACTACCCTAAACCCTAAATCTACCCCCAGCACGACCCCCTACACTACCCAAACACCACTGCATTATCCTAAACCTGAAATCTACCCCCAGCACGACCCCCTACACTACCCAAACACCACTGCACTACCCTAAACCCTAAATCTACCATCAGCACGACCCCTACACTACCCAAACACCACTGCACTACCCTAAACCCTAAACCACTACCCACAGCACGACCCCCTACACTACCCAAACACCACTGCACTACCCTAAACCCTAAAACACTACCCCCAGCATGACCCCCTACATTACCCAAACACCACTGCACTACCCTAAACCCTAAAACACTCCCCCCAGCACGACTCCCTACACTACCCAAACACCACTGCACTACCCTAAACCCTAAATCTACCCCCAGCATGACCCCCTACACTACCCAAACACCACTGCATTACCCTAAACCTGAAATCTACCCCCAGCACGACCCCCTACACTACCCAAACACCACTGCACTACCCTAAACCCTAAATCTACCATCAGCACGACCCCCTACACTACCCAAACACCACTGCACTACCCTAAACCCTAAACCACTACCCACAGCACGACCCCTACACTACCCAAACACCACTGCACTACCCTAAACCCTAAAACACTACCCCCAGCATGACTCCCTACACTACACCACTGCACTACCCTAAGCCCTAAAACACTACCCCCAGCACGACCCCTACACTACCCAAACACCACTGCACTACCCTAAACCCTAAAACACTACCCCCAGCACGACCCCCTACACTACCCAAACACCACTGCACTACCCTAAACCTTAACACACTACCCCCAGCATGACCCCCTACACTACACAAACACCACTGTACTGCCCTAAACCCTAAAACACTACCCCCAGCACGACCCCCTACACTACACAAACACCACTGCACTACCCTAAACCCTAAATCTACCCCAAGCATGACCCCCTACACTACACAAACATCACTGCACTACCCTAAACCCTAAAACACTACCACCAGCACAACCCCCTACACTACACAAACACCACTGCACTACCCTAAACCCTAAAACACTACCCTCAGCACGACCCCCTACACTACCCAAACACCACTGCACTACCCTAAACCCTAGAAAAGTAACCACTACCCCATGCCCAATCCCCCTTACCTCTCACTCCTCGTGGTTCCTCTCTCCTCGTGGTTCCTGCTTCATGTCGTCTCTGAGGGGCGGTGCACGTCGTTGTGAGGAAACGGAACAGCCTCTGTTTCCTTACAACGACATGGATCGTCTACATTGTTTTAGAACTCATGGTCATTTACCATACATACCTTTACAACAAAATTTGTTGTAAAGGCATGCGTGGTAAATGATCATGCGTTCTAAAAAAAATGCGTAGTAATGACTTCGCGACGTACAACGCATGCGTGGTAATGCATGCGTTGTAATGGTATCGCGAAGTAAAAAAGTCACTGTAACGGCTGTTTACCGATCAAAGCTGGTCCCTGTTCTTCAGTGAGTCGTTTATTTGATAAATTAGGAGGAAGGAATGTGTTTTTTTTACCGAAAAGTGCATTCCCGGCTGTTGTATTGTGAAAGTGTCCGCGTGGCCTGGTTTCACTTCCGGTGAGAGAGTGGAAGAGTCTGTTTGGATCTAAAGGGGTTCTGCTGTTGGATGGGGCCGGCGCGACACGTCATCAGAAAACACAGCTAATGGAAAGCGTTGTCCCCTAAGTGTGGAGCAGTGCCATGAGAGGTCAACGAGTGTGCGTCCCACCGCAGTATGACCGTACCGCATGACCCATGTGCCGCCTCCAGTGTACGGAAGGCAGAAGCGGCATCCATCGCAGGTCCTCTTGAAGACCGTTGTAGCACTAATTCTACATTTTGGAACTAGGGCATTTTAACCTTGTTGTTCCTGCCAGATACAAAGAGAAGATCCTGTGTTATTCAGTGCCCTCGTTACCTTTTCTGTGGGTAGTGGTGCTTGTCACTTTGCTGCCCCGCCGGTGCACACAACTGGGCTCCCCACCTCATGTGCCATCTGCAGGGCCTCTGCCCTCAGATCACTGGTTTCGGTTTCTGGAGTGGCAACATAAACAGTTGCTCCCAAAGGACTAGCCTGAACACTTAGGTGAATATCCCCTGCGCCAGCATTCCGCGGAAATTCTTTCCTAGCTCTCCCACGTCGATGACGATGTCATAATAGCACGGCTCCGCTCGCAACACCGTATGACGTCATAGGAGCCATAAGAGGACCTCGTCGGCGTGCTGACGTCAGTTCCACCCATTTATTCCATGCCACAGAGGTAAACAGGTGGACCGACACATTTTCACATGTATACATAGTATACTAAATATATATATATATATATATATACAAATGCATAACCAATAAAGGCATAAAGAAATAGCAACAGATCAAGCATTTCTCACTATTAAAACATAAGCATGATTAAGATATATTAAAAACATTCATGCCAAACAGTAAAAGCATCTTTTTGGTAGAAACAGGTGGACAACGGGGAGGCGGGTGGGACAGTGAGGAATCCACAGTCAGATACTGTATCCACCAGAAAAGCGTTACCGAAGGTAAGTAACTTGCTCTTCTGATGGATACTTCTGCCTGTTGATTCCTCACCTTTTGAATAGAATCCTCAAGCCGTACCTCACCCGGAGGAGGGTGTCCACCTGACTAGACCAAAAAATCTTGCAAAACAGATCGAGCAAAATGGCCATCCCTCCTAACCTCCGAATCCAATAATAATCGAATAATTTTTAGTCGAAATTATATTGAAAATAATACTTTAAAAATACTTTTATTAATAAATTTAGACAAACACTTAAAGGAAAACTTTTATTTATAATTAATTTAAAGATATTTCATACTTTACAAATTACGCCGAAGTCGCGACCCCAGCGTGACTTTTCAAAATGGCTACCGGAATGCGCACAGCCATCGTGTAGGGTGCGCGAAGGATGCGCGACTTCTGTATAATATTTAAAAAAAGAATGAATATAGTTTTCCTAACTAAAAATTATTCACAATTTTTTTAAATATATATATATATGTATATATATATATATATATATATATATATATATATATATATATATATATATATATATATATATATATATAAAATAAAAACATAGGATGGCGGTACATTAGACTTACAAATTTTCATTTAAAAACCTTTGAAATTCACTGGAAAAACCATAGGTTTCAGGCACGTTATAGTTAGAAATTAGCATTTAAAAAACCATAGAAATTCACTGAGAAAACCATAGGTTTCAGGCACGTTATAGTTAGAAATTAGCATTTAAAAAACCATAGAAATTAACTGAAAAAACCATAGGTTTCAGGAACGTTATAGTTAGTTGGACATTTCACTTGTACAAAACCATAGAAATTCCCCCGTTATAGTTAGTTCAGCTAACTATAACTCGCGCCCCGCAATGCACTGCTGATGACATCACATATTACATCACTCATGACATGGTCAGTGACATCACTGATGACATCACTGATGACATCTCAAATGACATCACTGATGACATCACTGATGACATCATCCACGTGATAATCTGATGCACCTCCTCACACCCTAATATAACCTTTGATACACCCACTCTAAATTACAGACTGCCATTCGCAAAACCATAGACACTCCAACACCAATAACTACATACACACTCACTGATTCTTAGGTCTATACACACATCCACTCACTCACCCGTACAGTCACTCATACTTATGGTCACTCAGTACAGGACTATCATATGCACTCATACTCCTATATAGACACTCAAACACCGCCACTCATCCATAGAGGTACTCACACACCTAGTCAGTCATGCAAATAATTTAACACACTGCCATTTACTCACCTATACAGTTATACACACACCAGCTCACTTACTCATACAAATACTAGCACATTCTTACGCTCTTATACAATCACTGATACAAGCACACACTCATCCATACAGTCACTCTCACAATCACACACTCTCGCTTATAGCTATTTATATACTCCAACACACATATATACTGCCTTTCACATATGTAGTTACTCACACATGTACCACTGGGACATACATTCACTCACTAACACACTCTTACACACACTTACCCACCCATACAGTCTATCACAGATGCACTCTTGAAACCATCCACCCAGTGAATCACCCACTCACACATCTATGCACAGAGTCGCACACACCCCACCCACACAAACACTCAGGCACCCATACAGATACTCAGACAACCAATCAATAACTCATATAGACACTCATGTAGCTATTCACAAACCCATGCAGCCACTTACACAGCAACAGACAGACGGATACAGACATTCACCCAGTTTAGTCACTAACCCATGCATTCAGTAAGATACGTTTAATCACTCACTTATAGAGTTAGTCACGCACCTACTAAATCATCCATACAGACACTTATACACCCACTCATTCTTCAATACGCCTTTCCCTATATGGATCACTGACAGAATATCGATGACAAGAATATCGACCTACAACAATATCGAGGTAAAAATATAGAATGCCAAAATATCGAATCCCTATCTACAAACAGGTAAGTACAAAAATATCGAATCCAAAATATAGTTGTAAAAAATATAGTTAGTCAAAATATCGAATTTTTTAAATATCTTAAAAGTAATGTAAAATTAATGAAATAATATATATAATTAACTTAAACATACTTAAAAATACTTAAATAACTTTAAAATTAATAAATAATTAATGTAAGTTAAAAAAAATGAACATACTTTTTTATTTTTTAATACATATATATATTAACGTAATATTTATAAAAAATATTCAATATTTTTAGCGTAGGATAGCGGGAGGGTAAAATTTACTATTACCACTCCAGTGAGTGCAACAGTAGGGAAAGCATTGGATAGCGGGAGGGTAAAAATTACTATTCCCACTCCAGTGAGTGCAACAGTAGGGAAAGCGTTGGATAGCGGGAGGGTAAAAATTACTATTCCCACTCCAGAGAGTGCAATAGTAGGGAAAACGTTGGATAGCGTAGGGGTAAAAATTACTATTCCCACTCCAGAGAGTGCAACAGTAGGGAAAAGGTTGGATAGCGGGAGGGTAAAAATTACTATTCCCACTCCAGAGAGTGCAACAGTAGGGAAAGCGTTGGATAGCGGGAGGGTAAAAATTACTATTCCCACTCCAGTGAGTGCAACAGTAGGGAAAGCGTTGGATAGCGGGAGGGTAAAAATTGCTATTCCCACTCCAGAGAGTGCAACAGTAGGGAAAGCGTTGGATAGCGTAGGGGTATAAATTACTATTCCCACTCCAGAGAGTGCAACAGTAGGGAAAGAGTTGGATAGCGTAGCGGTAAAAATTACTATTCCCACTCCAGTGAGTGCAACAGTAGGGAAAGCGTTGGATAGCGTAGGGGTAAAAATTACTAATCCCACTCCAAAGAGTGCAACAGTAGGGAAAATAATGATTTAATATTTTAATACAAATAAAATAATTATCAATACCAATAAAAAATTAATTAAAATTACTTACCAATTACAAAATATTTAATAATTAATTCTAAATACTAATAAATATTATTTCTTAAAAATGAATTACCTATTAATAAAAAGTAATTACCAATTAATAAAAATTAATTACCAAATATGAATTAATTAACAATAAATTAATAATTAATATCAATAAATAAAAATAAATAATTACTGAATTACAATTAAATTACTTCCCACCCTATTCCCCTATAAACCCACAACCCGCTCTGAATAATAAATTAATACAATTAATATAATTATCAATTAAATAATTATTAAAAATTAATTACCAATTAATAAAAATTAATTACCAATTAATAAAAATTAATTACCAATTAATAATTAATTAGCAATGAATTATTTATCAATACCAATAAATAAAATTAAATAATTACTTAATTACATTTAAATTACTTCCCACCCTATTCCCCTATAAACCCACAACCCGCTACAGAACTAAAACGCAAAATTAAATTCAATATAATTAATAATTCCTAAAAATTAATATTTAATTTACTATAATTAAATTACTTCCCACCCTATTCCCCTATAAACCCACAACCCGCTACAGAATTAAATTACGCAAAAATTAAATAACATAAAATTCATTACTTTAAAAAAATTAAAACATACATTACAAAAATAATACATATTTTTAACACATATACTAACACTTAAAACACTATAATAAAATTCGATATTTTTAACAACTATATTATGACTGTCGATATTTTGACAATCGATATTTCTTACCTGAATTTCGATATTCTTAACCACTATATTTTGGCAATTCGATATTCTGTCCATTCTATATTTAAAACTCGATATTTTGGCAATTCGATATTAAAAATTCGATATTATGTCTGTTTACCCCCTATATATATTAAAAATATTTAAACTTTACAGAAACACACAGTCACTGGATGATGTCATCAGTGATGTCATTTGAGATGTCATCAGTGATGTCATCAGTGATGTCACTGACCATGTCATGAGTGATGTAATATGTGACGTCATCAGCAGTGCATTGCGGGGGCGCGAGTTATAGTTAGCTGAACTAACTATAACGGGGGAATTTCACGGGTGCAATGTCCAACCAACTATAACTGTCCCTAAAACCTATGGTTTTTTCAGTGAATATATATGTGTATATATATATATATATATATATATATATATATACATGTGCACACACACACACATACACACAATGGTAATTTACACAGTCACACGGTTTATGTGGAAAGAACACCAGCACTCCAAATATAAGTTTTCGTCGTGACACGTTTCAGTGGTGTCCGCCTTTCTCAAAGTTAAGTGCCCAGTCAGCTCACAAAAATATGTCAATATAAGGAACCAGGTAAATACCAAATCAGTGTGATCTCTTAATATAATCTTGCAGATATAAAAATACAGGAAGGTTAAAGAAATCAATTTAAACAATTTTTATTCAAAGAGACCAAACCTTTCAGCTTTGAATATCATAGGAATTGCTCAACTCTCCATGATACTACATATCCCATGGTACCTCAAGTTATTGAAGGTATGCGCTTAGACAGTGAAATCATAGTTTGATCTAAAGTGAACAGTTGCATATATCTATTCACGTAGACAATTTCCTGGGTGTATAATACTCCAACATTTCATAGCAATGAGTAAATAAATGCAATTTTACATTTAATGTACTGTCATGGACTGAAGCCTTAATTATTTCACAACCTCCATCAGTATTTCTTCCTGTGATAATTTAATGCCAACACCAAAAAAAAAGCAAACTTACACAAAAGTGTACATTTACCTTTGTATATAAGGCCCTCATACTCTAATGGCTGCAATAGCCTAGTACAGTGGAATTTAAAGATATAAGGACATTCTGCTCTATAAAGATGAGAATGTCCTTATTTATGCTTATAGCCTGCTCTACCATTGAAGGTGCATTCTACTCTCATAGCTCTGTAGTGTTCCATGGGTGGTGCATGTATGTTCCTATGTGACCACCCATATGTTTTGACAAAATGTCCTAGCTAGAAAGAACCATAGACAGGGATTTGCACTAAAGTCATATGCCTCCTCAAGACAGGCTCAACAAAGAGAAAAGTTCTTATTTATTCTTGTTTTTCCTACCTTACTTGAGTGCTGCATTACACAGCACACATATAAAGTGGGAATAGCATTATGCCATATTTTTGTAGTACAAAATCTATGCTTAAGACGAGGCACATACTCTTGCACTGTGGAGCAAGGGCATCTCCATTGATGCATGGCTGAAAAGAGCACAAGCTCAGGGAGAGAGCAGAAAAGAGCCACATCTTAGTATATATGGCGATGTTCTTTTCTTTTCCATTCATGTAATGCAGCACAGCAACTTTAGTTGCGTTCCGTGACTTCTTAGTAAATCTAGTTTTGAGTCTCTAATGGAATGGCTACTATACATTGTTGAAGCACATTATAAAAGTATAAGAATATTCTGCTCTATTAAGACAAAACTTGCTTATATACTCATATAGCCCGATGTAGCAGGCTCGGTGTAGAAGGCTGTTATAGGTCCAACTTAAAGGCGAACACCTGCAGGAAGAGACTGGGGCGGGGGTCCAGATTTACTAACCTTCTGGGTCGGCTATGTATTACTATTGTGACATAAACCTAAAGCAAAGTGTGAACATGGGATTTACTATCCAATGCAACTTATGATTTCCATTAGATAGTATAACAAAGTAACACTAAGTTACACAATGTGCTGCTACCTTGCGTTACTCTGCATCAATGTAGCATTCCTTGGGTGGTGCATGTGCATTCTCATGCAATCAACCATAAGTTTTGACGCAAATAGCTTATCTACAAAGAATCATAGACAGGAATTGGCACCAAATCCTTGAGGCAGGTACCGCAAGGAGAAAAGTTTTTATTTCTTCTTGTTTTTCTTCTTTACATGAGTGCTGCATTGTACACCACAAATAAAAAGTGTGAAAAACCTTCAACCATATTGATTATAAAAGAAGGGTGTGTACGACTGTAAAAAGCTGGTATAAAATAAAACTTAACCGAGAACATTGCAAACTTAGCAAAGCATTATGGATGGAAATTGAGAAAGACAAAGAATCATCATTTAATAACTTTCTCCATTAAGCCAAATTAAGAATTTAGACGTATCGCCAACAAAATGACAAGACTCCAATCACTATTAGAAGACAAAACAGCATTCAGCAGACGGACACATGCATGGATGGTAATTAATAACTACGACTCTTTAAAACAAGTACCATACCTAAGCGCCACATTCTCTGTCTTTTACAAGAAACGACTGATGGCACTCCTGTTTGGTGACCTACCAACAACAGCAGATCTACCTGGCTGGAAATATAAAGGTTCCATAACATGTAGATTTTGTGGTCAAACAAAAGAGGATTTTATACATCTGATCTGCATTTGCCCATGCTTTTATTCCGCACGAGTCATTTTACTGCAGCCTGACCTTAAAAAGAGGAAAACCAGGTCATGTAGGGCTCCCATAACTCAGTGCCTTAATCAATTAGACACTCAACTGAACTGTAAGCTGTTAACGTTTTTAAAGTATCATGAATTAGCCTAAAAAAGCACACAAGTTTAACGGACAATATAATCAAAGTTTTTTTATATTGAATGGAAATTTTAATCCCCTTTGAAGGAAGTCACATGTGTCTAGTGTAATTTACTATGTTTTAAAAGAATATCTTTATGTAACATTGTTGCGGTTTTAATTAACCAAGCAATAAAGAGTTTTCAGTTGGTGTATCATATTGTTTATACTGGAAGTGACCCCCTTCCAGTCAAAATCTATACTTTAGACAAAGGGCACAACCTTGCACTATGGCACAAGGTTAACTCTATTGACACATAGCTGACAAGTGCACCAGCGCAGGAAGAGAACAGGACATCTTAGTATATATGACATTGTTTTGCTTTATCCTTTCATGTAATGCATGCAGCACAGCAGTTTTAGTTACTGCGCTTTGTTGCATGACTCTTTAGTACATCTTTCCCAGAGTCTCTAATGACTACAATACCCTGTTGCAGCACACCATGAAGGTATCCTGCACTGTCATGACATAACGTCCTTATATCATTTATAACCCACACTAGCAGGTTATACTGGCCATTAAAAGGCCTACTCCAGAGTAATTGGTCCAAGCTGAAAGCAAGGACTTATAACAAGGGAGTGGACATTTAATGGCTGATAAATTCCACTATGCCAGTCTATAAAACTATTAGAACATTCCACTCAATAAGGACAAAATGTCCTAATTGCCAGAAAACCAGGCTCCAAGGTTACACTAGAGATTTACAATCCCTCGTGCCCTCATGACGTGACTACCTTCCTTAGCTTTTGCTATGTTTGCCTGCCAGTTACTATCGCACAAGCACACTTAAACAGCTATTAAAGTGGCCAACAGCCTGCTCGTTTCTCCTTTGGCTCTTCCAAACGTTTTGTCAATTTTTGACTGAGCCACTGGAGACGACCTGAGCAGGATTCCTCCATTCTTCCTTTCAAGGCTCCACTTATCACGGAAGGATGCAGGGAAGAATAGTCACTGTTTGCCCTGTTCCACACCCTCTGCCTCTTTCTCTCTTTTTCCTGTCAAATTGACATATTTCAGAAAGGCAGGGGAAAGAGTCAGGAAGAGGATCTTAATTAAGACAATGTGGGGGCCTATACCAGCATTTATAGATCACTGCTGCTTTATTCTTATTCAATGGAGCTTTAAACACTCTAATGTTTTGCAGTAGGCGTAAATCTCACTGAAGAAGAAGGTACCAGCCATTAGAACAGTGAAACGTTCTGAGCTTCATTGATGACAGTGGATCGAAAGAAGCCTATATAAAGCTTTATTTATGAGGGAGAGATCAGTGTTGGCCTTGAATGGCCGCACCAGTGTCAATTATTCAATGTGGTAAGTTAGCGCTCCCCACTGCTCGGGAACCACCAAACTTAAACAGAAAACCATAACCAAAAGGGAATGCTCAATAAGTTCAAGGAATTTGCCAAAAGACCAATACATCACTTTTTCATTGTAGCCCAATGGACAAATGGTTTTCTTCTTTTCAATCTATCACAAGGCGGGAGCCATAATATATGGTATCAAAAAATAATTTTATTTTTGCTCTTCAAACATCGCAATCCAGCCCAGCCAACTCATTTCATCCTGAGATGGACTTTCAGGGTTTGTAAAATCTTTTTTGACGTTCTGGATTATAGTGAACCAGAAGTTGGATAGGTCACTCCCAAATGGGTCCTGCAAAGTGTAGCAGTATAAGCACGGCACCGACACAAAACTTCCTCGGTTTCCAGCCTGTATAGGCTTGCAGCTCTAATATACAACTTCTCCCTCTCTCTTTTCTCTGCCTCTCCATGATATGTGAATTGTGCAGGGGAAAGAGAGAGACAAAGGCTGCAGATGTGTACACACAGGAGCAGCTCAACCTCCCTCATGTCGTAGTTCACAGCGTCGCTAGATCCTTAAAAGCACTGTGGGATTATTTCTGCTCAGCTCCCAGGTCTCCCTGATTCAGCTGAATGATGAAAAGCAGATTGACTGAGCCCAGTGAAAACCAGGGCCTGCGTTTAGGGTCATTTCACAGCTATTACTATATATGTGGAAGAGTTCAGATCAATGGCCCTCTGTGTGACTGTAATTGTTGAATTCTCCCAGCAATATCTGTGAAACAAAAGCTTTAAAGTTGTTGCGAGTTTTCAACCCCCTTAGCATCCCGGGGCCTTTTTTAAAATTAGGATATTCTACCCGAAGGGGCAAAATGCTCTAAAAGCCTTAAAGGCCACCATAGAGGGCTACACTAGCCATTAAATGCATTCACCTTTGTTATAGGCTCTCACCTTCAATATTCTAATATATCACTAAATATATATATATACATATATATTCACTGAAAAAACCATAGATTTCAGGGACGTTATAGTTAGAAATTAGCATTTAAAAAACCTTAGAAATTCACTGAAAAAAACACAGGTTTCAGGGACGTTATAGTTAGTTGGACATTTCACTCATACAAAACCAGTGAAATTCATCCGTTATAGTTAGTTCAGCTAACTATAACTCGCACCCCGCAATGCACTGCTGATGACGTCACATATTACATCATTCATGACATGGTCAGTGACATCACTGATGACATCACTGATGACATCTCAAATGACATCACTGATGATATCACTGATGACATCATCCACGTGATAATCTGATGCACCTCCTCATACCCTAATATAACCTTTGATACACCCACTCTAAAATACAGACTACCATTTTCGAAACCATAGACACACCAATACCAGTTAGTACATACCCACTCACTAATTCCTAGGGACCGCCACCCCCCGGGGCTTCTTTTTATTTTTTAAAATTACCTATGTGGGGGCACTAAATATTTTAATGTGGGGGTCCGTTACAGACCCCCAGAGCCCCGGGGACCACCACCTCCCCGGGGCTGTGCAATTCAAGGGAGGGGGCCGCGCGGCCCCCTCCTGGAGCCCTTGAAGGCCCTGGGGACCGCCACCCCCAGGGCCGGCTCCTGCAGAGTCCCGGGTGCCTACCCCCGGGACACTGTAGTTTGCTATGACAGGACAGGAGCCTCGCGGCTCCCGTCCTGTCATAGCAAACTGCTTTGGATATTGGAAGCGAGAGCAGGGAAACCTGCTCTTGCTTCCAATATCGAAAGCAATTGCTTTTCCACATGGGGAGCTGCATCTTAGCAGCTCCCCATGTGGAAAAGCAATGTCGGCTCCCGAGGGACACGGGAGCCGGCGGGACCGTGGGGGATTGGGGACCCCCACAGTCCCCAACGGAGAGGGCCAGCCCCGGGGATGGGGTCCCCGGGGCAAGTAGTGGCCCGGGATGGGAGCCACGCGGCCCCCTTCCCCAAAATTTAACAAAAAAAAAGCCCCCTTCTTAGAAAAAAAAAAGAAAAACACCGGCATCGCGCCGGAGGCCACGCCCTTCTTTCACCACTCTGCAAACGCGCCCCTGCCGCGTTTGCAGATGGGGAACGAATTCCCCTTGAATACTGGGGTCTCTGGGCCAACTAGCCCACCAGGAACCTCCAGTATGCGCCAGGGGCTGCGTTGCAGAGAGGTGTTCTGAGGCCACGCCCCTTTTACACCTCTCTGCAACGCAGCTCTGTGGCGCATAATGGAGGGAGCTGGTGGGCTAGTTGCACCCCAGGGACCCTCAGGATTGAAGGGGAGTTAATCCCCCCGACTTAAAACGCGCCACGGGGCGCGTTTGCACAGTGGTGAAGGGAGGGGGCGGGGCTTGAGATGACATGTGTGCAAACAGGCCCCGTGGCGTGTTTTAAGATGGGGAATTAAATCCCCTTCAATCCTGAGGGTCCCTGGGGGACAACTAGCCCACCAGGTACGTCCAGAAAGCACCACAGAGCTGCGTTGCAGAGAGGTGCAAAAAGGGGCGTGGCCTCTGAACACCTCTCTGCAACGCAGCTCTCTGGCGCATACTGGAGGTATCTGGTGGGCTAGTTGGCCCCTAGGGACCCTCGGGATTGAGGAGGAATTAATTCTCCAACTTAAAACGCGCCACAGGGCGTGTTTGCAGACATGTCACCTCAGGCCCCACCCCTTCCTTCACCATTGTGCAAATATTCCTCTAAAATCAGCCGAACTACGAATTCCGATTTACTCACCTGTTATCAGGAGAGAACCCAGTGCAGCATCTTTTAGCCCAGCACTGACCCTGAAAAGTAATTCTAACCGTACTTACCAGTAACTTGAATTTCCTTCCATAGGCTAACATTGACTGGTTTCACTTGGAAATTCTTCTAAGTGTGGAGTTTTGGAACTTTAGAATATTCCTCTAAAATCAGCCAAACTACGTAATTCCGATTTACTCACCTGTTATCAGGAGAGAACCCAGTGCTGCATCTTTTAGCCCAGCACTGACCCTGAAAAGTAATTCTAACCGTACTTACCAGTAACTTGAATTTCCTTCCATAGGCTAACATTGACTGGTTTCACTTGGAAATTCTTCTAAGTGTGGAGTTTTTCAACTTTATAATATTCCTCTAAAATCAGCCGAACTATGAATTCCGATTTACTCACCTGTTATCAGGAGAGAACCCAGTGCTGCATCTTTTAGCCCAGCACTGACCCTGAAAAGTAATTCTAACCGTACTTACCAGTAACTTGTATTTCCTTCCATAGGAATCCATTGTCTGGTTTTCAGCAGAAAAGTTTCAAAGTGTCAATTTTCACAAACTACAAATATTCCTTAAAAATCGCCTGTATGACTTAAACGCATTCTTTCAACCGTTTACAGGAGATGCACCAGTGCTGGATCCAGGATCCACCACTGAGTAAGAAAAAGTAACGATAACACTACTTACCTGCTAAGTGAATTTCCTGCCATAGGATAACATTGGTGATTCTATGTGAAAAAGTTTCTGTCAACTTTTAAAATACAATAATATTCCTTAAAAATCAATACTGTAACCAAAACGCTTTTACTCAACTGTTTACAGGAGTTGTCCCAGGACTGAATCTAGGATCCAGTCCTGTGGTTAGAAAAGTAATCCATAAAGTAACTAATTGCATTTAACTAGAAATTCACATTGAGCTCAATGTTGCATTGTGTTTGAAATTGTGTTTCCCATTGCAACAACTGTAACTACTGTACTTAAAAGTCTATTGCCTATTTGCAAAGAATTTAAACTAAAGTAATTCATTCTGAGAAAGTATATTTTGTAATGTAATGTATAATGTAATTACAATGTAATTTAAAAATAAATAGTTTAAAAAAATGTAATAAATCAGTATCAAAAAATAAAGATAACAATTAATATATTTAAAAATTGTCATTTACAAAACCTTGAAATCCACTGAAAAAAACCATAGGTTTCAGACATGTTATAGTTAGGAATTAGCATTTAAAAAGCCTTTGAAATTCACTGAAAAAACCATAGGTTTCAGGCACGTTATAGTTAGAAATTAGCATTTAAAAAACCTTTGAAATTCACTGAAAAAACCATAGGTTTCAGGCACGTTATAGTTAGAAATTAGCATTTAAAAAACCTTTGAAATTCACTGAAAAAACCATAGGTTTCAGACACGTTATAGTTAGAAATTAGCATTTAAAAACCTTTGAAATTCACTGAAAAAACCATAGGTTTCAGGCACGTTATAGTTAGAAATTAGCATTTAAAAAACCTTTGAAATTCACTGAAAAAACCATAGGTTTCAGACACGTTATAATTAGAAATTTGCATTTAAAAAACCTTTGAAATTCACTGAAAAAACCATAGGTTTTAGGGACAGTTATAGTTAGTTGGACATTGCACTTGTACAAAACCCGTGAAATTCCCCCGTTATAGTTAGTTCAGCTAACTATAACTCGCGCCCCCGCAATGCACTGCTGATGACGTCACATATTACATCACTCATGACATGGTCAGTGACATCACTGATGACATCACTGATGACATCTCAAATGTGGTAAGTATGTTGTTGACTATGTGCAGGAGTTTCTAAAAAAAGAAGACAATCAGGTTGAAGCAATGCACCAGACACAGGACCCTGACATACCAACCATCTGCCAAGCCCTTGACTATATTACTGCCATTGTCCATGGCAACAAATCAAATTCTGAGACCTCTGGGTTGAAGATATTCATACAACTAGCTGTCAAACTCTTTCAAGCTGTTTACAGCTGTATGATATTTTTCCATGGTGAACATCACAACTGTTGCATGCCACCAAATGCCCTTAAAACTTTCTTCAGTGCTAGGGACCTGCAGATAGCAGTTGTCTTACCCCTCACAAGAGATCCAGAGTACAGTAATACACATGTAATCATCTGCTTGACAGCTGGTCCACGTATCTGACGTCAGGTGGATAATCTGAGCAGCACTCTGATACATAACGTGGCCAGCCAATTGCAGCACAACATAATGGAGCACTGCAACAGCAACTCTGACAAAATAGGTCCAGCTTGGAACCTTCCATTTTGGGCAGATGGCCTCACAAACTCAAAAAATCTCACTCCTTCCTCAAAAGAAAAAAGGAGTTGGTCCAGCACTAACATTTTAATCAGCTAACCATTGTAGAAACGTGCTGATGGGTGGTTGCGTTTGCAGGGCCTCTCCTGCCTCAACATGCCCATAATAGTAGCTTGGATTTTTTTCTTTTGTGGTGCAAGTGATACAGGTGATTTCTGGAAAGAACCAGAAGGTGGTAAGCTCAATGTGCCTCTTGCATGAATCACTGTATGTAGCAGTGTTGGCATCTGAGTCTTGTGCCATTTGGAGGTTTCTGATGCAGATGATGCTGGCACACTAGTGGGGACAGGGCTTCAATGTGTAATGCCGTAAGTCTGTTTGTCTTCCTGACCACCTTCTTCTTCTATCACTGTTAACTGAACTGCTTCCCCTCTTTCGTCACCACCACCAGCAACTCTCTTTTTAAGGTGATCCTCCCACCAGATTGCATGATGTTTTCTCAGATGGGAAATTTGGCCTCCAGTACCGTAGTGCGAACCTGGCTTACCTCATTGAACACTTTTGTGGCAAATGGAGCATATTCAAATGCTATCCTCCTGCTTGCTAATCAAAAAGAAGCCACAATCAGGGGAGGATAACTTTTTTAGCGTGCCACTGCCAATGCTTGAAAAACTGGAGGTAGGTGGCTCTGTTGTTTGCCTCTCTGTAGGGGGTACTTCAACTGTGGTAGTGGTGGATGCAGGTCTCGGCATGGGTCCTACAAATATGGAAGCTGGTGGTGGTGGTGGAATCACATCATTCTGAGCAGGTTGAATAGGAGGGGTCATCTCGGTCACCTCTGAGCCACCCTACATACTGACAAACACTGGCTTGTCATCATCACTTTCACTTTCCATAACTACAAGGCTTTCAGGAACTTTCCTCTTCCCTTGTCTCTCAGGGTGGGTCTCAGACCATTTATTCGGGTAGAATACATACTCCAAAAAGTATTTCAAGTTGAGTTTGTTACTTCCCAAATAGAATATCTACTCAAGAAGTAGCCCACTGATCACAACCACTCACGTTAAGAGATCACATGGAAGGCTTCCTAGCAACCGCAAATTGTGCTAGGGAATGCCAAATCTCACTTGCGCTCGTCAGCTCACTTGCTGGAGTCTTGCGTTGTTCCCATTGTCATCACGTTGCTAGAATGGGAAAAAAATTCCACCACTCGGGGATGGCGAAATTTGGTCAGAACTCCATATTAACAGAGTAACGCGAAGTCACCAAATTCCTCCAATTCCACAAGCAGAACGAAAAATTCCACCTGTGTCTAATTACTTCTGGTTTTGTTTTTTGCGGGCAGGCGGGTGCGAGTATGATTCTGACTCCGCGTAAATGTCTTGTTGGTTTGTGTGTGAGTGAGGAGTTTATAAAGTGGTTGTTTGTTGATTGGGATCTGATTTATGATTGGGCCTGAATCTGGATTTATTTGTGTGGAGAAGGTGGTTGTCATTGAGATGGGTATCTAGACATTTGTTTATCATCTTTTCCACGAGTTTTGCCAGGTAGGATAGCAGGAAGAGAGGCTAGTAATTAACTAGTGCCTTTGGGTCTGCTAAGGGTTTGTTGAGGAAGGGGGTAATGTGGCTGGTTTCAGGCATAGAGGTAGGTGGCTGTGATGAGTGAGTCATGCAGGATCGGAATGAGGGCTGTCCTGATGGGGTCCAGTCCCTTGATGAAGACCTGGTGAGGGCATGGGTCCAATGGTGTTCCAGAGTTTATGGACTGCATTGTTGTTGCTGCTTCTTGAGAATTGATGGTGAGCCAAGCAATCAGGATCGCCCACTGGGTGTTGGTTGAAATGGGCTGGAGGGCTACAAGGTTGTATGACAGAAGCACGCATGGCTAAACCACGTGTGCTTCAACAACCCTGTAACAACTACATGCGTCTTAACTATGCATTCCTTTACCACACATGACTTTATCAATCAATCAATCAGGGAATTGTTAAGCGCCCCACTCACCCGTGAGGGTCTCAAGGCACTGGGGGGGGTGAGGGTGAGCAGCTCCGGTCAGTCAAAGTGCCAGATCTTGAGGGTCTTCCTGAAGATGTGCAGAGAGCTGTATGAGATTTTTCCATGGTGAACATCACTACTTTACAATGCATTTCGTTGTATAGGCATGCTTGGTAAAGTTATATGTATGGCAAAGTTCAGACCCCAGGCCCCCTGCATGAGCCCTAAAAACTGGCACCCAGCACTGCAATCTCCCCTGCCCCAGGCCTAAACACTACCCGACACCCTGGCCTGAGCCCCAAAAACTTGCCCCCAGCCCTGCAATGCACCCCGCCTCAGCCCTAAAAACTACCCTGACCCCCCCACCCTAACACCTGGTCCCCAGCCCAAAAAACTACCCAAACTCCAACCCCCGCCCTAAAACGGCCCCAACCCAAAATCCTACCCTGACCCTAGCCCCTCACCCTAAAAGGGCCCCCAGCCCTGAAAACTACCCCTTCCCCCAAGCCCTTCTTACTAAGCTGCAATCTCCTCCCAAGTCTGATCCTTCCTGTCCCACCCCCACCCATCCGTTCTCTGCAACTAGACCTCTGACTGCTGTTTGCCTTAACAACGCATATGCGTGGTTAAGGCATATGCGTGGTTAAGGCAAGTGGTGTTCCTATTCCGTGGAAACATCATGCATGGCTTAGTCCGCGTGGTTAATGCCATTTCCCAGGCTGCAAGGATGGAAGAGTACAGTTGCAGCTCTCAGTTGTCATAGATGCTGATGTTCTAGTTGCTGAAGAATATGGATCGCTAGGTGCAGAGGTCCGGCAAGTGTATTATTCTGGTGGAGCTTGCTGCTGGTCAGGTGAAGTCTTTCACAATGGCGGAGATTTCCTTATCACTGTTGGTGCTGCTTTCGTTGTGGTCAGTGAGCGCAGAGCATTTGGTGGCTCTGGTTTGCGATGGTAGAGTCAGAGGGTGGATTTGTAGGTTGTTTTTTCAGTGTCATTCTGACTTTGTCTCCATCTGCATTCAGTTTGCTTGCAGTAGCATTTGGTAAGCCTCAGCTCTTCTGTGTGCCAGCTTGTTTGGAGTCTGGTTCCCATGCATTTGTTGGCTTTGAGAGGAGTCAGGGTGTCTGCGCATGAGGTGATCCAAGTGTTGAAGCTGGAGATGGATTAAAGGAGGTTGTTGTTGCATCTAGGCTGATGGTGTAGGCGTTTGGAAGACCAGGATGCTTCTGAGATCTTGTTCAATCCCAGTCTTGAAGATCTGGTGTTCTGCAGTGGTATGGAATGGGTTTTCTGTAGTTGATAAGGACGTGGTCGGACTAGGTGATCATTTTGGGCTTGTCTAATGTAATGTCACTGAAACTAGTGAAGATGGGGTCATACAAGTGTCTGTCAGCGTATATGGTGCCTGGGTGAGAATGAGGTTGGACAGGTCATCTAGGAAGCGGGTCATGTTGGGGTTGTTGAGTTCCTCCAGGTGTCAGTTTTTGTTGGTAAGATGGACGAAAGTGCTGGAATCAATGATCAGTAGGGGCGATAAAGTCTGTGATGGTGCTAACGAAGTTGGTGTGTGGTCCAGGGGGGCAGTAGACAAGTGAGCTGCTCAGAGTGTAGTAGAAGGAGTTTGAAAGTCAAGTGGTCTGGTTTTCAGGAGGGAGCGAGGTGGATGTTGGAGGGTGGGTGAATGTGAACTGGCAGATGGTGCAGGAGAACACACCTTCAGATTTGGGTGGTGAGGCATGGCAGCCATGCTGGGAGATGCAAGCAGGGTTGAAGGTGAGGCGGCTTTGATGGAATAGTAAGGGGGGAAGGCGGGTGGGATGAGGACCAGGGGTCCTGGCGCAGGGTGGGGTACGGATGGGTGCAGAAGAACTTGCCTTTGGCACACCTGTGGCCCACTGCACGCGTCTGCTACGCATTCATGCTGGGAATGCAATTAAGTGAAGGCAGCTGTGTTGAGAAATCAGTAATTTGACTTCCTGTGCAGATGAAGTGACTTCCTGTACAGATGCATGATGTGAAATCCAGTGATGTCACTTCCTGTGCAGATAGATGATGGGAAATGAGTCGTCTTACTTGGCTTCTACAGTTTTGTCAGTAAACCAGTGATGTTACTTCCAGTGCAGGTGGATGAAAGGAAATTCAGTGACATCACTTTCTGAGGAGATGGAAGATGGGAATTCCAGTAATGTCACTTCCTGTGCAGATCAATGATGGGAAATGAGTCATCTTCCTTGGCTTACTTTTAAAGATTGTTTTGGTGGGAAACCAGGGATGTCACTTTCTGTGCAGGTGGATGATGGGAAATCAGTGATGTCACTTTCTGTGCAGATGGATGATGGGAAAAACTCATTAATGGGACAACTGTTTCACAAAATGTTGTTATCAACTCGTTATGGTAGTTGTGCAAATACAGTACTTAGTGCTTTCTGTGTGGGTAGATGTTTGTGTCAGGTATTTTTGTTATGTTTCTCTAAGTTTTCCAGAGTTATATATTTATCTTTCTCATAACACTCAGTTTTCTTCTAGATGGGTTAGAACGATTTGATCATTCTGCGTAGATTTAAGCAACCTGTACCAATTCCCAATTCCCCAAATTTTCAATATGAAATGAGCTTTACTTAATAGCAAGCCTTTCGAATTACCCACATTTCTCAAACCTACACAAAACTTGCTTATCTGAAAGTAACTAAAAAAAAGAGACATCTTGATGTTATTATTAAACGAACTGATTTCCTGCCAAGTCCTAAGTCTATCCTGTAAAAAAAAATCCTGAAGCTTGGAGAAGCCAAATTTAGCCCAGAGTTCACAAGTCCGATTGGACATATGTAAACCTAAAGGGAGGCATTCCACTAATCTCAGCTGTGTATGTAGCCAAGGGATATTGAATGTCTCCCACATCCTCTGAAATAGAAAAGCCACAGTTTTGGGAAATTTATATCGCGATCTCTTTGGCATCTCCGAAATTCGTAGAAACGGTGCCAAAGCAATCTCCATTTCCCCTAACATTACTTCAAGAAAAAAATTAGCAGAAGACATTTCTGCCAAATTGTTATAATTAAGCCAGTTGATCAATAAAGCTTGATAGTATAGGCGTATATTGGGAAGTGCCAGACCCCCATCTATGACTTCTAGTTGCAAAGTTTCTAGCTTTAATCTTGGTTTCTTACCCTGCCAAATGAATGATCTCAATTCTGAATTAATTTGCTCAAAAAAGACTGAGGTACTTTAACCATCAAATTGGAAAATAAAAATAAAAATAAGGGAAGTATATTCATTTTAATTAGAGCTACTCTGCCCATAATAGTCAGAGGGAGATCCTTCCATTGAGAAAGCAAATTTCGCATTTTATTAAATGTAGGAATATAGTTGAGCGAAAACAAATCTTCCAAATGTGATGAAACAAAAATTCCTAAATACCTTATAGAGTGCGACCTAAGATATTGTCCCTGCATCGAAGGGGGTAGAACAGCTGGGGAGCAATTAAAGAGAAGTGCCTCTGATTTTGCTTGGTTGATTTTGTAACACCCGATAATTGTGAATTCACTTATTTTATCCAGGGCAAGTCTAATATTATCTTCCTCGGCTGCCAAATTCAAAGCCATATCATCAGCAAACAGCTTAAGCTTGGATGCCCCTGGAATAGGGGGTAAAATGGAGTGATCTTGCCTTATTGCACAGGCTAGTGGCTCCAAAAACAAGGAAAACAATATGGGAGAAAGGGGGCAACCTTGCCGTGTCCCCCGACTGATGGAAATCGTACCCGCTCTTTTGCCATTTATTACTATGGACGCCTGAGCACCTAAATAAAGGTTACTTATCGCTCGACAGAGCTCAGATGGAAATGCTAGTTTATATAAGATTGAGAAGAGAACATTCCACTGAACTCTGTCGAACGCTTTCTCTGCATCCAACATCAAAATGACTGCCTTCGTCTTATTGGTATTAAAATAATCAATCGCTTGGCACAGATAATGAGAGTTAGTAGCTAAAAATCTACCTGGGATAAACCCATTCTGGTCACAGTGAACAAGAGAGGTAGAGATTAAAGATAGACAATTCGCCAGAATCTTTGAAAAAGTCTTATAATCGCTATTTAACAGGCTTATTGGGCGATAAGAATTAACCTCCTCCTCTGCTTTGCCTTTTTAACGAAGCTAACTACCACGGTTTGCGTAAAAGAAGCTGGGATCAACTCGCCTTCCAAAATTGCATTAAATAAAAGTTCCAAGACAGGGCTGAGCTGGGGTAAAAAAAGCTTATAAAATTCTATAGGGATTCCATCGCATCCGCATGCTTTCCCCGAAGGTGAAGACATCACCACATTTTTTATTTCTTCTTCTGTAATTGCTGCGATTAGGCTATCTTTATTTATCTGTGATAGTGAAGGGCAATTAATATCAGCAATGGCGCTTTTTTAACAAAATGAATTGCAAGGCGTGAGAGCAGCCAACTTAAGGAGGATGGCCTTTTTTAGTAAATGGCAGATTTACTTTACTCCGGCCAAACTCAATAAAATCTATCCTGCAGTTAAACCTTGCTGCTTTAGAGGCTGCCAGGCTTTAGGAGATTGGTTACACATGGGATTCACTTGCACAAAAATTGCAAGCTTTTGGGAAAATGTTTTTTCTGAAGTAAGGAGATTATTGGAAATAGATTTCCACTCTAAGGCTTCCACAGCTCTCTTAGGCTTGGTTGAAGCCCAGAGCCTCTTAACTTTTTCTCAAAGTCAATTTATCTTTATCGCTGCTTTGGTTGCAAGATCATTAATTTTAGCAAATTGGAAATCAGAAATAATCCCAACTCTCTCCCAATGGATTCTCAAAATGAATAAAATATTTAAGCGGGAAACCATGTATGCAGGGAGAGTTGGATCCATGCTTAAAGTAAATAAAATATGGAAAGAATGGAAATAATGGAAAGTCTCTATTTTGATGCTATGTGTAATTTTTAGGAGTTTTTTTTATGTTTATGGTTATCATACTCATTTTGTATAGCATGTTTCTTGATTCTGATAATTTATTGATGTAATTTATGGAAGAAGTATTATCAAATGTCTTTTGTGCTACATTGAAAATAAAGATTTAAAAAAAAAAAACACTCAGTTTTCTACAATATTTTTCCACTTTTGTTAGAATGTCCTCAGTCTCTAACACTATGGCATTTTAGTCTGTCCAGTTGCAGTATTGGATGCCCGCTTTTTTAGTCGCCAGTCTGATATGGTAGAGTTCAGTTTATGGTGCCTGAATATACTGGCAGCCTTTGAACCATGAATATGTCTCTCCACGGCTATCAGTTGGGTGTTTAACAGCATAAGAGGCATAATGTGCTCTAAACGTTCTGTCTCTCAGCATATTTTGGAAGGATGTGCCAAAAATGGTGGAAGCCGGCTCTGTATATACTATACCAAAAGGAGGTATAGTGTGCACAGAGGCTAGTGGATCCCAAGAGGATTTTACAGAGGCTCAAGTAGATAATACTAATGCTCTCTTTTGAGGTAGTGTGGGCGAGCAGTTAGGCTTATCAGAGGGCACTGCTAAGCATTTGTTGTACACACACAGGCAATAAATGATGCATACACTCAATGACTAAATTTGAGACCAATGATTTGTAAAAATAATACTTTTAGTATATTTATTTTATAGATCCAAAGATACTTTGTAAATAAATTTAGCAATATCAATGCTTTTCAATGTAAAAAGTTGACACAGTGCATTTTTCAAAAATACAATGTTATCCTGTGGGAGGGAAAACAATCAGAAATATGCAGGTAAGTAAACGATTTATGATATTGAGTTTCTGGATAAAGAATCAGTACCAGGTAAGTGACAAAACTCCACCTCCACCAACATAGGGGCGGCCAAGTGCAAAGATCAAACTCAGTATCTGGTGCCAATGTTATCCAAAGGAGAAAGGGGGCATTCGAAGTGGTAATACTTGCAGGTAAGTAGAATGGTTTGGTAACCCAGTCTCTGGGGGTTAAGGTAAGCATGGGGGGCCACAAGGCAGCACCAAACTTACAACCCAGCAGCACAGGGACGGGCAGGTGCAGAGTGCCAACACAGCAACGGGCGCCCAATACATACCAATTAATAATCTTGAAGTCGGAAAAAGGCTGCAGGCTCAGGCCAGGAGGCTAATCAAAGGAGACCTACAGATGCATAGGTAAGTTGGGATGTGCTGGGGCATCGGGACACCATTGGTTGATCTCCCCAAGGCCCAGGGGCTCCAAGTGCAAGGATGTCCTTCGGCGTCGGAAAACAGCTTACCTGTGCAGGTCGCGGTTGCGGGGCATTGACGTGGAGTCCGGCAAAGGTCAGCCTGCGGTGGACTTTTGCTCTTAATTGCTGGAGAACCTTTGCTGGACCAGTGGGCCACTTGGACTTGGGCCGTGGGTGTCGGGTGCAGAGGTTGTTGGTTTTGCGGTTCCGCAGGCAAAGCTTTGGTCTTTGGAAGTTGTTTTTCTTTTGGACAGGTCCGCTGTCCATGGGAAATCAGGAGTCTTAATGGAAGGCAAGCAGTCATCCCAGGTTTTTGGCGGTCACTGGTCTGCAGGACGAGTTGTGGAAGCTTGCAAAGTTCGAAGTTCGCAGACAGGCTGGCAGGGCTGGGACCAAGTCAGTCGCTGGAGCTTCTTGTCATGCAGGGATAGGCCCTTTTTTGTCCTCTTCTTCATAGGTCATCAGTAGTCTGAAGAGTAAGGATCAGGGGAGCCCCTAAATACTAACTTTAGGGACATTACAGGGGTCAGAAGGTAGTGGCCAATGGGCATGCTTACCTTTAGGGTTACTACACTCTTTGTATGTCCACTCACTCTGGGGATGGGGCATATCCCTAACCCTATTGGCTAGAGTCCTCTTAAAAAATGTGGAGGATTCTGAAAGGAGGGGGTCACTTCAGCTGAGGGCACCTTATGGGTGGCCCTGGTTGAGAGGGGACACATCTCTCTTGCTTACTAATTTTCCCACCGACCTTGCTGCCAAAAATGGGGCTTGGTCAGGGCGGTGGGCATCTCTACCACCTGGAGAGGCCCTGGTCAGCATAACAAAGGATGGGAATCCTTTGAGGCTCACTGCCTTTCAATGCCATTGCTGCTTGGGGGTAGGTGTGAAGAACCTCCACCCAGAACAAGCTTTGTTTCTGACCCACAAGAGCAAAAGGCTCCCACCTCCTGGGGTCAGAAAAATGTCTAGATGTAGCAGGCTGGTGGGGATCAGTCAGGCACACACTAGCCAGTTGGTAGCATTTCAGGGGGCACCTCTGCGGTGCCCTCTGGGTGCATTTCTTAATAAATCCAACACTGGCATCAGTGTGGATTGATTAAGCTGAGATGTTTGGTACCAAACATCTTGGATTTCAATTAAGCCATCATGGAGCTGTGAAACTCGTAATGACAAGCTTCCAGCCCATGCACTCAATATGGCTTCACTGTGCACTTATAATGTCTAAGAATGGACTTAGACACTAGAGGGGAATATCTGCTCATGCACGCCCTCACATGAGGTATAGTGCAGCCTGCCTTAGGACTGTAAGGCCTGCAGTAGGGGTGACTTACTTATGCCTCTTGCAGTGCTGGTAGGCCTGGCACACAGGGATATGTGCCAGGTCGACTCTTCACTTTTATCTGCACCAAAACGTGCAGGCTGCTGTGGCTCTTTGCCTGTGTTTGGTGAAGGATCTCTTAGGGTGGCATAATACATGCTGCAGCCCTTAGAGACCCTCTCTGGTCACAAGGCCCTTGGTACCACTGGTACCTTTTACAAGGGAATTGTGTGTGCACTAGAGGTGTGCCAATTATGGAAGCAACGGTACAATTTTGGGAAAGAACACAAGCACTGGGAACCTGGTTAGCAGGAACCCAGTGCACACTCAGTCAAAGATGCATCAGAGTCCGGAAGAAAGTGGGCTTAACCATGCCAAAAAGGGTATTTTCGTACACAGCCCTCCCAAACGACAGAGAATGAGACTAACCCTTACCAAGAGAGTCTTCATTGTCCAAGTTTAAGAACCTGGAACGTCCATCTGCATTGGCATGCGCAGTCCAAGGTCTGTGTACCACTGTAAAATCCATTCCCTGTAGGGAGATGGACCACCTCAAAAGTTTTGGGTTCTCACCTTTCATCTGAATGAACCATCTGGGAGGTGTGTGGTCGGTTTGAACAAGGAAGTGAGTGCCAAACAGGTATGGTCTCAGGTCCTCCAGGGACCAGACCACAGAGGAGGCCTCCCTCTCTATGGCACTCCAACGCTGTTGCCTGGGGAGTAACCTCCTGCCAATAAAAGCAACAGGCTGGTCCTGGCCATCATCGTTGGTTTGGGATAGGACGGCTCCTACACCTAGATCAGAGGGATCAGTCTGCACAATGAACTGTAATATGGAGCTTTGAGAACTGGTGCTAAGCACGTTGCCTCTTTCATGGGGTCAAAAGCCCTTTGACAACTAACTGTCCAGTTTATCTTCTTGGACATCTTCTTGGAGGTGAGTTCTGTGAGGGGTGACACAATGGAACCATACCTATTCACAAACCTCTTGTAATACCCCATGAAGCCAAGGAATGCCCTGACTTGGGTCTGGGTTTCTGGAGCCTCCCAGTCCAGAATTGTATGGATCTTGGGTTGTAAGAGTTGTACTTGACCTCCACCTACAAGCTGGCCCAAGTATACAACAGTTCCCTGCCCTATCTGGCATTTGGATGCCTTGATAGTGAGGCCTGCAGATTGCGGGGCCTGCAAAACCTTCCCAAGGTGGACAAGGTGATCCTCACAGGAGGAGCTAAAGACAGCATTATCATCTAGATGTGCTGCACTAAAGGCCTCCCGCCCAGCAAAGACTTGATTCGCCAGCCTTTGGAAGGTGGCAGGTGCATTATTTAAGCCAAAAGAAGCTGTGGAACTCGTAGTGACAAGCTACCAGCCCATGAACAATATGACTTCACTGTGCACTTATTATGTCTAAGAATGGACTTAGACACTATAGGGGAATATCTGCTCATGCAGTTATGCCCTCACATTAGGTATAGTGCACCCTGCCTTAGGGCTGTAAATCCTGCTGTAGGGGTGACTTACCTATGCCTCTTGCAGTGCTGGTAGGCCTGGCACACAGGGGTGTGTGCCAGGTCGACTCTTTACGTTTATCTGCACCAAAACATGCAGGCTGCTGTGGCAGTATGCCTGTGTTTGGTGTGAGAGGTCTCTTAGGGTGGCAAAATACATGCTGCAGCCCTTAGAGGCCCTCTCTGGTCACAAGGACCTTGGTACCACTAGTACTTTTTACAAGGGGCTTATATGTGCACCAGAGGTGTGCCAATTGTGGAAGCAATGGTACAGTTTTGCGAAAGAACACAGGCACTGGGAACCTGGTTAGCTGGAACCCAGTGCACACTCAGTCAAAGATGCATCAGAGGCAGGCAAAATGTGGGGGTAACCATGCCAAAAAGGGTACTTTCCTATAAAAGTAAGTGTAGCATGTTGCTGCAAGTGCTTCCACATGTATTTTTGACTTCTTTCCACCATCCCAGGGCTGGAGGACACCATTCATGGTATTTCGGTGACATAATCAATCTGCACCACAGAAAAATGTGCAATACTTGATTTACAACACATTTATGCTATTTCAACATCATACTGTGGAAGGAGTATTAGCGAGGTGCAACCACATCCTCTCGGGGAATAATGCACGGCTGTCCCTAGGGATATGGTGCTCCTTTATATTCAACCTCGTCTTTTAAGAAAATTGCCAGTTTTCCACATGAAAGTAAACATTTGTCCTATCCTCAGCTATCCCTGAATTTGGAGAGTTTATTATAGGGATATGAAATGTATTTACCCAACAGTTCATAAAAATAAGATTTCTCTTTTAACAGATACAATACTAATTTTTCTTACTCAATTTTAATTTTATTTAGACCCAGATTATTGGACTACATTTAAGTTATGTAATTTCCTGTCCCTTTACACTTACACTAATCACATATGTTTTCGCCACTGGAGACCTGGGGCCTGATTTAGAGTTTGGCAGACAGGTACTCTGTCACAAACGTGACAGATATCCCGTCTGACTTATTACAAAAGCCATAGGATATAATGCACTTGCAATAAGAAAGACTGGGTATCCATCCAAAGCAGGCCCTTTGGTTCGAGCAGAAAATGTGAAACTGGATGTGTGATGAAGCTGCATGCACTGCCCTAGCAATGTTCACTGCATGACTCCTCGGCTCTAATACCTTGAGAGGTTAATATCATTGGTGTAAGGCAAAATGGTGGGGGCCCCTGCAGAATTTGATGAGAGGTCCCAAGTCTCCAATATCTTACAGATATTTATTGGCTTTGGGGCTGAATGGGGTCCCCAAAAGGGTTGGGGGCCCTTTATAATGTTGCGGCTCCCCAGAACTTGCAGGGGCCTGTGTTATGCTCTTGGTTATCATACATGAAGTTATTCCTTGCATTTTTATTTTCAAGCTGTTTCCTGTCCACGTGCCCCATGAAAGATGTGCGCATGCTAGGCATTGATATATCTGCACAGTTTCACCCACCTTTACCTTTAACCTATAATTTCATTTTACAAAAGAACTTACACAACTGCAATGTGGAGGTGCACATCGACATTATAAAATGTGCTAAAACACATGATTCATCTGGAGCAACAGCAGAGCAGAATTTGCACTTGTTTAAATAAATCAGGGCCTCATTTATGAAAACTGTTGCATCGCTGCGATAAAACAGCGATGCAAAACTTTTCACTGCCCCCTCCTTGCGACATGATGGATGCACCGTATTTAATGTACGGCACTCCATGTCGCAAGGAATGACAGATACGTCAGGAATCCTGACGTATCTGTCGGTGCTAAAGTCACTCATTGCTGGAGTTGTGTCATAAGCATGACGCAACTCTTGCAATGCATGGGGTAGTCCTAAGCCTATAGCACTGCGACGTCCTTACGCCTGCCATGAGGCAGGCGTAAGGTTTTGACGCAGTGGCATCCTAGAAGTGTCGCAGTGAAATCTCACAGATTTCACTGCAACACTTCTACGACTCTTTTTTAAGTGGGAACGCCTGCCCTGCATACATTATACCTGACCCAGGTATAATGTGGCGCAGGGCTTTACAAGGTGTTGCATCTGCCTAGATGTGTCACCTTGTAAATATTGCGCAACGTGGCGCATTGTTTACACCACCGCTGCGTCACGAAAAGTGACGCAACGGCGGCGCAAAAGTAAGGCCCTCAGGGGCTTATTTACAAGCCCCTTGCGCCACCCGTACGTCACTTTTCCCATGTTAAAAATTATGCAAAAGTGGCGCAAGGGGCTTGTAAATAAGGCCCTCAGTATGACTATCTAGACAGGACACTACCCCTAACAGCTAGAGCTGTAAAGGGCATTCTCATGTCATTTTTTCCGCCCATCTGTTTGTGTGCTCTGTCACATTTTATCTACAAAAGGAAGTTCTTCATGATCATTTAATGCATTATCTCTCCAGCGTTTATCAGTTAAAGCGGGTTTCTTTTTTACCGCAATCTTCCATTCCACTGTTTCATTTTTTTTGCTTTCTTTCTTTTGGTTAAATGGTTTTGTGAAATGTAACTCTGCCCCTACCACTCCCCTTCATGAACGTATTAACGGCCATGACTGGGTTGGGTCTCATTTCTCAATCTCAAAGTCGAATTTCCAGTTCTCCCGGCTTTGTATTTTCTACAAAACCACAGGGTAGACTGATATTGAGCAGTGTTGGACCATTATCAGAGAGCACCTTGAACATGCAGAACATTTTGATACATTTCATAAAGTCTAATTTTACACTGCAAGTTTATAGTCAACAAACTACGTATTAAAGTCCATAGAAGTGCTTTTCTCCTCCTACGTTTCACCTCCCGGTGCTTTAAACGTGTCCTCAGTTACAGATTTAAACTCTTTAAAGTCACAATTTTTTTCAATTTTGCAGACACTATTTCTAGAATTCATGAGCCGTGTTCGCTTCAGATTCTAATGTTTTTATTGACAAAAAAACAGTTTTTGCTCCTTTTACCATCTACCCCCACTTGTTCTGTTTTAAAATGTATTTTCCATTTCTGTATCATATGTTTATTTAGTTTCATTTTGTTCTTGATGGTTTTATGATTTTAACCAAGTTTGCTGCCACATGTCCGGGTTATCTTTAAATGTGCGTTTTTGTGGAAATTAAATCTAGATATCAAAAAAGGGGCCCCATAGTCCCAGTCGGAACATGCATACAAAATAGCAAATAGTCCGTGGTTCACTTTAGTGAGAAGTGAAGGAATAAGTAATAGTGATAGCACGAGGAATGTATAGGCTAGTGGCGAGAGGTCTACTCATATCAGACGGAATTCAACACCATAGGATTGTAATGGTTTCTAAGTATTCTTCTTAATATTTGGGGGCAGATCTACAAGAAACTAACGCAGCGCCGCAAGTTATTTTGCTGCGCCGCGCTGCGTTAGTTTCAAAGCACAGGGATGCGACATATTTACAACAGTATGTCGCATCTCTGTGCTTCCCCCTGCACTGGCGCACAAACTGCTGCCATGCGCCGGCGCAGGCACCCTTGCACCATGGTGCAAGGATGCTCTGCGTCATGGGGAGATTGTTTTTGCTCTGGAAGGGGCACCTTCCTGCACAAAAACAATCAATTGAGGTGATTTCCTCTTCCAATGTGTGCTGTCGAATGCAGTACGCATTGATAGAGGAAAAAACGAGGAGAAATTAAAACATTTCTCCTTGTTGCACCTCGCTACGCCACCCCTAGGGTGGCGTAGCATTCTGACGCATTTCCAGATATACAATTTCTCGTAAATCTGGAAATGCATCAGTGGACATGGGTGTTGCGTTGGAACACCCACAGCAACACACATGTCACGCCCCTAACACGCAAAGTGTTGCGTGAACAGGGGCGATATTTACAAGCACAGGTTAAGTCACGCAGGTTGACTTTACCTGTTCTTGTAAATATCACTTAGCAGGCTGCGCCACCGGTGCGTCACGCAACGTGATGCACCGGTGGCGCAAGGGGCTTGTAAATCTGCCCCTCAAAGTCTTTCCACTTACGTTGATGTTTCTACCTGGTTGTTATACTTTCAATCACATTTGAAATGGATGTTGGGTTTGTTGAAGGGGTCGAGGGAATTCATTATTTGCTCCAAAAATGTACATTCCTTCAGAATGAAGCAGAAATTAATTGTGGTGATTGTGTTAAAGATTTTTGTACATGTATATTTTCATGCAATAATAACAACATGCAAAATGTGATTTTACACTCGATAAAACACGTATAGCATAGACTTATATAGTACTATTGTCTTTTAAACAAATTTCCTGTGTTATGTAGAAGGGTCATTTCCGGACTATTGTTAACTTGGCCTCAATTAGGGCAGAGCCACCATGTTTTTTAAAATGGATGTCGCCCTTGTCACTCTTGTTCTCTCCACCCCTGTACATCCCACTGTCTGTCATTTCTGTAGCACTTGGTCAAGCAGTATATTATTTGTTTATTTCCATTGTCATTGTTTATGTAGTGCCCGATGAATCTTTCCGGGCTCAGTCACAAATTGTAACTACATTTCAGGGTCCTTCCATTAGAATCACTGTTCCCTATTCATTCATATAACATTCTGTTGTTCATGTGTCTAGTTTTTCCACTATCTATGTATGACTGATTTGCATATGGCTGGGTTCAAACTGGAATGGCATGGGGAGCAAAAAAACTATGGATTTAGGCCTAGATCTCTGTACTGGGGTGAATGTATGACATGGTTCTGCATTCTGTCCATTAATTGTTGTTTTTGCATTTGTCACCCCGAGTGGGACGGGTATGCCCAGACGTGGGTCCCATGCTCTCCATGCCACTGGAGTCATGCTATCCTGACTGATGAGGGGTGAAACCCCGAAACCGGTCCTAGGATGCTTGTTTCCAGTCCAGGGAGAACCTGGCCTGGCAGTTCGGGCTGGACTGTTCCCATTGGGCGCAGGGTCAAGACTGATTTGCATATGGCTGGGTTCAAACTGGAATGGCATGGGGAGCAAAAAAACGATGGATTTAGGCCCAGATCTCTGTACTGGGGTGAATGTATGACATTGTTCTGCATTCTGTCCATCAATTGTTGTTTTTGCATTAGCATAGAGGTAGCAGAATAATTATTTACATAGTGTGTTAGTGCTTAGGTGTTAAGGCAATATGACAAATTATGAGACTGTGCTGTGATTTGCTATGAATATAACATTTTCAAACGTACCACAATTAATCTGTAGTTCTGTTAATTTAATATGCAAAAATAATGTATAAAACCCCTGATTTTGGGCGTGAGTCAGAGATTTCTCATATGTTGCTAGTGATGCTCTTGATTTTGCTGCCCATTTGCGACTTGGGCCTGATTTAGATGTTGCGGCAATAGACAGTGTCCCGAGGCGGCAGCATTCTTCTCTGGTGGCTAACAGTACTCCGTCAGGTCGGCGGGCTTGCGCAGAGCCGATTTAGATGTTCCCGTTGTGCTGGCGGCAGAGCCCTGATGGAGTGAGGCCATGGAGGTGTGGAGACAGGTAAGTACTTCTCATCATTATCTTACTTCACATATATGTTGTGAATGTGTCATGATGTATATGTATGTAATGTATCATGCCCTTTTTTACATATAGCATTGCACACCAACAACATACACACACTATTGAATGTGCACCCATAGGCACCATAAGCACAACACTCACAACGCACAAACCTACATTTTTCTAAGTGTCAAATCAGGTGTGTTCATTTTACAATAAGTTGTAGGATGAACACTTATGCATGACAAATAAAAAATTTCATGTGAGAGCAATGAAAAAATACATACGGCGATAGCAAATGTGAACACACGATCCATAGGTTGACACAGAAGACTACCTTAGATTCTGACAACAACGTGGTTGCTGAGCGTCATGGTGAGGTAGCAGCAACACAGGAAGGACTTGGACAAATGGGTTCAAGATGGAAACGGAAGTGGGAAATTGGAAAACGGTAAGTTTTTACCTCTTTTTCTTCCGTTCTGCCGACTCAAGTTTGGAGATTTTCCCACCACAGTTGCCTCAACGGAAATGTACATTATAATCGGGACGGCGGTATTCTTGTTGGGACTCCCTCCAACACCCGCTTCTGCCTCTGACGCCGTCGACGCAGGAGTAATATTCTGACGGAGGCAACGGGACTCCAATGGTCTTCCTCCCTCCATAGACCGGCCAACATCTAAATACAGTGGGCGGACTGCCAAGGCGGCAGGTGGGAAGGTCATTGGAAAAGCTTCGGCGGGACCAGATCCGCCAAGATCTAAATTTGGGCCCATTATTTAATTGATTGTATTCTGATTATCTTGATGTGTTGGAAGGTGACTTATATTGGGGTCGCATTGCCTTATCAAATTGAGGTTTATCACCTTCTCCAATTCACTGAATTGTGGACATTCTATTGAGATAAAGTTTTGGGCTGTCTAAATTTCAGGCTCCCCCGCACTCACAATTGCAAAGTGTGAATTGTTCACAAAAACGTAAGGGACCATTGTGACAGAAGGACCACAACTGGAAACATGGAACCAGCAAACACTCACCCCCAGTCACAGATCTGGGTTGAATCCATCATCATTCTTTAGCTCACTTTGCCACCCCAGTTCAGACACAGCTATATGCAAATCAGTCTTGACCCTGTGCCTCATGGGAACAGTCCAGCCCGAACTGCCAAGCCATGTCTTCCCTGGACCGGAAACAAGCATCCTGGGACTGGTTTCGGGCTAACAGCCCTCATCAGCCAGGCTAGCTTGAATCCAGTGGCAAAGTGAGCAAGGGATGCACGTCTGGGCATACCCTGCCAACTTAGGGCGAAGAAAGCAAACACCAGGAGATGATGGACGTCCATCATCCCCTTTGGTTTTGCTTTGTTCGCCCTAAGTTGGCAGGGTATGCTCAGACATGGGTCCCTTGCTCACTTTGCCACTAGATTCAAGATAGCCTGGCTGATGAGGGCTGTGAGCCCGAAACCGGTCCCAGGATGCTTGTTTCCGGTCCAGGGAAGACATGGCTTGGCAGTTCGGGCTGGACTGTTCCCATGAGGCACAGGGTCAGACTGATTTGCATATTGCCATGTCTGAACTGGGGTGGCGGAGTGAGATAAAGAATGATGATGGATTAAACCCAGATCAGTTGACTGGGGGTGAGTGCTTGCAATGTTCAACACTCCGTCCATCATCCCCTTTGGTTTTGCTTTGTCAAGTAAAGGACACATGCAGTCTGTACCCCATCCATTAATGCAATTCGAAGGAGCTCTAAGAAAAAAAAGAACCCTAGTGCTGCTGAAGATCACACTGATAAAATGGAGAACACAAATTTTATCACCATTTTGTTCAACAATACTTCTCCTGTTAAACAATGGCTGTAACGTGTGGACTGGACAATGCGGTTGTGATTAGGACAGAGCACAATACAGAATGGAGGATAGTGACAATACAGAAAACTACTATATGAAGAATGTCATTTATTATGTCACCAGAATCTCAAGATGAAAACAGAACCTTGCTATGCACAGTGGCTTTTCAATGTTCATTCATTGTTCTAAATGCATAGTATGGTATATTGTCTCAGAGGGAATATTTTCTAAATGCTATTGGTGGTCCACTTTGATTTTATTAATTTGTCTTCAGGCATGTATGAGTGAGTAACTTGCAAGTGCATGGTTGCCTAAGGACATCATAGCACTAGTATTGAAAGATAGAGCAATAGATACAGGAAAGCAAACAAAATATACAGGCTTAGGAGTAATGTAGAAACAGCTAAAATTACGCATTTGAAAAAGAGTAATAGGCAGGTGGTTTCAGGGCTCCAGGTCAAATTCTGAGAAAGTTGTACTCCTAAGCTATGCACGCCTAAAATGTGGTACTGTGTAAAGAAGGAGGGACCCAGAATGTAGGAGATTAGAAAGTTAATACTGACAGAGTCTTCCCTAAATGGTACCTGGATGGATCCAGGCCATAAAAGTCTCTATTTTCAAGACACAAAAATTAAATTTGAATTTGGTAACTCATCGAGAGCCAAGGAATGTTTGTGTGGCTTTTGTGATTTGACCATGGATATACAGACTCAAAACTAGCCAATCTGCCTTGTCCTGAACTGCCTAAAGATTCTGAATTATGCTTGCTCTTGGAGATATTTACATAGCAGCAGACATTTAGACAGTCTAGCCGTGATAAGCTATATGCTCTGACAACTGGTACCTGAAGATGTTGGGACAGGAGAGGTTGAATCTCTTTCTGACATATCTTCTGAAAAAACACTGAATTAACACTGACCCTCAGATGGAGCTCCTTGTCAACATAAAAACCAAGATTACTGACCTTAGAAACTGGATGGGATGACATACCCATCTGTGCAGGCCAAAAGGCAGATGTCCATAGGTTGTCCTGACTGAAGATTAAGAGATCTGTGTTGTTAACAATGAGCTTCAGCATGTTTTGACTTATTCAGGCCCAGACTACAGACAGCGAAGCCTAGAATGTGTACTGAAACTAAGACAGGGTTGCTCCAAATGCAGTCTCATCTCCTTAGTATTCACATTCCACACTAAACAAAATCTAACTAAGCAAGCCAACTGTGACACATAAAAAGTAAAGAGAATAGGGAACACCCCTGTGGAACTACACAAGACACAGGATTGGAGCAGAAAGGAGGCAGGCCCAACAATTGAGTTGGCCTAGATAAGAAAGTAGAGAACTAGGAAAGCACCACCCCTGCATATTAGCCGAATGAACAATAGTGGACATATAGTGGAAAATGATGATGGGAAGGTGGCTAGTATCCTAGCCCATCAGTAAGGCATTCAGAATTGTTGCTAAAACATTTTTCATTCTTACTCTTTTTTGGAAGCCTACCTGTGGAGCATCGAAGAAACCCTGGGTTTTAAGGTTGCCTTGAAGCCTCCACTGTGCTAGCTGTTTTCCTTAACAATGAGCTTCAGCATGTTTTGACTTATCCAGGCCTAGACTGCAGAAAGTGAAGCCTAGAGTGTGTAATGAAACTAAGACACGGTTGCTCAAAATGCAATCTCATCTCCTTAGTATTCACAGTCCACACTAAACAAAATCTAACTAAGCAAGCCAACTGTGACACATAAAAAGTAAAGAGAATAGGGAACACCCCTGTGGAATTACACAAGACACAGTATTGGAGCAGAAAGGAGGCAGGCCCAACAATTGAGTTGGCCTAGATAAGAAAGTAGAGAACCAGGAAAGCACCACCCCTGCATATTAGCCGAATAAACAATATTGGACAGATAGTGGAAAATGATGATGGGAAGGTGGCTAGTATCCTAGCCCATCTGTGAGGCATTCAGAATTGTTGCTAAAACATTTTTCATTCTTACTCTTTTTTGGAAGCCTACCTGTGAAACATCCAAGAAACCCTGGGTTTTAAGGTTGCCTTGAAGCCTCCATTGTGCTAGCTGTTTTCCACAGTTTTAGGTATGGCCAGAAGGAGAAAAATTGTCTCATAATAGGAGTCTTGTTGATATCCAGTTTTTCTATTTATACAAAAAGTCAATAGCCCCTTCCTTCCAATACTGCAGGACTATCTCTGATAAAAAAGAGGAATTCAACTGAGTACTAATAGCAGGAATTAGTGCGGGCACAGGGCTTGTAAATCATAAGCAAGGATGATGGCATCAGGAGATCCGGACAGTAGTACAGCAAAGCCTGGACATCACTCTCTGTAATTGTTGGAAATATATCCTGCCTGACTATCTCTGGATTAACTGAGAGTCATCGACCACTAACACCTGTTAAATAGGCTCAGCACTGATGTTGTCATAAATCAGATGAACATTTTTCTGGAAGGGGGATAGAGGGAGTATTCAATTTGGGCTGGTGAGATTCTTTACCACTTGAAACAATGCCTTTGCAGAGTTGACAGCCTGCCCAATTTGGTCACCAATAAACACCATTTTGCTTAAAGGAGGTGACAATAGGTCTCCCTTCCTCCTTAGTGTAATATAGATGCCACTTTCTCTCTGGGTGTTGCGTTACCAACTTTTCTTCAAACAGGCCAGGAGTAACTAGTAATTACACGGCATAGAGTTTTGTTTTGTTTTTACCTTTGCTCACTGAAAAGTTTGCTTCAGTTTTGACCTCAGGCATTTCTAGAAATTTTGTAAACTGGGACTCAGAGCCCAACAGATCCAGTGCGGATGACCATAATAGATTGCTGGAGCAGGAATCAGTTTAAATAAACTTGGTTTACCATCTCACACAGGGCTGAATCCCCGCTTTCTGTTCAATGTTGAGGTCGCATGGAACTTGGCCATTGTTTTTGAGAAGATCAGGAGCAAATCATCACATAAATCGTAATAATAATCCTTACTTTAAGTTCATTCAATAATGAAAGTTAATTTAAAGTTTTTAAGGGTTTTACTAATAAAAGTTTAGTAAATCATCTTTGTTCCAAATCATAGGTTTAATTTGTATTAGTTTCAATATACAATCATTAATAGAAATTGAAAAAAATGGTTAATTTGATATTATAACAAAATGCATTTAGCGTGTTCCATATGGGAAGATTCCCAATTTTATGAACTGGGTGAAAGAGATAGAGAGATCAAGCATAAAGTTAAAAATGCAATTAAAAATCCATAATCGATCAAAGCAGAACTTCCCATGAAGAGAAGTCAGTGAAACTCAGTGAAGTCTCAAAGCAATGTGGCAAAAGGCAGGGTAAATGTGCAGTACCAGTAGCAACCACAAACAGCAATAAGGTCTGGGCAAAGGCAAAGGAATAAATGTCTCGCAAGAAGTCTGGCCAGCAGATCAGGCAAAAATGGGGTAAAAGTGTTAACCTACTCTGGGAACATGCACTATTCTGTGAGTAAAATGTCTAATGCTAAGCGATTTTGCAAATCCGTTGATCTAATGGCTACTAATTCTGTGTTTACAATTAATAAGGCACAAGAAGTACTAGTTGCCAACTTGTCAACAATTGTTGAAAGGTTTCTAATCTTTTTGCCATTCAGTATGACTCCTACCGCTGGTATGATTGCAGCAAAAATGTCTCCCACTAATTGAGTTCCCTCTTCTGCACTACGTATGTGTCTGTGTGATGGTGTCATTGTTAATGCATCTATATTATATACATGACACATCTTAGGAAACAATACAGCTAAATAGTAAATACCCTCCCAATTAGCTTACAACTGGAAGTAAGCATCTTGTCCACAAACTAAATAAACTAAATAAACTGCTGAAACAGCAAAAAATTTTCAAAATATCATCTTCACTATTCTTACTGCTTGATATGTTAGTTAGTGTTTCTTCCCTCTAATGTCATAATGAATACTTTCTCTAAATGTCTCATTAAGCAGGTTAAATTGTTTTCACATACCTTAACACTATCTATAGGTATGGATGGTCTAAACTAATACCAAGCTGTGTCCATGTGTTTCGCCTATGGATGTAAATTCATGCATTGCTGCAACAGTACTCTAGAAAACACTAATTAATAGTTATATTCAAAATTTTCTCGTCTATAAACTGAACAAAGTCGCGTCTTCAGCAGCTGGTGAAGGTAAGTGGGCGCAGACATAACAGTCCTTTACGTCCATAGCCTTTGTGTATTCTTGCACTAATCTAGAATAAACGTTAGTTGAATAATCCTCCCTTTTGCAATTCAAAAATAAGGCTTTCAATTGCTCTTTATCTGTTGTGTGTGTAAATGTCGTAGGTGCATGTGTAGATTTAATCTTCTTATCGGATGTAAAGTAAAACCCTACTAATACTAATATTATTATTACTAATACTGCTACTAGAATGACAATACCCATAAAAATATTGCATCTATTTCAAAGGCAATACATGTTTGTCTGTAGTCAGATAGTTTAAGCAAAAATGTACAGCAATAATTCAGTATTTAAGTTCAGATTCTTCTCAAGCAGTTTTGTTTTTGGAATTTGTTTGTTTGTTTAAGCAGTCTCTTTTAAACAGGCTCTTTTATTTTTCATCAATCTTCATTTAGACAACCTTAACCCTACTTCGTGTTCTTCTTAATGTTATTCCTACTCTTCTACAGAAACCTTGCACCTAAGTAAATCTTTTTAAAACAAAAAAGGAATATTTTACGTTAGTCTTTTGCACTTTCTCAATCAATATTATCTTAAATGTCTTTCAAACTTTGTTTTTCTTTTCCGAAATCTTTTGTCAAACAGCTTTATCTAGTTTTGTTCTTAAAGTGATATCATGGGGGTTCTAACAGTGCAGATCTCTGATCACACAGTTCATCCACTGACACATTTGCCACTTGATTTACCTAGTTTGTCCAATAAGGTGTAGAATATCATCAACAAGGTTCTCTCACTCATATTTATCTTCTCAGTCTTTGTTGAGCTTCCTCTGTGTCACTTGCACCACCTGACTCTGTTTCTTCAGTGGAAGTCGATCAACTAACACACCTATTCTCAGTCTCCTTTGACTTGTTTCAGTGCTTGTTCCTTCATCCGAATCCGCTGTTCATTCTGATGTTGTCTCAACTGCTTTCTAAAGTTGAGGTTTAGTCTCTTCTTCTTTGTCAGAGACTTCAATGCTACTTTGTGAAATCGCAGGAACTTGGATTGGTGTAACTATCTGCAAATCTCCATCCCTTTGTTTTCCTTGTTGTGGTGATTCTTGTGATAGTGTTGCTTGCAGTTGTTCAGCTTGTGGTGCTGTAGTCACCAGTGCTCTCAAAGAACACTATTTCTTCGTATGGATTCCTTACTCTTCAGGTGTGTGAAGCATGCACCCAGTTCGGTACTCCTGCACATTTAACAGCAGTGTTCGTGATTAAGATCATCTGGAAAGGGCCTTTCCATCTCGGTTCCAGACAAGTCTTCTGAACGTGCTTTTTAATCATGACCCAGTCTCCGGGACTGAGGTCGTGGCACCGTTCTCTATGCAGATCTAGTGCAACAGCTTCAACCTGGTGAGTAACAATACACCACATCAGTCATCTGTAATGCTCACAAGTGCATTTGCAGGTACACCAGGCAGTCTCATCACATACCCTATCAAGATCTGGGGAGGGGATGACCCAGTGTTTCTGTCAGGGACACTTCGGATACTCATTAACACTATAGGTAAAGCATGAGGCCATTTAAGTGATTGTAGAAGCACAAACCTTTGCTAATTGAGACTTTATGCTTCCATTGAGCTGTTTGACAATGCCAGAAGCTTCAGGTCAATAACTACAGTGCAATCTCTGCTCGATCTGTAATGCTGCACAAAGCATCCTCAGGACCTCATTATTGAAATGAGTCCCACGATCTGACTCCAGAGAAACTGGCATTCCGTACCTGCTTATTGATTCTCTCAATAACAGTTTTGCTACAGTGAGACTGTCATTTCTCCTTGTTGGGTAGGTTTCTACCCATTGAGAGAAAATGCACACTATAGCCAGGACATATCTCAACCCGTAAAAACAGGCCTCTCGATGAAGTCCATTTGCATCCTGTTGAAGGGACCACCTGATCTCCCTATGTGGCTCAATGTGACAGGTGTTCTTTTCTCTACGTTCATTTGTTGACATGTCACACAACAATTGCACAATTCTTCTACAAGCATCTTGAATCGGGGATTAAAGCAATCTCTCCCTATATCCAGAATCTGGGACTAAACCAATCTCTCCCTAGATGTGTGTCCATGGAAATGTCGTGTCATAGGAAACAGCAAACTGTAGGGCAAAACTGGTCTTTCATCAGTTGAGATCCAAATATCATTTGCATTTTTCTAACAACCTGCTCTGACCCAACCCTGCTGTTCTGCTTCTGAAACATTTTCCTTCATTCTTTTGAGCTCTTTCTATGTTTCAGCTACTGACAACAACATCAAAAAGACAGTGTCCACCTCAGATTCACTTGTGTAACCTCCAATAATTGTGTTGGCCCTAGTGCACAAAACTTTGTCAGCATATCTGTTTCTAACTGCAATGTAACCATTGCCACTTTAGGGAGCTGCACATTTAACCACTGCAACCTCTGTTGGCAACTGAAGTGCCTCGAGCAAATTTCCAACATGTTCCCCATTTCAGATGGGTATTCCAGATGAGGTTATGAAACTTCTTTGTGGCCATAACTGTCCAAAATCATGGACCACACCAAAGTCATATTGACTATCTGTGTATATAGTCACTCTCAATTGGGCTGTTAAATTACTAATTCTGCAACTTGTGCTGAGGTAACACCATGCAGCCATGAACCTTCCACAACATCATCATTCATTGTACAGACAGTGTAAGATGCTCCCAGGGTGCCGTTATTGTTTCTCAGACATGAGTCATCAACAATAATTACCTAGTCAGGCTCATTCAGGGATTCATCTTTAATGTTTAGCATTGGCTAGGTGCATAAATCCAGGAGATCTAGACAATCATGTCCAACTTCATCACAAACAATGTCATTTATGTGCAGAAGTGTTGAGGGATTCAGAATTTGTCATCTCTTTAAAGTCACATTCTTCAATGACAATATTTTCTGCTCATACTTAGTGAGCCTATTGTGGGTCATGTACTGGGTTTTCATTCTGGTAAGCAGTATTTCTACAGATTGAAGGACCATAAAAGTTAAGGGATGTCCCATCACTATGTTCTCACTCCTCTGACACCAACACCCGCGACTGCTTTAAGGGAGCTGGAAATCCTGCAGTTAAAGTGTCACTGGTAGTCGAGACATAAACCACAGGTCTTTTAGCATCTCCATGCATCGGAGTAAGCATTGAGAGAGCACATCCCCCCCTCTCACTGCAAAACAATGTACACATCTTACTGTAATCAGGCATTCCTAGTGCCGGGGCACAACAGACACTTTCTCTCAGCTCTAGGAAAGCTTTCAAGCAATCATTTTCCCATGGTGGCGGATCAGGCACCTCTTTGTGTGCCAGCCTCAGTATTTAGCCTCTAGGAAAAAGTTAGGTATCCCTGCCTGCAGTAGCCAACCATTCCCAAAAACATCCTGACCTCTCTGTGTGCGGGGTGGATTCATTTGCAGAATCACCTCCACTTGTTCTGGTGACACTTTTCTTGCTCCTTTCTCAATAATATGTCCCAGATATTGGACTTCTTTTTAACAGTATTGCAGTTTACCTGAAGACACTTTCTACCCATTCTCGCCAGGTGATTCATTAATGCAATTGTATTTGTTTACAAGCATCTCGTTTCTCTGATGCCACAAGTAGGTCATCAATGTACTGCACAAGAACTACATTTTAAGGCATCTGCAGTGACCACTTCAAAATCTAGTTAAAAATGGAAGGATCTCAATATGCCCTTGGGCAACTCTGCACCATCCCAAAACTCTCTGTTGAAAAACAAAAGAAAATTGTATATAAATGCTGCAAAATCACCTCTGCTGCATGGTACGTGAACATACACTCCACCCGCTCTCTCTCTCACCATGGGAACCTGATCATGGCTTTTTGTTTTCCCCATCTACCTCTGATTGTTTATTTTTCTTTTCATGTCTCTTTGACCATTTACTCACAAATTTTTCAAAATCACTCCATTTACGGATGCATTTCACTTATTCTGTTATGTGTATATCTCTTTCCTGAAGAACGCATTGTCTCAATGGCTCCATCATCCACTTGAACCCTGTAACTTCTCTGTAAAGGAAATCTTTTGAAAGATCGACATCATATTTTCGGGTGAAATCAGTTAATTTATCATGTGTAATTGCTGCACACCTTGTAATTTCTTTATTCAGTTACATCAATTGTTTTTCTTGATACTGATTCAAATGCTCAAATTCTAAACATCCCCTAATAATCTCCTCAAGGTCAACTTTTAATTTTGAAACATTAAGTGGTCTCTACTTTTCAGATTCCAGGGTAACATGTCATTCTGCACTCTCTGTCTTTTGAAGCCCTGCAGCTTCCTCAAACCATGGTGCAAAAATCCCATCTTCAAATATATTGGTCTCTTCCTGGGCTACTGTTGTTGTAAAGACAATCCTTCCCCCATCTCTGAATGATTGAATAGTTTGCGGTGATTTCTAGGCAACAATCTGTAAATTCTTCGATTTCTGGATGAACTCTGTTGCAGTCATTCCTCCTACAGCTCCTTGAGCTCCTAAAGTCAGGGAAATATTTATTGGGGCAGTCGCAACTGCCCATGGCACTTTCTGTGATGTCGCAATTTGTGGTATTTGTCCCGGAAGAGTCACAATTAAAACAGTAACACATGGTGTTACTACAGCTGGTGCTATACCAACAGGTGCAGGAGCAATCTGGAATGTCTGAAATGTTCTCTCAATCTGGATTATTCTGTTCAACAGGGGCATTAGCCACTGTAGTACTAGCTGTTGCATTATTATCAGCATTAGTTGTAGGGACTACGTAAGGTGGTGGACGCACGGCTAACAATGCATCCAATATATCATCCCTTGAATCACTATCTGTATTGGGCTTCTTCTCATCTTTTTCATCTTCTTTTCCCGTGTTTTATTCTTTTTCTGCTTTCAGGTTTCTCAGTAGTAATAGCTGGGTATAGTCTAGTTCCCTTGACTATGGCTTTCCTCCATCTCTGTTGTTCCTCATCCCATGGAGGATCTGCATAATTATGAACTGCTCCTTTATTCTTACTCCTGTATTTCACTCTTTCTCATTCTGTCTTTTCCCAAATGTTTAATGCTTCATACTGTGCAGGTGTAGGTAGTGGCTTCATTTTGAACAGCTTCTCCTTCAATATGTCAACAATTCTCAACTCAAATGTACCATACCTTGGAAAACCCAAACAACCCTCATTCTCAGTAATCTTGCACCATTGACGAAGCCACAAACAGGTATCCAATCTCAATTTCGTTGTCATATAATGTGCAGGTGTATCCTTGGGAGGCGCCTCTTCACCTTCCCATATCGGAATTGTAACATCACCTCTCACAAGATTCTTAAATCCTTTAAGACATTTCATGATTTTCGTAAAGTTGAAAACAAATGCTTCAGTAATTCGATTCCATATTCAATGTTTTCATTCTAGTCCATAAATGTAATATCTCCTTCTCCAATCCTGTCACAATTTAAATTCCTCAAGACTCATAACCAATCTTAATGTGGCAGACACACAACAACTGACCTATCACAGCACGGCACTCTGTGTCGTCACCAACCATTCGCAGCGTGGCAGTACACCAACCAACCAGCCTCAGCACAGCACACTATGTATCGCATATGATCTCACTCGTTTCAGCTGTTCACCCTCTTTTACAATTTCTCTTGTACACACAATTCTACATCTTTAAACAAACATAAATAAACACACCTCCAATACCGCAACTGCCTTCAGAAATCGCACCTAGTCAGTCTTCAAGTTCCTGGTGATGGGGTTTGGGACTCGAGCATTACTCTAACTTGGGCAAGTATTAATAGCTCCTCTTCTAAGAACATAAACAGTCCCTCTGCTACCAGATTTGCTGGTGCGGGAATCAGTTGAAATAAAATCGGTTTACCATCTCACACAGGAGAGGATGTGGTGCAGGGGCCAGAGCTGCTGCCTTGGGAGCTGGGGATCCGGGTGCGAGCCTCAGCATTGGCGCAACTTCCTACTATTCTGGGCAAATCATTTAATCTCCCCATGCCTACGGACAGTGCCTGGATACCCTCATAGGTGATAAGTCGCGCTATATAAATCTACAAACACAAGGCTGATCATGACTTTCTGTTCAGTATTGAGGTCGCATGGACCATGGCAGTTGTTTTTGAGAAGATCAGGAGCAAATCATCACATAAAGCGTGATCACAATCTCTACTTTAAGTTTAGTCAATAATGAGAGTTAATTGAACATTTTTAATGGATTTATTAGTCGAAGTTTAGTAAATCATCTTTATTCAAAATCATAAGTTTGATTAGTATTAGTTTCAATATTCAATCATTACCGGAAATTGAAAAAAATGATTAATTTGTGATTACAATAAAATGCATTTAGCGTATTCCATAAGGGAAGAATCCCTATTCTATGAACTGGGTGAGAGGTGTTAGTCGGAACCCATAAAGAGTTCAAGTTCAAGAGAATGAGAGAGATCAAGCATAAAGCTCAAAATTCAATAAAAAATTCATGATCAATCAAAGCAGAACTTCCCATGAAAAGAAGTTTGCAAAACTAGGAAGAGTCTCAAAGCAATGGGATGTAAGGCAGAGTAAATGTGCACTAGCAGTAGCAACCACAAACAGCAATAAGGTCTGGGCAAAGGCACCGAATTAAGGGGCACATTTATGAGCCCCGTTGTTGCGCTCTTGCACCAACAGGTGCAGGAGCAAGAATGATGCAACTCAAAAATGAGATTTATGAAGACTTGCAAGGCCACCTTTTGTGACCCTGAGTGGCTTTATAAATCTTGAGTAGAGCAACGCAGTGCAAATCCTTGTGTTGCCTTACTCTGCACCCGGGAGGCGTTCCATGGGTGTTGCGTGGGTGCTCCTATATAACATCCATGGCTTTTGATGCATTCTCAGATTTACCAGAACTGGTAAACCTGTGAATGTTCTAAAATGAAATGCTTTCCCAGGGGAGGCGTAACAAGAAGAAATAGCTTTATTTCTCCTCGTTACTTCTTCTTTCTATGTGTGCTGCATTCTGCAGCACACACAGAAAGAGGAATTTGCCTCTCAGGATTGTGGCCCTTCCTTCACAAAAACAATCCTGCATGCAACACAGGCACCCTTGCACCATGGTGCAAAGGTGCCTGCATTGGGGCTAGGTAGCCAAAATGGTGCCAGCGCAGGGACAAGGACAGAAATACGTTGTTATCTTTTAAATACAACGCATTCCTGCCCTTTCTCTGTGGCACAGCACAGCAAGGTGACTTGCTGCGCCACAATGTCACAAAAAATATGCCCCTAAGTGTCACTCTTCCTCTCACCTAAATACAAAAGCCTACAGACTGTAGTGTTAGGTTTGTAACTTTCAGCATGTCAATTACATTCTTAGGAACATTTTCTCACAGGAGATTTTCATTCTCACACATCTGACTACATATCTAACCTTATAAAATATCTACTTGTGTACATTTTGCTAAACATGATATATGTAGAAATTGAAACATCTACAGTAACGAAAGCAAAATATTAGCAAGAAGTAAAACATGTTAAAACAGTTTATGTACTGCATTTCATGTGCCGTTAATCTTCATAATTTTACTAAAAAATACAAAGCAAGCATTTCAAGCCTTCTTTGTAAGTAGAAACATTTTGCAGAGTTATCTAATAAGAAAAAATAAATGATCATTGAAAGGTCAAGAATTAGACATTTTATGCACATCTTCAGCACAGTTAGTCAAACTACTTGTTAAAGAATGCTGTTTTAAACATTTTGCTGCCTAGTACGAGTAAGTATGACTACCTACTATGATTTACATATTTTAAACACATTTTGGTTCATTTAAATCAGCACGTTAATACTGCACATGTATTTTAACTATATTACTTTGTGTTGTATCTTAGCTATAGTGCTGTTTATGTTATCCATCTCTCCACCAGTGGAACCCTGTAAGGATGATGTAACATGGAATGTTGGTGTATGAAAACCACAGTTGGAGAAGGGCTGAGCGCCTTGCTGGCTGCTCCTGGTGGGGCTGTATTACTTCTGTACTATTGATCTACAATAAATACTCCTGAAACATCTCAACCAGCCTGGAGTGATTACTACAAATTTATGGCGACGAGTTGAAGCAAAGAATCTGCGTGTGCTACCTCTAAGGCCTTCAATTTCAAGTCTGGAGTATCTGAGGACCTACTCTCAAGCTAAAGCAACTCTTCTGTCTACAGCTGCACTTACTTAACTACTGGCTACACATCAGCCCCACCAGTGACCTCCCATCGGTCGCCCTCAACGCTAAAGTGCCAGTTCCACTCTCTACGCAGCTCAAGTCTCTGCCTGCTGTTCCTACAGTCTGTTTCAACTGCATCACCTGGTGAAAAGTCATCAAAGCTGCCTATGTCTTTGCCTCTACTATGGTCTACAAAGCCACAGCAAATACCTTTGCTGCATCTACATATGTTTACTGTGACTCAGAAAATATCTACAGTGCCTCATGAACTAAGGTAACCACTGGCTATCTCAGTTTTTACCTCAAGTGCGTAGTGCAGTGTTTCTGTTGTCAGAAAGGCTAATTCGTGACTGTTTTAATGTGCAAGATTTAGTCTGACCTGGATGCCTCACTAAAGTGTCTTTACTCTTGGTCTTGCGCTTAACTGGTCTGTCAGATGTGGCCAGCCTGAACGTTTATACTTTAAAAGAAGTTTGCTGTGTGTGGAGACCGTTTTGTTGGAGAGCGCGTTACTTCCAGTCCACTTTATAGGTACGGTGAGACATGATCTGTGTTTTTGGGACTTTCAAATCGCTACTTCAAGCTTCTAAGTGTGTCTTCACTAATTGGCAATCCTATGGAGACGGCAATCCTCAGGAACAAAGTCACGAGTCAGGTGGGGCACGTTTTGTCTTTTTTGTTCAGCTTGTTTGAGACTTCGTGTCTGCCGCACTATCAATCTGCCGTTTTGAATTTTAAAAAAAAAAGGACTTTGCACGCGCTTACCTGTGCGCTGTTTTTGGTCGCGTGCAGTCTCTTCTCTGTGCTGCCCCACGTCATTTACAGAACTTTGACCGAGACACTTCCTCATCAACTGTGATGCCTTTTTGGCGTTTGGGAGCACGCTCATGCCGTGAACCATCCGGCATGGCGGGATCCAACGTGCAGCCATTTTGGAGTTGGCAGTGTATGCCGCTATGCCAACCACGCATACTGTGAGTGCGCAACGTTTCCTAGGAAGTTCAAAGAGGTCTAACATGGACGTTGTGTCAAGATGGGAAGATTCCGAGTGAGAGATTGTTTTTTTTTTAGAGCGCATGAATCATCTTGTTTTTAGTGAATGCGCCTCTATCACCAAAGAATATTGCAGCGTTGTGTTTCTTTCAATGAAACCTCTTTCGAGTCCACTACGTGGGATTATCACGTCGGAATGAGATGGCACCATGTGAACTGTCATGCTGTTTGTGCCATTGGAGTGTACGATGGCATTCTCAGGTACTGTTTGTAAGTCAGCAGTTTTCGGGATGAAGCAACATGAAATGGAACCTTCACAGAGATCACAGATTTATTTTGAGGGATAATTTTTCACGTTTCAAATTTTCCACAACACGTTACTGTCTGGGTAATACTAGTATTTTGCTTGGACCTGTACTGCACGTTATTTATGCCTGCTCATATGGTGGGATGTTATCCTCAAATTGTGTCTTTACAATTACACATGTTATTGACCTGATTTCCTTATGCTAGGGCCGAGGATTTAAAGTTTTTGTCTCTACCTGAGTCTTTACTCTAATTACTCAGTTAATGGTGCACAATAATTTTAGTGTTGTACGGTGCACAATATATTTTACCTTCACACAGTGCACAATGTCTAGGTTTCAGTCCTGGGTTACGTTTACATTTTACTCTACATAGGGTGTCTAAGGTTTGTTTATGGGTCCTTTGCCCATTTGTTACAGTGCACAATGTTTTTACCTCTTCACGAGGTGTTTCACGTGGGTTGTATTCCCGCTACTCTTGTGCACAACGTTGACCTCTCCACGAGGTATGTGTCTTTTGTTACAGTGCACATTGTTTTTACCTCTTCACGGGGTGTTTCACGTGGGTTGTATTCCCGCTACTCTAGTGCACAACATTGACCTCTCTACGAGGTTTGTCTCTTTTGGTTCAGTGCACACTTTTACCTCAAGTTTCACATGTTGCGAGGCTTCTGTCCTGCATTCTCAATCACACGAGGTGTTGCGCGGACTGTTGTCCCGCACATACATGCACATTTCTTGACCTCTCCGCGAGGTGTGTTTTTGGGTTTTTCCCTTTTCCTTGTGCATATCAATAGACCTCCAGTTGAGGTATATTTCACGGTCTTACACCTTCATTACTTAGTGCAATGTATAGACCTCTCTTGTGGTTGCCTCTGCACGTTCATATTGTTACCCACATGGGTGTATAGTTTGGTTCTTGTCCATTAACTATAGTGCATTGGTTCACGTTAGACTGGGCGTTTTTCTCTCAACTCTGTTTTCCTTTTCATTCTCAACACTGTAGCCCAGTACTTTTTTTATTTTTTAACTCAAATGTTTATTATATTATGGAGAAGTATGAGTTATATAAGGTATTTCTCTTCTTCTCTGTCATCTTCTTTCTTTCTGATGTGGGTTGCCCTCTCGCATACTTACCTGGCCAGTGGGTGTGCAGAGGGTAGTCATTGACGGTTTCTCTTTCTATTCTTTATTTTCTTTTCTCATTTATAGAAAGGAGGATGGGAAACAGGTTATGTTTATCTGTTTCTTCAAGCTTCTTGTTTGTTTCCTTTCTCTCTACCTCTGCCCTGTTTCTCCTATATTTCTCTTTTCTGTTTTCCTTCTGGAAGAAAGGAGGATATGTTGTATCTTAGCTATAGTGCTGTTTATGTTATCCATCTCTCCACCAGTGGAACCCTGTAAGGATGATGTAACATGGAATGTTGGTGTATGAAAACCACAGTTGGAGAAGGGCTGAGCGCCTTGCTGGCAGCTCCTGTTGGGGCTGTATTACTTCTGTACTATTGATCTACAATAAATACTCCTGAAACATCTCAACCAGCCTGGAGTGATTACTACACTTTGCATTTTGCTAAACACAAACCCTTCAAGATTAAACAGGAAGAAGCTTCCTTCCTGTATTTTTGTTCTAAAGAGAGATCCGAGATTTAAGAGCTAGAGGGTATATTTACAAGGAGATTTGCATCGTGTTTGCACCACGCAAAGTGGCACATGCGCAACCCAAACCTAAAGAAAGATTTATGAAGCCACGCAAAGCACAAATCGGTGCATTGCATAACTCTGCCATTAGAAGGCGTTGCATGGGCATGACCAACTCCCTTGGTTTTGGACGCATTCCCAGATTTACCAGAACTTGTAAATCTGAGAATGCACCAAAAAGTCACGCCTTCCCAGGGGAGGTGTAACAAGGATAAATATCTCAATTTCTCCTTGTTTCTTCCTTTTTGTATGTGTGCTGCATTCTGCAGCACATATAGAAAGAGAAATATACCTCCCAGGATTGTTTTTGCAGGATGGTGCCCCTTCCTGCACAAAAACAATCCTACATGCTACGCAGGCACCCTTGCACCATGGTGCAAAGGTACCTGCATTAGCGCTAGTCATCTCAAAGTGTGCCAGCACATGGGAAAGGACAGGAATGCGCGGATTGCCTTCAGTATGGCACATTCCTCCCCTTTCCCTGTCTTGCTATGCTGCGCTGCATTTTTTTGACTATTTTATAAATGAGCCACATGGTCTTTAGTCCAAACTACAGGTTTACAGAATTGGTAGTGACAAATTAAGAAACTGCATGACAGCATGGAAGAGTTGCAAAACATTTAACTATGAACTAATATGAACTAAACAATTGTGTTTGTTAAGCAATAGGTTTGTAGAAGAAAAGGTATAAAAACACTGCTCTTTCTATGATAAGAGTGTATGCTGTGGAATAATGCTGCATGCCATGCTTTGAATTGAATAATAAAATCTAAAGCACAATTAATTCATTTGCTAATGCCTGGGAGGAGGCTTCTGCAGCATGTAGGAGCTGCCATTGACTGTATAAAAATTCCAGTTAATGAAAAGTGTGCTGTGTGTTCAACGCCTCTGATTTGGGATGAAGTCTCTCCTTAATTTGTGATTGTGTGTAAACTGCAAAATCTGCATGATGGTATACGGATAAGGTGTGCTCAGTGACAGAAAGATATGTTTTGAATTCAGGTGTCTCTGGACAGTGCAGCTTTGTGCTCTGACAGGCCAAAAATAATAGTTCTGGTTATGATTTCTGTACTTAAACCCTTTCTGAATAACTGTTCTACTCAATCATCTCCTGCTAAAGTGAAGACAAGTTAGATTCATTAACTCTTCCTTTATTAACAAGAGGTTCACTCTCACAGAAACGTTTCAGGGCATGCTTGTCGCAACCTGACACAATGTGTAGGCTCCTAATCCATCGAGGACACCTGGAACTTTGTTTTTGATTTGTTTCAACTTGCTCTTGATGATTTAGAAACCATATTCTCTTTAGTACTTATGTCTGGCCTCCGAAATATGATATAAATCTTGGGTGCAAAGATACAGTACAGAAGACCAGCAGCAGAGGACATTATTGCAAAGACCTCAACAGCTGCCACATATTTTCCATTTGTGCTGAGATAAGCTGGGATAAAAGAGAACCAGACACTGAGGAAGACCAGCATGCTGAAGGTGATGAACTTGGCTTCATTAAATCTGTCCGGCAAATTTCTGGCCAGAAAAGCAATTCCAAAACTTATAAATGCCAGGAGACCTAAAAAAGCCAACATGCAGTAGAACATTAGAATGGATCCTTCATTGCATTCAGCTACAATCTTCCAATTGAAGGCAGTCATGTTTAGTTCTGGGAATGGAGCTGATGTCCCCAGCCAAATGGCTACAATAGAACACTGTGTAAAGGTACAGGACAGCACAATAGAGTAAGATGTCCTATAGCCAACCCATTTCCTTAGGCTGCTATTCGGCTTTGTGGCCCTGAAGGCAATAACTACCAGAGCTGTTTTTGCCAACACTGAAGAAACACAAAGGGAAAAAGACATACCAAAGATCACCTGTCGAAGTATACATGTCATCCGGTTGGGCTGGCCAATGAAAACCAAAGAACAGAGAAAGCAGAGCATGATGGCAAAAAGGAGGAAATAACTAAGCTGAACATTGTTAGCCCGCACCACTGGAGTGTGTCGATACCAAATGAAAACACCCAATATGCCAACGGCATTGACAAACAAGAAGATGGAGCTGAAAGCCAAGATGAAACCAAGTGGTTCCTCATAGGACAAAAAGTCGATTTCTTTTGGTAAGCATATGTCTTTTTCACTGCTTGACCAGTGGTCATCTGGGCACCTCGTGCAGTCCAAGGAATCTAAAACAATTAACAGATAGTACATTTTAGAAAGTAATATGACATTAAAACATCAGATGTCAAGGTTAAAGAAACACATTTATGCATGAATAGCATATTATTTCCCAAATGCAGAGAACTTGTATCACAAGAGCTTTTTTCACTGCCATTGGTATTCATCAACCCATGTCAATGATGCAAGGTGTACAGTCAGTTACTGAGCAAATCACTAATATTGTTTATATGCGTCAAAAAGTAGAAAGTAAAACATTTAAACCAATCATATAGCACAATAAAGTATGCATTGAAGACATGCTCAATTCTTTGGTAGAAGAGGAAGAACTTCTTGAAAATGTGCAGCTCAGAGGGAGTGAGGGAATGGGGATGCCTATGAACAAGTGAAACAATCAATCAATCAAACAATCAGAACTTGTGAAGTGCAGCTTATCACTTGTGAGGGTATCCAGGCACTGGGTTGCTGGGCTTAGTCGAGAGTCAGGTCTTAAGTACAGAGTAGGACATGATGTTGAGATCGTGGGTTCTGAAGATGTTGGCAAGAGGCATCATGTTGGTGTTGAAGAAGGTGGGGCTGAGGGATGAACCTTGAGGGACTCCACAGATGGTGCTCTTGGGTTCCAAGGGTCCCTGACAGAATATCGATGTAAAAAATATAGAAGTAAACAATATCGATGAAAAATATAGAATGCAAACATCTCAACTCCCTATAAACAGGTAAGTACAAAAATATCGGAAATAAAATATCGAAGCCAAAAAGATAGTTGTACAAAATATCGATTTTTATATATATAAAATAAAATAATAAATATTAAGGGGCCCATTAGGATGGCGGGCGGAAGCACCACTGCCGTGCTGGCGGATGCAAAAACCACCAGTTACCGCCCGCATGCCGCAGCCCACACGCCCGCCAAATTACGATGTGAAAAGGCAGCCAAACACCGCCGGCAAGCCAGCGACGCCGTCCGCCATCAAAGTGCGCCCGCTCACGTAGCGGCGCAGCCCAATGGAGACACACCGCCAGACGAAATCACGTACCGCCCGGCGTACAAATTACGATGCCACAAACAAACAGCTCCCACGGCTAAGAGACACCGCACGTGAAAGTGAGGCGGAAACCCGAACGCCGAGCACAGACACCGAAGAGGCGACCCCCGAGCATGAATCCAGCACTGCAGGCCCTCCCCATGCTATACCTGATGCACCACCAAGGAGGCAACGTACCGCGGAGATGCAGGTAGGCACACACACAACAAGGGCACGCAAACAGCGCACACAGTGCAAGTGTGGAAAAGGAGGACATGGCACCCCCCCAACACCCCTGCGTGGACAAGACACATCCACCACTGCACCCACAAATGTAACACAGGGCAAAGTGCAACATCTCGCAACTATCTTGGGCACACCACCTGGGACCAGGAACTAACGACCCCGTCACGGCACCGCAGCACAGCGGCGATGACGCAGCCACACATGCGCACAACTCAGCGCCCAACCATAACGCCATGTATGCGTCGCACACAAACAACACAGGGACACAACCAAGCACCACACACACCAGCCACACCCAGAAGGCACATGACACGTGACAGGCCTGCCACAGTCATGTCCCCAATGCCCAATTCACGGACAACACCCAACGTCACACAACCGACGCCCACATGTCAGTGAAGTCACGCAACATCAGGACACACCCCTGTGTGACAAACATGGCGAAGCACACAGCGGCGGCAACACCACCCAGTAGAACATGGGCCCCGTCGGGAAGAGGTACGCCAGTACCACACAGAAACACCCATACCACCCTGCACCCATGAACCAGACATACAAAACGGAACACCAAAGAGCCCGGGGACCGACAACAGGTGGACCCAAGAATGACACCCACACACAAGGCCCAACGCATAGCGGAAACACAGCCTGCCGCCCACACACGGGAGAGCAGACATCACTGAATGACCTTCCATTCCAACTCCGAAACCACATCCCGACTAAACAAGCCAGAGAATACAGCCATTGTCCCAAAAAAAGACCAACACAGGCATGCAGAGGAAACCGACCACAGGGCAGATAGCGCATAACACCTAAGAACATACCGAACGGGAAAGAAAAAATATAAAACTCCCCCATGCCGTTCCCATGCAAGTTATCTGGAAGGAGTCACACACCACTGACCTTGAACATTCAGAGAAGCACGTGGGATGAGGGCCCGTGTCCTCCGCACAAGCTAACAGAACACAAGTCCTGCCCCCCTACGACCATCACAGACCTCACAGCAACCTCAGAGCTTGCACACTGCAGACTGCACACACAGCCGGAGCACGCCACCACATCGCCCCGCAGCAAAATGGCACCTACAACACACCTACCCAACTACGCCAAACAGGTCAAGCTGTACAAACACAACCTGATACAGCTAATGGGATGCGAACCCCTATCCCTGCTGAACGTAAGTTACCGACTGACTTACCGCATCGCATTGTTCAGCTGCGTCATACCCGTCTTCTACTGTCGGAGGTGTCCCTTCCACCATCCTGTGGAGTTGTGCCTCTCCAACCCGGCATGTCCAAGGGCGGACCTGCTACCACTATTCCACCCTCTGGACGCACACGACAGGGTCTGATCAGCCTATGGGGGCATGGCGTATGTGGCGAACATCGGACCCACACTGCAATGGGACCACTGTGCCTCCACACGACGGATCATGGATCACAGCTACATCGAATGTCACCCAGCATGCCCCATCATGCTCCTACAAGGGACAACTTACGAACAACACCGTGACAGCCACCATCCGCTACATTGGCTGGCAAACATGTATACCACCAATGAAATGGAAGCCCTGCAGGAAGCCATCGCATACCTGTCAACCTGTCAATTCGTAGGACCCCGACGCAATCCCCCAATTGAGCCATGATGTCCGACACTGTACCCATGCTTAGCTTCCGCACGGACTGGCCAGTAACCACCACAACAGCCATACCAAACGACCTGCAACTGATACCACACCATCAACGACACTGCCATGACATCGGATGTGTCCGGGACATGCACTCCGTTCCCCATCACATCCAGGAACTCTGCATGTATCGGGGGAGGCAGTGGCATGGGATATGTGTATCGCACCCACATGGACAGAACTGCATGTACAACTATGCCAAGACATGGATCCTGCGCCCATGGACATATGCACCGCACAGTGGACAGGAATCGCCCGGCTGGAGTATGTGAGAGCTGCACCCCTTCTCCCCTCCCCGGAAATCCCGTAACAGGACCTTTGCATGGACGACAAGTGCATACAACAACAACACGACCCCAGTGACTGTGACATGTCCAGTATCCACCATATGGCAACAACAAGTGGGACGCCGTTGCATGCACGTAAGCCCATGCCCTGATGTCAACTCACACGCACGCGTGCATGAGTAACAACAGCAGCATACCTGTCACATGGAACTGAGATGGACTGTGCCCATGATGCCAAGCGGTCTGGTAGGCTAAATGTATACCGTCTGTGTCAAAGTCCGCAGCACCGCAGCTACTTGCAAATGAACATTAGCACAGCAACGGCCAAGCAGATGTAACTCTGAAGCCCACATCCCACATGCAACAGCTAATCACATGTACCCCTACACCCTTAGCTATGTGTAATCATGCTCAGTATATCCTCCACATGCATACCGCTGCCAGTAGTGTCCACTATACTGCCTCACAGAGGACATAAGTCACAATACATGGTTTGAAGAAAGAAACTGTCTCTGCTGATTCCTTTCACAAGTACGAATGTGAGATGATGAGAGTGTGTGATGTACACGGCAGTCGTGACATGACTATGTAGTCCACTGTCATTCGATGTCAACGCAAATGAGTAGCACAACTGTGGAAGACACACATGTGTCGTGTGAAGCGGGAGTGACGCTTCGCTCAGGTGGGTGGGTGTGACGGGTAGATGCGCACATGCAAAGTTGAAACACGCTGTGTTGGGAGGGGTCCGGAACTGCACATTACCGCTTCCCTGGGCAATGTTAAAGGCCACCCGTCGGGGGGGGGATGTGAACACGTGTGTGCACAGCAGCCGGGCACACGAACAATGCGGTATCAGGCGTACACGTCAGCCCACCCTCTGTGGACAAGCTGGATCCTGTTGTGCGCCCGCCAGGCCCTTGACAAGGCACACACAGCCCCTGCCGACCAGGTGTATTCCCAACATTGTCAACCTGCACAGGCAATCCAGGGCACGGGATGGCAGTGGAGCATGGTGGGGGAGAGGACTCGGCGCGCTTCTCCGGGACACATCACGCAGGCAAAACATCCTCAATGTGTATCATGGCTCAAGTCATATGGAAGTATTGGGGGGACGCACACATCACGAGCAGGAGTGATGTCACGGAAGGTGGCTCGCACCATCCCACCCATTGCCTACATCCCCACACACGTCACATGCCGTTGCAACAGAGAAGCCAGCGCGTGCGCAAGCACCTCCGAGCCCGCCCCAGTGAGGCAAAAGAGTGAATGTGTGGGTCCATCAGCCCCAGATGGACGCGGAATGGGCCGCTAGGGCAGCTACAGCCTCTGTGTGTCGCAGGTGGTGTATCCGGACTGCGGAGACTGCAATGCATTGTCTATGTTGCCCGGGTCTCGAGTCGGGGCACCACGCAGGTGGACGGCGTCCCGCCACACATCATGCCGTGAGACAGACCACTCGTTCAACTGGACCCACACATACACTCCTTGGCCTCTCCGGGGCGAGCCTGGGGCTGCATCTGCATGCGCTAGCCCCACAGGTGCAAATGCATAATGGGGGAGCGAGGGGAGGCCATGAGGACAGGGACAAAGATGACTGTATTACTGTCAGTGAGTTCAAGGAATGACCCTGATGTTGACAGGAAAAGACGTGCCCCGTGTGTATTGCAACTAGTCGCTAATCCGATCACCCTCCCATGTCCTGCATGTAAGCCCGCACCTAGCCCCGCCCACCCACCACATTGAAATTAGCACCAGCACAACATCATTCACATTCGAAGCACTGACTGGGGGTGACAACCATTGGACACACTTGTTGAGGCCACCCACGCGTACATGTGGGCCCTCCATGATCCATGTCACCTGCGGCCAAGTGATGACATGCGCAATGACGGAAGTGAGGAGAGCTGTCCGCCCCACGCACAGATGGTGCATCAGCTCCACAGACCCAGCAGCGAGTGCAGCAGGGGTCACATGTGCAGGGGCAGCTGTGCCTGGTGTGAAGGCACATTCAAATTGACAGCACATCGACCAATGTGTAGTCTGCCCACATCTACAGTCCATTATCATGCGGACATAGAAAATGAACATAGGGCAACACATCTGTGTGGGTGCACCCACTGTGACCAACACTGCGCAATCATCGACGTACTCGCCCTGTGCATGGCCCACCACGCAAAGGAGGTCACATTCAGTGCCACCATCCCACACACACATCCCTATCACGAGACATGGTGTGTCCAATAGTCAGTACTGAGTTAGCGCCCATCTGGAGGGTCCTGAACAGGAGACACATGCAACCCACTAGGCAGTTGGTGCTGTCACCTACTGGCATTGTGCAGTCAATGTGCAGGCCAGGCTTGCTGGGACTGAGAGGGGCAGCATGGCCCAGCCTGACATTCACACGAGCAACAAGTGCACTGAGACCTGCATTGGCAATTGCAGACGTTGGCCTGCACCCAGCTGGCCCGGGACGCCTACCTCCATAGTGGAACACGCAGGGTGCAACCGCGAGGGTCATGGAGTTGGCCGTAATGGCCTGGCCCATGTTGGTGACAGTCCGCTGATGCCATGTGCACCACACAGTATGATGTGCGCACTGCATCTGCAGGTGTGGCCATGATGTGCGTGTGGGTGCAGGTGCACAATGGACGGGGCCACAACATGCCGTGTGCATAGGCAGGGACGGCCAGTGGCCGGCCCCCACATGTCTGTTAGCATGTCATCATCTGCACATTGGCATGGGTGCATGGTATACGCATATGCACACGCATGTCATCTCTCACTATGTACATCTGCCACTTGGCACGTGCAAGGTTACGTGTCACATGTGATGTGTATTTGCAAGCACACAGCCGTGTTGGCATGGGGCTGTCAATGTGTACACCTGACAATGCTTCTGGAGGTGTGATCCGTACAGTGCTGCACATAGGGTGCAGTGGTGACACCAATGACTGTCTCATATCCCCTCGTGCCACAGGTCCCACTTGTCATGGCCGCTCAGCCTGTGCCCACATCGTCGTTGGTGTGTGCCATACTCATCCAGCCTCGGAAGCAGTGTGATGCACAGCAGCCAGTCATGTTGCCGTGGTGTTGCCGCTTGCCGGATATGCAGTCAGTCCCCATCAGCACGCCTCACAGGTCATTGAGGCCTGGATCCCCATGTGCATGCACATAGCAATGGTTTGTGTCACTGCCCATTGCTATTGGTGGGAGACCTGTGTAAGTGTATTGTGGCTGTGCTGTCCCTGCATGACAGCTGTTCTGTGACTCATGTTCTTGCTCTGTCATATCAGTTATGTGTATGTGAATATGCCATGTGGCGTGTTGCTTTGACATGTGTCCACTTCCATCTTTCCTAGGCGGAGACCAAACATTTACCGCCCTTACCAATTGTTGGCGGACATGGAGTATTCTGAGGTCATCCGGAAATTTCGTCTGGACCGACCAACCCTGCATCGACTATGTGCCATGTTGGATCCCCACCTCCGTCCTCGCAGGGTGTATCCGACAGCATTCACGGCTAAGGTGATGGCTGCACTGCATTTTTTCGCCACTGGGTCATTCCAGCACACAGTGGGCAGTGGAGGTGGGATGTCCCAGCCCATGTTCAGCAAGGTGCTGAGGGATGTACTGGCAGCCATGATGCTGTACAGGAACAGGTACATCCGATTCCCCAGGGCACGTGAGTTGGCGGCAGTGAAGGGTGCATTCTATGCCCTTGGACGGATCCCACACGTCGTTGGTGCCATAGATTGCACCCATGTTGGCCTTGTCCCACCACAGGCCACTGAGCAGCTCTTCCGCAACCGGAAGCACACGCACTCCCTGAATGTGCAAGTGGTGTGCCTTGCGGACATGGTCATTTCCCACGTGTGTGCAAAGTTCCCAGGCTCGGCCCATGACGCGCACATCATGCGCAACAGCATATTACCACGACTGATGACCAATCTGCAACAGGACCGTGGCTGGATTGTCGGTGAGTATGTGGAGTTGTGTAGCGTGCTGGCTTAAGGATGCTGTCTACTGTCCTGTTTGAATTGCAACGGTTCTCTGTGTCCCTCACGCCCAGGTGACTCGGCTTACCTGAATGGGCCCTGGCTGCTCAGTCCATTACGAAATCCTCGGACCACAGCAGATGACCGCTACAATGAGGCACATGGGAGGACCAGACGTGTGGTCGAGCGTACCTTTGGCCTCCTCAAGTCCAGGTTCAGATGCCTGGACCGCACCGAGGGTGCGCTGGCGTACTCCCCACAGAAGGTGTGCCAGATAGTGGTGGCTTGCTGCATGCTGCACAATCTGGCTATTCGAAAGCAGATCCCCTAATTGTGGATGACGGAGATCAACCAGGGCCCCAGCCTGCAGACCAGGACAGCTCGAGTGAGGAAGACAGCGGAGAGGAGGAAGCTGTGAATGTCCGTCAGCAGCTCATCGCCCGCTACTTCACTTGACGGTGAGTGTCCATGTACGACGGCTGATGTGGCTGTAGTTGTGCAGGTGTCTGTGTGCTGTGTCACGGAGGCCTTTTGTTCACTGTGTGCTGTGTGTCAATGGTCCATGTCCAGGTTTGTATGCCACTGACGGTGGCTGTGGCATTGTGCCCTATTGCTCTGTGTGATGTGTGTACATTGCTTGTAGTTGTTGACATGTACTGTGTGATGGGTGTGTGACACACTCATTGAATGTGCTCCTGTTCTGTCTTCCCCCCTAGGTCCCTACAGCCCCTCCTGTCCCATCGCCATGCCACACATCCGATGCTTTTCTGCTCAAGGTGGCGGTTGATCATCGTTCAATAAACACAGTGCACAGACAGCAGTTTGTGTAAAAGGTGCATTTATTTTCAACTGTGACATGTCATTGTGTGCAAGGTGATGACATGAGTGTTGCGTGCAGTGACAATGAGCTGTCGGCCATGGCTGCGTGATGCTCAGGGTGTACCCACTAGTTCTATGTCCCTAGTCCAACAGACACATGCCATTCTGATGGCTGTGTGGGGTGGGATCGTAGTCCAAGTCAATGCAGTGGGTGGTCAAGGATGGCTGGCTGCCTCACTTGCGTCTCGAGCGTGCGAAGTCCTCCCGGGACATCTGTTTCCACTTCGGACGGCCCCTTCCACGTTTGGGAGGGGGGGGTGTGGTGGCGACCTGCTGGTGGTGGGTGAGGTGTGCTCACTGGCTGTGGACGCAGGGGAACTGGACACTGCTGCCCGACCCTGCGCCCTAGCAGGTGGAGGCGGAGGTGGTGTTGCTGGCCTTGCCTGTGACCTCACCGCCACCACCAGCTGGCCCATGAGGTCCATGAGTTGGTCCATACGGGACACGAATTGGCCCATATGGGCGTCCATGGACCTCAACACCCCCAGGACCTCCCGCGTGTCGGAAGCAGACCTGGCCCATTGTCCTTGGGCCTCTTCATAGGCCCCAAGGACTCTGGCCATTTGAGGCAGGGCATGGCTCCCAGGGGAGGCTGGCATTGGCCTGACCCTGCTCCTCCCACCAGTACTGCTGCCACCGGCCTGCCCACTAGCCACATTGCTCACCACGGTCCTCGCTGTGGCTCCCAGGGTGGACCCAGTCGGCCGGACCACCACTTGCGCTGGGGCTGGGGCCAGTGATGACGTGGTGGTGGTTGCGGCAGTGGGAGTGGCCGCAACGACCGTGGGGGTGGCCGCCACAACAGTGGTAGTGGCCGCTACGACAGTGGCAGCAGGGGGCTGTGAGTGGTCATCAGCCCTGGATGATGGGTTGGTGGGTGGGAGGGTGCCTGGGGTGCGGTTGGGCCCTGCCACACCAGATGGGCCTGCTGGGTGGTCCGTGTCCGAATCGGAGGACAGATCCTCCACATCCGTGAGTCCTTGTTGGGGGCTTGCAGGCTGGCTGTGCTGGCTGCTGTCTCCATCTCCAGCATCCAGCAGTTCGTCACCTGTGGGGGGAATGAGATATGTTATTGTGTTGCACATGACAAAGTATGTATAGGTTGTCTGACATCCACAGTTCGTGCACAGTCGTGCACAGGTTTCCCGGAGCCGTGTGTGTGGCTGTGCTATTTGTTGTTGTGTGGGCATGCCAATGGGACTGTGTGCTGTGGACATGTGGCATGGGACGGATTGGCAATGCCGATGGGTGTGTTGCTGTGCTCCTGCTTTTTGTGGCTCTGGTGTATGCGGACTCCAGACCCATCGTGGAGGTTGGTTTGTACTATGCTCTTGGGGTTCAAATGTAACGCTTCGAAACGCAGATGGCAAAATGGGGGTCAGCCCCCTGAAACGCATTTGAGATGAACTATGCTTTGGGGGTTCATATGGAACGCTTAGAAACGCAGATGGCATAATGGGGGTCAGCCCCCTGAAACGCATTTGAGGTGAACTATGCTTTGGGGGTACATACTGTGTGCCATGGGTGCAGAACGTGACATGTGTTGTGGCAACATGACAGTGCATGGTCTGAGGTGTGTGTATGTCTGACATACCCTGCATATTTGCTGTCTGTTGTGATTTCTGGCCATGTAATTGGACGCATTGTTATGAGTGAGTGATGGTTGTGTGCCACACGACGTATTGCAGATGGTCCAATTCCTTGGTGTGCGTGCTGCCCTGTGCCATGTGCATCACTGCAGTGCTCGGGGGTGTGTGGCCCATGTTATGTGTGTAGTTGCTCACAGTGTGACGTGCGCTTCATTCACTACTGGCACATGATTTATCATGGGCATGTTTCTTTGCGTGACTACTGTATGTGGACCAGCTGTTCGGATGACATACCTTTCATGTGACTGGGGCTGACGGATGAGATGGATGGTATGTTGTATGTGCATTGTGTGTCTGTGTGTTTGATGGGTCCAGTGGTGTTCGTGTGCATTTATGTTGTTCCACGCTGTTGCGTCTAGTGTGGTATGTCTTACATGGGCATAGTTGTGGGATGTGTGCTTGACAGGCAGTGGGGGCTACATGGACAGGACTTCGATGGTGTTGCAGTTGTGTGTGATGGGTTGCACTGTGCCTGCCGTGTGGTTCTGTAATCAGTGTGACTTGTGCATGCAGACGTGGCTCCTTGGGTGTTGCTGTGTCTGTGATGGGTCATGTGGGGTGTGACTCTGTGGTTCATGTCCGTGTGCACATTGTTCACATGGTTGTGGCAGGGAGCAGTGCTGCGTGTTCCTCTGCTACTTGACATGTCCCATGTGTTAGTCGTAATTCAGTCCTCATGCCTCCAGTCACCCCGCCCTGTCCAGTTTCCCACCTGCAGGTTGTTTTTGAGCATGCACTGGACTGGATGCAACATGGTTATGGGCGGGGGGTGCTCCATGTTGCAGGTCTGTGGGGGTGGGGGCGGTGTTATGGGTCGTGGTGATGGCTGGACACCCACTGACACCGTTTGTCCTGGGGCGGGATGTCTACCTGTCGGCTGCCGGTGTGCACTGCAGTGGCTGCTACGTGGGTGTGGGGTGTGGGCTGTGCTCCTCCTTGCTGTGCTGTGGGACTAGGGGCCTGGTGTGTGTTGTACTTCAGATGTCCCCCTCCCACCCACTGCGATTTGTGTTGCTGCTACTTACCTGTTACTTGTCGGTTAGTGCAGCTACGGCTGCCACATGGGTGTGGGGGTGCTCCGCCTTGCTGTGCTGTAGGACTAGGGGCCTGGTGGGTGTTGTACTTCAGCTGTCCCCCTCCCACCCACTGCCTCTGTGTTGCGGTTACTTACCTGTTACTTGTCGGTTGGTGCAGCTACGGCTGCCACATGGGTGTGGGGGTGCTCCGCCTTGCTGTGCTGTAGGACTAGGGGCCTGGTGTGTGTTGTACTTCAGCTGTCCCCCTCCCACCCACTGCCTCTGTGTTGCGGCTACTTACCTGTTACTTGTCGGTTGGTGCAGCTACGGCTGCCACATGGGTGTGGGGGTGCTCGTTGTGGCGCTTCTGGAGTACTAGGGGACCTCTTGGTAGTTACGTGGCTGGCTGGGTGTACACATGCCCCCATGGTTTTGTTAGTTGATATGTTTGGGCTGTGTGTGTGGTGGTGCCTGTTGCATGTGTGAGTAATGTGTTGTGTATTGTGTACTGGACATGGGGGTGTTTGTCCCTCGGAGCTATGGCATGGTGGTAGTGCATGTGAGTACATAGCGGTGTGCTGGTATACATTTGTTTGTACTTACCAGCCTCCACTCCCCTGGTAATCCGGTGAGGATCTCCGGATGGATGATGACTCGCACCTTCTCCTCCCACGCTTTGAAGGTCTTGTAATGCGCGGGATTCCCTCCGCCAGTCGTGGCAGCCAGCTCTCGGTTTTTGCTCTCCTTCTTCTTGACCAGGCTTTTGATGTCGTTCCACCGTTTGTTTATCTCTCCTCTGTTTCTGGGTACGGTCCCGACTGCATTGACCTGGTCTACAATTCTGTTCCACATTCTGTTTCTGGTGGCTAGTGGTGTGTGCTGGACCTGGTTGCCATAGATTTGTGTGTGCACCTTGACGATCTCGTCGACCATGACCGTCAGCTCAGTGGAAGTGAACTTGGGCATTCTGTGTGATGCCATGGTGTTTGTGGTGCTGGTGCGGTGTGTGATGTGTGATGTGCAGGGGGTTTGTGGTGCCGGTGTTTGGTGGTGGTGGTGGTGGTGGTGGGTGTGATGTGTGCGTATCTGTGGTGTGCTGCTGTCCTTGCTGTGTCACTGTGTCCTCTCCTCTCCTCTCTGCTTTGCAATGTTGCAAGGGGTTGTGGTCTGTGGAGGGGCTGCTTTTGTACTTACCTGTTTGGGTGTGTCCTGATGGTCTGTTGTTTTCAGGTGTGTTGTGGCCGGTGTTCTGGGCTTTGTGGTTTATTTGTTTGTCCAGGGGCGGTGTGTTTTCGGGATGTGTACTTTGTCTGTGTATTTGTGCGTGGGTTGCTGTGTGGACTTGTTTGCCATGTTGTGTGTGTTTGTTTGAGTCCGGGGCTGTTTCTGTGCAGGGACGTGGCCGCCATGGCTTCTGCCGTGTCCATTTTCTTCAGTGTTGTTTACGCTGGCGGGCGGTGTATTTGTTGTTTTTCCGCGCTCATGTCGGTGCGATCGTAATTTCACGTGCGGTGTCTCGACCGTGAGGGCGGGCGGTTTTGTGTTGTCGTGCGTCTTTCCGTCCGTGGCGGGCGGTTTGACTCCGACTCGGGCATGGGCGGGCGGTATTTTGTGTGTTTTTTCCGCCGCTGGCGGTTTTCGGTTCGAGGCATCATAATTGCAGGGTCGGTATTCAGAAGGTGTAGGCGGGCGGATTTTTGCCGCTTTCATGGGTGGCGGATTTTTTTACGCCCGGTATCGTAATGGGCCTTTATATATGTTAAATAATAAAATTAATATAAAAAAATAAAGTTGATTTAATATACATTTTAACAAATATAACAAATAAACTTAATTAAAAAAGTTAAACACACATACATAATAATTAATATATATATTTACTTTAAAACAATTAATAAACTATTAATTTTGATTTATTTTATCATTTTAAAATTATGGAAAATTGTACAAATATATATATATATGTGTACCAATAACATAAAATCTAATAAAATAAACATTCTATTATAAATTAAAACATTAAACTATTTAAAAATCTTTAAACTTTACTATTGCCACTCCAGTAAGTACAACAGTAGGGAAAGTGTTGGATAGTGGAGGAGTAAAATGTACTATCCCCACTCCAGTCAGTGCAACACAGGGAAATTGTTGGATAGCGGAGGGGTAAAAATTACTATTCCCACTTCAGTGAGTGCAACAGTAGGGAAAGTGTTGGTTAGCGGAGGGGTAAAAATTACTTTTCCCACTCCAATGAGTGCAACAGTAGGGAAAGTGTTGGAGAGCGGAGGGGTAAAAATTACTATTCCCACTCCAGTGAGTGCAACAGTAGGGAAAGTATTGGATAGCGGAGGGGTAAAAATTACTATACCCACTCCAGTGAGTGCAACAGTAGAGAAAGTGTTGTATAGTGGCGGGATAAAATTTACTATTCCCACGCCAATGAGTGCAACAGTAGGGAAAGTGTTGGATTGCGGAGGGGTAACAATTAATATTCTCACTCCAGTCAGTTAAAAATTAAAAACAAACAAAATATTAACAACAAATATATTTAAAAAACAAAATAAAGGAAGAAATATATAAATATATTTGAAATTTAAATACAAATATATTTAATAATAATTTAAAAAAACATATTATAATGTTAAATACATATGACAAATACCTACAAATATTATATTAAATAAAATACAAAATAGTTTTCAAACAAATAATCATTTTTAATTAGAAATTATTTAGAAACAAAAACATTAATTATTAAATAAATTAACTTTTTTCATTTCCTACCCTTTAACACCACACAATTCACAACCCACATCTACATTTAAAAAAATTTACTAATTAACATAATTAATTACCAAATAAAGAAATATTATTAATTAAAAAACAAATTAAAACTCAAAAAAATGATTTAACTTCCCACACTTTACCCCTATAATCCCCACAACCCACAACTAAAATTAAAGTGTAAAAAAATGAATTACACAATTAAAACTTATTTACAATTAAAAAACTAATAGTATTTAACAACTAATTATAAACTAAGTAACATTTATTTACTCCTCACCCTTTACCCATATAAAAGTAAAACCCGTACACAAAAAATATAAACAAATATAAACAAATACCCTAATTAAATATCAATTAATTAATTAATATTAATGATCAATTAATTAATAATTAATTAAACATAAATTGCTTCCTACCCGTTACCCCTATAAACCCCAGAACCCACACTTAAAATTAATTACACAATTTCCATATTTAATTTTCAATTAATTAATTAATATTAATTAACAATAAATTACTAATTAATTAAACATAAATTACTTTCCACCCTGTACCCCTATAAACCCCACAACCCACAGCTAAAATTAATTACACAATTTCCATAATTAATTTACAATCAATTAATTAATATAAATGAACAACTAATTATTAATTAATTATACATAAATTACTTCCCACCCTTTACCCCTATAAACCCCACAACCCGCATCTAAAATTGATTACACAATTTCCATAATTAAATTTCAATCAATTAATTAATATAAATTAACAACGAATTATTAATTATTCAAACATTACTTCCTACCCTTTACCACTATAAACCCCACAACCCGCCCCTAAATAAAATTACACAATTACATTAATTAATTACCAATTAATTAATTAATATTAATTAACAACCAATTAATAATTACTTACAAATACATTACTTCCCACAATTAATACTATAAAATCTCAATTAAATAAATATGAATAAATAAAAAATAATCATTAATTTATTATTAATAAATTACTTCCCAACCTATTCCCCTATATACCCACAACCCGCTACGGAACTAAAAACGTAAAATTTTATTAAAATAAAATTGATAACTACTAAAAATGTAACACATATATTAAAAAACATAAACAATACTTATACAAAAAAAATACATTGCATACATTTAAAATATAAACTAAAATACATAACACTAATTAAAAAATCGATGTTTTAAACAACTATATTTTTGCACACAATATTAATGACTTCAATATTTTTGAAAACAATATTTCTATTCTTGACCACGATATTCTTGCTGTCGATATTTCTGTGACATGATATTTCCAACTCGATATTTGTGTAAGTTGACATTTCCAACTCGATATTCTGTCTGCATACCAGTTTCGAGGTGAAGGGAGGTAGATGGATTCTCTGCGTTCGTCCAGTGAGGAATGATGCAATCAATCTGAGTGCATTTCCCTTGATCCCGATCTGGTGCAGTCTCTTTATGATCTCCTTGCTGCCTAGGTCGAAGAGGCGGTGGGGGCAGGAGTCCATGGGTGCTCCATGATGGCTGTGATGTTCGGTGTGGTCAGCTGTTCCCATGCGGTAAGATGTTGGTCGGGGGAGGCTTCCGTTGGAGTAAGGAGGCTGAGGATGTTGGTGGGCTGGGGCTCAAAGTTCCTGTAGATGTGGATATCTTGTTGTGGAAGTGATTCTCTAGAGCATTACAGAGTTCCTGTGAAGTAATTTGTGGTCGAGTCCCTGTGGGTGTCCAGAGGGCCCGGGTTCCTGGCTCTGGGCACGGTCCAGACGCGGATGGACGCAGATGGGCGTGCCTTTGGTGCGCCTTTGATGAGGTGACGGCGTGCCCAATGTGCAGCCGCATTGTATGTCCTGGGAGGGGCGCCGGGGAGGTGAGCAGGGGGAAGTGGGTGGCGGGAAGCTGGTGGCGGGAAGCAGGAATCGGCACCAAATGGGCGGAAGAATGGCAAGAAATAAACAAAAATCCTAAAATAAAACTAAGAAACTGGCTACTGGGTACCAAGGCTGGCTGACAGGGACTAACCAGCACAGGGCAGGAGCAGTCCTAGCAGCAGTGTGGAAGGAGGAGGCACGGACAAGCAGCAAGGGGGAGCTGGTGAGGACCTGCAGGACAGCTGCCCTGAGAATCTTATTGATTTGTGCAAACTTAGAGGGGACATGATAGGAAAATGTGAGACATCCAGGAAGATCAGCCTTCATTTGTCTATCTCTGGTAAGGAGAAAGGTTTTTAATTCAGCTTTAAAGATGCTGAGAGCAGGATCCTTGTTAATTAAGAGGTGCTGCTTGTGCCAGAGTTTGTTGTGCACTCATGTGGAAAGGCTGCTTCATGGTCCTGTGATTCACAAACCTACGAGATTCCGAACATAGCTCTCTCTTACTTCTGGACATTCAGGCACCTCCATAGAGTTTGCGTTCCAGTCAAAGCTATATTGTGGTCTTAAGATGGACTACATTATAAGTGTTACTTGTAAATCTGATTTTGAATCTTGATTCATGGAAACTAGTGTGATTAGTACCAACAACTTGATATGCGACTGCATGAAGAATGGCTTTTAGTGGGGCTAATCTTTACTAAGGACTACAAGTTAGCAGGGCTTTGCCATCATATATGGTATTTACTACCAGAGCTTGAGCTACTATGTTTAGGTCTTGCTTGGTAATACACAGTTTCATGTTTCTTACCATTCTCTGTTGATCGTGCTGTTACATATCAAACCCAAAGATTGTATCTTTTTAGCCACTGTACATGCAAGTCCTTATGTCGTGATGGAAGTGGAGGGATCGAGAATGAATTTATGTTGTCTAATTCAGGAATAGATTCACACAAGGCATTTTGCAAGGAATTACATTTCATCCATAGAGCTTTGTCTAAGGCACAGCTGAGTGTCATCAGCACGTTGGTGCTAGTCAAGTTCATGTAGGAGGTCCCCAGGTCATCCATCTAAATGCTGAATAGTAGCAGAGAGAGGATGGAACCCTGTGATGCACTGTATGTTATGGTGTATGGAGGAGTGGAGTGATTATCCATGTAGTTCCATTTTGCAGCAGCAGAGAGAAGAGGAGAACCATTTCAACAGCGAGTCCTCAAAGCCAAGTCTGTTTGGCAGTGAGTTCATGAGGATGTTGTTTTCTGGGAGCCTGGGTTTCTCAAGCCTTGATCATGATAATGCTTTGCATATCAAGCTACCAATCTACCAAGTCATGAGGCTGCAAATGGTGCAGCATGTGGGTGGAATACACCCCAGAAACCTACACTGGTACTCAGCAAAAGAAAGGATTACATTAAATATATGCAAGGAAATCTTATTCGCCGAATTATACATGCTTTGAGAGTAAAACATCTGTTACAACCATACGAATCCATCTACCATGCATGGTGCCTATTTTTGCAAATATACCTTGGAAATTCTAAATGGCCTTGATCATGGTAACTAGTATTACCCAGCCTAGGCTAGGCTATGGCAGAGACCATTATATCCACAATCTGACCCATTCACATTCATGCCTTGCCTCACCGTCTTTCCACTTTATGTACCCAAAACCAAACTCTCTGTTAGGATTAAGGTTGTGGACAGAAATACCACTCAACTCATTATGGGGGGCTGGAAGAGGTGGAAGATAGACCAGTTTAAACTCAGAAAATTCTGAACACTAGACCATTAACCGCAGCTCCCCCCTCTCCCCCACCTTGTTGCTCACTTCCAGGGTTTGTCGTCAGTGCTAGGTCATCAGTGGCAGAATCCTTTATAAGATCTAAGGAAATGTATGCACCTTTTCTGGCAATGCGTTGCTAATTGCAATGGCTTTTCCTCTTATATATTTGTTCACACCCATAGTTTTTTCCTTCGCCTTTGTTACTTTTGCTCCTGTTCATTCCTTGATAATTTCAGTCCCTTGCCTCTTGTTAATCTTTGTATGTGATTTGTTTTTCATGTTTATCCATCACAGTCCAGACCAGTGAATTGACAGCAGTATCCAGGGATGGTCAGTTGGTTTCCAGGTCTGCTCATGGTCATCAAAGCCAAACACCCTGATAAGGCCAGTAATCCTATTGCTTATGTGCCTGTATATTTAACATTTACATTAAATCTCCTGTTCTTACATATTCTCTCTTGTTACACAACTGTGTCAATTCTGAATATTCCATCAATAACTACCTTAGAGAGTTGATATGGTGTCTGAGGGCGAGTCCAGTCAGAAGTTTATATTTTTCCTCTCTCTCCCCTTCCCTGATTTCTACAGTTTTCTCTTACAACATCAAGGCTTGCTTTGCTGTTGGTGAAGCGAATTGGGGGTGGAAGGGGTTTCTTGGTGGTCTCAGCTCAGAACCTGACACACTCTGGCACTAATCAAATATTGTTGTCTTAATGCTACAGTGCCTAAGTGCAATTAAGTTTGGCAGTGTGCAAAAGAGGAGGAAAATAATAAAGACATAAACATTAACAAAACTAGGAATGTGTACATAAACTATTGGTGTCTCCCATAGTCACATCTCACCTCTTGGTTACAGAGGTTTCAGGGCATAAGAGTGGGTTCCGTGAACCCAGAGGAAGGAAGTTATGATCTGTTATCATTTTAGGGTCCTAATATTTTGGAATGCTATTAGAACCTTGAATTGCTAAGAAAGGCATACTATTAATTGCACTACTTTTAGGTAGGCAATGGAGCACAAATACTATTGACACTAGAGGTAGGGTGTCTGTCCGTATCAGGGTTTTATGTTCACTTATTCCAGATGGCAAAACTAGTCCTATTGCTCCTTCACTAGATTTTAGCAAGGGCAACTGATTCCACCTAAAATGTTGACTTTTTTGAGGGACAGGAACTTTCACTGGTTGTAGTGAGGTTTGCAAGGATGAACTATAATTGATATTTTATGCAAAAATGCAATTCTGTGGCCCTAGGAAAGGTTTTGGTAATTATTCACTTAAATCAAAATCAAATACTGAATGTAGAATATTCACTTAAAGGGAGCTGTGCCTGATCCTAACATTAATGATTAGAAATAAAGTTTCCAGTGAAGGATATGAAATAACCTGCAATTGAATCTCTAAGGATTTTTGTTTTGGTGATGACCACCATGGTCTGAAATGTGAGGTCAGAAAGGGTTGTGTCCCTCCAGTGCCTGGGCAGGTCAGTATTCAGGCACTTGATTACATAGGGTGACAATACTCAGGGAAGTCACATCCAGTCTTAATTTGAGATGGTGATTGCCAGTGGGGCCCACCGGCACTCATTTTTGGGAACCAGCACTTATTTTTTTCATCAGACATTGGCTGCGAGCAAGTGAGAATAAAAATTTAGAAAGGGGAAAGAAGTTGGAAGAGAAAGATGGAAACAATGTTGCAAAGGAAAACAGCATGAACCTGCACAGGTAAGTTAAAGGGGCAGGGAGTGTCTGATAGTGGATGGAAGAGCCATGAGCTCGATTCAAGACTATGCAACCTTGGTATTTAGTGCAATGATGTTTAAAAGCACCAGACGTGGTTTTCTGAGCAGAGCTTTCGGCACCAGCACTCATCTTATTATAAATTAAGCATTGGATCCCTATGGGTGCATGCAAGACATTGGTCAAAGGCTATTCTAAGAGCTGAAAGAGCTGGCTGGGTGGGGACTGCTAAGGGAAAAGAAGGTGCATAATAGATGGGTAGGAACTTAGTCAAAACAGGTAGGCAGCCTTTATTCAGCAGCACAGCTGTTTTGAGGGTTCATCTTGCTGAAGATGACCTCCAAAACATTGGAGTTCTAGCTTGTGGCAGTATAGTGATATGAATGTTCTGCATACATACCTACACTACTACATGACCTGGCAGCTAGTAAGGTGCATTTGTCATGTGGCAGTATTAGGTCCAGTTAAGAAATCGTGATTTTACATGCACATGTTCTTAAGTTGCCTTCTCTCCCTAAACACGAAGAGTTTTGACACACATTGATTTGCTTGCGCATATGGGATAACATTCTTCGAACTTAGTTTGCTTACAACATCATTTTGTAGCCACTCTATCAAGACACTGTGAAAATCTGTATCAGGGCTAAGTTCAGCATGCAAGATGTTGTTATTTGTTTTTTGCCGCTCTGGGCAGAACTATGATAATAGAATAAACAATAGCAGCCTGGCTGGGACTTCAGCATGGCAACATGGAGGAGGCTATTATATATATGACATCAAGCCTTTGTTTATTCAGAGGAGAATTGCACTGACACTGAGAGGTCAGTCCATGCTGGAATTCCGAGCTCAACTGATTCCTGTCACCTCATGCAAGGGATGCTGTCCAACTCTACACCAAGATGGGCAGCTTGCTGACACTAACACACATGTCATAGGGGGTTGCACCACCGGGATAGAGATTTGGTAGATCCACCTACCTTAGACATGATAGGGTACAATGCGCTAGGTGGGAGTTCACTATGTTACAGTACTTGTATGCAAACATATATAGTTTTCTGTAATCTGAAAAATGGTTTAATTGTATATCTTTTTCACCATTCTCATAATGCTAATCACATTATTCTGTTTCCTTCTATTAATCATTGCAGCTCACATATTTTACTCAAGAATCATAATGCTTCAATAAATATTAAATACGTATGTTGTGTATTTCTTGTGTATCTCTTAGGGTATGCATAAGTGGCTGAGCGAAAGGGTTCTAGATCTGTTACCACGATTACCTTGAGGAGTCAGGGTTGTCATGTTCTGAGGTTTCACCCACATTTGTTTCCCTGTAAGGTTAGGGGTGCAGATGGGGCACAAGTGAGCTAGCAGGACTATAGACCAACATATTCTGAGGGGTTGCTCAGAATCAGTCTCGCATCATTGCAACTTTTATGTTGTCCAACAAACGCACAGCTTTACTTGAGAAAGTACAAGCCGTACGACACATTTCTGCTGAGCTAGTTCTTATCTCTAGATGTGATAAAAAAAGCTAGTTTGAAAAATTGGTTGTACATATAATGTGCTCACATTGGCTGAGGCCACAATCATAGTGAGTCAAAAGTAAAGACTCAGAAGCTGAGCATATGTAGGATTAGTCAATTCCTTGAGGAACTGCAGGAGCAATATAATGATTGTAGGATGGGCAGCGTTGACACGTAGCATGAGATTAAGCAGGCCCCTCATTCAGGCATGTTTGGACTTAAGTGGAGGTAAAACCATCTGTGGTAAATGCTGTTACCACATTGTCACAGTATTTCCTGAGACAGTTTTTGCCTGCCAGTTATGAGTTCTACAGTTCTGAATAGAAAAAAACATGCACTTTTGGTTTTACAGAATGGTAAAATTACATATTTTCACCCTTTCTTGCCTGTTTTCCATTTGTAAATTCTTCAGTGTAGTACCTGGACTACAATGCATGTGCAAAAACACAGATCAATGTACAATTTTCAGCCATCTTAAAAACTGAAAAGAGGCATAGGAATTTGAATGAGGGCAGGGAACACACAGGAGGGGGGGGCTCCGGCGGGGAGTGGGGTTTACAACCAGGCACTGCAATAATCCTAAGTGTAGCTTTAATCAGCACTGAACCCAATGCTGCTTATGGTTACCATGCTGAGTAAAATGCATTATTATCTACAGGTTATATCCTGAGGATCTGCATTATAACAAGTACAGTATGTTGATTTGATGTAATAAAACAATAAAAGGTTTTTTTGCATATCAGACTTATCCTACAGGTTTAAGTGATGATAAAAGGTTAATCCATTTACTTCTTTTCCCAATGTGTAAAACATCTTGTAGAAACAATGAAACCTACCTGTTTTGTTAGCAATGCTTCCCAGAGGACAGGGGATGCAGTTGAAGCAACAATGTGGGCGTCCTGCAATGGCTGACTTCCTGTATCCCGGAGCACAACTTTCACTGCAAATTGACAGAGGAACCTAGAACAATGTCAGTCATATCTATAAATATTTATTAATCAATCGTAAAGTTTTTGTTAAACCTGTCATCCTTAGGGTGGTCTTTCCCCAAATGTTTGCCTGCTTACCTCCTCTTTTTGCTGATTCTTTTTTGTTGGCCTTAGGACTCTAAGCACTTTACCATTGCAGACCGGTGCTAAAGTGCATATGCTCCGCCCCTAAACATGGTAACATTGGTGCAAACACAATTGGCATATTTAATTTACTTGTAAGTCCTTTGTAAAGTGGTATACCATATACCCATGGCCTGCAAATGAAATGCTACAGGAGGCCAACTAGCCCTCGAAGTCACTCTGGTAGTCCTATAATCAAGTGACAAGGCAGGCCTAAAGCAGCAGTGTGGTCCTCTGAGGGTACCAGGCAGGCTTCAAGCAGCAGGGCTGTCCTCTTGTAGCAGCAGGGCAGTCCTCTGAAGTCTTTTTGGGGGCCCTTCATAGGTCCAGGAGTGAACTGACGGGTGGGCCTGAAGGCCCTATTTTTATATCCGGTGCCAGCTTTGAAGTGAAATAAACTTCTAGTGCTTTACGCCCACAGCTGGTTCTGGAATTTCCTTCCTCCCTCCCCAGGCTCCAAGAGGTCTCATGTGACAAAGGACTAGAGTGAAGTTTTTTGTGAGTGTGCTGGAGGCAGTTCCATTGAAATGTAAGTGGGGCAGGGAAACGCTCTGCCATACACATCCTGGCAGGATGGGCCATCCTGCCAACACCTAATTCCCCTTTGTCTGACTGTCTGGGAGGAATACACAAAGGCCAACTGTCATGCTAATCACAGTCATGTGACCCAGGACACAAGCTGCAGGCACCAAATGGTTAGAACAAGAAAATGCCAACCTTCCAAAAGTGACATTTTCAGAACTGAGACTTAAAATTTTACCATTAAAGAGGATTTTAAATTACAATTCTTTTGAGACCAAATATGACATTTTTTACCTGTTCCAATCAAAGGTTATCACTTATTAAATGTAATAAAAGTAACACAATGTTATCCTATGGGAGGGGTAGCCCTCACAATTGTGAAAAACAAATCGAGGAGGTCTTCACTACCAGGACATGTAAAGCTTAAAAGTACATGTTCAACTTTTTAAATACAATCACCCTGCTTTCTGCACTGTTTTAGGCCTACCCTTGGAGTGATTTATATGTATTGAAAAGGGAGGTTTGGGGCCGGCAAAAGGTGTCTTTTGTCAGGTAGAACTGGCAATTTAAACCTGCTCACAGGCTGCATTGACAGACTAGAGGCATGTTTTAAAGGGCTAATTAAATGGATGGCACAATGAGTGCTGGTGGCCCAATAGCAGCATTTTATTTTACAGGTCCTGGGTACATGTTTGTGCCACTTGTCTAGGGGCCTATAAGTAAATTAAATGTGCCAGTGGGGTGTAAGCCAATTTTACCATGTTTAGAGGAGTGAGTGCAACAACTTTAGCACTGGTTAGCAGTGGTAAAGTGCACAGAGTCCTAAGTCCAACAAAACCATTTATCAGCAAACAGGAGAGGTGAAGGCAAAAGGTTTCGGGTGACCCTGCAGAGAGGGCCAAGTCCAACAGTTTACGATTTTTCGAAACTTACACTTTGCAGTACATTTTGTAGAACTACAAAACCTACTACAAAGTGCAATTTGTGAATCAGTCCCTGTGTGTTTACTCGAGCCATTTCTTTTAGATATTGATGCACCACAATGGTGGTGGGGACGCCAGGTATGCTTTTGTTTGACCTGATCACATCCTCCTTGTAAATCTTCTAGACAGAATGCACAGTTTAAACCATGTTTTTGTCCTGCAGTGCAATTTCCCCAAACTGTGACCAGACTGCAGCCAAATACAATTAGGTTTGATTACAGTTCTCCTACTTATCCTTTCTTTGATGCCATTGGGGAGCATTTTACTGAATCATTGTTCTACTAATTAGTGATTCACAAATAGCAAACATCAGCAATTTGAAAAAATTACATTTAATATGAAATTCACACTTGTAGGAAATGCAAACCACATTTTCCATTATCTATCTGTCATCAAGTACCAATTGGTAATGGTTGTGGATTATGTCAGAAAAGAGCAATGAAGAGGTATTGGACATGTATTGTAGTTTGGTATGTGTCTCCTGCCGGTTCCCCTGTACCCTAAGATGTACTCAATAGTCAGCCACCACTGGGATGCAAACTAAGGCTTTAATGCTTTTCAAAGCCATCTATATACCCTGCAAGTCACATATGAATCACTGCACATGCATATCCTGAGAAGGATGCAACTATTTTCACAAATTCTATGGTCTTAAGGGTGTAGTGGTAATTAACAAATATCCTGTGATTGGACATGTGATGCTAGGAAGGGAAGCAAGCACCATCATAAGTTTGACCTAATGTAGCGCCTTGTGAGGGCACTCTGCCGGCAGTAGCGGCTGCTACCGGTCCCGAGTGGTGTGGGAGCCGAAGGACGGAACAAAAAAAAAAAAAAAACACTTACCTGGAACGGCTGGCTCGCCGGCCGTCCGGCTGCTGCCTCTCCTGCGTCCTCCAAGTCAACTTTGTGCAGACTCCTGGCAACAGGAAGCAGACAGGCTCCCCTGAGCCAATCAAAATGCTGCAATGCAGCGTTGTGATTGGTCTGAGCGCCGTGGATTGGTGCTCAGACTGCAACAGGGAGCCTGTGCATGTTCCTGACCAGGCTGCGTAATGCAGCCTGGTAGGAAAATGCAAAGTGCGCATAGACTGTTTGGTCGGCCCAAGAGGGCCGGCCAAACAGTTCATGTGCACTTTAAGAGTGCGCAGCACTCCTCCCCTGCTCTCCCCGCCCCGCCCCACCCCGCCTGAGAGCCACTGACAGCTATAGGAAAAATAACATGATAATAACAATAGTTATTATCATGATATTTTTCCTTTTGTTCAGTGGGGCAACGCTCCTCCGCCTTAACGGAGGAGCCACGACTATCTGGCGGTTTTCTGCATCAATTAATACAAAACTATTACACCAACACTGCACAGTTTATAAGGTGTGCTAATGGTCAGTGACAACTATTATGTCTGGCAGAGAAACATTTCAATGAACCTGAATATTCAATTCAATTTCAAATTATTTCAAAAAGTGCATAGTTAATTAAAACTTTTTTTTTTTTTTTTTTAATCAATGGCTCTGCAGCAGAAAAGCACTCAACAGCATCAAGGTAATTCCTTCATTTATTAGCATACCGAGGGTGGCTTAACATCCGTATTTTCATCTTGCTTGCCAACGCGTTTCTGAGCTGTCTGCTCCTTCTTCATGGGCTATGGCAATGCAGTATTGTTAGGCTGTTAACAGTCCCGTACCTCAGCTGCCTTTAGTAGTAGCAGCTACAGGTGTGTCAGCTTCGTAGCTTGCTCACAATGAATCCTGGGACATGTAGTTTTGATCAGCATGTAAAACACCCACAGTGGGTTCCGCTATGCCACAATAATTAACCAAGTTCACAGTGGTTGAATCCAGCACCACTGCGATATTTAAAGCACTCCAGTGTGCCCCAGCATGTAATTCCACCCTCACAATTGTCACAATATGCTGTGCCGTCTTCCACCTCGGGAAATCCCTGGTTTGACGGCCCCTTTCTCAGCGGCTCCCTCCTCCATGACAAGGTGGTGCTCTTCCCACGACGAAGCTGTCGTGTGAAATTTTTTTTTATCAATGGCTCTGCAGCAGAAAAGCACTTGACAGCATCAAGGTAATTCCTTCATTTATTAGCATACCGAGGGTGGCTTAACATCCGTATTTTCATCTTGCTTGCCAACGCGTTTCTGAGCTGTCTGCTCCTTCTTCATGGGCTATGGCAATGCGGTATTGTTAGGCTGTTAACAGTCCCGTACCTCAGCTGCCTTTAGTAGTAGCAGCTACAGGTTTGTCAGCTTCGTAGCTTGCTCACAATGAATCCTGGGACATGTAGTTTTGATCAGCATGTAAAACACCCACAGTGGGTTCCGCTATGCCACAATAATTAACCAAGTTCACAGTGGCTGAATCCAGCACCACTGCGATATTTAAAGCACTCCAGTGTGCCCCAGCATGTAATTCCACCCTCGCAATTGTCACAATATGCTGTGCCGTCTTCCACCTCGGGAAATCCCTGGTTTGACGGCCCCTTTCTCCAGCGGCTCCCTCCTCCATGACAAGGTGGTGCTCTTCCCACGACGAAGCTGTCGTGTGAAAAAAATGTTAATCAATGGCTCTGCAGCAGAAAAGCACTCAACAGCATCAAGGTAATTCCTTCATTTATTAGCATACCGAGGGTGGCTTAACATCCGTATTTTCATCTTGCTTGCCAACGCGTTTCTGAGTTGTCTGCTCCTTCTTCATGGGCTATGGCAATGCGGTATTGTTAGGCTGTTAACAGTCCCGTACCTCAGCTGCCTTTAGTAGTAGCAGCTACAGGTGTGTCAGCTTCGTAGCTTGCTCACAATGAATCCTGGGACATGTAGTTTTGATCAGCATGTAAAACACCCACAGTGGGTTCCGCTATGCCACAATAATTAACCAAGTTCACAGTTGTTGAATCCAGCACCACTGCAATATTTAAAGCACTCCAGTGTGCCCCAGCATGTAATTCCACCCTCGGTATGCTAATAAATGAAGGAATTACCTTGATGCTGTCGAGTGCTTTTCTGCTGCAGAGCCATTGATTAAAAAAAATTTCACACGACAGCTTCGTCGTGGGAAGAGCACCACCTTGTCATGGAGGAGGGAGCCGCTGGAGAAAGGGGCCGTCAAACCAGGGATTTCCGAGGTGGAAGACGGCACAGCATATTGTGACAATTGCGAGGGTGGAATTACATGCTGGGGCACACTGGAGTGCTTTAAATATCACAGTGGTGCTGGATTCAACCACTGTGAACTTGGTTAATTATTGTGGCATAGCGGAACCCACTGTGGGTGTTTTACATGCTGATCAAAACTACATGTCCCAGGATTCATTGTGAGCAAGCTACGAAGCTGACACACCTGTAGCTGCTACTACTAAAGGCAGCTGAGGTACGGGACTTTTAACAGCCTAACAATACCGCATTGCCATAGCCCATGAAGAAGGAGCAGACAGCTCAGAAACGCGTTGGTAAGCAAGATGAAAATACGGATGTTAAGCCACCCTCGGTATGCTAATAAATGAAGGAATTACCTTGATGCTGTCGAGTGCTTTTCTGCTGCAGAGCCATTGATTAAAAAAATTCACACGACAGCTTTGTCGTGGGAAGAGCACCACCTTGTCATGGAGGAGGGAGCCGCTGAGAAAGGGGCCGTCAAACCAGGGATTTCCCGAGGTGGAAGACGGCACAGCATATTGTGACAATTGCGAGGGTGGAATTACATGCTGGGGCACACTGGAGTGCTTTAAATATCGCAGTGGTGCTGGATTCAACCACTGTGAACTTGGTTAATTATTGTGGCATAGCGGAACCCACTGTGGGAGTTTTACATGCTGATCAAAACTACATGTCCCAGGATTCATTGTGAGCAAGCTACGAAGCTGACACACCTGTAGCTGCTACTACTAAAGGCAGTTCAGGTACGGGACTGTTAACAGCCTAACAATACCGCATTGCCATAGCCCATGAAGAAGGAGCAGACAGCTCAGAAACGCGTTGGCAAGCAAGATGAAAATACGGATGTTAAGCCACCCTCGGTATGCTAATAAATGAAGGAATTACCTTGATGCTGTCGAGTGCTTTTCTGCTGCAGAGCCATTGATTAAAAATGTTTTCACACGACAGCTTCGTCGTGGGAAGAGCACCACCTTGTCATGGAGGAGGGAGCTTTTCTGCTGCAGAGCCATTGATTAAAAAAAAAAGTTAATTAAAACCATACACATTCCCGCAGTTTAACTAGTAAAAACATTACACACATTATTTAAAACAGACGTTAAAAATGGAAACTGACTTTCAACATGCAAGTACTGTTGACAGTACACACTTGTGGAACTGAAAGAGACTGAGCAGGAAGATTTACCATTTACTCATGCAGCGAAGTGTGAAAAGGAGAGAGGAGGAGATTGCCAGAAATATGTTACTCTCCTTCCCTTTCCCTAGTGCCGGCACTGAAATCAGTTGCCGTGCCCCATGCACACACCTTTGCGCCATAGCGTCTCTGTGAATCTAGCATAGGTTTTGTACTGGAAGGCTACGCTTCCAGTACAAAATACTATGCCTAGACTGACTTTAATCCTTTTCTCTCTTTGTATGTGTGCTGTAAAGTGCAGCACAAGTACAAAGTTAGAAAAGGATGGAGAGAATTGAAAGCATTTCTCCTTCCTTGCATCTACTTCAAAAGGGCGCAGTTTTCTGACGCTAAAAAACTCTGTCTACCTTATTTAGTACTTGGGGGCAGATTTACAAGCCCCCTGCGCCACCAGTACGTCACTTTTCGTGACGTACTGGTGGCGCAGGGGGCTCCTCGATATTTACAAGGAGAGGAAAAGCCACCATGCGTGACATTTCCTCTCCTTGTAAATACCGTCCCTTCACACGCAGCACTTTGCGGTGAAGGGGCGTTCCATGGGTGTTGCTGTGGGTGTTCCCACGCAACACCCATGGAACAAGACACATCTCCAGAATTACGAGAAATCGTAACTCTGGAGATGCGTCTGAAAGCTACGCCACCCTAGAGGTGGCGTAGCGAGGCGCACCGAGGAGAAATGTTTTCATTTCTCCTCGTTTTTCTCTTTCAATGCGTGCTGCATTCTGCAGCACGCATTGAAAGAGGAAAGCCTGTACTGATTGTTTTTGTGCAGAAAGGTGCCCCTTCCTGCACAGAAACAATCTCCCCATGGCGCAGGCATCCTTGCACCATGGTGCAAGGGTGCCCTGCGCCGGTGCTTGGCAGCTGTTTGTGCGCCAGCGCAGGGGAGAGCACAGGAATGCGACATATTCTTGTAAATATGTCGCATTCCTGTGCTCTGAAAGTGCCGCAGCGTGGCGCAGCCAAAGGGCTTGCAGCGCCACGCTGCGGCACTTTCTTGTAGATCTGCCCCATAGGGTTTAGCATCAGAAACCTTGGGTGGTTGCATGGGAACGCCCATGCTAAACCCATGGAACGCCTCCTTGGCGCAAAGTAATGGAAAGCAGCGCTAGGCGCTGCTCTGCGTTACTTTCACATTATTTCCAGTTCTAAACAAGTTCAGCGCTGGAAAGTAAATCGCCCCAAAAAGATTTTGTGCCAATTTGCATCACTTTTTGTGATGCAAAACACGGCGTAAAATCTTAGTAAATCTCCCTCTGAACATCTCTATATTCTCTTTGCTGGCCTGCTAGTGAGTACTGGGATGGGCGTACCTATCAAGTACACTTTGAACACAATTAATAATGGCTAAACATACCAATATGATCACTTTACTGTCCGACCTATGGATTAAAGTGCTAAAGTGACAGTGCATGCCTGTCTTATCCGGCAAATGATCAAGGCGTGAAAAAATGGTTATTAACAGAATATGCATATTGCTACAGCCTCATTACTATCTGACTAGCGGGGGCTAAAGTGAGGGTACTTATTTATATAGTTCATTTCCAGCGGGCGATGTTCAATGTGATTATGTGTTTTTCCCAATGGTTTTTACCTTTGCACGGAAACTTGCACGGACTTTGACAATTTGCACATTTAGTTGTGTTTGCTCGGGGTTAAGTGCTGCCGATAAGAGCTTGTTTGCATGATTGTACCATTTTTTTTTTTAACAGTTCTTTTTATTAAACAGTTACCGGTGAATGGTACAGTACAGAGGACCAGGTAGTTAACTTTTCACAGAACGCATGAGTGGAAGGATATACAGCTAATACACATGCGAGGAACATCACTGAGAAAGAGGATCATCATGTTCAACATTACAAGGTGGTGTACAAATCTCTCCTCTATACAAATTCCACGGGTTCCAGACACAAAACCACTTCTTAGGGCACCCCCTAGCCGAATACACTGGGGTCGATTCCGATCCCGGTCGGAGGCGCACCTAACACCATTCGCCCGGGAAAAAAGCCAGGCAAATGCCTGTTTCCCGACCGATTCGCACATACGTCCGAACGAGCAAGTACGATGCGCATAACTGCCCAAATCCCGACCCAGTCGCACTCACCCAATACAGCTCCTGTTCTCCGACCGAGGCGGATCCGGAAACGCAGAATCGAGTCGCACGGAGGTCAAAATGCAGCCCCGTCCGGCCGGTCTAGTACGATGCGCCTTCCGTACGCGCCGAACCCGTCGCTACGCACGGCACGTCAAAGCATCCGGGAGAGGCGCACATAAGCTCCGATTCGCGCCACAAGACGATCCACAGCTACGAGACGAACACGCCAGCGACGAGGACGAGGCGAAGCAAAGAGAAAGACGAACGAGACGAACCAACCATGAATCCCATTGCGCCGATCCTACCAATACTCTACATCTATTACCGGAACTGGTACGGACGCGTACGGCGCAGAAGGTAAGTCAGACACCCACCACACAAACAAACCACACGTACCCCAACTCAGGGGGTGCCAGATGCCTGTCACTACTACCACCCCTACCCATGGGGGGCTGGATGCCTACCACTACTACCACCCCTACCCAGGGGGTGCTAGATGCCTACCCCTACCACCACCCCTACCCAGGGGGTGCTAGATGCCTGTCACTACTACCACCCCTACCCATGGGGGGCTGGATGCCTGTCAATACTACCACCCCTACCCATGGGGGGCAGGATGCCTGTCACTACTACCACCCCTACCCATGGGGGGCTGGATGCCTACCACTACTACCACCCCTACCCAGGGGGTGCTAGATGCCTACCACTACTACCACCCCTACCCATGGGGGGCTGGATGCCCACCACTACTACCACCCCCACTCAGGGGGTGCTAGATGCCTACCACTACTACCACCCCTACCCCTGGGGGGCAGGATTCCTGTCACTATTACCACCCCTACCCAGGGGGGCTGGATGCCTACCACTACTACCACCCCCACTCAGGGTGTGCTAGATGCCTACCCCTACCACCACCCCTACCCAGGGGGTGCTAGATGCCTGTCACTACTACCACCCCTACCCATGGGGTGCTGGATGCCAACCACTACTACCACCCCCACTTAGGGGTGCTAGATGCCTACCCCTACCACCACCCCTACCCAGGGGTGCTAGATGCCTGTCACTACTACCACCCCTACCCATGGTGGGCTGGATGCCTACCACTACTACCACCCCTACTCAGGGGTGCTAGATGCCTACCCCTACCACCACCCCTACCCAGGGGGTGCTAGATGCCTGTCACTACTACCACCCCTACCCATGGGGGGCTGGATGCCTACCACTACTACCACCCCTACCCAGGGGGTGCTAGATGCCTACCACTACTACCACCCCTACCCATGGGGGGCTGGATGCCTACCACTACTACCACCCCTGCCCATGGGGGGCAGGATGCCTGTCACTATTACCACCCCTACCCAGGGGGGGCTGGATGCCTACCACTACTACCACCCCCACTCAGGGGGTGCTAGATGCCTACCCCTACCACCACCCCTACCCAGGGGGTGCTAGATGCCTGTCACTACTACCACCCCTACCCATGGGGGGCTGGATGCCTGTCAATACTACCACCCCTACCCATGGGGGGCAGGATGCCTGTCACTACTACCACCCCTACCCATGGGGGGCTGGATGCCTACCACTACTACCACCCCTACCCAGGGGGTGCTAGATGCCTATCACTACTACCACCCCTACCCATGGGGGGCTGGATGCCCACCACTACTACCACCCCCACTCAGGGGGTGCTAGATGCCTACCACTACTACCACCCCTACCCCTGGGGGGCAGGATTCCTGTCACTATTACCACCCCTACCCAGGGGGGGCTGGATGCCTACCGCTACTACCACCCCCACTCAGGGGGTGCTAGATGCCTACCACTACTACCACCCCTACCCATGTGGGGCAGGATGCCTGTCACTATTACCACCCCTACCCAGGGGAGGCTGGATGCCTACCACCAACAACACCCCCACTCATAGGATGGGTAATGCATGACACAACCAGCACACACCAACATAAGGAATGCAAGAAAAAGACATCCCCCCAACACCATGACAAGCGTGTGTAGACTGTGTCAAATGCCTACAACACTGAACATGACTTTGAACAAACAATGTAACCCCCTATCACATGTGTCACACATAAATGTGTGTGGCCCCCACAATGCAAGCAGACCTTGACCACTGTGGCAATGGGGTCCAACCCCCATCATCACAGTGACCAAAATGTAAGTGTGGGGGCCATAGCTGAAGCACATTTTGAACATTGTGGCAATGGGGTCCAACCCCCATCATCACAGTGACCAAAATGTAAGTGTGGGGCCCATAGCTGAAGCACATTTTGAACATTGTGGCAATGGGGTCCAACCCCCATCATCACAGTGACCAAAAGGTAAGTGTGGGGTCCATAGCTGAAGCACATTTTGAACATTGTGGCAATGGGGTCTAAACCCCCATCATCACAGTGACCAAAATGTAAGTGTGGGGCCCATAGCTGAAGCACATCTTGAACATTGTGGCAATGGGGTCCAAACCCCCATCATCACAGTGACCAAAATGTAAGTGTTGACATTGAAAAAGCTGCAACTGCCAAACTGCATGGATGATTCCTGGTCACAGAACAACAAACACATCAGTGGCAAAGTAGTGCTTGTGTCCCATAGCAACATATATTGGGGGAGGCAAACAGTGCAGTGCAAATAAGACATAGCTTTGGCCATGTGCAGACAAACATCACCCATGGGGGCTGACACTGTCAACATTCATCAATGACACAATGACAGAAGTGACCATCATAATGCAGACCCACATATTTGCACCAATGGGCACACAAATGTAGATACCCTGTGGAGACTGTAGATGTGAGGTGAACAAATACCATACCATGGCAGCAATGGGACACACAAACAATGATCATTGTGCTGACTGATGACCTAGGAGTCCCAGGGACAGCAGGTGAAACCCACCAAACAACATACAGCCAATGGCACACTAAAGATATGCCAATGCAGTGGTGCAGATGCACAAACACAAACAGGCAGACCCACACTGCACATCAAACACAACAGGTGAGGGGGGTGCCAGTGTCCCCAGGCAACCACACAACACATGATGAGGCCTGAATACCAATTACACAGATGTGCATACAGTGCCACACAAAAGTAACTCATGGATCCAAATCCCCTATGTGGGCAATCAGGCATTGTTAGATGAGAGGGAGCACAAATGTCACACAAGCATGTAGGAACAGCAACTGACACAGCAAGACACAGACACACCACAGCACTACCCCCAGGGTCCCCACAATGTGGTGACCCTGGGCTGCATGACAATCCCACTGTGATGACAAAGCTAGATGTCGTTCACACTGTGAACCACAGTCATGTGTCCTGAGCAACAAACTACCATCACACCTACACAAGCACAAATCAATCAGCATGGCCAGTAAGCCAAGGCCAACATGGAGGCAGGGGTCTAGCCGGGCAACAAGTCTCATCTGCACACACTCATCACCACACACCTCGACCTCCAACAATGTGCAGCAGTGAAGCTCACATGCACTGGTGACATTGCACATGCACCCATGACAATCCCATGGGTGGTGGTGGGAACCAAGGTGCAGAAACACATCACACATGGCCACTCAACAAGACTCCTGAATGTCTGAGACACTGCACACTACGCTGTACATGGACATGACGGCAATATCACACCAACCAATGGGATCCCAGCCACAGTCCCACACCAATGAAGAAGCCAAGGTCACCCACAAAGAACACACATAGACAACTACCAACATTGCAGCCCTGACCCTGAGGAGTGCCAGCAGTCACACACACAACGTGTCACAATCACTGAAAGCTAACACAAACTGGAAATTACATGACAGGTGTAAACAACAAGTGCCAAGGGGAATCCTGACTGTGTCCCATCTGCGTCTGCCCACAAACTCAGCCCTGACAGCAAACACACCTATGGGTGACACCCTGATGACCAGTAATGTGCCATGCACCCACATCACAGAGAACCCAGGGAGAAGACTTTGGGGGAACATAGGTCAACTCAGCAAGCATCACAAACAGGAACATCACTAGGGATCCCAGCATGCACAGCAAAATGGAAGTGAACACACAGACATGCTCACACAACACACACCTTGGGCGCAGGCAATGTCACAGGATTACACACTGCCATGAGGGGACTCCACTCCTGTGTGAGGAAAGCTGTGCCATATGTTGCCTCAGTAGGGCTCCATCATGTCAGCAGAACACTTGGTCACACAGTCAACAATTAGCACCAAATGAAGGCTCCCGTCATATCAGCCTGGTCATGGGAGTGTCAACGAAATTATCAGCACAGATCCAACACACATGTATAGCAAGTTGCACTGACAACACAGATGAGTCCTTCCCCATTGATGCCCAAACCTGCATGTCCAGTGGAGATGGCCACACGGTCAGGGAAGTAGACTAATTGAACAATGGCAAGCACAACAGATGTGCAGGGGTGGAAGCCACAGATGTGATATTGCTAATGTAAGTAGGAAATCCCATTACCAAATATTGAAAACATGACACCCTCATATGCTGCTAAGGATGACATGGATACACTACAGGATAGGACACATTGCCCGTGGACCACATGGGTTCCTGCACAGTAACACTTCATTTTCATGAGACCAAAAATCACCATCACTGCAGCAAGGGCATGGTTAGCATCATCAACATTATGTACATCAGAAGCAAAACCACTAGAGAACAGAAAGTTGCTTTATTCAGCATATGTGGGTTCAAAAGTTGAAGTCCAGTAAAAAAGAAACAAAGGCCAATGGCCAGTCCATTCTGAAAGTCAAAACAGGGTGACAGTGGCAGATGTCACCCTACGCATGCCTGCACTGCTAAACACCAGGGACAATCCCCTCGGAGGGGCATACGGGGGGGGCAGGCCAGGCACCGCAGGGACAGGATCAGGGCTCACCAGAAGGAGGCAGGGAAGGGGTGGTGGGTGCTGGAGAGCCACTGACAACTGCAGTGGAGGTGTCTGACATGGTGTGTGCCGGCACAACTGGGGGGCATGACTCAGATGGTGTGGGTGCCGGCACGACTGCAGTGGGCCGTGCAGATGGAGTGGACAGGTTCCCCACTGCAGTGCCCAAGTCAGACCGGGTGGTAGTGGACTCCACTGCAGTGCCTACCTCCAGGGGAGGAGAATGGGGATCAGGTAAGGTGGGCAGGACAGAGGGGGAGGACACCGTCTCCACACCAGTGGCACAGACATGCGCAGCGGGGGGGTGTGGTGCCGGAAGAGCAAGTGGCAGGGGGAGAAGGCTGGATCATTTTGGGGATGGTATATCTGTGGGTGGGGGAACCTGGGGCAGGGTGTGGTGGGGGCACCTGTGGAGTGGGGGCCTGAGGGATGGAGGAAGGAGACTTGGTGCCTGAGCTGCAGGGCGGCGGCGGGGTCTTGCTCTTCCGGGTCCGGGGGGACTTGCGGATGGGGGCGTCAGTCGGTCTGCGCCTGGGGCAGGGTGTCCGGGGGTGAGGGGCACTCCCCTCCATGTGGGTGGGCTTCCTCTTCCCCCTGAATGCTGTATCAGCTGGATCGGAGGGGAAGAGGCCGAGGTCACTGAGGTAGACCCGCTGTGTCTTTGGGGTTGCAGGTGAGGCAAGGGAAGGGGCCTTGGAGGGAGAGGTAACTGAGGACTGTGCAGTGCTCGTGGATGCGTGTGTGTGTGCCTGGCCCCCATCCCCTCTGAGTGTGGTTTCAGTCCCCTGACTGTGCGTGCGTGTGCATCTTGATTTTGGCGTGTGTCTCTGTGTGCTGCTTGTGTCTGTGCTGGTGTGTGCCTGTGCCGGTGTGTGTGTGCTTGGGACAGGTAAGGTGCTGGGGAGTGTGGATGGGGCAGAGGCAGGAGGGGTGAGGGACTGTCGGAGGAGGGACACTGCTGCCGTCAGGGAGGAGTCCATGGACCTATTGCCCCTCTGTAGGGCAGACATGCCCGATGAGATGCCCTCCATGAACGACACCAGCTGAGTCAACAGAGTGGTGTGTGCATGGAGGACACTCAGCATCGCTGTCTGCCCTACATGGAGCTGGCGAAGGAGGTACACAGACTCCTCACTCAGGGCAGCAGGGGACACAGGGGCAGGGGGTGCGGTGCCTGGCCCGAAGGAGACACGCTCCCGAACATGGGAGCCTCCACGGACCTCGGGAATGGGAGCCGATGGGAGGGCGGTGGTGGTGGTGGTGGCAGGGACAGCAACACTAGCTGGGGTGTGGTGGCTGCTGACACCCGCCTCCACAAGGGAGTCATCCTCCGAGCTGCTGTGGTCCTCAGCTGAGGTGGATGGTGCTGAGGACTCCTCGGTGTGGCTCCCCTCGCCCTCCGTGCCACTGGGTCCCTCCGACCACTCCTCGGCTGCTGACCCAGTCTGGCTCTGCGGCTCCTCCTGGTCCGTGGAGCTGTCCCCTCCTGTGGCCGTGGATGTATCTGCAAACAATAGGGAAACAGACAGACATCAGTCACCTGCACCGAACGCACACACCACAGTAAGTACAGCACATTACAGAGCAAGCCCTGGCATCCTTAGTTGAACATTGCCAAAAGTGCCCAAACAGAATAGGAGAAGCCAATTGTCAGTCTGATGGTCAACCATGGCACTCACATCCCTCCTGGCCTTGCACCCATCTGTCTGGTGTCTGTTGGATGGCAATACCCCAGTGTGGACACATGCACCACCTACACAGTAGTTGGACAGTGCAGAGAACACGGTGAAGCATGTGAACATGCACACATCACAACTCTTGCCACTGAGTCAGTACAGGTGTCCGGATGAAAGGGATGCCCAGAGTCAATTATGAAATGCATGTGATGCATACCAGCGACAGACACCATGATGCACCCATGTCCTGATAGTCATTGCCACAATGGTGTGCATGTTGCACATGTCACTCCCCTGTAGGATCACTCATAGTAAGTTTCATGCCATGGCACAGGCATGCCTGCCAAGTCATACATCACTGTCTCCAGTCACATGGGCAGGGCAGCCAGACAACAACAGTCTACACTGTGTCACAATAGTAGGTCATGGGGAATGCAAGTCCTGGAGCTGAACAAGTGCACATGTACATCCCCCACACACCACATCATCTGAACCCTTATCTGTCCACGTCATACCAATTGGACATATGGGAGACCTGTAACACAACCCTCTGAACCTGAGCACATCACAATCTGCTGTGAATGGGAAACAGCTGCCTGAACTTCACATTCGCATACCCCAGTCTGCACGGTCAGGTGATCAAACACCTATGTGTCACACAAGTATCGTCTCCTATGGTCACATCTCCGGTGGCATGCTGAGCCCCAACCGAGAAACACCCCAGCAGTCCTGACAACGAAGCCACAGCACACTGACACAGAGGCAGACACCTGAGGGGACATATCACTGAGCACAACGTGTCAGCTGATACACGGGAGTGGGAGTACAGAGTGTATTGTATGGCCTGGAGTAGGCATGACTGTCCTGCCCCACGTGAATGAGGGATGAGCCCTGGACAGTAGGCAGGTGGCTAAGTATGTGTGACACACGTAATATACACACTCCTGGGGCCCAAACATTGTTCACACCCGCAGCATGGGTGTGTGCCAGATACCCCAGGCACATGTGGTGGATCAGCTCAGCAATTGGACCACATATCAAAGTAACACGCAGATTACATGTCAGAACACAGGCATTGTGTAAGCAATGGACCCACCCATGATGCACACCACAGAGTTAGGGGAACAAATACTGTCCCCCACCTTGAGCTAAGCAAAATGCAAGGACACAGTACCCAAGTGACACAATTCCCTGACTGTAAGGGCCACACCTGGGTATCAGATGAGCAGTGGGCAGTGCACAATTGAGGGACATGGGTCCTGGACCACATGACTGATGTACTGTGGAAGTTTAACCAGGGCAGAGGAGGGCACATAGCATGGCAGACAAAGTTCACAATGCAGTCATGGACTCACCCCCTCCTTGCTGCTTTCTGGCCTTCAGCTGCCCATCCAGATCAGGGAAGACCACCGCCAGGATCCTGAGCATGTGGGGGGTCAGGGTCCGGTGTCCGCCCCTCCTGCGAGGAGGCGACAACTTCAGCTGGACCCGTGCGATCCTCCGGGTCCAGCCCCGAAGGTCCTGCCACCTCTTCTGGCAGTTGCGGATCCGGCGCTTGTAGTCCCCCACGGATCTCACTGCCCGGACGATGGTCAGCCATATATGCTGCTTCTGGTGGGCATCAATCTGTGAGGATGACAAAGTGAGAATGCCATTACTACACATTCAACATATCCGTGCATTACACAGTTGAATATACATGTCTCAATCACAGGGGCACATGATGTACACAGGCAGTGCAACGATGGCTATTGACAGTTTGCCAGCAGTTACTACATGGTATCATTGCCTGGGAAGTAAAACCTTGTTTAAATGCACTGTCACTGCACTATACCTGTTCAGTGCATGTAACTACACACTATGGGGGGTGACAACTACTCAGTGAGCCTGCTAGCCAGTGGCGTGCAGACTGTAAGCCTTGCTAGTCAGACAACATGCACATTTAGTAAGGCAGTGGACAGCACACTCACCTGCTCCCCTGCTTTCCCATACAGCTTGCTGTACTGTGGAAGGAGGCTGTCCAGCAGGGCCTGGTTCTCCTCAGTGCTGAAGGCTGGGGCTCTCTCCACAGTACGTGCCATTGCAGGGTCCAGAGGGTGCAGATACAGCAGCAGTGGTGGTGGCAGATGTCGTCCTGGAGCATGTAGTGCAGGCAAGTGAGCTCTCAGGGGAACAGCCAGCATTATATGTGTGCTGCAGAGGCAGATACTGTCCCATGTGTCCAAAGTGATAAGTCCAAGTCGTTTGCATCTTCTGAATCTGGCCAATCCATGGAATTGCACCACTTACACACGCCCACAGCATCCTTCAAAAGTTCAACTTCATGACACCCATGAATTTGCAACATTGTTGTGGGTGACCAACTGAATTTACAGCATCAGACTCGTTAAAGATTTGAAAACGCGTCCGTTGCCAGGCCAGGCCGTAGCCAATGGGTGCGCACCAATCGGTCCATTGCTGTCCAACGCGTATTGCGAATACAACGTGTACCCGCTCACATTGAATGCAATGGCCAATGTGTGCGCACCGATCGGTCCATTGCTGTACAACGCGTACCCGCTCACATTGAATGCAATGGCCAATGCGTGCGCACCGATCGGTCCATTGCTGTACAACGCGTACCCGCTCACATTGAATGCAATGGCCAATGCGTGCGCACCGATCGGTCCATTGCTGTCCAACGAGTATTGCGAATACAACGCGTACCCGCTCACATTGAATGCAATGGCCAATGTGTGCGCACCGATCGGTCCATTGCTGTCCAACGCGTACCCGCTCACATTGAATGCAATGGCCAATGCGTGCGCACCGATCGGTCCATTGCTGTCCAACGCGTATTGCGAATACAACGCGTACCCGCTCACATTGAATGCAATGGCCAATGCGTGCGCACCGATCGGTCCATTGCTGTCCAACGCGTACCCGCTCACATTGAATGCAATGGCCAATGTGTGCGCACCGATCGGTCCATTGCTGTCCAACGCGTATTGCGAATACAACGCGTACCCGCTCACATTGAATGCAATGGCCAATGCGTGCGCACCGATCGGTCCATTGCTGTCCAACGCGTATTGCGAATACAACACGTACCCGCTCACATTGAATGCAATGGCCAATGTGTGCGCACCGATCAGTCCATTGCTGTAGAACGTGGCCCTGTACAAGTCACTGGCATATGTCACCATGTCTGTCACAGGTGAACATATGCCAGCCACATATATTTCCCAGGGAGTGAGGGGCACACCTACAACACCATAGCCTGTCCACACTGTATCCTAAGGCATGTAAGGCTGCATTACCTATTCCGTGTATGGGGGTGAACATGTTGTTCTGTGGGTGTCACTTGGGGGCAGCCACTCCCAGGCTGTGCACGTGTTCATGGGGACAGAATCCTTGGTGTGTCGTGCACATGACCACTGTGATGTGCAACTGTTCATTTCTGAGCATGTGGCATGGTCACATTTCACGGTGGTGTATGTGTATGTCATGTCACATACCCCCTGAGTCCCATGTGGGACGGTATGTACGTCCCAGGGTGACCCATTGCCACAATAGTGATGGTCCTCCACAGTCTGTGTGCATGTTGTGTTTACAATGTCTCTGATTCCATGTGCACAATGGGAGACAGTCTCCACATCCACGTTGTTTGTGCATGGACTTTGATGTTGTGCGTGTGTGTGTGTCACAGACGTCCATGTCTGTCCTGCCGAGGCAACAGGGACCACTACCTGTGGGGGTCATGGTTGTTTTGCTGTGGTGTATTCATGATGCACCATGTCATGCCAGTGTCCATGTGGCAATACAGGGTCCCTGGGAATCTACCTGTCGATGAGCTGTGATGCCTGGGGCACATCTGTCCTCACATGTCACTGTGGGGTGTGTTTGGAACGTGGCCGCAGTAGATGGGAACTGTGACACGGGCTCATGATATCCCATGGTACAACCTGGGACTTGTTGATGCCACTTGTTGAACTGTGATGTTAGATGTTGGCCATGTAGGTGCCATACATGTCCTTACGGAACTGCACACATCATGTACTTGTGTCTCATAATGATGTATCATGTGATATTGAGTGTGGTCAATGCCACATATGTGGGGTGACTGACAATCTTTCTTTCTTCACCTATGCACTGCAGGGCACCAGCTGTCCATAGACCATTCCCTGACCTTGCAACCATGGTCAAACGGGACTGCATCCGACGGTACTGCTTCACCAGGCCGCTGATTGAGGTATTGACGGTGCGGTTGGCCCCACATTTGCAAGCTGGCCGGACATACCCTACAGCGCTGACCCCCAAGGTGAAGGTGATGGCAGCCCTACACTTCTTTGCCACCGGTACCTTTCAACACACTGTGGCGTCTGCTGGTGGGATGTCACAGATCATGTTCAGCCGTGTGCTCCGCGATGTTTTGGAGGCTATGTTGATATACCTGAACCAGTACATCTATTTCCCTAGACTCCAACAACTCACTGACGTGAAGAGTGACTTCTATGCCCTGGGGAGGATGCCGCATGTCATTGGCTCCATTGATGGGACACATGTGGCTTTGGTACCACCACAGGCCCAAGAGCAGGCATACAGGAACCGCAAACACTACCACTCGGTCAATGCACTGGTGGTATGTCTTGCAGATATGAGCATCTCACACGTCTGTGCCCGTTTCCCAGGTTCTGCACACGATGCCTACGTGATGAGGAGTAGTCGCATCCCGAGGATGATGTCACAGATGCGGAACCAGCGTGCCTGGCTTGTTGGTGTGTACTGACTTTGTACCATTGTGTGTGTTCTGCAATGTAGTGTTCCACCCTCTTTTCCAACTCAGCTAATGTGCAATTGTCTGCATGTAGGTGACTCCGGATACCCCAACATGCCGTGGTTGCTGACGCCCCTCAGGAACCCTGTGACACCAGCCCAGATGCGCTACAATGAGGCACATGGTCGGACCAGGAGAGTGATCGAGCGGACATTTGGTCTCCTGAAGAGCCGCTTCCGCTGCCTAGATAAGACAGGAGGGGCCCTCCCATATGCCCCAGCAAAGGTGTGCAAGATTGTCATCGTCTGCTGCATGCTACACAACCTGGCAGTGAGGAAGGAGTTGCCTCTCATCCTGGATGACGATGACCAACATCCGCCACCTGTGGAGGATCCTGGCCTGGACCACGATGCCAGTGATGATGATGATGAGGGTGATGTCCGCACACAGCTCATCACCAACTTCTTCAGCTGAATGTGAGTATCCAGGGATGTTATGTCAATGATGTGAGTTTGCATGATATGTGTTGGTGGTGCTCTGGTGCTGTTTGAGTGTGTCCATGTGCTACATGACTGTATGCGTGCAGCGATGTGTCCTTACAGGTAATCTGTACTCCACAACAGGGTTGACATGCTAACTTGGTTCTGGGTGGGTATCTTGTGACATGTATTGGGCATGGGTATTGCAGTTCTGTCCTGTTCTTCAGTGCCTTTGACTGTGTGTCATTTCTGTCCTTCACAGGGCACTTTCAGAGTTGTTTGGTCAACTGTGATCCCCCGACACCGTGAATCAACTTCCAGGGTGGTAGCTGTCGTTTCCCTACAGGTGATGTGCGCCACACCCATGGACTTCCTTTCTTCTACACTTGTTGACTATGTGCCCACTGCCAGGTGGGATTACCTTGCATCTGTAGTGGTTACGACATGTTGAAAATGTAAAATAAACCTGTGCTTCACTTTGTGATGTGCGTTGTCTGTGGTCACACATCTGACTGACATTTGCTTACTGCACCAGTGGGCTAGTTAACACAGACTGTGAATAGGTGTTGGGTCTGTGCTTTGCACCGTATTTCCTGGCAACATTAGTTTAGGCAATGAGTCAGATGTCCCTGGTGTATATGTGTTGTGTAGCCCTGGTGGTGTGTCTCCCTCATATGTGTCACGTCGCCATGACTCACATGCCTGTGTTGTACTTGCTGTAGCAGTTAGCATGCACAGTGTCATTTCACAGATCATCATCTCCACTTCAGAAACAACGTTGGAATCACAACAGAGGCAAGTATGGTGTATTAGTGGGTTTATTGACATACATGTGTGAGTATAGTGCACAGGATGGGGGTGCTGTACATTGTGATTGTAATCCAAAGTTCCTAGATGATTTGGAAGTCCTGGTAGCAGAGATGTCCTGAGTAAAGTCCACAGTCATCTGATACATTGGTCCAACTTGAGCTCCCCATGTCATGTGGGAGAGTTGTGTTGCATTGGACAGGGTGAAGAGTTTGCGCACAAAGGTGATTTTCCAGAACAGGTGTTGGCTTCCTGGGGGTTGTGCATGGCCATCGGCCTCTCAGTTGTCCTTCCTCGGACGACCCCTCTTCTTTGGGGGGACCCTCAAGTGCAGGCTGCTGCGGTGCAGGGGACTCTCCGCCAGAGTCATCCTCCCTCCCTGTGGCAGTTGCAGTTGTTGCAGCACCAGATGTTGTGGGCACACAGGGAGGTGTTGACATGTTGGTGCAAATCTGGCGGAGGCATTGTAATATGTCCCTATGCACCGCCGTCTGTTCTTGCATTGTGTCCCACTTGGACTCCATGCGGGACATGTGTAAGTCCAAGCGGGCATGATGGGCAGCCTGCTGCTGTTGAATATCCCTGAGGATCCCCACTACCTGGCTGAACTCTCCGGTGCTAGTCTGGTACGCATCAGCTATGCGTACCAGTTGTGGGTCATCATGCAGTCCAGACCCCTCTGCAAGCAGCGACCTATGTCTACCACCCCTCCCACCACCCTGGCGACACGTGCAGGACCTGCGGTGGCACGCACAGGTGACCCTGGGCCCCCTTGGGGGTTGTTGCTGGTGTTGGTGTCCGTGGCTCCACCTTGGGCTGTGGTCCGTGTGTTGGTGGTGGTGGTGGTCCTTGGTCTGCCCGTGTCGGCAGGGGTGGTCTGTGTGTTGGCAGTTGTTGGAGGGGTGGGTGCAGGGGGTGCAGCTGGTGGTCCTGCTGGTGCTGCATGATGACTCACTCCGGAGGTGCCAGGTAGGTCTTCGTCATCCGAGGTGGGCAGAGGCTGTTCCACACCAGTGAGCTCAGTGTCCCCCGGAGCCTGGGACAGGGACTCCTCAGCGTCTGCTGCTGTGTCCCCATCATCACCTGTATTTGGAAGAGACCTACAATGTATGTAATGTTTCCACAGGCATCAATTGTTCAAACACCTGACAGTTGTGACTGTACCTCTGGATGCGGGCCTGTACATTGCATTGTCCTAAGTTGTCACAGTCAGCTGTTGATATTGGTGTAGCGCATTGTCCTGCCAACCTGAAGCATTTCAATGTGAATGTTGAGGTGTGTGCATGGCCAGCATTGGTGGTATTTGGTTGACATCCGGACATCCTTCTCCCTCCAGCCCAGTTATCCCACCATGAAGCATGCCACCCTTGCAGTGGGTGCAGGTTGACTCTGAGGATGTCAGTCAGTGGTGTCCTGCTGTTGGTTGGTGGCCAGTTCCCAGCATGGCCTTGTGCTCCCCACAACAGAGCACCAGTGTCAGACATCTTTGATGGGGCTTTTCACTGCCTGTGAGGTGTGAATGCTTGAGAGTGAGCTTGCTGGGCCATGTGGGTGGGGGATGTTGAGCTGTGACTACCACTCCCATCATGCTATTGCCTCCACCCCCCTTCCCAGCATGCCCTTACTTCCTTCCTTTTGAGTGTACTTCACTGTGTGTGAGTGTGACAGCAATGGCAAGATGGCTGACAGTGGTGTCCTGCTGTTGGTTGGTGCACAGTACCCAGCATGGCCATGTGCTCCCCACAACTGAGCACCAGTGTCAGACATCTTTGAAGTGGCTTTTCACTCCCTGTGAGGTGTGCATGCTTGAGTGTGAGCTTGCTGGGCCATGTGGGTGGGGGATGTTGAGCTGTGACTACCACTCCCATCATGCTATTGCCTCCACCCCCTTCCCAGCATGCCCATACTTCCTTCCTTTTGAGTGTACTTCACTGTGTATGAGTGTGACAGCAATGGCAAGATGGCTGACAGTGGTGTCCTGCTGTTGGTTGGTGCACAGTTCCCAGCATGGCCATGTGCTCCCCACAACTGAGCACCAGTGTCAAACATCTTTGAAGTGGCTTTTCACTCCCTGTGAGGTGTGCATGCTTGAGTGTGAGCTTGTTGGGACATGTGGGTGGGGGATGTTGAGCTGTGACTACCCATCATGCTATTGCCTCCACCCCCCTTCCCAGCATCACATACTTCCTTCCTTTTGAGTGGACTTCACTGTGTGTGAGTGTGACAGCAATGGCAAGATGGCTGACAGTGGTGTCCTGCTGTTGGTTGGTGCACAGTTCCCAGCATGGCCATGTGCTCACCACAACTGAGCACCAGTGTCAGACATCTTTGAAGTGGCTTTTCACTGCCTGTGATGTGCGCATGGTTCAGGGTGGTGTTGATGGGACAGTTGTGAGGGTGACCAATATCTGTGACTGCCACTCCCATTATGCTATTGCCTCCACCCCCCTTCCCAGCATGCCCATACTTCCTTCCTTTTGAGTGTACTTCACTGTGTGTGAGTGTGACAGCAATGGCAAGATGGCTGACAGTGGTGTCCTGCTGTTGGTTGGTGCACAGTTCCCAGCATGGCCATGTGCTCACCACAACTGAGCACCAGTGTCAGACATCTTTGAAGTGGCTTTTCACTCCCTGGGAGGTGTGCATGCTTGAGTGTGAGCTTGCTGGGCCCTGTGGGTGGGGGATGTTGGGCTGTGACTACCACTCCCATCATGCTATTGCCTCCACCCCCTTCCCAGCATGCCCATGCTTCCTTCCTTTGACTCTGCTTCCCTGTGGGGTTGTGTGCCTGTGCTGACAAGATGGCTGACAGTGTTATCCTGGGGTTAGTTTGGCTACAAGTCCCATGTGTGTCCCTGTGCTTCACACAGCATAACCCAGGGTTGTGGTTCTTTGTGGGATATTTGATTAGAGTGTGAGGCAATGCATTCTCCCAGGTGAGTTGTGTGGAGTTTGTGTTAGGGGTGTGTGTGAGTAGAGCTGCTGGTAACTATGGTCAGTGCTGTCAGTCCTCCTTCCCACCCAGCCTGATATCCCACCATGGAACGTGCTTCCATTGCAGGGAGTGCAAGTTTGCTCTCAGGATGTCAGTCAGTGGTGTCCTGCTGCTTGTTGGTGCACAGTTGCCAGCAGGGCCTTGTGCTCCCCACAGCAGTAGCCAGTGTCAGCCATCTTGTCAGTTGTTTTCCACTCCCTGTGATGTTAGCATGGTTCATGGTGGTGTTGATGGGCGCATTGTGAGGGTGGGCAATATCTGTGACTACAACTCCCATGATGCTATTGGCTACACTGACTTGACCAGCATACACAGGATTCCTTCCTTCCAGTGGGCTTCCTGTGAGGTGGTGTTGTAGTGGTGGCTACATATCTGGCTGTGTTTGTTAGTTATATTTGTGCCACTGCCTAGCTGTATTTGTAGTTGTGTTTGTACATGTGATGACACAGTTACATATCACTATGAGATGGCATGCGTTGTGTTTATCTGACTGACATACACATCTTGGGATGATTATCTTTTGGTTGGTGTGTATTTGCTAAGGGTGCATGGTTTGACTATCCCCTTGACAGTGATGTGTGTGTATTGTCGCACAATATTGTGTACATTTGTTGTGTACTCACCAGGCTCTGGGATATTTTCTAGTCCATATACGCTCACTGGTGGTAGGATGGCCCGCACCTTCTCCTCCCAGGGCCTGAGGTATATTGGTTTGGCAGGAGGGCCACTGCCGGTGTGTTGGCTAAAGAGGTAGTCCTTCTTCAGTAGATCCCTGACCCTCCTGCGCACGTCATACCACCTGTTCTGGATGTCTTCCTTTGTGCACAAACATGGTGATTGTGCGTTCACCCTGTTGACGATCCTCTCCCACATCTTGGTTTTCTGCGACATGGGGGTCTGTTGGACCAGTGTACCAAACAGCTGTGGCTCTACCCTGAGGATCTCATCTACCAGGACTTCCAATTCACTATCTAGGAACTTTGGATTCTTCTTTGGGGGCATGGTGATGGGTGGTGGTGGTGAGTGATGTGTGTGTGGGTGTGCAAGTGAGGGTGTGTGAGTGTGGGTTTTGCTGGGTGTATGTGAGGGTGCTATTTGTTGAGGTGCTGATGGTGTGTGGCTTGTGTGATGGATGTGCTGTGGGTGTGTGTGTGGTTGCTGTCTGTTGGTGTTGAGTGCTGGCAGGTCATTTGAATTTACAAAGGATCATGGTAGGGATTTGTGTCCTTTATATGGGTGGAGTTGTGGGTGTGTCTATGTTCCCTGTTCCCCCCCCCCAGTATTTATTGGCTTGGTAATTGCTTGTTTGGCCTTTTTTGTTTTTGTTTTTCCCTTTGTACTTTTTGTGCATGTAGGAGACGTTCTTCTGACCGAGTCGGACCCTGCAGTTGTCTCATGCGAGCTTCTCCGATTCGTTCACGCTGTGTTTGTGCTGTTTTCTGTGCTGCGTACGCGTCGGTCGCGGTGTATTGGGTTGCTTCGGCTCGCTGTTTTGTATGCGTGTCGGTCGTACGGCTTGAGCTCCGTGCGACTCGGTCGTGTTTTCCACGCGTTGCATCGTACTTGGCGGCTCGGAGTTCGTGGGTACGTTTCGTTCGGGATCCTTCCTGGTGCGTGTCGGTCGGTTCGATTCGCGTGCTTTTCCGGCCGGATAGCTGTTTTCCGCGCGGTTCGGTCGTTCGTATTGTGTTCCGTACGAGTCGGTCGGATTTTGCACGCATTTCATCGTGCTTTGCGGGTCGGGCTGCACCGGTACGTGTCGGTCGGAATAAATTCCAGCTCCAAGTCGGTCGGTACGTTTTCCGGCCCGAATTGGAATCGGCCCCACTGTCTTTTCCCTGAACATGCACCAGTCAAGGTTTCTTTCCCAGGCCTCCAATGTGGGTGGATGTGCTGCCCCCCAGAGTTGAGCAATATTTCTCTTTGCCAGCATGAGCCCCAGAGTGACCCATTGCGTCTGAGAAGTGTCTAAGTCCGTAGACTCCCAGATATTTAGGAGGCATCGTCTAGCCTCGGGACGGAGGGAGATTTGTAATACCTGGTTGATCGTGTCGTGTACTTGGCGCCAATAGGAATTGATGTGTGTGCACTCCCAGATGATGTGCATAAACGTTCTGATATGGCCACACCGCCGCTTGCATTCCCCTGTATCTGACCACCCCATGCGCACTAATCTAGGGCCCGTTATGTAGATCCTATGAAGGATCTTAAGCTGAACCAGTCGCAAGCGTGCCGGGATAGCCACCTCTTTAGGGAGGAGACTGCTGCCTGCCACTCCTCATCGTCCAGTTCTATCCCATCGTGTGCCCACCTATCTCGCAGTGTCAGGAGGGGGTTTGTCATGTGATTAATTAGTTTTTTGTATATCAATGATATCGTTTTGTCAGGGAGGTGACCATCCAAGATTCTGTCCTCCAGAGGGGAGATCTCCGGGGGATCCGCTCCTCTAGGCAAGGAAGACTGAAGTGAGTGTAAGACCTGTAAATAACGAAAGAATTCTGTATCCGCCAATTTATATTCGCCCTGAAGCGTGCTGAAGGACTTGGGCTCCCCTTTTCCCCAGATATCTTTAATAGCTGAAATCCCAATAAGGTCCCACTTGTCGAAACCCTTTGTCTTCCACAGGTCGCCCAATTTCTCTGAATCCCAAAGAGGGGTGGCCCATGTGAGTCTGTGTCTCCAACCAAGATAATTAGTGGCGTCATGCCAAATTTGAACTGAGTGCTTCGTGGGGCCTGTTAGTTTGAATCGTTTAGGTTGGGAGTATAACGCCCTACCATAAGTGCCCCCTGGAAGGAGCCATCTGTCCATGGCGTAGCCCGGGTCATCCACACGGCCGTATGTGCCATGATTAATGGCTGCCAGTTGGGAAGCCCAATAGTATTTCTTGATATCAGGGAGACTGATGCCTCCATAATACCAATGTAACGTTAGTTTGCTCAAGGCGATTCGAGGCCTGCCATCCCATAATAGGTCCCTCTGCAAGCCCTCAACCTCCTTAAAATAACGTGCTGGGACTAAATCCAAGGTATTTTGTAGGGCATATAAAAATCGCGGTAACGCCATCATTTTAAATAGAGTAGCTCTGCCCAGGAGTGAGATAGGGAGAGTCTTCCAGCTAGCGATGTCACTTTTAAGTCTACGAAGAGGAGGATGAAGGTTTTGGGCATAGCGGACCAAGGGGTCCAGTGAAATATAAAACCCCAAGTATTTGAATCCGACCGAGTTGGTTTGTATTGGACAATTCCGGGGAGGAACAGGAGGGTCTCCCCTCAGTACAAATAATAGGGATTTTCCCCAATTGATGGAAAGTCCAGAGAATTTACCGAAGACTGTGAGAATGTCCAGCACCACTACAAGAGATTTCCTAGGGGAGGCCAAATAAAGTAAAATGTCATCAGCGTACAAGGATATGCGGTCCTCCCATCCGGGAGACCACCGCAGACCCCTTATCCTTGGATCCCAACGTATCCAAGCGGCCAGGGGCTCCAAGGCCAGAGAGAAGAGAAGAGGGGACAGTGGGCAACCCTGTCGAGTTCCTCGACTGAGTAAGAACGAGGCTGACACCTTGTTATTTACCACCACTTGAGCCAGTAGTTCAGAATATAAAAGACGCACCCACTGAATGTATTCCGGGCCAAATCCCAGTTTTACCAGAACTGCCCATAGGTATGGCCATTCGATAGTGTCGAAGGCCATGGTCGCGTCCAATGACACAATCACAGCTGGCTCGAGAAGGGTGTGGGCTCTATCTATCACCCCATGCACTCTACGGAGGTTCAGGGCTGTATTTCTATGAGGCATAAAACCGGTTTGGTCTGGATGCACTAAGCCGCTGATCACCTTCACCAAGCGGCTGGCTAAGAGCTTGGCTAAAATCTTGGGTTCAGCGTTTAAAAGAGAGATGGGCCTGTATGAGGCACAGTCTGCTTTGTCCTTTCCCTCCTTGTGGATGGTGACAATAGTAGCCATTCGTTGTTCCTGGGGCAACGTTCCCACCTCCTTAGATTCCACAAACATAGATTTCAAATAGGGGGCTAGCTTATCTGGTCTCAACTTGTAGAGTTCAATGGGAAGTCCATTTGGGCCCAAAGCTTTCCCAGAATTCAAGGAACGGATCGCTTGCGCGATTTCATCGGTTGTAAGGGGGCTATCCATATATTCCCGATCTTCAAGGGAGAGGCAGGGAAGCTTAATATCCCTCAACAGCTCCTGAGAGTCCGCTTCAGTGTGGGAGGATACCGCAGTATAGACGGAGTGGAAATGATCGGCGAACCTGTCCGCTATTTCCTGCGGTTCCGTGACTAAGACGCCTCCTTGTACTTTGAGCTCCGGGACTAGCCCGCTTTGCCCATTCCCTCTTGTCCAGCCACGTTATGTACTTCCTGGCCTTGTCTCCCAGATCATAAAGCCTGCCCTGCTGCTCTCTACTCAGAGCCCTGGCCCTGTCTGAGACCAACGCTTTATAGTCGTGCTGCTTCAGACTCAACAAGTGGAGCTTCTCCGGCGTAACCCCAGACTCCAGTTCCCCCTCTAGTCTATATATGTCTGCCTCAAGTTCGAGGACCTCCTTTTGTTTGTCTCTCTTGGAGCTAGATATCAATGACAGGGCTTGTCCCCGAACTACAGTTTTAAATGCTTCCCACAAGGTCCGGGAAGAGGGCACTGATCCCACATTGTCGGAAAAATATTCGTCAATAGCTTTGATAAGCTCTTTACGGATGTTGGGGTTACGTAGAGTACCAAGGGTTAATTGGGGCCAATCTTCCCACTCCGCCCACACTTACGAGCAGGTGAACCCAGACAGGCGAGTGATCAGAGATACCTCTGGCTAAATGTTTGATTTCGTGTATATATGCGGCCTGTGCAGCTGGTACCAGACAATAATCTAAATGGGAGAGACTGTTGTGTGCCCCAGAGTGGAAGGTGTGTTGCATCTGGCCCGGATGATATACTCTCCAGCCATCGACCAGTCCCATCGCCTCAAGGAAGTCTGGCAACCATCGGGCAGACGGTCCTATCTCTCGAGGGGGATATCTATCCAATGTACCCGAGACTACTACATTGAAGTCTCCCCCCAGGACCAGGAGCCCATCCGGAAAGGTGAGCAGGGCCGCACCCAGATCAGCAAATGTTGTGCCCTGTAGGCCTGGGGGAACATAGACAGACATAAAGGCAATGGGCCGGCCCTCCCACACCAACATATCTGCCTCTATCATCCACCCATGTGGAGCCAACCGCCAGTGGGAAGGTGTTCTTCGTCATAATACCTACACCCCTGGAACCTGAGGTGAAACCAGAATGCGCAATAAGTTTATACCCCCGTGCATTGCCTTACATAGATTCCCAACCAAATGTGTCTCCTGGAGCAGGACTACATCAGGTGAGTGCCTCCTGATGTACTGAAGAACCACACTTCGTTTGATTTTGTCCCCTAACCCGTTAACATTCCAGCTCATAATTTTTACATTTTTATCCCCCATCACGCCTGTAATGAGTGTAGATCCAGAAATCCCCGGCTTGTACTCTTTCAGCAACTCTTTTGCAGGTGTATATGTCCATTGCACCGATGAAACAAATATGACAAATAACAAAGAAACAAAATTTCCCAACCCAACAACCCCCCACCCCGCTGCCCTGCACTCTGGGCTTAGAACTGCCCATCGGAAACTTGCAGAGTGCCTGTCGCCCTAGAAAGAAATTAAGAGGAAGAAAAGAAGGGGGAATAGTGAGCTCCATGTCCCCGCCCCTATCAGGTCGAGTGTAACACCCCTGGCAGATAAATGTCAAGAGGCATATATAAAATCACCAGCCCCCGCAATAGAACGCAGATATCCCACCCACCCCTGCCCACCCCACATCAATGACCCCGTTACTTAGTTCAAGGCCGCCATCCTCAGAGATCTAATTCAGATAGGTTGAATGTCTGCATGTTTCCCAGCGCCGTGATCCGCCTGGCCCTCTGCTCCGCGATATGCGATCCACTCTGCCACCGCCTCAGGCTGGTCAAAGAACCACGCTCGTCCCTCCGCTTCAACCCGGAGACGTGCCGGGAACAGCATTGAGTATTTCAGGCCCCTCTCTCTCAGGTCACGCTTCACAGTGAGGAAGGACCTCCTTTGCTTCTGTACTCTCTGTGTGAAGTCCGGAAAGAAGGAAATGGCAGCATTTTCATAGCGGAGGGGCGCCCCGCTCTGGAGTTCTGGAGAATAATATCTCTGTCCCGATAATTCAAGACCCGAGCCAGCATGGGCCGTGGGGGAGCGCCCGGTTTGGGACAGCCGCCCGGGACACTGTGGGCACGTTCGATAACAAAAAATTTGCTGAGGCCTTTGGGCTGTAAGTGTTTAAGAATGAGGTCTTCAACGATCGGTCCGAAGATTGCCCCTCCGCTTTCTCCGGCACTCCTAGGATGCGGAGATTATTGCGCCGGAGCCGGCCTTCATAATCATCCAGCTTGAGGTCCATGTACTTGTGAGAGTCCTGGAGCTCGCGCATCTCCCTTTGCAGTTGCGTGACATCCCCAACGAGACTGGAGGTCGTTATCTCAACCTGCTTGACTTTTTCATTAAGCTTCCCCAGGTCGGTCCTAATAAGATTAATGTCGATCGCCATGGCGTCCATTTTGTGATCTAGAGAAGTTTTGACTCCAGCAATAGCCCCCATGACATCTGCGAGAGATAGCTCTTGTTCCTCTTCCCCTGGGTTTCCCTGATTAGCCTCTACAGACAGTCGGCTCCGCTGAACGTCCTTAGTAACTGTGTATCGGTCCAGTTTGTTAGTCTGAACCAGTTTCGCCCCACGGGACCCGGACCCCTTGCGATCCATTGTGGCAGCCAGTGTACACCTCCAACTGAGCTGAGGTGGTGGAAGCAGGCAGATGCACCAACCACACAGTGCCCACCAGTGAGGTCAACCGGTTAGGGTACCAGCATCCACAACGCCGGCCCCTGAGGTCCAAGATCAAGACCTGCACTTCCCAGGGGGGTGGGTCCCTCAATTCGGATCAGAACAGCTGAGCGCTCCCGGGACTCAGGTGGGTGGCTAACCGCCGCTATGATATACTAGTAGGCGGCGTGCTCCGGCTCCGAAAGGGCAAGCGACAGGGAGGCTCTCATCATTAGGAGCGCACCGCCGCCATTAATCAGCTCCCGGCGGGCGCGCTTCACGGAGATCCTGTTGTCCGTGCAGGGTAGCTTCGCCAGCTTCAGGGCCCAAGCAGCAGTCACCACCGCCGCCGCAGGTCCCGGATGCCCCCCCGTAGCCCTGCCTCAATATATCGCGGCGGCACCGCTCAATGTCGCTGATCAGGTAGGAGCTCCCCTCCGGCGCCAGTATCCACTGTGGGTCCCGGCACCCAGATTTCTCGCAGGCCGCAACACTCCGGGGCCAATATCTCCTCCGTCGGAGCTGCTCGATGAACCGGAGCAAGCAGGCTGGGGACCGCTACTACTCCGACCTCGGGGGCTGTCAACGGGTGTCACGGATGTGTCAGCAGGATAGACGTGGGGCAGGGACAATCGGTGGAGCTAGTTCACTACGCGGCCATCTTGGATCTGCGCTTGGCCACGCCCCCTGTACCATTTTTTTAATTTAAAATCCCTCTTAACAGCTCTTTGCGTTCGGGCATTGTAGTATTGAGGTTTTATTATTGTTATGTTACTTTGAGAATTGTTCTGCTTCTGTGGAATGTAGAATCAGAACAATTAGAAAGTTCTATGTATTTATGAAGTGGGATTAGAATGGTGTAGTGCGATTGGAGCTGATGTGCTGCTGATTGCTTGGGCCTTGCTCGTGGTTGCCAATTAAAGAAAGAAACTTACAATTTACTTCACGACTCCTGGTCTCATTTACTACAAGAATTTAGTGACGAGCTTGGCAACCTCGTGAACCCATTGAGTGGCCATTCCTGTTTTAATGCACTTTGCGGTGTATTCATTGATTCAGCGCATTCCTGTACGTAATTTTGCTTTTATTGCCGAAGACAACTAAAGCCTGATGATCTACGACATCATTAAGAGGTACCCTGCGTTTCCTGAGACAACTGGGTGCGTTTCTACATTTATTTCTACTGTTCTGCGGACCCGACAAAAGCACCGCTAAGTAAGATGTTTTTCAAAAATTTGCCTGCCCACGCCATGCATTCAACGATCAACTGTGAGGGTTCCTCCAACGTTTAACTGTGAAGGTTCATCTGCTCCTGTCTCGTGGAGCAACGTTCCAGGTGAGCCTCTGCGCGCGTATAGGGAACACGCTTATTCCTCTCGTCACCCTGCTTCGACGGCTGCACGTCTACGTAGGCACACAAGGTCCCGACCTCGACGTGCCGCCATCTTGGATTTCACTATAAAACTTCACCGACACTCTCCGCAATTGACTAAGTTTGTTCGTTTTGGGCCATAAATATTGATAAAATAAAAAAAAATACAATCGCACTTACTAGCGATAGCGATCACTTTCCACATCAACTTGCTACCAGGGAGTTTTTGATTCTGGGCAACAACGATTGTTGTGTAAGTACTATATATTTTCTTCATTTCTTTTGGTTGTTTGCTGTCTAATTCAAAGTGCAACTGTATCAACATGTCCACACCTGAAGAGCCTCCCAAAAAAATTCAACATTCAATCTTAACTCACCCAAAGAATTTTTATCATCTCCTGGTAAGCCTAAAATACAATGGCTTGAATGGAAAGAGTATTTTTTAAATTACATTGCTAACTTGGAGGATTGCAGTGGTTCTTTTTCTCCAGAAAGGAAAAAAAGGATTTTAATGTACTGCTTAGGTCCAGAGGGTTTAAGAATTTATAATCAGCTTCAAAAACGTGACAGACCTGGCGATTTGGATATTTTTACATTAGCTCTATTGGACTTGGCTGAGCAATTTTCTCCTACTGTTTGTGAAGCTGTTATGCAACATGTTTTTTTTACAAAGGAAACAGGAAAAACACGAATCCATTGAAGATTATGTCTCTGCACTCACAAAATTAGCCATTACTTGTAAATTTGGTAACCTTCATGATGATTTTGTAAGGGACCAAATTATAATGTATACCAAGAATAAATCTATTCAAGACAGGTTATGGGTAGATGGTGATTCAAGTTTAAAGACATAATGGCTATCGTAAACAAAGCTGAGTTATCTGAACGTTGTGCAAAGGTAACGTTAAGTCATGAAAAAACAGAGATGATGGATTCTGTCAATAAGATTAACGAAGGGAAAAAAAAGAATTCCTTTAACCCTATGCAACACAACTGCAAGAAGTATTTTAAAAAGTCTGATTGCATGAACAACGCCAGGAACCCAAACTATGCATGTTATAGATGCGGGGGTTCTTCTCATTCTGCTCGGATCGACAAATGTCCTGCTAAGTCTGCCAAATGTATTGAATGTGGTTTAATTGGGCACTTTGCCAGAGCATGCATGCGCAAAGGGAAAAAGAAACGTAAAGGCAAAGTTGCATGCATCAAAGAGAGTGATGATGAGCATTCCAGTTCTGAAGAAAGTAGTGATGATAGCAACTCTAGCAAACCTCTTTGTTGGGTCTCCTTTGGTGGTGTTTCTCTACAGGTGGCTGCAGATTCTGGCTCTCCCTACACCATAGTCGCAGAGAGCATTTGGTTTAAACATTTTGTGGATGTGGTGGGGAATCAGTTAGAGCCTCCAGACATTTCCCCTGAGAGTTTCACTGGGGAGAAGATTGATGTTATTGGTTTTAGGGAACTAATTTTAAGATTCAATGGGAGACATGCTTTGTATAAATTGTATGTAGCTAAAATGGACTTTCTATCTTGAGATAGAGAGATCAGAAGAAACTGAAGATTATCCTAGACCCCAACAGCCCAGAACACGTTTTAATAGCTTGTGAAAGAGAAAATACTACGAACTGGGTTTTACGAGAATTTCCTGATGTCTTCAATGGTAGGATTGGCAAATTGAAAGGCTTTGCCCATGTTATTAGTCTAAAGCAGGATGCTACACCAAAAATTCACAAAGATCGCTACATTCCCTTTATAATCAGAGATGAAGTTAAGTTGGAATTAAACAAATTGTTAGATGCTGGTATTATTAAGCCTGTTGAAGCCTCTGAGTGGGTCTCTCCATTAGTGGTAGCTAGACGAGCCAATGGCAAGGTGCGTCTATGTGTGGATTTGAGAGGTCTTAACGATAATATCATCGTAGATCAATTTCCTCTTCCACGCATCGATGAAATGCTTACCTTGACCAGAAATGCCAAATGGTTTTCAACCTTAGACCTGTCTGCTGCTTATCATCAGGTTGTGTTGGATAAAAAAGTAAGCATCTTACGGCTTTTTATACACCCTTCAGTTGTTTCCAGTTCAAGCGTATGCCGTTTGGTTTAGCTTCTGCGGCTGCCGTCTTCCAAAGGCTTATGTTTGAATTGTTTGGTGACCTAAAGGAAGTAACATTTTTTCAAGATGACATCCTGATTATGGGTAAATCTAAACAACATCACGATGAAGTTTTGAGGAAGGTTCTCAATATTCTTTGTACAAAAGGGTTAACTGCTGAAATGACTAAATGCAAGTTTGCTGAAAAGAAAGTTACTTATCTTGGTCACGAGATCAGTGAGAAAGGTATAAAACCCAAGGAGGAGCCTTGTTAATAGCTTCACCAATGGCATTATGACAAGTAATCCTTTGGGGACCACAGAATTTTCTTAAGTTCGCCATCAATGTTTTTCTTGCTTTGATTAGCCATTTGCAACACACCCTTAATAATGCGGTTCACTCTTTCCACAGCACCATTACCCCTACAGTGATAAAGTGCAGCGAATTTATGTGAAATACCAGCAGCCTCTAGGAATTCCTTCATTTCAACAGACTTAAACTGAACCCCATTATCTGTAAAAATGGTTTTGGGAAAACCTTTTCGCAAAAAAACATTGTCTAAAAATCTAATAACACTACAAGTGTCAACTTTATCGACAACCTTAAGCTCAATCCACCCTGAAAATAAATCCACTAACACCAGCATATACTTTTGAGACTCATCAGACCACACGATAGGACCCATAATGTCCAAGGCAACATCACCCCAAGGTAGAGAAGGACAACCTAAGGAACTTAAGGGAGGATTAAGAGTTTTCTCAGATTTATCAGAACTCTCACATTCCATGCATGAACGCACAAACCTTTCAGTTTCAATATCAATTTTTGGCCACCAATACAAAGATTTAATGTTCTTCTTAGTGCGTGTAATACCAATGTTGCCTTCATGACAGACAGAAATAATTGTATTCCTCAAACAACGTGGAGGAATGATCTTGTCTCCCCTCACAACAAACAAACCATCCACTCTAAGTTCGTTTCTAACTTCCCAAAATGCCCTTAACTCACCAAGCAATTTGGATTTATTACAACTCCATCCACACTGAATTTTGTTCTTGACCGAATTAAGAATTTCATCTTCCTCTTGAGCCTTTTCTCACTCCTCTTTTTGTAAACCTTTTTCATCAATAATTGAAAAAATACTTGCAACACAAACATCATTCCAAGGACTGGCATCCACTTTCTTCAGGGGAAGAGACATTCTACTCAGAAAATCAGCACTGACATTTTTTTTCCATGGAACATACTGTACATTGTAAATGAAATCTTGTAAGCGCATAGAGAGTCTGGCAATTCTTGCAGACGCCCTTGATAAACCATAAGTAGTAAGCAATTTAGTTAACGGTTTATGATCAGTGCGAACACTAAACCTCCTGCCCCACAAGAACTTCCGAAAGTGTTCTAAAGCCCAAACACAGGCCAATGTTTCTCTTTCAATAACAGAGTACTTCTGTTCCATGGGAGAAAATGACCTCGAAGCAAACGCTATGACAATTTCAGCGCCATGGTCATCAATTTGAGTGAGAACACTGCCCAAACCCTTGCCACTAGCATCAGTAGTGACAAAGGTTGTAGTGGAAGGATTAAAAGCTTGTAACATAGGAGCTTTACTAATGACCCTCTTAATGTCGAGAAAAGAATTTTGACATAAATTAGACCATTCAAACTTGGACTTGTTCTTTAACAAAGAACGCATTTCATAAGTTCATTCAGAGAAACTTTCAACAAATTTCGAATATAATTCTGCCAAGCCAAGGAATGAGCGTAGCTCATCCTTGTTCTTGGGAGAAGGAACCTTGTTGATAGCTTCAACAAGTTTCTCCTTGGGTTTTATACCTTTCTCACTGATCTCGTGACCAAGGTAAGTAACTTTCTTTTCAGCAAACTTGCATTTAGTCATTTCAGCAGCTAACCCTTCAGCAGTAAGGTTAATCCTGGTTGGATGGATAGAGGCAAATAAGTAGAGTGGGATGCAAAAAGATCAGAGTTGTATTTTAACTTCACAACTCAAGAACAAGAAATACTTTGATATGAAACATGGTGTCCGTAATGTGAAGTTGTCTATTGGTCAATTTGTGCGTGTGAAGTCTAATAGAAAGGTGGCTATGGCTAAAAGCAAATTCAGTGCCCCTGTGCAAATTGACACGGTCATGAACAACACTGTGAAATTTGCTGATGGCAGTGTATGCCATATGAGTCGCTTATCCTTAGTTAAGAATGTTGCTAGTCACACGTGTAATGTTGCTCAACCTCAAGGACGCAAGCAGAACTAATGGTGGATTGATGTCGACACCAAGGGTTTGTCTTCTGCCAGTCTTCTTGATGCCAATTTTTGTGTTCTAGGTGGAGATGGTCTGAGGAATGATGTTTGTCCTGAGACATGTCTTAGTTCTGTACAAGATGATTTGGGCGGAAAGAAAGTTAGTACTTTTGGTAGAGCCATTGTGAAGCCTAAGCGCTTTGAAGACTTCATATGTGATTCTTAATTTCTCTTTTTATCTCATGCAGTATTCCCAGCTTATTGTTTTATTTTTTTAATTTTTTTTGTTCTGTAAGAAGGGGGATGTGTAGTATTGAGGTTTTATTATTGTTATGTTACTTTGAGAATTGTTTTGGTTCTGTGGAATGTAGAATCAGAACAATTAGAATGTTCTATGTATTTATTAAATGGGATTAGAATGGTGTAGTGCGATTGGAGCTGATGTGCTGCTGATTGCCTGGGCCATGCTCAGGGTTACCAATTAAAGAAAGAAACTTACAATTTACTTTACGACTCCTGGACTCATTTACTACAGGCATCAAAGTAGGACAGATGCCAATGATGTTAATCATGGTTTCTTTCCTGGAGTCACACAATCTGCAGGATTCTAGCTCTACAGTTTTTTCCAAGGAGGTTTGCATCTAGAGTTGGAAGGACTCCTATCCTAAGGCACATAAACTGGAGCTTTATGTGGAACGAGTACCCTTGATCAAAACAGGGCTGTGGCTTGAGACCACTGTGTGAGTTAATGACCTGCCATGCATGGGTTCTCTTTGCTAAACCTACTTTGTCCTCATGCAGAGAGCGAATTCTTGAATGATGTTAAGTTGTTTCTTGAACAGGGAGGGTGACACAAGCTGGAAATTTGTAGTGCTTGGACTGCGTCTTGCAGGGCCCGGCTATAGGAAGACCTGGGTTTCAACTGGTTTATTTTGTGACAAACTTACAACTGTGACATTTCCCTGCTCAGTGTGGTGCAAGTATTAAGCCTAACTAAGTTCACCAAGTTAGGATCCCCTCTGGACCCTTGTCCATTTAAAGTTATACATCCTGCCCCATATATTATAAATATTCATCTGGTTGTAATCTGTAATGAGATGATCAAAACAGGACATTTCCTCAAGAAACCCAGTCTCAATGCACAAGAGCCCAGCAGCTATAGGCCTATCTCCATGCTACCTTTTCCCTCCAAAATACTTGAAAAGGCACCATATCTTTCCTCTTTCATTGATGCCAATATGCTCTTGGACTCTACACCATACGGTTTTAGAGGGGCTCATAGACTGAGTCTGCTCTGATTGACAGTGCAGAAGAGCTGAGGTCCATACGCTACAAGGGTGGCAAGGCCACTCCGATCTTGTTGGATCTCTTAGTGGTTTTTGATACGGTCAATTATGAACTACTGATTGACCATCTTTTCAAGCTTGGCATTAGGTGATCCACCCTTACCCTTCTGAGTTCTTTTGTAGCATGGCCGATTTTTTTTTTTTGATGTCTTTAAGCTGCCATGTCGGGTGCCTCACGGCTCATCATTAAACCCTACTCTATTCAATCTGTATGTCACCCCGCTGGCCAGACTCATTAAATCATTTGGTTTGTCCACTGTATCATATGCCGACGATACACAAATAGTGGTCTTGGTATCCAGTAAACCAGATGAAATAGCGACAAGATTTAAAATCTGCATGAGACAGATAGATCATTGGATGAAAATCAACTGCATCAAGTTGAACTCCAGGAATATTGAGGTACTTCTCCTGGGAAATGACACCTCCTTCTGGACACCCAGTTGGTGGCCACAAGAATTGGGCTCATTGCCCAAGCCTGTGGAGAAGGTGAGAAATCTGGGGATCATATTCGCTAATAGACTCACCTTCGGTGACCAGGTCAACTCCTTAAGCTCCTCAGTCTTCTACAACCTGAAAATTATCAGGAAGGTGTGCCCTTTCATTCCCACAGTGCTGCAGAAAACCATAGTAAGTGGGCTTGCCATATCCAAGCTGGATTACTGCAATGGACTTTTTCTCAATACTCAAAACAGAATTCTTCACAAATTACAGATGCTGCAGAATGCATCAGCATGTCTCCTATGAGGTATTCCTAAACATCAATCTGCCTCGCAGATCTTGGCTAAGGTCCATTGGATTCCCATAAGAAAAAGGATTGCCCTGCTTTCAAGGCCCTACAAAACTCTGGCCCTGAATATCTGGGGAACAAATATACCTGGTACTCTCCACCTAGAAAACTCAGATCCTCTTCTGTCAAATATTTAGCTGGCCCTAAGTTCAGACAAACCTCCTGTGGATGTAAAAGCTTCGTCACATGAACTGCAAAACTGTGAAACTCACCCCCACTACAACTAAAGGACAGTTAAAATCTTCTTTCCTTCAGGAAATCCTTAAAAACCTGGCTTTTTGGCAATGTAGTCATCAGGATCTGCCTTAGTCAGAAGCAGCGCCAAGACGCCTTTGTGCGCTCTACAAATTTAAAAATCAAATCAGATTCCAAGCTGCTGATAATTTTCTCCAGAGAAGGCTGCATGAGACTCTGACAAATGCAGCCTTAAAGTCAATAAAGCAATAAAAGTCAATAAAACAGTCATGTAGGGTGGCTTTGTTGCTAAACGCGTTGTCCATAGCGATCGCTAGGGCAGCTAAGTTCAGTATGGTGCCCTGCCCTGTGCGGAAGCCGCTTTGATTCCTGGGGATGGGCGTCTGGTTGTCTGCTCAGGCAGTCAGGTCTTGAAGTACCAGAGTGGCAAAGTACTTAGGGACAGATTTACAAACCCCTTGCACCACCAGTGCATCACTTTTTGTGATGTACCGGTGGCGCATTTTACTGCTCCATATTTTCAAGGACAGGAAATGCCACCCTGCATGACTTTTCCTGTCCTTGTACATATGGCCCCTTTGCACGCAGCACTTTGCGTGAAAGGGATGTTCCATGGGTGTTGCTGTGGGTGTTCCCACGCAACACCCATGGAACCAGACACATTTTCAGATTTACGAGGAATCGAACCAGGGGAGGTGTAGGGAGGCGCAACGAGGAGAAATGTATTCATTTCTCCTTGTTTTTTTTTCCTCTTTCTATGCGTGCTGCATTCTGCAGCACACATAGAAAAAGGAAATCACCTCTAATGATTGTTTATGTGCAGGAAGGTGTCCCTTCCTGCACATAAACAATCATTGAAACAATGACGTTTTTCAACTTCTATGTGTGCTAATGTAGCACACATAGAAGTTGAAACAAGCATTGGCATAGCCAATAGGTCTCGCCTTTGGGACCTTATAAGTGTTTAGCCATGCAACAGTTGTTGTTGCACCAAGGAGAATGTGCTGCATAACTAAACACTAATAAGGTCCCTGGAACCACCAGTGCGTCTGAACCCAGCGCGAACCTTTCCCCTGATGGAGCTGGGAAAATAATTTTTTTTTAACCCCTAACAAATTTATAATTAATTAAATAAAATGTTCGTTTAAATGTATTAATCAACACTGTATGTGTGGGAATGGTAACATGCCAATGTGTGTGCTAAATAATCTATTAATGGATGTCCGTGTGTCTAATTATAACGTAAAAATAAATGCGTACTAATTAAAAAATAAATGCATGTTTGTGCTTCATAGAAATAAAACGTGTCGTTGCAAAAACAATAGTGATGGTAAGTAAGGAACAGCTTAAATGTTGCTTTCTGCTAGGTAATAACTAATTGGGGTACGTAGATGACGGGAGGGAAACGAAAGGGCTATTTTTCTCTATTTTAATTATGTTTTGTTTGCCTCAAATTAGTGCTTCTAAAGTATAACCGAGTGGCGATATAAAATGGCCGCCAGTGGGAAGATGTGCGCAGGCGCAAGGGGACATGTGACACAGGATGTAATCGGAGAAAAAAACTGAACCTCGTGATGTTACTGAGACGCTAGGATGCGAGAAATGGTCAAGGCTGATGTGACCTAATTGAACTGATAGTGTGCCGTGATGATCAGCAGAAGACCCGTGGGAAACAAGTTTAAGAGAAAGGACAATGACTGCGGAGTTCTCGAATGTATCGAAAGAAGTTACAAATGTACTGATCGAAACGGATGAAAATATGTTTGAGCGTATGGGAAAGGAAATGATCCAAGGACCCTTGGATCCAAGAGAACTTGATTAAAAGAATGAATAAGATGACATGCATGGACCAATGAAAGAAAAGCGTGTTATTAATGTTGCAACAGTTAGTTAGCGAAGTTAGAATTAGGGTATAAGAGGGCCTACTCTTAGTGGGAGGGGGTCAGTCGCGGTTGCAGTCACAGTCAGGAGAGGAGTTGGAGAGTCGTGTTGGTGTTGGTGGCTTCCAGTGCTGGGTGGTCCTGATCGATCCCTTACTGAGCGGGAGATGCTGAAAGACTGTTAGATGAGACGGGTTGCAGGTAGCTGATGCTGACGAGCTGAAGTTGCTGTTGCTGTCTTAATTTTCCAGTTGAGTATGAGAATCAGGTTATTTCTAATTCTTAAACTTAGGTTAGAAATCATTAGGCTAAATTAGGAAGGTAGGCAGATAATTAGGGTTTTGGCTTCATGACAAATATTTCCTTTCTGCAATAAATTGATTATGCTTAATAAATCTTTGAAATTAATACTGAATGAATAATTGAATAAAGGTTTAAAATTCTTTCTCATGCTTTTAAAATTATATAAAATGTAAGATTCTTTAAACCAAATGACTCAGTGGTTATTTTCCTAAATGATTGTGACATCAGTAATTGGTTATTGTGATTCAGCTGGTCTTAATCACTATGAACTAATTTTTTACATGAATGATTCATCGACAAAACAATGAGCAGGAATATCTTAAGAAATAACTAAAAGAAAGTGACAAATTAAGGTAATAAGATATCCCGGCTCCTTCCAGCGGTACATAAATGGTGCTCTCCATTTAGTTCTCATGCTTCTCCTAGGAGTACAGAATTTCATAAAGGTGTAAAGGAAATCCAGGAGTGTGAGTATGTGTTAGGCGATGTTTATGGGCCCCATCGTCATGTGGATATAAGAAATATAGTTTGCCCCTGGATGACCTATAAGTGACCTAGGAGGAGAATAGTTTTTATTGTACGCGCTGCATCAGATTTCTTGGTAGCAGAGTTATGGTTTTCTATAGATTAGTTTAGTGATTATTGTTTATTGATTATTGATTATTTTGATGACTAACACTATATGTTGAGTCGCGTTATGTTATATGTGAGTTTTCACGCTTCTGGGATGTAGGAAGTGGAACACGTGTGGCAAGAGAAGTCACATGGAATTTGGTACATGGTCTGAATTCATTTTGGAAATAACGCAGGTTGTGTTATGTTAGGGATTTTCTGTGTGAAAAGTGTGTAATTGAAATAGCAAATCACGTTTACTTGTGAAACTTTGGCCTTAATTCTCAGGAGCCTAGTCTCCACATGTGTCTTATCCCCAGAGAAACAAGTAAATTGTTTGCTTGAAAGAAGGGTAAGGTAGAGGGAAGTGCTACTTTATCGGCGAGAGTAAATAATTCTGTGGTAGGGTAGAGGTAAGCGCTGCCTACTGGAAATACAGGATTCTTGTGTAAAAGAACAAAGCTGTCACTTTTGTTTAGCGAATCAGACTATGGAATTGTTTTAATTGTTGTAACTAACGAAGAAAACAGCGAAAAGAAAAATTGCCGATAAATTTTGTAAAGGAGGGGTAAAGAGTAGAAGTGACGTGGAACAGTGCCGCGCTAGGATTGGATAGTGCGCTAGTCACGTGAACACAGAGCAGGAGTGACGTAGAAAAGTGCCGCGCTAGGATTGGTTGGTTCGCGGACGGTGGGAATTGTTCTGATTGGTACGTTAGTGTGAGTCACGCTGTAATTGGTCGAAGTTCCGTATACAGAACAGCGTTAGCGTAAAGAGAAAACAAATAGAAAACATGCCGTATTACGAGTATGAAAGGGAGAGAACGTCATGGATGACGAAATTGAAGAATTTCTTTAAGAAAGACAAAAAGGTTGTGACTAGAGAGGGACAAGTAATTCCTCCGCTCGAAATCAGCAGCTTCACATATGATGCTGAAATATGGATATCATACGTGCATATGGTTGGAAAACTGGGCAAAATATACGAAGAATGATGGTGCTTTAGCTTTCCCTGAGAATGGTTCATTTAGTGTAGCGGTTTTGCGAAATTTGCGAGAAAAAATGTGTAAATTGGAACCTAGACCTAGACCAACACAGTTTGAGGCTTTGACGGAATGGGAAGATGAGATGTATGAACGAGAGAGATTCAGAGGAATGAGAGATCATGAGTTTATGCCTGGAAGATTGTGGGGAGTAAATCATGAGGACAGAATAAAACGATGGAGATGTGCTAACATGACAGGAGGTTTGTTTCCAGCTTTTACAGTTGAGGAAGGGACTAAGAAAAAGCGGACTGAGAAAAAGAAACATATAGAGAGAGAAAAGTATATGCATGAGAGCGAAACGGATGACGAGTTGCTGGAAGATATTTTAAATAGAAATCCACCTCCGTATCAGCAGAGTTCTACAGTGGTGACACCAAATGCACCACTAATAGAGACTATGCGAAATAAAAGTCCGGAAAAGAGAATTGAAGTAAATAGGTCACAAGAACAAATTGGAACTTCTCAAAATGAAGGAATAGAAAGCGACAATGCAAGCGAATTGGCAAGGACAACAAAAGAACTAACTGAGAAAATTAGAGAATTAACGAAAAATATGGAAGCAGTTACTGTGCCTGTAACAATAGGTCCAGTAATACCAGTTTTTGAGAATCAGAAAATTGATGAACGATCTTTGGTAATTCCCATGAGTTCACAATTTCAGAGAGAAAAAGAAAGGATGGAACAAAGTGCAAGTACAAGTAATTTGGCTAGTACTTACAGACCAAGTCCACCTACAAATTTGACGGTAAATGAGTGCAATGGTAGGAAAATGCATATGGTAACAGAATCTGCAACAGAAACCCCTGAAAAGAGTGGTAATTGGATAGAACTAAATAATACACCCATAGGTCCGACTCCTGATGAGTTAAATGAGTGGATGAAGGCATTTAAAATAAAAGAACCAGAAGAAAAACCATTAGATGTAATTAGGTTAAAAATCGATATGGAAGAATTAATTTTAGGAACAATTGGTACCGAAAAGATAAAAAATTACCAGGATGATGAAATAATGTTTCTGTGCAAAAGTATTACATGGAGGGCAAAGAATTTACATGACAAACTAGAAGAAGTGGCCAGTGAGATTGGAATAGACTTTGCAAAAGTGAAAACGTTGCAGAAACCATACAGAGTAGACTTTTGTGAAAAGGATATTGAAAATTTGAACACGGCAGGAAGGCTGACACAGATAAAGGAGTTAATTGTGTTGTTGAGAAAATGGGGTGATGTGGACAGATGGAAGGTTAGATGGACAAAGAAGAATGAGAAAACTACAGACAAAGGTTCATTGGCCTTTATGATAACTGAAAAAGAATCTGTTGCCAAAGAATACCCCATGAGAGAAACTCCAGGTGGTAGTTACGTGCATGTTCCCTGGACTAGGCAGGACATACTGTCATTTACCAATGACTTTCCAAAGTTAAGAGAGAAGCCAGTTGAGTGGTACCGACAAGTAGAGAGGTTTGTAAAAGTCTCAAAAGTGTTGTGGATAGATTTAGATGGATTGTTTGACATAGTGGTACCAACAGATTTGTGGTCAGAATGTAAGAATACAGTTGACTGGCCAACTACAGAATATCCAAGAGATCATAAGACAGGAGCTCCAGGTCCTGATGTGATGAAGAAGTACGATAAGGTGATTACCTTTTTGAAGAATAAGATTCCTCCTAAAGAGACAGATTGGGTAAAAATAGATAGAACTACACAGGAAAGTAAGGAGTCTGTACATGCATATTATGAGCGATTGTTATTGGTTTTCAAGCAGTATAGTGGTTATGAAGAATTGAGTGAAAAAGACATGAGTCATTTTGTATACCGATTTGTGTTTGGCCTGAAACAAGAAATAAGTGATATGATTAAGCAACACATGATAAACTGGCAGAATGGAAGTGTAGATGAGGTGCTGAGGTATGCTAAGTATTGTAGTGATGAAATAGAGAGTAAACAGCGTAAGTTGAAAGAGAAGGCAATGTGGGCACAGGTGAAGGTGGCAGAAAAACAAGAAGCTCAATTGGACAATAATAATGGAAATGAAACAGGACAGAATAAAATGCGACCTAACATAGGTAAAGGAAAGGGTCAAGTGAGTCTAGAAGAGGCAAAGAAGAAATGGCCATGTCATAATTGCGGAAAATTAGGGCATTGGAGAAACGAGTGTAAGTTCCCACCTAAACCTAATCCGGAACATCAATCATTAACTCCACAGGTGCAGAATGAGGTAGTTGTTCAACAAAGTCAGGTGCCGCAACCACCACTTCCCAACACTGTTAACCAACAAAGATACAGTACAGAAACAGGATTCTACGGAGGAGAGCAGGTAACACAGTTGCCGCGAGCAGCTAACATTTCTCAGTATTGGTTGCGTCAGAGTGAGGATGACCCGGATGAAAGATTCTGACGGTGCGCAGGAGAGGGGAAAGAGTGCGTGCTTGGCGCAACTCTAGAGGTAGATCAGTCTGGTCCCTTTGTGGATGGAGAAGTGAATGGTGCAAATGTAACATTCCTTGTCGATACTGGAGCTACCCGTTCTACTGTTAGATCAGTGGAAATTCCAAACCTTCCTCTCTCAGGTGAATACATCCAAGTAGTAGGAGTAGCCAATCAGCAGCAATGACATTAGATTGGCCGCAAACAGGAAAGTTGTGTATTAGGAGAAATAAGACAGTCTATGACAATTACTTTGTAGGTTCCAGTATCTGCCATGACAATTATCAAATTCTGGGAGGTTGGGGATTCAAAGGTGGAAAAGATCCAATATTTCCAGGTATCTATTATATTTGTGGGAATAGAGCTTATTACAGGTTACCGGACCATTGGTATGGAACTTGCTATGTAGGCCTGGTCTTTCCCAAAAATTTTCACATGGACAGAGAAGAAAAGGGAACATACAAGATGATTAATAGCTTTACACGTAGAAAGAGGGAGAGTTTTTCAGAAATTGTAGGTGATATTTTTGGAGCATTAATACCAGCAGTGGGAATATCTTTGAATGCATTTAAAATTCGGAAATTATACACAGTAGTAGATCGTTTGTCTACAGATACTGCGGGAGGGTTCTTAATGGTAAATACCGAAATGGTTGCCATGAGAGCTATGGTGATGCAAAATCGGCTTGCCCTTGATATTCTTTTGGCAAAAGAGGGTGGAGTCTGTGGAATGTTGAAAGTCCAACATTGTTGTACTTACATTCCTGATAAAAGTGAAAATATACAGAAGTATATTACAAATATTACAAATTTGCACAAAGAACTAATTCCACTGGAGGTTGAAAGTGTTTTGGGAAAACTTGGTAGAGGGTTTTCTTCAGTAGCAAATTGGTTGACCAGAATGAGTAGACTAATGATAGGGAAAGTTATAATAATAGCAACTGTAGTAATACTGTTAGCCATGGTATTGAAAATAGTAATAACATGTATAAAAAGAAAAGTAAGAAAAAATAAGATAAAAAGAAATAACAGAATAATGAAAGAGAGAGAGAGAGAAATGGGTGAAATTGAGTTGGAGAAAATGAAAGAAAGCATGTATAAGGAGACTAAAAGGCAAGATGAAGAAGAAACAGATGTGTAAATAACAGAAAGCAAAGGATGAAAGACATGCTGCCTGAAAAGAAGTATGACTTGGGTTTTATGTGGTGATTTAAAAATCACCAAAGGGGGAGTTGATGGAGCAGGGAAAATAATTTTTTTTAACCCCTAACAAATTTATAATTAATTAAATAAAATGTTCGTTTAAATGTATTAATCAACACTGTATGTGTGGGAATGGTAACATGCCAATGTGTGTGCTAAATAATCTATTAATGGATGTCCGTGTGTCTAATTATAACGTAAAAATAAATGCGTACTAATTAAAAAATAAATGCATGTTTGTGCTTCATAGAAATAAAACGTGTCGTTGCAAAAACAATAGTGATGGTAAGTAAGGAACAGCTTAAATGTTGCTTTCTGCTAGGTAATAACTAATTGGGGTACGTAGATGACGGGAGGGAAACGAAAGGGCTATTTTTCTCTATTTTAATTATGTTTTGTTTGCCTCAAATTAGTGCTTCTAAAGTATAACCGAGTGGCGATATAAAATGGCCGCCAGTGGGAAGATGTGCGCAGGCGCAAGGGGACATGTGACACGGGATGTAATCGGAGAAAAACTGAACCTCGTGATGTTACTGAGACGCTAGGATGCGAGAAATGGTCAAGGCTGATGTGACCTAATTGAACTGATAGTGTGCCGTGATGATCAGCAGAAGACCCGTGGGAAACAAGTTTAAGAGAAAGGACAATGACTGCGGAGTTCTCGAATGTATCGAAAGAAGTTACACATGTTCTGCTCGAAACGGATGAAAATATGTTTGAGCGTATGGGAAAGGAAATGATCCAAGGACCCTTGGATCCAAGAGAACTTGATTAAAAGAATGAATAAGATGACATGCATGGACCAATGAAAGAAAAGCGTGTTATTAATGTTGCAACAGTTAGTTAGCGAAGTTAGAATTAGGGTATAAGAGGGCCTACTCTTAGTGGGAGGGGGTCAGTCGCGGTTGCAGTCACAGTCAGGAGAGGAGTTGGAGAGTCGTGTTGGTGTTGGTGGCTTCCAGTGCTGGGTGGTCCTGATCGATCCCTTACTGAGCGGGAGATGCTGAAAGACTGTTAGATGAGACGGGTTGCAGGTAGCTGATGCTGACGAGCTGAAGTTGCTGTTGCTGTCTTAATTTTCCAGTTGAGTATGAGAATCAGGTTATTTCTAATTCTTCAACTTAGGTTAGAAATCATTAGGCTAAATTAGGAAGGTAGGCAGATAATTAGGGTTTTGGCTTCATGACAAATATTTCCTTTCTGCAATAAATTGATTATGCTTAATAAATCTTTGAAATTAATACTGAATGAATAATTGAATAAAGGTTTAAAATTCTTTCTCATGCTTTTAAAATTATATAAAATTTAAGATTCTTTAAACCAAATGACTCAGTGGTTATTTTCCTAAATGATTGTGACATCAGTAATTGGTTATTGTGATTCAGCTGGTCTTAATCACTATGAACTAATTTTTTTACATGAATGATTCATCGACAAAACAATGAGCAGGAATATCTTAAGAAATAACTAAAAGAAAGTGACAAATTAAGGTAATAAGATATCCCGGCTCCTTCCAGCGGTACATAAATGGTGTTCTCCATTTAGTTCTCATGCTTCTCCTAGGAGTACAGAATTTCATAAAGGTGTAAAGGAAATCCAGGAGTGTGAGTATGTGTTAGGCGATGTTTATGGGCCCCATCGTCATGTGGATATAAGAAATATAGTTTGCCCCTGGATGACCTATAAGTGACCTAGGAGGAGAATAGTTTTTATTGTACGCGCTGCATCACCCCAAAACTCAGAAAGGGAAAACGTGAAAACACGTTACACATTTTTACAAACTAACCATGCGCGCTCCTGTTCGTGATGCTGAGTGGCAATAAAGCATGTTTGTTCAACCACTGGCGGTCTGATTAATCAGCACCCCACCCCGCCCCCTTTTTCCAACCCCACACTATGTGTGTGGGGGTCCCTCACATATACAGCGGTCGCCGATATCTTTCGAAAGCGACGAGTTCAGCGCTCGCTGGCAGGCACTGTGTATCCAAATGTGGGGTCTGAGGCCCGCATGGGTTATTGGGGACAAGGGGTAGACAGCACGTGAAATAATTGATGGGCACAGTTGGAATTCATAGGGGAATTGGTGGGGGTGCATTGGAAATACACTGGGAAACCAGCGGTGGGTGACATGGTAATATCAAATGTAGGAATCCCGGTGGGCGTGGGGTGCTGGAAAATTACAAGAGGTATATTGAGGGACACGATTCCAGAAAACGATGGGGGTGGGGCAGACATAACAAATGCTGGTGTGGATGGGGGGCTGAATTATCGAGATATGAACATAATCACAAGTTATCGGGAGAGGTGAGGGCGCAAGCCAGCTCCAAGAAAGGCCAGGAGGGGTCTTAGAAACTGACAGGAAATCCCGATGGCAAATGAGCGGGAGGTGGGGGTACAACTCCTGCATGTGGGGAGGGGTGGTTGTGCGAATACGCGTGAAACCTGAAGGCAATCGTAGCTAAAACCATGAAATATCGCCAGGACCATAGGGTGCCTGGACTGGAGCAGCTGTACAACAAAACTCAGTTCTGATCCAGGGACGAGTGAGTGTTCCCCGACCTCTCTCTCCTAGTCCCCTCTAGCTCAGGGCACCCCTGTGGGAAAAGTGAGTTCCCCAGGAGGCTGTTGGCGCTCCCTGTCCCACTATCTTCTCACTCGAGTCACTCTTTCATCAGTGTGATCATAAGATGTTGAAATTCGTGGCTCTCGACTGTAGCGATCGAACGGCTGTACTGCCCCGTAAGCCATCTTTGTCAATATAAACATCTTTAAAAATATTAAATGAAAGGACTACAGCTTCAACAATATTAATGTAAATTAGTACTTTGCTGCTCACTATAGTATACCGTGTTTTGTGGCAGTGGTGGAATTCATTCATAAGTTCTACTTGTACTCTCTTCCAGGAGTGAGGACGCGAACGACTGACTTCTCGGCGCCAACATCGGAGATGGAACGTTACTGCAAGCCCCCGCACTGAGAAGTAGGCACCGAGGGACTGCGGTGAGATTTGGGTGACCATAACCCTAATGAGCAAACAGGGGGGTGCCATCAGGCCAGGCCTGACGGATAGCAAGGTGCACGATATGGTACTCGCTCTGTCACACCAACCCCTGCAAGTGCAGAGAAGCATGAGGCGCTACAATATACACAACTGGAAGTCGATTTCTTTTCTAAAACAAGTCAGGGCACAAGTCCTGACCACAATATGCCGCAACAAACTTATTAAATAAAGCAGATCAGAAAAAAACGCACATGGATGCAGCCTACTCCAACGAAAATTGAAGGATTAGTGATTAAATCAACAAAATGTATGCTAGACTCTGGTTTGTATTTCACGGCTTAGGGGCTTACCAGTGGGGAAACAGAGAGTTACTTGCACAAGTGCAACAGAGATATGATTGCTATTCTCCCATGATGCAGAATCTGCACACTGAAGGTTTGGTAGCATGAATTACCCAATTCTGCCATGATGTTTCCCGGTAGCCCTACAAGACAGCGCCTGAAAGTTAAAAGCGCGCGCCTCGCGCGGCAGGAGGGGGCCTGCGCGATTCCCTTGCGGGAGCGTGCAGCAAGGCGCGATGATTGTGATCATATGGCGCCACCATATGGTGCCGCGCGCTCCCGCAAGGTAATCGCCAGACGTGCACGCGTTGCCATTGCAAGCAATGCAACGCGTGCACGTTTTTGCCCCCAAAGCTGTGCTGATAGCTAAAGGTCTCTCCTATGCAGCGCATGCGCGCTGCGTAGGCGAGACCTAAAACGGCATTTCAGATTGTTTTTGTGCAGGAAGGGAACCCTTCCTGAACAAAAACAATCTCCCCACGATGCAGGAATCCTTGCACCATGATGCAAGGGTGCCTGCGCCGGCGAATGGCAGCAGTTTGTGCGCCAGCGCAAGGGGAAGCACAGAGATGCGACATATTGTTGTAAATATGTTGCTTCCCTGTGCTTTGAAAGTGACACAGTGCGGCGCAGCCAAATGGCTTGCGGTACGCACTGAGTCACTTTCTTGTAAATCTGCCCCTTAGATTCCAGGCCAAGCAATGCGATCAGATGGTAATTTGAGGCATCGCTCTTAACCCCTCCTTTAAAAATTGAATATTATGCCTCTACACCAGGAGCCAGGTATGGTCTGTTGCAAACTCTCTGCCCTGTGAAGGGTTAGGAGGTTTTATGCACAAAACTCAAGATTGAACTGGAAAAACGGCAGGCGGAAGCCCATTGGGATCAGTGGCTCAATTGGCTCTGTTCTTCTTTATTACAATTTCTAAAGAACATGTGTTTTGCTTTTGTGGACCCTGGTGAAGGGCCTGTTCCAGGAGTCCAGGGGAGTACTGTAACTCCGGCAGATGTTCTTCTTGTTTGACATACACAAAATCATCGTTTCATCCGTCATTTCGAGCTGATGTCACTCAAGTGGTTTGGTAATGCGTCCTTAGATGCTGTACCCAGGCCTCCTTGGGTGTATTAGCATTAAAGGTGGCGGTGTGGTCCTTATCAACACCGTTAATTATTTTCCAGGATGCTCTTCTGCTACCCGTTTTACAAAGAGCTGTGTTGCCCAAAACCTGTCAGTGTTTGCACTTTGGCCTGCCATATGGCTTTTTTGTAGGATCTTCAAAGTTTTCACACTGTGGCTGACTGTGATTTATCGGAGTAGTTGTTTTTTCAATAGATGGTGTTCTCTATTCAGCTCTTTCTTCAACGTGCATAATTGTTTGGACACACAGGGGTCTTTTCCCTTAGCTGTGATGGGGTATGTCACACAATACTTCTGCTGTACTGCTCCAGAATGTATCATGAACTATTGCTCCCAATTCGGTATTGCATTGGTCCTAGTAAGTGAACACTCTTCCAACTGAGTTGTGCCTTTTTCCAGGATTTCTTCCTCTGACCAGATTTGCCATTACAATCATTTCAGGTTTTCTGAATTGGAATCGGAAACAATGTTGTTATCCGAATCATGGCCCTCATTTATGGGGTTTAGGCATAGGGTAGAGCAGCAAGTCACCTTGCTGAGTTGCCCTAGGAAGGTGCACTTTCCTGCACAAAAACAATCCATGGAGGCGTTTTCCTCCTTCTATCTGTGCTGCAGAATGTAGCACACATAGAAAGAGGAAACAATTAGGAGAAATAAGGATATTTCTCCTCGTTATGCCTGCCCTGGAGAGGCGTAAGAATTTGACGCATTCCCAGGTTTACAAGTCCTTGTACATCTAATAATGCGTCAAAACCCATCAAGTTGCATGGGAACACCCACCACATGGAAAAGCCCATGGAAAGCCTTTCTCAAAATGTATCAGGCCACTTAAAGCCACGCAATGTGGCTTTGCATGGCTTCATAAATCTGACTCAAAGCCTTGTGTCACACATGTACCACTTTGTATGGTGCAAACATGATGGTAGGCTCTCATAAATATGCACCCATGAGTATTGTACTCACATGGTCCTGGGTTGAGGATTGTGATCGCTCTCTTCCTGGTCTTCAATCCCGTAGCCTTTAATAAATGTAAACACAGCTAATAAAGCAACAGTGTAATCAATTATAGTAGCAGACATTTAGGTGATATATGTCCGAGCAGGAGCCCGATCCCCTGGAAATCTTCTGTTCAATACTCACAATACTAATGTAGTTAGAATGGAGTCTAGGAGGGAACCTTGGATTTTCTTGTTCCTTATGTCGGAGCTGCCTGTGCCGGAATGTTCTATACTTTGTTTTGTGCTATGACGTTTTTGTCTATCATGCACTTGTGAAAAAGATTTATGTTAAAGTACCCTCTAGTTATCATATGTTGAGTATTGTGATCCTTCATCAGGTTGTTCATGACTATTTCAAGTTTTGAGATAGCAGATGTTTTTTTCCTGATTGCTGGATTAATAAATATGTTGATCAGGATAAATGGCCATGTGCCGTGGCATATGAGGTTCTATTTTAGGGACCTGCAGCCAAGGCTCCTGGGAGTGTAGCTGTTCTACCTTGGCATTCAGATGTGCTGAGATGTTGGTCATAAAGCCTCCTTTCGGTCTGCCCCTGGAGCTGGTTCTAGTAGCTGGATTGATATATTACAAATATCCCATTAGATGGACTGAGTTCTTGGCTGAGGTCTCCTGCATGGCAATAATGAGGAGCTTCCTTAGATATTTAACTTCTATGCTACAGATTTTATTTTGAATGCCTGGGATGTTCCACCAACAGATTTCCATTATACTTAAAGTTGATCTTTTTGTGCTTGCTCTGTTGGAGTTCTGATTTGTTTGTCAAAGTGGGGTGCCTGCAGGCCCTAATCAAGCATAATTTCCAATCTTCAGGATGATAGGGAGCCATGATCAGTCAGAGTTTGTTCGAGCAGATAGGCTACATGGCTTTGCTGAGTCACTGATCCCTGTGACTAAAGTTGCGGGGTTTTGTTGGCTAATATTCCGTGTTCCTCAAGATAGAATATACAGAGCAGGTTGAAGTCCTCTTTTCTGACTGGATTTCTTGTATAATTGCTTTTGATACTCTCTCATTCCCTAATGCTCCTAAATTGTGATATATTCTAAGTGATGAGTGTGAATGCAGAGACCTCATGTAGATATTTTAAGTAGTTGGATTTTGTGCCTCAGTTGCAAGTAAAGATGGATAGCCCTTATCCTGAAAAGAGGAGATTTTGATACCTCAATCCAACACCTTTTGAGCCAAATCAGGGGTTTCAAATGATAGCAAATCAACCAAAATTGTAACTTGTGACCTAGAGAGATTCAAAGGAAAGTGTTCCTGTTCTTCATGCTAAATTGTGCTCACCTGAGTCAGTTTTCCGCCCCATACGATGGAGTTCTTATGACTCTCTAATTTAAGGGCTGGTTTAGAATTGCCATCAAAGGTCCCCACTTTCACAAATCTGCTAGTATCATTGGAGTTCACGTGCCAATTTAATAATTCCAGGAATGGTCTGGAGTCTCCATTGGAATCAAAGAAGAACTCATTACCAGCAGGGGTTCTCGTGTAGACATTCTTCACATAGTGCAACATCTGCAAAAAAGCATAGCATACAATTTTAGAGTTATATATAAAGATATTGATAGAACATAAAGTGAAAGCAATATTTGAGGACAGTGGAATGTCATGGAGTGATACTACAGTATGTGGATCTTTACTGTGTTATGAAATCGAAATTCACTGAAATATCAGCAATTTTAAGTACGTCAGCTTTGATTTTATCAGCATATGACAAGCTCACTCTTTATTATTTTCCATTTCTCAGTCCCTCTGTAGTTATGAGATGGCCCCTCATTCTGAGACACAGTCCTGGCTTCTCACCTCCATTAACGGAGTGATTGCCCTTTGTGGCCTCTCCCCTACTACCTTTCTGCTGTGTCTGACTCATTGCCTGCAACCAATCCCCATTGTCCCTCCGGATCAGGGAACCTATGTGTATAGTTTAATCATGTCCTTGAGATGTTAATGGGCTTGTTGTATGACCATTAAATGTTTTCCTGCCTGCGCTTTGTAAATGTGCTCTTCACTGCAGAATGGGAAAGCTATATGAGTTTCACTGCTTTTGCTGTGTTATAGAGCTGATTATTGTTATGCTCTCCTGGCAATGTAGAGCCTTTGCTGTTGCTACGGTCCCACAGAGCTGCTTCCTCATCAGTGGATTCTGTAGGGAGCTGACTCTAGATTATGCTGCATAGTGAAGTAGGTATGGGCAGTATGCTTCTTACACTTTCTTGCTAATTATGTTGGTTGCAGTGTGAGGAGTCTCACACATGGTGGTAATGCAGGGCTACCCTTGCAGGCATATTCAACTCTCCATACATGGGCTACATGCCTCCTCTGATGATACTATAACTTGGCTCCTGCATCCATTGAGTTACAATTATATTGCGGATGATTATATTGGATGGTGCCTGCATGTCCATTTGACATGCCTATGCATATGATTTTGTATTTCTGAGGGCTTGAGTCCTACCTTGGAAAGAGCCAGCCCCAAACTGGTGGCTTGCAGTTATCTTACTAGGTCAGTGTGTGTGAAAATGCTTGGAGGCACTGAGCAGTCTGGTTTCCCAGAAGTACTAAAGGAAATGGAGAAATTCTCCTTCTACTGTGAGAAAGCAGGTTAGGAATGAAGAAGATCCTTTGCTTCACAGGAGCTTCAGCCTAAGGATTGATAAATAAAGAGGGGAATGGCTATGTCGTGCTGCGGAATGGTCGCCTTCTGAAGGGGCTCTGCAGACCAGGCTTCATTTTCCTTGTGAATCACTGTTTATACTCGGAATCTGCCAATGCCGAACAACGTAACAGGCTGCTAACCTGCATCGCACTGCCTGTGCAAAACTTGGAAGACGGAGACCGAGTGAGAGCTGAGATATACGACCCGACTACCCGCGGCCTTGCTGGAGAGGTATCATGGCCGCCGCCCACCATCGTAAAGAATAATCAGACTGGCGAGCTCCTGAGGCCCCGGGCGCCACCAAATGCGCTGGGCCATGCCTGCGAGGGAGAAAGCGATAAGTGTGTGTAATAATCAGGAGACCACACTGGAGTGATGATGTCAACGTAGGTTTATTCATGTAACAAGTAGGCAGATTAACAGGTAGAATAAGTCCAGGTATAATGCTACAGCAGCCCATAAGTCCATATCATAAGCCCAGGAGTAGGCCTCTGTCAGCAAACCCACCGGGAGCAGCCTGCTAGCTGCTCAGCCCCATCCATCCAACTGTCCCTCCTCATCCAGTCACCCACACATTCCACTCATAGCCCACACACCAAACATTCCATTCAGAACACTCACACAGGCTGAGCAGCTAGGGACAGGGAAACATGGGAGAGGCAATACATAACATCAGGATACTACATACCTCTTCCCTAATGAACAAAAGAATGGTGTAACGTAAGCAAAGCATAAAAGATAAAAACAGCATTTAACTATAAACATAAAATTACAACAACAGTAAATAGTTCACAACCCAGGGATGAGAGAAAAACAACATCACAAGGGGAATAGAACTAATAAAGATGAATCTAAAGCCCAGTTCCAGGGATGGCGGGAAACACGCATCACGAGAGGGAAAGGAACAGAAGACCATAGAGAAAGACGGATAAATAATAATACCCATCTCCCTCTTCTAATGATAAAAAATGAGTAGACGTAAATATGTAATATCTCCATGTAAGGAGAAAAGTCAATGTGGAAAGAAGGGACTAGTACCCAACGTCCTGCCCCCACCCTAAACAGGGGACAACATGTAGATAAATGTGGACAGAAGGACTTAAACCCAATATCCTGCCCCAAACTAAAATAAGGGACACCAAGTGTAAAATCAATATAAATTGAGGACTAAAGGGACTACACCCAATGTCCTGCCCCACTAGTAACTAAGGGACAACCTGTGAAGAGAGCATGAGAGCTCTCCAATGTTAGAAAATAGGTGTAGTAATCAGCAGACCACACTGGAGTGATGATGTCAACGTAGGTTTATTCATGTAACAAGTAGGCAGATTAACAGGTAGAATAAGTCCAGGTATAATGCTACAGCAGCCCATAAGTCCATATCATAAGCCCAGGAGTAGGCCTCTGTCAGCAAACCCACCGGGAGCAGCCTGCTAGCTGCTCAGCCCCAACCATCCAACTGTCCCTCCTCATCCAGTCACCCACACATTCCACTCATAGCCCACACACCAAACATTCCATTCAGAACACTCACACAGGCTGAGCAGCTAGGGACAGGGAAACATGGGAGAGGCAATACATAACATCAGGATACTACAGTGTGCCAGACAGGATCCAAAGTCAAGCGCACAAACGGATCCCGTGACCTTTTGTACGGCAGGAACGACGCTCGGGGATCGAGAGCGGAGACGCTAGCGTGTCTCTGGGCCATGGTCTGGGCCTGGAGGCAGGAAGCTGATCAGGCCACTGACTTCTGGAGTTCATCAGACCACTGCGGATGCAGGACGCACCAGACGGGCTGGCCTGAGGGAAAAGGTGACCCTGCGCTGTCGAAGGTTGCGGTGAGTGTGGGCCGAGGTTCTAGGGTGGTGCGGGGCCGCGTGCGCTACTGCTGCACAGGCTTGAACCCCACTCGGTATTCTAAGCCGGGGGTGCCGCGCTGTGGTAGGCGGTGTGGTTGGGCCCGTGCCGTGGCGACTCCTGGTCGCGCTGACCCACTGCTGTGCTGATGTGCGAGGTTGGACGCCCGGGTGAGCGAGGGAACTGAGTAGGCCTCTGCCTTCCCCTTCACGCCTCCCATGCTCGAGTGATAGGCACGGGGGCCTGATTTGAGAGTTAGAGTGCCTCTCGTTCCGGGCCTGCTCGGGTGACACTAAGCTCTTAACACTAGTCTCCTCCCACTAACTTGCATGGTCGCCGGCTCTCCCCAAGTTGAGGCGTGCAGTGTGCCCTCTCAAGCGACACAGACCTGAGGCCCATACTCATCCCTGCAGGATACAAAGCTAATAAAGCGGATAAAGCAGACTGCGCCACACAAGTATAAGGGAGAACACCGCAGTAATGCTGCCACCCTGCATTGGTCCCACGTCGTCCAAGACTTCCATTACCTTCTATTGCATATACAACACCTGTTCCAATGGGGAAGGCTGACCCCAAACAGGTGAAGCTTCCCTTTGAATACAAACGACAAGCCCGAACGAATGATGCAGGCCCTGAGCCGGACACTGCTCAAGGATCCAAAGAACACATGGAACATTAGGAGGAAGACCTGCGCACTATCTTGCTGGACGTGCGCTCCAGTATCAAAACAGTGGATAATAAGATAGACGCTCTTGCCTCAAGCCTTGATATAGTCAAAAAACGTGTGGACGTTCATGAGGGCCGGCTTGATACTCTAGAGAACAGGTGGTCGGATACCCAAGACTCTCATACTGAATCCAAAACACAAATCCTTAACATGGAAAAAGTGTTGGCTGTGATAAAAGCTAAAAATGAAGATTTGGAGGCGCGCTCCAGGCGCAACAACCTACGTATTATTGGGCTGCCAGAATCAACTGCCATCCCGAAAATCGAACCTTACATAGAAGACTTACTACGTGATTTATTTGGGCCAGTACTCTTGCAAGTCATGATCGTTGAGTGGGTGCATCGCTCATTAGGCCTTAGACCCCCGCCGGGAGCAACACCGCATCCAATAATTGCACGCCTTTTGAACTATAGGGACAGGGATGCAATTCTCAGAGCAGCCAGGGACAAGAGCCCTATAACTCATCAAGGAAACTCCCTTTCCTTTTTCCCTGACTACACACCTACTGTCCAAGCAGCACGCAGGGAGTTCATGCCAGCGAGATGCATCCTGCAGAAGGCCTCCATTCCATATGCTATGCTATATCCAGCCAAGCTCAAAATCACATATGAAGGAAAGGCGCAATTCTTCACAGAAGCTAAATCAGCCCTTAAGTACGCCAAACACATATGTCCAAGGAAGTCGCCCCCGCATTCCTCACAACAAACTGTTTCGGAACAGAACTTAAGCGACAATGATTAATATGCCTATTAAGTAGTTCTGCATCTAATTACACAAGTCTGTTTATAATTGTGTTAATTACAATAGTGTCATTATTTATTCCGGCCACAGCAGAGTGCGGTCTACTGTACATGGTTATATAGAGGTGCAAACTTTTCCTTTGGCAGACTTCGTACCACACTCCAAAGCCTGGTCACCCTGCCACATGGTAGGTTATAGCCACCGCCCCAAGCCCCACAGGGAGATATCCCATGTGCCTTTGTTTTACTAAAAGGGTGTTTCTAGGGTGGGTGGCTGGCCATAAGTCACAACCTGATTGGGAGGTTGATGTGGGTGGTGGGTGGGTCGGAGGGAGCATAGTATAGTCAGACGCATGGTCCTTAACTGCACAATATATATATGAAGTGAATAGCACCTTGGTTTCTTCTAAAGATTATTCTAGCTTCTATTCTGCACAAATTGTAACGCACGGTAATACTGTCTATTTTTTAATTTATGATGTTCTAATGTGCGCTCTTCTTACACATACACATATTACACACCCTATATACTGAGAAATGACTGAGACCAAATTCCTCACATGGAATGTTCGTGGGCTTAATGATTTTGGGAAAGCACGGCTGATACATACATACTTAAGTAGGCACCACAAAGACATGTGCTTCCTCCAAGAAACCCATCTGAACTACGACTCCGACGCTAAACTAAAGAATAGATATTGGGGAGAGATACACTCGGCCCCATACTCTAACTACGCTAGGGGGGTTTCGATATTGATCAGGCGTGGTCTTGGCTGGTCAACCACACATATACAGACAGACCCTGATGGGCGTTATATTATTTTAACTGGTACCCTCATGACAACTAAGGTCCCCTTAGTGGCAATCTATGGTCCGAATGTGGATGACCCACAATTCTTTCTCACTGTATGGGCTAAAATAACAGCACTAGGGGGAGACAAGATCATTTGGGGCGGGGACTTCAATGTCACTCTCAACAATGACTGGGACAGAGTCGGTGCCACTCGCAACCCACATCTCAAGGCAACTCTACATCTAAATAATATTATTGTTGAACATGGTCTTACTGATATCTGGCGCAGCAGGAACCCCACCCTGAGAGAGGGAACATGTATTACTTTGCACCATAATGCATGGTCCAAGATAGACTACTGGCTAGTCACATGCAATATTGCGTCATGGACCATAGACACTCTACACCTCGCACGCACGCTATCTGACCACGCCCCAGTGTTACTACACTGGAAGATACCGCAAATATTACCCCGTGCATTCAGCTGGCGCCTACCACCACACGCGCTCCTTGATACCACATTCAGAGAAGAGATTAGAACTGATATTACACAATATTTCTCCACTAACGAAGGTTCGGTGGACTCATCCTCGACGCTGTGGGAGGCGCTCAAGGTGGTGATTCGAGGGGCTTGCATTTCCAAGCAATAAGGGGTGTTGAATTCTATTCGGTCTACTATAGTAAAACTTGAGCAAGAAATCAAATTCACGGAACAATTGTTCTTTCAGACTGGGGAACCTAGGCACCTGGCAACTATATGGGGGAAAATCTCAGAATTTGAAGAAGAGGCAGATAGGGAGACCCGATTCTATGGGAAACATACAAGAGCACGCGGCTATGGGGAGGGCGATAGGCCTGGCAAAACTCTTGCTAATGCACTCAGACAGCGCACTTCTCCTGTCTTTATATTAGAGTTATTGGATGAGGACGCATCCCCCAATAGAGGGCAAGAGGATACGATTGAATGTCTTACTAAATATTATTCCTCATTATATACAGCAACGCAAAATGCACCCCACCCCGAACTTGGTGAATATTTAGAATCAATCGAACTACTTTGGTTAAGTGACGCCCATAGAGCTTACCTGGATGAACCTATTTCAATAGCAGACATCACACAAGTCATTAGCAGCTTGCCTGGCAAAAAATCACCTGGGCTAGATGGTCTGACCACCACATTTTATAAGACCTATGCGGAGGAGCTGGCGCCTCGGCTGTTGGAAGTATATCAGGGGTCGTTAGAGGTAGGAATCCTTCCGCCGACTATGCGAGAGGCAGTAATAATTTCCCTTCTAAAACCAGACAAGTCACCTAATCTCTGTGATTCATATAGAGCCCTGTTGTTAATCAATGTGGATGCAAAGATCCTAGCCAAACTAATACCCAACAGACTACAGCCGTTATTACCGCTCATCGCTAGGCCAGACCAATCAGGATTCATCCCGGGAAGGTCAACGGCCCACAATTTGCGCACATTTTTCACCACGGTACACCAGATTGACCCCCAACTACCTGCAATTGCAGTGTTTCTTGATGCAACCAAGGCGTTTGATTCCTTGGAGTGGCCTTTCTTGTTTGCTATTCTACCTAGATTGGGATTAAGTCCTAACTTTATCAAATTAATAAGCCTGCTCTATACTAAACCCACAGCCCGACTCAAAGCAAATAATCTAATATCGGAACCATTCTATATAACCCGTGGCACTAGGATAGGATGCCCGCTTTCGCCACTGTTGTTCGCAATGTCAATGGAGCCTTTAGCGGACAGAATTCGTCAGCACCACACCGCCCGTGGTCTGGGATTCACAGATAGAAGTCTTATAATATCAATGTATGCAGACGATATAACATTATATATTCGTAAACCAGATGAAAACCTTAACCCCGTACTGAGAGAAGTCCTTCGCTATGGGGGAATGTCTGGCATACAGATTAACTGGTCAAAATCCTCTATTTTACCTCTGACTGATGCCCCGCTGGAAACCGACTTGGAATTCTCGCTTAAATGGGCAGATGGCGCTGTCAAGTACCTGGGGGTGTGGCTAAGTAGAGACTTACAGGACATATGGTGAATGAACTTTGGCAAGTTACTGGACTGGTTGGAGCGCAAATCGAAATTCTGGGCTGCTCTGCCTTTGTCACTGGCTAGCAGAATCGCTATCACCAAGATGATAGTTCTTCCTAAATTTTTATACCTATTCGTCAACATACCCATACCTTTAACCAAGGCTTTTTTTAATTCCCTGCGCTCTATTGTGATTGCCTTAGTTTGGGCTGGTAAACAACCTCACGTGAGCTGGGACCTGCTAACACACCCGCTATCCGAGGGTGGAATGGGCGCTCCTGACTTCGAACTTTACGCATTATGTGCACAAGCCCAATTCCTTCATTTCTGAATACACCCCATCCCGTTCCAGCCGCACGTGGCCATTGAAACAGATGTGGCTGATCCCACCCCTCTACACCTGACTGTATATAAACCATATCACAGATCGACCAATGAAATAATTACAGTTGAAACCTTACGTTGGGCCTGGGAAGGTTTAAGGAAACGTGTCGGGACTCCACTGCTCTACGCACCCTCCACTTCAGTTGCGCACCATCCACACTTTCCCTTTCTTAATGATAGGGGTTCCATAGCACGGGCACGCAACATGGGCATTTCCACATTAGGGGACCTGTACCCACAGGACACATTTTTAGAGCAGCCACAACAACGGGAAGACACTCAAACACCACTCCTGAACTTATTCCTATATTTCCAACTCCGAGCTACTTGCAAGACAATAAACTCGACTTTTCCGGCCCCCCCAGATATAATGAAGCCGCTATAAGATCTATTAATTACACCATCACCTCGTAAATTAATTACTAGATTATATAACCTCACGCAAACAAATACCCCATGGGTTGCCCCCAGGGCACTAACACAATGGAGGACCCACCTAGAAGAACTGCCTACTGATGAGCAATGGTCATTTTGTTGCTCACAGCTGAGATATTTATCCCCGAACTATAAGCTGAGACTTATCCATTTCAAATTCATACATAGGATGTATCGCACCCCAATGCAGTTACACAAACTGGGGTTGCGTCTGGATTCGCGTTGCTGGAAATGCAGAACTGAAGCCGCTGCCTTTCTGCATATTGCGTGGAGTTGCCCACCCATTGCTGAGTTTTGGAAAGGGGTGTATGATACTATACAAGCTGTCACTGGATTGTTACTGGAAAGTACCCCACTGGTGGCACTGCTGGGTTATGTGGGGGAAATCCCACTTGAGAAACGTTGTTTGGTGGCCATGATGCTGCTACTCGCAAAGCATAGACTAGCCATACACTGGGGTGCCCCTAGAACCCCCCGGGTGCCTGCGTGGGTGCGAGATATTGCCTACTGTCAGGAGCAGTTAGCAGCATTCTGGGACCTTATGCCGACAGCATCTTGCCCGAGGGACATATGGGAACCTTTCACTACCTGGCTCAGAGGACAGGAAACGGACCTCCCAGGTTACTCTAGTCAAGTGCCGGTTGTCTCCCTGTCAAGATCGCCCCAATAACTGCCTCAGCACTTGCCACTTTGTACAAATATCCCTTACATATATGGGTCTGCCTAACCCGAAACACGTGATAAGGTCAATCATAGCCACCCTCCCCTTCTCCATTCAAGGAGCCTAAAATCCCTGGATTTATCTAGCCCACAGCTGAAATTGTTACATTCCAGTCAATATAACTATGTGAATTGTGATAATGTATTATATGGAATTTTTTTTCTTTTTTCCTTTAAAAGAACAAGACGCACTGGAGCAATGTACTTGATTTTTATTCAGTATTGGTGTTGCACAATTACTGTAATGAAGTAACTCTGAGTAATGCTGTGTAGTACTAACATGCAAATGTGCCTATGTCATATACATGTCTGAAAAAAAAATCAATAAATAAAAGTAAAAAAAAAAAAAAAAGGATTGATAAACAAAACCCTTATAGAATTGTTGGAGGACAGAGTCATTGGAAACTCGGGCAAAAAGAGGTGGCAAGTACTGCGTTCCCTTCCATTTTTTCTCTTTTTCTTTTCAGCCTCCTATTTTGTAGATGATATGGCCAGAATGATAAGAAGGAGGAGGACGAGGGAGAGGAGGAAGAGATGGACAGAGTTGATCTTGATTTCTGACCTTAGACATATATACCAAGAAGAAAAATTGTATGGCCTTTTGTCATATGTCAAAGTGAATCTGGGTCTCTCCTCTCCAGAATAGTACCTTAGCACCAGTGGGTGCCTTTGTCTTCAGATCGATCAGTTATTGACAAATATTTTATCCACTGTTCTGTGAAGAATTTGATCATATATGAGGCTAAGAACTGGGATAAAACATTCATCCACAACTTCATGACTATACTTTATCCCCTTCACAAATGCTAAGTCCACTTGCTTGCTATATCTTCATGACTGAATGGGCACAGACAAGAGGAAGATGATTATGAGGATGCTATTCCTTTATCACCTAACAATGATATCATTACTCTAGTAGAGGATTCCTCTTCCAGGTTTCTAAAAACATGTGCACATATGGCTTTGTTTGTTGAATCTTTGGAAATTAAGCACAGGACACTTATTAGCTTATATGGTGCTCTTCAAGCACAGCCTTTACGGGGAAGGAGCTTGCCAGATGCTTGTTTGTTGTCTTAACCTTTGGGTGGGTTGGACAGAAGATGGTCTGAGGAGGTAGGCTTAACTCATCATTATTTAAGGAGGAGGTTTTTTTTAACATAATGATATAACTGAGAAGTAATTGAGGCATAATACTCATTGGCTGTTGAAAAACAAAGTCACATCCACAGAATACATGGGTGACTCACCTGCCATGGTTGAAAATTCATAGGATCTGCACATGACTTGTTAGTGAAGGGACCTTCTTGTGGTTTGCAATGAAGCAGATCATGCAGTGCCTGGGCCAACACATAAACAGCAACATGTGCACAATAGGATAACCTGAAATCATTTACATCAAACACTGAAGTATCAAGAGACTGTATCTTTTCTCTACCAGAGCAGATCCCCTTCCTTTCTGTCATGTTCCCAGCTGTGGTCCCATTTAATATAGGTAGCCATTTGCAACTGAAAAACTGTTCCCATGCTCTGATTAGGAAAATATCCTCAGTGTCTTTTAGTGGTTGTTTATTGAGGAGGTAATCTGTAAATCCAGGGATGGCTCCACTGTGCAATGCAAACCCCAATGTGCCATTCAATGTAACCCATAAGTCCCTCTCGGAAAACACTGCCGAAGGAATCCACATTGTAACCCCAGTCCATATTTTTCCATATAACTGTCGCTTAGATATCTCTTTTAGAAATGGCATGATTTGCATTACATAGGTGTGGCACACAATAACATTAACAGTGGATCTTTCCACAATATCAATGACGTGGGATAAGGACGCCTGGGTGATTTGTGTGGGAAGAATCTCAAAGAATTCAACGCAGATCCCATTCCTTGCTGCCTCATCTCTAAGTACGTGACTGCCTTGGAGGCCAAGGTCATTATCAGAGGTCAGGATTCCAATCCATGTCCAACCAAAATGGAGCAATAACTGCACCAATGCATGGGGCTGAAATGAGAGGCTGGTCACTGTGCGTAGAAAAGCTGGGAACTGCACTTTGTCACTGAGGATTGGAAGTGCAGCAGCATAGCTGATCTGTTAAAAGAAAAGCAAGGTTGTCATTAATAAAAAATATACACCATATTTTTATGAGGGGTTATTGCACTTATAAAATGGCTAGCGTATTTCCCTTTTATTTTGTACCGCTTTAGTCAGATGTACTAACATTGCAATAGGCTGGAAGACAAAGAGTCTTTAGCTGTGTAAGAGGCTATGAACACAATAAAGGACATACATCATAAAGAATGTGGCCTAGAGGAAGAAACAGATGGCAGAAAATATGAATAGGAGATTTGGGGTAAGAAAAAAAAAGTGAATAAGGGAGGAGTAGAGATGGACTAAAAGGAAGGAAGGAAGGAGACAAGGAAGGAAGAAAGGAAGAAGGAAGGGGGAGGGAATGAAAGAAAAGAGTTTGAAAGGGAGGAGAAATGAAAAGCAGACATTACTTAAATTATATTGCACTCTTTATTTAGAGAAACATATATTTATACTGATTTGTTGTTGCCTGAAATAAGTTGTTAATTTATTATAACTGGTTGTGTCCCTGCCTGATTTTTTATTTTTATTTAGAGTGTTTTCTATGTCCATATCTGACCTAATTTTGCCATTGCTGTGAAGTAAATGCTTAATGTGCAAATGACATTTAAATCATGTTATATATCAAAGACACTAATCAGCAGAAAATGGTGTCTATTCAATTCATTTCATCATCCAAGACAATGGTGACCAGTTAAGGGAAACCAAAACCCAATCCTCACTTGTAGAATGCAGTCTTTCCAAGAGGTGTCCTGGCACTTAGGGTGATAGGTGTAAATGGTTACTGCCAGGCTTGTGCTACTGTATGCCTGAACACAAAGGTTTTTAGCTGGTGACAGAAAAGAAGGTAGTTAGTGATTGACCACACATTGAGGGAAACACGTTCCAGTATTCAGCCAAGGTGAGAAAATTATTGTCTTCTACTCCAGCAATTGAAAAGTAAAGGCCCTGAAGAAAAAAGAGATATGTCCCTGGTCTATATGGCTAAAGATACTTCTGAATGTAAAGAGGGACAATGCTATGATTGGAGCGAAGACTAGTGCAAAGAGCCTTGCAAAGAACTGGTTTGGCCACAGGAGGATGGAAAAGAACACTGAAATTATAAGAGGTCAAATACTCAGCGGGAAGTCCTAGAATAAGGTGGACGGGTGAGTTTTGCACTTGATACAGATGTTGATTTATGGTATAGGAAATTACACTAGACTAAGCATTAAAGAATGAGAACCTGAATTACTGGTTGTCTCTAACTCAGGAGTAGAAGAAATCAGACCACTTTACGAAGAATCTATAATATGAAAATATGTGTGCTAGTAACCTCGTTGTGGGCCACTTATCTTATCCCTCTCTTTACCCACTGTTATCAGTAAGGTGTGACCCCCTCTCCCCCCTTGGTCTGGAATCATTCTAATTTTGCTACTTAAAAAGGGCCCAAGACATCTCCCCGTCAACTATCACCAAATAGCCTTGCTGGGTGCGGTAGGGAAAATATTTGCAAAGAGTAACTTGGAACATCTCACTGAGTAGGTCAAACAGGAAAGGATCCTCCCTATTGAACAAGCTGGTTTTAGAAAGAACCCCCGTACACTTGATAACATATGCATGCTGAAACTCATAGCGGAAAGGTATACTTCAATCCCACTGCTCAATGTCTATGTGGCACTCAAAGATTTTTCTACGACATTTGACAGGGTGGACTGTCCAACATTATGGAAACAACTAAAGAAGTTAGGTATGCCCAAGATTCTCCATTCATTAATAATCACTCTCCATTCCTCTACTTGGTGTCAGCGGTTGCTAATCAGGGATCAAGGATTATCCTTAAGAATTCCAACTAAAAATGGTCTGAAACAGGGTTGCCGGCCGGCTCCATTACTTTCTTCATTGTATGTTTCTGACTTCCCCGACTGCCTAGCAATTAATAAGGGGGATGCTCCTAAGATAGGTAGTCATCTTTTACCACGCTTGATGTATGCAGATGATATCACATTCTTGGACCTAACTCCCAAGGGCTTGAATAATAGGCTGGTTTCTTTATGGAAGTATACCACCCTTCATTACTTAAAAGATCAATGTCTCAAAGAGCAATGTATTAATCCTAAAAAGTAGAAAAGCCTAGAAGACCAGCACCTATGTCTGGAGTTAGTTCCAGAGAAGCTGGAGGTCGTAAACTCTTATCCTTACCTAGGGAAAATTGTAACGTCCTGGAAAAGGCACAAATTGAGCATTGCTCCTCTAAGGCCTCTTCGCATGCCAATGGGCTCTGAGCATTCTATAATGTAATGGGGCATGGACACTTTATTAATCTGTAATCTGTTTTCAAGTTGAAAGTTCCCCCAACACTATTATATGACATCAAATCAATTAATGTTACAAAGTGGGATTTTCTAGAGAAAATGGAAGGACAAATTTTACAAAAACTTTGCAATTTTAATTTATCTGTTTCAACCCCTGCATTAAGGCTGGCATTTAGTTTGATAAGCTCCTATGTGCAGGGGCTGGCCAGCATGATCTGGCGGGGATTTCAGCTTAAGAATAGTGAAAAGGATTCTATGAGTGGCTTTATAAATTTTGAAATTTGTGTCTCAGAGACGGGACTTTGCCCTGGCATTAACCCAATTTGAACTGCAGGAAGTGACACTGGCATTTGTCTATTCAACACAATTTAAAAGCTATTTAAAGGATGCCTCTAGTTCTACTAGTCATCGCTTCGACATTCTGTACTAGATTTTTTTTAAAAGATGGAGGTGGTGATTTCTTCCTGTCACCCTAAGGTAGCTCAGCAGTATCTGAGCTTGGACTATGATCATGGTCTTCGTCATTTCTGGTCACTATTTTGAGTGAATTTGCTTCCTCTAAATGTGCTAACAGTAAACTGGTACTCTTCTAGAGAAAATGGGAAATAGTGCAACTTGTGTAACACGGGGATCCAGGATCTCAATCATGTGCTTTTTGTTTGTCCCGCAATGACCCTTTAGCATTGCCACTTTCTAAGGACAGTGGGGCATATTTACAATAACTGGCGCATCCCTGCATGCCAGTTATTTTGCATCACGGCAGACACCTCTTGCGCCACCATGGATGCGCCGCATTTACAATGCGGCGCACCATGGCGCATGAATAGACAGATGCGTGACGCATCTGATGCCGTAAAGGTGACGCAGTGCTGGAGTCATGTCGCAAGCGCAACGCAACTCCAGCACTGCTCGGGGGCGCCCTATACTAGCTGTGCTGCGTCACTCCTTACGCCTGCTTCAAGCAGGCGTAAGGATTTGACGCAGCGGGGTCGGAAAAGTGACTGAGTGAAATCTTGTAGATTTCACTCAGTCACTTTTCCGAGGCGTTCCTGCGCCGGAACGCCACCTCCTGCACTGGAACGCCCACAATGGACGCAGGGCTTTACAACATGACGCATCACCCTAGATGTGTCACGTTGTAAATACCCCGCAGCATGGCGCTGGCTTTGCGCTGCCGCTGCGTCACAGAAGTGACGCAACGGTGGCGCAAAAGTGGCGTACTGGGCTTGTAAATCTGCCCCAATGTTTTTAAAGATCAACATCCAATAAGTTGCAGCGGCATGCAAATTTATTATCATCCAAAAAATGAAGTTATTTGCACAAAAGTTTTTACATTTTTTAAAGGTTTCATGAATTTATATAAATTTGCATTCAGGTTTGCTGCAGCGGCACGAGAATTCTTTTATCATCCAAAAATTGAAGTAATCGGCATAACAGTTAAAACATTTTTTAAAGGTTTCAAAAATGTATGTTAATCTGCATTCAGGTTGCTATATATGATGGTGCTATATCTTGGGAATACAGGCATTATGGATTCTTTTTATTTTATTTGCTTGGGTTGTTCTTTTGGCGCTGTCAATTTTTGTAAGCACAATGTTTTAAAGAATAATATCTATTCTGCAACAGTGGCAGGGGAACTCTTCCTTGTACCTGAAAATGAGGTTACATGTACAAAAGTTCTAAAAATACTTTGAATGTTTTATATTAATGTGCTTCATACTTTTTGTCATATCTTGTTTTTATGTGGACCTACATTGAGTTACAAAACATAAATACAAAATTGAATTGTAAATTGTGTCCTAGTGACCTTGCACATCTACTGCTTACAAGTGAATGAGGAGTCAAAAATGCTGTGAACTAAAGTCACAGGTATGTGAGTAGGACTGAGTGAACTCCAGATGTTAAGATTATTGCTGATGATGAGAAACTCAGTTTTGTTCTATTGGGGAAGTTATTTCACATTAGAATCATATGTGCATGTTAACACTGCTGAAGCAGGGAGTTTTGATTAAATAAAGGATTTATGAGAAATCAATATCATCCATTTGGAGAGATATCCCCACTATTAGGTCGACAGATATTTGACGTTGAATGAGATTAACCAGGAGCTGTACAACTTAAATATCTTTAAAATCGTAATATTATTTCAGTCAATTGATGAGAGTTTGTTGTGAGTTAAAAGGTTTTGTAACCAAACATTTAGGGGTCGATTCCGATCTCGGTCGGAGGCGCACCTAACACCATTCGGCCGGGAAAAAACCCAGCCGAACGCGTGTTTCCCGACCGATTCGTACAAACGTCCGAACGAGCAAGTACGATGCGCACAACTGCACAGATTCCCACCCAGTCGTACTCACCCAATCCAGGTCCTGTTCTCCGACCGAGCCGGATCCGTAAACGCAGAAACGAGTCGCACGGAAGCCAAAATGCAGCCCCGTCCGGCCGGACTAGTACGATGCGCACTCCGTACGCGCCGAACCCGTCGCTACGCACGGCACGTCAAAGCATCCGGGAAGCTCCGATTCGCGCCACAAGACGATCCACGGCTACGAGACGAACACGCCAGCCACGAGTACGACCCGAAGCAACGAGAAAGACGAACGAGACGAACCAACCATGAATCCCATCGCGCAGATCCTACCAATACTCTACATCTATTACAGGAACTGGTACGGATGCGTACGGCGCAGAAGGTAAGTCAGACACCCACCACACAAACAAACCACACGTACCCGACACATAACACACACACATAGGGAATGCAGAAATTACTTGCAACAGCAGCACCATAGGGGCGGGATGGCTATCACCAATGCCATATACACCCATAGGGGCCCGGATGCCAACAACTACCACCACCCCTACTAATGGGAGGCTGGATGCCTACCACTACTACCACCCCTACCCATGGGGGCTGGATGCCCACCACTACCACCCCTACTAATGGGGGCTGGATGCCTACCACTACTACCACCCTCACCCATGGGGGCTGGATGCTTACCACTACTACCACCCCTACTAATGGGGGCTGGATGCCCACCACTACCACCCCTACTAATGGGGGGGCTGGATACCTGTCACTACTACCACCCCTACCCATGGGGGGCTGGATACCTGTCACTACTACCACCCCTACCCATGGGGGGCCGGATGCCTACCACTACTACCACCCTCACCCATGGGGGGCTGGATGCCTACCACTACTACCATCCCTACTAATGGGGGGCTGGATACCTGTCACTACTACCACCCCTACCCATGGGGGGCTGGATACCTGTCACTACTACCACCCATACCCATGGGGGGCTGGATACCTGTCACTACTAACACCCCTACCCATGGGGGGCTGGATACCTGTCACTAGTACCACCCTCACCCATGGGGGGCTGGATGCCTACCACTACCACCCCTACTAATGGGGGGCTGGATGCCTACCACTACTACCACCCTCACCCATGGGGGCTGGATGCCTACCACTACTACCACCCCTACTAATGGGGGGCTGGATACCTGTCACTACTACCACCCCTACCCATGGGGGGCTGGATACCTGTCACCACTACCACCTCTACCCATGGGGGGCTGGATGCCCACCACAACCACCCCTACCCATGGGGGCTGGATGCCCACCACTACCACCCCTACTAATGGGGGGCTGGATGCCTACCACTACTACCACCCTCACCCATGGGGGGCTGGATGCCTACCACTACTACCACCCCTACTAATGGGGGGCTGGATACCTGTCACTACTACAACCCTCACCCATGGGGGGCTGGATGCCTACCACTACCACCCCTACTAATGGGGGGCTGGATGCCTACCACTACTACCACCCTCACCCATGGGGGGCTGGATGCCTACCACTACCACCCCTACCAATGGGGGGCTGGATGCCTGTCACTACTACCATCCCCACTCATGGGGTGCTGGATGCCTAACACTACCACCACCCCTACTCAGGGGGTGCTAGATGCCTGTCACTACTACCATCCCCACTCATAGGGGTATGGATGCCTACCACCAACACCACCCCTACTCAGGGGGCTGGATGCCTACCACTACCACCACCCCTACTCAGGGGGGCTGGATGCCTACAACTACCACCACCCCTACTCAGGGGGTGCTAGATGCCTGTCACTACTACCATCCCTACTCATAGGGGGATGGATGCCTACCACCAACACCACCCCTACTCAGGGGGGCTGGATGCCTACCACTACCACCACCACCACCCCTACTCAGGGGGGGCTGGATGCCTGTCACTACTACCACCCTCACCCATGGGGGGCTGGATGCCTACCACTACTACCACCCCTACTAATGGGGGGCTGGATGTCCACCACTACCACCCCTACTAATGTGGGGCTGGATGCCTACCACTACTACCACCCCTACCCATGGGGGGCTGGATGCCCAGCACCACCCCCACCCCCACTCATAGGATGGGTAATGCATGACACAACCAGCACACTCCAACATAAGGAATGCAAGAAAAAGACATCCCCCAACACCATGACAAGCGTGTGTAGACTGTGTCAAATGCCTACAACACTGAACATGACAATGAACATACAATGTGACCCCCTATCACATGTGTCACACATAAATGTGTGTGGCCTCCACAATGCAAGCAGACCATGACCACTGTGGCAATGAGGTCCAAACCCCCATCATCACAGTGACCAAAAGGTAAGTGTGGGGTCCATAGCTGAAGCACATTCTGAACATTGTGGCAATGGGGTCTAAACCCCCATCATCACAGTGACCAAAATGTAAGTGTGGGGTCCATAGCTGAAGCACATCTTGAACATTGTGGCAATGGGGTCTAAACCCCCATTATCACAGTGACCAAAATGTAAGTGTGGGGTCCATAGCTGAAGCACATCTTGAACATTGTGGCAATGGGGTCTAAACCCCCATCATCACAGTGACCAAAAGGTAAGTGTGGGGTCCATAGCTGAAGCACATTCTGAACATTGTGGCAATGGGGTCTAAACCCCCATCATCACAGTGACCAAAATGTAAGTGTGGCCATGGAAAAAGCTGCAACTGCCAAACAGCATGGCTGAATCCTGGTCACAGAACAACAAACACATCAGTGGCAAAGTAGTGTACGTGTCCATAGCAACATATATTGGGTGAGGCAAACAGTGCAGTGCAAATAAGACATACCTTTGGCCATGTGCAGACAAACATCACCCATGGGGGATGACACTGTCAACATTCAACAACAATACAATGACAGAAGTGACCATCATAATGCAGAACCACATATCTGCTACAATGGGCACACAAATGTAGACATCCTGTGGAGACTGTAGATGTGAGGTGAACAGATACCATACCATGGCAGCAATGGGACACACAAACCATGAACATTGTGCTGACTGATGACCTAGGAGTCCCAGGGACAGCAGGTGAAACCCACCAAACAACATACAGCCAATGGAACACTAAAGATATGCCAATGCAGTGGTGCAGATGCACAAACACAAACAGGCAGCCCCACACTGCACATCAAACACCACAGTTGAGGGGGGGTGCCAGTGTCCCGAGGCAACCACACAACACATGATGAGGCCTGACTACCAATTACACAGATGCGCATACAGTGCCACACAAAAGTAACTCATGGATACAAATTCCCTATGTGGGCAATCAGGCATTGTCAGATGAGAGGGAGCACAAATCACACATGTCACACAAGCATGTAGGAACAGCAACTAACACAGCAAGACACAGACCCACCACAGCACTACCCCCAGGGTCCCCACAATGTGGTGACCCTGGGCTGCATGATAATCCCACTGTGATGACAAAGCTAGATGTCGTTCACACTGTGAACCACAGTCATGTGTCCTGAGCAACAAACTACCATCACACCTACACAAGCACAAATCAATCAGCACGGCCTGTCAGCCAATGCCAACATGGAGGCAGGGGCCTAGCCGGGCAACAACTCACATCTGCACACACTCAACTCCACACACCTCGACCTCCAACAATGTGCAGCAGTGAAGCTCACATGCACTGGTGACATTGCACATGCACCCATGACAATCCCAGGGGTGGTGGTGGGAACTAAGCTGCAGAAAGCCATCACACATGGCCAGTCAACAAGACTCCTGAATGTCTGACACACTGCACAGTACGCCGTACATGGACATGACGTCAATACCACACCAACCAATGGGATCCCGGCCACAGTCCCACACCAATGAAGAAGCCAAGGTCACCCACAAAGAACACACATAGACGACTTACAACATTGCAGCCCTGACCCTGAGGAGTGCCAGCAGTCACACACACAACGTGTCGCAATCACTGAAAGCTAACACAAACTGGAAATTACATGACAGGTGTAAACAACAAGTGCCAAGGGGAATCCTGACTGTGTCCCATCTGCGGTTGCCCACAAACTCAGCCCTGACAGCAAACACACCTATGGGTGACACCCTGATGACCAGCAATGTGCCATGCACCCACATCCCAGAGAACCCAGGGAGAAGACTTTGGGGGAACATAGGTCAACTCAGCAAGCATCACAAACAGGAACATCACTAGGGATCCCAGCCTGCCCAGCAAAATGGAAGTGAACACACACAGACATGCTCACACAACACACACCTTGGGCTCAGGCAATGTCACCGGATCAACACACTGCCATGAGGGGACTCCACTCCTGTGTGAGGAAAGCTGTGCCATACATTGCCTCAGTAGGGCTCCATCATGTCAGCAGAACACTTGGTCACACAGTCAACAATTAGCACCAAATGAAGGCTCCCGTCATATCAGCCTGGTCATGGGAGTGTCACCGAAATCATCAGCACAGATCCAACACACATGTATAGCAAGTTGCACTGATAACACAGATGAGTCCTTCCCCATTGATGCCCAAACTTGCATGTCCAGTGGAGATGGCCACACGGTCAGGGAAGTAGACCAATTGAACAATGGCAAGCACAACAGATGTGCAGGGCTGTAAGCCACAGATGTGATATTGCAAATAAAACCTAGGAATTCGCATTGCCAAATCTTGAAAACATGACACCCTCATATTGCTGCAAAGGATGACATGGATACACTACAGGATAGGACACATTCCCCGTGGACCACATGGGTTCCTGCACAGTAACACTTCATTTTCATGAGACCAAAAATCACCATCACTGCAGCAAGGGCACGGTTAGCATCATCAACAACATGTACATCAGAAGCAAAACCACTAGAGAACAGAAAGTTGCTTTATTCAGCATTTGGGTGAGAGAAGTGAAAGAAAAAATATAACAAAGGCCAATGGCCAGTCCATAAATGAGTCCAAACAGGGTGACAGTGCCAGATGTCACCCTTCGCATGCCTGCACTGCTACACACCTGGGACATTCCCTTGGAGGGGCATACGGGGGCAGGCCAGGCACCGCAGGGACAGGATCAGGGCTCACCAGAAGGAGGCAGAGAAGGGGTGGTGGGTGCTGGGGAGTCACTGACAACTGCAGTGGAGGTGTCTGACATGGTGTGTGCCGGCACAACTGGGGGGCATGACTCAGATGGTGTGGGTGCCGGCACGACTGCAGTGGGCCATGCAGATGAAGTGGACAGGTCCCCCACTGCAGTGCCCAAGTCAGACGGGGTGGTAGTGGACTCCACTGCAGTGCCCATCCCCAGGGGAGGAGAATGGGGTTCAGGTAAGGTGGGCAGGACAGAGGGGGAGGACACCGTCTCCACACCAGTGGCACAGACATGAGCAGCGGGGGTGTGGTGCTGGAAGAGCAAGTGGCAGGGGGAGAAGGCCAGATCATTTTGGGGATGGTGTATCTGTGGGTGGGGGAACCTGGGGCAGGGTGTGGTGGGGGCACCTGTGGAGTGGGGGCCTGAGGGATGGAGGAAGGAGACTTGGTGCTTGTGCCGCAGGGCGGCAGAGGGGTCTTGCTCTTCCGGGTCCGGGGGGACTTGCGGATAGGGGGCTCAGTCTGTCTGCGCCTGGGGGAGGGTGTCCGGGGGCGAGGGGCAGTCCCCTCTGCGTGGGTGGGCTTCCTCTTCCCCCTGAATGCTGGATCAGCTGGATTGGAGGGGAAGAGGCCAAGGTCAGAGAGGAAGACCCGCTGTGCAGGTGGGGTTGCAGGTGAGGAATGGGAATGGGCCTTGGAGGGAGAGGTGTCTGAGGACTGCGCAGAGCTCGTGGATGCGTGTGTGTGTGCCTGTGCCCCATCCCCTGTGAGTGTGGTTTCAGTCCCCTGACTGTGCGTGCGTGTGCGACTGGATTTGGGCGTGTGTGTCTGTGTGCTGCATGTGTCTGTGCTGGTGGGTGCCTGTGCCGGTGTGTGTGTGCTTGGGACAGGTAGGGTGCTGGGAAGTGTGGATGGGGCAGAGGTAGGAGGGGTGAGGGACTGTTGGAGGAGGGACACTGCTGCCGTCAGGGAGGAGTCCATGGACCTATTGCTCCTCTGTAGGGCAGACATGCCCGATGAGATGCCCTCCATGAACGACACCAGCTGAGTCAACAGAGTGGTGTGGGCATGGAGGACACTCAGCATTGCTGTCTGCCCTACATGGAGCTGGCGAAGGAGGTACACAGACTCCTCACTCAGGGCAGCAGGGGACACAGGGGCAGGGGATGCGGTGCCTGGCACGAAGGAGACACGCTCCCGAACACGGGAGCCTCCACGGACCTCTGGAATGGGAGCCGATGGGAGGGCGGTGGTGGTGGTCGTGGCGGGGACAGCAACACTAGCTGGGGTGTGGTGGCTGCTGACACCCGCCTCCACAAGGGAGTCATCCTCCGAGCTGCTGTGGTCCTCAGCTGAGGTGGATGGTGCTGAGGACTCCTCGGTGTGGCTCCCCTCGCCCTCCGTGCCACTGGGTCCCTCCGACCACTCCTCGGCTGCTGACCCAGTCTGGCTCTGCGGCTCCTCCTGGTCCATGGAGCTGTCCCCTCCTGTGGCCGTGGATGTATCTGCAAACAATAGGGAGACAGACAAACATCAGTCACCTGCACTGACCGCACACACCATAGTAAGTACAGCACATTACAGACCAAGCCCTGGCATCCTTAGTTGAACATTGCCAAAAGTGCCCAAACAGAGTAGGAGAAGCCAATTGTCAGTCTGATGGTCAACCATGGCACTCACATCCCTCCTGGCCTTGCACCCATCTGTCTGGTGTCTGTCGGATGGCAATACCCCAGTGTGGACACATGCACCACCTACACAGTAGTTGGACAGTGCAGAGAACACGGTGAAGTATGTGAACATGCACACATCACAACTCTTGCCACTGAGTCAGTACAGATGTCCGGATAAAGGGATGGCCAGAGTCTAATTTGAAATGCATGTGATGCATACCAGCACCAGACACCATGATGCACCCATGTCCTGATAGTCATTGCCACAATGGGGTGCATGTAGCACATGTCACTCCCCTGCAGGATCACTCATTGGAAGTTTAATGCCATGGCACAGGCATGCCTGCTAAGTCATACATCACTGTCTCCAGTCACATGGGCAGGGCAGCCAGACAACAACAGTCTGCACTGTGTCACAATCCTAGGTCAGGGGAATGCAAGTCCTGTAGCTGACAAGTGCACATGTCCATCCCCCACACACCACATCATCTGAACTCTTATTTGTCCACGCCATACCAATTGGACATATGGGAGACCTGAAACACAACCCTCGGAACCTGATCACCTCACAATCTGCTGTGAATGGGAAACAGCTGCCTGAACTTCACATTCGCATACCCCAGTCTGCACGGTCAAGTGATCAAACACCTATATGTCACACAAGTATTGTCTCCCATGGTCACATCTCCGGTGGCATGCTGAGCCCTAACCGAGAAACACCCCAGTAGTCATGACAACGAAGCCACAGCACAATGACACAGAGGCAGACACCTGAGGGGACATATCACTGAGCGCAACGTGTCAGCTGATACACGGGAGTGGGAGTACAAAGTGTATTGTATGGCCTGGAGTAGGCATGACTGTCCTGCCCCACGTGAATGAGGGATGAGCCCTGGACAGTAGGCAGGTGGCTAAGTATGTGTGACACACTTGATATACATACTCCTGAGCCCCAAACATTGTTCCCACCCGCAGCATGGGTGTGTGCCAAATACCCCAGGCACATGTGGTGAATCAGATCAGCAATTGGACCACATATCAAAGTAACACGCAGATTACATGTCAGAACACAGGCATTGTGTAAGCAATGGACCCACCCATGATGCCCACCACAGAGTCAGGGGAACAAATGCTGTCCCCCACCTTGAGCTAAGCAAAATGCAAGGACACAGTACCCAAGTGACACAATTCCCTGACTGTAAGGGCCACACTTGGGTATCAGATGAGGAGCGGGCAGTGCACAATTGAGGGACATGGGTCCTGGACCACATGACTGATGTACTGTGGAAGTTTAACCAGGCCAGAGGAGGGCACATAGCATGGCAGACAAAGTTCACAATGCAGTCATGGACTCACCCACTCCTTGCTGCTCTCTGGCCTTCAGCTGCCCATCCAGATCAGGGAAGACCACCGCCAGGATCCTGAGCATGTGGGGGGGTCAGGGTCCGGTGTCCGCCCCTCCTGCGAGGAGGCGACAGCTTCAGCTGGACCCGTGCGATCCTCCGGGTCCAGCCCCGAAGGTCCTGCCACCTCTTCTGGCAGTTGCGGATCCGGCGCTTGTAGACCCCCACGGATCTCACTGCCCGGACGATGGCCAGCCATATCTTCTGCTTCTGGTGGGCATCAACCTGTGAGGATGACAAAGTGAAAAGGCCCTTACTACACATGCAACATATCCGTGCATTACACAGTTGGATATACATGTCTCTATCACAGGGGCACATGATGTACACAGGCAGTGCAACGATGGCTCTGAACAGTTTGCCAGCAGTTACTACATGGTATCATTGCCTGGGGAGTAAAACCTTGTTTAAATGCACTGTCACTGCACTATACCTGGTCAGTGCATGTAACTACACACTATGGGGGGTGACAACTACTCAGTGAGCCTGCTAGCCAGTGGCGTGCAGACTGTAAGTCTTGCTAGTCAGACAACATGCACATTTAGTAAGGCAGTGGACAGCACACTAACCTGCTCCCCTGGTTTCCCATACAGCTTGCTGTACTGTGGAAGGAGGCTGTCCAGCAGGGCCTGGTTCTCCTCAGTGCTGAAGGCTGGGGCTCTCTCCACAGTACGTGCCATTGCAGGATCCAGAGGATGCAGGTACAGCAGCAGTGTTGGTGGCAGATGTCGTCCTGGAGCATGTAGTGCAGGCAAGTGAGCTCTCAGGGGAACAGCCAGCATTATATGTGTGCTGCAGAGGCAGATACTGTCCCATGTGTCCAAAGTGATAGGTCCAAGTCGTTTGCATCTTCTGAATCTGGCCAATCCATGGAATTGCACCACTTACACACGCCCACAGCATCCTTCAAAAGTTCAACTCCATGAGACCCATGATTTTGCAACATTGTTGTGGGTGACCAACTGAATTCACTGCATCAGACTCGTTGAAGGTTTGAAAACGCGTCCGTTGCCATGCCAGGCCATAGCCAATGGGTGCGCACCGATCGGTCCATTGCTGTACAACGCGTACATCGGATGACAACGCGTACCCACTCACATTGTATGCAATGGCCAATGCGTGCGCACCGATCGGTCCATTGCTGTACAACGCGTACCCGCTCACATTGTATGCAATGGCCAATGCATCGCACCGATCGGTCCATTGCTGTACAACGCGTACATCGGATGATAACGCGTACCCGCTCACATTGTATGCAATGGCCAATGCTTGCGCACCGATCGGTCCATTGTTGTACAAAGCGTACCCGCTCACATTGTATGCAATAGCCAATGCGTGCGCACCGATCGGTCCATTGCTGTACAACGCGTACATCGGATGACAACGCATACCCGCTCACATTGTATGCAATGGCCAATGCGTGCGCACCGATCGGTCCATTGCTGTACAACGCGTACCCGCTCACATTGTATGCAATGGCCAATGCGTGCGCACCGATCGGTCCATTGCTGTACAACGCGTACATCGGATGACAACGCGTACCCGCTCACATTGTATGCAATGGCCAATGCGTGCGCACCGATCGGTCCATTGCTGTACAACGCGTACCCGCTCACATTGTATGCAATGGCCAATGCGTGCGCACCGATCGGCCCATTGCTGTACAACGCGTACATCGGATGACAACGCGTACCCGCTCACATATTATGCAATGGCCAATGCGTGCGCACCGATCGGTCCATTGCTGTACAACGCGTACCCGCTCACATTGTATGCAATGGCCAATGTGTGCACACCGATCGGTCCATTGCTGTACAACGCGTACATCGGATGACAACGCGTACCCGCTCACATTGTATGCAATGGCCAATGCGTGCGCACCGATCGGTCCATTGCTTTACAACGCGTACCCGCTCACATTGTATGCAATGGCCAATGCGTGCGCACAGATCGGTCCATTGCTGTACAACGCGTACCCGCTCACATTGTATGCAATGGCCAATGCGTGCGCACAGATCGGTCCATTGCTGTACAACGCGTACCCGCTCACATTGTATGCAATGGCCAATGCGTGCGCACCGATCGGTCCATTGCTATACAACGCGTACATCAGATGACAACGCGTACCGCTCACATTGTATGCAATGGCCAATGCGTGCGCACAGATCGGTCCATTGCTGTACAACGCGTACCCGCTCACATTGTATGCAATGGCCAATGCGTGCGCACAGATCGGTCCATTGCTGTACAACGCGTCCCTGTACATGTCACTGGAATATGTCACCATGCCTGTCACAGATGAACGTATGCCAGCCACATTTACGTTCCAGGGACTCAGGGGCACACCTACAGCAGCACAGCCTGTCCACACTGTATCCTGAGGCTTGTAAGGCTGCATTACCTTTTCTGTGTATGGGGGTCAACATGTGGTTTTAGGGGTGGCACTTGGGGGCAGCCACTCCCAGGCTGAGCACGTGTTCATGGGGACAGAATGCTCTGTGTGTTGTGCACATGACCACTGTGATGTGCAACTGTTCAGTTCAGAGCATGTGGCATAGTCACATTTCCAGGTTGTGTATGTGTATGTCATGTCACATTCCCCTGAGTCCCATGTGGGACGGTATGTACGTCACAGGCTGACCCATTGCAACGATAGTGATGGCCCTCCACAGTCTGTGTGCATGTTGTGTTTACAATGTCTCTGGTTCCATGTGCACAATGGGGGACAGTCTCCACATCCACGTTGTTCGTGCATGGACTTTGATTTTGTGCATGTGTGTGTCACAGACGTCCATGTCTGTCCTGCCGAGGCAAAAGGGACCACTACCTGTGGGGCTCATAGTTGTTTTGCTGTGGTGTATTCATGATGCACCATGTCATGCCAGTGTCCATGTGGCAATACAGGGTCCCTGGGAATCTACCTGTCAATGAGCTGTGATGCCTGGGGCACATCTGTCCTCACATGTCACTGTGGTGTGTGTTTGGAACGTGACAGCAGTACATGGGAACAGTGACACAGCCTAATGATATCCCATGGCACAACGTGGGACTTGTTGCCGACACTTGTTGAACTGTGACGTTAGATGTTGGCCATGTAGGTGCCATACATGTCCTTACGGTACAGCACACATCATGTACTTGTGTCTCACAATGATGTATCATGTGATATTGTGTATGGTCAATGCCACATATGTGGGGTGACTGACAATGTATCTTTCTCCACCTATGCACTGCAGGGCACCAGCTGTCCATAGACCATTCCCTGATCTTGCATCCATGGTGGAACGGGACTGCATCCGACGGTACCGCTTCACCAGGCCACTGATTGAGGAATTGACGGTGAGCTTGGCCCCACATTTGCAACCTGGCCGAACATACCCCACAGCGCTGACCCCCAAGGTGAAGGTAATGGCAGCCCTACACTTCTTTGCCACCGGTACCTTTCAACTTACTGTGGCGTCTGCTGGTGGGATGTCACAGACCATGTTCAGCCGTGTGCTACGCGATGTTTTGGAGGCTATGTTGAGATACCTGAACCAGTACATCTATTTCCCTAGACTTCAACAACTCACTGAGGTGAAGAGTGACTTCTATGCCCTGGGGAGGATGCCGCATGTCATTGGCTCCATTGATGGGACACATGTGGCTTTGATACCACCACAGGCACCTGAGCAGGCATACAGGAACCGCCAACATTACCATTCGGTCAATGCACTGGTGGTATGTCTTGCAGATATGAGCATCTCACACGTGTGTGCCCGTTTCCCCTGTTCTGCACACGATGCCTACGTGATGAGCAGTAGTCGCATCCCGAGGATGATGTCCCAGATGCGGAACCAGCGTGCCTGGCTTGTCGGTGTGTACTGACTTTGTACCATTGTGTGTGTTCTGCAATGTAGTATTCCACCCTCTTTTCCAACTCAGCTAATGTGCAATTGTCCGTATGTAGGTGACTCCGGATACCCCAACATGCCGTGGTTGCTATCGCCCCTCAGGAACCCTGTGACACCAGCCCAGATGCGCTACAATGAGGCACATGGTCGGACCAGGAGAGTGATTGAGTGGACATTTGGTCTCCTGAAGAGCCGCTTCCGCTGCCTGGACAAGACAGGAGGGGCCCTCCCATATGCCCCAGCAAAGGTGTGCAAGATTGTCATCGTCTGCTGCATGCTACACAACCTGGCAGTGCGGAAGGAGTTGCCTCTCATCCTGGATGACGATGACCAACATCCGCCACCTGTGGAGGATCCTGGCCTGGACCACGATGCCAGTGATGATGATGATGAGGGTGATGTCCGCACACAGCTCATCACCAACTTCTTCAGCTGAATGTGAGTATCCGGAGATGTCATGTCAATGATGTGAGTTTGCATGATATGTGTTGGTGGTGCTCTTGCGCTGTTTGAGTGTGTCCATGTGCTACATGACTGTATGCGTGTAGCGATGTGTCCTTACAGGTAGTCTGTACTCCCCAGCAGTGTTGACATGCTAACTTGGTTCTGGGTGGGTATCTTGTGACATGTATTGGGCATGAGTATTGCAGTTCTGTCCTGTTCTTCAGTGCTTTTGACTGTGTGTCATTTCTGTCCTTCACAGGGTACTTTCAGAGTTGTTTGGTCAACTGTGATCCCCCGACACCGTGATTAAACATCCAGGGTGGTAGCTGTCGTGTCCCTACAGGTGATGTGCGCCACACCCATGGACTTCCTTCCTTCTACACTTGTTGACTGTGTGCCCACTGCCAGGTGGGATTACCTTGCATCTGTAGTGGTTACAACATGTTGCAAATGTGTAATAAACCTGTGCTTCACTTTGTGATGTGAGTTGTCTGTGGTCACACATCTGACTGACATTTGCTTACTGCACCAGTGGGCTAGTTAACACAGACTGTGAATAGGTGTTGTGTCTGTGCATTGCACTGTATTTCCTGGCAACATCAGTGTAGGCGATGAGTCAGATGGCCTTGGTGTGTATGTGTTGTGTAGCCCTGGTGGTGTGTCTCCCTCATATGTGTCACGTCGCCATGACTCACATGCCTGTGTTGTACTTGCTGTAGCAGTTAGCATGCACAGTGTAATTTAGCAGATCATCATCTCCATGACAGAAACCACGTTGGAATCACAACAGAGGCAAGTATGGTGTATTAGTGTGTTTATTGTCATACATGTGTGAGTATAGTGCACAGGATGGTGGGTGCTGTACATTGTGATTGTAATCCAAAGTTCCTAGATGATTTGGAAGTCCTGGTAGCAGATATGTCCTGAGTAAAGTCCACAGTCATCTGATACATTGGTCCAACTTGTACTACCCATGTCATGTGGGGGAGTTGTGTTGCATTCAACAGGGTGAACAGTTTGCGCACAAAGATGATTTTCCAGAACAGGTGTTGGCTTCCTGGGGGTTGTGCATGGCCATCGGCCTCTCAGTTGCCCTTCCTCGGACGACCCCTCTTCTTTGGGGGGGGGCCCTCAAGTGCAGGCTGCTGCGGTGCAGGGGACTCTCCGCCAGAGTCATCCTCCCTCCCTGTGGCAGTTGCAGTTGTTTCAGCACCAGATGTTGTGGGCACACAGGGAGGTGTTGACATGTTGGTGCAAATCTGGCGGAGGCATTGTAATATGTCCCTATGCACCGCCGTCATTTCTTGCAGTGTGTCCCACTTGGACTCCATGCGGGACATGTGGGAGTCCAAGCGGGCATGATGGGCAGCCTGCTGCTGTCGTATGTCCCTGAGGATCCCCACTACCTGGCTGACCTCTCCGGTGCTGGTCTGGTACGCATCGGCTATGCGTACCAGTTGTGGGTCATCATGCAGTCCAGACCCCTCTGCAAGCAGCGACCTATGTCTACCACCCCTCCCACCACCCCTGGCGACACGTGCAGGACCTGCGATGGCACACACAGGTGAGCCTGGGCCCCCTTGGGGGTTGTTGCTGGTGTTGGTGTCCGTAGATCCGCGTTGGGCCAGGGTCCGTGTGCTGTTGGTGGTGGTGGTCCTTGGTCTGTCTGTGTCGGCAGGGGTGATCTGTGTGTTGGCAGCTGTTGGAGGGGTGGGTGCAGGGGGTGCAGCTGGTGGTCCTGCTGGTGCTGCATGATGACTCCCTCCGGAGGTGCCAGGTAGGTCTTCGTCATCCGAGGAGGGCAGAGGCTGTTCCACACCAGTGAGCTCTGTGTCCCCCGGAGCCTGGGACAGGGACTCCTCAGCGTCTGCTGCTGTGTCCCCATCATCACCTGTTTTTGGGAGATACACACAATGTATGTTATGTTTCAGCATGCATCAATGGTTCACACACCTGACAGTTGTGACTGTACCTCTGGATGCAGGCCTGTACATTGCATTGTCCTAAGTTGTCACAGTCTGAGGTTGATATTGGTGTAGCACATTGTCCTGCATACTTTGAGCATTTCAATATGAATGTTGGGGTGTGTACATGGCCTGCATTGGTTGTATTTGGTGGACATCCGGCCCTCCTTCTCCCCCCAGCCCTGTTATCCCACCATGAAGCATGCCACCCTTGCAGTGGGTTCAGGTTGACTCTCAGAATGTCAGTCAGTGGTGTCCTGTAGTTTGTTGGTGCCCAGTTCCCAGCATGGCCTTGTGATCCCCACATCAGAGCACCATTGTCAGACATCTTTGGAGTGGTTTTTCACTGCCTGTGATGTGCGCATGGTTCAGGGTGGTGTTGATGGGACAGTTGTGAGGGTGACCAATATCTGTGACTGCCACTCCCATCATGCTATTGCCTCCACCCCCCTTCCCAGCATGCCCATACTTCCTTCCTTTTGAGTGTACTTCACTGTGTGTGGTTGTGACAGCAATGGCAAGATGGCTGACAGTGGTGTCCTGCTGTTTGTTGGTGCCCAGTTCCCAGCATGGCCTTGTGATCCCCATATCAGAGCACCATTGTCAGACATCTTTGAAGTGGCTTTTCACTGCCTGTGATGTGCGCATGGTTCAGGGTGGTGTTGATGGGACAGTTGTGAGGGTGACCAATATCTGTGACTGACACTCCCATCATGCTATTGCCTCCACCCCCCTTCCCAGCATGCCCATACTTCCTTCCTTTTGAGTGGACTTCACTGTGTGTGAGTGTGACAGCAATGGCAAGATGGCTGACAGTGGTGTCCTGCTGTTGGTTGGTGCCCAGTTCCCAGCAGGGCCTTGTGCTCCCCACAACAGAGCACCAGTGTCAGACATCTTTGAAGTGGCTTTTCACTCCCTGTGAGGTGTGCATGCTTGAGTGTGAGCCTGCTAGGCCATGCGGGTGGGGGATGTTGAGCTGTGACCACCACTCCCATCATGCTATTGCCTCCACCCCCCTTCCCAGCATGCCCATACTTCCTTCCTTTTGAGTGTACTTCACTGTGTGTGGTTGTGACAGCAATGGCAAGATGGCTGACAGTGGTGTCCTGCTGTTTGTTGGTGCCCAGTTCCCAGCATGGCCTTGTGAGCCCCACATCAGAGCACCATTGTCAGACATCTTTGAAGTGGCTTTTCACTAACTGTGATGTGCGCATGGTTCAGGGTGGTGTTGATGGGACAGTTGTGAGGGTGACCAATATCTGTGACTGCCACTACCATCATGCTATTGCCTCCACCCCCCTTCCCAGCATGCCCATACTTCCTTCCTTTTGAGTGGACTTCACTGTGTGTGAGTGTGACAGCAATGGCAAGATGGCTGAAAGTGGTGTCCTGCTGTTGGTTGGTGCCCAGTTCCCAGCAGGGCCTTGTGCTCCCCACAACAGAGCACCAGTGTCAGACATCTTTGAAGTGGCTTTTCACTCCCTGTGAGGTGTGCATGCTTGAGTGTGAGCCTGCTGGGCCATGCGGGTGGGGGATGTTGAGCTGTGACCACCACTCCCATCATGCTATTGCCTCAACCCCCCTTCCCAGCATGCCCATACTTCCTTCCTTTTGAGTGTACTTCACTGTGTGTGGTTGTGACAGCAATGGCAAGATGGCTGACAGTGGTGTCCTGCTGTTTGTTGGTGCCCAGTTCCCAGCATGGCCTTGTGATCCCCACATCAGAGCACCATTGTCAGACATCTTTGAAGTGGCTTTTCACTGCCTGTGATGTGCGCATGCTTCAGTGTGAGCTTACTGGGCCATGTGGGTGGGGGATGTTGAGCTGTGACTACCACTCCCATCATGCTATTGCCTCCACCCCCCTTCCCAGCATGCCCATACTTCTTTCCTTTTGAGTGTACTTCACTGTGTGTGAGTGTGACAGCAATGGCAAGATGGCTGACAGTGGTGTCCTGCTGTTGGTTGGTGCCCAGTTCCCAGCAGGGCTATGTGCTCCCCACAACTGAGCACCAGTGTCAGACATCTTTGAAGTGGCTTTTCACTCCCTGTGAGGTGTGCATGCTTGAGTGTGAGCTTGCTGGGCCATGTGGGTGGGGGATGTTGGGCTGTGACTACCACTCCCATCATGCTATTGCCTCCACCCCCTTCCCAGCATGCCCATGCTTCCTTCCTTTGACTCTGCTTCCCTGTGGGGTAGTGTGCCTGTGCTGACAAGATGGCTGACAGTGTTATCCTGGGGTTAGTTTGGCTACAAGTCCCATGTGTGTCCCTGTGCTTCACACAGCATAACCCGGGGTGTGAGGCAATGCATTCTCCCAGGTGAGTTGTGTGGAGTTTGTGTTAGGGGTGTGTGTGAGAAGAGCTGCTGGTAACTATGGTCAGTGCTGTCAGTCCTCCTTCCCACCCAGCCAGATATCCCACCATGGAACGTGCTTCCATTGCAGGGAGTGCAAGTTTGCTCTCAGGATGTCAGTCAGTGGTGTCCTGCTGTTTGTTGGTGCACAGTTGCCAGCAGGGCCTTGTGCTCCCCACAGCAGTAGCCAGTGTCAGCCATCTTGTCAGTTGTTTTCCACTCCCTGTGATGTGAGCATGGTTCATAGTGGTGTTGATGGGCGCATTGTGAGGGTGGGCAATATCTGTGACTGCAACTCCCATGATGCTATTGGCTACACTGACTTGACCAGCATACACAGGATTCCTTCCTTTCAGTGGGCTTCCCTGTGAGGTGGTGTTGTAGTGGTGGCTACATATCTGGCTGTGTTTGTTGGTTAGATTTGTGCCACTGCCTAGCTGTATTTGTTGTTGGGTTTGTACATGTCATGACACAGTTACATATCACTATGAGATGGCATGTGTTGTGTTTATCTGACTGACATACACATCTTGGGATGATTATCTTTTGGTTTGTGTGTATTTGCTAAGGGTGCATGGTTTGACTATCCCCTTGACAGTGATGTGTGTGTATTGTCGCACAATATTGTGTACATTTGTTGTGTACTCACCAGGCTCTGGGATGTTTGATAGTCCATATACGCTCACTGGTGGTAGGATGGCCCGCACCTTCTCCTCCCAGGGCCTGAGGTATACTGGTTTGGCAGGAGGGCCACTGCCGGTGTGTTGGCTCAAGATGTAGTCCTTCTTCAGTAGGTCCCTGACCCTCCTGCGCACATCATACCACCTGTTCTGGATAACTTCCTTTGTGCGCAAACATGGTGATTGTGCGTTCACCCTGTCGACGATCCACTCCCACATCTTGGTTTTCTGCGACATGGGGGTCTGTTGGACCAGTGTACCAAACAGCTGTGGCTCTACCCTGAGGATCTCATCTACCAGGACTTCCAATTCACTATCTAGGAACTTTGGATTCTTCTTTGGGGGCATGGTGATGGGTGGTGGTGGTGAGTGATGTGTGTGTGGGTGTGCAAGTGAGGGTGTGTGAGTGTGGGTTTTGCTGGGTGTATGTGAGGGTGCTATTTGTTGAGGTGCTGATGGTGTGTGGCTTGTGTGATGGATGAGCTGTGAGTGTGTGTGTGGTTGCTGTCTGTTGGTGTTGAGTGCTGGCAGGTCAGTTGAATTTGCAAAGGATCATGGTAGGGATTTGTGTCCTTTATAAGGGTGGAGTTGTGGGTGTGTCTTTGTTCCATGTCCCCCCCCCAGTATTTATTGGCTTTGTAATTGCTTGTTTTTCCCTTTTTTGTGTGTTTTTTCCTTTGTACTTTTTGTGCATGTAGGAGACATTCTTCTGACCGTGTAGGACGCTGCAGTTGGTCTCGTGCGGCTTCTCCGACTCGTTCACGCTGTATTTCTGTTGTGTTTTATGTGCGGCGTACGCGTCGGTCGCAGTGTATTGGGTTGCTTCGGCTCGCTGTTTTGTATGCGTGTCGGTCGTACGGCTTGGGCTCCGTGCGACTCAGTCGGGTTTTCCACGCATTGCATCGTACTGTGCGGGTCGGAGTTCGCGGGTACGTTTCGTTCGGGTTCCTTCCTGGTGCGTGTCGGTCGGTTCGATTCGCGTTTTTTTCCGGCCGGATGGCTGTTTTCCGTGCGGTTCGGTCGTTCGGCTTGGGTTCGGTGCGAGTCGGTCGTAAATAGCATGCATTACATCGTACTTTGCGGGTCGGGCTGCACCGGTACGTGTCGGTCGGAATTGAATCCCGATCCGAGTCGGTCTGGACGTTGTCTGGCCCGAATCGGAATTGGCCCCATAGTATCTCATCTTTATTTCAATCAGCAGTTTAAGATCATCATTATAATTAATCAAAATCATCAAATGACTTAAGCGTGTTCCATAAACGAAAGAATCCCTGTTTTAATATTGGGAAGAAAGGGGTCAATCAGAACTCCTGAAGAGTTCTTAATCAGAATGAGGGAGTGAGAACATAAGCATAAAGCTTCTGTTTAAATCAAATATCAAAGCTAGAACTAATCATGAAGAGAAGTTCAAGCAACTCTGTAGAATTATAGATCAAAGAGTTGAAGAGTCTGAGGCGTGGCAGGGAAAAGCAAAGTTCTGGTCTCTAATATGTCAAAGTCTCCTCTGAGCCTACTTTAGGAACACATAAAAATATACACTGCACATAAACATCAATGTTGCATTTCACAAAGTCTTCTTTCTTCAGCCAGCCAATCCTCTTTCGAGGCTCTTCATGGGAACAGGATCACCCCTCTTCTTCTCACCGGGCACACTAAAACTCTATACAAATTAGTTATAAACTTATCAACTAACAATGCCCTGTACTAGGATCGTGACAGTAATTCTCATAGGCAAACTACTGTCCCATGAGGGAACTTCAACATTATCCTTCTAAATTATATTTTATTAAAAACACTTAACAATAACCTTAGTGTAAGTAGAAACATTAATTGAATTACATGAACATTTGAGAACATTTTCCTTCACTAAAAGAATACAAGTCTGTAGGAATGTCAGTTAAATAACATTTTTTACTGTCCACTTTCAGCATCTTGGTTAGGTTCATATGTCAATGGAAAATATTACTTCATCAGCTGTTTAGGCCTGCAACAGTCAATTATAACTGCATACAGCAATTTGCACATTTTAAATGCACTTTTAATTCACGCTTAAGTCTAATTGTAATTTCTACGTGTTACTCTATCTATATTATTTTCTTGGTATTGCTAAATGCTCCTTGTTAGACCTGCCATCTTTTGGCGTGTTTCCCCTATCTTTGTGCTTTCTGGCTTTCTGGCCTCCTGGTTTTAATGGTACTTGGGCTTCGTTTTGCTGGTTTTGTGCCTTTGCGCACTTTCTCACTGCTGTTCAGTGTTAAAGTGCAAGTGCTCCTACTGTAAATTGCGTTAATGGTTTAGTGTTTCCATGTTTGGCTTATTTGATTTACTACTATGCCCCTAGTATAGTGGACTTTGCGTGCCCAGGGCCTGTAAATCAAATGCTGCTAGTGGGCCTGCAGCACTGTTTGTGCCTCCCACAAAGGCAGCCTTTCAATGGTCTCAGACCTGCCAATGCAGTGTCTGCATGCAGTTTCACTGCCATGTGGACTCGGCAAGCGCCCCCACTTGCCAGGCCCTAACCTTCCCTTTTCTTACATGTAATGCACCACTTAGGTAGGCCCAACGTACCCCCCCTGGCAGGGTGCAGTGTATGTGAAAGGTAGGGCATGTCCTAGTGTGTGGCATGTCCTGATAGTGAAATACTGGCAATTTAGATTTTTCACTATTGAAAGGCTATCTGTCCCATAGGCTAACATGCGGGGTGCTTTGTAACATCTTACAAGTATAACTTTCCAGTGGGACAAGATAAAGAAATTGAGTTTAGGCTCTCTGAACTCAGAATTTAATAACACATATTTTTAGGGAGTTGGTTTTCAAATTGTTTGTTTGAAAGGGCCACTTTTAGAAAGTAGGCATTTTCTTCTTTAACTATTCTGTGTGCCTCTGCTGGTTTGTGAATTGACTGTCGGGTTTTAGAGTGACAGGGGCTAGGGATGTGCATTCACTGTAGACAGTCACAAGGGGGGTTGCGGTGTGTCCTGCCTTTCCTGGGTGACTCATAGTTGGGCTGAATAGGCCTGGTCTGCATTTAGAGTGGTGGGAGGAGTTTTTACTAGCAGCTGAATAGGCAGTGTCTCCTCTGCACAATGCTGTCCCCACCTCCTGTAGTGAAGCTGGGCCAGAGAGGGCAGATCTGGTTTGGACTGGGTTCAGAGACCCTTGCCACAAAGAGAACAAAGAGAAAATGTGGTGTAAATATTGGGTCCCTGACCCCAGGACTTTAGAACTCTTTTAGATCAAGGAACCTGCCAAGTAGAAGAGCTGGAGAAGCTGTGAGGAGGAACTACCACTTTTCTGTTTGCTTTGCTGTGTTGGCCTGCAGTGGCTGCTTCTGTCTTGGGCAGAGAAAGGACTAACCTGAACTTTCTGCAACTTCTTTGTTTGAGTTTCTCTAAGGGCTTGAGGTAGAGCTTGCCCCCCGTTCAAGAAGTCTCAGGAACAGCAAAGACTTCAAATTCATCTGCTACCAGCACTGGGAACTGTGTGTTTTGTATTGCAATAGAAGAAAAAGCAACCCAACGCCGTCAACGATTCCGCTGCTGGCTAACTGTCCTGAAGTCACCACAGAGGGCACAGCCTCACTTTGCACCGCAACCTTGGTCTTAATGCCGACGACGACCGACGCCACCACCCAGCCGCTGCTTGCACCTCAACCTGTGGGTACCGCACTCCACATCGTCTCGTTTCATGCCATCACCCTAATATCCCTGATGCTGCCGCTCCACGCCGACATCAATGTTGTTGCTTGCACTGTAGCTTGAGGGGCACTGCCCGTAAGTTGCATGACTCCACTGCCCCATCCCACCCCGCAGTCTTGGCCTACTGATGCTGGGGCCATCGACTCTGGTTCGTCAGCCGACGACAGTGCTTCAGCAACGATGACGTCGCTGCTTGCACTGTGACCTGCCAGCACCGCGACGAGCACCACCCCACTTCGCACAGGAGCCCTGGTCTTACTGACGCCGCTGGACCGGCCCCAGAATACTTGTTTCTGGTCTAGGGAGGACCTGGCTTGGCAGTTCGGGCTGGACTGTTCTAATGAGGAACAGGGTCAAGACTGATTTGCAAATGGCTGGGTCTAAACTGGGGTGGCATGGTGAGCAAAAGAACGATGGATTTTACCCAGATCTCTTGACTGGGGGTACATTTTTAAGATTTTTTCTGCATTCTGTTCATCATTTGTGTGTCTTTCGCTTTCTCGCCTTAAGTTTTCTGGGTATGCCGAGACGTGGGTCCTGGGCTCACTGTGCCACTGGATTGAAGCTAGCCTGGCTGATGAGGCGTGAATCCCCAAACCCCGTCCCAGGTTGCTTGTTTCCATTCCAGGGAGAACCTGGCTAGGCAGTTCTGGCTGGGCTGTTCCCATGAGAAACATGGTCAAGACTGATTTGCATATGGCTGGGTCTAAACTGGGGTGGCATGGTGAGCAAAAGAATGATGGATTTAACCCAGACCTCTTGAGTGGGGGTGAATGTTTTGATTTGTTCTGCATTCCGTCCATCATTTGTGTGTCTTTTACTTGCTCGCCCTAAGTGTGCTGGGTATGCCCAGACGTGGGTCCCAGGCTCACTGTGCCACTGGATTCAAGCTAGCCTGGCTGATGAGGGGTGAAATCCTGAAACCGGTCCCAGGAGACTTGTTTCCGGTCCAGGGAGGACCTAGCTTGGCAGTTTGGGCTGGACTGTTCCCATGAGGAACAGGGTCAAGACTGATTTGCATATGGCTGGGTCTAAACTGGGGTGGCATGGTGAGCAAAACAACAATGGATTTAACTCAGATCTCTTGACTGGGGGTGAAAGTTTTGATTTGTTCTGCATTCCGTCGATCATTTGTGTGTCTTTTGCTTGGTTGACCGGCAGCGAACCGCTGCCTGCACCATGACCAGAGGGCACAGCACACCACACCACTGCACTTTGCACCGCATCCCTGAAGCCCGCCGACGTTGGCGCTCCGGACTTCAACCGCACACAGTTGGATCTGCAACGCATGTGTCTTCAAGGGCTCAACGACTCCAGCACCGACCTCTGGAACTGACACCTGCAGACGCCAGCTCTTTGAAGCTCACTGCAAGGTCCCCAAAGTCCTACATTTCTAAAGGTACTGTTCTGCGGGTCTTTCCGGCACTGTAGCTGGCCCGCAACACCGCAGTCAGCCAGAACTGTTTGGACTTGTTGTTCATGACACCGTGATAGCCCCGGACAGAGTTATCAACTTCAAGGAACTGTATTTTAAGTTTATTTTTGCTTATTGATATTTCCTAGAACTGTACGGTGGATTTTTATCATTTTTGGTCTTGTTTTGCACAGATAAAATATTAGATGTTTTTCTAAAACTGGTGTGGTGTCCTTTTGTAGAGTTTTCACTGTATTACTGTTGGTTATGTGCAAATGCTTTACACACTGCCTCTGAGATAAGTCTGACTGCTCGTGGCAAGCTGCCAAGGGGGTGAGCAGGGGTTATTTTAGAAGTGTATCCGCCTTATCCTGACTAGAAAGAAGGGTCCCTACTTGGACAGGGTAACATCCTGCCAACTAGAGATCCCCATTTCTAACACTCCTCCAACATAAATCTATTGCAATTGAACCAAAAAAATTGAGCTCTTTAGAAATGCATTTTTATAGTCTACACTTAGGTCTGGTCTCTATCTTGTAGAAGGTGGCTGCAGCTGTTTCATACTAACCACAGTGAATCACTGACATAATGTCGACAGACAGAATATCGAGCTACAATTATATCGACACAAAATTATCGATGACATAAATATCGACATTATATACTTAATTAAAAAATTACTAAAATATCGAAGATACAATATCGAAATACATAAATATCGACATCACAAATATCGCTAACATACTTATCGAAGTTTAAAAATATCGAACTTAATTAAATTACATTAACTAGATACAAAATATCGACCACAATTATATCGACAACACTAATATCGTATTTTTAAATATATCGACTATATAAAAGTATAGAAAACATCAAATTAAAATGACATAAATATAAATAAATGACTAAAAACACATTACAAAATTTATTAAAATAAAGAACATTTTTTTACAAATAAAAAATATATTAACACAACAAGAAAATACGAAAACATTATTAACAACATTATTACATTAAACTTTAATAATATAAAATATTTTTATTATAATTTAATTATATAATATAACATATAACAAAAACGATTTCAATATATATACAAAATTATACACAACTTACTATTAATTAGCGTTTTCCTTATTTGGAAACTAACTACCAAAACAATTTAAAAAAATACAAATTAACCAATAGAAACACTCAAAATTCAAACTGACCAATTAAATGAAAATAACAACATCCAAAACACTATATAAACAATTAAACTTCATTCCTATTTCACACCTGAAATAAAGAAAGCTGAAGAAGGAGAAAATCTACAGAAATTCAACTAAAGACATAAGAAGATCAACATATAAAAAGAAGAAACTCTATCAAAAGTAAGTAAACTAAATTAGACTCAATAATACTAAAAGTAAAAAACTTTAAACAATAATATACATAAGCTAAAAATTCATTAATGTCTTCATTCTATTTTATATTTCCACTACAGACAACTCTGAAGAAAACTAACAAACTACAAAAAACATCAAAAAAAGATACAACTAACAAAGGGGTCATTATGATGGCGGGCGGATCGCCCCTGCCGGGCCGGCGGTAGTCACCGCCGGCCCGGCGGGGGCGATCCGCCCGCCATCCACACAGCAAAGACCCCCCGCCATATTATGATGGCTGGGGGGTCTGCGGCGGACGGAAAGACAAGGATAATATGGTGGCGGTGACTGCAAGACACCGCCATCCATATTAAGATGAATGCGGAGAGCAGCCTTTCCATGGCGGCAGGAAAGGCATACAGTGTTTGCTTTTGGGGGCCCGTTGCGGGCCCCCAGGGTGTTGAGGGGGTGGGGGTGCACATGGGGGGTACTGCATTTGTATGCACAAGGTGGCAGGCACCGCGCGGTGCCTGTCACGTTGTGAATGTAAATGCATGACGTGCATTCACAGCATTGTGGCGGGTGGTGCTGTGAGCACCGCCCGCCACAAAGCTGGGAATAGGGTGTCCCACCGCCACGGTGGCGGTGGTATCCTAATGTCAGGTGCGGGACCGCCGAACCCCTTGCAGACGTTACAGTGGCCATCGAAATGACCCCCAAAGTAAGTATTTTCCAAACTATGGGGCACATTACGATGACGGGCGGTGAATGGGACCGTCCGCCATAGGAGCGGCGGTCCCGCCACGAGTATTAGGATGCCACTGCCACGGTGGCAGTGGCATCCCCTATTCTCAACATTGTGGCGGGCGGTGTTCATAGCACCGCCCGCCACAATGCTGGGAATGCACGTCGTGCATTGGCATGCCCAAGGTGACAGGCACCGAGCGATGCCCGCCACCTTGTCCATGACAATGCAGGGGGTACCCCCCATGTGCACCCCCCACCCCCTCAACACTCTGGGGGCCCTCAACGGGCCCCCAATAGCGAAGACCGTATGCCTTTCCATGGCGGCAACGCCGCCATGGAAATGCTTCTCTCTGCCACCATCCTAATAAGGATGGCGGTATATATTATTGCCCTTTTCCACCCGGTCCCCTGTTGGACCGGCGGACGGTCTTTCCGTCCGCCGGGCTCCCCCCCGCCATCATAATATGGCGGGGGGAATTGGCATGCGGGCGGGGGAATATGGTGGGCGGATCGCCACCGCCATACGGGCGGTGGCGATCCGCCCGTCATCGTAATGACCCCCTGTATTAAATAAATAGATAAAACACCCACCCAAACTCAAAACCCATCCCAAACACCCTACCCACCCCATATAAAATATGTAGAAACAAATAATAAATTGAATTTACTTTTGTTTTTCAGACAAAGAAAATACAGAAAGAACATTCCACAACTAAAGAATACACATCATCAGATTCAAATACATAAATACCAACTTTGTAAGTATATTTTAAGAAAATGTTTTTTTAAACATTCAAATACATATAGCAACATATTTAATAATTATAATATTCATTTGTTATAGATTTTCCTGCATCAAAATGACTGAAGGAGCACAGTTTATTACAAGCCAGAAAGGAAAAATTTTATTGTGCTATATGGGATACGTTTATACGCAGGAAAAACAATTTGGATTAAAAGTTAACTGGAAATGCTGCAAATACTATTCCAATAAATGTTACGGCCGTGCTACAACAAGGGAAACTACAGTACTTTACACCAGAGAACATAACCACCCACCAAACATTACAGAAATAGAAGTCAGAGATGCATTGGAAACAATAAAAGAAGTTAGCACAAGTTCCGAAAAACAAACAAGTGTAATTTTAAAAGAGCAGCTGCCCAAAATTCCAAAAGAAGCTACTTCACAAATGCCATCTCTAGCTTCATTGAAGAGAACTATAGCACGTACTAAAAGGTCTACTACTACTTCCACCCCAATTCCTAAAACATTTAACGAAGTTATAATTAGCCCGAACAATCTATAACTTTAAATAAAGAACCATTTGTCATTTTTGATAATAAAAGCAGTGAAAAAAGATTAATAATATTTGGAACTGCAACTAATCTAGTAAAACTGCAACAATGTCAATACTGGATGATGGATGGGACTTTTACAACATGTCCCAAGCCCTTTTTCCAACTGTACACAATACATAGGCTACATCACAATTGCAATATTCCATTCATTTACGCATTATTACCAAACAAACACAACTCAACATACGTAGAAGTATTAAATACAATAAAACAACAAACTAATGATTATTACCCACAAAAATAATCATAGATTTTGAGCAGTCAATGATTAACGCAATATTAAAGACATACCCCCATACCTGCATTCAAGGCTGTTACTATCATTTTAACCAATGCTTATGGAGGCACATGCAAAAATCAGCACTAAGCATTGAATATGCAACTAATTCTTCTTTTGCATTTCAAATTAAAAAATAACAGCACTAGCTTATGTACGTGACACAGATGTCGCAGAACATTACAATATATTAATAGACAGCACCTTTTACAAGCAACATGAACAAAAACTAAGTCCACTATTGGACTATTTTGAGGACACATGGGTCGGCAGATTACATAGATCTGGCCACAGAAGAAACCCTAAATTTCTAATTCCCTGGTGGAACGTATACAGAAGCACATTAAATGGGGAAGCCAAAACTAATAACGCAGTAGAAGGATGGCATAACGCCTTCCTTCAAGCAACAGGTAGAGTCAAACCAACACTAGAAAAATGTATATCATGCCTACAAAAAGAACAGAGTTATCAAGAGTTCCGAAGGGAACAATCTGTAACTCAACTAACACCAAAAACATCAAAACAGACTAAACAAATGCACAAATACCTAGAACAAGAAGTAAAACTGTACCCTAGTACAAAAGGCCTGGAGTATCTAGACATGATAGCAAAAACTCTACTTTAAAAGATCAATACAAATAAAATACAAAATACTCATCTTTTAAACATAGCATACAACAAAAATGTATTAATTTTATCACAAATATAATTACTGTGTGTAACATATTTTTAATTTTGAAATAAAATATATTAACACACATTAATGATATTTTTAATAAAATAAAACACAACAATAATAAAAAAATTATTTCCCTCCCACAATAAAAAATAATTAATAAACTTACCAAGTTTCTTCCAAATGCAGTAAAATCCATTTTCTTCTGATACAATCCAATTAAATAAGGATAAAATAATCCACAAAAGTTTCCCCCAAAAAAATGGAAAAATACAACTGTAGCAAAAAATGAATACTCCATGTAGAGAACGTCCATAGGAAAACCATAAAAAACCCGAAAATGTAGAAAATATTAAAAAACGCTCCAGGAAAGCCGAAAAATTTAAAGAAGTGTAAAAAATATATCAGTCAATAAAACTAACATACACTTCTTTAAAAAAAAAAAAAACGACTCCTTCCGACACCGGTAACTTCTGAAAATACAAACTTTCAAAACAAAAGCACATACACTCCCACCCACATAAAACAACACATAAACACTTAGGGGTCGATTCCGATCTCGGCCGGAAGTGCACCGAACGTGATTCGGCCGGGAAAAATACGAGCCGAGCGCCTTTTTTCCGGCCGACTCGTACAGCTGTCCGAACGAGCTAGTACGATGCGAGCGTACGCGTTGTTTCCAACCGACTCGTTTCCGGATCTGAACCGCTCCGACCGACTCGCACGGACTCGATTCGCACCACGCAATGGAGACGTTACCCGACCGAGCCAGTACGATGCGCGCTTCGAACAGCCCGACCGACTCGTACCGTCCGCCTCAGGAAAACTGTCAGAGCCATACTTCGGGGGTCCGTGTCGGACCCCCCTTCACCCGTAGCCGCACGAGTCGCACACAGGGGGGACCCATGGGTCCCCCCTACACATGCATGTACGGTGCGTGTTGCACCGACATGCACCCACTGTAGGGGGCGCCCTTGTCCAAGACGTACCCATTCAGTCAATGGGAGCCCATGTACGCGTCGTACGACCGGCTCCCATTGACTTCAATGGGAATCCGACCGAATCGAGTCCGGCAGTATGCGGCCGCATCGTAATCGCTCGGTCGGACTGCGGGAGTCCGGCTCGGTCGGAAATCTCTCCGGATCCAGCTCGGTCGGAGAGTTTTCTGACCCAGATCGGAATCGGCCCCTTACTAACATTACTACTAACTTTAATTTTGAAAAAAAGACACATTAAACACCGTATTTCAAACTCTCTAAACAGGCCTCCATAACGTTAAAAATACGGAAAAACACAACACGTAACTATAACATATTACAGTTCCGAATATTGCTAATAAATATCTAAACACACTAAACACTATCTAACTAGGTTCAAAATACATTTAAAACTTATTTAAAACAAAGAAAACAAACCTTACCTTTAGCGACGTGAAGTTGCTCCCAACCGCGAGCTTCTCTTCAACCAAATCACACAAAACAACATTAAGCGGTTACAAAATACAAGGCCCAAAAACAAATACAAAGTTTAACCATAGAGAATTTAACACATTTAGGGGTCCATTACGATGGCGGGCGGACAAAATCCGCCATCCACCATAGCCTGAAAAAACCGCCCGACTGCACTATGGGAATAGCGACCGAGCAATCATGATGCCGCGAAGCAGTCTACTCCCACGGCGGAAAAAACACACAAAATTCCGCCCGTCCAATGCAGAGTAGAAGATTATCCGTCCGCCACGGACGCAATCCCGCACGAAAACCCAAATCCGCCCGCCCCGCCGAGCGAGACAACGACCGTGAAATTATGATCTCCCAGACAAGAGCGCGGTAAATCCACAGATTCCCCGCCCGCCACCGTGAACAACAGTGATGAATAAAGGACACAGCGGAAGGCCTGGCGACCACGTCCGTGCACGGAAACCATTGGCGGAACAAAGAAACACACATTACATGGCCAACAAGTCCACACAGCAAACTACGCCAAAATACCCAAACACAGAACACATCTCAAAGATACCACCCCCACTGGCAAAAACAAATAAACTACAAATCCCAGGACACCAGACACAACACACCTGAAAACGACAGCCCATCATGACACACCCACATAGGTAAGTACAAAATCAGCCCCTTCACAGACCACAATCCCTTGCACCACTACAAAGCGAAGACGCCATCAGAGAACCCAGACAGCCCCAAAGGAAAGCAGCACACCATACGCATGCACACATCACACCCATCACCAACACCAACACCACCATCACCACTCACACAACGGCACCACGAACACCCTGCACATCACACACCACACACCACACACCCACCACACCAGCACCACATATACCAAACCGCACACCATGGCAACACAAAGAATGCCGAAGTACACTGCCACTGAGTTGACGGTCATGGTCGACGAGATCATCAAGGTGCACCCACAAATCTATGGCAACCAGGTCCAACAGACACCACTAGCCACCAGAAACAGAATGTGGAGAAGGATAGTAGATCAGGTGAATGCAGTTGGGAACGTACCACGCAACAAGGGTGAAATCACAAAGAGGTGGCACGACCTGAAACGCGTGGTCAGGAAGAAGGAGGCCAAGAACCGTGAGCTGGCTGACAGGACTGGCGGTGGGAATCCAGTGCCATTCAAGACCTTCAAGGCGTGGGAGGAGAAGGTGCGAGGCATCCTACATCCGGAGAGTCTCACCAGAATACCAGGGGGAGTGGAGGCTGGTAAGTACAAACAAATGTATACCAGCACACTGCTATGCACTGTCATGCACTACCAGAATGCCATAGCTCCGTGGCCCAAACACCCCCATGTCCAGCACACAACACACAAGACATCTCTCACACATGCAACAGACACCCCCACACACTCAGCCCAAAGGTACCAACAAACAAAACCATGGGGGCATGTGTACAGTCAGCCAGCACCACAACTCCCACCAGGTCACCTTGCACCCCAGATGCGCAGGAAGGAGCACTCCCCACACCCACACACATGTTTCAGCCATAGCTGCACAAATCAACAAGTAACAGGTAAGTAGCCCTACCACAAAGTCTGTGTATCGGATGTGGGACTGCAGAAGTACAACACCCAACAGGCCCCTAGTCCTACAGCGCACCAAGATGGAGCACTCCCCACACCCATGTGTCAGCCATTGCAGTGCACACCTTCACCCGACAGGTAGATATGTTTCCCAACATGGAGGGCTGTCTGTGGGTGCTAAGCCATCACCACAACACACAACACGGCCCCCACTCCCACAGATCAGCAAGATGGAGCACCCCACCCTCCCATAACCATGTGGTAGCCATTGCATTGCACCCTCCAAAGCAACAAGTAGGTAGACTACTGTACAGGGCGGGGTGTCTGTAGGCATGAGCACTGTACTACGACCAACATTTGGGACATGTCACGTAGCAGAGGAACAGGTAGCACTGCACCCTGTCATAACCATGTGACTAATGTGCACACGGACATGAATTACAGAGTCATAGCCCACATGAGCCATGTCAAATACACTAACACGTAAGGAGTCCCGTCTGCATGCACAAGTCTCACTGGAGTACTGACCCACATGGCGTGCACTGTGCCAGTCATCACACACATCAGCAACACCATCGAAGTCTTGTCCATGTAGTCGTGTCTGCTTGTTCCCTTGACACTGTACAACATCACCCATGTAAGTCCATCTTGTCTCAATGTAACAGAGTGGGACCCCAGTAATGTCACATACACCACTGGACACATGAACCACACAGCTACACAATGCACATTCAAAATCTCATCCATCTCATCCCTAAGCCCCAGTGTCATGTAAGGTATATCATCTAAACAGTTGTCCGAAATACAGTAGGACAGCAAAGATCCCTGCCGATGACCAAACATGTGTCTGCAGTGTCTGAAGCATACGTCACACTGTGATTTACAACATACCTAAACTAGTCTACACACCAAGAGCACTGCATTGCCGCACATGGCTGAGGGTAGCACGCACAACAAGGAATTGTCCCATCTGCAATACGTTGTGTGTCACACAACCATCACTCATACACCACAATGCTTGCAGTGTAATGTCCCCAAATGATAACAGTGAGCAGATATGCCGGGTATGTCATACATACACACACCTTTGTCCCTGCAGTGTCGTGTGGCCAAAACACATATCCCCTTCTGCACCCATATGTCACAGTATGTACCCCAAAAACATATTTCATCCCAAAAGCGTTCATGGGGCTGTACCCCTTTTGCCATATGCATCTCTAAGCATTTCATTTGAACCCCAAAAACATATATCAGCTCAAAAGCGTTCATGGGGCTGTACCCCGTTTCCACCAAAGCCACGAAATGTAGGGGTACTGCAACACACACCGATTGGCATTCCAAATCCATCCCATGCCCTATGCACCCATCACACTATTCCATTGCCTTGATCACGCACACACATCGCAGAGCCATACACACGCATCTGGGAAATCAGTGCACAACTGTGCACAAACTGTGAATGTCAGACATCTAACACAAACCTTGCAAGGTGCAACACAATAACCTTTTGTCTCCGCCCCACAGGTGACAAACAGCATGATGCTGGAGAGGGCGACAGCAGCCATCACAGCCAGTCCACAAGCCCTCCACACGGACTCACGGATGTGGAAGACCTGGACACCTCTTCGGACGAGGACACCCGACCAGGCACATCTGGTGTGGCAGGGCGCAACCGCTCCCCAGGACCCCTCCTACCCACCAACCCATCTCCCAGGGCTGGTGACCAGTCCCAGGACCCTGCTGCCACGGTCACTGAGGCCACCACCACCGCTGCAACCACCACCACCACCACCACCAGGGCCTCCCTGACCACTAACGCTGCGCAAGGTGTTGTACGCACGTCGACATCGACCCTGGGAGCAACAACGAGTCCCCGGGTGACCACTGTGGCGAGTGGGCAGGTCGGTGGCAGCAGTACAGGTGGGAGGAGCAGGGTCAGGACAACGCCATCCGAGCCTGGGAGCCAAGCCCTGCCGCAAATCGCCAGAGTCCTTGGGGCCTATGAAGAGGCCCAGGGACAATGGGCCCGGTCATCTGCCGATACGCGGGAAGTCCTTGGGGTGTTGAGGTCCATGGACGCCCATATGGGCCAATTCGTGACCCGTATGGGCCAACTAGTTGACCTCATGGGCCAGCTAGTGGTGGCGGTGAGGGCCCAATCAAGGCCAACCACACCACCTCCGCCACCACCTGCTGGGGCGCAGGGTCGTGCAACATCCAGTTCCCCTGCGTCCACAGTGAGTGGGCAATCCTCAGCCACCACCTGCAGCCCACAACAACACCCCCCCCTCCCAAACGTGGAAGGGGTCGTCCGAAGAGGAAACAGGTGTCCAGAGAAGACTTCACACGCTCCAAACGCCAGTGAGTCAGCCAGCCACGGTGGACATCTACTGCATTCACTTGGACTACTATCCTACCCCACACTGCCATGTGAATGGCATGTGTCTGTCGGACTGTGGACCCAGAACAACATGGGGACACCTTGACCATCACGCGGACATGTCCGTCAACTCATTGTTCCAGCATGCACCACTTGTGTGATCACCTTGCCCACAATCACATGTCACCGCTTCAAATAAATACACCTGGATCACATGGTGTCTTATCTGCTCTGTGTTTAATCAAAGATGTGCAACCGTCCCCATGATCAGAAATGCATCTGGAGTGTGGTATGTCGATAGGCCAGGAGAGGCTGTAGGGACCTAGGGGGGAAAAACAGAACAAGAGTCCATTGAATGTGTGTGTCACACACTCACCACACAGTACTTGTCATCAAGTGCAAGCAATGTACACACATCTCACCGAGCAACAGGGCACAATGCTACAGCCACTGTCAGTGGCATACTACCCTGGACAGGGACCATTGCCACACAGCACTCAGTGAACAATAGGCCGCAGTGACAATGCACACATACACCTACACAACTACAGCAACATCAGCCGTCGTACATGGTCACTTACCGTCAAGTGAAGTAGCGGGCGATGAGCTGCTGACGCTCATTCACTGCTTCCTCCTCTCCACTGTCCTCGTCACTGGACACGGCTTGGTCTGCAGGCGGGGGCCCTGGCTGATCACCCTCATCCACTATCAGGGGGATCTGCCTGCGAATCGCGAGATTGTGCAGCATGCAGCATGCCACAACTATCTGGTACACCTTCTGTGGGGAGTATGCCAGTGCACCCCCGGTGCGGTCCAGGCATCTGAATCTGGACTTCAGGAGTCCAAATGTCCGCTCCACCACACGTCTGGTCCTCCCATGTGCCTCATTGTATCTGACATCAGCTGGTGTCCTAGGATTACGGAGTGGGCTCAGCAGCCAAGGCCCGTTAGGATATGCAGAGTCACCTGGGTGTGAGAAACACAGAGAATCGTTGCAATTCAAACAGGATACAAGACAGCATGTCACACCCAGCATGCTACACGAGTATGCATAGCCACCAACAATCCATGCACGGTCCGATTGAAGATTGGCCATCATTCATGGGAGGATGCTGTGGCGCATGATGTGCGAGTCATGGACGGATCCGGGAAACTTCGCACACACGTGTGTGATGATCATGTCCGCCAGGCACACCACTTGCACATTCAGGGAGTGGAAATGTTTCAGATTCCTATAGATGTGCTCTATGGCCTGTGGTGCTACAAGGCCAACATGGGTGCAATCAATAGCACCAACAACGTGGGGGATGCGTCCAAGGGTATAGAAAGCACCCTTCACTGCCGCCAAATCACGAGCCCTGGGGAATCGGATGTACCCGTTCCTGTACAGCATCATAGCTGACAGGACATCCCGTAGCACCATGCTGAACATGGGCTGGGACATCCCACCTCCACTGCCCACCGTGTGTTGGAAAGATCCGGTAGCGAAAAAATGCAGTGCAGCCATCACCTTAGCCGTGGGGGTGAATGCTGTCGGATACACCCTGCGAGGATGAAGGTGGGGTTCCAACATTGCACATAGGTGATGCAGGGTGGGTCGGTCCAGATGGAATCTCCTGATAACCTCCACATCCTCCATGTCTGACAGCAATTGGTAGGGGCGATGTATGTTTGGTCTCCTCCTGGGACAGATGGAAGTGGACACATGTCAATGCGACACACCACATGGCATTTCCACATACACAAAACTAAAATTACTGACAAAACTATGGAATCACAGTACAGCTGACAAGTAGGGACAGCACAGCTACAATACTCTTACACAGGTCCCCTTACCAATGGCAATGACCACTGACACCAACCATTGCTATGAGCATGCACATGGGGATTTAGGCCACAATAGCTTGAAAGGCATGATGATCAATACAGACTGCATATGTGTGAAGCGGCAACACCACAGCAATATACCTAGCTGCTGTGCCTGACACAGCTTCCGAGGCTGGGTGAGTATGGCACACACCAACAACACATTGTACACAGGCTGAGCGGCCCAAACAAGTGGGTCCTGTTGCACAACGGGATATGAGACAGTCAATGATGTCCCTAGTTCACCCAATGTACAGCACTGTAAGCATCACACCTCCAACACACATTGACAGGTGTACACATTGACAACTCCACGACAACACAGCTGTGTGAATGCAAACACACATCACAAGTGACACGTAACATTGCACGTGCCAAGTGGGAGATGTACATTGAGAAATATGGCATGTGTGTGCATATGCACATACCATGCTACCATGCTAATGTGTACATGATGATGTGCCAACAGACATGTGGAGGCTGAGCACTGTCCGTCAATGCCTATGCACAGAGCATGAAGTGGCCCTGTCTAGTGTGGACATGCTCCCACACACAAATCATGGCCAGACCTGCAAATGCATGGCGCACATCAAACTGTGGATTCCACATGGCACCAGCGGACCTTACCCGCCATGGACCATGCCCTTGAGACCAACTCTAATAGCCCTCGAGGTTACATCCTGCCTGTTCGACTATAGAGGTAAGCGTACCGGGACAGCTCGGAGCAGGCCATTGTGTGCAATTGAATTAGGCAGACATGGTATACCAATCGCAGCAGCTTGGACCCACTGAGACAGCCCCAGGGGGCTGCATGAGTGTGGGAGGGAGACCGGCACTACTACAGCTTACAGGGACTGCTGCCTGGCATCCCTCAACAACACCTGCTGCTGCTGCCACCTGTCCACCTTCATGTCGACGACTCTGAAGATATGTCCAGCTCCACTCAACAGCGAGGAGCTGGAGATCCTGGATTCCGAGCTCCACGCACACTGCCCAAGGCTATGTCTTGCAAAAGGTGTGTGTGTAAGGCAACTACAGTGTGTGTGGGAGTGCATGTGGGGGACACACAGGTCGCTGATCCGCAGCACTATGAGTCAGAGCCTGTGGTGTTCCAAAATGCACTGCTTACCATGCTTGCTACAGGTGCAAGGGGTATGTAGGCTCTCTGCCGCTTTCCCATGCATGTCCCTCCCGAGTGGTGGTACATGGCATTTACATGTCAGACATCCAGTGACGCAGTCACTTTGCAATGCAGGACTCAGGGCAGCTATTGCTTGTTTGAATGGCTGGCTGGGACCCTGCTGGCCTTCTCAGTCTCAGCAGACCTGGGCTGCACATTGACCACCCAATACTAGAAGGAAACAACACTGACTGTACAGTGGGTTACATGTGTCTTCAGTTCACAACGCTCCGGAAATGTGCATACTCAGCCCTGTCGATTGTACACTCCAGGCCTTGTGATAGGGATGTGTGTGAGAGATAGTGGCACTGAATGTGACCTCCATTGCGGGGTGAGCCATTCACAGGGCGAGTACGTTGAGGGCTGCGCAGTGTTGGACACAGTGAGTCCACCCACAAAGATGTGTTGCCTTGTGATCTATGTGTTGGTTTACCTGACAATGGACAGTAGACGTGGGCAGACTACACATTGCTCGATGTGCTGGCATCCTGCATGTGAATGGGATGGACAGGTACTGTGTACATACTCCCACCAGCATGCATTAATGTGTGCTGTACACATGCTGTAATGACATGTCCGAGTACTTCTTGGCGCTGTTACACAACCCTGAGTATATTGGATGGGTTAGCATCATGCCACTGTGATTGCTGGATGTGGGTGATGAGGAGAAGTGTATGAGTGATACTCCAACCCTCTTGTGTACCATCCCTGCAGTTGGAAGTCCTCCAGCCCAAGGCCTTGTGATGAGCCATTGCATCCAAGTTGTGCCTCTGTGTATGTGTAACCGACAGTGCAGCCAACTCCACAAAGGGTGTGACGTCTTCTGCCGGATGAGCGACTACGTGGCGGAGATGAATCGGGGGATGCCCCCTCGTATTGTCAGGTTAGCACGGCGCTGCATTTCACCACTGATGGTCTGCATCTTGACCGTCACACAGCCTGTGCCGGATGCACGTGTGTAGGGGCATCAGCAGCAAGCAAGTGTACAGTATAGTGGGATGGTGTCTTTTGGTGTGAGAGGCAGCATGTGTCCACAGCCTACCCATAATCTGGGAATGTGATGTTTGCTGTGTGATGCAGTGGGTTGTAAGTGTACTCTGTGCTGGGTGCATCTGACATGCATATGCGATTCCTGAGGTCCAAGATGTAATTAGAGCACTCTGCAATGTCAATGCATTCAGAGTCGTAGCCCTCAGCAACAACCTGTAGTAGGCTGGAGTGGCAATTCACATGTATGTTTGAGGCACTGTGCCTACTCTGATTACATTCGGACATATGTGTGCGATGCCTCAGCTCATATTTCTGGTACTTACACATCCGGAACACTGTGCAACAGTAGTTGTGCTCGTGCGAACGACAGGTGGAAGGCATGGGCACATGACCATTGTGGACTGTCATGCAGCAGTCTGTGTGAGTGGTGTCCCATTCCGCTCCATGCAGGTATGTCCTCGGCCTAATTACGTAGTGGACATCCTTTCCACCATCAGGACAGTGAGTGTGCACACAGCGATTTGTGGCTATGGACGCAGGGTGACACAGTCCGGGTGTTGTGCTCTGTGCACAACACATGTGCCACTTACAAATACAAGTGGGGTGACGCTGACGTCGCGACAGTGAGTGACATCACGAAAGGTGGCTTGCACCGTCAGACTCATTGCCCCCCCTCGCACAGCCATCATATGCTATTGCATCAGAGAAGCCAGCGCGTGCACCAGCAGCTCCGATCTCGCCCCAGAGAGGCCAAAGAGTGGATGTGTGGCTCGATTTGCTCCAGTCATCGTGCTCGCGGTAGGATGAGTGGTGGGATTCCGTCCACCCGCGTGGTACCCCGACTCTGGCCCTGGACAACAGTGACAATGCATGACAGTCTCCGGAGTCCGGATACACCACATGCAACACACAGTAGCCGTAGCGGCCCTAGCGGGACAGGCCGCAAACACCATCCCAGACGAAAGGTAGGCCCACCCCGGCACGCATAGTCATTACATCCGCTGCCATTGACAAGGGACCCATAGAGTGAGATATGGGCTGCAGGGTGACGGGCCTCCGAGCACTCTCCTGCCAACGAGTGTCATGCAACTCACACATTTCGCAAGTCCAATAGGACACTTTGCCTGCACAGTCCAGGGCTCGAGTCGGGCTACCACGCGGGTGGACGGCGTCCCCACACTTGTTTTACTGTGAGCTCGATGACTGGAGCAAGAGGAGCCACACATTCACTCTTTGGACTCTCTGGGGCGAGTTTGGAGCTGCTGCTCATGCGCTGGCGTCTCTGATGCAATCGCATCTAAGGGGTGAGCAAGGGGCGGCAATGAGTCTGATGGTGCAAGCCACATTTCGTGACGTCACTTCCTGTCATGACGTCAGCATACCCCCACTTCTCATTTCGGACTTGTGCCCTGCTGCACACTGAGAATGTGTTGCCTGTGAGATGTGACCAGGAGAAGGGCGCCATGACCTCCCACCCACCAAGCTCCACTGCCCTCCCGTGCCCTGGGTAGCCTGTGCAGGTGGACAATGTGGGGGATACACTTGGAGGACAGGGGATGTAAGTGCCTTGGCAAGGGCCGGGCAGACGCACAGCAGTATCCAGCATGTCCCCAGAGGGAGGGCTAACGCCTACACCTGATGCAGCATTGATCGTCTGCCTGCCTGTTGTGCCCACACGAGTTCACATTCATCCCCAGACAGGTCGGCTTACCTGATTCCCAACACAGTGGAATTGTACCCCTCCGGGATCCTCCCCACACAGTCTATTTCAACACTGCATGAGTGCACCTACCCATGCCACCAATCCACCTGGGCCAAGCAGCCCTCCCGCTTCACATGCCACATGTGTGTCTTCCACAGTTGTGCTCCTCTCTCATGGGCAGACCTCTAACTGTCCCGTAGCACACAGGCAGCACCGAGTCGGACTGGCATCCTGTTTGAATGGTAGGCACCCTCACACAACTACCTGTGACACAGTGGTGGCTGTAATGGCTATTGTGACTGCCATGGTGGTGTTGCTGGCCATGGCAGGGTGCACTCACACACATTGCATGCGCAGCTTTTCGTATCACTACTCTGCACATCGGGCTGGCCACTATCCCTGGTGTTGAACTATATTGCCGCCTGTCTATGTAATCTGTGACTGAATGCTGTTGTTCCTGTAGTCGGTTGTGTCTGTGTAGTTGCTGATTGCAGTTGTTACTGTGTGTGCATAGTTAAGTGAGGCACATGCCTTGTATGGTACCTCAACAATTGCAATGTCTGGTCTCACATTCAGATGTGTTTTACACGTGGCTGGGACTTCACTTCTTTCAGACTCTGCTACTTGTGTGTGTGATGAAGAAGAATTTTAGTGACACGAATCGTCTGCATGTATTTGCTGGTATTTCATGGGAAATGTATACGTGTCATGTTTGCGTGCAAGCAAAGCACGGGGTGTGAGTCTAGCCACAGGATGACAGGTAGCATGTGCATAGTGTGCGGGTATGTATGAGCTTACTTTCTGGGTGGCCAGCAGTGTAGGTGTATGTTAATCTTGTGATGAACATTGAGCCTGGACACATGGCTTACTTTCAAAGTGTGCATTTGGGAGGTGTAGGTGTGTGTGGTGTGATGTGTGTGACTTTGGGGTAGTGTTGGTATGTGTGTGTGCACTCTGGCAATGTCGATTGCACACATGTGTTACCCAGGGGCATGGTGGGTGTTTGTATCCGTGTTCAGGTCTGTGAATGTGAGCGCATGTGTGAATTGTGAGTTGCACAGTGTGCAGTGTGTGGGTGTGTCCTTGCAGTTCAGGATGGCTCCTACTTAATATGTTTTGGCCATTGTGCGTCTGCAGGGTGTGTGACTGTCGGGAATGTGCCTGGTTTAATTAAGCATGTATGTGAGTTTCAGCAGTTCGTACTCACTGTGCGGACCTGCACACCCACACTGGTATCCTGTGTGTGTTTTGTCATGCATTGCTGTTGCATGCTTCTTGCGTGGGTCCTACTTTTGCTTGATGAGTGTGATGTCCGACTGTGAAGGTAATTATACACATATGTAGGACTGTGCTTTGGAGTGACCAGCCCGTCAGTGTTACTGTGATGATCTGTTGGGCCACGTCAGAGTCTGACAATAAAAGGCCCACGACCTGTAGTATTTCACTAGGGCCACTGTGGCGGCAGATCATATGCATTGACATCCAATGTCACTGGACTACATGTTCATCTCACGACTCTCGTGTACTTCACACACTCTCATCCTCTCTCATTCGTACTTGTCTTCTGAAAATAATTCTACAGAGTCACATATTTGCTTCGAGGCATGTATTTGGACTTACTTCCTCTGTGATGCAGTATAGTGGACACTACTGGCAGCAAAATGCATGTGGAGGATATACTTAGCATGATTACACATACGAAAGGGGGTACAGGTAGATGTAATTAGTTGTTGACTGTGGAATGGAGGCTTCAGGGTTACAACTGCCTTGCCCTTGCTATGCTAAAGTACATTTGCTAATTACTGATGGTCTCTGGGCTTTGACACAGACAGTATTCATTTAGCCTACCAGACAGCTTGACATCATAGGGACAGTTCATCTCAGTTCCATGGTACAGGTTTAGTACAATAGTGACTCCGACACACCGGCGTCAGGGGTGTCATCAGGGCATGTGCCTAACTGCAAGCAGCAGCGTCTCACCAGTTGTTGCTATGTGGTGGCTACTGAACATGACACTATAACTAGGCCCATGTTGTAGTGGGTTGCATTTGTTGTCCATACAAAAGTCCTGGCACGGATGTGCATACAAAGGTGAGGTGACAGTTCTCACGTACTGCAGCAGACAGATAAGTGTGCACTGACAGGTGCATGTGTCCAGATGCGCAGAATTCATATTATGGCATAGTTGTTCGTGCTGTATTGGCCATGTGGTTACTGTACACAAGTCTCATACCTCTGCCTCCCCCTGTTCATGCAGAGACACAGGATATGGTGAGGAACAGGGTGCATGTCCCGAAATTGTCAGATGTCATGGCAGTGGAGTTGATGGTAAGGTGTTAGTCGCAGATTATATGGTATAGTTCTTGTACAGCTAACTGCCCACTCCGTGCAAATGCCAAGCATGGGTACGGTGTTGAACATCAATGTTCAATTGGGGGTATTGAGTCGGGGACCCATGAATTGACAAGTTGATGTGTATGCGATACCTTCCAGCAGGGCATCCATCCCATTGATGGTAAACATGGATGTCATCCAATGAAGCGGATTGTGGGTAGCAACGTGTTCGTCATAGGTTGTCCCTTGTAGAATCCTGATGGGACATTTTGGATGACATTCGATGAAACTGTGTACCAGGAGACGTTGTGTGGAGGCACACTGGTCCCATTGCAGTGTGTCCCCGATTGCAGCCACAAACGCCATGCCCCCATACACTGAACAGATCCTGTCGTGGTCATCCAGGGGTGCAAACAAGTGTACCAAGTCCGCCTTTGGACATGCTGGGTTGGAGAGACATAAATCCACAGGCCAGTAGAACAGACACCTCCGACAGTAGAAGACGGAGATGACGCAGCTGAACATTGCAATGCGGTAAGTTACTCGGTAACTTACATTCAGCATTGCCAGATTTGTACAGCCCACTATCTGTAGCAAGCTGTCACTGTACAACTTGATCTGTCCGGCGTAGTTGAGGGTCACTGGTGCAACAGCCATATTGCTACAGGGTGATGTGATGGCGTGCTCCGGCTGCCTGAGCAGTCAGCAGAGTGCAGCCTCCAACGATGCTGGGAATTCTGGAATGGATGTACGGCGGCAGGACTTGGGGTATGGTTTGGGCGGAGGACACAGTCCCTCATCCCACATGCTTCTATGAATAGTCAAGGCCAGTGGTGTCTGTCTCTTTCCGGATTACTTGCATTTGGTCCACATGTAGGAGTGGTATTATTGTATTTTGTGGTGTTATCTTTCATTCATGTTGTGCGCTATCTGCCAGTGGACGTTTTACTCTGCATGGCTATGTTTTGCATCTTGTTGGTACAATGGCTCCATTCTCCTGCATGATTTTTTGCAATGTTATTTCGGAGTAGGAATGGAAAGCCATTCAGTGCTATCTGCTCTCCCGTGTGTGGGCGGGACACTCCGTTGGCGCTGTACATTGCGGCTTCTGTGTGGGTGTAGTCATTGGGCACACCTGTTCTCAGGCAGCAGGATTTTCCTATTTTGCACATTGCATGTGTTGTTGTTGCGAGCAGGATGGGATAGGTATTTCTTGTTGAGACTGGCGTGCCTTTTCCGGACATTGTCGAGATTCTGCGCTGTTATGTAGCAGCCGCCGTGTGCTTCTCCATGTTTTACACACAAGGGTGTGTCCTATTTTGCCATCACATTACTCCCCTGTTCGGGACACTTGTGTGACGTCAAGTTGACAACTGTGAGTTGTCGTTTGGGGACATGAGTGATGCAGGAAGGCCACGTGACATGTGCCTTCAGGGTGGTGCTGGTGTGTGGGGTGTGTAGTTGTGACCCTGTGGTGTTTGTGTGCAGCCCATGCATGGCGCTGTCGTTGGCCCCTGTGTTGTGCGCATGTGTACCTGCGTCATCGCCGCTACGCAGCGGTGCCGTGACGGGGACGTCACTTCCTGGTCCCGGGTAGTGGGTGCCCAGGATGTTGCGAGTTGTGTTATTTTGACAGGTGGGACATGTGTGGATACAGTGGTGGATGTGTCCTGTCCACACAGGGGTGCCTGGGGGGGGGCCATGTACAGTTTTTCCGCCCTTGCATTGTGTGCAATGTTTGCGTGCCCTTGTTGTGTGTCTGCCTACCTGCGTCGTCGTGGCGCGTTCACTCCTAGGTGGTGCATCAGGTAGAGCATGGGGATTGCCTGGAGTGCAGGGTTCATATCTGGGTGGGCCGCCTTTTCGGTCTCCGTACTGAACAGTAGGTTTTCCGCCTTGGTATCTCGTGCGGTGTCTCTTTGCCGATGAGGCTGTTTGGTTCTGGCATCGTAATTTCAACGCCGGGCGGTACGTCATTTCGTCGGACGGTGTGTGTCCATTGGCTCGCGCCGCTACGTAGACGGGCGCACTTTGATGGCGGGCGGCGTCGCGGGCTTACGGGCGGTGTTTGCCTGAGTTTTCACATCCTAATTTGGCGGCCGTGTGGGCCGTTGCTGGCGGACGGTAACTAGCGGTTTTTGCATCCGCCAGCACGGCGGTGCTGCTTCCGCCCGACATCGTAATGGGCCCCTTAATGTAGTAAAATGTTATTTAACATATAAATATTATACAACTATTTAACTAAAATTCTACAAATCTCATTTATTTTATTAGAAATTGTTACATTATTTTCCAGAATTGTAAAATTATAAAAATAAATATTAGAATATATATAATATTTATTGTTATAATTGCATAAAATAATAAATATGAAAAAACAATGTATAGAAAATTGTTATAAATGTTTTTCATGTATTATGAAAATAAATCTTTGTTTAAAAATTATATTAATTTTTAAAAAAAATGTAATAATTATTAATATTAATATTTTTAACATTAATATTATTAATAAAAAATTCCCATATGTATGTAACAAAATATAAAAATGTTAACATTTATATTATATAAAAACTGTTTAAACTTTCTTTGTATAAATATATCCAATACCTATTATTGCATAAAATATAATTTGTACCCAAAAATTATAATGTTTTGTGAATAATTAATCTGTATTAAAAAATGTACAAACTATTGTAAATGTACATACCATATTTTCTGAAATATATGCACAAATATGTTTCTATTTAATTATAATGTTATAAAATATTTTACTGCATTATCCTACTCAAATTAACAAATAAAAAATATATTATAACTTCTACAATAAAAATGTTGTGGTGTTATAATTATTTTTCTTTTTCTTATATTAATTATGTTTTACATATACAAAGTACACTTTATTCCTCACAAATATTATAATAAATAAATATTTTCAATTTATAAGCTACTATTTACAATTTTTAAAATAAAAAACTATCTTATATTTTATTTTCCATTAATAAATTTAACTATATTAATAAACATATTATTATTTATACTTAAACTTTATTTATGTCCTACACTATACTTAATTAATAAACTATTACCACTCCAGTCTACAATAAATAAATATAGGTGCTGTACACTAAACATATTTAATTTACTATTCCCACTGCAATATAAAATAAATTATGGTAGGTGCTGGACACTAAACATTATTAATGTACTATTCCCACTCCAGTCTAAAATAAATTGGGGTAGGTGCTGGACACTAAACATAATTAATTTACTATTCCCACTCCAGTCTAAAATAAATTGGGGTAGGTGCTGGACACTAAACATAATTAATTTGCTATTCCCACTCCAGTCTAAAATAAATTGAGGTAGGTGCTGGACACTAAACATAATTAATTTGCTATTCCCACTCCAGTCTAAAATAAATTGGGGTAGGTGCTGGACACTAAACATAATTAATTTACTATTCCCACTCCAGTCTAAATAAATTGAGGTAGGTGCTGGACCCTAAACATAATTAATTTACTATTCCCACTCCAGTCTAAAATAAATTAGGGTAGGTGCTGGACACTAAACATAATTAATTTACTATTCCCACTCCAATGTAAAATAAATTAGGGTAGGTGCTGGACACTAAACATAATTAATTTACTATTCCCACTCCAGTCTAAAATAAATTGAGGTAGGTGCTGGACACTAAACATAATTAATTTACTATTCCCACTCCAGTCTAAAATAAATTGAGGTAGGTGCTGGACACTAAACATAATTAATTAACTATTCCCACTCCAGTCTAAAAATAATTGGGGTAGGTGCTGGACACTAAACATAATTAATTTACAATTCCCACTCCAGTCTAAAATAAATTGGGGTAGATGCTGGACACTAAACATAATTAATTTACTATTCCCACTCCAGTCTAAAATAAATTAAGGTAGGTGCTGGACACTAAACATAATTAATTAACTATTCCCACTACAATATAAACTAAATAACAATAGGTGATGGACACTAAACATTATCAATTTACTCCCCCAAATAAAATTTTCTATTTTCAAAATGTGTTTCCTAAATTAAATATTTAAAATTTGCAATATAATTAAAATATATAGACTATTTTATAAACCACTAACACCCTTATACAATATAAACTAAACATTACACTCATAAAAATAAAATTCGTAAATTTATTTTTGTTTCCTACATTAAAATTTTAAAATTTGCAATATAATTAAAATATATAGACTATTTTATAAAACACTAACACCCTTATACAATATAAACTAAACATTAAACTCATAAAATTAAATTTCTAATTTCAAATTTTAATTTCAATATTAAGGGGTCGATTACGATGGCGGTCGGAAAAACATACCGACCGCCATGGTAGCGGCAAAAAACCGCCCGCATGGCCACCGGGAAAAACGCCGCACACATTACGATGAACCGCCACAATAATCCGTCCGCGGCGGCGGGAGACAACGAAAAACCGCCCGCACACGCCGGACCAGCTCAAAATCCGACCGCAACGGCCGGATACTCAGCGGAAAAGCCAAGAACCGCCGCCATGCACACGGAGTAACCGCCCGTGACATTATGACATCCCCGCTACCACCATGGTACCCACCTATGAATCCGACCGCATCGTGCGCGAACAGTGACGAATCCGATAGGCGGCGGAAGGGCCGCAGCATAGCCACCGCTGCCGAGGAACCGCTGCGGAGGAACCGCAAAAAAAATGGCGGACGTTGAAAAAAAAAGAAAAAAACAAAACAATGCACACACTGAAGTAGACCTGTCCCAACACAAACCAAAAGTGCCCAATGACAACAGCCCCAGAAATTCAAAATAACCAATCACAGGACAACACACACAACACACCTGACAGCAACATACCAGCTTGCCACACCCCCATAGCCGAGCATAAAACCAGCCCCTCCCTGACCACAATCCTTTGCTACACTCCACAACTGAAGGTCCCAACCCCAGAGAACAAAGGAGAGGCAAACCTGCACACAGCACCACCACAACACACACACCACCTACACCACCCACAACACCCACAACACCCACACAACTGCACCACAGAACATCTGCACAGCACACACCATGGCACCACACAAAATGCCAAAATTCACTGATGCAGAGCTTGCAGTCATGGTAGATGAGATAATAAGAGTTGAACCACAACTCTATGGCAACATGGTCCAACACACCCCATTAGCCACAAGAACCCAAATGTGGGTGAGGATAGTCAATAAGGTCAATGCAGTAGGGACCACCCCCGCAACAAGCAGGAAATACAGAAGCGGTGGCATGACCTGAAGACCGTGGTGAAGAGGAAGAGGGCCAAGAACCGTCAGCTGGCTGACGGGACTGGTGGAGGCACTCCCATCCCACCCAAACCATACAGTCCGTGGGAGGAGAAGGTCCTTGGAATCCTACATCCAGAGAGTCTTGAAGGAATCCGCGGGGGACTGGAAGCTGGTAAGTACAAACCAATGTATAACATCACATTGCCATGTACCGTCTTGCACAAATTCAAACCTACAACCCCTAGGCCAAAGGACATTCGTCTGACCCACAATACCCAAAACAGGTCACACAGATGTAAGCACCACTCAACCTGAAAAAGCACAAAGCTAAACAAAACCAACTGGGATGCATGTGTACAGACAAAAAGCACTACAACACACACCAGGCCCCCATCTCCCACCCCTCAGCAGGATGGAGCACCACACCCATTGACAGGATGCAGACAGCTCAGCGTACGTAACTGTGACAGAAACAGAACTGTGACTCTCAACAAATATGTCCAAGAAAACGGGCCTCTGACATGCATCACCCAGACTTCCCTCTGTAGCGTACATGGGTGCTGATCATGAAGGACCATGGGAAAACCAAACTAGCATGGTCTGCTGTATAAAGAAATACAAGCACAGGACATGTCAACGGTATGCATGTGATGACAATGGCTAGTCCATGCACACAGGTAATGTCTGCCAGGCAGAGTGATCAGCAAAGATGCTGAACATCAACTTGTAGTCATGTCAGATGACAACTTCACATTGAAATCACCAATACTAGACGTGTGGCATGCTAACCAATCACAGGTCACACCATTGTGAAATGATGAATGTAACTCCACTTCATGGCATGAGGCACATCACTGTGCAGACATACAATGTGTGAAAAAGGCAACTGTGTGTAGCATAACATGTAAATAAGAGACATCAAACACAGCAACCCTGAGGTGTGTAAGGCAATTACCATCTACTTCCTGTCCCACAGGTGACCAACAACTGACTGCAGAGGACGACAACCTCAACCAGCACAGCCAGTCACCAGCTCCCGAACATCTCCCCTCGGATGCAGACTCCCTGGATAATGAGGAGGAGGAGGACCAACCCGGACCATCTGGTGTGGCAGGGCGGAATGTGTCCCAGGACCCCACAGCCCCACCACCCTCAGCAACAACATCAACGCAGAGCCCTGCTGCAACGACCTGTGCCACCACCACCACCTCCACCACCACTACCACTACCACTGCTGCCTGCAGCACTCGCCCTGCTCCACAGGCCAACCAGATCACAACATCTGCGGAGGCACGGGAGAGTAGGCCGGTGCCCACAGGAGGGAGGCAACAGGGCCGTGACAGCAGGCCAGGTGTGAGGACAAGGCTGACCCAAAGGGAAGAAGACCCTGCCACAGAATCACTGGCACACATTCACAGAGTTGTGGGGGCCTATGAACACGCCCAGGGACAGTTGAGGCAGGCTCAGCAGGATGCCCGTGAGCAACAACAGATGCTGCGCTCAATTGACAACCGCATGGGCCAACTCGTGGCCTGCATGGGCCAAATCAGGGACCTCCTGGGCCAGCTAGTGGAGGTCCTCAGGGACAGGCATGCGGCACCGCCAACAACGACAGCTCCCTCCGTTGTGCCGCAGGATGACAGACCCCCACCCTCCCCTGCGTCCAGCGAGCATGGGGACTCATCAGACACCACTGGCCATGCACCTGTGTCCCCCTGCCAAAAGAGCAAGGGGCCGCCCGAAAAAATCATTGGGAGCATCCCGTGGCAAAGCACCTGGCAAAAGCCAGTCAAGTAGCCAGCCATGATGGCACCCCTCTTCACCCTGCTGTGTACCCTGCAGACTGTCCCCACACACAATGGCGTGGGAATGGCAAATGACTGTTGGTCTGTGTTGCCATACTGATCTAGTGTATACTCTATTGTCTCATCTACCATCACTGACAAATCTGTTATTCACCATTCACAAATCTGTCAATATCCACATCTACATCACATGTATCCACTGTAAATAAACACTAATAACGCACCAATTTAGTTGTCACTGTTCCATGTTCATCACAGTATGTTAACTCACACCCATGATTACAATGTCACAGGAGCAGGGATACTCCGCAGGCAAGTAGAGGCTGAAGGGACCTAGGAAAACACAACAGAACATCAGTTGCTACTCAGGTGGTGGACTAACAACCATCACACAACACAGCACATCAAGGTACGACAATCTGCACATGTCACAAGGAGCAACTGTACCAACATAGACATCACGTAGCTCTGTCAAAAGATCCCTTGCCATACACACCTGCAGCCAGCACTGACTCAGCAACATGCTGTAGTCACAAAACTCACATACACATATTCACCAAGCACAACATCATCAGACAACAGCCAGTATTGACATTGCCACTGACCATCAAGTGAAGTAGTTGTTGATGAGCTGCTGACGCTGTCCAACACCTTCCTCCTCTCCACTATCCTCGTCACTTGACGTTTGGGTGTTTGCAGGTGGGGGCTGTGGCTGGTCATCATCATCCTGGATTAAGGGGATCCCCTTCCGCACGGCCAGGTTGTGTAGCATGCAGCATGCTACCACTATCTGACACACCTTGACGGGTGAGTACTGCAGAGCCCCTCCGGTCTTGTCGAGGCATCGAAAACGCGATTTCAGGAGTCCAAATGTTCGCTCAATGACCCGACGTGTCCTCCCATGGGCATTGTTGTAGCGCACTTCAGCTGGTGTCCTGGGATTGCGAAGTGGACTCAGCAACCAAGGTCCGTTGGGATATGCAGAGTCACCTAAGTGTGAAAGACACATACAGATTGAGTGTCTGACATGTGTCCGAGGACAGCATGGCACACAAACAGCACACGACTCGACCCTTTGTACTCACCCACAATCCATGCCCGCTCCGGCGCCAGATTGGCCATCAGCTGTGGTAAAATGCTGTTGCGCATTATGTGTGAATCGTGGGCTGAACCTGGAAACTTTGCACAGACGTGTGAGATGACCATATCTGCCTGGCACACCACCTGCACATTGATGGAATGATAATGTTTCCTATTTCGGTAAATATGCTCCCGTGCTTGGGGTGGAATCAGGGAAACATGTGTGCCATCTATTGCACCAACTACATTAGGAACGTGTCCAAGTGCATAAAATTCGCCCTTCACATCCGCCAACTCATGACGCCTGGGGAAATGTATGAATTGGTCCCTGTGTTGCATCATAGCCAACAGGACATCACGTAGCACCATGCTGAATGTTGGTTGGGACATCCCCTGCAATGCCCACAGTTTGCTGGAAGGATCCCATAGCCACGAAATGTAGGAATGCCATCACCTTTGCCGTTGGCGTGAGTGCTGTTGGGTATGTCCTGCGTGGAAGCAGGTGTGGCTCCAATAGTGCACAAAGTTCCAGGAGGTTTGTCCGATCCAGACGGAATCGCCTTATGATGTCGGTATCCTCCATGTTAGCCAGCAGGGTGAAGGTACGAAACACATTAGGTCGCCTCCTAGGTGAGATGAAAGGGGACACGTCATAGCAACATAAATTAGGATGTGCACAAATTCATAAAGTCTGTCCTGTCACGGCGCTAACATTGACTGTCATCCCTGAAAGCACACAGTGCAATTCAGTGTTGCCCCACATGAGACAGATTAATTGTACAACTGTCATGGATGTGCACAGTCAGTAGACACAATACGAACACTGTCTATGTGAATGCCAAGAGTCACATATCGAGCTGAGGTGGACTCAGCCTTGGGTGTACATGACACAGGACATGTGTGAAGCAGAGACAATGCTGGCTTCCACGTTAATGCTGTACCTGCCACACCTCCTTGGCCAATAATTGCAGGGGACACATCAACAACACAATGTGGATAGATCATTGGGATTGTCTTTGTACTCAGTGCCACTTCGAACACACTCAAATTCAATGACATTCACATCCCAAACCCATACATGTGCCAATGTCATCAGTACACAGGCCATATCTGCTGCTGACTTGAATACAAAGTCGGACAGTGACAGATGATGTCACGCCTGTGCAGAGTATGTGTACCACTGTAACAGGCCACCATTACCCCACTGCCCAATACTCTCTACAAGCACACAGATAGCCAATGTGGCACACATTAACAATAGATGAGGGACGTGATCAGCAGGGCCTGTATGCACCCTTAATCTTCCCCCATTTTGGACATTTACATGCAGCATCAAGGAGGGACTGCCCAAGGACACATGTGCACCACAACACATACCATGGTGATACACATCCAGCTGTTTCAAGACACAACAGTGCCACAACACAAACATACAACACTACATGGACAATGCCAAGCCAGTATGCCAACAAGTCTATGCATGAACAGACTGTATGCATTACATATGGACAACTGGCTCAGACACCTGACAACAGTGGATGTAATTTTACACCACATGTCCCAAGGGACATGCATCCTGACCCTCATTCCACACAGGCTGTCAGGCCCAACACAGCATACAATCAATATCACACATCTAACAAACATGCTGGCTGTGCATGAGTAGTGGGACACTGGTACCTCACATTGACCAAATGTCGGAGTTGGATGAGTGTCACAGGCACAACAGTCAAGGTACATCTCACCTGTCTTGGGTGCCCACACCATCATGATACACCAGCAGATGTGATCCACCCACACAGTGCTGGAATAGATGGTGAGCAAGGATGGCTAGCACCCCATAGCATGCACATACACTAGTGTTGGTGGCAACACACTGCACACGTGTGCCACTTGTGCTGACCATCCAACATTGCAGACAATTCCCGCTAATCAGTGCACACACATTGCACGGGCAAAACTGGACACCCATAGCCTGTGGACAAATGTTGCATACTATATTCCATACAGTTAGCACAATCCACAACCGTGCATGCAGTCCATCTGCCAACGCAACATTCCTGATGTGAACAATGGACATGCACTGGTGGCAGGTGAGTAGCACCGGAACACAGCACAACACTCAAAAACATAGTGTAGCTAAGCACCATTGTTGAAATGTACATGTCACTGATTCACATACAACAGTCCAAACAACATGAGCACAGACCTGACACTACCACATAGGTCCCTGTGGTTACAGGTGGCAGACATGTAGCAAAGACATCTGCTCTGGCCGTCTACCCAAGTGACAAACAATAATAATGCAATGGATGCCAGGTGTGGTGCTGAAGTACTCATCATCCTTTAGCAGGTCGAGCCCCCCCCTGTACATGTGGACATACACTGCAGGAGTTGCCAGTGTGTACAAAGACATAACATGCGGCATGTAATTGGTCTTAGCAATAACACAACAGGGTGACATCTGTTTCCAATGATGACAGTCATGCTGAATGAATGAGTTCATCTGGGTTTTCAGTGTAACACATGGGCTCAGGTGTGAGATAGTGGTCAGCATGGGTGGCAGATACGACATTGTGTGTAAATATTGATCGACATAATGGAGTACAGTGTTCCATTTGGTGTGAGATGTTACACAGTGGCTGACATTTGTGACAGGAGACCATATCAATGTTATCCAGTGCCATGTGCCACTGTAGGTATCCACTGTGTGTAGCACAGTAATGACCATTGATCCACACACAACAAGAACTGTCCGTAGGTGCCTTAAACGTGCCCCATAAACATAATGACACACAGAGTGTACGATGTGGTGCTGCATATTCCCCATGGCGGACGCACATACTGTCCGTGAATTGGGTGGCGGAGCATGCCAACCACCATTTGTACCTGTGTCGATGCCCACCACTGACGCAAGTGTGTCATGTGCTGCACATGACACATTGGTGTTAGTGATGGCCCTCCACATAGCTGCAGATGGCGTTTGTCATGCTCCACCAGCCAGATCCCGGTCACCCATGTCACTCTATGGCAATCAAACAGCGGTAGCGCCGGCCAGGACCCCACGGTGTGTCACCGCCATGAACCATGCCCTTGCAGCCAATGGGGACCGCTATCGCGGTGGCATGATGCAGATTCAAAAATCGCGGTAGGCGTGCTCCGCCCCCAGCGGATGCGGAGTTAGGATGCATTTGTAAGATGCACCACCGCGGTAGCGCCGGCCAGGACCCCGCGGTGTGTCATTGCCATGAACCATGCCCTTGCAGCCAATGGGGACCGCTATCGCGGTGGCATGATGCAGATTCAAAAATCGCGGTAGGCGTGCTCCGCCCCCAGCGGATGCGGAGATAGGATGCATTTGTAAGATGCACCACCGCGGTAGCGCCGGCCAGGACCCCGCGGTGTGTCACCGCCATGAACCATGCCCTTGCAGCCAATGGGGACCGCTATCGCGGTGGCATGATGCAGATTCAAAAATCGCGGTAGGCGTGCTCCGCCCCCAGCGGATGCGGAGATAGGATGCATTTGTAAGATGCACGACCGCGGTAGCGCCGGCCAGGACCCCGCGGTGTGTCACCGCCATGAACCATGCCCTTGCAGCCAATGGGGACCGCTATCGCGGTGGCATGATGCAGATTCAAAAATCGCGGTAGGCGTGCTCCGCCCCGCGGAGGCGGTCATTGGATGCTTTTGAAGAAGGCTGACCTGGAACACCAATGGCAGAAGACTATGACCACTGAAACGAGTCCAGGGCCCTATATATGTGTGGAAGGGAGCACCACATTTCCACTGCTCACAGAGCCTGCTGCCTGGGACCCCTCACCTGCTGCTGCCTCCAGGGACTGCTGCCTGAGACCCCTCACCTGCTGCTGCCTCCAGGGACTGCTGCCTGAGACCCCTCACCTGCTGCTGCCTCCAGGGACTGCTGCCTGAGACCCCTCACCTGCTGCTGCCTCCAGGGACTGCTGCCTGAGACCCCTCACCTGCTGCTGCCTCCAGGGACTGCTGCCTGAGACCCCTCACCTGCTGCTGCCTCCAGGGACTGCTGCCTGAGACCCCTCACCTGCTGCTGCCTCCAGGGACTGCTGCCTGAGACCCCTCACCTGCTACTGCCTCCAGGGACTGCTGCCTGGGACCCCTCACCTGCTGCTGCCTCCAGGGACTGCTGCCTGGGACCCCTCACCGCCCACTGCCGCCGCTGACGTCTCATGTCCACAGTGATGGCTAGGACGGAGAAGATCCGTGCCAGTCCATTTACAAGCGAGGAGCTGGATGTCCTGGTGGACGAGGTGCTGACACAGTACCCACGGCTATATGGTGGCCCAAATGTTGTGGTAAGTCTCCAACAGTGGGGGTGTGAGTGCAAGGGGGCACACATGTAGTCGATCAGATGGTGTATGTGCCTGACAGTGTGGGGTTGTGTAATGCACTGGCTGACATGCTGTTTCCTAGTTGTTAAGGGGTGTATGCAACCCACACATTCAATGCATGGACATGAAGGGTGGATGGACATGTGTTGTGTACACCTCCATATGGTGTGACAGCTATCTGGTGATGCATGTTTCTGGACAGTTATTGTTCATGTGACTGTTTGTGTGGGTCCTCGTTGTCCATCTCTGTGTGATTCTACCTGGCATGGACTGTCCACGCCCAATGTGACAAGGACACATCACTGACTGTACAGAGTGTGATAGGTGTGTGGTTCGCAAGAGTGTACATCAATGACCCATATCTGCCGTGTGGAGATGAGTCCGTGTCATGCCACTGTTCAGCGAGAGAGGTTTTACCATGAGAGTGTGTCACTGATGTTTTCCCCCTCTTGTCTCCCACACCTGCAGCTCAAGGTACACCAGCGTAAGGCCGTGTGGAGGTCCATTGCAAGCAAGGTGCGGGCTCTGGGAGTGTCGAACCGCCGGCGCACCCACTGCCACAAGAGGTGGGACGACATATCACGACTGGCAAAGAACGTTGCCGAGATGACACTGGGGATACTCCCTCGCAGTGGCAGGTTGTCACGACGCAGCTTGACACCACTGATGTGCCGCATCTTGGCTGTGACACAGCCTGAGCTGGACACACGTTTGAAGGAGCATCAACAGCAAGCTAGGGGTGAGTATTCTGTGAAGGTTGATTTTGTCTGTGAGTGGCTGCATGTGTACCATGCCTGTACCTGCGCTGGTGTACATGATGTGGTTACTGTGATGCAGTGGGTTGTAAGTGGCCCCTGTGCTGGGTGTGGCAGTCACGGATATTACATACATGCACTTACTGATGTTTTTCCAATCCTGGGAATTTCAATGGCATTGTGGGTGGTGTGCTGCAGGCCTGGTCCATTGGTGTTAGTGTTTGTACGCCCCAACATGCATGATGTTGTGCTGTCTGCCCATCACATGGCTCAGCTGTGCCGTGTTTAGATGTTTGTACGCACTGTTTGAGGTAGTGATGTGTGTCTGCATGGTGAGATTGCACGGGGTGGCCTGCAACATGTAGACTTTGTCATCCTCAGTGTTGCTTTGCTTGAATATGTTTGTCCTGTTGCTGTCACTTTGCTGACCCTACATGTCTCTCTGTTATGCAGCATCTCCCGTGGGCACGGAGGGACAGGGGACGGACACCAGTGGTGGTGAAACAAGCACAACAGCTGCACAGGATCCCAGTGACACAGATGTGACCAGCGCCTCGGAGGGGGATAGGAGTATGCTGGAGGAATCACAGCCCGAGACGCAAAGTTCAACATCATCTGATGACGGCGGTGGTGCAGACATCTTGGAGGACACAGGGAACGGAGAGTCTGCTACATCTTCCAGCACACAGCGTGCAGTGCTCACCCTCCCAGCCACTTCCTCTGTTGCTGCCCGTGTTCGCACCACAAAGAGGGGAAGGGTGTCCTTCATTCCAGGCACCGCTGCCCCTGCCCCTGTGCCCCTGCTGCCATCAGTGCAGAGTGTGTGGACCTTATGCGCCAGCTGTGTGTGGGGCAGACAGGGCTCCTCAATGCATTGTCAGACTACGACCGCAAATTGGCACAGGTGTTAGCTTTCATGGAGGGCATCCATTCAGACGTGGGTGGGCTGCACCGCACTGTCCAGACAATGTCCTCCACAATGGCGGCTGCACTTCAACTGGCTCAATCTCGTAGTCCAATTCCAGTCCCTTTGTCCACCCCCATGCCAGTGGCGACGTCTGACGACGGTGACCACGCTTCACACACCTCAACCTCACGATACTGCACACGTAGCACACAGCAGCAGCAGCCCAAGCGGTCAAGGTCACAGACACCTTCCCCTACAAAGAGAAAAACAACCCCAGAGCGCAAAGGGAAGAGCCCGTCAGGCGTTGCAAAGGCACATGATTCAAGGAGGAAGTACTCAGGGTCACAAGCCTCAGAGCAATCCCGGCCACAGACTCTGTGGTCCCAAAAACGTCTCGCAAAGGCATGCAGACACTTTCCATGCCCACTGTGAAGGTGGGGCCTGGCAAGGCTACACATAGTAAGGTATCCAAGGCTGTTTCACCAACTACCTCTACTCCCATTCCAAGTCCAGTGAAGCAGGGACAGGAGGGCACTGTAGGGGGCACACAGGGTAAAGAGGGGATGGAGGGGCAGAGGCAATGCCAGGCTAAGCGTCCTTCTGTATCCAGCACATCCCCAAAGGGAGGTCCAGCGTGTGCACCTGCGGCAGCCTTGGTGCTGAGTGTGCCGTTTGTGTCCACACCACTTCCCATTGATACGAAGACAGGCAAGCCATTTAGAATCCCCAAGAAGTGGAAAGGCACCCCTCCACTGTCTCCCTCCCACACTGTGTCCCACGTCGGCCTGAGTCCACCTCCACGTGCCACTACACCACCTGGTCCAAGCAGCCCTCCAGCGTCCAAGGCCACTGATAGCTCTTCCTCAGCTGGGCGTCTCACTCCCCAGTCAAGTGGTCCAACTGTGCCCAACACACAGTCAGCTCCCAGTCAGACTGACAGCCAGCTCTGAATGTTGATCAATGTCACAGACCTGTCTCTCCCACACCGGTACCTGTGCTGCCCATCGTGTCACACCAGACTGTGTTGCTGACCATGGCGGAGTTTGGTGACACACATTCCCTGTGCAGCTTCTCATTGTCTCTGTCTGCACCTTGGACTGGCCACTGGCCTTGCAGTTTGCCCCCTGCCTGTGCAGCTTCTCATTGACTCTGTCAGCACCTTGGACTGGCCACTGGCCTTGCAGTTTGCCCCCTGCCTGTGCAGCTTCTCATTGTCTCTGTCTGCACCTTGGACTGGCCACTGGCCTTGCAGTTTGCCCCCTGCCTGTGCAGCTTCTCATTGTCTCTGTCTGCACCTTGGACTGGCCACTGGCCTTGCAGTTTGCCCCCTGCCTGTGCAGCTTCTCATTGACTCTGTCAGCACCTTGGACTGGCCACTGGCCTTGCAGTTTGCCCCCTGCCTGTGCAGCTTCTCATTGTCTCTGTCTGCACCTTGGACTGGCCACTGGCCTTGCAGTTTGCCCCTGCCTGTGCAGCTTCTCATTGTCTCTGTCTGCACCTTGGACTGGCCACTGGCCTTGCAGTTTGTCCCCTGCCTGTGCAGCTTCTCATTGACTCTGTCAGCACCTTGGACTGGCCACTGGCCTTGCAGTTTGCCCCCTGCCTGTGCAGCTTCTCATTGACTCTGTCAGCACCTTGGACTGGCCACTGGCCTTGCAGTTTGCCCCCTGCCTGTGCAGCTTCTCATTGTCTCTGTCTGCACCTTGGACTGGCCACTGGCCTTGCAGTTTGCCCCCTGCCTGTGCAGCTTCTCATTGTCTCTGTCTGCACCTTGGACTGGCCACTGGCCTTGCAGTTTGCCCCCTGCCTGTGCAGCTTCTCATTGACTCTGTCAGCACCTTGGACTGGCCACTGGCCTTGCAGTTTGCCCCCTGCCTGTGCAGCTTCTCATTGTCTCTGTCTGCACCTTGGACTGGCCACTGGCCTTGCAGTTTGCCCCCTGCCTGTGCAGCTTCTCATTGGCTCTGTCAGCACCTTGGACTGGCCACTGGCCTTGCAGTTTGCCCCCTGCCTGTGCAGCTTCTCATTGTCTCTGTCTGCACCTTGGACTGGCCACTGGCCTTGCAGTTTGCCCCCTGCCTGTGCAGCTTCTCATTGTCTCTGTCTGCACCTTGGACTGGCCACTGGCCTTGCAGTTTGCCCCCTGCCTGTGCAGCTTCTCATGTTCAGGCTCTGCATCTTGTGCCTTGGTCCTGTCTGATATTGTTTCCTATCAGTGCTATTTGTGAATAAAAACAGTTGCTCATGTTGTCAGTTGTGTCATTGTCCTTACTGAATAAGGCTTTTCCTGTATGTCTCACATTTACTGTGCCACATGCTCTGTGTGCCACTTCAACTGTGCCACTGGCTTGTTTGACTTATGATTTATTTTACAGGGGTGACGGGGACTTCAGTTCTTCATGACTCGGATACTTGTGGGCTCATTGATGTTGTTTTCGGTGACATACCAGACTCATGTTCCTTCCTTGTTGCTGTTGGCTATGTGTTACTGCATCCTGGTATGTGGGCACTGCAAACACATAGAGGGGTCATATACACGGGATTGCAGGCAGGCTGACCAGGCTCAACATGTATGTGCGTTCTTGCTTTCATGTATGCCTAGCAGTGTAGATGTGTAGTCATGTTGTGATGGGCAGTCATCCTAGTCACAACGGTTACTTACATGGTGTGCATTTGGGTGGTCAAGGGTTGTACGGTGTGTTGGTTGTGGCTTTGTCGTGTGTGTTGATGTGTGTGTTACTGGCATGTGACTCATGGCTGTGTGGGACTGTTGTGTGTTTGTGTGCACACACTGCTTGTTGTGCATTCAGTGCTGTGGGTGTATGTTGCCTTGTGCTGTCCTAGTGTACATCCCCTGATGTACTGCTGTGTTTGCTATGTGTTTTGTGGTGTTGTGCATCTGTTGTGTGTTTGATGTGTCTGTGTTGTTCTGTGATGGTGCACTTCTTGTCTGTGTTGTGGTATGTAGCCCATGCATTTTTCCTGACTGATGAGGTGGTGCACTCCTGTTGTGTGTGTGCTCCCATTGCCTTCCCCTAGTTTGGCTGCACAGGTGCTGTGTGTTATTTTTGTGGTTCTGTATGTGTTTCTGTTTTGAATTGTGTTTGCCATTTTTGTTTTGGTGCAGACGTTGGTACTGAAATCCCTGTGTGTGTGTGATGTTTGTGGATGCCCCCAGGGGTTTGATTGTTTGTCTGTGTCTTGTCTGGACATTATGTAGGCCCTTCTGTGTGTCTGGCATTGGGATTGTGTGCTGCAGATATGAGGGGGTATGTTTGGGGACTCCTACTTGTGTTTGGCAGTCATTGAGTGTGCCAATGTGCCCTGTGTGATACTCATGTGTACTTGCTGTTCACTGTTTGACTTGAGGTCCTTCCTTTCATCCCTGTCCCTATACATGGGTTACCTTGCTGTCTCCCTGAGTTGTTGCACTGAGGTGACTGTTGTTTGACTTCACTCACTGTGCCAGCCATGTGCTTGGATGGGGTGTGGATGTTGTTCTGGGTTCCTTGTCCTGCATGTGTCTGTTCACCTGGTTGTTGGTTGTCTCCTTGCCCTCCCATTTGTGTGCACATCATTTTTGCTTTCCTCTATGTTGTGCTCCATTGCTGGTGGCATGTAGTCTGTGTATGTGGCTGTGTGTCGGTGTGGGGTATGTCTGTGTGAGTTGGCAGGGTGTGTGTCCAGTAGTCTGTATGTTCCTTGTGTGTATGTTCATTTTGTGCTTGTATTCTGCTTTCTTGCCATGTATGTGGTGGTGTGGTGTGTGTGTGTGTTGCCCTGGGCCTGTGCCTCTGTGCTGTGTGTTGATCTACACCAAATGCTGCTGTGTCTGTCTCCCTAGGTGTTAGTTGTGTGCTGCTGGGTGTGGATTTAGCTCGCTTGGTGTTGGACATGGGGGTGCACAGGGGGATTGGCATGTTTCTTGCTGTGTGCGGCGGAGCTGTGGGTGGTGGGTGGTGGTGGTGGCCTGTGGTCTTTCTGGCCTGTCCGTTGCTGTACATGCATTCTGCTTTGTGCGATGGATTTCCTGCATGCTCACCGCTGCGGTGTCGTCAACAACACATTACATTATGTTCGCGGTACTTTTGGTGGGCTTGATGTAGGGTGTGAATTGGTGCCAGCTGAGACATGTGTGGGTACACTGATGGATGTGTTCCTGTCCACACCAGTGTGTCTGGTGTGGCCAGGTGCCCTGTTTCAGCCCGTGGAATTTGTGTTCTGTTTTGTGTTGTATTGTGTTTTGTTTACGTACCTGCGGCGGCGTCCGCGGCGGGCGATGTTGGCCTGGTGATGTATCACGTACAGCACCGGGAGGACGTGTAGTGCTGGATCCATGGCGTTCGGCTCCGGGTGGAGGGCTCAGAAGTCTCGCTTCACGCTCCGCTGTCGAGATTCCGCCGTGTCTGGAAGGGCGGTTTCTCCCTGCGGTTCGACGGGTTGTTTGGCGCATCGTAATTTGTTGAGCGGACGGGACGTCATTCCGCACGGCGGTGAGTCTCCATTGGCTCCCACCGGCGCGGTGGCGGGCGCAATTTCATGGCGGTCGGCGTTGCACCGCGGAGGTCGGGAAATGGGGCATATTTGCCCTTCATAATATGGCGGCCGTGAGGACCGCTGCTGGCGGGCGGTAAAAGGCATTTTTCTGCACCGCCGGCACCGCGGTACTACCACCGACCGCCATCGTAATCGGCCCCTAAAAAATTTGTAATATTAAAATGTATAAATGTTTTCAATTTTTTTTTTTTTTTTAAACTACCAACATCATACATTATAAACACATCATCACGCTCATAAAAAAAATGCAATATATATTTTCGACATATTTAAATTTTTAAATTTCCAAATTTTTAAAATATTGACAAAACACTACCCACCCTTATCTCATAAAATACAATACTCCCACATCAAAACTTAAAAAATTAAATTTAAAATTCTAATTTAAATTTAATTTAAAATAAATTTAAATTTTATTTAATTTAGATTTTTTTTTTTAAAACACTACCCACCCCCTATAAACCCAACATCCCACTCCTAAAATTCAGTTTCAAAATTTAAATTATTTAATTATAAAAAAATTCTACAATTTTAAAAATAATTATATAATATTTAATTTAAAATATATGGGGCCCATTACGATGTCGGGCGGAAGCACAACCGCCGTGCTGGCGGATGCAAAAAGCACCAGTTACCGCCGGCACGCAGCAGTCCACACGCCCGCCCAATTACGATGCGAAAAGTAGGCCAAACACCGCCGGCAAGCCAGCAACACCGTCCGCCATCAAAGTGCGCCCGCACACGTAGCGGCGCAGCACAACTGACACACACCGTCCGACGAAACACGTCCCGCCCGGCGCATAAATTACGATGCCGCAAACAAACGGCTCCCACGGCAAAGAGACACCGCACGTGAAAGAGAGGCGGAAACACGGACGCAGAGCACGGACAACGAAGAAGCGGCACCCCGGGCATGAATCCAGCACTGCAGGCCCTTCCCATGCTTCTGCTGATGCACCACCAAGGACGCAACGTACCGCGGAGACGCAGGTAGGCACACACACAACAAGTGCACGCAAACAGCGCACACAGTGCAAGGGCGGAAAAAGCGGACAACCCCCCACCAGCGCGTGCACACTACACATCCACCATTGCATCCACATATGACACACAGGCCAAATCGTAACATCGCAGAACACATGTGTACACACCACCTGGGACTAGGAACCAACCACCCCGTCACGGCCCCAAAGCGCCGATGACGCCGCCACACATGCGCACAACGCAGAGGCCAACCGCAGCGCCATGCATGCGTCGCACACAGACACAGGGACACAACCAAGCAGCACACACATCAGCCCCACCCCGAACGCACATGACACGTGACAGGCCGGCCACAGACATGTCCCCAACGCCCAATTCACGGACAACACCCAACGCCACACAACCGACGCACACATGTCAGTGAAGTCACGCAACAGCAGGACACACCCCAGTGTAACAAACATGGCGAAGCACACAGCGGCGGCAACACCAACTAGGAGAAGCAGGGCCCCTTCGGGAAGAGGAACGCCAGTACCACACTGAAAAACCCATACCACCCTGCACATATGAACAAGCCACATGAAACGGAACACCAAAGAGCCCGGGGACCGACAACAGGTGGCCCAAGAATTACATCCACACACAAGGCCCAACGCAGAGCGGAAAGGCAGCCTGCCGCCCACACAAGGGAGAGCAGACAGCACTGAATGACCTTCCATTCCAACACCGAAACCACAGCCCTACGACAGAAGCCGGTGAATACAGCCATTGTCCAAGAATAGACCAACACAGGCATGCCGAGGAGACCGACCACACGGCAGATAGCGCATATCACAGAAGCACACAACGGACGGGGAAGAAAGAAGAAAACACTCCCCCATGTCGGCCACATGCAAGTTAATTGGAAGGAGTCACACAGCACCGACCTTGAACTGTCTGAGAAGCATGTGGGAAGAGGGCCCGTGTCCTCCAAACAAGCCAACAGAACACAAGTCCTGTCTCCCCACGACTACACAGAGCTCACAGCAACCCCGGAGCGTGCACATTGCAGACTGCACACACAGCCGGAGCACGCCACCTCTACGAACCGCTGCGAAATGGCAACCGCAACACACCTACCCAACTACGCCGAAGAGCTCAAGCTGTACCAAACCAGCACGATACATACATTGGGATGCGATCTCCTGTCCCTGCTGAACGTAAGTTACCGACTGACTTACCGCATCACATTGTTCAGCTGCGTCATGCCCGTCTTCTACTGTCGGAGGTGTCCCTACCAGCATCCCGTCGAGATATGCCTCTCCAACCCGGCATGTCTGAAGGCGGACCTGCTACCACTACTCCTCCCTCTGGACGCACACGACAGGGCCTGCTCTGCCTATGGGGGCATGGCGTATGTGGCCAACATCGCACGTGCACTGAAATGGAACCACTGTGCCTCCACACGACGGATCATCGAGAACAGCTACATCGAATGTCACCCAGCATGCCCCATCATGGTCCTCCAAGGGACAACCTACGAACAACACCTTGACAGCCACCATCCGCTTCATTGGCTGGCAAACATGTACACCACCAATGACATGGAAGCCCTGCTGGACGGCATCGCATACCTGTCAACCTGTAAATACGTCGGACCACAACGCAGGTTCCCCGAGTGACCTATGAAGTCCAACCCCGCACCCATGCTCAGCTTCCGCACGGACTGGCCAGTCACCACCACAACAGCCATACCAAACGACCGGCAACTGTAACCACACCATCAACGACATCGCCATGACATCGGATATGACCGGGACATGCACACTGTTCCCCATCACATCCAGGAACACCGCATGCATCGTGGGAGGCAGTGGCATGGGCTCTGTGCATCGCACCCACATGGACGGAACTGCACGAACAACCAGGACACGACATGGATCCAGCGCACATGGACACACACACCGCTCAGTGGACATGAATAGGTCGCCTGGAGTCTGTGGGTGCTGCACCCCTCCCACCCCCGCCCCGGGAATCCCATACCAGGACCTTTGCATGGACGACAAGTGCATACAACAACAACACGACCCCAGTGACTGTGACATGTCCAGTAACCACCACAGTGCAACAACAAGTGGCACGCCGCTGCATGCACGCAAGCACATGCCCTGATGTCATCTCACATGCACGCGTGCATGAGGAACAACCGCAGCAAACCTGTCACATGGAACTGAGATGGACTGTGCCCATGATGCCGAGCGGTCTGGTAGGCTACATGTATACCGTCTGTGTCAAAGTCCGCAGCTCCGCAGCCATACGTAAATGTACATTAGCACAGCCTTGGCCAAGCAGATGTAACCCCACACCCTATCCCATTTGTAATCATGCTCAGTATATCCTCAACATGTATCCCGCTGCCAGTAGTGTCCACTATACTGCATCACAGAGGACAGAAGACTCAATATAATGTTTGAAACCAGAACTGTCTCCGCTGACTCATTTCACAAGTACGAATGAGAGAGGATGAGAGTATGTGAAGTACACGGCAGTCGTGACATGACCATGTAGTCCACTGGTATTGGATGTCAACGCAAATGAGTAGCACTACTGTGGAAGACACACATGTGTCGTGTGAAGTCGTATGGACGCAGTGCTCAGGTGGGTGGGTGCGACGGGTAGATGCGCACATGCCAAGTTGGAGCACGCCGTGTTGGGAGGGGTCATGAACAGTACACCACCGCTTCCCTGGGCATTGTGAGAGGACACCTGTCGGGGGGAGTGAACACGTGTGTGCACAGCAGCCGGGCACACGTACAAAGCGGTACCAGGCGCACCGAATGCCCACCCTCTGTGGACAAGCTGGATCCTGTTGTGCGCCCGCCATGCCCCTTGACAAGGCACACACAGCCCCAGTCGACCAGGTGTAACCCCAACATAGTCAATCCACACAGGCGATACAGGGCACGGGATGGCAGTGGAGCATGGTGTGTGAGAGGTCTCCTCGCGCTCCTCCTGGTCATATCACGCAGGCAATAGAACCTCAACGTCCAGCATGGCAAAAAGTCAAATGGAAGTGTAGGGGGACGCACCACAGCACGAGCAGCACTGACGTCACGGGAGGTGGCTCGCACCATCCCATCCATTGCCCATCATACCAACCACGCCACATGCCATTGCGACTAAGTGCAAGCGCGTGCGCCACCACCCCCGAGCCCTCCCCAGAGAGGCCAAAGAGTGAATGTGTGGGCCATCAGCCACAGACGGACGCGGCCTGGCCGCAAGGGCAGCCACAGCCACTGGGTGTCGCAGGTGGCGGATCCGGAAGGCGAAGACTGTGATGCATAGTCCATGCAGGCCGGGTCTCCATTTGGGGCACCACGCAGGTGGACGGCGTCCCGCCACACATCATACCCTGAGACAGCCCACTCGTGCAACTGGACCCACACATGCACTCCTTGCCCTCTCTGGTGCGAGCTTGGGGCTGCCTGTGCAAGCGCTAGCCTCGCAGGTGAGCATGCATATTGGGGGGCGAGGGGAGGACATGAGGGCTGGGGCGAAGATGACTGTATCACTGTCAGTGAGTACAAGGGATGACCCAGATGTGGAAAGGAAGAGACGTGTCCCGTGTGTACTGCAACTAGTCGCCAATCCAACTACCCCCCATGTCCGGAATGTAAGCCCGCACCTAGGCCCGCCCATCCGCCACATCGAACATACCACCAGCACGACAACCTTCCCATTCGAAACACTGACTGGGGGTGGCGACCAGTGAACAATCATGTGTAGCCTACCCACGCGTACATGTGGGCCCTCCATGATCCATGTCACCTGCGGCAAAGTCATGACATGCGCAATGAGGGAAGTGAGGAGAGCTGTCCGCCCCACGCACAGAAGGTGCATCAGCTCCACAGACCCAGCAGCGAGTCCAGCAGGGGTCACATGTGCAGGGGCAGCTGTGCCTGGTGTGAAGGCACATGCATATGGACAGCACATCGACCAATGTGTAGTCTGCCCACATCCACAGTCCATCATCATGCGGACATAGGAATTGAACACAGGGCAACACATCTTAGCTGGTGCACCCACCGTGACCAACAATGCGCAATCATCGACGTACCCGCCCTGTGCATGGCCCCCCACCCAACGGAGGCACATCCAGTGCCACCATCCCACACACACAAGCCTTCCACGGAACATGCTGTGTCCAATGGTCAGTACAGAGTCAGCGCCCATCTGGTGGATCCTGAACAGGAGACACATGCACACACATGCCAGCTCCCACTATGTACGACTGCCACCTGGCACGTGCAATGTAACCTCTCACCTGTGACGTGTGACTGCAAGCACACAGCCGTCTTGGCATGGGGCTGTCAATGTGGACACCAGTCAATGTTTCGGGAGCTGTGATCCGTACAGTGCTGTACATAGGGTGCAGTGCTGACACCTACTACTGTCTCATATCCCCTCGTGCCACAGGTCCCACTTGTATTGGCCGCTCAGCCCGTGCCCACATCGTCGTCGTCGTGTGCCATACTCATCCAGCCTCGGAAGCAGTACCATGCTCAGCAGACACTCATGTTGCCGTGGCGTTGCCGCTTGACGAATATGCAGTCAGTCCCCATCAGCACGCCCCGCAAGTCATTGGGGCCTAGATCCCCATGTGCATGCACATGGCAGTGGTATGTCTCACTTGCCATTGCCATTGTTGGGAGACCTGTGTAAGTGTATTGTGGCCGTGCCGTCCCAGCTTGACAGCTGGGCTGTGGCCCATGTGCTTGCTCAGTCATGTCAGTGATGTGTATGCGAAATTGCTATGTGCCGTGTTGCTTTGACATGTGTCCTCTGCCATTTAACCCAGGCGGAGACCGAACATTGACCGCCCATACCAATTGCTGGCGGACATGGACGATACAGAGGTAATCAGGAAGTTCCGGCTGGACAGGCCAACTCTGCATCGACTGTGTGCCATGTTAGAGCCCCATCTCCGTCCCCGCAGGGTGTATCCGACTGCTGTCACCCCCACGGCTAAGGTGATGGCCGCCATGCATTTCTTCGCCACTGGGTCATTCCAGCACACAGTGGGCAGTGGAGGAGGGATGTCCCAGCCCATGTTCAGCAAGGTGCTGAGGGATGTACTGGCAGCCATGATGCTGTACCGGAACAGGTACATCAGATTCCCCAGGGCTCGTGAATTGGCGGCAGTGAAGGGTGCATTCTATGCCCTTGGCAGAATCCCACACGTCGTGGGAGCCATTGACTGCACTCATGTTGGCCTTGTTCCACCACAGGCCACTGAGCACCTGTACCGCAACAGGAAGCACACGCACTCCCTGAATGTGCAAGTGGTGTGCCTTGCGGACATGGTGATCACCCACGTGTGTGCAAAGTTTCCAGGCTCGGCCCATGACGCACACATAATGCGCAACAGCATCTTGCCACGACTGATGGCCAATCTGCAACAGGATCGTGGCTGTATTGTCGGTGAGTATGTGGAGTGGTGTAGCGTGCTGGTTGTGCGATGCTGTCCCCTGTCCAGTTGGAATAGCAACGGTTCTCTGTGTCCCTCACACCCAGGTGACTCTGCGTATCCGAATGGGGCATGGCTGCTCAGTCCATTGAGGAATCCTCGCACCCCAGCAGACGATCGATACAATGAGGCACATGGGAGGACCAGACGTGTGGTCGAGCGTACCTTTGGCCTCCTCAAGTCCAGGTTCAGGTGCCTGGACCGCACCGGGGGTGCACTGGCGTACTCCCCACAGAAGGTGTGCCAGATAGTGGTGGCGTGCTGCATGCTGCACAATCTGGCCATTCGGAAGCAGATCCCCCTCATTGTGGATGACGGAGATCAACCAGGGCCCCAGCCCGCAGACCAGGACAGCTCGAGTGAGGTGGACAGCGGAGAGGAGGAAGCTGGGAATGTGCGCCAGCAGCTCATCGCCCGCTACTTCACTTGACGGTGAGTGTCCATGTACGACGGATGATGTGTCTGTATCTATGCAGGTGTGTGTGCTGTGTCAGGGTGGCCGTATGTTCACTGCGTGCAGTGTGTCAACGCTCCATGGCCAGGGTAGTATGCCACTGTTGGTGACTGTGGCATTGTGCCCTATTGCTCTGTGCGATGTGTGTACATTGCTTGTAGTTGTTGACATGTACTGTGTGATGGGTGTGTGACACACTCATTGAATGTGCTCCTGTTCTGTCTCCCACCCCTAGGTCCCTACAGGCCCTCCGGATTCCATTTCCATGCCACGCATCAGGTGCCTTTCCGCCCAAGGTGGCCGTTGTATTCCGTACAATAAAGACACAGGGCACAAACAGCAGTTAGTGAAAAAGGTGCATTTATTACAAACTGTGACATGTGAGTGTGTGTAAGGTGATGACAAAAGTGGTGCGTGCAGTGACAATGAGCTGTCGGTCATGGCTGCGTGATGATCAGGGTGTACCCACTGGTTCTATGTCCATAGTCCAACACACACATGCCATCCAGATGGCTGTGTGGAGTGGGATCGTAGAGCAAGTCAATGCAGTGGCTGGTCAAGGAAGGCTGGCGGAAGGCTGGCTGGCTGCCTCACTTGCGACTGGAGCGTGCGAAGTCCTCCCGGGAGATCTGTTTCCTCTTCGGACGGCCCCTTCCACGTTTGGGAGGGGGTGTGTGGTGGCGACCTGCTGGTGGTGGGTGAGGTGTGCTCACTGGCTGTGGACGCAGGGGAAGTGGACACTGCTGCCCGAGCCTGCGCCCTAGCAGGTGGTGGCGGAGGTGGTGTTGCTGGCCTTGCCTGTGACCCCACCGCCACCACCAGCTGGCCCATGAGGTCCACGAGTTGGTCCATACGGGACACGAATTGGCCCATATGGGCGTCCATGGACCTCAGCACCCCCAGCACCTCCCGCGTGTCAGTGGCAGACCTGGCCCATTGTCCTTGGGCCTCTTCATAGGCCCCAAGGACTCTGGCCATTTGAGGCAGGGCATGGCTCCCAGGGGAGGCTGGCGTTTCCCTGACCCTGCTCCTCCTACCAGTCCTGCTGCCACCGGCCTGCCCACTAGCCACATTGCTCACCACGGTCCTCGCTGTGGCTCCCAGGGTGGATCCAGTCGGCCGGGCCACCACCTGCGCTGGGGCTGGTGCCAGCGAAGACGTGGTGGTGGTGGAGGCGGTGGTGGTCGGTGCGGTGATGGTGGCGGTTGCGGCAGTGGTAGTGGCCGCAATGACCGTGGGTGTGGCCGCAACGACAGTGGCAGCAGGGGACTGGGACTGTTCAGCATCCCTGGATGCTGGGTTGGTGGGTAGGAGGGGTCCTGGGGAGCGGCTGGGCCCTGCCACGCCAGATGGGCCAGCTTGGTGGTCCGTGTCCGAAGAGGTGGACAGATCCTCCAGATCCGTGAGTCCTCGTTGGGGGCTTGTAGGCTGGCTGTGCTGGCTGCTGTCTCCATCCCCAGCGTCCAGCAGTTCGTCACCTGTGGAGAGAATGAGATTTGTTATTGTGTTGCACCTGGCGAAGTATGTATTAGTCGTCTGACATTGGCAGTTCGTGCAATCTCGTACATGGGTTTCCCGGAGGCGAGTGTGTGGCTGTGGCATCTGTAGGTGTGTGTGCTAGGCAATGGGACTGTGTGCTGTGCACATGTGGCATGGGACGGATTGGCCATGCCGATGGGTGTGTTGCTTTGCCCCTACTCATTGTGACTCTGGTGTATGCGGGCTCCTGGCCCATCCTGGGTCTGGTTTGTACTTTGCTTTTGGGGTTCAACTGGAACGCTTAGGAACGCATATGGCAACATGGGGGCCATGCCCCAGATTCGCATTTGGGAGGGTATATGCTTTTGGGGTTCAAATGGAACGCTTAGGAACGCATATGGCAACATGGGGGCCATGCCCCAGATTCGCATTTGGGAGGGTATATGCTTTTGGGGTTCAAATGGAACGCTTAGGAACGCATATGACAACATGGGGGCCATGCCCCAGATTCGCATTTGGGAGGGTATATGCTTTTGGGGTTCAAATGGAACGCTTAGGAACGCATATGGCAACATGGGGGCCATGCCCCAGATTCGCATTTGGGAGGGTATATGCTTTTGGGGTACATGCTGTGAGCCATGGGTGCCGAACGTGACATGTGTTGTGGCAGCATGACAGTGCATGGTCTGAGGTGTGTGCATGCCTGACATGCCCTGCATATATGCTGTCTGTTGTGGTTACTGGACATGGCATTGGACGCATCGTTATGAGTGAGTGATAGTTGTGTGCCAGCCAACGTATTGCAGTTGTCCCATCTCCTTGGTGTGCGTGCTGCCCTGTGCCATGTGCATCACTGCAGTGCTCGGGGGGGTGTGGCCCATGTTGTGTGTTGTTGCTCACAGTGTGTCGTGCGCTTAATTGACTTCTGGCACATGGTTGGTCATGGGCATGTGTCTTAGCGTGACTGCTGTATGTGTGGCAGCTGTGCGGATGACATGCCTTTCATGAGACTGGGGCTGACGGATGGGATGGATGGTATGTTGTATGTGCATGGTGTGTCTGTGTGTTTGATGGGTTCAGTGGTGTTCGTGTGCATTTCTGTTGTTCCGCTCTGTTGCGTCTAGTGTTGTTTGTCTTACATAGGCGTAGTTGTGGGGTGTGTGGTTGACAGGCAGTAGGGGCTACATGGACAGGACTTCAATGGTGTTTCGGTTGTGTGTGATGAGTTGCACAGTGGCTGCCGTGTGGGACTATATTCAGTGTGGCTTGTGCATGCAGACGTGGCTCCTTGGGTGTTGCTATGTCTGTGATGGGTCATGTGGGGTGTGAGTCTGCTGTTCATGTCCGTGTGCACATTGTTCACTTGTTCGTGACGGTGGGCGGTGCTGCGTGTTCGTGTGCTACGTGACATGTCCCATGTGTTGGTGGTGTTATGGTCCTCATGCCTCCAGTAATCCAGCCCTGTCCAGTTTCCCACCTGCAAGTTGTTCGTGCGTGCACTGTACTGGATGCCACATGGCTCTTAGCGGGGGGTGCTCCATGTTGCAGGTCTGTGGGGGTGGGGGGTGTAGTGGGTCGTGGGGGTGGCTGTACACCCACTGACACCGATTGCTGTGGACCGTGATGTCTGCCTTTCGGCTGTCGTTGTGCACTGCGGTGGCTGACACGTGGGTGTGGGGTGTGGGGGATGCTCCTCCTTGCTGTGCTGTGGGACTGGGGCCTGGTGTGTGTTGTACTTGGGCTGTCCACCGTCCCACCCACTGCACTTTGTGTTCCTGCCACTTACCTGTTACTTGTCGGTTGGTGCAGCTGTGCCTGACACATGGGTGTGGGGAGTGCTCCACCTTGCTGGTCTGTGGGAGTGGGGGCCTGGTGGGTGTTGTACTTCAGCTGTCCCCCTCCGACCCACTGCACTTTGTGTTCCTGCCACTTACCTGTTACTTGTCAGTTGGTGCAGCTGTGGCGGACACATGGGTGTGGTGGGTGCTCGTTGTGGCGCTTCTGGCATATTTGGGGACCTGTTGGTGGTTACGTGGCTGGCTTAGTGTACACATGTCCCCACGCATCTTACAGTTGTTCGGTTTGGCCTGTGTGTGGTAGTGTCTGTTGCATGTGCGTGTGATGTGTTGTGTATTGTGTGCTGGACATGGGGGTGTTTGTCCCTGGGAGCTGTGGCATGGTGGTTGCGCATGTGTGTACATAGCGGTGTGCTGGTATACATTAGTTTGTACTTACCAGCCTCCACTCCCCCTGCTAATCCGGCGAGGATCTCCGGATGGATTACGACTCGCACCTTCTCCTCCCACGCTTTGAAGGTCTTAAAGAGCGCGGGATTCCCTCCGCCAGTGACGGCAGCCAGCTCTCTGTTTTTGCCCTCCTTCTTCTTGACCAGGCTCTTTACGTCATTCCAACGTTTGTTTATCTCGGTTCTGTTCCTGGGCAGGGTCCCGACTGCATTGACCTGGTCTACGATCCGGGTCCACATTCTGTTTCTGGTGGCTAGTGGTGTGTGCTGGACCATGTTCCCATAGATTTGTGGGTACACCTTGATGATCTCGTCGACCATGACCGTCAGCTCCATGGGCGTGAACTTGGGCATCCTTTGTGGTGCCATGGTGTTTGTGGTGCTGGTGCGGTGTGTGTTGTGTAATGTGCAGGGGGTTTGTGGTGCCGGTGTTTGGTGGTGGTGGTGGTGGTGGTTGTGATGTGTGCGTTTCTGTGGTGTGCTGCTGTCCTTGCTGTGTCACTGTGTCCTCTCCTCTCCTCTCTGGTTTGCAATGTAGCAAGGGGTTGTGGTCTGTGGGAGTGCTGCTTTTGTACTCACCTATGTGGGTGTGTCCTCATGGTCTGTTGTTTTCAGGTGTGTTGTGTCTGGGGTTCTGGCCTTTGTATTTTTTGTTTGTCCGGGGGGTGTTTTCGGGATGTGTACTGTGCTTGTGTATTTGTGCGTGCCTTGCTGTGTGGACTTGTTGGCCATGTTGTGTGCTATTGGTTTTGTGTGCGGATGGTTTCTGTGCAGGTACGTGGGCGCCATGGCTTCTGCCGTGTCGATTCTCATCGGCGTTGTTTGCGCTGGCGGGCGGTATATTTGTTGTTTTTCCGCGCTCATGGCGGTGCGATCGTAATTTCACGTGCGGTGTGTCGGCCGTGAGGGCGGGCGGTTTTGTGTTGTCGTGCGTGTTTCCGTCCGTGGCGGGCGGTTTGACTCCGACTCGGACGATGGCGGGCGGTATTTTGTATGATTTTTCCGCCGATGGCGGTTTTCAGTTTGTGTACTCATAATGGCGTGGTCGGTGTTCAGGCGGTGTGTGCGGGCGGAATTTTGCCGCTTCCATGCCTGGCGGATTTTTTTACGCCGGGTATCGTAATGTGCCCCTATATTTTTAAAACACTCCCCACCCTTATCCCCTATAAACCCAACATCCCGCTCCTCAAATTAAATATCAAAATTAAAAATATTTATTCATAATTAAATATATGAAATATACATTTTTAAAACATTCAAAATAAAAATTTTAAACACTGAGGGCATCATTACGATGGCGGGTGGACAAAGTCCGCCCGCCACCGCAGCGGAATGCGGGACCGTCCGCAAGGGGTGCGGCGGTCCCGCACATGCTATTAGGATGCCACCGCCACCGTGGCAGTGGCAAGCCCTATTCACAGCATTGTGGCGAGCGGTGCTCACCGCACCGCCCGCCACAATGCTGTGAATGCACGTTGTGCATTTTCATGCACAACGTGACAGGCACCGCGCGGTGCCTGCCACCTTGTGCATACAAATGCAGGGGGGTACCATAGGTACTCCCCATGTGCACCCCCCACCCCCCCAACATCCTGGGGGCCCGCAACGGGCCCCCAAATGCAATGACCGTATGCCTTTTCATGGCGGCAACGCCGCCATGGAAAGGCTGATCTCTGCTGGCATCATAATATGGATGGCGGTGTCTTGGAGACACCGCCACCATATTATCCTTGTTTTCCGCCGGTCGACGAGTTGAGCGGCGGAAAAGCGGCGGACGGGCTTTCCGTCCGCCGCGGACCCCCCAGCCATCATAATATGGTGGGGGGTCTTTGCTGTCTGGATGGTGGGCGGATCGCCCCCGCCGGGCCGGCGGTGACTACCGCCGGCCCGGCGGGGGCGATCCGCCCGCCATCATAATGACCCCCTTATATGCTATAAAAAATACCAAAAACTAATAACAATTACAAAATACTATACTATAACGATATTTTGACACTACGATATTTTCACATTCGATATTATCTACTTCGATATTTTTAAACACATACAAATATTGATATTTTTTACATCGAAATACAAAACATCGATATTTAGTACCATCGATATTCAAAACTCGATATTTTTGTATATCGATATACAAAGTTCGATAGTTTGACTTCTCACCAACCACAGTATATTTATATTTTTCATCTGACTCCACACAAGCAAGATGTGCACTGTGAATTTTGTAATGATTTACTGTTCTCCAAGAAGCTACGAAGTAAGCCTATTTGCTACAAATATGGCTGTTCTTGTTTGCAGAGATAGAACATTTATGAATCTTTTCATTGTTTATGTAGTTATGTTTTTCTGCCACCTCCAATGACATTTGGTCAGAAATGATCTCATATATTCACAGTGTCGACTGGTTAGGAACGGTGGCGGGAGGGCTTAGAAAAAGAAGAGTTACCTTGTCGTCACTAGCCACCGCCTCTCCTCCAACGCAGGAACAGGAAGCACCCAGGCTCCCAGACTCCCCTAACCAGTCACGACGCTGCCTTACAGCAGCGTTGTGATAGGTCTGAGCGCTGTGGTCCGACGCTCAGACGGAGACTGGGAGGCTGGGCATGTTCTCCACCAAAGCTGTACAATACAGCCTGTGGAGAGCATGCAAATTGCGCATGATGGTTTGGCCAGCCCAAGGGACGGCCAAACCGTCATGCACACTTAGGGGTCGATTCCGATCCCGGCCGGAAGCGCACCGAATACGATTCGTTTGGAAAAAATACGTGCCGAACGCGTTTTTCCCGAACAATTCGAACAGTCATCCGAGCGAGCAAGTACGATGCGCATTACTGCTAAAATTCCGAACGAGCCGTACGTACCCATTCCATCTCCTGTTCCCCGACCGAGCTGGATCCTGAAACGCCGATTCGAGTCGCACGGAAGTAAACACACAGCACCTTCCGGTCGGACTAGTACGATGCGCAATCCGTACGCGCCGAACTGGTCGCTACGTCCAGCACGTCAGAGCATCAGGGAGAGCCGCACATAAGCTCCGATTCGCGCCACAAGACGATCCACGGCTACGAGACGAACAAGCCAGTTACGAGTACGAGTCGAAGTCACGAGAAACCCGAACCAACCATGAATCCCATCGCGCAGGTCCTACCAATACTCTACATCTATTACCGGAACCGGTACGGACGCGTACGGCGCAGACGGTAAGTCAAACACCCACTAAACAAACAAACGACACGTACCCGACATATGTCACACACACATAGGGATGCAGAAATGATGTACACTAGCAACAGCAGAACCAGAGGGGCGGGATGGCTATCACCAATGCCATACACACCCATAGGGGCCTGGATGCCTACCACAACCACCACCCCTACTCATGGGGTCCTGGATACCTACCACCACCACCACCCCTACTCAGGGGGCTGGATGCCTACCACTACCACCACCCCTACTCAGGGGGCTGGATGCCTGTCACTACTACCATCCCCACACATAGGGGAATTGATGCCTACCACTACCACCACCCCTACTCATGGGTGCTGGATGCCTACCACTACCACCACCCCTACTCAGGGGGCTGGATGCCTACCACTACCACCACCCCTACTCATGGGGTCCTGGATACCTACCACCACCACCACCCCTACTCAGGGGGCTGCATGCCTACCACTACCACCACCCCTACACATGGGGGCTGGATGCCTACCACTACCACCACCCCTACTCATGGGTGCTGGATGCCTACCACTAGTACCACCCCTACTCAGGGGGGGCTGGATGCCTACCACTACCACCACCCCTACTCAGGGGGGGCTGGATGACTGTCACTACTACCATCCCCACACATAGGGGAATTGATGCCTACCACTACCACCACCCCTACTCATGGGTGCTGGATGCCTACCACTACCACCACCCCTACTCAGGGGGGCTGGATGCCTACCACTACCACCACCCCTACTCATGGGGTCCTGGATACCTACCACCACCACCATCCCTACTCAGGGGGGGCTGGATGCCTACCACTACCACCACCCCTACACATGGGGGCTGGATGCCTACCACTACCACCAACCCTACTCATGGGTGCTGAATGCCTACCACTAGCACCACCCCTACTCAGGGGGGCTGGATGCCTACCACTACCACCACCCCTACTCATGTGTGCTGGATGCCTACCACTACCACCACCCCTACTCAGGGGGGGCTGGATGCCTACCACTACCACCACCCCTACTCATGGGGTCCTGGATACCTACCACCACCACCACCCCTACTCAGGGGGCTGGATGCCTACCACTACCACCACCCCTACTCATGGGGGCTGTATGCCTACCACTACCACCACCCCTACTCAGGGGGCTGGATGCCTACCACTACCACCACCCCTACTCATGGGGGGCTGGATGCCTACCACTACCACCACCCCTACTTATGGGGGCTGGATGCCTACCACTACCACCACCCCTACTCATGGGTGCTGGATGCCTACCACTACCACCACCCCTACTCATGGGGGGCTGGATGCCTACCACTACCACCTCCCCTACTCAGGGGGGGCTGGATGCCTGTCACTACTACCATCCCCTCACAAAGGGGAATTGATGCCTACCACTACCACCACCCTTACTCATGGGTGCTGGATGCCTACCACTACCACCACCCCTACTCATGGGGTGCTGGATGCCTGTCACTACTACCATCCCCACAGATAGGGGAATTGATGCCTACCACTACCACCACCCCTACTCATGGGTGCTGGATGCCTACCACTACCACCACCACTACTCATGGGGGGCTGGATGCCTACCACTACCACCACCCCTACTCAGGGGGGCTGGATGCCTGTCACAACTACCATCCCCACTCATAGGACATGTAATGCATGACACAACCAGCATACTCCAACATAAGGAATGTCAGCAAAAGACATCCCCCCAACATCATGACAAGAGTGTGTAGTCTGTGTCAAATGCCTACAACACTGAACATGACATTGAACATACAATGTGACCCCCTATCACATGTGTCACACAAAAATGTGTGTGGCCTTCACAATGCAAGCAGACCATGACCACTGTGGCAATGGGGTCTAAACCCCCATCATCACAGTGACCAAAGGTAAGTGTGGGGTCCATAGCTGAAGCACATTTTGAACATTGTCGCAATGGGGTCCAAACCCCCATCATCACAGTGACCAAAAGATAAGTGTGGGGTCCATAGCTGAAGCACATTTTGAACATTGTGGCAATGGGGTCCAAACCCCCATCATCACAGTGAACAAAAGGTAAGTGTTGTCATGGAAAAAGCTGCAACTGCCAAACAGCATGGATGATTCCTGGTCACAGAACAACAAACACATCAGTGGCAAAGTAGTGGTTGTGTCCCATAGCAACATAGATTGGGTGAGGCAAACAGTGCAGTGCAAATAAAACATACCTTTGGCCATGTGCAGACAAACATCACCCATGGGGACTGACAACGTCTCCATTAATCAATTACACAATGCCAGAAGTGACCATCATAATGCAGACCCACATATCTGCACTAATGGACACACAAATGTAGATATCCTGGGGAGACTGTAGATGTGAGGTGAACAAATACCATACCATGGCAGCAATGGGACATACGAACCATGATTATTCTGCTGACTGATGACGTAGGAGTCCCAGGGACAGCATGGGAAATCCTCCAAACAACATACAGGCAATGGCACACCAAAGATATGCCAATGCAGTGGTGCAGATGCACAAACACAAACAGGCAGCCTCACACTGCATATCAAACACAACAGGTGATGGGGGGGTGTGCCAGTGTCCCCAGGCAACCACACAACACATGAGGAGGCCTGAATTCCAATTACATAGATGTGTATACAGTGCCATACAAAAGTAACTCATGGATAGGATTCCCCTATGTGGGCAATCAGGCATTGTTAGATGAGAGGGAGCCCAAATTACACATGTCACACAAGCTTGTAGGAACAGCAACTAACACAGCAAGCCACAGACCCACCACAGCACTACCCCCAGGGACCCCACATTGTGGTGACACTAGCCTGCATGACAATCCCACTGTGATGACAAAGGTAGATGTTGTTCACACTGTGAATCACAGCCATGTCTACTGAGCAATAAACTACCATCACACCTACACAAGCACAAATCAATCAGCACGGCCTGTCAGCCAAGGCCAATATGGAGGTAGGGGTCTAGCCGTGCAACAACTCACATTTGCACACACTCAACACCACACACCTTGATCTCCACCAATGTGCAGCAGTGAAGCTCACATGGACAGGTGACATTGCACATGCACCCATGACAATCCCAGGGGTGGTTGTGGGAACTAAGGTGCAGAAACCCATCACACCTGGCCAGTCAACAAGACTCGTGAATGTCTGACACACTGCACAGTACGCCGTACATGGGCATGACGTGAACTCCACCCCAATCAATGGGATCCCGGCCACAGTCACACACCAATGAAGAAGCCACGGTCACCCACAAAGAACACACGTAGACAACTTCCAACATTGCAGCTCTGACCCTGAGGAGTGGCAGCAGTCACACACACAACGTGTCACAATCACTGAAAGCTACCACAAACTGTAAATTACATGACTTGTGTAACCAACAAGTGCCAAGGGGAATCCTGACTGTGTCTCATCTGCGTTTGCCCACATCCCCAGCCCTGACAACAAAGACAACTAGGGATGACAACCTGATGAACATTAGTTTGCCATGCACCCACATCACGGAGAAACCAGGTACAAGATGCTGGATGAACACAGGACAACTCAGCAAGCATCACAAACAGGAACATCCGTAGGGACACAGTCGGTGTAGGAAAAAGGAAGGGAACACACACAGACATGCTTACACAACACACAACACGGGCCCAGGAAATGTCACGGGATTACACACTGCCATGAGGGCACTCCACTCCTGTGGAAGGTCTGCTGTGCCAAACCTTGTCTGTGCACCATTCAAACATGTCAGCAAAACACTCGGTCAGTGAGTCAACAATCACAACACACTGAAGGCTCTGCTCACATCAGCCTGGGTACGGGAGTGTCACGTCAGTCATCTGCATATTCCCAAAACACGTGTCAAGCAAGTTGCACTGTACACACAGATGAGTCCTTCAACATTGATGTGCTAAACTGCATGTCCAGTGGAGATGGGCACACAGTCAGGGAAATAGAAACATTGAACAGTGGTAAGCACACCAGATGTGCATCAGTGTAAGCCACAGATGTCAATTTACAAATGCAAAACGTACATCCCTGTGTCAAATGCAGAACATTACACCCTCAGACTGCAGCAAAGGATGCTATGGATCCAGACTAGATTAGGACACATATCCCATGGACCACATGGAGTCCATTACAGCAACACTTCATTTACCTGATCTGAACACTATTACAACAGCAAATGCATGATGATACTCATCTACATCATGTACATCAAAAGAAAAACCACTAGTAAACCAAAAGAGGCTTTATTCAGCAAATTTGAAAGAAAAATTAGAAGTCCAAAAGAAACTAAGGCCAATGGCCAGTCCATATACACAGTCCGAACAGGGTGATATGTGACAACTTGTCACCCATTGCTTGCCTGCACTGGTACGGACAGGGGACATCCCCCTCGAAGGGGCATACAAGGGGCAGGCCAGGCACCGCAGGGATAGGATCAGGGGATGCCAGAAGGAGGCAGTGAAGGGGGGGTGGGTTCAGGAGTGTCACCGGCAACTGCAGTGGAGGTGTCTGACTCAGTGGGGGCCGGCACCACTGTAGGGCACAAGTCAGATGGTGTGGGTGCTGGCACCACTGCAGTGGGCCGGTCAGATGGAGTGGACTGGCTCCCCACTGCAGTGCCCAAGTCAGACGGGGTTGTTGTGGACTCCACTGCAGTGCATAACTCCAAGGGAGTGGAAGGGGGGGCAGATGAGGTGGGCAGGACAGAGGGGGGGACCCGGTCTCCACACCAGTGGCACAAACAGGCTGAGCGTCTGGCTTGGGGGTGGAAGAGCAAGTGGTAGGGGGGAGGGCCTAAGCATTTTGGGGATGTGGTATGGGTGTGTGGGGGAACCTGGGGCAGGGTGTGGCGGGGGAACCTGTGTAGTGGTGGCCTGAGTGATGGAGGAGAGAGACTGTGTGTGGAGCTGCGTGGTGGTGGTGGTGGGGTCTTGCCCTTCCTGGTCTGAGGGGACCTCCAAATGGGGTCCTCAGTCTGCCTGTGCCTGGGGGAGGGTGTCCGGCTGTGAGGGGCACTCCCCTCTGTGTGTGGTGGTCGCCTCTTCGGCCTGTGCGTTGGCTCAGATGGATCCGTGGGGAAGAGGCCAAGCTCACAGAGGAAGAGCTTCTGGGAGGGGGGGGTTGCAGGTGAGGCAAGGGAAGGGGTTTTGGAGGGAGAGGTAGCTGAGGACTGCGCAGTGCTCGTGGATGCGTGTGTGTGTTCCTGGGCCCCATCCCCTGTGAGTAAGGTATCAGTCCCCTGACTGTGTGTGCGTGTGCGTCTGGATTTTGGCGTGTGTGTCTGTGTGCTGCTTGTGTCTGTGCTGGTGGGTGCCTGTGCTGGTGTGTGTGTGCTTGGGACAGGCAGGGTGCTGGGGATTGTGGATGGGGCAGAGGTAGGAGGGGTGAGGGACTGTTGCAGGAGGGACACTGCTGCCATCAGTGAGGAGGCCATGGACTGATTGGTCCGATGTAGGGCAGACATGCCAGATGACATGCCCTCCATGAATGACACCAGTTGTGTCAACAGACCCGTGTGTGCATGGAGGACACTCAGCATTGATGTCTGCCCTAAATGGATCTGTTTAAGCAAGTCCACAGACTCCACACTCAGGGCAGCAGGGGAGACAGAGGCAGGGGGTGCAGTGCCTGGCATGAAGGAGACACGCTCCCCTACACGGGAGCCTCCATGGACATGTGGGATGGGAGCAGATGGGAGGGTGGAGATGGTGCTGGTGGTGGGGGCAGACTTGCTTGATTTTGTCTCTGGTCTGCTGACACCCGCCTCCACAAGGGAGTCCTCACTGGAACTGCTGTGGTCCTCAGCCGAGGTGGTCGTAGCTGAGGTCTCCTCAGTGGGGCTCCCCTCACCCTCCGTGCCACTGGGTCCCTCGGTCTCCCCTGCAGTGGACCCAGTCTGGCTCTGCCGCTCCTCCTGGTCCATGGAGCTGTCTCCCCTGTGGCCGTGGATGTATCTGCAAAGAATAAGGATAAACAGAGCAACATTAGTCACCTGTACTGACCACACACGCCACAGTAAGTACAGCACATCACGGAGCAAGCCCTGCCATCATTTGCTAGACATTGCAATAAGTGCTGACACTGATTTGAAGAAGCCCATTGTCTGCCTGACAGTCATTCATGCCACACATATCCTACCTGTCCATGCACCCATCTGTCTGGTGCCTGTTGTATGCGACTAATCATATGTGCACACATGCACCACATACACAGTTGTTAGACATCCAAGAGAACATGTGGAAATGTGTCACTCCAAACACATGCCATCTCCTGCCACTGACTCAGTAAATGTGTCAGAAAAAGTGACGGGCAGAGAATCTGTCGATATGCGGGTTTTGCTTCCATCACCAGACACAATGATGTCCTCATGTCCTGATAGACAATGCGACAATGGTGTGCTTGCAGGACATATCACACTACTGCTGGATCACCCTTTGCGAGTTGAATGTCATGGCACAGGCCTGCCTGGCAAGTCAGTCATAACTGTCTCCTGTCACAGGGGCAGTGCACACACACAACACCAGTCTACACTGTGTCACAATCATGGAAGTTTTGGGTATGCAAGCCCTGTAGCTGACAGGTGCACATGTGCACCCCTGGCCACCCACATCATGAGGACTAAGATGATCCCACGTCAATCAAATGAGACATTTGAGTGACTGCAAACAGAAATCCATACACATGGGCACTTCACCGTCTGATGAGAATGACCCAAAGCTGCCTGCACCTCAATGTTTCATACACCTTTGTGCACAGTCAAGGCATCAGAGACCTATGCATTAACCAATGTGCAGATCCCATAGTCACAACTCAGATGGCTGGCCACCCCAAATTGTTAAACACTTCAGGAGTCCAAAAAGCAAGGCCACACCACGGTGACACAGAGGCAGACACCTGAGTGCACCCTTCACAATGCCCAATATGTATGCTGACACACGGGAGTGGGAGAACAGAGTGCCTTCGATGTACGGAGTAGGCATTACAGTCCTGGTCCATGTGCAACATGGTATTGCCCTGAACACTGGGCAGGTGGCTATGCATGTGTCACACACATGATGTACATACTTCTGAGGCTCCCCCCTTGGTCTCTGCTGCAGCATGGGTGTGTGGCACATACCCCAGACATGTGGTGAGTCAGAGCAGCAATTGGAACACATTGTGAAGCCATACCCAGAGTACATGTCAGATCAAAGGCATTGTGTGAGCAATTGTACCACCCATGCAGCCCACAACAAAGTTCCTGTAACTGATGCTGTCCCCAACTTGAACCACAGGTAACTGCAAGTACACAGTACCCAAGTGACCTAAGTCACAGAGTGTAAGGGCCACACCTGTGTATCAGATGAAGAGGGGGCATGACACAAGTGAGGGACATGAGTCCAGGACGACAAGACAGTTGTACTGTGGACGTGGAACCAGGCTAAAGGAGTGCATAGAGCATGTTAGTCATAGTACACAGAACAGGCTAGCACTTACCCCCTCCTTGCTGCTGTCTGGCCTTCAGCTGCCCATCCAGGTCAGGGAAGACCACCGCCAGAATCCGGAGCATGTGGGGGGTCAGGGTGCCGGTGTCCGCCCCTCCTGCGAGGAGGTGACAGCTTCAGCTGGACCCTTGCGATCCTCCGGGTCCAGCCACGAAGGTCCTACCACATCTTCTGGCAGTTGCAGATCCTGCACCTGTAGACCCCCACAGATCTTACTGCCCGGACGATGGTCAGCCAGATGTCCTGCTTCTGGTGGGCATCAACCTGTGAGGATGACAAAGTGAAAAGGCCATTACTACACATGCAACATATCCGTGCATCACACAGTTGGATATACATGTCTCAATCACAGGGGCATATGATGTACACAGGTAGTGCAACTATGGCTATGAACAGTTGTCCAGCAGTTACTAAATGGTATCATTGCCTGGGAAGTAAAACCTTGTTGGAATGCACTGTTACTGCACTATACCTGTTCAGTGCATGTAACTACACACTTTGGGGGGTGACAACTACTCAGTGAGCATGCTAGCCACTGGTGTACACACTGTAAGTCTTGCTAGTCAGACAACATGCACAATTAGTAAGGCAGTGGACAGCACACTCACCTGCTCCCCTGGTTTGCCATACAGCTTTCTGTACTGTGGAAGGAGGCTGTCCAGCACGGCCTGGTTCTCCTCAGTGCTGAAGGCTGGGGCTCTCTCCACAGTACGTGCCATTGCAGTAGCCAGAGGATGCAGAGACAGCAGCAGTGGTGGTGGCAGATGTCGTCCTGGAGCATGTAGTGCAGGCAAGTGAGCTCTCAGAGGAACAGCCAGCATTATATGTGTGCTGCAGAGGCAGATACTGTCCCATGTGTCCAAAGTGATAGGTCCAAGTCGTTTGCATCTTCTGAATCTGGCCAATCCATGGAATTGCATCACTTATACACGCCCACAGCATCCTTCAAAAGTTCAACTTCATGACACCCATTAATTTGCAACATTGTTGTGGGTGGCCAACTGAATTCACTGCATCCAACTCGTAAAGGCTTCGAAAACGCATCCGTTACCATGTCAGTCCATAGCCAATGCGTGCGCACCGATCGGTCCATTGCTGTACAACGCGTATTTCGAAAAACAACATGCATCCGTCCACATCATATGCAATGGACAATGCGTGCGCACCGATCGGTCCATTGCTGTACAACGCGTATTTTGAAAAACAACACGCATCCGTCCACATCATATGCAATGGACAATGCGTGCGCACCGATCGGTCCATTGCTGTACAACGCGTATTTCGAAAAACAACACGCATCCGTCCACATCATATGCAATGGACAATGCGTGCGCACCGATCGGTCCATTGCTGTACAACGCGTATTTCGAAAAACAACACGCATCCGTCCACATCATATGCTATGGCCAATGCGTGCGCACCGATCGGTCCATTGCTGTACGACACGTATTTCGGGAAACGACACGCATCCGTCCACATCATATGCTATGGCCAATGCGTGCGCACCGATCGGTCCATTGCTGTACGACGCATATTTCGGGAAACTACACAAATCCGTCCACATCATATGCTATGGCCAATGCGTGCGCACCGATCGGTCCATTGCTGTACAACGCGTATTTCGGGAAATGACACGCATCCGTCCACATCATATGCTATGGCCAATGCGTGCGCACCGATCGGTCCATTGCTGTACGACGCGTATTTCGGGAAACGACACGCATCCGTCCACATCACATGCTATGGCCAATGCGTGCGCACCGATCGGTCCATTGCTGTACGACGCATCCCTGTACAAGTCACTCGCATATGTCACCATTGTTGTCACTGGTGCACGTATGCCAGCCACAATTACTTGCCAGGGACTCAGGGGCACACCTACAACACCACAGCCTGTCCACACTGTATCCTAAGGCATGTAAGGCTGCATTACCTTTTCCGTGTATGGGGGTCAACATGTGGTTTGTTGGGTGGCACTTGGGGGCAGCCACTCCCAGGCTGGGCACGTGTTCATGGGGACAGAATCCTTTGTGTGTTGTGCACCTGACCACTGTGATGTGCAACTATTCAGTTCAGAGCATGTGGCATGGACACATCTCCAGGTTGTGTATGTGTATGTCATGTCACATACACCCTGAGTCCCATGTGGGATGGTATGTACGTCACAGGGTGACCCATTGCCACAATTGTGATGGCCCTCCACAGTCTGTGTGCATGTTGTGTTTCAGATGTCTCTGATTCAATGTGCACAATGGGAGACAGTCTCCACATCCACGTTGTTTGTGCATCGACTTTGATGTTGTGCGTGTGTGTGTCACAGACGTCCATGTCTGTCCTGCAGAGGCAACAGGGGCCACTACCTGTGGGAGTCATGGTTGTTTTGCTGACGTGTACATGATACGCCATGTCATGCCAGTGTCCATGTGGCAATACAGGGTCCCTGGAAATCTACCTGTCAAAGAGCTGTGATGCCTGGGGCACATCTGTCCTCACTTGTCACTGTCTTGTGTGTTTGGAACGTGACAGCAGTACATGGGTACTGTGACACAGCCTAATGATTTCCCATAGCACAACCTGGAACTTGTTGTCAACACATGTTGAACTGAGATGTTAGATGTTGGCCATGTAGGTGCCATATATGTCCATATAGAACGGCACACACATCAAGTACTTGTGTCTTGTAATGATGTATCATGTGATATTGACTATGGTCAATGCCACATATGTGGGGTGACTGACAATATTTCTTTGTTCACCTATGCACTGCAGGGCACCAGCTGTCCATAGACCATTCCCTGACCTTGCAACCATGGTGGAACGTGACTGCATCCGATGGTACCGCTTCAACAGGCCGCTTATTGAGGAATTGGCGGAGCGCTTGGCCCCACATTTGCAACCTGGCCGGCCATACCTGCAGCGCTGACCCCCAAGGTGAAGGTGATGGCAGCCCTACACTTCTTTGCCACCGGTACCTTTCAACACACTGTGGCGTCTGCAGGTGGGATGTCACAGACCATGTTCAGCCGTGTGCTACGCGATGTTTTGGAGGCAATGTTGAGATACCTGAACCAGTACATCTATTTCCCTAAACGTCAACAACTCACTGATGTGAAGAGTGACTTCTATGCCCTGGGGAGGATGCCACATGTCATTGGCTCCATTGATGGGACACATGTGGCTTTGGTACCACCACAGGCACATGAGCAGGCATACAGGAACAGGAAACATTACCATTCTATCAATGCCCTGGTGGTATGTCTTGCAGATATGAGCATCTCACATGTGTGTGCACGTTTCCCCGGTTCTGCACACGATGCCTACGTCATGAGGAGTAGTCGCATCCCGAGGATGATGTCACAGATGCAGAACCAGCGTGCCTGGCTTGTCGGTGTGTGCTGACTTTGTACCATTGTGTGTGTTCTGCAATGTTGTATTCCACCCTCTTTTCCAACTCAGCTAATGTGCAATTGTCTGTATGTAGGTGACTCCGGATACCCCAACATGCCGTGGTTGCTGACACCCCTCAGGAACCCTGTGACACCAGCCCAGATGTGCTACAATGAGGCACATGGTCGGACCAGGAGAGTGATCGAGCGGACATTTGATCTCCTGAAGAGCCGCTTTCGCTGCCTGGACAAGACAGGAGGGGCCCTCCCATATGCCCCTGCAAAGGTGTGCAAGATTTTCATCGTCTGCTGCATGCTACACAACCTGGCAGTGCGGAAGGAGTTGCCTCTCATCCTGGATGACGATGACCAACATCCGCCACCTGTGGAGGATCCTGGCCTGGGCCACGATGCCAGTGATGATGATGATGATGAGGGTGATGTCCGCACACAGCTCATCGCCAACTTCTTCAGCTGAATGTGAGTATACAGAGTTGGTATGTCAATGATTTGAGTTTGCATGATATGTGTTGGTGGTGCTCTGTTGCTGTTTGAGTGTGGCCATGTGCTACTTGACTGTATGCGTGCAGCGATGTGTCCTTACAGGTAGTCTGTACTCCCCAACAGTGTTGACATGCTAACTTGGTTTTGTGTAGGTATCTTGTGACATGTATTGGGCATGAGTATTGCAGTTCTGTCCTGTTCTTCAGTGCTTTTGACTGTGTGTCATGTCTGTCCTTCACAGGGTACTTTCAGAGTTGTTTGGTCAACTCGGATCCCCCGACACCATGATTCAACTTCCAGGGTGGAAGCAGTCGTTTCCCTGCAGGTGATGTGCCACACACCCTGGACTTTATTTTCTCTACACTTGGTGACTGTGTGGCCACTGCCACGTGGGATTACCTTGCATCTGTAGTGGAAACAACATGTTGCAAATGTGTAATAAACCTGTGCTTCACTTTGGGATGTGCGTTGTCTGTGGTCACACATCTGACTGACATTTGCTTACTTCACCTGTGGGCTAGTTAACACAGACTCTGAATAGGTGTGGTGTCTGTGCATTCCACTGTATTTCCTGGCAACATCAGTGTAGGCGATGAGTCATATGGCCCTGGTGTGTATGTGTTGTGTAGCACTAGTGGTGTGTCTCCCTCATATGTGTCATGTCACCATGACTCACATGACGGTGTTGAACTTGCTGTAGCAGTTACCATGCACAGTGTCATTTAGCAGATCATCATCTCCATGACAAAAACAACGTTGGAATCACAACAGAGGCAAGTATGGTGTATTAGTGAGTTTATTTACATACATGTGTGAGGATAGTGCACAGGATGGTGGGTGCTGTACATTGGGATTGGAATCCAAAGTTCCCAGATGAGTTGGAAGTGTTGGTAGCAGAAATGTCCTGAGTAAAGTCCCCAGTCATCTGATACATTGGTCCAACTTAAACTCCCCATGTCATGTGGGGGAGTTGGGTTGCATTCGACAGGGTGAACAGTTTGCACACAAAGGAGAATTTCCAGAACAGGTGTTGGGTTCCTGGGGGATGTACATGGCCATCGGGCTCTCAGTTTTCCTTCCTCGGACAACCCCTCTTCTTTCTGGGGGGACCCTCACGTGCAGGCCGCTGCGGTGCAGAGGACTCTCCGCCAGAGTCATCCTCCCTCCCTGTGGCAGTTGCAGTTGTTGCGGCACCAGATGTTGTGGGCACACAGGGGGGTGTGGCCATGTTGGTGCTAATCTGGCGGAGGCATGTCAATATGTCCCTCTGCACCGCTGTCAGTTGTTCCAATGTGTCCCACTTGGACTCCATGCCAGACATGTGTGTCTCCACACGGGACATGTGGGAGTCCAAGCGGGCATTATGGGCAGCCTGCTGCTGTTGAATGTCCTTGAGGATCCCCACTACCTGGCTGACCTCTCCGGTGCTATTCTGGTACGCATCAGCAATGCGTGCCAGTTGTGGGTCATCATGCAGTCCAGACCCCTCTGCAAACAGCGACCTCTGCCTACCACCCCTCCCACCACCCCTGGCCACATGTGCGGGACCTGCGGTGGCACGCACAGGTGACCCTAGGCCCCCTTGGGGGTTGGTACTGGGGTTGTTGTCCGTTGCTTCACGGTGGGCCGGGGTCCCTGTGCTGTTGTCATTGGTGGTCCTTGGTCTGTCCGTGTCGGCGGGGGTGGTCTGTGTGTTGGCAGATGTTGGAGGAGTGGGTGCAGGGGGTGCAGATGGTGGTCCTGCTGGTGCTGCATGATGACTCACACCGGAGGGGCCAGGTAGGGCTTCGCCATCTGAGGAAGGCAGAGGCTGTTCCACACCAGAGAGCTCAGGGGCCCCCGGAGCCTGGGACAGGGACTCCTCATCATCTGCTGCTGTGTCCCCATCATCACCTGTTTTTGGAAGAGACACACAATGTATGTTATGTTTCTACAGGCATCAATGGTTCAAACACCTGACAGTTGTGACTGTACCTCTGGATGCGGGCCTGTACATTGCATTGTCCTAAGTTGTCACAGTCAGAGGTTGATATTGGTGTAGCACATTGTCCTGCCAACCTGAAGCATTTAAATGTGAATGTTGAGGTGTGTGCATGGCCAGCATTGGTGGTATTTGGTTGACATCTGGCCCTCCTTCTCCCCCCAGCCCAGTTATCCGACCATGAAGCATGCCACCCTTGCAGTGGGTGCAGGTTGACTCTCAGGATGTCAGTCAGTGGTGTCCTGCTGTTGGTTGGTGCCCAGTTCCCAGCAGGGCCTTGTGCTCCCCACAACAGAGCACCATTGTCAGACATCTTGGAAGTGGCTTTTCACTCCCTGTGAGGTGTGCATGCTTCAGTGTGAGCTTGCTGGGCCATGTGGGTGGGGGATGTTGGGCTGTGACTTCCACTCCCATCATGCTATTGCCTACACCCCCTTCCCAGCATGCCCATACTTCCTTCCTTTTGAGTGGACTTCACTGTGTGTGAGTGTGACAGCAATGGCAAGATGGCTGACAGTGTGGTCCTGTTGTTTGTTGGTGCCCAGTTCCCAGCAGGGCCTTGTGCTCCCCACAGCTGAGGCCAGTGTCAAACATCTTGGAAGTGGCTTTTCACTCCCTGTGAGGTGTGCATGCTTCAGTGTGAGCTTGCTGGGCCATGTGGGTGGGGGATGTTGAGCTGTGACTATCACTCCCATCATGCTATTGCCTACACCCCCCTTCCCAGCATGCCCATACTTCATTCCTTTTGAGTGGACTTCACTGTGTGTGAGTGTGACAGCAATGGCAAGATGGCTGATAGTGTGGTCCTGTTGTTTGTTGATGCCCAGTTCCCAGCAGGGCCTTGTGCTCCCCACAGCTGAGGCCAGTGTCAGACATCTTGGAAGTGGCTTTTCACTCCCTGTGAGGTGTGCATGCTTCAGTGTGAGCTTGCTGGGCCATGTGGGTGGGGGATGTTGAGCTGTGACTACCACTCCCATCATGCTATTGCCTACACCCCCCTTCCCAGCATGCCCATACTTCCTTCCTTTTGAGTGGACTTCACTGTGTGTGAGTGTGACAGCAATGGCAAGATGGCTGACATTGTGGTCCTGTTGTTTGTTGGTGCCCAGTTCCCAGCAGGGCCTTGTGCTCCCCACAGCTGAGGCCAGTGTCAGACATCATGGAAGTGGCTTTTCACTCCCTGTGAGGTGTGCATGCTTCAGTGTGAGCTTGCTGGGCCATGTGGGTGGGGGATGTTGAGCTGTGACTACCACTCCCATCATGCTTTGCCTACACCCCCCTTCCCAGCTTGCCCATACTTCCTTCCTTTTGACTCTGCTTCCCTGTGGGGTAGTGTGCCTGTGCTGACAGGATGGCTGACAGTGTTGTCCTGGCGTTAGTTTGGCTACAAGTCCCAGAAGTGTCCCTGTGCTTCACACAGCATAACCCAGGATGGTGGTTCTTTGTGGGATATTTAATTAGAGTGTGAGGCAATGCATTCTCCCAGGTGAGTTGTGCGGAGTTTGTGTTAAGGGTGTGTGTGAGAAAAGCTGCTGGTAACTATGGTCAGTGCTGTCAGTCCTCCTTCCCACCCAGCCAGATATCCCACCATGGAACGTGCTTCCATTGCAGGGAGTGCAAGTTGGCTTTCAGGATGTCAGTCAGTGGTGTCCTGCTGTTGGTTGGTGCACAGTTCCCAGCAGGGCCTTGTGCTCCCCACAGCAGTACCCAGTGTCAGCCATCTTGTCAGTTCTTTTCCACTCCCTGTGATGTGAGCATGGTTCAGAGTGGTGTTGATGGGCCAATTGTGAGGGTGACCAATATCTGTGACTACAACTCCCATCATGCTATTGGCTACACTGACTTCACCAGCAAACACAGAATTCCTTCCTTTCAGTGAGCTTCCCTGTGAGGTGGTGTTCTAGTGGTGGCAAAATGTCTGACAGTGTTTGTTGGTTAGATTTGTGCCACTGCCTTGCTCTATTTGTTGTTGGGTTTGTACATGTCATGACACAGTTACATATCACTATGGGATGGCAGGTATTGTGTTTGTCTAACTAACATACACATCTTGGGATGATTAGGTTTTGGTTACTGTGGCTTTGCTAACGGTGCATGGTTTCACTATCCCCTTGACAGTGATGTGTGTGTATTGTCACACGATATTGGGTATATTGGTTGTGTACTCACCAGGCTCTGGGATGTTTGATAGTCCATGTACGCTCTCTGGTGGTAGGATGGCCCGTACCTTCTCCTCCCAGGGCCTGAGGTATACTGGTTTGGCAGGAGGGCCACTGCTGGTGCGATGGCTCAAGGTGTAATCCTTCTTGAGTAGGGCCTTGACCCTCCTGCGCACATCATACCACCTGTTCTGGATGTCTTCCTTTGTGCACAAACATGGTGATTGTGCGTTCACCCTGTCGACAATCCTCTCCCACATCTTGGTTTTCTGCGACATGGGGGTCTGTTGGACCAATGTACCAAACAAGTGTGGCTCTACCCTGAGGATTTCATCTACCAGGACTTCCAATTCACTGTCTAGGAACTTTGGATTCTTCTTTGGGGGCATGGTGATGGGTGGTGGTGGGGATTAATGTGTGTGTGGGTGTGCAGGTGAGGGTGTGTGTGTGTGTGTGTAGGTTTTGCTGGGTGTATGTGAGGGTGCTATTTGGGAGGTGCTAATGGTGTGTGGCTTGTGTGATGGATGAGTTGTGGGTGTGTCTGTGGTTGCTGTCTGATGGTGTTCTGTGCTGGCAGGTCATTTGAATTTGCAAAGGATCATGGTAGGGATTTGTGGCCTTTATATGGGTGGAGTTGTGGGTGTGTCTTTGTTCCATGTTTTTTCCCCCAGTATTTATTGACTTTGTCATTGCTTGTTTGGCCCTTTTTTTTGTATTTTTTCCTTTGTAGTTTTTGGGCATGTAGAAGATGTTCTTCTGACGGAGTAGGACGCTGCAGTTGGCTCGTTCTAGCTTCTCCGAGTCTTTCAAGCTGTGTTTCTGCTGTGTTTCATGTGCGGCGTACGCGTCGGTCGCGGAGTATTGGGTTGTTTCGGCTCCGTTTTGTATGCATGTCGGTCGTACGGCTTGAGCTCCGTGCGACTCAGCCTGGTTTTACACGCATTGCATCGTACTGCGCAGGTCGGAGTTCGCGGGTACGTTTCTGTCGGGTTCATTCCTGGTGCGTGTCGGTCGGTTCGATTCGCGTGGTTTTCCAGCCGGATAGCTGGTTTCCGTGCGGTTCGGCTTGTGTTCCGTACGAGTCGGTCGTTATTCACATGCATTGCATCGTACTACGCGGATCGTGCAGCGCCGGTACGTGTCGGTCGGACTAAATTCCCGTACCGAGTCGTTCGGTACGTTTTCCGGCCTGAATCGGAATCGGCCCCTTAATGTGCAGCAGGAACCACTCCTCTTCCCTCTCGCAGGCTGTTTCAAGCCCTGCCCTGCTCCGCCCCAACCTAGTTGGCGCCTTAGTGAAGAAGAAAATGATAATACCGTAACGTTATTAAGGTTGCGTTATTATCATTTTCTTTTTTTTTGCACTTAGTGGGGCAACGCTCCTCCACCTTAGCGGAAGAGCCACCTCTGTATATTTATATTTGAGGAATAGACCTAGGATAGTGGGTTTATTTGATGATTTATAATGTTGTGCTGTGAATGTGATTTGTTAAAATGTGGATACTTTTGCTCACACCTTGTTGACATTGCATTTTCTACTGCTATCTATACTAGAACATCGTATAAAAGATTCTAAAAATTGGGGGAACCAGATCTTTTTAGTCTCTAGTAGTGATGCTGTTCGATTAGCTGGCGATTTGCTGCACATTTGGAACATAGTCTACTATGCTGATTTTGCTCACTGTTGCATTTGTTTCTATTATTGGCAAACATTATGGCAATTGATTTCCTATGTCCTATGATTGTTTCATTGAACTAATTGAGCCTAGTTTTGCCATTGTATTGCACTTATTATCTTAATAAACTTTCATGGTTTTTGCTGAAACTCCATTTTCGAGTCAGTCATTTCTTTTATTGATTTATATTGAATTGCTTTTGAATATTGTCCCCAAGGATATACTGCCTCATAGTTTTTTAGGTTAACACTGTCACAGCAATGCAATTTAGGTGCCAAAGTAGTTCAGAATATTAAAGTAATAGCACACCCACACTATTAAGAATCAGTGATTTGCTGTTCCTCCAGGCTCATTTAGCTCAAATACATTCCCACAACTTGATTTGATTGCTGACACATTTGCACTAAAAGTAACCATAATCTGAATATCAACCCCAAGGTGATAAAGAAGAAAATTAAATTATTTATTCAAAATTGACAAAGGATGCATATATAGGTTAAAGAGGGTGGAGCTCAGTGAGGAGTCTTGAGGACCCCTGCATGGCAAGTGTTGAAAAGCAGCGTGTAATTGAGGTAGATGGACACTGTGAGAAACTGGGTTTTTTGGAGGGAGCAGGGGTGAAAACCCTTCTCAAGCAATAACCACAATCCTTGTGAGTGTGAACCACAAAAGTCACAAAATTAACTTGTGCGTAACCCTCAGGTAGTTTGGCACAAAAGCAGTCAGGCTTAACTTGCAACACACAACCAGTAATAAAGTGAAGCAAAACACAAGAAAAATCCCACACCAATTAAAAAAACTATGATAAATAGTAATAAATAATGTGAGACCAAAACAACAAAAATCCAATCCTTAGAATAAGAGATATGTAATTTTAAAGATTTTAGGTAGGTATGAGGTCTAAAAGCATAAAGGGGGTCATCTGGTCATGCTAGACCAGGGGAAATTCACATGTTTTGGCTGACAGCAGTAGATCTTAGGCCAGATACAGGGACAAAGTCCAGAGGCTGTGAGGAGCAGGGAGAGCAACGTGGATGGTCATCGGTGAAGCATTAATTTAATGTTGGGCGTGGCAGTCGGTCATTGCTGGAGTTTTGCATTGGCGGTCAAAATGGGCTGTTGATGCTGTAGCATGAAGTGCAGATCTCGCTCTGCTTGTAATTGCTTGTGAAGTGTCATGTTCAACAGAGAATTGAGTTGGTGGTAGTTAGGCGTGACAAGATCTCTGCACAAAAGCACAAAGGGTGGCAGTTTGGTTGAGCTAGACCGGGGAAAAGTCACAAGTTTAGGCAGACCATGATGGAGTTTAGGCTGGGTACAGGGGACAGGTTAGTCCCACTGAAAAAAGATACCTTTTCAAAGTCCGGTGAAAAGAGTTCAGTTCATTGAAGGAGGCCATGAGGAGCAGGCAGAGTATTGTGGAAGATCATCGCTGCATCATAAAGATCCTGTCGGGCATCGCGGATGGTCATTGCTGGAGCTTCACATTGGCGGTCACAGGGGGCTGTCAATGCGGTAATGCGAAGTGCATATCACATATTGCTGGTCCTCACAGGTGAAGTCAGGTACAATGGAGATTTGCGTAGGTGGTCATCTTGGCAACAAGATCTCTGCATGAACGGGCACCACCCCGGACGTAGCGTTCTTCACCAAAACCTGGACCAGCACCACCTTGGGACCGGACATCGCCATCGCCATCCCCCAAGGATACAAGATCTCCAGGAAGGACCGCCCCACCCGCCCAGGAGGAGGAATCGCCATCGTCCACAAATCCAGCCTCCGCCTGAGCACACTCCCCGATGAGCCCACAGAACTGATGGAACACCTTCATTTCAAGATACTGGCCAGCCCTACCGCCACCCTCCGAGGAACCCTCATCTATCGACCCCCTGGACCCCGCGGACCCTTTGCCAACTCCATCACGGACATTATCTCCCCGCAGGCCATCGCATCCACCAACTACACCCTGCTGGGAGACCTCAACTTCCACCTCGACAACCAACTGGACCCCAATACCACATCCCTCCTGGAAAACCTCCACAACATTGGACTCTGCCAGATCGTTACCGAGCCCACGCACTCAGCAGGACACACCCTCGACCCCCTCTTCACTACAGGAAACTCCATCACCTTCAGCCACACCACCGAACTCCCATGGACTGACCATCGTTGCGTCCACTTCACCTTCAGAACACCCACCATCCACAGACACCAGCACCTGCTTCCATGAAGAAACTGGACCAAAATCTCCGACGACCAGCTCACCTCCTCACTCAACAACTCCACCCCAACCATCGCGGAAAACGACGACCCCAACACCGCAGCCCGAACCCTGCATAGATGGATCTCGGACAGCACCAACACCTTAGCCCCCTCAAGAAAAACAACAATACCCGCGCCAAGAAAGCCAGATGGTTTACCACCGAACTTCGAGAGTCCAGACGCACATGCCACCGCCTCGAAAAGGCCTGGAGGAACACCAAATCCACAGAAGCCCACAACAACTTCAGAGCCGCCACCAACGCCCACCATCAACTCATCAGAGAAACGAGGAAAAAGCGATTGAAGACAGAATCTCCACCCACGCGCACAACAGCAAGGAACTCTTCAGCATCATCAAGGAGTTTGCCCAACCCACCAGCGAGTCTACCGACATCCCTCCCTCACAAGACCTCTGCGACAAACTCAGCACCTTTTTCCACCACAAAATCAAGAGCATCTACGACAACTTCGACGAAGACAACCAACACACTGAACCCTCACCAACCACCCCGACACCCAGAAACCAGCGATTGACGACTGGACAGCCCTCACCACCGAAGACACACTGAAGACAATGAAGTCAATCCACTCAGGGGCCCCCACGGACCCCTGCCCCCACCACATCTTCAACAGAGCCGCCGACACCATCGCACCCATGCTCCGCCACACCATCAACCGCTCCCTGGCGACCGCCTCGTTCCCCGACGACTGGACACACGCCGAGGTCAACCCCCTCCTAAAGAAACCCTCAGCGGACCCCACCGACCTCAAAAACTACAGACCCATCTCCCTGCTCCCGTTCCCAGCGAAAGTCATCGAGAAAGCCATCAACAGCCAACTCGCCACATTCATTGAAGAACACAACATCCTCGACTCCTCCCAATCCTGCTTCAGAAAAAACTACAGTTCGGAAACCGCCCTCCTCGCCGCAACAGACGACATCCGCACCCTACTGGACAAAGGAGAAACAGTAGCCCTCATCCTCCTCGACCTATCAGCGGCGTTCGACACAGTCTCCCACCGCACCCTAATACGCAGACTCTACGACGCAGGAATCCAGGACAAGGCCCTCGACTGGATCTGCTCCTTCCTCTCCGGCAGGACGCAGCGGGTCAGACTCCCCCCTTTCCTCTCAGACCCCACACCTACCACCTGCGGTGTCCCCCAGGGCTCCTCTCTCAGCCCGACGCTCTTCAATGTCTACATGGCTCCACTTGCCCCCATCGTCAGAACCTACGGACTCAACATCGTGTCATACGCAGACGACACCCCGCTCATCCTCTCCCTATCCAACGAGCCCAACACCGCCAGACACAACTTTCGAGAAGGCATGGAAGCCGTCGCCAAATGAATGAAAAACAGTTGCCTACAACTAAACACCAACAAAACAGAAGTACTCATCATGGGCCCAAACCCCGACACCTGGAGCGACACCTGGTGGCCCCCCGCCCTCGGAAACCCGCCAACCCCCACAGACCACACACGCAACCTGGGAATCATCCTGGACTCCGAGCTCAAAATGGACCGCCAGATCAACTCTGTCTCGTCTTCCTGCTTCCACACCCTCCGCCTCCTTCGTAAGACCTTCAAATGGATCCCCCTCGAACACCGAAAGACCGTCACTCACGCCCTGGTCACCAGCAGACTCGAGTACGGCAATGCAATCTATGCCGGAATAAACAAAAACCTCACCCGCAAGCTACAGAACATCCAGAACGCTGCCGCAAGACTGGTCCTCAACCTGCCAAAACACTGCCACATCTCCCAGCACCTGCGCACGCTCCACTGGCTCCCCGTCGAGGTGAGAATCACCTTCAAGATGCTCACCCACGCACACAGGGCCCTCCACGGCACCGGAACAGCATACCTGAACAGCCGACTCAAATTCCACGCACCCCAAAGGACCCTACAATCAGCCCAGCTCTCCTACGCCGTGGTCCCCCGCACCAGAAAGACAAGATCGGGAGGCCGCTCCTTCTCCTTCCTCGCGGCCAAAGCATGGAACGCCCTTCCGCTCCACCTCAGACAGACAACATCGCTCCCCATCTTCGCAAGAAACCTCAAAACCTGGCTCTTCGACAGACCCCCTCCTTGATGGAATGGAACCTGCACCCCCCCCACCCCTAGCGTCTTGAGACCCTTACGGGTGAGTAGTCGCGCTTTAACAAACCCCTGATTGATTGATTGAATGGGCAAGTTCATAGTTGCAAAGAGCCTAAAGCTTCAGATTATATCCCTTTTGTTCAGAGGAGTGCACTCTGATACCATCCAAGGGCCCAGTACCTGGGGAGGAACCTCTTGGGAATCAGAAACTCACTGTGGAAGAGGCCAGCAGGGCTAAGGCAGGTCCAGTTGCAGGTCCAGGAAGCTCAAGTTGCACCAGGTCAGCTGGGCAGTTCCAGGGCAGCCTCTGGAGCTTGGCGTGTAAGAGCAGGAGGTCAGCCAGGTGACCTTTTGAGTCACTCAAGGTAGCCTGGGATGAAAGGAATCAAAAATATCATCTTACCAGGGGCGTGGCCAAGCGCAGATCGAAGATGGCCGCGTAGTGAAGTAGCTCCACCGATTGTCCCTGCCCCATGTCTATCCTGCTGACACATCCGTGACACCAGTCGACAGCCCCCGAGGTCGGAGTAGTAGCGGTCCCCAGCCCGCTTGCTCCGGCGCATCGAGCAGCCCCAACGGGCGAGATAGCGGCTCCGGAGTGTTGCGGCCTGCGGGAAATCTGGGCACCGGGGCCCACAGTGAACAGTGGCGCCGGAGGGGAGTCCTGGCCTGAGTGGTGGCACCGCGCGGGGGCACCGAGCGCTGGAGGTGCCGCCACGAAATATCGAGGCGGGGCTACGGGGGGCAGTCGGGACCCGCAGAGGAGGTGGTGACTGCCCTTGGGCCCTGAAGCCGGCAAAGCTCCCCCGCATTGACAACAGGAACTGCGTGAAGCGCACCCGCCGGGAGCTGAGTAATGGCGGCGATGCGCTCCTACTGAGGAGAGCCTCCCTGTCGCTTGTGGTTTCGGAGCCGGAGCACACCGCATACAGGTACCGTAGCGGCGCTTGGCCACCCGCCTGAGTCCCGGGGGCGCTCAGCTGTTCGGACCCGAATTGAGGGACCCCGCCCCCCCCCTGGACAGTGCAGGACTTGATCTTAGACCCCTGGGGCCTGCATTGTAGCTGCCGGTACCCTAACTGATAGACCTCACTGGTGGGCACAGTGTGGTTGGTGCCTCTGCCTGCTTCCACCATTCCAGCCCAGTTGGTGGTGTACAATGGCTGCTGCGGGGGATCCGTGGGGCGAAGCTGGTGCAGAATAACAAACTGGACAGATACACAGTCACTAAGGACCCTCAGCGGAGCCGACTGTCTGTAGAGGCTAATCAGGGACACCCAGGGGAAGAGGAACAAGAGCTATCTCTCGCAGATGTCATGGGGGCTATTGCTGGAGTTAAAACTTCTCTTGAGCACAAAATGGATGCCATGGCGATTGACATTAATCTTATTAGGACCGACCTGGGGAAGCTTAACGAAAAAGTCAAGCAGGTTGAAATAACGACCTCCAGTCTCGTTGGGGATGTCACACAACTACAAAGGGAGATGCACGAACTCCAGGACTCTCACAAGTACATGGACCTCAAGCTGGATGATTATGAAGGTCGACTCCAGCGCAATAATCTCCGCATCCTAGGAGTGCCGGAAAAAGCGGAGGGGCAATCCCCGGACCTATTCGTTGAAGACCTCATTCTTAAACACTTGCAACCCAAAGGCCTCAGCAAATTTTTTGTTATCGAACGTGCTCACAGGGTCCCGGGCGGCTGTCCCAAACCGGGCGCTCCCCCGTGGCCCATGCTGGCTCGGGTCTTGAACTACCGGGACAGAGACATTATTCTCCAGAACTCCAGAGCGGGGGCACCCCTCCGATATGAAAATGCTGCCATTTCCTTCTTCCCGGACTTTACACAGAGAGTACAGAAGCAAAGGAGGTCCTTCCTCACTGTGAAGCGTGACCTGAGAGAGAGGGGTCTGAAATACTCAATGCTGTTCCCGGCACGTCTCCGGGTGGAGGCAGAGGGACAGGCATGGTTTTTTGACGAGCCCGAGGCAGTGGCAGAGTGGATCAAACATCGCGGAGCGAAGGGCCAGGCGGATCGCGGCGCTGGGACACAGGCGGACATTTCACTGATCTGAAGTAGATCTCTGAGGATGGCGGCCTTGAACTACGTAATGGGGTCATCGATGTGGGATGGGCTGGGGTGAGCGGGATATCTGCGCTTTATTATGGGGGCTGGTGATGATATATATGTTTCTTGACATTTACCTGCCAGGGGTGTTACACTCGACCTGGTTAGGGGCGGGGACATGGAGCTCACTCTTCCCCCTTCTTTTCTTCCTCTGAATTTCTTTCTAGGGCGACAGGCACTCTGCAAGTTTTCGATGGGCAGTTCTAAGCCCAGAGTGCAGGGCAGCGGGGTGGGGGGTTGTTGGGTTGGGAAAATTTGTTTTTTTGTTATTTGTTATATTTGTTTCATCTGTGCAATGGACATATACACCTGCAATACAGTTGCTGAAAGAGTACAAGCCCGGAGTTGCTGGATCTACATTCTGCAATACAGGCATGATGGGGGATAAAAACGTAAAAATGATGAGCTGGAATGTTAACGGGTTAGGGGACAAAATCAAACGAAGTGTAGTTCTTCAATACATCAGGAGGCACTCACCCGATGTAGTCTTACTCCAGGAGACACATCTGGTTGGGAATCTATGTAAGGCAATGCACAGGGGGGGGTATAAACTGATTGCGCACTCTGGTTTCACCTCAGGTTCCAGGGGTGTGGGTATTATGACAAGGAACAACTTCCCGCTGGCGGTTGGCTCCACATGGGGGGATGATAGAGGCAGATACGTTGGTGTTTCCAGGATGTGGGAGGGCCGGCACATTGCCTTTATGTCTGTCTATGTTCTCCCAGGCCTACAGGGTACAACATTTGCTGATTTGGGTGCAGCCCTGCTCGCCCTTCCGGATGGGCTCCTGGTCCTGGGGGGAGACTTCAATGCAGTAGTTTCGGGTACGTTAGATAGATATCCCCCTCGAGAAATAGGACCGTCTGCCCGATGGTTGCCAGACTTCCTTGAGGCGATGGGACTGGTCGATGGCTGGAGAGTGTATCACCCGGGCCAGGTGCAACACACCTTCCACTCTGGGGCACACAACAGTCTCTCCCGTTTAGATTATTGTCTGGTACCAGCTGCGCAAGCGACATATATACACAACATCAAACACTTAGCCAGAGGTATCTCTGATCACTCGCCTGTCTGGGTTCACCTTCTAGTAAGTATGGGCGGAGTGGGAAGATTGGCCCCAATTAACCCTTGGTACTTACGTAACCCCAAGATCCGTAAGGAGCTTATCAAAGCTATTGACGAATATTTTTCCGACAATGTGGGATCGGTGCCTTCTTCCCGGACCTTGTGGGAAGCATTCAAAACAGTAGTTCGGGGACAAGCCCTGTCATTGATATCTAGCTCTAAGAGAGACAAGCAAAAGGAGGTCCTCGAGCTTGAGGCAGACATATATAGACTAGAAAGGGAACTGGATTCTGGGGTTACGCCGGAGAAGCTCCACTTGTTGAGTCTGAAGCAGCACGACTATAAAGTGTTGGTCTTGGATAGGGCCAGGAACCTGAGTAGAGAGCAGCAGGGCAGGCTTTATGATCAGGGAGACAAGGCCGGGAAGCTCATAGAGTGGCTGGACAAGAAGGAATGGGCGAGTCGGCTGGTCCCAGAGCTCAATGTACAAGGAGGCGTTTTGGTCACGGAACCGCAGGAAATAGCGGACAGGTTCGCTGATCATTTCCACTCGGTCTATACGGCAGTCTCCTCCCACACTGAAGCGGACTCTCAGGAGCTGTTGAGGGATATTAAGCTTCTCTGCCTCTCCCTTGAGGATCGGGAATATATGGATAGCCCCCTTACAACCGATGAAATCGCGCAAGCGATACGTTCCTTGAATTCTGGGAAAGCTTTGGGCCCAAATGGACTTCCCATTGAACTCTACAAGTTGAGACCAGATAAACTAGCCCCATATTTGAACTCTATGTTTCTGGAATCTAGGGAAGTGGGAACGTTGCTCCGGGAACAACGAATGGCTACTATTGTCACCATCCACAAGGAAGGAAAGGATAAGGCGGAATGTGCCTCATACAGGCCCATCTCTCTTTTAAACGCCGAACCCAAGATTTTAGCCAAGCTCTTAGCCAACCGCTTGGTGAAGGTAATCGGCGGCTTGGTGCATCCGGATCAAACCGGTTTTATGCCTCATAGAAATACAGCCCTGAACCTCCGTAGAGTGCATGGGGTGATAGATAGAGCCAGCACCCTTCTCGAGCCAGCTGTGATTGTGTCTTTGGACGCGACCATGGCCTTCGACACTATCGAATGGCCATACCTATGGGCAGTTCTGGTAAAGCTGGGATTTGGGCCGGAATACATTCAGTGGGTGCGTCTTTTATATTCTGAACCACTGGCTCAAGTGGTGGTGAATAACAAGGTGTCAGCCTCGTTCTTGCTCAGTCGGGGAACTCGACTGGGTTGCCCTCTGTCCCCCCTTCTTTTCTCTTTGGCCTTGGAGCCCCTGGCCACCTGGATACGTTGGGATACAAGGATAAGGGGTCTGCGGTGGTCCCCCGGATGGGAGGACCGCATATCCTTGTACGCGGATGACATTTTACATTATTTGGCCTCCCCTAGGAAATCTCTTGTCGTGGTGATGGATAATCTCGCAGTTTTTGGCCGATTTTCTGGACTTTCCATCAATTGGGGAAAAACCCTATTATTTGTACTGAGGGGAGACCCTCCTGTCCCTCCCCGGAACTGTCCAATACAAACAAACTCGGTCGGATTCAAATATTTGGGGATATATATTTCACTGGACCCCTCAGTCCGCTATGCCCAAAACCTTCATCCTCCTCTTCGTAGACTTAAAAGTGACATTACTAACTGGAAGACTCTCCCTATCTCACTCCTGGGCAGAGCTACTCTGTTTAAAATGATGGCGTTACTGCGATTCTTATATGCCCTACAAAATACCTTGGATGTAGTCCCAGCACGTTATTTTAAGGAGGTGGAGGGCCTGCAGAGAGACCTATAATGGGACGGCAGGCCTCGAATCGCCTTGAGCAAACTAACGTTACATTGGTATGATGGAGGCATCAGTCTCCCTGATGTCAAGAAATACTATTGGGCTTCCCAACTGGCAGCCATTAATCCTGGCACATACGGCCGTGTGGATGACCCGGGCTACGCCATGGACAGATGGCTCCTTCCAGGGGGCACTTATGGTAGGGCGTTATACTCCCAACCTAAACGATTCAAACTAACAGGCCCCACGAAGCACTCAGTTCAAATTTGGCATGACGCCACTAATTATCTTGGTTGGAGACACAGACTCACATTGGCCACCCCTCTTTGGGATTCAGAGAAATTGGGCGACCTGTGGAAGACAAAGGGTTTCGACAAGTGGGACCTTATTGGGATTTCAGCTATTAAAGATATCTGGGGAAAAGGGGAGCCCAAGTCCTTCAGCACGCTTCAGGGCGAATATAAATTGGCGGATACGGAATTTTTTCGTTATTTACAGGTCTCACACTCACTTCAGTCTTTATTGCCTAGAGGAGCGGATCCCCCGGAGGTCTCCCTCTGGAGGACAGAATCTTAGATGGTCATCTCCCTGACAAAACGATATCCTTAATTTACAAAAAACTAATTAATCACATGACAAACCCCTCCGAACACTGCGAGATAGGTGGGCACAAGATGGGATAGAACTGGACGATGAGGAGTGGCAAGCAGCAGTATCCTCCCCTAAAGAGGTGGCTATCCCGGCACGCTTGCGACTGGTTCAGCTGAAGATCCTTCATAGGATCTACATAACGGGCCCTAGATTAGTACACATGGGGTGGTCGGAGGCAGGGGAATGCAGGCGGCGCTGTGGCCAGATCGGAACGTTTATGCACATCATCTGGGAATGCACACATATCAACTCTTACTGGCGTCAAGTACACGACACGATCAACCAGGTATTAAGAATCTCCCTCCGTCCCGAGGCCAGACGATGCCTCCTTAATATCTGGGAGCCAACAGACTTGGACGCTTCTCAGACACAATGGGTCACTCTGGGGCTCATGCTGGCAAAGAGAAATATTGCTCAACTCTGGGGGGCAGCACACCCACCTACACTGGAGGCCTGGGAAAGAAACCTTGACTGGTGCATGTTTAGGGAAAAGACAGTGTATTTGGCAAGGGGGTGCCCAAGGAAGTGGACTCGTGTCTGGAATCCGTGGAATTTGTATAGAGGAGAGATTTGTACACCACCTTGTAATGTTGATTATGATGATCCTCTTCCTCAGTGATGTTCCTCACATATGTATTGTCTGTATATCCCTCCACTCATGCGTACTGTGAAAAGCTAACTACCTGGTCTATTGTACTGTACCATTCACCAGCAACTGTTTAATAAAAAAGAATTGTTAAAAAAAAATATATATATATATCATCTTACCAAATTATTGTGTCCAAAATGACGTGATATGGAAATATCGTCAGCAAGAATATCGCTGTCATGAATATCTATTTTAATGTAAGTAATATTGATTTTTAAAATATCGAAGTCATTAATATCATTTACAAAAATATATGTGTTTATATTATTTTTTATTTAGTGTGCTGAATTTTAGTATATATTTAAATGTATCTGATGTAAGTTTTTTGATTAATTATTGTTTATGATTTTTAATATATTTGTTACATTTTTAATCGAAAATAAATGTAAATTTATTAATTTTTGTGATTTATAGTGCTGTAGCGGGTTGTGGGTTTCTAAGGGTAAAGGGTGGAAAGTAATTTATTTATAATTAATTAATACTTGGGGCCCAATTACGATCTCGGTCATAAAGACTCCGACCTTAGGTCGGAGGCCTTACGACTGAGATCGTCGGTTTCAATACCGGCCGGTCTGAATTGAAACTGGCCGGTCATTCCGGCTGGCTTCCAACGGTCTCCAGGAGCCCTTCTGCCAGTCGGAGACCAGACCATAATCTAAATGGAAGGTGTTAGACCTGGTACCATTGGCGTGAGTCTCCCTTCCATTTTTTGCTGATTACCTCCTCTGTTTTTGACATGTTTGCTGGTTTTAGATGCTTTGGGCACTGTGCCACTGCTATCCAGTGCCACAGTGCAAGTGCTCCCTATGTTAAATTGATGCAATGGAATAGTGACTCCATGATTGGCTTATTTGATTTACTTATCAGACCTTAGTACAGTGCACCATGTGTGCCCAGGGCCTGTAAATCAAATGCTGCTGGTGGGCTTGCAGCACTGGTTGTGCCACCCACAGAAGCAGCTTGTAAAGTGTGTCTCAGGCCTGCCATTGCAGAGCCTGTGTGCAGTCTAGTACTGCCATGTCGACTTGGCAAGTGCACCCACTTGCCAGTCCCTAAACCTTCCCTTTTCTACATGTTAGCCACCCCTAAGGTAGGCCCAAGGGCAGGGTGCATTGTAAGTAAAAGGTAGGACATGCCATGGTGAGTGTGGCATGTCCTGATAGTGAATTACAGCCAATTTCGTTTTTCACTATTGCAAGGCTACCTGTCCCCATAAGCCAGAATGGGCAGTTTGATTATAACACCTTATAATCCTAACTGACCCAGGAAACATGGTAGAAAAACGAATTTAGTATGCCTGAACTCAGAATGATAAAATACATCTTTTAGTGAAGTTGGTTTTAACATTCTGTGTTTGAAAATACCACTTTTAGAAAGTAGGTATTTTCTTGCCTAACCATCCAGCATGCCTCTGCTGGGTTTGTGTATTGCATGTCTGGTTTGTAAGTGACAGGGGACTGGAGAGGGTCTTGGCTCCAGCAGTCTGATGGGTCAGGGCTAGGCTGAATAGCACCCTCATAGAATAGAGAGTATGGGGAGGGGTTTTCCTTTTCACTGTCCTGAGCCACATAGAATAGAGTGTAGGGGGAGGAGATTTCCTTTCAGCTACCTGGGCCAGGTCTGCTCTCAAACAATGCTGTCTCCACCTCCTGCCAGGAAGCTGCACAGAACTGGTTTTGGTCAGGCACAGACACTCTCTGCCTTCAGAGACAAAGGATTTACTGGTATAAATATGGGGGCCAGACCCCAGAACTTTAGATCACTTCTGGAACAACAAGACAAACCTTTGCCAAGGAGAAGAGCCAAGGAGCTGCAGGAGTTTGGACTGCCCCTCTTCCAGTGTGCTGTTTGCTGGGTTGGCCTGCAGTGGTTTCTTTATTGCCAAGGAAAGGAAAGGAGAAGGAACTTTTAAGGAACTTTCATCATCTTGCAGAATATTTCTCCAAGGGCTTGAACTTGTGCTTGCCTCCTGCTGAAGTCTCAGGGCCAAAAGACTTCACCACCAGCTCCCCCCCTGAATTCCCTTGCTGGGGATTCTGTCTGCAGAAGCCTGCGTATCGCTGGGAGCTGGAAGCACGACTCAATGACAAGAAGCGTGTCGCCGCCGCAGCTGTTACCGTCGCATCACCGAAGAAGTGTGTCATCGATGCATCAACGAAGAAGCGTGTCTCCGTCGCAGCTGCTGATCGTCGCATCACCGGAGAAGCGTGTCGCAGGGCCTGTCGCAGCTCCACAGAGTACAGAGTTCACCGCATGGCCATCGGGCGTGCACGCATCGCTTTCACGTCGTCGCATCGCAGCAAGGGCGCCATCTTCTCGCATTGCACCGGAGCGTCATCGCATCGAGGCGCCATCTTAGCGCAACGCAACCGGAACGCAGTACGAAACCAACGTATCACCTCCTCTCCGGTAAGGAACAGACGCATCGCCTACTTTGCGCAAGCACTGAGGAACAGACGCCTCGCATCCCCCGAAGCAAGGAACCGACGCATCACCTTCCCTGCGAACCTTTTGTTTGTTTTGCGTTACGCATTTAAGGTACTTTTGTGAGAAACGTGTCGCATTTACCATCAACTTGAACTAAGTTACTTCTACCATCTTTAAGTCTATTTTGAGTACAGTATTGTGGATTTTTGTCGTTTATGGTCTTGTGTTAAATCTATATAAAGAATACTTATTTTTATAAAACCTGTGTGGTATCCATCTGTAGTGTTTTCACTGTATTACTGTATAAGTTCACAAATGCTTTACACACTGCCTCTGAGATAAGCCTGCCTGCTCATGCCAAGCTACCAAGGGGGTGAGCAGGGGTTATTTAGGAGTGTAGCCCCCTTACCCTGACTAGAAGCAAGGGTCCCTTTTTGGACAAAGTTGCATACCATTGCCAACTAGAGACCCCCAGTTCTAACAGAAGGCATTTCCGCCTTCTGGATTAGGATGCACAGTTTCTGGCAGAGTTTCAATGCCGACCTTTCTGACATGGAAACCCTGTCGGAAAGCCTGTTTGGGGTCCCCTAGAAGGACCCCCCTTCTGTTTTCGGCCTCCGGTTGGGGGCCGAGGGGGGCGCCATAGGTTCCCCCTTGTTGATCCCTGCACCTTGTGGCAGGCACCTTGAGGTGCCTGCCACGGTGTGCAGGGATAAACACAGAATCCCATTCCCCTATGGGAGCTTGTGTTATGGCCGGTTTACGGCCTTAAGACGAGCTCCCACAGAGGAATGGGAGTATGCGACCGCACCATGTATGGTCGCATCGTGATTAGGTGGTCGGGACCGCAGACCGGAGGTCCGCCCAACATGTAATTAAGCCCCTTGGTTGTTAATGTATATTAATTCATTAATTGATAATTAATTATGTTAATCGTGTAATTATTTTTTTGTGCGGATTGTGGGGTTTATTGGGGTACAGGTTGGTAAGTAATTTATTTTTAATTAATTAATAATTAGTTGTTAATTATTATTAGTTAATAATTGATAATAAATTATGTTAATTGTGTAATTATTTTTTAGGTGTGGGTTGTGGAGAGTAAATTTATCTAAGTTAGTTAATAAATATTTGTTGAATAGTTATAATTATTAAATTGACAATTCATTATTTTAATTGTGTAATTAATTTTTTTTTAAGTTTCATTTTAGGTTTAGGTTGTGGGGTTTATAGGGGTAAAGGGTCGGAAGTTATTTAATTTTAAGTAATTGATAGTTGTTTTTTAATTAATAATATTTATTGAATTGTTAATTAATTATGTCAATTTTGCAATTCATTTTTTATTTTAGATTTTACATGAGAGTCTAACATTTTAGGGGTGTGCTGTGGGTTTTGTGGGGGTATATTTTGGGAAGAAAATCAATTATAATGAATTATTCATTATTATTTAATTAATGATAATTAGTTTGTTGATAAATATTATATTGAAAGGGTAAATAATTTGCTTTTTAAAGTTAGGTTTTAGGTGCAGGTTGTGAGTTTTGTGGGATTATGGGGTGGGAAGTAACTAAATGAAAATTATTGAATAATATTTTTGTGTTAATAAATACTTTCTCAATCAAAATATTTATTTGTATGTTAATTTTTTATTTTTTTATTTATAATAATGTTTTTTGTTATTTGTAATATGTATTTAACATTGCAATATATTTTTCTTTTTACATTTTTTAATATTAAATATATTTGAATTTGTTTTCTATATATTTATATTTTCCCTTATTTACTTTGTTTTTGAAATTATTTTATTACTTTGAAGATAGTTTATTTGTTTTTAATGCTGCTCTTACTGGTGTGGGAATAGTACATTTTACCACTCTGCAATCCAACACTTTCTTTACTGTTGCATTCATTAGAGTGGGAATAGTAAATTTTACCCCTCCACAATCCAACACTTTCCCTACTGTTGTACTGACTGGAGTGGGAATAGTAACTTTTACCCCTCCGCAATCCAACACTTTCCCTACTGCAGTACTGACTAGAGTGGGATTAGTAAATTTTACCCCTCCGCAATCCAACACTTTTCCTACTGATGTACTAACTGGAGTGGGAATAGTACAATTTACCCCTCCGCAGTCCAACACTTTTCCTACTGTGCCACCGACTGGAGTTGGAATAGCAAATTTTATGCCTCTGCATTCCACCTTCTTCCCTACTGTTATACTAATTGGAGGAGGAATAATACATTTTACCCCTCCCCAATCTAACACTTTCCCTACTGTTGCACTGACTCGAGTAGGAATAGAATATGTTATCCCTCTGGTATGCTACACTTCCCTACTGTTACACTGACTCAAGTGGGAATAGTAGGTTTTACCCCATCGCTATTGAACACTTTCTCTATTGTTGCACTTATTGGCGTGGGAATAGTACATTTTACCCCTCCACAATCCAACACTTTCCCTAATGTTTCACTTACTGGAGTGGGAATAGTAAGTTTTACCTCTCCGCAATCCAACACTTTCCTGACTGTTCCACTGACTGGAGTGGGAATAGTAAATGTTACCCCTCGGCAATCCAACACTTTCTCTACTGTTGTATTTATTGGAGTGGGAATATTAAGTTTTATCTCTCCGCAATCCAAACTTTCCTTCCTTATCCATTAACTGGAGTGGGAACAGTACATTTTACCCCTCCGCAATCCAACACTTTCCCTACTGTTGCATTGACAGGAGGGAGAGTTGTAAATTTTAACTAGTTTAATTACTTTTGCGTTGTTTGAAATGAGAGTAGTACATTGTTTAGAAACTTACTATAATAGTTTGCGATCTTTTATATAAATTGTAGTGGGAGTAGTATATGTATTAAATTTAATATTTTATCATTTATTTTATATTGTTATAATTTATATTATTATGTTTTAGTTTATCGTAAATTTTAATATTTATACTTATGAATGTTTTTAATTTATAAAATGGATTTATCAAATTCTATGAATTTTATGTTATTGACTTTTATATTTTAATTAAAATGGTTTGTTTTTAAATAAAAATTTGTTATTGGTATATGTAAATATATAATATAAATATATATATATATATATATTCACTGAAAAAAACATAGGTTTCAGGGACGTTATAGTTAGAAATTTGCATTTAAAAATCTTAGAAATTCACTGGAAAGACCACAGGTTTCAGGGACGTTATAGTTAGTTGGACATTTCACTCATACAAAACTAGAGAAATTCATCTGTTATAGTTAGTTGAGCTAACTATAACTCGCGCCCGCAATGCACTGCTGATGACGTCACATATTACATCACTCATGACATGATCAGTGACATCATTGATGACATCACTGATGGCATCTCAAATGACATCACTGATTACATCATCAAGAGACTGGGTGATTTTTAAAAGTTTAAGAATGTTAATTATAGATACGCAAGGGCGTATTGAAGAATGAGTGGGTGTATGAGTGTCTGAATGGATAATTTAGTGGGTGCGTGACTGACTTTTTAAGTGAAAGATTAAACATGTCTTAGTGAATGCATGGGTGAATGACTAATCTGTGTGAATGTCTGTATCAGTCTGTCAGTTGGTGTGTAAGTTGCTGCATGGGTTGGTGAGTAGCTACATGAGTGTCTATATGGGTTAATGATTGGTTATCTGAGTACCTTTATGGGTGTCTGAGTGTCTGTGTGGGTGGGTGGGGGATGTGTGACTCCCTCCATGGAGGTGTGAGTGGGTGATTCAGTGGGTGTATGGGTTCATGAGTGCATCTGCGAGGGACTGTATGGGTGAGTGAGTGTGCGTATGACTGTGTTGGTGAGTGAATGGATGTCTCAGTGGTATATGTGTGAGTAACTACATATGTGAAAGGCAGTATATGTGAATGTTGGAGTATATACGTGACTATATGTGAGAGTGAGTGATTGTGAGAGTGGCTGTATGGATGAGTGTGTGCTTGTGTCAGTGATTGTATAAGAGAGTAAGTATGTGTTAATATCTGTATGAATAAGTGAGGTGGTGTGTGTATAACTGTATTGGTGAGTAAATGGCAGTTTGATTGAGTCTTTGGGTGACTGACTAGGTGTGTGAGTATCTCTGTGGATGAGTGGCAGTATGTGAGTGTCTGTATGGGTGTATGAGTGCATATATCAGAGGCTGTATTGATGAGTGACTGCGTGTATGAGTGACTGTATCGATGAGTGAGTGGATGTGTGTAGACCTATAAATCAGTGAGTGGGTATGTCCTAACTGGTATTGGTGTGCCTATGGTTTCGAGAATGGTAGTCTGTATTTTAGAGTGGGTGTATGAAAGGTTATATTAGGGTGTGAGGAGGTGCATCAGATATTAAGTGGATGATGTCATCAGTGATGTCATTAGAGAAGTCATCAGTGATGTCACTGACCATGTCTGGAGTGATGTAATATGTGACGTCATCAGCAGTGCATTGCGGGGGCACGAATTATAGTTAGCTCAACTAACTGTAACAGCCGAATTTCTCTGGTTTTGTATGAGTGAAATGTCTAACTAACTATAATGTCCCTGAAACCTATGGTTTTTTCAGTGAATTTCTAAGGTTTTTTAAATGCTAATTTCTAAATATGCCTACATAGGTAGGACATGTGCAGAAAGAGGAAGAAAGTCACAGAAAGAAGCAAGAGAAGTGCAGAAAGAGGCAGCAGAAGTCCAGAAAGAGGAAGAAAGGTGCAGAAAGAAGCAAGAGAAGTGCAGAAAGAACCAACAGAGGTGCAGAAAGAGGCCTACTTTGACTGTACCTTACAACAGACTCATACAAAGTAGCCTAATCACTAATTCTTCTCCCAAGATGTCTTAAACCTCACTTTTTTCTTGAAGGTTCACTATTAATCGACTGCTCAGAATGTTAGGCCTACCTACCAAATATAAAACAGCAATCCTAAGCATATCACTGTTGTAAGTCTGACCAAGTTTGTGAAGGTATGCAAGCGTGTCTCTGTTTTTACCGAGTGACATGTTACATAAAAATAAACATAGAAATACTTGAATACCTGGGTGTCAAACAGCATACTCTGTAAATATGTGTACAAAAAGGTGTTTGTATTTCTTTCTCCTCATAATACAGGGCACATGGGTATTTAACAGTATATTTGAGGGGCTCTATAACACCTATATACATAAGACATGTCTGCCTGTGCAACTGAATGACAGAGCAGAACTGAGTACATTTAACCACCTATAGAAGAAGCTACCCACTTTTTAAGCTACCATCTTCAGATGCATAACACATATGAGAATACATATACAAGAAGACATATACCTCATTCACAAGAGCACGCAGACCTTTAAACTTGACAGCTTGCACTTCCCATTTGAGTACAGAAAGAGACGAGAGAAGTACAGAAAGAAGCAAGAGAGGTGCAGAAAGAAACAAAAGAAGTGCAGAAAGAAGCAACAGAGGTGCAGAAAGAGGCAAGAGGAGTGCAGAAAGAGGGAAGAGGGGTGCAGAAAGAGGAATGAGGGGTACAGAAAGAAGCAAGAGAGGTGCAGAAAGAAGCAAGAGAAGTGCAGAAAGAAGCAACAGAGATGCAGAAAGGGGGAAGTGGGGTGGAGAAAGAGGCAAGAGGGATACAGAAAGAAGCAAGAGAGTTGCAGAAAGAAACAAAAGAAGTGCAGAAAGAAGGAACAGAGGTGCAGAAAGAGGCAAGAGGGGAGCAGAAAGAGGGAAGAGGGGTGCAGAAGGAGGCACAAGGGTTGCAGAAAGAAGGGATAGAGGTGCAGAAAGAAACAAGAGAAGTGCAGAAAGAAGCAACAGAGGTGCAGAAAGAGGGATGAGGGGTGGAGAAAGAGGCAAGAGAAGTGCAGAAAGAAAAAACAGAGATGAAAAAAGGGGGAACAAGGGTGGAGAAAGTGGCAAGAGGGGTACAGAAAGAACCAAGAGAGGTACAGAGAGAATAAAAGAAGAGCAGAAAGAAAGAACAAAGGTGCAGAAAGAGGCAAGAGGGGTGGAGAAAGAGGGAAGAGGGGTGCAGAAAGAAGTACGAGTGGTACAGAAAGAAGCAAGAGAGGCGCAGAAAGAAGCAAGAGTAGTGCAGAAAGATGCAACAGAGGTGCAGAAAGAGGCGAGAGGGATGCTAAAAAGGGAAGAGGGGTGCAGAAAGAAGCAAGAGAGTTACAGAAAGAAACAAAAGAAGTGCAGAAAGAAGGAACAGAGGTGCAGAAAGAGGCAAGAGGGGAGCAGAAAGAGGGAAGAGGGGTGCAGAAGGAGGCACAAGGGTTGCAGAAAGAAGGGATAGAGGTGCAGAAAGAAGCAAGAGAAGTGCAGAAAGAAGCAACAAAGGTGCAGAAAGAGGGATGAGGGGTAGAGAAAGAGGCAAGAGAAGTGCAGAAAGAAAAAACAGAGATGAAAAAAGGGGGAACAGGGGTGGAGAAAGTGGCAAGAGGGGTGCAGAAAGAAGCAGGAGAGGTGCAGAAAGAAACAAAAGAAGAGCAGAAAGAAGGAACAGATGTGCAGAAAGAGGCAAGAGGGGTACAGAAAGAGGTAAGACGGGTGCAGAAAGAAGCATGAGTGGTACAGAAAGAAGCAAGAGAAGTCCCGAAAGAAGCAAGAGTAGTGCAGAAATAAGCATCAGAGGTGCACAAAGAGGCAAGAGGAGTGCAGAAAGAGGGAAGAGGGGTACAGAAAGAGGCACGAGGGGTGCAGAAAGAAGCAAGAGAGGTGCAGAAGGAAGCAAGAGAAGTACATAAAGAAGCAACAGAGATGCAGACAGGGGGAAGTGGGGTGGAGAAAGAGGCAAGAGGGATACAGAAAGAAACAAGAGAGCTGCAGAAAGAAACAAAAGAAGTGCAGAAAGAGGGAACAGAGGTGCAGAAAGAAGCAAGACAGGTGCAGAAAGAGGCAAGAGAGGTGCAGAAAGAAACAAAAGTCGTACAGAAAGAAGGAACAGAGGTGCAGAAAGAGGCAAGAGGGGTGCAGAAAGAGGGAAGAGGGGTGCAGAAAGAAGCAAGAGAGGTGCAGAAAGAAGCAAGAGAAGAGCATAAAGAAGCAACAGAGATGCAGAAAGGGGAAGTGGGGTGGAGAAAGAGGCAAAAGGGATACAGAAAGAAGCAAGAGAGTTGCAGAAAGAAACAAAAGAAGTGCAGAAATAAGGAACAGAGGTGCAGAAAGAGGCAAGAGGGGTGTGGGAAGAGGGGTGTGAAAGAGGCATGAGGGGTGCAGAAAGAAGCAAGAGAGGTGCAGAAAGAAGCAACAGAGGTGCGGAAAGAAGGAACAGAGGTGCAGAAAGAGGCTAAAGGAGTGCAGAAAGAGAAGAGGGGTGCAGAAAGTGGCACAAGCAGTGCAGAAAGAAGCAAGAGAGGTGCAGAAAGACGCAAGATAAGTGCAGAAAGAAGCAACAGAGATGCAGAAAGAGGGAAGAGGGGTGGAGAAAGAGGCAAGAGAAGTGCAGAAAGGGGGAAGAGGGGTGAGAAAGAGACAAGAGGGGTGCAGAAAGAAGCAAGAGAGGTGCAGAAAGAAATTAAAGAAGTGCAGAAAGAAGGAACAGAGGTACAGAAAGAGGCAGGAGGGGTGCAGAAAGAGGGAAGAGAGGTGCAGAAAGAGGCAAGAGAGGTGCAGAAAGAGGCAAGAGGGGTGCACAAATAAGCAGGCAAGGTTCAGAAAGAGGCAACAGAGGTGCAGAAAGAGGCAACAGAAGTGCAGAAAGTAGAAGAGATGTGCAGAAAGAGGCAAGAGAAGTGCAGAAAAAGAAAGAAAGGTGCAGAAAGAAGCAACAGAAATGCAGAAAGAGGCAAGAGAGGCGCAGAAAGAAGCAAGAGTGGCTTGCACACCATTAGTACCAATTTAACACCCACATTTAGCAATAAGTAACAGGTGACCATTCTAGGCTTGCAAAGGACCTTCCACCACGCTGTAACCCTTGTCGCTGCATTTTTGGTAACGTTTTAGCCGTTTGAGCTAGAAACAAGGCTTTTTTTGTTCAAATCTGCAGATTAGGCAGCAGACGATGGATTATGTGGCTATTGCGGAAAATGTATAATTGTGGGAAAATCGGTGCAGCCAAACAGTCGCATAATTCCAGTGGCCCTGCTCATACCTCTGACTAGGTCCAGAAGTGCTCCTCAGTGATTCCTTCTTTTTTTTGTCTCATTGAGTTCATAGTTTAGCTTCTATGGAAATGAGGAAGACTAAACCTGAGGTTACCACTCCACAACACAGACTACCATACCACATAATTACTCTCCATAACACATAATCCCACTCTACATAATTCCTATACACTAAATACCACCTACTTCCTATCCACATAATTTCACTGCACAACATACCACATAATTCCACTACACACAACGTACATCCACTCCACTCCAAAAAACATTATTACAAACTTTTACATTTACAATGCCAATAGCTCTAACTCTTGCAAATGCGAAACCTATTACATTGCAAATGCTTCTTTAACTAGTAGTCACGTTTACAGAGTGGTGGAGAAAGGGTGCTGGGCCTCCGACCAGCGCTCAGGAATTCCGCTGTGTAGGACTTAGAGGAGGGATTCTTGGCCCCCAAAGTCCCTCAGGAGTAAAGTGGACTTCATCCCCCAACCCGTAGTGTACTAGGAGGCGCATTTGCAGAGTGGTGGAGAAAGGGGGCGTGGCCTCCGAGGTCCTCCTAGCAATCCCACTGTGTGGGACTTACTGGAGGTAACAGGAGGGGTAGTCTGCCCCTATGGAGATCTTTGGGGGCCAACTACCTCTACTATTATCTCCTGTAAGTCCCATACAGCTGGATTGCTAAGTTCTCATAGCAGGCAACGCCCCCTTTGCCCACCACTCTACAAACGCACCTCCTGGCCCTACTGTTATCTCTAGTAAGCCCCACACAGCTGGATTGCTGAGAGTGATCCGAGGCCACGCCCCCTTTTTCCACCACTCTGCAAACGTACCTCCAGGTGCACTGCTGCTCAGGGGATGAAGTCCACTTTAGTCCTGAGGTCCTCAGGACACAAGAGGACCTCATCACGCCACCAGCAATGCGCCCAGAGGTGCGCTTGCAGAGTGGTGTAAAAAGGGGCATGGCCTCGGACCACCTCTCAGCAGAGAGGAGGAGAGGAGTTGGCCTAACAGCTAGGGCGGTCAACCTTGAATCTGGGGAACTGTGTTCGAGTCTCGGCAATGACGCTGAACATCCTGTGATTCTGGGCAAATCACTTAATCTCCCCGTGCCTAACAAAAAAATGAATGTGTCCTCATGTAAGGCAACTGGTGCTAAGTAAAGCCCTCTGATACCCGAATCAGGTCAAGTTCGCACTATATAAAACTCCATAAAAATAAATCCCACTATGTGGGGTTTACTGGAGGTACCTGGTGGCCCCTAAGCAATGTTACTATTCAAGGGGACTTAATCCCCTAATCCAGAACGCGCCAGGAGGCGCGTTTGCACAGTGGTGCAGGGAGGGGGCTGGGCCTTCGGCGAGATGCCGGCTTCTGCTTTTTAAAAAATTATTATTAGATAATATGTGGACCCCCTTTTCTTAATATTTTGTGGGCCCTGGGGACCCCATCCCCCAGGGCCTCACCCATTTTTAAAAAAAAAAACAACAAAAAAAACCCAGGAAGGGGGCTGCACAGCCCCTCTCCTGAGGCCTTTTTCGGCCCCAGGGACCCCATCCCTCAGGGCTTTACCTCTTTTTTTTATTTATTTAATGGGAGGGGGCCGTTTGGCCCCCCTTTCCTGGGCCACTTTTGGCCCCGGGGACCCCATCCCCCGGGGCCTGGCCTCATGTTGGGGACCACGGGGGAGCCCCAATGCCCCCGTGGTCCCACCGGCTCCCCACCTCCTGCGAGAGCCAGCATTGCAGCTCCTCTGGTCCAAAAGCAATTTGCTTTGCTTCATAGAGCCGAGAGCAGTTTTTCTGCTCTCGCTTCCATAAAGCGAAGCAGAGTTTGCAATGACAGGGTGGGAGCTGTGCTCCCACCCTGCCATTGCAAACTGCAATGTCCCGGGGGTGGGTACACCGGGACATTGCTGGAGCCGGCCCTGGGGGGTGGCAGTCAACAGGGCCAAGGAGGGCTCCTGGAGGGGGCTTGCGTGGCCCCATCCCAACATGTATGTAGCCCCAGGGAGGTGGTGGTCCCTGGGGGTCTGCAACAGACCCCTGTATTTTAATAATTAGTGCCCAGGGGAGGTGGTGGTCCCTGGGGCAGTTTGGGGAGGGGCACGAGCCCCCAACACTTCTGTAATTGTATTGAAGCCCTGGGTAGGTGGCAGTCTCTGGGGCTTGGGGGGGCGTGAGGCCCCCCACCCTTAATTTCAGTGTGCCCCGGGGGAGGTGGTGGTCCCTGGGGCAGTGTGGGAGGGGGCAGAAGCCCCCCACACTAATTTACATTATTGAAGCCCCGGGGAGGTGGCAGTCCCCGGGGTTTGGGGGGGGAGGAGCCCCCCCATGCATTTCAATAAGAAAGCCCCGGGAAGGTGGCAGTCCCCCGGGCTGCGGGGGGCAGCGTGCCCCAGCGCACTATCATTAAAGCCCTGGGGAGGTGGTGGTCCCTGGGACTGAGGGGGCCCCCACGGGTCCCCGCACCATAATATAACATTGCCCTCAGGACCTGGCCTACCCGGGGGCTTATAGAAATGAAGCGCGGGATCCAACGCTTCGTTTCTTTAAATTTTTTCGGCCGGATTTGCGCACCCAGCGCGAATCCCGCCGAAAATATTTTTTAAAAATGCTTTTTTTGGCCCTGTGGGTCCCTGTGGGACCCCCTGAGCAGGCCTAGGGGGTCTGCGTGTTTCTACCCTGCCCCCTTTTTTCTTGTGACTCGGTTCAACCGAGTCACAAGATGGCTGCCAACACTTTCTGGTTTGGAGTGTTATCAGCCAATCAGAATCAAGCTCGTGCTCGGGAGGGTTTGCGGATCCACCGCGGTCACAAGATATCGATATTTTTTATTTTTTAATTTCTCAGGAATTGCTGAACGAATTTACACCATTTTAAAAAAAGGTCACTTTGTGAACCAAGAGCTACCTTTCTGCCAAATTTGGTGTAATTCCGTTCAACAGTTCGGGCTGTAGCTTTGTCTAAAGTTTCCTACGGAAATTAACATGGAGAAAACGCATTTTGGGACCCCCCTTTTTTCTCGGCCTCCGCTTGACGAATCACCCCAAAACTGTTAAGTCAGGAGCTGACCGGAGCGCCCCATTAGTTTTGAAAATTTCGCGAAGATTCGTCAAACGGTGCCAAAGATATTGGCAAAAGAAAAAATGCTTTTTGAATAAAACGAGGTCCTAACTATAACTACCTACTGGCGACCGCCAGTAGGTAATATACATATATTCACTGAAAAAACCATAGGTTTCAGGGACGTTATAGTGAGAAATTAGCATTTAAAAAACCTTTGAAATTCACTGACAAAACCACAGGTTTCAGGGACGTTATAGTTAGAAATATTCATTTAAAAAACCTTCAAAAAGTTGGGGCATGCCCAGGGCACAGGATGACTTTGCAACAAGGCCACGTCTGCACCTCTGTTGGTTCTTTCTGCACATCTCTTGCTTCTTTCTGCACCTTTCTTCCAGTAGCGGCCCGTGGTGAGAGTGCTGCCGGGCGGTGACGTGGGGTGGGGAAGGGGCTGGGTGGAGGGTAGCAAACTACGGAATACAGCCGAATAGAGGTAAGTAAACATATAAATAAATAAAACGAATTCCGTTGCGCGCGCTGCGCTTTGTCTCATTGAGTTTATGGTTTAGCTTCTATGGAAACGAGGAAGACTAAACCTGAGGTTACTGCTCCACAACACAGACTACCATACCATATAATTACTCTCCATAACACATAATCCCACTCTACATAATTCCTATACACTTAATACCACATACTTTCTATCCACATCATTTCACTGCACAACATATCACATAATTTCACTACATACAACGTACATCCACTCCACTCCAAATAACATTAGTAAAAAACATTTACATTTACAACGCCAATAGCTCTAACTTTCGCAAATGCGAGACCTAATACATTGCAAATGCTTCTTTAACTAGTAATCACATTTGCAGAGTGGTGGAGAAAGGGGGCTGGGCCTCTGACCAGTGCTCAGGAATTCCACTGTGTAGGACTTACAGGAGGTACCAGGAGGGCTTCTTGGCCCCCAAAGTCCCTCAGGAGTAAGTGGACTTCATCCCCCAACCAGTAGTGTGCCAGGAGGTGCGTTGGCAAAGTGGTGGAGAAAGTGGGGCGTAGCCGCCGAAGACCTCATAGCAATCCTACTGTGTGGGACTTACTGGAGGTAACAAGAGGGGTAGATGGCCACCAAGGACATCCTTGGGGGCCAACTACCCCTTCTATTACCTCCAGTAAGTCCCACACAGCAGGATTGCTATGTTCTCATAGCAGACCACGGCCCCTTTGCCCACCACTCTGCAAACGCACTCGCTGGCGCACTCTTGGATGGGTATTGAAGTCCCCTTCGCTGCTGGAGGTCCTTAGGGGCCAACTAGCCCTCCTGTTACCTCTAGTAAGCCCCATACAGCTGGATTGCTGAGAGTGGTCAAAGGCCACACCTCCTTTATACACCACTCTGAAAACGCGGTTCCTGACGCACTGCTGCTCGGAGGATGAAGTCCACTTTAGTCCTGAGGTCCTCAGGACACAAGAGGACCTCATCACCCCACCAGCAATGCACCAAGAGGCACGTTTGCAGAATGGTGTAAAAAGTGGCGTGGCCTCAGACCATCTCTCAGCAATCCCACTGTGTGGGGCTTACTTGATGTATCTGGTGGGCTAGTTGGCCCTTAAGGACCCATAAGATTCTAGGGGACTTCATCCCCCAACCCAAAATGCACCAGGAGGTGCGTTTGCAGAGTGATGCAGGGAGGGGGCGGGGCCTCTGGCGAGATGCAGCTTTTCTTTTCTTTTGTTATTAGAAGGGGGGCTGTGTATCCCCCTTCTCTTAATAGTTTTTGGGCCCTGGGGACCCCATCCCCCAGGGCCTGGCCCAATTTGTTTCCTCTTAAAAACGGGAAGGGGGCCGCGGGCCCCCCTCCCGAGCCCAATTACGGCCCCGGGGACCCCATCCCCCGGGGCTAGGCCTTTGTTTTTTAAATAATTGTAGAGGAGGGGGGCCATGCGGCCCCCTCCCCAGGCCGATTTTGGCCCCAAGGACTCCATCCCCCGGGGCCCAGCAAAACCTTTTTTAATAGAAGGGGGGCCACATGGCCCCCCTTCCCTGGGCCACTTTTGGCACCGGGAACCCCATCCCCCGGGGCCTGACATCCCATTTTTAATTTTTTTTTTTACTTTTATGGGAGGGTGACCACGTGGCCCCCCTCCTGGGCCACTTTTGGCCCCAGGGACCCCATCCCCCGGGGCTTGGCCAATCCTTTTTATTTTATTTTTTTAAGAGAGGGGGGCCGAGTGGCCACACTCCCAGGCCATTTTTGGCCCCGGGGATCCGATCCCCCAGGGCCGGCCCCTACGTTGGGGACCCCGGGGGGAGTCCCAATGCCCCTGCTGTCCCATCCGGCTCCCCACCACCTGCGGTAGGCGGCATTGCTTTTGGGGAAGGGGAGCTGCTAACATGCAGCTCCCCTTGTCCAAAAGCAATTCTGCTTTGTTTCATGGAAGTGAGAGCAGGTTTCCTGCTCTCGCTTCCAAGAAGCAAAGCAGTGTTTGCTATGGCAGGGCGGGAGCCGTGCTCCCGCCCTGCCATAGCAAACGGCAATGTCCCGGGGTGGGCACCCCGGGACATTGCAAGAGATGGACCTGGGGGGTGGCGGTCCCCAGGGCCATCGAGGGCTCCAGGAGGGGGGACACGTGGCCCCCTCCCAACTGATTTAAGCCCCGGTGAGGTGGTGGTCCCCGGGGCCCGGGGGTCCGCAACGGACCCCCGCATTTTAATGAAGAGTGCCCCAGGGAGGTGGTGGTCTCCGGGGCAGGGGGCTCGAGCCCCCCCACACTTTGTTATTCAAAGTAGCCCCTGGGAGGTGGCGGTCACCCGGGGCACGTGGCTTCCCGCATTTAAATCCTATAGCCCGGGGAGGTGGTGGTCCCTGGAGCTTGGGGGGGGCCCGCGAGGTCCCCCTCCCTAAAATATTAAATGCCCCGGGGAGGTGGCAATCCCCGGGGCTTGGGGGGCCCACAAGCCCCCCCGCTCCTAATTACCAATGCCCCGGGGAGGTGGCAGTCCCTGCGGCTGCGGGGGGTCTGCGTGCCCCCCTGCATGTAATCAGCATGGCCCCGGGGAGGTGGCGGTCCCTGGGGCTGCACGGGCCCCCGCACTATATTTTGTGATTGCCCCCTGGACATGGCCCACCCGGGGGCATAATTAAACGAAGCGCGGGAGCACGCGCATCTTTTTTTTTTTTTTTGGCCGGATTCGTGCACCCAGAGCAAATTCGGCCGATTTTTTTTTTTTTTAAATGCTTTTCTTGGCCCTGGGGGTTCTTGTGGGACCCCCTGAGGAGGCCTAGGGGGTCAGTGTGTTTCTACCCTGCCCCCTTTTCTTGTTTTTTATCTTTGTTTTACTGTTTTCTTGTGACTCGGTTCTACCGAGTCACAAGATGGCTGCCAACACATTCTGGTTTGTAGTGTTGGCAGCCAAACAAAATGAAGCTCGTGCTCTGGAGGGTTCGTGAATCCTCTTTTGGTGCTCAGATATCGATATATATATTTTTTTTATTTCTCAGGAACTACTGAACGGATTTACACCATTAAAAAAAAGGTCGCTTTCTGAACCAAGAGCTACCTTTTTTGCCAAATTTGGTGTAATTCCATTCAGCAGTTCGGGCTGTAGCCGTGTCTAAAGTTCCTATGGAAATTCACATGGGGAAAACGCGTTTTGGGACCCCCCTTTTTTCTCGCCCACCGCTGAACAATCACCCGAAACTTTCAAGACAGGAGCTGGCCTGAGTGAACGATAGGTTTGGAAACTTCGCGAAGATTCGTCAAACGGCGCCAAAGATATTGGCAAAAGAAAAAACGCTTTTTGAATAGAAACAAGTTCCTAACTATAAATACCTATATATATTTATATATATGTATTTATTTGTTATATTTTTCTATTATTTAAACATTTTTAATTTATAATATAATTTAACATTATTAGTATAATAATTGTTTTTTAAGTAGATATATATAAATATATATATGACATATATATGTGTGTTTAACTTTTTAAATAAGTGTATTTGTTTTTTTGTTAAAATATATATTAAATCTATTTTTTTAATTAATGTTACTATTTAAGATCTTTAATATTTAATATTTTAATTTATATATATTTAAAAACGATATTTAATATAACAATATTACTTACCATTATAAGTATAGGATGCCGATATTTTTGACATCGGTATTTTGTTCATGATATTTTGGTATGGGGATATTTTGGGTGGCAATATTTTGTCAGTGAACCAGCAGGTCCAGTCAAGCATCTGGGCTGGCATCTGGCAGCAGGGCAGTCCTTGTTCTGTAGTGTCCAAAGGTCCAGGAGTGTACTGAAGAGTTGGTCTGGGCCCCAATATTCATATCTGTGCCAGTTTGGAGGTGGAAAAAGCTTCTAGAATTCCGACCTCATCTGCATCTGGAATTTTCCTCCCCCTTCCCAGGCTCCAAGGGGTCTGGTGTGACAATAGGCTAGTGTCAAGTTATTTGCGAGCGTGCTGGAGGTAGACCATTTGAAATATAATTGGGGCGTGAACAACGCTGCACCTCCCATCCGGAAGCATGACCGCTCCTCACAGCATAAGTCCCTCTCAGCCTCACTGTCTGGGAGGAATACACAAAGGCCAACTGCCAATGGAAAACACAAAGGCCAAATGATAATTACACTCAGTTATATGACCCAGGATACAAGCTGCAGAAACCAAATGGTTATGACAAGAAGATGCCAACTTTCCAAAAGTGGCTTTTTCAGAATTGTGATGTATTAAATGCGATAATTTAACCCAGTGTTATGCTATGGGAGAGGTAAGCCTTACAGTAGTGAAAAACGAACACTGGAGATCTTCACTACCAGGAAATGTAGAACTTAGAAGTACATGTCCAACTTTTTAAATACTCTGTAGCCTGCCTTAAGGCTGTTTAGAGTCTACCAGATGGGTGCCTTTAATGCATTAAAAAGGAAGATTTAGAGGGCGTGGCTATGGAGGCCAATATGGTGGACACATTTTAGAAAGGCTCCGGAACCTCCTCTGCCATCTGTCATGATCCTGTGTATTGGGACAACACTACCCCCTAAAACATCTGCTGTGGGCTGACCGCGGATGCCTGTACCTGCATCGAAACTGGTGGCTGAGAAGTGGATTGCCTGACATTCATCGGTGGGGTTGTGCTGAGCTCAAGATGGTGCCCAGTGAGGCCATGGAGATACAGTGTCTCCCTACTGCAGCACCAGCCTGCATGACCTGCCGCGGCTTGAAAGCCCAGGAAGAGGACACAGAGATACTTAGGGGGAAACACCTCGTCTGAGGCCTGCTGCTGCAGGCCCTCTGTCACCTGGAGCCTAACCCGTCTCGTCTGTCGCTACATCCAGAGAGGCCGGACCGGGAGCAGAACGCGCTGTTGCAACCTACCTGATTCTCCTACTGCGTGGGCCCCACCTCTAGACTCCAACCCAGCTTCTCATGCCCCCCCTTTCCCCTGAAAATCTTGGGTAAATAGGCTGGGGCCCAATACTCACCTGAAAGGTGGAGGCACATACAGGGCAGACACCCTGGCAAATGTAGCTTGGGTGGGTCACGGACCTCCCTGCTGCCCACTTGGAGGTTGTGTGTGGCCAGGTCAGAGACCCTGTTGCCTGGTCCAAGTGAGGATGCCAGAGAGGGGAGGAATGTTGCCCCTTGTCACCACTGAGAGATGGGGCCCCCTGCTAACATCAAGACTAATCTGTGGTAAATGGGTATCTCCTGGGGCTGTACTAAGGACCTGCAATAGCCTGGGTGAATTCCATAGGGTGCCCCCCCATCTGTACCATTGGGTGACCCACAGGCTGACATCTACTCACCACTCATTTGCCTCAAGGCCCGGCCTGAGGCCTCACTGCCACGATGGGCTGAACATATACAAGGCTCTTCAAGCCAGTGGACCACTGGAGGCTGCTTTGAAGGCCCCACAGCCTAGGTCCTATTGAGATCACGAGGCAACCATTAGAGCAAAAGGGAAGCTGGGCAGAACGCTGCTAGAGGAGGCACCATCGGGAAATGGAGTGCCTCCTATGTCAAACCTAACAGGACATACTCAATGCTCTTTCCCCCCAACTCTACAAAAACACATGACCTCTGGTGTGCGGCATGATGGGCAAAGACAGGGCCCCGGTGTCCACACCCAAACAAAGATGAATACATTTATGGGTCAGGCCACACAAGGACCTGTTCTCCAATCAGACCTTACCCTGTTGCAGTAGCAATTCATCTCCACTGACCTAATTACTATACTACTAGCCATTAAAATCTCAAGGGAATCTATGGAGACCAAGATAGGAGAAATGGCTGTTGACGTGACGCTCCTGTGCCAGGACATGCTCAAGGTGGCCAACAGGTCTCCGAGGTGAAAGGCTGTGTCTCGATGCTGGAAGACAAGGTGGTGACACTTAAATTATCTCTATCTTAGCTCTACACCATTACCACCACCTCAGAGCTCTCATGCAGAGGGTGCTCAAAACAGATCCAGATCAAATAACCTGTGATTCAGCTGCTTCCTTGAATTTGTTGTATGCATACACCCTGAGAAATTGCTTAAAGTGTGGCTCACATCTTGGATGCTGCAAGGAAAGCTGTCACCCTGCTTTCTGGTTGAGAGGGTAAATCGTTCCTAGTCCCAGCACCTCCTCCCCACATGGGAGTCCTCCTCACCCCCCTGATAGCCCTCATCTTTAACTATAGAGACAGAGATGGAGCTGTGTGATGCCTGAAGGGTGTGGCATCCCAGAGACCAAGAACTCACTCACACCTCAGCGGCACACAAGACACTCTCTCCCATAGACCTACTTCTCCTCCCAGCTACTGATATCCGCCACCTGACAAGTGCGGCCATCTTCTCTAGGAGAATCTCTGATCCTCCACCCTTACTGTTCAGTTCGGGAGCCCGGGCAGCACACAATGTCCTACCTGGGGCTTAATGCTTGGTACCGGGTGGATGCCCACTGCTCCAAATATCTACAGTCTGAAATCCAGGTCTGCTTGATCAAAATAACAGCACAGTCATATCACCTGGGACCTTGTGGGCTGCAGGGAAAGACACCATCAGGGGCCTTGCTCAAAGTTTTATCAGACATAAAGAGAGTGAAAAGCTGACCCAGATAACCTTGAGACTCACATACTTGACATGGAAAGTCAAACCCTGCTCACCACATCAGTGACTCTGGAGCACCTACTTCGGCTCGCTCAGGTATCATTAAAACAAATCTCATTTGAAGATGCACAGCACTGTTAAAACGAATCCATGCAGTGAGTTTGTGATTGGGGAGACAAAAATAGCAAATTACTGTACTGGTTGGCCACTAGAGACGTGACATCCAGGATTGTCCCTAATATAGTGGATCCATTGCAACTGGTGTCCACAGGACAACTCTGACGGAGATCACAATGGCGTTTGCAAATTAGTGTTGACGACTCTATGCTCATCTTTGATGTCAGTAAGAACAAGGATATCAGAGCCTAAAAGATATCCCTCTGCCATAGCTCTCACCTTCTCTACATTCAGACCTAGACACGTACCTGACACTTGAGGAAATTAGGGACACAACATGGCTATGAAATCAGGGTAAACGCCTGGACCCGTTGGGTTCCATTTAGAGTGCAACCACAAATTTCCAGACCTGCTGAATCCAACCCTCCTCAACGTGTTCAAGGAGGGACTCAACAACAGGCAATTCCCTGCTGAACTTGATGTTGTCACGAAAGTTGTCACCCCAAAGGCCGAAAAACCACCCATAGACTGCTCTTCCTATCGGTCAATCTCACTGATCAATGTGGACACTAAGAAATATGCTAAAGTACTTGTGGACCTACTCCAACGGGCCCTCCCTGTCTTGATTTGTCCTGACCAATGCACCTTTGTGTCCAACAGCAGCACTCTGTATCTGCCGGGTGCAAGTGGTCCTGGCCTTTGCCATGGTCTTATGGGACCTGTGTGCTCTTCTGATAGACTACGAAAAAGCCTTTGACTCCATCGATTGGTCCTTCCTGTTTGCTATCTTGGAGCGAATGGGCTTTGGCCCATGGTTCAAGGCCTATTGTATGTCTGCTGTACACAACCCTGTTTGTCCAGGTGCGAGTAAATAGAGTGTGTCAGAAAGTGCCTCTTTTGCATGGTTAGCCCCCCACTTTTTGCCTGGTTTTGATACGGTTTTCAAATGTAGTGCACAGGGTTCCTGCCAACCAGCTCCCCTGTGCCAGTGCTTCTTCCCAAAAACAAACCCCCAATTGGTACTGCCCCCTGTAAGTGCCTAGTAAATGGTACCCTGGGTACCTAGGGCCTAGGAGCTGAAGAGGGTCCCTTGGGACCTCCCTCACTGGGACCATGCCACTGCTCTTGCAGCCTACATTCCCCTATGAGTGAGAAAACGACAAAGTCGACATTGCACCCTGCATGGGTGCCATGCCAGCTAGCACTGCCTGACAGCATAGTTAAGCCACCCCTCTAGCAGGGCTCACATGCTTAAGACAAGGTGCCCTATACTGCAGGTGAGGGCTCATGGATATGCGCCTATATTTCCTAATATTGTAAGTGCCATTGAAGCCATAGAGACCGTAGGGGTGGGCAGAATTTGCGTAGTCGCGCTACGCAAAGCTCTGCGAAACGGTAAAAAATCTCCGCGAGCACGCAAAAGTTCCGCAAACACGCGGAATTGCTTGTTCCGCCCGTTCGCGATGCTTTTTTCCTGTTCGCGAACGCTGTTTGCGTGCTCGGGGGCAATATCTCGCGAACACGCATTTTGAAAGCGCAAACAAGCAAAAAATTCAGCGAAGCCGCGGAACGCGGAATTTTTGGCAATTCCGCGTTCTCCGCGGAACGCGAAATTACCCAAATTCCACAAATTCCGCGAGCGGAACAGAATTTACCGCCCAGGCCTAATAGAGAGTACATGGGTGCACCTCGACAACTCAAGTTCCACAGCACCATGATGGATCCACTCAGTATAGGAGTGTTTGGAACCAAACTACTCCTTTCAATAAATCCACACTGATGCAAGTGTGCGATTTATTGTATCATGTACCCAGAGGGCACCTCTGAGGTACCCCCCGAATCACTACCAACCCTTGTGTGGTCTCTGACCGGCTGTAGGCAGTCAGCCACCACCAGACAGGTTTCTGGACCCCTGGGTAGAGAGCCCCTGTCCTCTAAGACCAGAAACAATGCACATCCTGGGCAGAGGTGTCATGCCTCATCCCCCAGGATGGGCCAGTGTTCAAAGAGAGAAGCTCCAAAAGTCTGCCGCCTTTGTAATGCGACCCCCCTAGCCTCTTCTGCTAGCAGCAGGTGGCAGCCCCTGATTTACACCCCTACTTTGGGCAGGAAAATCAACGGGAAAATTCAAAAAGATAGGAGGTGTGCCCACCTCTGCCAACCCCACCCCTAAGGTGGGGAAAGCGAGGCGAAGCACAACTTTCAGTCCCAGCCATCTTGAAGATGGGGACCCCTTCAACCAGGGCTAGGTCTATGACCCCTCCTACAGGAGGGTGGCATAATAGAGGGTGTAGTCAACCCAGATAAGGTGTCCATTGGCTATACCTGCTATTCCCCAAAAACACCTCCTGACTTTAGTATTAAGTTGGCTCCCCCAGACCTGGCACTCAAATTCGACGGTATCAAAAAGGTATGCTGTTCCTTTAGACAGAGTAAAATCAAGAGAATATGTGACTTGTCGGTCTGGTATCCAGAAGGTTGATGGGAATCCGCTCCTTTTGGAACTGGGGCCCTCACACACCCAATTGGGTGCCATGCTTCATCATTGGGCTTGCTCCTCGTCCGGCCTACGCTGCAATGTCCGACGGGCACCCATAAAGTCTCTTTTTCGGAGATCTTTTGTTCCAAAGCCGTAATGTAAAGTGGGAATGTAGGGCTGTGAAGTGTAGCTGGGTGTGTTGATGTGCAAAGTGTGTGGGGTGGGGTGGTAAACTAGACTAGGTAGTACTCTTAAACAAAGTTTAATGAATGAGTCTGCTTGTCTAATTGAAAACAAAAATAGCAAACCATTGAGACGATGTTCACTGGTTGCTCTACAACGAGGACAACATTTTTCTTGACTGATCTGTCACAGAAGTGATCAATTGGCAATTTGGCAGGACCAAAAAGTGAATTGTCATCTACACAGTGGCTGGAATACTGGTTAGTTGCAAGGGTAAACCAATCACTAGAATAACCTAAATGTGGTGTACCTTTTAAAAGTACCAACCTGTAAAAAAGTATCAATATACATTAGTCAAATTCTCAATCTTATTCAGCATGCAGTAGAATACTCAACATGCTGTTAACATGGCTATTAGGCACTATGAAAAGGATGAAAAAAGAGAAATAGTGACAGGCATAGTCAGGCAGGAAAATGTCATACACTGTGGTGAGAGGAACATGGAAATTCACTCAAGTAATTGTTGAAGAAACGCTAATTTTAGCATCCTTCAAAAGGAGGAAACATATGTAATGTCTGGCACCAAATTATCCAAACGTCATAAAAACAAAGATGTAATCTGAGGGTGGTTCGGCAGAACGTATCATGTACTTACCTACCCTCTCTCTACCACCTCAGGAGAGTGGTCACAGGGATGAGGCGGGATGTATAGCAATTGATAGATTGTGCGACTCACTGCTACCAAGTAACTCCATGACCGCAATGGTAGAGGACCGGCACTTGTGTCGACGCGACTCTACCCGGTCAGAAAAACATCTCACAGCAGGACGGCCCCCACAACCTTGAGGGATCCTCTCAGCCCCAAGACTTGAGCTGTGCCCAGCCCTGTGCCTGATAGCCGGTACCCTCCTGCAAGGGACCCTGTCAGCCTCTCTTGCCCCTCTTGCACTGCCTGCCCAACCATGACCTCACCCTGACAGTCCGACGATGGCGGAACTTCTCCATCCGATCAACAGCAGCCAGTAGTCGGCGACTGCGACGATAACAGTGTTGGCAGTCTGCTGATAATTAACCTGCTTCATTGCTCTCAGCGGACTGCGAGGATAAAATCTCATTGCCAGTACCACCTCGGCATCGATGCTGAATCCCGCACATCTTGGGTGCCCCCAGTCTCCCACGACCTACATTGCCCACAGTGTTGGCCTGTGACACTCGAAGACTGGACTGGAACTGTAAGTGGTATACATACCTTTTACACCACACAATTGCTTTCCTCCACAGGATAATATTGATCTGCTGTGAAATTTGCACTGTCAAACTTCTGAAACCTGAAAAGTATTTTCAATGAGAACCGTACTTTTCCTAATGGAAGACCTTGGTCTTAAAATAAATTATAAACAAAGTATAATTTTCTAAAATTGGTCTGGATCTCCTTCTTGAGCTGTGTGTCCATTATTAATCACTGTTGTGCAATAAATTCCTTACACTCCTCTGTGTTAGGCCTAAGGCTGCTCACCCACACTACTACAAATAGAGCACTTTGGGTTTTACGTTGAGCCCTGAACACTTTTGGGGAACCCCTGGATTCTGTGCATGGTATTACCACCTAGTGGGAATATCATATACAGAGCCAGATTCCTACAGAGTGCTCTCAGAGAAGTTTCCAATCTGCAGAGGCAGTGGCACCAGGAAGGGGTGCCCTCTTTCTCTGTTTCTCTCCGCCCTTGCCTTTCAGTCCCTGGCCCACCACATTCATTGCGATGCACATGGTGGCAGTGGACTGAGCAGGTGTAGGAGAAGATTGTGCTCTATGCAGATTACATCCTCCTTTCCCTAGCTACTCCACATCTTAAAGGGCCTTGTGCACTAGAAATGCTAACCTTATACAAATCAAACTCTGGTCTCAGGGTGATTTGAAATAAGTCACTTCTGATTCCAGTTTGTGGTGATCGACATACTGTGGACTGGCAAGTGTCCGTCCCAGTTCATAAACGGAGCTTTTGGTACCTGGGCTTCCACATCGCCGGGATACAAACCTTACATGGAGTCTCAACCTTACACCACTAATTACTAAAATGATATGCAATTTCTAGAGATGGGATTGGCTCCCACTGAACGTATTGGGGAGAGTGGTCCTATTTAAAATGATGATCCTCCATTGGTTCGTATATACCCTCCAGCGTTTCATATTCATCATTTCGAACAGATAGTTTCAGAAACCTATTGGCTTGTTCCACAACTTCTTGTGGATGAACCGACTGCCTCGTATACCATTTGGAAATGCAGGCAATCGGTATATGATGGGGCCTTGGGATGGCAGACCTCAAGCTATACTATTGGGCATCCAAACTTGTGGTGATTAATGACTGCCTGACTGGGGGATGGGCCGAGCCAACATTCCAGTTGGGGTTCTCATGGTTGGGATTGGATACCATCATGGAGCTCCTTTATGGTGACCCTATTCCCCACCATCTCCCAGATCTGACCACAGTGGTGAGACACATACACATCTCACTCCTTATGGGAAGGGAGGTGGTTTCACCACGGGGCTCATCTTGAGGGCTGCAGGAACTGGGATACCATTGGGCTTAAAACTTTGGGTGACTTCTGGCTAAATTGATATCTTTGTTCTTTCCAACACCTACAACAGCAGTTCTCGCTATCTCATACTCAGTTTTACAAATACTTACAACTCCGCCACACTGTCCTACCACTGATGGGACTCCACTGATCTGCCTGAGTTTAGTTCCCTTGAAGCCATATACTTATTGGCTGCCTCTGCAAAGGGGCAAATTCCCACATATATTACACACTGGTGCTTAATGCCCGAGGATTTTCTGAGCCTTAAGCAGAAATGGGATAGATGGGACCGGTGGAGGACGTAGATTGGCATGATGCATGCATAGCCCATCAGGAAATTCAAATTTTCTCCAAGATGCGACTGATCCAACTACACTAGCTGCACACCACCTACCTTACCCCAAGTGCCTTTGGCATGCAGGGATGCTCACTAACCCACGTGCTTTTGCTGCACTCAAATGGAGGCAGATTTTTTCCATGTCATATGGTGCTGCCTCCGGATAATGGGATTTTGGCACGATATATAAAGAATACTTTCCCAGGTCCTAGACAGATAAGTGGACCTTACTCTGAGAATAGGTTACCTTGGCATATTGAAAGACTTGGGCGGTCACCGCTGTGAACGGATTATGGTGAGGGGGGCACATTGGTTATCAAGAGAGATATTGTCCGCAAATGGAAATCCCATCAGTGGACTGCTATGCAAAAATTGAACAAACGATCTACCAGGCACAGGGATGCCCACAGAACAAACATTGGCCAACAATTTGCTTATATGCACTAGTGTGCATTTTCTTGGAAGTACCTGGCTCCCAATCTCGTTGGAACAGGTGCCATTTGCAAGGTTCATTTGCTTCCCTTTTAACACTATTTCTTTTATGGGTCTTTAGTATTTCTCCTTTTTATTTTAACTGTGCTTTGGTTACCAGTATCAGTGCAGGACAAGGAAGCTTTGACTTGCACAGAAGGGGCTGCTGGACTCTTGTTAGTCTTTCTTTTGATCTCACAATTATTGCATGCTAAAGAGTGCTTTGGACACACACCCCTACCCACCCTGGTTGTTGGGCTTCAAAAGAAGCTAAACTGTGCATCCGTGCTGTCAACAACAGAAGGTTAGCCCTTCCTCCATTTCATTTCCATGTAGGCTCTCGTGTGCGTTTTTAGGGAGGTGGCTGGCTCCCAATATCGTCAGAGCGGCGCATTTTGCAAGGCTCCTGAGTTTTGCTTTTAACATTCCTGAGCTTTGCTTTTAACACTATGAGCCATATTATCAAGAACGGGCGATAACATATCGCCGCTTTAGCGGCAGGAAACTGCTGCTAACGCGGCAATAAGGGGCTTGATAATATGGCCTATAGAATGCCAATAGAAGCCCAGGTTTGATGTCCTTCACACCAGAACCTGGGCTTCTATTGGAATTCTATAGGGCATATTATCAAGCCCCTTATCGCCGCTTTAGTGGCAGTTTCCTGCCGCTAAAGCGGCGATAATGTTATTGCCCGTTATTGATAATATGGCCCTATTTCTTTTATGGGTTTTCAGTATTTCTCCTTTTTATTTTAACTTTGCTTTAGTTACCAGTACCTGTGCAGGACAAGGGAACTCTTACCTGCACAGAAGGGGTTTCTGGACCCTTGTTAGTCTTTCTTTTGCCCTGAGAGTTATCGCGTGCTGAGGAGCACTTTGGAAAGGCCCGTCTACCTGCCACTGATGTTGGGCTTCTAAAGAAGCCAAACTGTGCGTCCACACTGCCAATAACAGAAAATTAACCCTTCCTCCATTTCATTTCCTTGTATGCACTAGTGTTCATTTGTAGGGAGGTGTCTGGCTCCCAGTCTCGCCGGAAGGAATGCCATTTGCCTGACTCTTCAGCTTCACTTTCAACACTATTTCTTTTATAGATTTTTAGTATTTCTTCTTTTTATTTTTACTTTGTTTTAGTTACCTGTATCTGTGCAGGACGAGGGAGCTTGTACCTGCACAGAAGGGGTGGATGTACCCTTGTTAGTCTTTCTTTTGTCGTCACAGTTATCGCATGCTGAGGTGCACTTTAGACATGCCCCCCCAAACCGCCCCAGATGTTGGGCTTCAAAAGAAGCCAAACTGAACATCCGCACTTCCAACAACAGAAGGTTAGCCCTTCCTCTGTTTCATTTCCTTGCATGCACTAGTGTGTGTTTTTAGGGAGGTGCCTGGCATCAAATCTCATCGGAACAAGAGCTGTTTGAAAGGCTCCCGAGCATTTCGTTTAACATTATTTCTTTTATTGGTTTTTAGTTTAGGACAAGATAGGTTGTGCCTGCACAGAAGGGGTTGCTGGATCCTAAATCCGTATTTGTAAAGCGCGAACTACTCCCCCTTATGGGTCTCAAGGCGCTGGGGGCCGTCGTGGAAATTAAGTGAGCTATTGCCCAGAGTCACATGGTGCTGAGCTGAGCTGCCGCCGGAGCCGGGTGTTCCAACCGTGAGCCCTGTGCTCCAAAGTCAGCTGCCCTGGCCGCTGCACCACACCTCTCCACCCTTGTAAGTCTTTCTTTTGCCCTCACAGTTATCAAGGATTGAGGAGCACTTTGGACACGCCCCGTACTCTACCCACCTGGATGTTGGGCTTCAAAGTAAGCCAAACTGCGCGTCCGTGCTGCCTTCGGTGCTCCTGAGGCAAGCTCAGACAGCGCTCAGCGCCAGCCACCATGCCGGTTTGCTACCAGAATCCAGTCTGATACCTCACTATACGAGGGAAGAGCTATTGAAACTGCGTCCTCAAGGTAGGAATTGCTGTTGTCCCTTGTTTGACCTCTCAAAGATGGTAGGCAAGCCGAATTGTCCAGGCTTCTCGCTAATGTTTTTTTTATTTTAAAGTTAGCACAGTTATCAGTGCTGAGCAGCCTTTTAATAAAGATATGTTGACCCATCAAGTGTTTCACAGCATCTTAATCAACACCAGATCACTTATCAAAAATAAGGTGAAGTTTTTTGAGTTCCTTCAAGCCCACAATGTAGACCTCGCTTTTGTCACCGAAACATGAGCTGATGAAAGTTCTGGCCCTGACCTAGTATCAGCTATCCCGAAGGTTTCTCATTTTTTAGATTGGACCGTGTTGGAAAGAAAGGGGGTGATCTGGCCATTGTGTATCAAAACTATTTGACTGGTAGTTTCTTGGCAGCCCCTCTCTCCACTGATTGTGAGGCTTCAGTTTTTAAGTTTGTTTTTAATAACAACATCTCCTTCAAAGGTCTGCTAATTTACTGAACTGGCAGGACCTCGGTCAGTGTCCCGACAAAGTTTCTGCCAATTACTAGAAGGTAAGGCTGAGAACACCGACTTTACTGTTCTTGACAATTTTAACTTTCATTTGGAGAACAAAGAAAATAGGGACACTGAGGGCCTGTTAGATTTAATGAGCAGTCTTGACATGGATCAGCTGGTTAATTCCCGAACTCATTCTGCTGGTCACACGCATGATGGTATTTTCTCTGATAACACTTCATAATATTTTTCAGAGGCACTACCGTTAACCTGTTCTGAACTCCTGCGGTCATTTAAAATTTAAAGTTTGTGACTAAGGCAAGCAAAAAACTTCCCCCCGCTTTTTCGAGAACCAACTGCCCATGTCATAAAATCGACTCTAAAATGCTTGATAATAAATTGTGTTCCTCACCACCCACGGTCACAAACAGCCTTGACCATGACACATTGGAGTATCAGTCCTGGCTAACCTCAGCTTTTAGTCAGGTAACGCTAGTAAGTAATAGGAGACGGTCCCCCTCTTAGCCTTGGTTCTATGAGAAACTCAGAGAGCTGAAACAGCGTTGCCGACAACAAGAGAGTAGTTAGAGGAAAAACTATGACCCTTGGGAAATGGAATTCTACAAACAGACAGTCTCAGAATACAAAGCATTGATCTTCAAAGAAAAATCAGCAATTTTTTTGCAGAAAATAAAAACTTAAAAAAACTCTTCCAAAGAACTCTTCTCTAAGGTAAAAGCTTGCTAAGATTGAAGATCTCAATAAGGCTTTTAGGAGTGAATCTTTATGTGACAGTATAGCGTCCGCCTTTCAGGCAAAAATGGTAGATATATATAATATCTGTATCACTAATTTGGTGCAAGTTTCTTCGATATCTACAGATGTTAGTGTAGAACGTTTCTGCACTCTGGGTTCCCCAAGTCACGCGAAGATACCCTCTCTTCCTGACTCAATAGCTCTTTCTTCTTTTGCCACCTTAACTGCAGATCAAGTTCAGGATTTACTATTGTCTATCAGATCCGGCTCACCTTTGGACCCCTGTCCTCCCAAGATCTTGCAATTGATCCCCAAGACAATAGCCTGACATTTAATTTACATCTTTAATGAAACGTTTAGTCAAGGTTACTTTCCAAAAATCTGGAAAGTAGCCTCTATCCTACCTCTGTTAAAAAAAAACTCTTAGTCCTTTGGACCCAAATAACTACAAGCCCATCTTTTGCATTCCCTCGCCTGCCAAGATTGTGGAGAAGGCAATTAACAAAGAACTTACTCTCTTTCTTGAAACCAATAAACTTCTGGACCATACACAATTTGGTTTCTGGGGTCAATACAGTACTGAATCTGCTCTGATAGTGGCCTCAGAGGAACTGAGAGCTATTTTGGACAAGGGCAGCACTGCAGCATTGATTTTGCCAGACCTCTCGGATAGGCCTGGGTGGTGTTTTCCCCGCTCGCCAACGGTAAGTTGGCGTGCGCGAGCTGCCACTTGAGTAGAATTTCTACCCGAGCGGCAAGAAGTTCAGCTTGAACGGCAGTTCACGCCTCACTCCGCCGCTTGCGGAACCCCGCAGACTTTTTTTGTCACTTCGCGGAGTTCCGCATAGCAGAACTCCGTGAACTCCGCCCAGGCCTACTCTCGGCCACGTTTGATACGGTCAATAATGGGGTATTGATTGACCATCTGAACTCATTGGGCATTAGGGGTTCCGCTCTTGCTCTGCTCAAATCCCTTCTATCTGAAGGGGGCGCAATCTGTTGCTAAGGATGGGTAAACCTCCAGCTCTTTTTCTCTTCCTTGTGGGGTACCAAAGGGCTCGTCATAGTGCCCAACACTTCTCTATTAGTATGCCATGCCCTTAGCTAATCTTATAAAAAAAATTGTGTTCCTTGTGGTAAGCTATGCAGATGACACCCAGATTGTGGTCTCCGTGTCCGGAAACCAGGAGGTCGCAGAAGTCCAAGAATTTCCTAAAATTGAATTCCGTCAAAACAGAAGTTCTCCTATTAGGCAATCACATTTCCTTCTAGTCTCCAGACTCAGGCTGTCAGAATTAAGAGACTTACCAGTTCCTGTCACCAAAGGTAAAAACTTGGTTATTGTGTTTGACAACAAACTGTTGTTTGACAAACAGATAAACACAGTGACCTCCTCAACTTTCTTTTCTTTAAAGATCTTAAGAAAGGTCCTTTCCTTCATTCCACTTGATCTAAGGAAACTAGTGGTTACTGACCTTGTTCTTTCAAAGTCGGACTATTGTAATGCCTCTACATCAATATGCAGAAGAGGCTTCTGAGTAAATTACAAATCTTACAGAATGCTGCGGCAAAGAGACTGATGGGAATCCATAGCATAAATCTGCCTCTCAGGCTCTTGTCCAACTTCTTTGGCTCCAGGTTCACAAACACATTGACTTTAAGGCCTTGAGTATAGCTTTTAAAGCCTTGCAGGGCATAGGTCCAGTTTATCTAAAGAAAAGGTTTATTTCATATTTCCCTCCTAGGTTCCTGCGATCCTCCTCATGTCTCAATTTAACCATTCCAAAACTCAAGAGAGCCCCTTGGGGTGTAAGAAGTTTTGTCTATGGCACTGATAAGCAGTGGAATTTCCTTCCTTTACAATTGAAGAAATGCACTTCTCTATCATCATTTAGGAAAAACCTCAAAACTTGGATTTTTAATTTTCAGGTCAGTTTCCTCTTTCTTTTCTCTCCCTCTTCCTGATTAAACTGGCAGCACCATGACGCCCATGAGCATACACAGGCTTTATAAAATGCATTTTCATTTAATTTAATTTTAAAGATCTGTGGAAGGTGATGGGTGTATAATGGGCTTGAGAACAATGGGGAGTGGGGCTGTAACTAATAATGCAGTATCCCAATATGAGATTGCTATGGATATATTGAAACCTAAACAGTCTGTATTAAGTGTTTTGATGAAAATCATAACAATAAAATTGAATTATCAAAAAAGGAAGGTTTAGGGCTGGCAAAAAGATTACTTTCCCAGGACAAAATAATAGTTGAAAACTGCACAACAGGCTGCCATGGCAGGTTCGAGGCATGTTTTGAAAGGCTACTATAGTGGGTGACACAATAAGTGTTGCAGGACCACTAGTAACATCACAAAATAAAATGACAGACGGAGTGTTAAAACATTTCAAACACACCCCCAGTCCCAGACTTGGGTTTAATCCAGTGTTATTGTTCTCACCACGCCACACCAGTTTGGACCCAGCTATATGCAAATCAGTCTTGACCCTGTTCCCCATGGGAACAGTCCAGTATGAATTGCCAGGTCAGGTCCTCCCTGGACCGGAAACAAGCACCCTGGGACCAGTTTTATGGTATCATCCTTCATCAGCCAGGCTAGCTTGAATCCAGTGGTGCAGCGAGCAAGGGACCCACATCTGGGCATACCGTTACCCACTTAGGGTGAACATAGGAACGTCACAAAATAAAATGATGGACGGAGTGTTGAAACTTTATAAACACTCACCCCAGCCACAGATCTAGGTTTAATCCATTTAATACATCGATATTTTGCTCGCCACGTCACCCGTCGCAAAGGTGCAGTGAGCAAGGGACTCACATCTGGCTGTACAATTAGCCTTTTAGGGCAAACATAACAACATCACTAGTAGCATTTAATTTTTAGGCCCTGGGTACATGTAGTACCACTTAACAAAGGACGTATAAGTAAATGAAATGTGCCAGATGCGTTTAAGTCAAAGTTACCATGTTTTAAGAAGTGAGCACAAGGTCCTTTGCACTAGTCAGCAGTGGTGAAGTGAACAGAGGCCTAAGGCCAACAAAAATGAATTTCAGCAAACAGGGGGGAAGAAGTCGAAATGTATGGAGGAAGACCACTCTAAAGGTTGTCAGATCTAACCAGCACCATGAGGGTTCTGTCTGAAGATCAATTTCAGTCATGCATTTGCAAGACCAATTTTATATAAGCAGGCACAGAGGTGACAAAGACCTTATTATACTCGGTATTGGTTAGAAACGTCCTACAAAATGCAGAAAAAGAACTGAAAAGACAGGAAATATAAATCTCTTTGGATGTGGACTTGAATTTAAGGAAGCCCCAGGGTGGGCTTTCTACTATGCCATCGTGGTCTTCAAACAAATCATGTTAGATAGGACACACTTGAAGCTCAGAACAAGACTTGGCGTATACTAAACAAGAGAGAAGCGATCCTGAAAATCACTTTGCTTCAAGGAGGGTGCAGTAATGAGGGAAAGTACCAACTAGGCCCGAATAAGTACACCGGGCAAAGATGGGAAGAGGAAGATAAGGAAGAATGGGGTGATTTAAGTAATATTGACTAGGGATGATATTCAATGCACAGAATTGCATTGTTTTCCTGGAACACACATGAATTTAATAATGTATTGAAACGGCAAAGTTTCAAACAAATAATAGACCGGTGTAAAATTTTGTGTTTTCAGGAAACATGGCTGTGCAGATGGGTTTTTGCAAGTTTCACAGGAAGCATCAAATAATCCCTTAGGGCCCCCCTCGGCATGCTAATGTTAATATCAACAAACATTGCTTCCAATATATGGGAAATTAATACCAAAAGTAACTGGATCCTAGCTTGGGGAGTGAAATTTGACAATGTCAGGTTGGACTTGGATTGTATTATTGTTCTAAATTTTTACCTGTGAATGAAGAATCCATCTGCTAATGAGGGGAACATGGTTATGTTTAAAGAGGATCCGGATAAGATATGTTAATTTCATTTGCTTGTATTGATTTAAATAATAAATTAATCCCTGATATAATTGATCAAATGTATGAAGATCTATTGTCCACATTCAATATAAATTTTGTCAGTGTCCCAGTAAATGTTGTAACAGGGAGAGATACATCTCTGTTAAATGTTGCCGCCTCAAAGAGATTTCTCTGCCTTAACGGTCGAGTACAAACAGATACACCAGCAAGGAAATCATTTCTTTATGTTAACCAGAACTGCCCAATTGATTATGTGCTTTTCCAAGCCTGGGCTTACAGTCATGTTGAGAAGTTTAAAGTACTACAGATTGAAGAGAGTGATCACTATCCCCTGACTACAGAGTTAATTACGGGTACCAATCGTAAAAGAAAACAAGTGATCCTGGGGCAGGTCCACATGCCAGCTCTCCCTGCAACAGTTCTCCTGTCCAGCTTGCCACAGTCCACTACCCCCTGGCACCTGCCAACCTGCTGCCCTCTGTTTGTGCCTCCTCTGCTTGTTCCTTGCTCTATTTTGCCTTTCGTGCTTGTTTTCTGCTCTCTGTTTTGCCTTTTCTGCTCATTTTTCTGGCCTCTGTTTTGTCCTTTTCCGCTCAGTTTTCTGCCCTCTGTTTTGCCTTTCCTGCTTGTTTTTCTACCTTCTGTTTGGCCTTTTCTGAAAACTTTTCTGCCATCTGTTTTGCTTTTTCTGTTCGTTTTTCTGTCCTCTTTTTTGCCCTCTTCTGCTCTCTTTTGCTTGCTTTTCTGCCCTCTGTTTTGCCTTTTTCTGCCCTCTGTTTTGCCTTATCTGCTTGTTTTTCTGCCATCCAGTTTGCCTTTTCTGCTAATTTTTCTGCCCTCTGTTTTGCCCTCTTTTGCTTTGTTTTGCCCTTTCTGCTTGTTTTTCTGCCCTCTGTTTGGCCTTTCCTGCTCGTTTTTCTTCCTCTTGACTTGCCTTTTCTGCTGGCTCATTTTTCTGCCCTCTGTTTTGCCTTTTTCTGCTTGTTTCTTCCCTCTTCCCACTGTTTCCTCAAGACCTGGCGTTTGGATGAAGACCTCTCACTTCAGCACCCAGATACCCCCAGGTGTGACAGTGCTGTGCTCTACAAATGCTGAATGATTGATCCCTCAAAAAATTGACTTCCTGAGACATGTATGTGTGAGAAGATCAGAGAAGCACTTAAATCGGTAAAAGGCTTTCCAGTATGAGGAGATCAAAGTAGAAGAGATATCCTCAGTTTTTATTAATTGGTATGAGGAAGTAATGGACCAAGTGGTAGCATGTTTAAAGGCGGAGCTCAAGGTATTTAATAATAAAATATGAAGAAATAAGTCTGAAAAACAAATAAGGAACCCTTGGTTTCATGCAGAATGCAGAAATTTAAAAAGGAGGATAAGGAAATTAGAAAGTTATACAAGGTTCTCACAGAATAAAGAGGATAAAATGGGCCTCATTTACTTAAGAAAAAGGTTAAAACGTCTGATAGCTAGTTAGAAATAGGCCCACCAGAAATAAAGTTGGAAAACCATGCTAGAAACGATAGAGACAAACAGCATAAAAAAAGTATATGAACTAGTAAAACATGGTTTAGAAAAGAGGGGAAAGCTGAAATGTCAGGTGGGAGAGGAAGCATTGGCTGCATCCCTGCAGGACATTTATTATAAAGGAGTGTCAACTATCCTGCGACCAGCTATTATTAATATAAGCAATGAAATGAAAGAATTATTTGCATTAGAAACTATCAAGAATACTATTTCATCGTTCAAACAGAGCAGAAGGTCCAAATCATTGGTAATAATAAAAATGTTTATAGATTGGTGGTCTAGCCTACTTCATTCCTTATTACCCAAAAAGTATTTCTACTAGAATTTTACATGAAAGCTGGAAGGAGGCGGTGATTTAACCCACGTATAAAAAACAGTGATGCATCCTCTCCAGGAAGCTATAGGCAAATAAACCTGTTGGATGTGGGTGGAAAACTCTCCAGAATCCTCCTAGGGTTATTAAAAGAATGGACAAAAATAAATGTAAGAATACCCATAGAGCATTGGAGTTTTTAGGGGGACATTCAACAGCAGATCACTCTTTTGGCTATAGCTAATAAATCGTTAGAGCAACGTGGAGGGTTATACAGTTGCTTTGTGGACCTCAGCTCGACATTCAATACCGTTGATTGGGCCTTGTTATGGGAAGCCCTAAAAAACTATTACATCCCACGCGGTTTACTCTTGACCCTGCAGGAATTGCATAGAGAGAATTGGGCTCAAGTGGAATTAGGTTGTGTTCTGGTACCCATATTGTTATCTATATTTTTGGTGGATTTACCAACAATATTAGGCCTACCCAACAGTCTCAGCCCCAAAATGAATGCTACACACGTTAGCTGTCTTCTCTATGCAGATGATCTAGTGATCATGAATTTAACAGAAATTGGTCTACAGGGGAAGCTAGATGTCTTTGCTGATTATTGTAATAAGAAAAAAACTATAATAAACCTGCAGAAAACTAAAGTGCGTTCATTTGGGAATAAGAAGGCAAATTTTATTTGGTTGCTAAATAATGTTCAAGTATTTAGGGATGTGCTTCGTGAAGAACCTGTCCTAGAAAGAGCACATTGATTCCCTGCAGGCAAAGCCCTTTTTCAGTAGGGGGAATCAAAAAGTTTTATAAATTATATGGAGGTCCGTCTTTACGACCAGTATTGGCGATGTACCAGGGGATGATTCAGCCACAGTTCCAATATTGTGTGGGGGTACTTTGTATGAGTGGGAAATGAAATTGAGCTCCCGAAGAGGGTAGGTGTTTAAAAAGACTACTCTCCCTACCGCCCTCTACTATGGTCTAGGCCATTAGGACAGGTACAGGCCTAACTGCATGGAGCTATACAGTTTCCGCGGAGAAGCTAACATTCTGGTCCAGAATTAATAGGCATGAGTTCCCCAAAATATTTACACTTTGTAAAAACAAAATTATGGATAGTGAATTGTATTCGGCATGATCCGCCAGGGCGAGGATTGATGATCTATGTAAAAAACTGATAATATAAAGCGGTATGCCAGATCTAACAAACATTTGTACAGCTGAGATTCGAAAGCTGACAAAAGCCATGGCCAGGGATGGTGATCTGAGATATTTAAGGAAAATGAAATCAGTATCTCCTCTTATGACCTCATGGCTGAAGGAGGAAACATTCCCTTACCAAATGCACGTCTAAGATTGAGTTCTGAAATGTAGACGTGAGGTTAATCAGGTGTTAATTTCTCAAAAGCAGGGCTCCTGTTTAGATGAGAACAGGATATTTAAATGTGGTCTTAACATGAAAGGGTATTTAATTCACATTTTATTGGATTGCTTATTGTTTTTAGCACAACGCAAAACATTATTGAGACAAATTTTACTAAAATATGGTATTAGAGAAAGGTGCAAACAGCCAATTCACTACTGGACATGTGGTTTTTAGACATATCCTATGCCTTCGGGTGATTAATATTGGCTGTGATTGAAGTTTTAGCAAACTTTTGAGTATTTTATTGAAGCACATATCTGATGGACTTATATGTTACCTTTGCAGATATAGACATAGGGGCTTATTTACCTTAGTGACCTTGCTGCGCTGCCTTGCACCACAGGTAATGGGCAGAAATGCACTGTATCTACAAGATACAGGGCATTTCTGTCCTCTCCCGCTGCGCTGGCGGACAATGGACTTCCTAGCACTGAAGCAGGCACCCTTGCATTATGGTGCAAGGATGCCTGCATCGCAGATAGGATTGTTTCTGTGCAGGAAGGGACACTTTCCTGCAGAAAAAATAATTCATGGAGGCTTTTTTCTCTTTCTATGTGTGCTGCAGCATGCAGCACACATAGAAAGAGGAAACAACGAGGAGAAATAAAGATATTTCTTCTCGTTACTCCTCTCCTGGGGAGGCATAAGATTTTGACGCATTCCCAGATTTACAGATTCTTGTAAATGTGTTAATGTGTCAAATGCCATGGGTGTTATGTGGGAACACCCACTGTAACACCCATGGCATGCCTCCCCATCGCATTGTGAGGCAATGCAGCGACTTGTGCTGCATTGCCTCACTCCATATATACAAGGCCATGAAAAGCCGCGCATGGTCGCTTTACGTGGCCTTGTAGATATGGCTAAGCCCTGTGCACCACCGAAACGTCACAAAAAGTGATGTTCCGGAAGCACACAGGGCTTGTAAATAAGCCCCATAGTTTTAGCCTGGAATGGCTTTACAGTTTTACGTAATTATTTTATTTTATGCAAAAAGATTTTACTGTAGAAATGTTTTTAAAGGCTAAGGTCTAAAGGTTTAGGATTCAGGATCTTGAAATCCTCCATAAAGCTGAATTACTTAGGGAAATGTAAAGAATGACAATCCTAGCCACCAAGAATGATGTCATTTCCTTTCACATTTTTTCAAAGCATTATCTATGTATAATGAACTATTTAGTATTCCACATGAAATATATTTGCATGAGTCATCTCTGATGTTATGTTATTATCAATTAGTATAGCACAATGACTCACACACGTAGGGGTATCTCGGCATTTCGATACACACAAGAACCAGCAAGTAACTAAAACAACCAGGTCTTCAAGAGTTTTTTAAACTTCACAAAGTCTGGACAAGTGCAGATGTAGTACGGAAGTTCATTCCAAGCCGAAGGGGCATTAAAGGAAGAGGATCTTCCACCAAATCTAGAAGTGCAAATGCGGTGGACAGTCAACAAGACGTTTTTGCTGGATCTGAGATTTCTAGTGGGACAATAGTGAAACACTTTCTTCTTTGAGTAAAAGGGACCACCACCCATCAGAGATTTGTTGGTGAGACAGCAGAGCTTGAAAACCGCACGCTTCTTGACTGGCAGCCAATGTAAGGCTCTCAGCATAGAAGCCGAGAGAAAGCCTGCAGGAAGGTTACAAACCAGGCATGCAGCGGTATTTTGCATCAACTGAAGTTTAGATAGCAGGACATTGCCATGGTCAAGCCTACTTATAACTAAGGCTTCAACCAGCATTTTCCTAGCAGAGGATGGCAGCCAAGGAAAAACTTTCCTCAATATCTACATGGTGGCAAAACAGGAACACAGATTGAGGAGATGCTGTATTTCATAGATAGGGCCTGATCTAGCTTGATACCAAGGTTTTTCGCAGTTTGCCTGGGAGACGGGCTGCATGAAGTTCAAGGGGCCAGCAGTCAGATGACCGGAGCTGCTGGGCTTTACTGAACAGCAGCATTTCTGTTTTGTTGCTGTTCTGTTGGAGACAGTCACCATCATCCAGGCAGCAATACCTATGCAGTCTATGAAACAATGTTTTACCCCATCAAGGTCCTGTCCGAACAAGATAATTAGCTGGATATCATCCATTTATGAGTAAACATCAGAGCCACAAGATTTAGCAATCTGAGGGATGGGGGCCACGTAGATGTTAAATAATGTAGGGCTCAACGATGAGCCCTGAGGGACCCCTTTGTTGATGGGGATGGTGTGAGATTTGAAAGAGCCCAGAGTAATCATCTGTGTCTGGCTATCTAAGAAGTCAACAAGCCATATTAACGCTTTGAGTCTGTATTGTGTGAGAAATGGTATTGAAGGCTGTTGACAAGTCCAGCAGCAGGAGCATGGCAGGGGAGCCAGCATCTAAAGATAGGCGGATGGTATCAGTAACTTCCACCAACCTCGAAGAAATCTGCCAAGGAGTCACATAGTTGTTGTGAAATAGGGATGAAGTGGGAACAGGCATGTGGCTTAGTAAAGTCATTGAGCACTTCATAAAGTTCTTTGGACGAGTTGCTTGTCCACTCAATTTTACTAGAAATATAACTTTTCTGGGCTATTCTGATTTTTCTCTGATAACTGGTAAGTGTTGACTTATAAGCTGCTATATCTTCTGGAATTTTGATTTGACTCCATCTTCTTTCGAGCCTTTTTCCGGCGGTTTTCATACTGTTAACATCCATGGAGTACCGCAGTGCATGAGGTCTAGAAGAGATGGATCTGGCTTGTTTGAGTGGAGCCCTCCTGTTGAGTGCTACAGAGAGAGCATTATGATGATCAGACAGTGCTGTGCTAATGTCAGTGCCCTGGGTACCTTCCACAGAGTGAAAGGAGTTGGAGAATATGCCCGACGAGGCTGCATTCCAAGATCAATAGGCTTTTTTGCTGACTTTGACAGACTGGTCAGTTACGACAGCTGTAGCAATCTGAAATTTGAAAAAATGGTGGTCAGCCCATGTTAGAAGAAGTGGCCATTCGCAATCCAAAAGTACAGAGTTTGTGAAAATTAAATCTGAAGTGTGACCAGTCAAATGCATAGGCCGACCACGCTGTGGGGGAGGCCCAACATTTCCATGTCAGTGAAAAGTTCAGCAAACTTTGACTTCGAGGCATCTTCCCCATAAAAATTGAAATGTTCCAAGAGAAGAAAATTGTTGGATGCCAACACATGAGGAGCAATACAATTGACTGAACTCTTTCTTGGCCCTTGGTGGGCGGAAACTTAGTGCGCCTTTCCAGTGGACTTGAGCCGCCAACTCAATTGTAAAAATACACAATTCTACCCAATCAAACAAAAAGGAATTAATTAGGTGAACCTTTACAGAGTCCTGAAACACAATGACAATGCCGCCTCCGGTCCGGATTCTCTATGCGGTCTGCCTATTTGATAATTGTCTGGCAAAGCCAATGGGATACAGCAAAGGGTTGTGGAGTTTAGCCAAGTTTCGGTAAAAAAGCAGAAATCTGGGGAGAGAGAAGATAAAAGGTCCCAGATTTCCATCAAATGTTGGGCAATGACCTAATGTTGCAGTAAATGCCTATGAACTTCTGGCCTGGGCAAGATTTAGTCCCAGCGACAATGGTGGAGTCAAAGAGAACTGGGCAGGTGGAGGGGATGCCTGTGAGTGGAGCCCTCCCCCCTAAGTGCTGGTTAGTACAAAACAGGTCTCTCAAGGGACTCAGCTATCATTTGTGGAGAGAGGCAAGAAAACCTACAGACTCTGCTGGGGCTATGGCCTTCCAGACCCATTGGGGGAAAACATCCATAACATGTCCCACACCCGCCTAGCCAGACAAGGCTGTCTTTAATTTGATGTAGTGCTGAGGCAGAAAAACATACTCTTTCAATGTGGATAAACTTTTTATTGGGAGAGGCTGTGGTCCTGGTGACGTTCAGGCACAGACAGGCACAGACAGGCTTGCCTTTGGCACGCCAGCGTTGTGCTGACTGCGCATGTCTGCTGCGGGTCCATTGCACATCCATGCTGGCATCTGCCTAATATAGGCGCACAAACAGACGAGCTGCGGTGGACCGTAGAGAGATTAGGCAGTAAGCAGAGCGATGTGGCTCAAAAGTTTATTCCCTCCCCAAAACAAAGTCCAACTAGCTTAAAACATGTTCTTCATCTTTCATTAACCATTCACTGAGATCAAGGATGTCCTTGTTAGTGACCCTCCCTGGAAGGATGCTAAAGGCGAGGATGACTGCAGTACCCAAACCCACCTGTTATCAGGACAGGTGGACCAAAGTTCTGCTTCAAGTACCCTTGGCTCACATTTTGGTAGCCAGGTGGAGTTGATGGTTTAAATCAAAATAAACTGAGCCAGTACAAAGAAAATGAGTTTCTTGAGAGTCCACGTCCATCTTCTTAGAGAGCCAACCCACCAGTAAACATTACTTTCACACGTAACTGGTTTAAATGGTCTCAATTTACTCCAAGCAGACTAAAAGGTTGCTTGGTCCACAAGATGTTCTTTTTTCATATTGAGGCAGAAATTGTTGGTGTTCCTAAGTGAAGTGTTTTCTAGCAGAAGATGGTGCAGGGCACAAACATATATAACAGATTTTCTAGCTGATACAAAGCAGTCTGTCCTGAGTACACTTGTAGGCAATCCCAGGGATGTGCCAGTAAAACTATAAGCAAATGTGGTCAACAGCCATTCAGGTAGAATGTAGTGAGTGTGGCACACATATCTCCAAACCTATGTAACATCTGAATGATCAGGGCGTAAATGTTACAGAATGTGTGGAAACTAAAGGAATACCAGTTACTCAAGTTGCCATTGAAGGTTGAGATAAAATCCTTTTCTTTCCAAGTGAGAAAATAAATTAATTCTGAAGGTAATTAAAATGTATTTAATTTCCTACCCATAAACTAGCATCATTTAACCAATGGATAATGAGCACACAAAAAAGAATAGCACATTTTTTTAAAATTAATAATATATACCTATGACTCTTTCTTTTGACAGTCATAAATTGAGTATGGTTGGACAGAAAGAATTAACCAAAACCTAAGCTGACACCAACAATCACAGTAATTACTACTGGAATGAGTAATAACTACCTTCATAAACTGGGCACTTTTGATTTGATTGTTTACCAAGCACAGTCCCCTTAGTAATCCCAGTCATCAACTCTACCCGTGGCTTGGAGAAAGAGTCTTTTGGCAGATGCAAACCATCAACCCTCATAAAATATAGTTTAGAGTGACAGGCACAAACATAGAACATTATCATAATTCTTACATGTTTTCAACGAACCCAAGCAGTACAGTTTTACCCATTCACTATATATTGACTTTACACCTGGATTTGTTAATTAGCATGTGATAGGCTTGACTAGTACTGTACCTGAGTGAACCTCATGGCACCAAGTAGTCTGGCCATAGATACAGCTAATGTTGAAGGGGCATCTCCAATGATGCCAGCCAGCCTGGGTGTTGATTGACAGCTGTAGTTGGGGATGGTCTCCTTCACACCGGAAAGCTGCAGCAGGGTCCCCTCAATAGCCCCCACTACTGACCAACAAGAGTCATAAATCCGAAATCCCAGGGTGGTGTTAGGCAAAATATGGGGGCTTTGATTGATTTCATTGATGGTGAAGACCATTGCAAGGACGCTTTGATAGACCTCGGTATGAATCCTAGGGGTTCAACGGAAACACGTAAGCAATTAAAAATGTGAGAATTTGCATGCTGGAAGACTATATACCTAAAAGAAACGTATTGAGCATGTAGCTCATAACATACCAAACTTAAATCTGCATTTGTCTTTCATTAAATATAGTTTGTTTTCTATGGTTCATGAACATACCCAGGAGGTACTAAAACTAGCAAGAAAATGAGAACAAAACATGTAAGAACAGAATCACATCATGCACATTTGTAGAAGGTATGCAAGTATTAGCGATCAATTTAGTTAATTAACTGAGAGACATTATCTCACCTTAGGCAAGTACAAATGTAACAGTCTGGGGTGTGTGCCAGCATCTTTTGGAAAAGAGGCAAGTAGTTTTGGATTGGTAATCTAGTGGTCAATAACTCTTTTGATGCAAGCTAAACCTAGCAACCTCTGCAATCTCAGCCTTCATTCTCAACGAGACTGCCAGGGATAAAAAGACGTATGTATCATGAAAAATAATCCAGAGCCAAAGTAGTACTCAAACAAAGTGACGGCAAGAGAAAGGTTTGCCTTCTTGTAGCGGCGATAGCCCTTTGGGGGTACTTCAGGATCTCCTTCTATCAGACCCAAAACATAAACAACTATTTGGACAGGTCTGACAAATGTTGAAAAGTTATGTTGTCATGCAACCAACCTGCTTACTTAAGTTGCTTTACTATTGCTTCAAATGTATATTGTATTTCTTCTAATCACCTATATTTCAGTTACATACCAGTAGTCTGACAATCATTACATGATTACCATCAATTTAACATATGCATTCGAACATAAAAGGTATGTAAATAAATGAAAAGTAATACATGGAATTAATTAATCAGGAGTATTTGAAAAACATGTGTGTGTGTGTGTGTGTGTGTGTGTGTGTGTGTGTGAATAAAGGGGGAAACACCGGTGCCCCTCCCTTCTTTTCCTTACCACTTATGTCTCTTTTCACTTTATTTAATTTTCCATTCACCCTTTTGTATACGTGTGATTTAATACATTTAATTAATTTGGGGTGTCCCTTTTTCTCACCAATTTTCCTACTTTTATAAAAAAATTCATTGTGTCATTTCTTACTGATTATTTATATTAGTTCCCCCAAATTAGCCCGGCACCAGTGTTAGGTTGATATAATAAGTGCTTAATATTTTTGAGGATAAGTGATGAAAGGTCAAAGTGATTGGCTGGAAGACATTGAAATCTGAATATTGGGGATAGATAGATGTAATGATGGTATGCCTAAACAATGATTATTTGAGAAACAAGCTTCATACCTAATGCCATGTTAGTTAGGAGAAGCACACCTTTCTTCAGAAGAGTGGTGTGATCAGTCATAACTTGTATACGTATATGTATTTTTTGTTACCTCAGAAAGAATTGAAAGGCAATATTTTTAAAAAATTATTCCTTTCAAATTTGCAACAGCCTTAATTGACAGGGACAGATGACCTACATATAAAATGATTTAAAAAAACAAGAACAAGTTGAAAGCCAAAACTACACAAAATAAATGAAGGCACAAATGGGAGTAACTACATAATGCCATTATAAACCATAATTGGAAACAATATTGGCAGATGGGATCTATGAGGAGAAACATCTTTCTCCTCGTTATCTGAAGAACACATAGAAAGAGGAATATGCCTCCAAGGATTGCATTTATGTAGCCATGGTGCCTGAGTTGGCGCTAGCCTGCACACAGTGAGCCAGTGCAAGGCGAGAGCAGAAATGCTCCATATCTTTGTAAATATGGAACAATTCTGTTCTCCCCCTTTGGTGTAATTCAGCAGGTTACCTTGCTCAGTTGTGTTCTGTGAAATAATAGTAAATGTCCCCTCTATGTTTATCAGGAAAGTTACAGATTTATTAAACACAAGAACACTACCTATGAAAGAGATGCAAAATATTTATTTAGTGGACTCCGATTCCTACCAAAATATGCGAAGTTGTTTGGTGATTGAAAAGAAACTCAACAAAGATTGAAAAGGCATAATGATAATTATCCCAATCTTTGAAAATAATGAGAAATCTTCTCTTCTAAAATACAGGTTAAAAGATATAACTAAAGATTTACATGGGGAGTGAGGCAACAATTATCACAACAATAGATATACGTTTTTTTAATTTTTTATTTCTTAGAGGTGCACAGGTCTGGAAGATCATGCACCTTAACCTTCCACACTGGACAAGAGTCACAGTAGAGCCCTCTGAATCGAGTATCGAGCCGGGAATACACTGACGAAGGATGGGATGCCGGAAGCTTAGCTGAGGGGCGTGGTCCTGCAGGGAGCACTGAGACACGTCTTCATGACCACAGTTTTGCTGGGCACAGAGGGTCCTCAGGCCTCAGCACCGCACGGTGCTTTTCACTAGTCTCCCACCTGCCTGCTTGCGACTGCTGTAGCGAATGCAGGAGCTGTATGTGGTGCTTCGGGCCCTAGGCCCACATGCTGCGCAAGTGACCACGCACACACAGCATACTTGGCTACTGGAACTGGCCCAGGGAACGTGCGCCCGGCCCCTTTTATTAACAGGGTCACCTGACTGGTGACGCCCGTGATGGGTGGGTGTTAGTGTGTGTTTGACAGGGTGAAACACTAGAACGTGTCCAGCCGGACACTACATCCATCCCAAACTTTAATGAAAAGAAACAAACAAAAGTCCAACCTGGAAGAAAACAAATAAACAACACATAGCACCAAATGAGTCTCTTCAGGCCGTCAGCCAGGCAGCGCTGGAGCTTCGGACCACATGGTCAGGATGCTTTGGTCCGCCTTGGTGATGTACTTCAGACCGGCCTGGTCTCGCGGTGTTGGAGTCTATTTACAAAGTTCAAGTACCGGTGCATCTGGAGCGGTGGTGGAGTCCACTCTGGAGATCTCGCCAGCGCTGAGGTTCCGGGGGGATGACAAACCTACAGCTGTTAGAGATGATCTCGGTGTGTGAGGCCTTTCCTTGGAGGCGACGTGCTTGATGGTCTTCCTCTCTCTCCTGGACTCCTCTCTCACTGGAGCCTCCTAGAGGGCCTTCCTGCCGGGCTGCCATGGGACCGTGTGGACTGTGCGGGCTTCGTGTAAGCCGCGCAAAGGCATCGCTGAGGAACTGCCAACATGACTCACAGCCAAGTCGCTCATGTAGACGCAGAGGGTGGTGTCTCCGTCTAGATGTTCTCGCTGTCAGGACTCAGGTTCTGTGCCTTCCTCTGATGGTCTTTGGGTGACCAGTCTTCGACTCTGACCGCCATGCTTCCTGTGCCTGTAGTGGAGCTGCTGCCGACGCATCTCTCCTATTCGGATTCCCTTCTCACAGGAACTCCGTCGAGGCCCTTGCCCCTGGATTGCCACGTGACCGCGTGGGCTGTGCGGGCCTTTTCGTAGGCCGCGCTGAGGGGTCGCTGCGGAACTCCCAACAGGGCCACGGCCAAGTCTTGTGTAACCCCAAGGGTGGATATTCCAATGGTCGGGTATGCTCTACTTCGGCAGGCTTCAGGTTGACGGGGGCACACAGAAGGTTCCTGGGTGGCTCGCCTCGTTGAACTCCGGTTGTCTGGAGTGTGGGGATCCACTCTGGTGGTGCGATGCTCCTGGGTGATGATGCACCGGGATGACGATGACAAAACAGCGATTTTCCTTCAGTTGGGCAAACAGGCGGCGATCTATGGTCTTGGGTGACCTTGCGGAGTGAGGAGGACTAGAGGGACTTCGCAGCCCGTGTCTTCGTCTTGCTGAGGCTGTTCTTCACCCATGGCATCTGCGGTGAGGAGCAGGGATGCTGTCCGACTTGGATGGCCGATGCTTGTGACTGGACGGTCGCGCTGGGAAGCGTTGGAGAGAGGCGCGGTTCGCGCTGGCTGCGGCTTACATTTGGTTCTCCCATTGGGCTGTCTCCAGGGACGTCGGTCTGGCTTCGGGACTAGACGGTCGCACTGGGAAGCGTTGGAGAGAGACGCGGTTCGCTTACATTTGGTTCTCCCATTGGGCTGTCTCCAGGGAAGTTGGTCCGGCTTGATGGCTATCTGGTGTCTCTGGGTGTGCTCAACTTGTGGTGGTACGAGTCCTCTGTCCTGTCGCTCTGCTCCTTTTTCTCCTGTGCGCCTGTGGAGGTTGTCTGCCCTGTGGCGTTGTGCCACTGTTCTTCCTTCCTTCGTGGAGTGGCGTCCTGCCACTCTCTTCTCCTCCTTCCGACCAGGTCCTCACTTGGATGTGGCGTCCTGCCACATGTCTCATGTTTACGCCACATGGACATCTCGCTGGTCACGTCCAGTTCTTGGGACGGCCTTCACTGTCCTGCGGATCGGTCGCAGGTCTGTCCTGTCCGTAGGACTTGCTTCTTCCTCTTAGGGACCTTGCACGGGCACCATCCCCTCCTCAGGGATTTCGCGGTGCTCCTCTTCTCTTCACTCGAGGGCGTCGTGCTTGCGCTCGAGGCTGCGCCGTCGTGGCACTTGATCCTGCCTCCCTTCGGGCATGCTTGGTGGAGTTGGTCACTTCGAGTGACGTGCTCCATGCTTGCGATGCGGCTGTGGCATCCATCGGAACACACGTTGTGGTGGCGGCTTGCCACGTGGGGTGTGCGACTCTCTCTTGCCTGTCTTGGGCCGCTAGCGACTCCGTCTTGAGGCAGTGTGAGTGAGGACACTGTGCTGGCTTCGACCCACTGCGGGGCTTCACTGATGCGATGGAGACGTACAGGATTTCCCTGCTGCCTTCAGCATTGCCTCTCTTTGGAGAGGTCTCTCTCTTGGGCGTCTGCCCATGCGGTCAAACTTCTGGGTGCCTGAGTCGGCGCACCTCGAACTCCGCGCTCTTGGGCCTCTTCTTGGATGTCCTCTTATGGCACTTGGCATGATTGCTCTTCCTTGCAGTGGTGGTCATTCACCATTGGGGGTAGGCGGCCCACTTTTTTTTTTTTTTTTGCTTGCGGTGGCGTCCGACAGCAGCTGGGGGTTTGCACGCTCTGTGCATGTTCTTCACATACTTCAAATGTGGGGTGTGACAGTCTTCCTCTTTCGAAAGGGTAGGCAGCTCATTGGGGGCCTGTGGTGCCCTCTGCTTATGATGCCCGCCTTCCCCTTTCAGGGAGATAGCAGTTGCTTTCTGGTTCTCTGGTCAACGCTGCATGTTCGGGGTGGACAGTCTGTTCACTCACTCTTGGCCCCTCTGTGTGCTGGGGATGCCCTCCTGATGCTGTGGACTGTGCTGCTCCTCACACTCTCTCTCTAGGCTCTTTGTGTCTAGGCTGCCGACCACCTTCTCTTCCCATGGGGCTCTGCTTTAGAGGTCTACTGCTACTAGGGGTGTGTGGTGCACTCAGCACCAGTCCTGGCTGTGTGTCTGTGAGCCTGCTTCTGCCTTTTCCGTTGTGTCGCAGCTCAGAGTGCAGTTTGGCACTGTGGCCACCAGGTGGCGCTATGGGTGCTTTCAGAGGTGCCTCTGTCACTTTCCTCACGCTGCAGGCTTTGCAGCTCCTTAGGGGGCTGTGCAGTAGAGTGCTGGGCGAGTTGATGGAGCTTCTTCTATGTTTTAATGCTGCTGTTTAGGTATGGGAGGTTGGCCAGGGAGAGTGGCGCTGCTCACTTTGGGTGAGGTCTGTTTACATGTTTGTGCTGCATTGTTCACGAGAGTGCCTGAGCTTTGGCGTGGGGGAGTTGCAGCATAGTTCTGCCTGGTTGAGCATGCGCTCCTCCTTACTGGGAGGGCCAGATGCAGGCTACTTCTGTCAGCCTCTTCCTTGGACGATGAACCTTGCAGCAGAGTCTACAGGCACGCTCGGGGTGATAAACAGCAGGTTACCGGTGAGATAGCTTCAGGGTCCGTGTAGTCTTTTTACCACAAGGCGGCACTGCAGTCACCTAATTGACTGCTGCTCTCTTCGCTGAAACTTCATGCTGCGCTCTGATTAGAGCTGTTGATGCGGGAGGGGCGTACAATGCCGGGAGGCTCATTCTGCTAACTCCGGTCGGGTGGTCGCATGGAATGAGTCTAGTAAGTTTAGACCCTTCACTCACAGACCGCTTTTCAATGAGGTAAAGGGTTTTCTTTTTACTTTTTAGGTCTCGCCTAGCAGCGCGCATGCGCTGCATAGGCAAAAAGACCTTTTGGGATCGCTTCGGCTTTTCAGCCAAAAACGTGCACGCGTTCCATTGCCTTCAATGGCAACGCGTGCACGTTTGGCGATTCACTTGCGGGAGCGAGCAGCTGGCGCCATATGGTAGCAATTATCGCGCCTTGCTGCTCGCTCCCGCAAGGGAATCGCACAGGCCCCCTCCTTTCTCCCCTTGCTGCCGCGCGAGGCGTGCGCGCTTGTTTCCTGAGGGGGAAGGATTCTTCTGAGGTGGCCCTAAGTGCACAAAGCGGCCCTGGCTTTGCTGAGGGCGGATCCAGCACAGTGTTTCGTGTACTCCGAGTGTGGCGTTTGCCCGCAGTTTTCCTCTTGCCTACACTGAAGCCTTTCTGATGCTTCAGGCCGCGTCAAGTATTCCTAATGAAACAATTAGAGTCGTCCTGCTGCAGAGCGCGGGAAGGCTGCTGCCGCTGGCGCGAGCTCCTAAAATGTCTCTTAACGCTTTAATTGTTTTGTTTTTCTTCAGAGCTACTGCACGGAAACCTTGTGTGTGTGGGGTGAAGGCGGAGATATTTTTATTTAACCTTTCCACTGCGAAAAGTAACCAAGAGGCTTGGGGTGTGCAATGGGCCTACTGGCTCATTAGCCGGGACGAACCGGGGCTCTAACGATGAAACGATGACTTGATGCCCACTAGAGTGCCACAGCGAGCTGCCCACATGTGTGAAGCCACGCGGGCCCGAGCGGTCCGACTGTGAGGGGACTGTGCAGTGGAAGCCTGTCAGATCATTACGACGCCTCCCACTCCCCGCCAACGCCCGGGAGAGGCGCGCTTGCACCCATTAGCCGCTAATCGGATCCTGCCAGCGCCGGGCTGACAGCGAACAGCCTGTACCCGCTGCTCATGAGAACTGACAAGGTCAGGGCATCAGATGGTTCCAGCTTCACGTCTTGGGCCTCTGTGAGACGCCATAACGCCAGCAGAGGGGGCGCCGTCGCTTCTTCGCTGCGGACTTGCTGCCTGCTCTTCCCAGCTCCAGGCAGCTGGCCAGCTCGCGGACTCCTGCCTCGCACATCAATCTAAGAGTCACTGGACACATCTCCCGTCACGCAGCGTTCTCAAGAGACACGAGAACAGCAGAGAGAAAGGCAGGGAAACGGAATGAAAGTGCGTGTCTTATGGGGGCATGGGCAAGCGTGAGCATGTCCCCGATGACTACATCATTTTATGTCCTTTGCCAATGGTGTACATTTCAGTATTCATTTCTAACCAGCAACTATTAGCATGAACAAACTATGCAGAGTGCTTAGCTAGCCAGCAAACTAACTATATATGTATATACCTTCGCAGATAATGTCTTGAAGGGAAAATGCACACTATAGACATTTAAATCATAGCATTGCCAGCCTCGTTTGAGACTCACTGTAACACGCATAGTCTGAGTATGGGTGCCGCCATTTCCTAAGAAGCCAGGGTCGCTGTCAGGCTCCAGGTAGCACGTGGGTCTCTCAAACAAGATACAACCACGGACAGCTGTGACTTTCTGATGAACACGGACCATGACGAACTCAGCATGCACCACAGTGAACTCAATGTGGGCCAAAGCTGAAATCCCTCTTTGGAGGACCAGTCTGATACACACAAACCATTGCCTAGGGGAGCATAGGAAATCTCGCAAGAAACTTAAAACTAAAAGTAGCTTTTTGCATTCGCCTGGGGCTGAACAATACCTCTCCTTCTCATCTGATGTTTGGTTTTCTAACGATTAGTGAAAGCAGTGCCAGTTTTGTATATTTTTACTTTATTCAGATAATGATTTGGGATTTTCATTATTTAAAGACCCCTTCCCCCCCAATGAAATGTCACCTCGGAATACAAAAAATATAAACTAGCAATACAATCACAGCAATCACTACAAAGGCAATACATCACTCAGCCATGGAGAGACACTACATCTCAGGATTTGGTTACTCAGTGATTGCAACATAAGTCACCTAAGAAAAGATTATGGATGTCAGGAGGTGATCCCACCAGCCCTGTGAAGGAAGCAGAAGTGTTTCATGTCTTGTGCACCTCAGAAATAAGAGGCCGACAACTTTGTGGGAGGGTACGGTGCAATAACAACTCCCTTAAACAAGACAACAAGCATTTGCAATGCAATAGGTCTCGCATTTGCGAGATTTTGGCTTTACATTGTAAATGACAATGCCTTTTATTTATGTGTTTAAAAAACCTGCAATAATAAAAGGCATTGTCATTTACAATACCAATAGGTCAAAGTTACGAAAATGCGAGACTTTTTGCATTGCAAATGCTTGTTTTTCTCGCTGCTGCTGTGGGCGAGATCGCGGGGGCGCTGCAGATAGCTCTTGATGCAGGGAGCAGGGCGGCCTGTATTTTACAGAGAGGGAGGCCGCTTCACTGGCAGTCCCTTTTTCCGGCCCATTGCGGTGCAGCACCACCTTGCTAACACTATTGCCAACTCCCATGCAGGCGGGCAGAAGGCTGAGGCAGGCGGTTCTTCGCTCGTTCACATGTGGCAGGGCTGCGGGCTTTTCCATGTGCAGTTCGGCTTAGCATTGGGAAGACGCTCTCCTCCCCTCCTCCTGAAGACAAACGGCGGCTGTTGGGGCAGCTATCGGGCGCTTCTGCAGGTAGGTGAGGTGATGTGGTGTAATTGTAGGACTACTGCCTACACAAACACCTCTTCCTCGCTGATGGCGATGAGCAGGCAGCTTGTGGGCTAGGCTGGCCTAAAACGCCGGTGCGGGGCTATCAATGCCGCGCTGGTGCGGCAGAGCAGATTGCTTGCGGGCTTCGTGGGGGTTGCTACTGCTGGGACGCTGTGGCTTTGTCTTCACTCCACGGGCTGCGGCAGAGTTTTGCCAAGACAGTGACGGGCACGAGAATGCCGGGACTGAGCAGTGTGCCGCGCTTGTGCGGTCGCAGTCGTTCGCGCTTCATTAAAAGTCGGCGCTTCATTCACCTCCTTATTGGGACTCACGATGGCAGGCAGCACGGCCTGTGGGAGTTTTGTCACGTTGGGTCCGCTTCGGTGCCATGTCAGGGTCACCGTCTATGCGGGACGATGTGCCCGCATCCTCCGGGCAGGCTGCAGCGGCATTCAATCCCCTCCTTCAGGCCGGCAACAATGGCGGTGCACTAGCGGAACTGTCCACCCCTTACCCCACGACTTATATCGCCGATGGCATGTCGTGCAGGGTAAGGCTCAAACAGGCCAATCTTTGAGGAACGTTGGGGTCTCCCCTTCGCAGGCGCATGGGGTCAGACCCGCCTCGTCGCCATTGTGGTGCTTCGGGCCCTAGGCCCACATGCTGCGCAAATGACCACGCACACACAGCATACTTGGGTACTGGAACTGGCCCAGGGCACGTGCGCCTGGCCCCTTTTATTAACAGGGTCACCTGACTGGTGACGCCTGTGATGGGTGGGTGTTAGTGTGTGTTTGACAGAGTGAAACACTAGAACGTGTCCAGCCGGACACTACACTGTAGTCAGCTTTTGCCGAGAGAGAGCACGGGCAAACCGCTGAGGCGGCCCGGCTAGGTCCAGGTGCAGCTTGTGCCCCACTCGCCACCAAATCACTGCTCCCCTAGGAGCACAGAGAGAGGAGACAAAGAGAGGGCCAAGGAGAGAGGAGAAAGATGGCAGAGGCTGGTGCAGGCAGAAGGCGACCGGTTGCAGCTAGGGGGCTGGACCCTCTTTGCCTCAGTCTACTGCATACGGTAAGAACCTCACCCCCCTGTACCCCTTCACCCAGCATAATAGCCTTCACCAGGCACCTCACTGAATTTTTTTGTTTAGACCTGCCAGGCCCATCGTACGGCTCACTCCAAGTGTGGGCATTGCCCCCTGCACAACGACCATAGCCCACTGGAGCGATTTTCAGCTACCCTTAGATACTCTTAGCTACCCACAGCTTCTCCTGGACTTTCCCAGAGGGGCCAACGCCAGCTGCTATCAGGGGACACGACAGGGCATACAGACAACATAGAGACTGACGCTGCAGACAAGGCACTACAGAAGGACTGCAACTGCTACCCCGCACTAGGAGGGTAGGATGGGTTCTGCCTTACTTCATCTGTATTCCCCCAGCTCCTTCCGACTTGTGCTCCTTCTGGTTTTAGCCAGTTTTAGACTCTTCTCATAAAGTGGCTTCCTTACTGGCTTCCCTAGTATATCCTATTGCAAGTGGGAAATAAAGAATACAGCTGTGGGCCCACTAGCGGCCTCCTCAGCCCAAGCCTCAATATTAGCCATTCAAAGGTGCCCTTCGAAACACAACACATCTAAAAGAAAATATAGATGGCCAAGATGGCGACGAGGTAGGACGCACTGCTCGGAGCTCCTGCCCGCCGTCCGCCCGATACAGCACCTACAGGTCCCCGTGAGGCGCCGAAATAGCCTGAGGCACCGTAGAAGTGCCCCACCGGTGGGACTCTACCCACAGCAGTCCCAAAACTCCGACCAACGCAGCGGCTCGGCGGGGGATCGCGAGGGAGCGGACCCGACCTCCCCTCGCCGCCGCCTGGAGGTGGCCTCAACAACGCGGTGGCCCGGAGTCCGGGTCATCGAGGCTAGCTGCTTGGAGCCCAGCCGCCTCACAGGCAACCCGGCTGCCCTGCGGGTTGCCCAGCACCATACCTGGCTGCCTGCAACCGCCAGCCTGGACACGCCTCGGAGGGCGCTGAGGCCGGAGACGTAACCGCACCCCCAGCCCTGGGCCTGACACTGCTGACGGAGAAGACCGGACCCTGCGGAGGAGACCAACTGCGACACAACCCGACCGGACGGCGCTCATCGGCTGGTGCGGGCTGCGCCCGGGAGAGGTGAGCGAAGGACTCAGCAGCGCACAAGGCCGCGAAGATCCCCGGCCTCAATTTTGGAATCACGCGCCCGCGGGGCGAGGGTCGAGACTTGGAGGACTTTTGGCCCTCCCGGACGGAGGCCTCACTACACCGCACCCGGTTCCCGGCCCTGGCCCCCCACAATTGCACATATCACCAGCTGGACACGTCACCAGCACCAGCACCTCGCGGTGCACGTGGATGGGGGCCTGCTTCTACACGACACTTATGTCTGCAAGTAGCCGGTAAGCGGACACCTTTTGATACCACGCTGGGGGTGGAACCGGGCGGCACAGGACGGGATTGCCTCAGCACTTCAGTGGGCATCGGACACGCCGCAACTAGGCGCCCACACCTCGTGGTCGGACGGAGGGGCCAGAGAGTTGGGGCCTGCTCGGATTGTTCTGGCCCTAGACCCTATTAATTCGTCACCCGGCCCAACAGAGGTCACTCTGACCCTAATCTCATGGACCCGCATGGCTGCCTCACATAGAAGCAACGGCCACACATAGGGCCTGCACTCAGCAAACCTGTTGGGGTTGGGTCCGTGCCTCTGCCCTCGCCTCGGGGACACCGTCACAGCAGTCGGCGGCGGAGCTCCACGCTTGCTTACAGCAGAGGCACAGAGCGCGGGCTGCTCGGCTAGCGCCCACATTGGCCTGCCACACCAACTGTCTAGCTGTGACCTCTCCCCCATCTTTATCTTGCACGACAGCTCAACGGAGTGAGCCGGAGGAGCATGTCCTCTGCCAGGACGAAGAAAGTGAAGCCCCTGAAAGATATCTTTGGACGATCCCAATCCATCCCTAATATGGCGACTGCGGCTCCCGAGGCCGAGACCCCGGGGCAATCCGCAAATCCCGGAGATGAGCCTATTACGAAGGCGTTCCTGGAATCGCTGTTCCTCACACTCAGGGCGGACCTGCAATCCGTGAAGGATGATCTCACAGCCGAGATGAGGGAGATCCGCAGAGATGTGGATGACGTCGGGGATCGAGTGGCTGCCCTAGAGGAGAAGAATGACACCGCCGCGACCGAGTCAAACATGCTTCAACAGGAGGTAATCCGACTACAGGACCAGCACGTTGACATCCAAACTCACCTGGAAGATTTGGAAAACAGGTCCCGCAGGCATAATATTCGGATTCGGGGAGTGAAGGCATCAGAGGACACTAGAGATCTCTTTGCATTTGCCAAAGGCCTGTTCCACCACATCCTAGGTAGTTCCCACGAGGCTGAGATTGTTCTAGATCGAGCGCACAGAGTCGGACCACCCCGGGCGCCTAACGCTCCCCCGGCAGATATTCTTGTATGCATCCAGGACTTTAGAACTAAAGAGACCATTCTCACCAAGGCAAGATCTCTCCACTCCATCTCTTTCCAAGGGCACTCTCCAGTACTCTTCCAGGACTTGGCCCTAATCACGCTTCAGCGCCGCCGGCAATTCCGCCCTGTGACTGAACACCTCCGACAACAAGGTATTTCATACTCTTGGGGTCACCCCTTCCGGCTCATTTTTCGTCATAATGGCAAGCTCCACCAGCTCCGAACGCTCACAGACTCTTGCCGACTGTTGGGCCTCTCTGCACCGGGTGATGAAGACGACCAGCGGAGTGCCAGCCCGGGACCTGAGATCTCCCCGTCGGGCTGGCAGCGACAGAGCCGACGGAGGCGCGTCCGGAAACCGAACAGGACAGAAATAGCTAAGAGTCAACTGGCAGCCCTTACTTCTGCATCGGAGGCTTTATCCGGAACCAGTTCTAGCGCCAAATGAAGAGCCGGGGGCCAGCGATCTCCCTATTTTTCTCTGACTGTCCTCCTTTTGATCTTGGGCAGGCGGCGGGAGGGGCCGAGACTTCCTACTTGGCCACACTATGGACCCCATTACGTTGTTCTTCTGGTCATCTCGGGATGACGGACTGTTTGTTGACTCTATTTGCTTCAAATGTTTATTTTTGTATTGTGTTGGGGTTTTATTTTCAGAGGGTTTTTTGTGTTCTTTGGGTTTGGGTCTCCTCGTCCACCCCTTTCTTTGAACCACAAGGGACACTCGCCGCAAGTTCATGGGCCTCCTCTCCCTACACTTCCCCACCTGATGCGAGATGCCTCATACGAAATAGCCTTCAATCTCCCCCGAACCTAGATGTCACACAACCGTCTTAAAATTCTTACTCTCAATGTGCGAGGCTTAAATAATCGGGTGAAGCGTAGAGCCGTCCTTCACTATCTGGAACACTCCAGAGCAGATATATGTCTCTTGCAAGAGACCCATCTCCTCCCCAAGGATCACCACAGGCTGAAATCACGCGCTTTCCCTACACAGATGTTCTCTAATCCCACCAAGTCAGCAGGGGTCGCCATATTAGTCTCCCGATCCTTTCAGGGTAGAGTGATACAGAAGGAGGCTGAGATCAGGGGCCGACTGCTCACATATCAGTTTCTGATGGGAGGGGTCTCCTTTGCAGTAGAATCCATATATGCACCTAACGAGGGGCAAGACAAATTCTTCCATGCTGCACTCACAGAGGCGACGGCCACCACAGAACGACGCCTTCTTTTAGGGGGCGACCTGAACCTTGTCCTTGATAACGTTAACGATCGCTCCTGCCAGAGGACAGGCCAGACTGGAGCTCTATCACCTGCTAGACAGGCCCGCCTCCGGGAAATGGGGTTCACGGACCTTTGGCGCCATTTTCACCCTCACAGTCGAGCTTACACCTTTTATTCAGGAGCGCACAAAACATACGCTAGGCTGGACTATTTTCTTGGCTCTTCCCCCCTGCATGCGCTTGCGACAGACACTGAGATTTTAACAGCTTCTCTTTCAGACCACTCCCCGGTCATTGCCACCTTTAAGTTCCCGCCAACACGGCAGCCTCTCCGGCACTGGCGCCTACGTGATACCTTGCTCCATCGCGCCTCCACAGTAGAACAGATTCAGAAAGCCATCACAAACTACCTGGCCCTTAATGCCAACTCACGGCCCATAATTTGACCACCTTCCCTTCCCCTCTCACACCACTGTTTGATAACCCAGAGTTCCAACCTGGCATGGACGCTAGAGCCTTCTCTGCCTGGCGCCCCACCTCATGTCGGTCATTAGGCCACCTTTATGACCTGGAGGGGATCATCCCATTTCCACAACTCAAAGCAGATTATGGCCTCCAGGAATCGGAACGCCTGCCATACCTGCAGCTCCGACATTGGGCACTTCACCCACACATCAGACCTGAGGCTCAGCGCCTTCTGACCCCTTACGAGAAATGGCTCATCACCCGCACTTCCGATAAAAAAATCATTTCTGATCTGTATAAAATGTTACTAACATCCTCTACACATACCTATAACGCTGGCCGGACACGTTGGGAGCGAGACCTCGGAAGGACACTTAGTCATAAGGAATGGGAAGGCATATATCACAGGGCTCGGCACTCTGCATACCACATGGGACTTACCGAGACACTGACCAAGCTAGCCACATACTGGTATTATACGCCGGAACGCTTGCACCGCTTTGATTCACGACAGAGTGCTCTCTGCTGGAGGGGTTGTGGGGAGATGGGTACTCTGGTGCATCTCCTCTGGGGCTGTGACCGTATCCAATCATATTGGTCCCAGGTGCTCGATGAGGTAGACACCCACTTTGAGACACAGCTTCCGAGATTTCCCACATACATACTCTTGGGACTACCGAACCCCATAACATACCCACTAAAGTCTCGGAGGGGCCGATTAATCGCCATTGCATTGGGCGCGGCCACACAGAACATCCTGGTGCACTGGCGCACGACCCAGCTCCCAACGCTTTCTGGATGGTTGCAGCGCCTCTGGCTGGAGCTGGGTATGGAGAAATTAACTCTCACATTAGCCGGCAGGGGATCTGAGTTTCCGGAGCTGTGGCGGCCTTTCTTGACCCTGCTGGTGTCTGAGTTCCGTGAACTGACATGCCCCCGGTATCTCACACTTCTCCGCCTTTCAGACACACAGCTCCCACCTAAAGATCCCTCACGGAGTGGCCCGCGACTATGCTGATCTCTAGATTCTCCTATTCACCCCCTTTTCTTTTTTTGGTGGACGAGGGAGGGGGATGGGGGGTGGGAATGTTAGACTTAATTGTTCGTTTTGATTCTTTTCCTTCCCTTTTTGTTGTTCTTACCCACAGGCCCGCTCCGCTCATATTACCTCGGTAATGCTACTATTTGCGACACTTATTGTCTATATTGCATAGACTCCACGGAGCTGGGGTCTTGTTTCTCTGTTTTTGCTTGAAATTAATAAAAGATTTAAACCATAAAAGAAAATATAAAGAAGAGAGAGGAGGCTACAAGGCTAACCCAGGGAGCCCTTAGCAGATGCCGACAATTGCATCTAGCCTCAATTTTGAGTTCCGGCATGCACAGAGGCCTAGAAGGAGCACAACCAAAAGTTCAAACAGAGCTCACCCCCGTTTATATCAGGGTGAAAACTTTCTCACAGACTATTTCACCTGTGCTGCGCAAAAGCTTTGTCAAATAGAAAACGGATCCGTCTCCACAAGTACAATCTCTCAAGTATTAACGTGACAAAACCTCCTATAATGCTAATGCATTCTGAGCCACTACATTCAGCAGTTTTAATGTCAAGCGAAGCCTGTGTGGCCTCAGCCCCCATAAACAACGCAACTGTCTCAAGTGCAAATGGCAACTGGACTTGCAGGCTACCAGGAGACACTACTGCCAAGTCCCCTGGGGCTCAAAGGCAATTTCCACACTTGGCACATGCTCTAACCAGAGCAACAGGAAATCCACAATTGGTAAGAACACAATAATTGTCGACTTTTTTAGTAAAATAACTTTATTAACCCCTCAGTGCAATGCACAACATCTACATGTCCCGGAGGCTACAGTCACTGCAATAACTAAGCAGGAAGAACAAAATATACCTTCCAAATCTTCCTATCAAAGTAATATTTCGACATCTAAACTGAAAGATCAAAATGCAGCAATTTCTATAATAGAAATTTCTTTGGCAGACCCATTAGACAGCATCTTTTCCGAATTTAATTCCACAGAAGGTTATGTTTCAGCTGCTAGCCCTGAGGCACCACAGGCTAAAGTTCTACAGCCCCAAGAGCCACAAGCCCTCCTAGGATGTCCGAAGCCGCCACGCCTAGTCACCCCAGAAATTCATAATGAAATATCACAGGAAACAAACATCCATAAACCAGAGGAGGGTGTATGTGGGGCCTTAGTCATTCCAACAGAGCCAATAGGCGCGGAGTAGAACATAAGAACTTTCCATGAATTTAAGCGGGCAATATCAACCACGGAGGTTCACAAGCAGATCACAACCTCTGCCTTCGAGCTGCAACAACGTGAAATTCAGCGAGCCCAGCCTCATGATCATAGTCTAATTTGGGATAAGAGTAGCTACAAGAGATCAGTCCCGTCAATGCCTCAGCCACCGAAGGAGCAACATGTGCTGCTGGCAACAATTAACACGTCTTTGGTCGCCACAATAAATGCACTTACTTGGCAGTCAGAGAAACTCGAATTACAACTAGAATTGATTCAAGCTCTAGCCACGTCTATAGCCAAGATGGAGGCTAAATTCACTAATATGGAGCAAAATGACCAACTTACGAACAAAATTGGAAAGAGTAAAACGATATGCGACTGCCACAATATAGCAGATAAACTATGCACCTTACCTGAGGTCTTAACATCAATGATCTCAGACTGGAAACAGGCATTTCACCATCATACTCAACAGGGCTTAATGGCATCTGCTCCACCACTGGCCCCAGCAAACCCTTCAATGATACAAAACACAGAGCCGGCATCAAGCACCCGAGTGCTCCCGGCAAACCAACTCTCGGAGAACACAGCCACCATTGCCACTACAATAGGGCCATCTGGAATTTATCTGTGTAATGTCAATAAGGCCTCTGACACCAATGTGAACCAAGAGGAAGTTCATTGGTCAAAGGCTCTTTCCAAAAGGTAAAAAAAAACGGCTAAAAAGGCCAAAAACAAAGTGGCTAAAGAACAAATGCACAAAGAGCAGTCGATAAAACAAGGCCCGAAGATTAGTGAGGCCAATAAAGTGTATACGCTTTTTAAAATCAGAGGCACAGGAATGAACACAGCAGACTTCAAAGAAACAACTCAATTGCCTGATACTCAGCCCTCTACACTTTCCCCAGTCGAGCACCGAGCTGAATCCCCAGATGATCCAACTCTAGTAATAGCAACATCTTCACAGTCTGCTTCTTCCCCACCCACGCAACAAGTCATCACTGGACCTCCTAATTTTAGCAAATGTTTATATCAACAAGCAGATAGGAACTCTTGGGTAGGGATAAATCTGGAACTAGCAACCCCCCACGTCGGCCGCTGGGAGCTCAAACATCCATTGAGTTAATCAGGTCAGTGACAGCCAACTATGTCAGGCTTCCATTCTCAGTCCTCCACAAAATAAAACATCAACGGCTCTCTACACACATATTAACACTCACCATAATGGCACAAGTAGCGATTCTATCTTCTCTAAACTGATTCTAACGCCGCAATATAGCAACCACAACAGACTTAATTGTGCAAATTTACTACGCCTTTTTAAAGTCATCCCAAATTTGACTAATATAACAGCAGAGGACATTCCGAGCATCAAATTTAAAATGCCACCAGAGCGTACTAGCTGCAGAGAGTCCACAATAATCACACTGAAGTCACCCGTACTTGTGGAATTAATTATGATTAACAAAACCATCTTTGAAGACTGGGGGCATAGTGCTGTCAATACCCATGAGACCAAAATACCCACTCCCCCTAAAGTTCCCAAAAAAATCTCAAAGCTCTCGCATATTTACTTACAGTGTTCTAAGGGGGGTCAGGCATCCACAGCCCACCTTGACACAGTTCCATGAGCATATCATGCCAGTTTACAAGTACTGGGAGTCCTTTTAGAAAAGTCACCATGGGGTGCGTGGATAGCCCCCTCTTTGGCCAGTAGCAGACAGCATCATTCCTAGCATTAGTAAATATCCAGTTAACTGCAATACAGAATTAAAGATTCTCTCATGGAACATAGCAGGACTATCCAGAATACTCAATCTGCCCCTTGTAAGACTCCTGATCACATATCATGACGTGCTCTGCTTTCAAGAAACATGGTCATTAGACCCAATAACCATACCAGGTTTCTATGCAATCCACCATTCTGCAAACAAAAGTAATATATTTGGAAGGCCTTCTGGTGGTCTCTCAATATATCTCAATATTGGATTAAAGCTAAAATTGAAAAACTCACAACTGAAAATGGCATGATACAAGCTATTATAATCGAAGGCGTAAAAATTATGGACTGTAAAACAAAGATAATACTGATCAATTTATACTTCAACAGTTTTTGCTCGGATCGGGCCAGAAAGATTACACACCTATGTGATTCCTTAGAAGGCCTCCTCTGTGACCACCCGACTCACGAGACAATAATTTGCAGCGATTTTAATCTCCATCACCTACTGGCACCAACTACTAAATTCAGCTCTGCAGAAATGCCATCTGGTCAACTATGGAATATGCTCAACAGATAGAACATCAAATCCATACAACATACTCTAGGACAGAGCCATTTAAATTTTCAATTCCCAAAACCCTTCAGAGGAGTCAGCACTGTAGACTATATGTTTACGATGGCAACTATCATGGAGCAGCTGGCATGCTTCAAAATCCTTCCATCATCCGCGAGCGACCACCTTCCACTCTGCATAGAGCTACAGTTAAAAACTACGAGGCACGACCACTTGAAGGCAATTGGATCCTCTAGAGGGGACGAAGCAAGCCAACTAATTTGTTGAATAAAATGGGGCTCAATCCCCCAGGAAAACTTTAAATCATGGAAAGCCATCTGTGCTCCAACTCTCCAGATGCTAAATGGACAAAGCCTCTTAGAACACTGGGATTTCATCATCAATGACATTCACATTACAGCTAGAAAGCAAAACATTTCCAGGCTGCAGAAGCTACCGAGAAACAAAAGTACAGAAAATACTCGCCGATCTGACAAAACTAAAATCCAAGAGCTTGCCGGCATTCACTGCAGTGGCCGCCTCATATGATAATGTCCACCTGCCACAGCCAAATCGCCAGCATGCAATCAGAAGGACATGCTTAGAACAAATCATGGAAAGTTTTAACTACTTGCTGTGCTGCTGTCCTGTCCTTTTGAATGCTCGTCATGCCTTGCTAAAACCTTTGTTCCTTAAAAACGGGATACAAACCTGCAATGAGGCCACAAACTTGTTTTTTAATATTGTGGCGCCATGTGACCTCGCAAAATTTGGCAAGTATATTTTCCTTTTGCAAGCAGCTTTTAAAAACGCTGATAAATTGGATTAACATCCTAACCACTACAATTGAAAAGTATCTCCAACAAAGACTCATACCCATGGTATGACGGTAGGTTAAATGAAGACAGAAGAGCACTAAGAACAATTGAACGTCAATGGAGAGCAGCACCTTCCACTCCTCACCTCAAATTACTCAGAAGCACGAGAAACGCCTATTACAGAAAAATCAGAAGTTCAAAAATCGACTTCATTAGCAATCAATTGAACCAATCCAAAAATCGCCCCAAAAGACTTTTTGAAATAATCAAAGCACAATCTAAGGGTGTCTCCCACTCACCTCAAGTTAATTCAGAAACACTCCCCAACTGCGAGGCATTCGTGTCCTATTTCACAACAAAAATTGAAAACATAAAGACAGACCTACTGAATGACCTATCATCCCTCACCAACCCTCACATGATCGCCTCAAGGACCCCCCTCAGGAACCCGCTTAGTTGTTCCGCAAAGCTCGACCTCAAAAACAACGCAGACTGGTCCTCATTCAACCTATACAGCGAAGAAACTATTCTAAAAACGCTTAGGGCCTTAAATCCCTCCAATCACTTCTCTGACCCACTCCCAGCATCCCTCCTAAAAGACTTCATACCGATGTTAGTGCCTCTGTGGACCAGGATTATAAACACCTCTCTGCTGCAAGGAACCATCCCAGATATCCTCAAAGCTGGTCAGGTTTCCCCCATATTAAAGAAACCATCGGCTGACCCAGCAGACCTAAATAACTATCGCCCTATATCCAACATCCCTACCCTGGCCAAATTACTAGAAAAATGTGTTCACACGCAACATACCTACCACATTGATCACTTCAACCTGCTCGATAAATTCCAATCTTGCTTTCAATCAGGGCACAGTACCGAATCCGCCATGACATAATAGACGACGCCTTAAAAATACTGGACCAAAACAAATCCTGTTTACTAATCCTACTGGACCTATCCTCCGCCTTTGACACCGTCAAACACGACAATTTATTAGACCTCCTGAAACATAGAATGGGTCTATCGGGAACGGTTCTCAACTGGTTCACTTCCTTCCTTCAAAACAGAACTCAAAGATTCAAGACCAATCAATCTCTATCCAAACCTACTCCTGTCACTTTAGGAGTACCCCAAGTATCTTCCCTCTCCCCAACACTCTTCAACTTGTTCATGGAAACACTCACCGAGCTTCTCAACTCTTCAAAGGTCCAATACCACATGTATGCAGACGACACACAACTCCACATTAAGGTACACTCACTTGAGGACATCAAGTCCCTCAACTCAACGCTCCAAAAAACGCAGACCTGGTTGGCAAATAACCACTTAAAATTAAACACCCTAAAAACAGAATTCCTCCTAATAGCGCCCCCCAGCAAAACAACCACCATCATGGAATGGATGAAGCACCTAACAGCACTCGACGGCCAACCGCTCATGATCGATTCTGCCAAATCGCTAGGCATAACTCTGGATAATAAGCTAAATATGCAGAAGCACATCAGCGCAGCAACTAAAGGGGCAAACTTTCAAATGAACACCTTAAGAAGACTGAAACCCTTCATACCCGCAAATGACTTTAAACAGGCAGTCCAAACTCTAGTAATCCCCAGAGTGGAATACGGGAGTGTCGCTCTTTGCGGCCTTCCCAGAACAACGACAGCCCCACTAAGAGCATCAATCAACGCAGCCGCCAGACTAATCACAGGCTCCAAAAGAAACTGTCACATCTCCCCTGACTTGCGTGCCCTTAACTGGCTACCCTTTGATGCCAGAATCCATTTGAAAATCGCCTGTATGACACACAAGGCATTGCATCACAAAACACCACGATACCTTGCAGAGAAACTAGTACCATCGGGTGGTAACAGAACCAACAGGAGTTCTTATAACCTTCTACTGAAACCACAACGATTTACCAAAAAGAAAACTTATAACCGCTCCTTCTCAGGAATGGCCCCTAGGATTTGGAATGCCTTACCCCTAAAAACAAGACAGAACCCTCACGCGGCATCCTTTAAAAATGAAGTTAAATCGATTCTCCTGGCCAAATTCACTTGAACTATTAGATGCAGGCTTGTAGATATTTGCGATGCTGGAACAGTTACCATTGTTTGAACTAATATAACCAATAATATTTTGTTTGTATATGTCTATTTCCTCTATTTCCTTTATTTGTTGTAAAGCGCTCTGATACCCGCAAGGGTCTTGTCCGCGCTATATAAAACCTTCAAAATAAAATTAAAATAAATTCAAAATAAACCAACACTGTGATGCACCACAGACTTTATCTGCGTCTTGAAAAAATGAGATACAACAGGTCAGAATTGCATGCCTGTAAGCACAGCTATGTACATTTTGTTCATATGGCTGTCAGTAAATATTCATCCCTAGATATCATCTGACATTTTTAGCCCCCTTTGAGGATATTCAATTTTAACTCTATTCTTTGTGCATTGAAGACATCATGCACCTTTACAATTCTAGCACTTTTTTGGACATCAATGATATGGTTTTAGTTTCGATCTTGCTTATGAATTGGCAATTTTAAGGAGCCTACAATGAAATTGATCAGAATTTTTAAGCTCTTGCATATATCCTATTTGATCTACACTTACATTTCTGTACATTAATTGTAAATTATTTTAATTAATTAAGCAATAAAGGATTTTTGACTGACAAGAGTCCACAATAACCTTTATAGCATAGGGGACCCAGCTCTCAAAATATCACCAAATTATATCAAAGCATAAGAATAAATAAAATATCACGCTACAGAATTAATTTGAGCGAGTCAACACAATGCAACAACTAATTCGGCTGATTTTTCAAACTCTTTTTCTTTAGTCCTGATCTTCTTAAAAATATCTTTTCACTGTAGCCATAGCCAACGCATTTTGTCCCTCTTGGGACATGTTCAGGACTGATTCTTCACTCTTTGCACATAAAATGTGGTATGAGGTTGCCTTATTGGCTTGAAACATATATAATGTAATACAAAGTTGTCTTTTCACTTGGTCATCCTTAACATTTATAATTCCTTCACCCTGTGTAGGAATTTACTGTACGTTCTACGAGACGCTGCATGAAATGCTGTGTGTGGGGAACAGCAACTCACTGGGCCATAAATGGCCAAAACCTTCACAGAATGAAGAAATTATAAAAGAATATGTTGAGAAGTTTTTAGGAAGATCATAAATAAAGAAGAAAAAAAAATCAGCCGAATGAATTCTCGCATTGTGTGGTCTTGCTCAAATTAATTTTGTAGAATGATATATGATTTATTCTTAGGCTAAAAGATATGTTAAACACGTCTAGTAAAATTCTTTGAAAAGCACTGCTGGCATCATTTAAAAATGGGCCCAAAAAAATTCTGATCTTCTCTATTTTGCAAACAGGCTTTTGAAAAGGCCATTCCCCTTTAACTAACTTCTTTGCTCCCACAGACTAAGGGCCTAATTACGGGTTCGGAGGTCCATCCAACCGTCAAACCTGTGCTGGCGGTGCGGCCACTGCTGCACCGGCGGTCCGACCGCTGTACTTTGAGTTTGGCAGTCGGACTGCCACAGGACCACTGCAACAGCCGGGGATCATGGATCCCGACATGGGGGTGTAGTGGTCAGAGGTCGCAATATGCTGTTGGTGCCGATGCAGCACTGACGAGCATATTATGAGTTGCCTCACTGCGACCCTGTCCACATCGGTGAGACCGCCATGGAAAGGTTGGCAGTGAGGCAACTCAATGGGCCCATACAGGGCCCCCTGTCACCTCTGTGCAAGGGGGTGCATGCAGGGGGGCACATGTTGTGCCCCTTGCATGTTTGCACCCCAGTTCCTACATGGTGCATTTCTCACTGTGCAGGAACGTACTGCAGCACTTCCACAGCGCTGCCTTTCTATGGCTCTCCTTTGAGCCTCAGAAAGGCACTGCAGCTGAACCGCCACAGCAGGACTGCTTGCACAGGATTAACTCATTATCCGGCAGGTGGTCTGAATATGGGTTTGGCGGCCTTGCAGAGGAGCGCTGGCATGGCAGCCCTCTACAAGACCGCCAAACTCGTAATCAGCCCCCAAGCCACAACAGCCCTTACAAAATGCTCCTTCCCTCCCTATTGCACTTTCATTAAAAGGAAACTTTGCTTTGACACTTGTTATTTTTGAAAACATGCAATAGAGATATACATTAAATTAAAGATATTTGGTTGTCATTTGCATGTATCTGGATAAGGAATTCTTGAAGAGAATGTCAGTTTATGGGGAGTAAAGCAAATGTGCGTTAGCCGCTATTGTTTAATCTATTTTTCTCATTTAAATGCTATTTAATTGTTTCTATGCCCAAATTAGGTGATACTTGCTGCTAAATAATATCCCAGTTACACTTCGATCATCATTTCATAGGGTGAAGTACTATTGTATTATTAATTATCTCATTGTAAACTTAGCAAATAGCAAGATCATGCAATTGAAAAAAATGAAGTTAAGGATTTAAATTCAAATGCTTCATCATATCTGGCTCTTTTATTTGAGTCCATAATAATTTAATATGAATGGAAAGAAATGACACACAACTGTTAAGAAGAACTACAACTAGTATGGACATTTCAAGTCCTGTTCTTGCTATTTGCCTTGAATTGGTTCTATGCTCTACTGAAGCTAAAGCAATCAGATTTTCTAGCAATTTTGTGGTATGGAAGACATCAGTTATAATTAATAGCCTCTCTTATTTCTATGAAGATCACAAAAATATTCCCAGGATGCAAATAATATCTGACAGGGCTGTGACTTTAGGACTGAGGATGTATGCTATAACTGGTGTGTACTAATATTGCCTCCACTGGGCTGTCCTCTACAAGCCTGAGCTATTGACTTTGCTAAAGACGATGATGATGATTATAATGATGAATAGGATTTATAAAGCATGCAGCTGCTCCAAGGAGTGTCCCAGCACTCCTGATCCAGGCTAAACCTAATGAAGTGAAGAGCCATGTTTTTAGTTTTTTTCTGAAGATCTGCCCTGAACTAGCAAAACAAAGGCCCAAACTCAGTTTGGTCCACTTGACGCGACCAATAAATGAGAAAGAATGCCCCCTGCACTTGCCTGGTGAATTCTTGGAACCGAAGCAAGGGAATTGTTAGAAGGCCAAAGCTTCCTTGCAGGGCAATACATGTGAAATCTTGTGAAAGCGTCTATAGATTCTAGTTTCTTCATAGGGTGCCAGTGCAGTGTATGAATGTGCGTAGAGACTCGAGATCTCAAAGACAGATTGAGAAGTAGTCGTGCTGCAGCATTCCAAGGTAGAGAACATTAGTGTAGTCCATCCTGGATGTGAGGAAAGCCTGGATTACTGTTTTTTTGGCAGGCCAAGACAGAAGAATCAGAAACGTTTTCAAAGCATGGTTTAGGCCAAACCATGTCCCTACCATGGACCTGACATGAGGCTGAAACAACAACTGGATGTCGAATTGACCCCTATATTCCTTGCTACTCGGAGATGTGCTCCATCCAGCCAGCAAGTCAACCAGTTAGAGGGAGCATCCATGCCGAAAAAGAGAATTTCTGTCTTATCGACATTGCACATCAGTTGGTGCTGATACGGCCAGGTGAACACTGCAACCAGACAGGGCTTGATTGAGTAAGGAGCAATGGCTTCATCTTTCTCAGCTGAGAAGAGCGGTTCTGTGTCATCCACATATGATATAATCTTGGCTTCAAAAGACTCAACTAGATAGGCAAGAGGGGTAAGGTAGATATTAAACAAGGTCTGACTTAAGGCCAAACCTTGTGGGTCCCCAACTTCTATGACCTTATTGTGCAATACAAAAAGGGAGTCCAGACCTCTTGTCCTCTGTCCCCTAGGAAGGAGTCCAACTAGCTCAGAGCCAAACCCCACAGCCCAATTTCCTGAAGGCGGCGTAAAATTAGTGAATAAGGGACCTTGTCAAAAGCTGCAGACAGAACCAATAGGATCAGTACAGCCTTGCCGTCCCTACCCAGAGTGCCTTTGATATGCTCTGAGATCTGGAGGAGGACGTTTCGGTGCTTGGATTCAGTCTGAAACCTGATTGGCTAGGATGAAGGAGGTCATTAGACTCCAGATAGTGAAATAGCTGTATTTTCACAAATTTCTTTAGGAGCTTGGACTGAGCTTGGAGCAAAGAATTCATCCTGTAGTTGGCTGGTACCTTGGGAAATGTGGACAACTTCTTCAATAAAAGGGAGTCTTTTAGCCTGTTTCTGGACAGTCTGGACAGAAGGGACCACTGCTGTAGCTAAAGAATCATTGAGCAGTTTGTTCACCCCAGGGTTGATCGCCTCAGCACCCATAACTAGCAGCTCTGGGGGGCAAGGATCTGTAGGTGAGCCATTTTTAAGACTTCAGAGAGCTGCCAGTTAGTCTTCCAAAGAGATAGAACTAGAGGAGGGGAGAGAGCAGTCAGATGCCTTTGTCACTTCCTTGGGGAACAGAACACGGGCAGAATCTGAATTAGATGTAACTATGCTAGATTGAATCTTAATGATTTTATCCTGAAAGAAAGCCATCAATTGTTCACACGATCCCAAGGAGGGGGTCATACTTCTAGCACAAACAGAGGGGTCATGAATTTATTTGCCACCTTAAATATTTCTCCAGACATTTTGCCAGTTGCTGTGATCCTGTCTTCATAAAAAACTTTTTTGCAGGCTTAACTGAGGCATTTTATTGTCTTAAAGCCGCCCTGTAGACATACTTTAAGTATGTGTAATATATTAGAAATAATAGGTATTGCCAACAGACAGTTTTAGCTAAAGTTTCATGTAGTTGTGACCTATTTAGGGCACGTTGAAGCCTGCACTTATTTAGTGCATGTTGAGTAGTGTGACCACAGGAATGAGCATTGTGCTTAACAGATGCCTGTACAATGTTTGTGGTGCTGTGCTGGTGTGGCCACAGGGACTGTGGTTCGACTCCCCTTTGTATACTGCTTTAGGTGATGGGTTGACTGCAGGAGGTGTGGAGGAGAATCGGAAACCAGACCCCTTTGTGTAACAATATGGAGCCTCCACATAGGGTTCTTCCTTGAAGCCTCAAGGTACTTGGTGGTTTGGGGGTGAGGGCCATTCCTGAAGCCACAGTAAGGGATGTAGGGCATATACTTAATGTGGGAATTGTAATCTGTTGCAACTAAAAGTGTCCCTCATATGAAGGATGACCAGATTTTGAGAACCAAAAACCGGGATGTTTCACCAACACAGAAGCCGGGCTGCAATTTTGCATTGGCCACGGGGCCTATCACTCACCAACATAGAAACAGACAATGAGGCAATAAGGGGAAATCTATGTAACTTGTACATACAGAATCATCTGTGTTACATAATTTGCTCTCTGCAAATCTTAACTAATCCTGCTCTGGAACACATGAACACTGACATCCCTCTGTACTCAGTCGACACGCTTAGAGAACTGTGGTATGCTTAATTTACTGAAATTCACTGTGACAGATGTTGAAAATCGGCACAGTCCCAACAAATCTGTGATGCATGATTACTTTTTATCCAAGGAGTACAAATCTCACACATATACCCCCTCCCCAAATATTGAAATGTTACACAAAGGCAAAATGAAAACTTAGCAACCTGCAGTAAAGAATTCATCCCCCTATCTGCCCTCTACAAAATCCCAGTATCAGATATTCCACACCTGCCGATTAGCATGTGTGAAGGTAAAAACAAAACTACAATTATAAATTAAAAACTATTTTACAAAGCGGACCTGCAGTGCTGGCGCACCTGCACAGTCTGAAGGACAGCCACATTAAGCAAGCACAACAAAACAGTTGTAAGCAACTGATTGACTCAGAGGGGCATACATACTAGGGGCTAGTGCCACCGCAGCATAATTTTTTTGATGCTGCAGCAGCTTTTTTTTGGCCCCATATTTAGAAAGTGACGCTAGAGCCCTTTAACGTCAATTTTTCAACTCCTGCACCTATTTTTTTCAGCACCAAATCCTGTTGTGGTACTTAGCAATGATGATATGCAAGATAGGTGTTCCCCCTTAAAAAGCTATGCAAAACTGACGCAGCCCTCTTCAAAACGACTTTGGAAAATTATGCTACTTTGGCAAAAGTCGTGCAGAGGCCCAATAGTGGCAGAATATTACTGCTACGGTAAAGCAGGCGAAAAAAGGAAACATGTCCACTTGTATAAAAGTAGAACATACCCAAATCACTCTGGCAAGCTCAACAGCTCCATGAACCTACTCCTATTGCAGCTTGGAGCACCAAGAAGACCACCACCACCATCACCACCTCCACCATCACTACCACCATCACGACAGAGGCAGAGCAGAAGAAGGGAGCGGACATACCGCCAGAGGATTGCCCTCATTGACCTCTGAGAGGAGGAGGTCATTGCCAATTACAGGCTCAGGAGGGAGTCTATTATCCACCACCTGCACCAGATTGCATCAAGGCTGCAGCCAACATCGCAGCGTTGCACCAACATCCCCCTTGTCAGGCCAAGCTACTGGCTGTCCTACACATGCTGGCGTCAGAAACATGCCAACCCACCACAGCCAGAGTGACAGGAGTATCCCAGGCAGCCTTCTCTAGGTCCCCCGCGTTTCTGGATGCCATCATAAGGCTCACACCCCAGTACCTCTTCTTCCCCAAAACAATGCAGAAACAACAGAAAAACAAGCAAGGCTTTTATGCCATTGTGGGATTTCCACATGTGTTGGGGGCAATGGACTGCACCCATGTGCAACTTGTGCCTCCAGCGGCTATATCACACCTGTACCGCAATAGGATGTACACGCATTCCATGAACGTGCAGGCAATCATGGACCATCTGGACCTCTTCATCAATGTCTTTGCAAAGTACCTTGGCAGTGTTTATGATTCCTTCATCTTCCAGCATGCCACCGTCAATGTGCGCTTCCAAAATGGGACATATGGCAATGGCCTACTGGTTGGTAAGCACTTCTTAAGCACATGACAGACCACATGACAGTCAATATTGTTGGAATATGTTGTCATACTAATCTTGGGCTGAATAAGACAGTGTAGATGTAGTAGGTATGGGCCTACATACTTGCGCCATACTACATGGCATATGCAAAATACAATCCTACAAGTCACACATGTTGAGACCACCTATGCCACTGTTGGCCACATGTACAGGTGAACTGCGCTGCTGGAGCATCACTGTTTATGATGCTCTGGTGGAACAGGTCTCCAACTCATATCAATGAGGCAATGCAAGGTCAGCCTGGGTGCCCTTGCATGGCCTCATTGATATGCAGTAAGGCAAGCCAGTGCAAAGTGCAGCATTCATTCACCCTACGCTTAGGATGTGTTCCAGGGGCCTTGCTGTGGCTTTTCCCATGCATCACCAATGAAGATCTCACACATTTCACATATTCAAGTTTCAGGGATCCTGGGACTGTTTGCAAATAGTGTGCCTCCCAAGGGGAGGTGAAATGAGGATACATAATTGCATGTCTCTATGTGTCCTGCATTTTGCAGGACACATAGAAGGAGGAAATTGCATAGTTATTTTTGCTTTTTGTGCAGGAATATGTCCCTTAAAGTATCAAGTTATTTGAGAAAACTACGCTGACACACGTGCACCATGGTGCAAGGGGGGGTGTTGGCACTAGTAACTACCAGTGTTGGTGCGTATGCAGATGAACCATGGATGTGCTGTATGTGAGGAATATGCCCATTCCACCCCTGCCTATTGGATGCAGGTAAGCGCAGCCAGATGACATCCAAAGTTGCCCAGTGGCAACAACTGCTAAATGAGGCCCTTTTGTGCATTTAATAGCGTGAAAGAGCCTCACTAATGCAGCACCATGTGAAATGATGTATACAAACACCATGTTGAAGTATGGAATTCCCTTTCTCTAGTATTTGTGTCTACATGTAAATCCCATGGTCATGAGGCATGTGATGTATCCCAGACCTGTGAAACTGAGAAATATAGTCATATTTTAACCTTGCAAGATCAGTTCTGCAACGCTACATTACATTACTCATCATATACACACATCACATCCTATGTGCACACAGCTTTGCAGTCAAAAACCACTCTATCAGTCATCCAAAGCACCAGACTGTGCAGCAAGGTGCAGCCTCAAGCACAAACTGCATATCCCATGACAGATAACAACACAGTCAACAGGTATGCGTTGTTATAGTTTGCATTGTAATGTCACACATTCATGTGGGGCCATCGCCTGTCATGAAACTTAACTAATGTTACCCTTCTGTCTTTGTATCTGACCAAGGATATGCTTTGTAGCCGTGGCTGATGACTCCTTTTAAAAAAAACATAGGAAACCCCAGCGGTGGTACAATCATGCCCTAAACAGTACTCTGTTGATAGTCAAACAGCCATTCGGCGTACTTAAATCCCGCTTCAGGGGACTGGATATGTCTGGGGGCCGATTGCTGTACTCACCACCAATGGTGTGCAAAATTATTCTTGTGTGCTGCATATTGCACAATATTTGTGTAAGGACAAATCTCACATGGGCTGATGGCAATAAGGAGCAGGAACCGCCCGACGATGAGGCTGAGGAAGATGAGGAGCCACATTGCACAGTTCCATCTCTATATGCAGCACGGCAGAGGGACCATATTATTAACAATTTTTTCACAAAATTATGACACACGTAACTGTGTACAGATATATATGTAAATAAATATATGAGCACTATCACTGTGTATGCATTTTGATTCCATAGTCACAGAAAACATCAAAACATTCACTTCACACCTGCTACTAATTGCCACACAGAAAATGTATAAAGCTATGTGTAACAAACCCATTTAACAACATCTGGTACAAACAAAATAGTGTGCATGCCAACTAGCTGTATCAAATAGTCCTCAATTGCCAGCCAAATTTAACATGGTGTGGTAAAGTAGATAGCGTGCTATGACTGTGTGTGTGTCTCTCTTACAGCTAGCCATTTGTACTGCCTCATACTTGTGGATGATAGTAGAGTCCACTCATAGTATAATGACTGTGAAGTGATCCATATAGTATGTGCATGGAAACAGTCCCAAACGTACAGTCTACATATGCTACATCAAAAACTGTATCCACATATGAAATCCATTAGGAGATCTCATATCACATATACAAATGCTACAGGCTATACTTTGCCTGTGCAACAGTGTCTACGTAGTGAGAATGCAGCCACACTTGCCCAACTAGGCTAATATGCCAATGGGACAAGCAGTGATGTAGCCTACCATGTTGGTTTATTGCACTCAGATACAAACAATGGCTACACTCCTCTCAGTACAGTGCGAATGTTAAGACCCAACACCCAGATACAGAATATGTAACAACTGAGCATCTGAAATCACATAAAGCAAGGTCAATACAGCCAAGGTGCTATACACTGATATATCCAAACATATGGTGTTCCAATATGGTGAGAAAATTCTCAGGGAACTTCATGTCTGAATGCATAGCCATCACCAAACCTCTAGTTGCCACACAACCTAGAAACATATTTTGATGGGTCCCAATGGCTAACATATTTATGATTGCACTACACCTAACTAGTTGTGGCTAGAAAAGCTGGCCTCGTGATCCACAAATCATAGGCTACGCTTGGTGGTAAAGGATATGTGCAATTGGAATGTGCATGCCCACACATATCCTTCCAGACACGAGCCCATACAGCCGATGTATGCGTACAATAACATAATATGGTGGCTTTTCTCAACACTTCCCTGCACATAAACCATTCATGGAATAGTTCTACATGGCCAATGTGAGCAACAGCATGCAGGACACATGGAAACAGATCTGCCAAGGTTACATCAATTGATACATCCATGTTCTGGCTCTATTGGGGATGTCTGTCAAGTTTTGGACTGTGCGAGATCCATGTGAGTCTCCTCACCTGTCTCAGTGTCAAACTACATGAGTGTTGCATGTGAACACCCAATGCTATGCACAAGCAACACCGTCTTGATGCACAGTGTAGTTATGGTGTGATTTATGTAGCCTTACTGTCTGCAATATGTAGGAGGTCACACCAAGGCATGCATGGTGATCTAGCATAGCACTATCAGCATGAGTGAGAATCACGTTGCTCACAAATACTGACACTGTTACTTTCCTGTGGGGTTTGATCCTTGAATATAAATGACCTATACTCAACCAATCATATGGCACCATCCATACATCCCCTTTCAGGTTGTTGCAGCCAATCGCAGCACTCACCTGCAAGGCAAACTGTAACTCTCCCATGTTTCCCCACAGCCTGCTGCATCCACTGTGGTACATGGCGCCGATTTGCAGTAGACTGTGCTGTTGTAGATATGGGTGCACTGAACCCATCGCAGTGCTAGTTTGTGCCATCCCTGGGGGAAGCTAAAGCAATGTCATTGGGTGCTAATACTAATGTAGCACACAGGGCACTGCTTGTAAGGTGTGCTCTTGCGCTACCAGAGGGATTGGGCCCTATGTGTAGTATGATCCCTGAAAAGCACGAACTCACACATATGTACACTGTCAACACGTATAGTAAACACATGCAAACACAGTAAGCTGGTAAACTACACTATTCACACACAACACAGCAATCCTTGTAAACGATTACATGCAGTGCACATCACAATACACCAAAATACACACATTTGCCCTGCTGCGTCAAAAATAAAAGACACATGAGCCTAAAGCATGTATTTTGCAGCCACCGCATCAGCCATAAATTACGCTTTCCAGCCGACACGTCTGAATGACCGCATAGTGCCTTGTCAGGCCTTGTGTGAAATCAACGCATTGACTGGTAGCGGCAAAAAAAGGACGCATTGGCTGAAAGCATGACACATCCGCCCAGGAAGTGATGTTCTTGATAAAGGGAAGTGATGTCATGGATCATGCATGCTGCAAACTAGGAATTGTGAAGTTACTTTCATTTTTAATTTAAGTCACAGTTTTACTGCTTGAGAGTGGTTGTGTGCTGGCTGTGTTGGAGGGTGTTTTGGTGTGTCTGGAGCTGGTTTGTTGTGTCTGCTGTCACTGTTGTGTCCCTTAAGTGCTTTTTGTGATTTCTTGTTGTATATTGTTGTGTATTGTCCTGTGTGCTTTTGGGTGTTTGTCTTCTGGGGTATTGTTTTAATATGGTAGTTGTGGGTATTTGGGGGGGTTCTGTTTTGTTTGGGTGTTTGTTGTTTTTGGGTGGCATCATTCCTGGCAATGGTAGGGCTTGACCCATGAGCAAAGAGGGGCTTGGGAGCTTTTGTGGCTGGTGACCCATTACCTGCCCAACATGGAAGCCAGTGGGGGACGTGTGCTCCTGGGCTACTCCACAAATGTGCAAAAGCAATGTTGGGAGAGGGTGCACCAACAGATGCAGAGGCTGTTTGTAGTAGACCAGAATGTCCATCAGCTCGAACATCGCTGGGCGGATGTGGTTGGCAGGAAGTCTGACCCCCTTGACTACGTTGGCATCCAAGCTGGTGGAGAAGTTGGTAAGTACTCATGATTTGTGTGTTTTCCTATGTGTCTCTTTTACCCATTATTGAATAGTGGTAACACTAAGGGGCCGATTCCGATTCGGGCCGGAAATCTCTCGAGCCGGACACCTGCAGTCCGACCGAGCGAGTACGATGCGGCCGCATGCTGCCCGACTCGATTCGGTCGGACTCCCATTGAAGTCAATGGGAGCCGGTCGTACAACGCGTACACAGGCTCCCATTGACTGAATGGGTATGTCGCAAACAGGGGGGCCCCCTACAGTGGGTACGTGTCGGTGCGACTCGCACCGTACATGCATGTTTAGGGGGGACCCTTGGGTCCCCCCTGTGTGCGACCCATGTGGCTACGGGTGCAGGGGGGTCCGACACGGACCCCTGAAGTTCGGCTCCGACAGCTCTTTGGAGCCGGACGCTATGAGTCGGTCGGGCTTTTCGAAGCGCGCATCGTACTTGCTCGGTCGGGAAACGTCTCCATTGCGTGGTGCGAGCCATGTCCGTACGAGTCGGTCGGAGCGGTTCGGACCCGGGAACGAGTCGGTCGGCGATTTCGCGTGCGCTCGCATCGTACTTGCTCGCTGGGACGACTGTACGAATCGGTCGGGAAAAAGGCCTCCGAATCAGATCCGGTTCAGCCGAATCCGATTCGGAGCCCTACCGGCCGAGATCGGAATCGGCCCCTAAGTATGGCTTACATGATTTTTTGCTCAAAATAGCCATGCCTCCATGCACATAAGGGAAATGTTGTGGCAATAGCGCTGGCACGATCTGTGCACCAGTGCTATCTGTGACACTGAGCAGCCCACACAGCGTTAGTGTGCCTTTAGGGGATACAAATGAATCCCAGGGAATCATTGAGCTGATGCACCTGCCTGTAGCCCATCCAGACAACTCATATGATGACAGACCAGGTAATGCAGTTCAGCTCGAGAGGTGCTTCTTTCACAACAAGCATTTGTCAGGTACAGTTGTGATGGGCCATTAAAGAATATACGTTACACATGAAGGGACTTATTTACAAGCCACCAGGATGTCACTTTTTCTTTTATCAAAAGTGATGCACCGGCAGCACAAGGGCCTTGTAAATAAGCCCCAAAGTTGTGAGCAAAACTCAGTGGGGGTGCAAATCACAGGTAATGGTGCTATGCAGCTCAATGAGGATTTGGCCTGTGGTGGCCACTAAGACACAGAAAATGCAGATTTGAGCAGTAGTCACTGATGAAGGGGCAGTCCGTTGAGTTATAGCAGACCACCTTACCAACAAAGATGTTTATTTAGAAGCCCCTAGTGGCGCCGGTGCATTACTTTGCATATGTAAAAAGTGATGCCTCAGTGGACAAGCGTCTTGCAAAGTAGCCCCTTGGTGTGCTTAGCAAACACATGGATCCTTGTCCTATGGTGCATATATGTGTGGTAACATCCTTGAATCTATGGGGAGAAAGCAGGACTCCTACATAGCCACAATGGGTGCCTCACACTGCAACATTGTTGCCATGCTGGCAAGCTATTAGGCCCTTCTCAGCGGTGTGCTGCCTTCCTTATGGCACAGCCAAATGCTGTTGGGGACAGGGGATCCACATCTCCTGCCCCTGATGTGTGTGTGTTTCTCTGTTGCCTCCTCCACCAACAGCCCATCTCTCAGAGAAGGCAGCACACACATCAGAGGATGAAGATGTGTACTCCTACATTTTCCACTGAAGAGCTGCCCTATAACATTTGTCTGTGCCACCAGGCCAGTTTGCCATTGGGCCTATGCTTATGATCATGCCTGTGCGCATGTCAACGGGTACTGTCCCCTAATTGCCTCCCAACCTGTTGATCCTACAGTTTGTGGTCTATCAATAGGGCCTACCTTCCACAATGGCAATTTGGACGAATCACTGACTAAATATCGAAGGTCACAATATCGACCTACAAAAATATCGCAGCAAAAATATCGAAGACAAGAATATCAACATCCTATCTACATTAAGGTAAGTACAAAAATATCGGAAAAAAATATCGATGTCAACAATATCGTTGTTAAAAATATCGTTTTTAATTTAAGTAAAAAAATATTGTAAAATAAAGTAAATAATACATATAATTAAAAGAAACATAGTTAAAAATATTTTAAAATGCTTAAAAATTATAAGTAATATATATATAATTAGAAAATACATTAAACATATACATATAATATATAATATATATATACTTAGGGGCCCATTACGATGGCGGGCGGAAGCACTACCGCCGTGCTGGCGGATGCAAAAACCACCAGTTACCGCCGGCACGCAGCAGTCCACACGCCCGCCCAATTACGATGCGAAAAGCAGGCCAAACACCGCCGGCAAGCCAGCAACACCGTCCGCCATCAAAGTGCGCCCGCACACGTAGCGGCGCAGCACAACTGACACACACCGTCCGACGAAACACGTCCCGCCCGGCGCATAAATTACGATGCCGCAAACAAACGGCTCCCACGGCAAAGAGACACCGCACGTGAAAGAGAGGCGGAAACACGGACGCAGAGCACGGACAACGAAGAAGCGGCACCCCGGGCATGAATCCAGCACTGCAGGCCCTTCCCATGCTTCTGCTGATGCACCACCAAGGACGCAACGTACCGCGGAGACGCAGGTAGGCACACACACAACAAGTGCACGCAAACAGCGCACACAGTGCAAGGGCGGATAAAGCGGACAACCCCCCACCAGCGCGTGCACACTACACATCCACCATTGCATCCACATATGACACACAGGCCAAATCCTAACATCGCGGAACACATGTGTACACACCACCTGGGACTAGGAACCAACCACCCCGTCACGGCCCCAGAGCGCCGATGACGCCGCCACACATGCGCACAACGCAGAGGCCAACCGCAGCGCCATGCATGCGTCGCACACAGACACAGGGACACAACCAAGCAGCACACACACCAGCCCCACCCCGAACGCACATGACACGTGACAGGCCTGCCACAGACATGTCCCCAACGCCCAATTCACGGACAACACCCAACGCCACACAACCAACGCACACATGTCAGTTAAGTCACGCAACAGCAGGACACACCCCAGTGTAACAAACATGGCGAAGCACACAGCGGCGGCAACACCAACTAGGAGAAGCAGGGCCCCTTCGGGAAGAGGAACGCCAGTACCACACTGAAAAACCCATACCACCCTGCACATATGAACAAGACACATGAAACGGAACACCAAAGAGCCCGGGGACCGACAACAGGTGGCCCAAGAATTACATCCACACACAAGGCCCAATGCAGAGCGGAAAGGCAGCCTGCCGCCCACACAAGGGAGAGCAGACAGCACTGAATGACCTTCCATTCCAACACCGAAACCACAGCCCTACGACAGAAGCCGGTGAATACAGCCATTGTCCAAGAATAGACCAACACAGGCATGCCGAGGAGACCGACCACACGGCAGATAGCGCATATCACAGAAGCACACAACGGACGGGGAGGAAAGAAGAAAACACTCCCCCATGTCGGCCACATGCAAGTTAATTGGAAGGAGTCACACAGCACCGACCTTGAACTGTCTGAGAAGCATGTGGGAAGAGGGCCCGTGTCCTCCAAACAAGCCAACAGAACACAAGTCCTGTCTCCCCACGACTACACAGAGCTCACAGCAACCCCGGAGCGTGCACATTGCAGACTGCACACACAGCCGGAGCACGCCACCTCTACGAACCGCTGCGAAATGGCAACCGCAACACACCTACCCAACTACGCCGAAGAGCTCAAGCTGTACCAAACCAGCACGATACATACATTGGGATGCGATCTCCTGTCCCTGCTGAACGTAAGTTACCGACTGACTTACCGCATCACATTGTTCAGCTGCGTCATGCCCGTCTTCTACTGTCGGAGGTGTCCCTACCAGCATCCCGTCGAGATATGCCTCTCCAACCCGGCATGTCTGAAGGCGGACCTGCTACCACTACTCCTCCCTCTGGACGCACACGACAGGGCCTGCTCTGCCTATGGGGGCATGGCGTATGTGGCCAACATCGCACGCGCACTGAAATGGAACCACTGTGCCTCCACACGACGGATCATCGAGAACAGCTACATCGAATGTCACCCAGCATGCCCCATCATGGTCCTCCAAGGGACAACCTACGAACAACACCTTGACAGCCACCATCCGCTTCATTGGCTGGCAAACATGTACACCACCAATGACATGGAAGCCCTGCTGGACGGCATCGCATACCTGTCAACCTGTAAATACGTCGGACCACAACGCAGGTTCCCGAGTGACCTATGAAGTCCAACCCCGCACCCATGCTCAGCTTCCGCACGGACTGGCCAGTCACCACCACAACAGCCATACCAAACGACCGGCAACTGTAACCACACCATCAACGACATCGCCATGACATCGGATATGACCGGGACATGCACACTGTTCCCCATCACATCCAGGAACACCGCATGCATCGTGGGAGGCAGTGGCATGGGCTCTGTGCATCGCACCCACATGGACGGAACTGCACGAACAACCAGGACACGACATGGATCCAGCGCCCATGGACACACACACCGCTCAGTGGACATGAATAGGTCGCCTGGAGTCTGTGGGTGCTGCACCCCTCCCACCCCCGCCCCGGGAATCCCATACCAGGACCTTTGCATGGACGACAAGTGCATACAACAACAACACGACCCCAGTGACTGTGACATGTCCAGTAACCACCACAGTGCAACAACAAGTGGCACGCCGCTGCATGCACGCAAGCACATGCCCTGATGTCATCTCACATGCACGCGTGCATGAGGAACAACCGCAGCAAACCTGTCACATGGAACTGAGATGGACTGTGCCCATGATGCCGAGCGGTCTGGTAGGCTACATGTATACCGTCTGTGTCAAAGTCCGCAGCTCCGCAGCTATACGTAAATGTACATTAGCACAGCCTTGGCCAAGCAGATGTAACCCCACACCCTATCCCATTTGTAATCATGCTCAGTATATCCTCAACATGTATTCCGCTGCCAGTAGTGTCCACTATACTGCATCACAGAGGACAGAAGACTCAATATAATGTTTGAAACCAGAACTGTCTCCGCTGACTCATTTCACAAGTACGAATGAGAGAGGATGAGAGTATGTGAAGTACACGGCAGTCGTGACATGACCATGTAGTCCACTGGTATTGGATGTCAACGCAAATGAGTAGCACTACTGTGGAAGACACACATGTGTCGTGTGAAGTCGTATGGACGCAGTGCTCAGGTGGGTGGGTGCGACGGGTAGATGCGCACATGCCAAGTTGGAGCACGCCGTGTTGGGAGGGCTCATGAACAGTACACCACCGCTTCCCTGGGCATTGTGAGAGGACACCTGTCGGGGGAGTGAACACGTGTGTGCACAGCAGCCGGGCACACGTACAAAGCGGTACCAGGCGCACCTCAGCCCACCCTCTGTGGACAAGCTGGATCCTGTTGTGCGCCCGCCATGCCCCTTGACAAGGCACACACAGCCCCAGTCGACCAGGTGTAACCCCAACATAGTCAATCCGCACAGGCGATACAGGGCACGGGATGGCAGTGGAGCATGGTGTGTGAGAGGTCTCCTCGCGCTCCTCCTGGTCATATCACGCAGGCAATAGAACCTCAACGTCCAGCATGGCAAAAAGTCAAATGGAAGTGTAGGGGGACGCACCACAGCACGAGCAGCACTGACGTCACGGGAGGTGGCTCGCACCATCCCATCCATTGCCCATCATACCAACCACGCCACATGCCATTGCGACTAAGTGCAAGCGCGTGCGCCACCACCCCTGAGCCCTCCCCAGAGAGGCCAAAGAGTGAATGTGTGGGCCATCAGCCACAGACGGACGCGGCATGGCCGCAAGGGCAGCCACAGCCACTGGGTGTCGCAGGTGGCGGATCCGGAAGGCGAAGACTGTGATGCATAGTCCATGCAGGCCGGGTCTCCATTTGGGGCACCACGCAGGTGGACGGCGTCCCGCCACACATCATACCCTGAGACAGCCCACTCGTGCAACTGGACCCACACATACACTCCTTGCCCTCTCTGGTGCGAGCTTGGGGCTGCCTGTGCAAGCGCTAGCCTCGCAGGTGAGCATGCATATTGGGGGGCGAGGGGAGGACATGAGGGCTGGGGCGAAGATGACTGTATCACTGTCAGTTAGTACAAGGGATGACCCAGATGTGGAAAGGAAGAGACGTGTCCCGTGTGTACTGCAACTAGTCGCCAATCCAACTACCCCCCATGTCCGGAATGTAAGCCCGCACCTAGGCCCGCCCATCCGCCACATCGAACATACCACCAGCACGACAACCTTCCCATTCGAAACACTGACTGGGGGTGGCGACCAGTGAACAATCATGTGTAGCCTACCCACGCGTACATGTGGGCCCTCCATGATCCATGTCACCTGCGGCAAAGACATGACATGCGCAATGAGGGAAGTGAGGAGAGCTGTCCGCCCCACGCGCAGAAGGTGCATCAGCTCCACAGACCCAGCAGCGAGTCCAGCAGGGGTCACATGTGCAGGGGCAGCTGTGCCTGGTGTGAAGGCACATGCATATAGACAGCACATCGACCAATGTGTAGTCTGCCCACATCCACAGTCCATCATCATGCGGACATAGGAATTGAACACAGGGCAACACATCTTAGCTGGTGCACCCACCGTGACCAACAATGCGCAATCATCGACGTACCCGCCCTGTGCATGGCCCCCCACCCAACGGAGGCACATCCAGTGCCACCATCCCACACACACAAGCCTTCCACGGAACATGCTGTGTCCAATGGTCAGTACAGAGTCAGCGCCCATCTGGTGGATCCTGAACAGGAGACACATGCACACACATGCCAGCTCCCACTATGTACGACTGCCACCTGGCACGTGCAATGTAACCTCTCACCTGTGACGTGTGACTGCAAGCACACAGCCGTCTTGGCATGGGGCTGTCAATGTGGACACCAGTCAATGTTTCGGGAGCTGTGATCCGTACAGTGCTGTACATAGGGTGCAGTGCTGACACCTACTACTGTCTCATATCCCCTCGTGCCACAGGTCCCACTTGTATTGGCCGCTCAGCCCGTGCCCACATCGTCGTCGTCGTGTGCCATACTCATCCAGCCTCGGAAGCAGTACCATGCTCAGCAGACACTCATGTTGCCGTGGCGTTGCCGCTTGACGAATATGCAGTCAGTCCCCATCAGCACGCCCGCAAGTCATTGGGGCCTAGATCCCCATGTGCATGCACATGGCAGTGGTATGTCTCACTTGCCATTGCCATTGTTGGGAGACCTGTGTAAGTGTATTGTGGCCGTGCCGTCCCAGCTTGACAGCTGGGCTGTGGCCCATGTGCTTGCTCAGTCATGTCAGTGATGTGTATGCGAAATTGCTATGTGCCGTGTTGCTTTGACATGTGTCCTCTGCCATTTAACCCAGGCGGAGACCGAACATTGACCGCCCATACCAATTGCTGGCGGACATGGACGATACAGAGGTAATCAGGAAGTTTCGGCTGGACAGGCCAACTCTGCATCGACTGTGTGCCATGTTAGAGCCCCATCTCCGTCCCCGCAGGGTGTATCCGACTGCTGTCACCCCCACGGCTAAGGTGATGGCCGCCATGCATTTCTTCGCCACTGGGTCATTCCAGCACACAGTGGGCAGTGGAGGAGGGATGTCCCAGCCCATGTTCAGCAAGGTGCTGAGGGATGTACTGGCAGCCATGATGCTGTACCGGAACAGGTACATCAGATTCCCCAGGGCTCGTGAATTGGCGGCAGTGAAGGGTGCATTCTATGCCCTTGGCAGAATCCCACACGTCGTGGGAGCCATTGACTGCACTCATGTTGGCCTTGTTCCACCACAGGCCACTGAGCACCTGTACCGCAACAGGAAGCACACGCACTCCCTGAATGTGCAAGTGGTGTGCCTTGCGGACATGGTGATCACCCACGTGTGTGCAAAGTTTCCAGGCTCGGCCCATGACGCACACATAATGCGCAACAGCATCTTGCCACGACTGATGGCCAATCTGCAACAGGATCGTGGCTGTATTGTCGGTGAGTATGTGGAGTGGTGTAGCGTGCTGGTTGTGCGATGCTGTCCCCTGTCCAGTTGGAATAGCAACGGTTCTCTGTGTCCCTCACACCCAGGTGACTCTGCGTATCCGAATGGGGCATGGCTGCTCAGTCCATTGAGGAATCCTCGCACCCCAGCAGACGATCGATACAATGAGGCACATGGGAGGACCAGACGTGTGGTCGAGCGTACATTTGGCCTCCTCAAGTCCAGGTTCAGGTGCCTGGACCGCACCGAGGGTGCACTGGCGTACTCCCCACAGAAGGTGTGCCAGATAGTGGTGGCGTGCTGCATGCTGCACAATCTGGCCATTCGGAAGCAGATCCCCCTCATTGTGGATGACGGAGATCAACCAGGGCCCCAGCCCGCAGACCAGGACAGCTCGAGTGAGGTGGACAGCGGAGAGGAGGAAGCTGGGAATGTGCGCCAGCAGCTCATCGCCCGCTACTTCACTTGACGGTGAGTGTCCATGTACGACGGATGATGTGTCTGTATCTATGCAGGTGTGTGTGTGCTGTGTCAGGGTGGCCGTATGTTCACTGCGTGCAGTGTGTCAACGCTCCATGGCCAGGGTAGTATGCCACTGTTGGTGACTGTGGCATTGTGCCCTATTGCTCTGTGCGATGTGTGTACATTGCTTGTAGTTGTTGACATGTACTGTGTGATGGGTGTGTGACACACTCATTGAATGTGCTCCTGTTCTGTCTCCCACCCCTAGGTCCCTACAGGCCCTCCGGATTCCATTTCCATGCCACGCATCAGGTGCCTTTCCGCCCAAGGTGGCCGTTGTATTCCGTACAATAAAGACACAGGGCACAAACAGCAGTTAGTGAAAAAGGTGCATTTATTACAAACTGTGACATGTGATTGTGTGTAAGGTGATGACAAAAGTGGTGCGTGCAGTGACAATGAGCTGTCGGTCATGGCTGCGTGATGATCAGGGTGTACCCACTGGTTCTATGTCCATAGTCCAACACACACATGCCATCCAGATGGCTGTGTGGAGTGGGATCGTAGAGCAAGTCAATGCAGTGGCTGGTCAAGGAAGGCTGGCGGAAGGCTGGCTGGCTGCCTCACTTGCGACTGGAGCGTGCGAAGTCCTCCCGGGAGATCTGTTTCCTCTTCGGACGGCCCCTTCCACGTTTGGGAGGGGGTGTGTGGTGGCGACCTGCTGGTGGTGGGTGAGGTGTGCTCACTGGCTGTGGACGCAGGGAAGTGGACACTGCTGCCCGAGCCTGCGCCCTAGCAGGTGGTGGCGGAGGTGGTGTTGCTGGCCTTGCCTGTGACCCCACCGCCACCACCAGCTGGCCCATGAGGTCCACGAGTTGGTCCATACGGGACACGAATTGGCCCATATGGGCGTCCATGGACCTCAGCACCCCCAGCACCTCCTGCGTGTCAGTAGCAGACCTGGCCCATTGTCCTTGGGCCTCTTCATAGGCCCCAAGGACTCTGGCCATTTGAGGCAGGGCATGGCTCCCAGGGGAGGCTGGCGTTTCCCTGACCCTGCTCCTCCTACCAGTCCTGCTGCCACCGGCCTGCCCACTAGCCACATTGCTCACCACGGTCCTCGCTGTGGCTCCCAGGGTGGATCCAGTCGGCCGGGCCACCACCTGCGCTGGGGCTGGTGCCAGCGAAGACGTGGTGGTGGTGGAGGCGGTGGTGGTCGGTGCGGCGATGGTGGCGGTTGCGGCAGTGGTAGTGGCCGCAATGACCGTGGGTGTGGCCGCAACGACAGTGGCAGCAGGGGACTGGGACTGTTCAGCATCCCTGGATGATGGGTTGGTGGGTAGGAGGGGTCCTGGGGAGCGGCTGGGCCCTGCCACGCCAGATGGGCCAGCTTGGTGGTCCGTGTCCGAAGAGGTGGACAGATCCTCCAGATCCGTGTGTCCTCGTTGGGGGCTTGTAGGCTGGCTGTGCTGGCTGCTGTCTCCATCCCCAGCGTCCAGCAGTTCGTCACCTGTGGAGAGAATGAGATTTGTTATTGTGTTGCACCTGGCGAAGTATGTATTAGTCGTCTGACATTGGCAGTTCGTGCAATCTCGTACATGGGTTTCCCGGAGGCGAGTGTGTGGCTGTGGCATCTGTAGGTGTGTGTGCTAGGCAATGGGACTGTGTGCTGTGCACATGTGGCATGGGACGGATTGGCCATGCCGATGGGTGTGTTGCTTTGCCCCTACTCATTGTGACTCTGGTGTATGCGGGCTCCTGGCCCATCCTGGGTCTGGTTTGTACTTTGCTTTTGGAGTTCAAATGGAACGCTTAGGAACGCATATGGCAACATGGGGGCCATGCCCCAGATTCGCATTTGGGATGGAATATGCTTTTGGGGTTCAAATGGAACGCTTAGGAACGCATATGGCAACATGGGGGCCATGCCCCAGATTCGCATTTGGGATGGAATATGTTTTTGGGGTTCAAATGGAACGCTTAGGAACGCATATGGCAACATGGGGGCCATGCCCCAGATTCGCATTTGGGATGGAATATGCTTTTGGGGTTCAAATGGAGCAGCTTAGGAACGCATATGGCAACATGGGGGCCATGCCCCAGATTCGCATTTGGGAGGGAATATGCTTTTGGGGTTCAAATGGAACGCTTAGGAACGCATATGGCAACATGGGGGCCATGCCCCAGATTCGCATTTGGGAGGGAATATGCTTTTGGGGTTCAAATGGAACGCTTAGGAACGCATATGGCAACATGGGGGCCATGCCCCAGATTCGCATTTGGGAGGGTATATGCTTTTGGGGTACATGCTGTGAGCCATGGGTGCCGAACGTGACATGTGTTGTGGCAGCATGACAGTGCATGGTCTGAGGTGTGTGCATGCCTGACATGCCCTGCATATTTGCTGTCTGTTGTGGTTACTGGACATGGCATTGGACGCATCGTTATGAGTGAGTGATAGTTGTGTGCCAGCCAACGTATTGCAGTTGTCCCATCTCCTTGGTGTGCGTGCTGCCCTGTGCCATGTGCATCACTGCAGTGCTCGGGGGGTGTGGCCCATGTTGTGTGTTGTTGCTCACAGTGTGTCGTGCGCTTAATTGACTTCTGGCACATGGTTGGTCATGGGCATGTGTCTTAGCGTGACTGCTGTATGTGTGGCAGCTGTGCGGATGACATGCCTTTCATGAGACTGGGGCTGACGGATGGGATGGATGGTATGTTGTATGTGCATGGTGTGTCTGTGTGTTTGATGGGTTCAGTGGTGTTCGTGTGCATTTATGTTGTTCCGCTCTGTTGCGTCTAGTGTTGTTTGTCTTACATAGGCGTAGTTGTGGGGTGTGTGGTTGACAGGCAGTAGGGGCTACATGGACAGGACTTCAATGGTGTTTCGGTTGTGTGTGATGAGTTGCACAGTGGCTGCCGTGTGGGACTATATTCAGTGTGGCTTGTGCATGCAGACGTGGCTCCTTGGGTGTTGCTATGTCTGTGATGGGTCATGTGGGGTGTGAGTCTGCTGTTCATGTCCGTGTGCACATTGTTCACTTGTTCGTGACGGTGGGCGGTGCTGCGTGTTCGTGTGCTACGTGACATGTCCCATGTGTTGGTGGTGTTATGGTCCTCATGCCTCCAGTAATCCAGCCCTGTCCAGTTTCCCACCTGCAAGTTGTTCGTGCGTGCACTGTACTGGATGCCACATGGCTCTTAGCGGGGGTGCTCCATGTTGCAGGTCTGTGGGGGTGGGGGGGTGTAGTGGGTCGTGGGGGTGGCTGTACACCCACTGACACCGATTGCTGTGGACCGTGATGTCTGCCTTTCGGCTGTCGTTGTGCACTGCGGTGGCTGACACGTGGGTGTGGGGTGTGGGGATGCTCCTCCTTGCTGTGCTGTGGGACTGGGGCCTGGTGTGTGTTGTACTTGGGCTGTCCACCGTCCCACCCACTGCACTTTGTGTTCCTGCCACTTACCTGTTACTTGTCGGTTGGTGCAGCTGTGCCTGACACATGGGTGTGGGGAGTGCTCCACCTTGCTGGTCTGTGGGAGTGGGGGCCTGGTGGGTGTTGTACTTCAGCTGTCCCCCTCCGACCCACTGCACTTTGTGTTCCTGCCACTTACCTGTTACTTGTCAGTTGGTGCAGCTGTGGCGGACACATGGGTGTGGTGGGTGCTCGTTGTGGCGCTTCTGGCATATTTGGGGACCTGTTGGTGGTTACGTGGCTGGCTTAGTGTACACATGTCCCCACGCATCTTACAGTTGTTCGGTTTGGCCTGTGTGTGGTAGTGTCTGTTGCATGTGCATGTGATGTGTTGTGTATTGTGTGCTGGACATGGGGGTGTTTGTCCCTGGGAGCTGTGGCATGGTGGTTGCGCATGTGTGTACATAGCGGTGTGCTGGTATACATTAGTTTGTACTTACCAGCCTCCACTCCCCTACTAATCCGGCGAGGATCTCCGGATGTATTACGACTCGCACCTTCTCCTCCCACGCTTTGAAGGTCTTAAAGAGCGCGGGATTCCCTCCGCCAGTGACGGCAGCCAGCTCTCTGTTTTTGCCCTCCTTCTTCTTGACCAGGCTCTTTACGTCATTCCAACGTTTGTTTATCTCGGTTCTGTTCCTGGGCAGGGTCCCGACTGCATTGACCTGGTCTACGATCCGGGTCCACATTCTGTTTCTGGTGGCTAGTGGTGTGTGCTGGACCATGTTCCCATAGATTTGTGGGTACACCTTGATGATCTCGTCGACCATGACCGTCAGCTCCATGGGCGTGAACTTGGGCATCCTTTGTGGTGCCATGGTGTTTGTGGTGCTGGTGCGGTGTGTGTTGTGTAATGTGCAGGGGGTTTGTGGTGCCGGTGTTTGGTGGTGGTGGTGGTGGTGGTTGTGATGTGTGCGTTTCTGTGGTGTGCTGCTGTCCTTGCTGTGTCACTGTGTCCTCTCCTCTCCTCTCTGGTTTGCAATGTAGCAAGGGGTTGTGGTCTGTGGGAGTGCTGCTTTTGTACTCACCTATGTGGGTGTGTCCTCATGGTCTGTTGTTTTCAGGTGTGTTGTGTCTGGGGTTCTGGCCTTTGTATTTTTTGTTTGTCCGGGGGGTGTTTTCGGGATGTGTACTGTGCTTGTGTATTTGTGCGTGCCTTGCTGTGTGGACTTGTTGGCCATGTTGTGTGCTATTGGTTTTGTGTGCGGATGGTTTCTGTGCAGGTACGTGGGCGCCATGGCTTCTGCCGTGTCGATTCTCATCGGCGTTGTTTGCGCTGGCGGGCGGTATTTTTGTTGTTTTCCGCGCTCATGGCGGTGCGATCGTAATTTCACGTGCGGTGTGTCGGCCGTGTGGGCGGGCGGTTTTGTGTTGTCGTGCGTGTTTCCGTCCGTGGCGGGCGGTTTGACTCCGACTCGGACGATGGCGGGCGGTATTTTGTATGATTTTTCCGCCGATGGCGGTTTTCAGTTTGTGTACTCATAATGGCGTGGTCGGTGTTCAGGCGGTGTGTGCGGGCGGATTTTTGCCGCTTCCATGCCTGGCGGATTTTTTTACGCCGGGTATCGTAATGTGCCCCTAAGATAATTAATTTAATTACCAACTAATCAATGAATTAAAATTAATTACCAATTCATAATTAATTTACAATAAATTAATTAACAATAACAATAAATAAATATTAATAATAAATTAATTATAATTAATATAATTATAAATTAACCAATTAATATAAATTAATTACCAATTAATACATATTTAACAATAAATTAACAATGAATAACAATAAATAAAAACATATTAATTAATTAATTATAATTAAATTACTTCCCACCCTATTCCCCTATAAACCCACAACCCGCTCTGATACTAAAACGAAAAAATGTTCTTTAAAAAAAATTACTATTTTCTAAACATTTAATACATATATTTAAAATAATGAAAAAACTTTTAAAAAAATGTTAAACATACATATAAAATACATAACACAAAAAAAAATTGATATTATTTACAACTATATTTTTGCTAATGATATTAATGACTTCGATATTACTTACTTCAATATTAAAAAAATCGATATTACTTACCTTAAAGTCGATATTCTGGTCAACGATATTCTTGACTTCGATATTCTGTCCCTACGATATTAAAAACTCGATATTAGTGTAGGTCGATATTTAAAATTTGATATTTTGACTGCCCACCAATTTGGACATCCTCCTCACTGGAACACTCCTCTCCATTTCATGACGTGTATCCCCCATGGATTCTGTGTGGACATCCTGTGGCTCTAAAACAATGTTAGTGTTGTTGCTGCAAGAATTCTGCTGTGACTCTTCATGGTTACACAGATGTAAATAAAGGCACTATCCTTAACCTGTGTGTTGTATGTCTGTTGATGATTGGACTAAGTAGACCATGGTGGACGTGCTGACCCTAAAGACACTACCTACTATCTAAAGAGAATTTTGTTTCATAGACCCATAGAAAAATCTGCACAGGCCAAGGGAAATAGTCAATGAGAACCCTAGGTGCATATAAACCAGCAATTAGTTACCCAAGGTCACATGCATAAATTCCAACAATTAGCAATCAGTCAATGGTGAGGCTGAATAAAGTTCCTGCCCAGGTGGGGGCTACTTCCATGGATACTAGCCACCAAACAACACTGATCTGGCAATAAAATGGTGCAATGGAGAGTTTGTAAGTGGCTGGCATCAGTGTGTGACCCAACACATCCTTGATTAGTCATATTGGTTTCACATAATCATCCATACAATACATGTAGCATCACTTACACACACACACACTGCAACAGTAGGTGAATACCTGTTTTGGGCTGTGTGTCCGTTCATTTGCAAGAGTTCCACTTACAGTGCACAATCGTGTTGGAATATCCCTCAAGGGACTCCATTGCTAACTTGACAGGATCTTCTCCATAGGTGTTTCACCTAGTTACACATGTATACAAACACTGCCTGGAAATCCTACAGCATGTGCTTAACACAACCAAAGCCGATATGACAAATCCTACGTAAGTAATCATTAAACAGTTGTGAAAGTCTAAAACATTGTTTATTGTTAACATTATAAAACCCTACAAATAAAAAACTCACTACACTACACTATCTAACCTATCTAAACTATGCCTAAACTTACCTATGCTTACTAACCTACACTACCTTAACTTACAACTATACTAACCTACCTAACCTTAACTTATACTACTCTAAACAGATACCGCAACAGACATGTTAAACATTCACCCCTCCTTAATACATATTTGCACACGAGACCAACATAAACTACACCTATACACAAAATACCTACACATTTAAACCTAAACAAAAATGTATCTTTTTGTATTTTTTCAATTTTAAATGTTCTTACATCTTTTTACATACCCTACACATCAACCCCCACCCACTTAACAACCTACCCACTCATATCCCCACCTAAAAACAACTCACTAATAAAATGTAATAATCATAAATACTAAACTAGCCTATCCCCATGCTACAACCTATCCTAAGCTATGCTAAAATACTATGTGCTAAAAACAAGATATTAAAACAGGGGAGGGGCAAAAAGTCTGAGGAAGGACTACAGCTGTTCTGCTATGTAATCCACGGACTGCTTCAAAGTGTGAATCATCTACATCAGTGTGGCAACCTGAATTCTAGGCCAGAAAGACGTAGCTTGATTGCAGAATTTTCTTTAAGAGCCTGTTAATCAAAATCTCATGGATGTCCAGAGGTAGTGCTCACAGGCTGTGGTGCTACAGCCGGCTGAGATGTTGAGGGTCCCGGAAATTCAACAGGATCCCCACCATGAGGCACATCGACTTCCTGGCTGTTGCTTGACTTGTCCAGCCCTTGTTGTCCCTGAGATGCAGACATCTCTCCAAGCTAATGCAATATGTATTTTCTTGGTCAGGGGTCCCGTTGTCTGTTGGAGAGGAAGGACATATGTATCAGACAAAGCTGAACTTCTACATGTCATCAATAATATGCTCAAGTTTCATCTAACATCACATGTGGCATGTCCAGCCAAAAAAACATTTATGAATCAAATCATGACCAGCCTTCATAAGAAACATATACTTCTCCTAAAGTAACAATGCAAAAGTACTAAGGTCTTGGCCTTGTAGGTATATGAAATGGCAGTGTCTTCCTAAATAAACGTATACCCATGATAATAGTAAGACTGATTAGGAACAATGCTGGTGGGTGCACTTGGAATGGTACACATGGTCCCTTTTAGGTACTCCCTGGGGTTTGTCGTGCAGCATGCAAGAGGGTATAATCTATGGCTAATAACCTATATGAAATCAGTAATGTGTGGCAAGTACAGGTATTGTGCCTCAGAATTGCATAACTGTTATGGCAAATAAACAAAGCCACACACATTGCAGCATAGAATGACTCTGTGCAAGGTAGTTTAATCACAGATGGAGGGTGGCTAGCTACCTTCTAATCAACAGACCTATCGGACGCTTCTCCAATATTTACTCATGGAAATACCCGGAACCCTATTACATAGATCACATGATGAAATCCAAGCAATACCATGTGGTCTTTTACATATCCTTGTGTGTGTCCACATATGTCAGTACAGGAATGTTACCTTGCACATGAACTCATATCTTATCCATGTGATGAGTGTGTGCATGCATGCTCTGGTTCTCATATGCATGAGTATCTTGTGCTGTATCTTGCTGGGAATTTTCAACAATTATTCAATGTTGACAGTTTTCTGGGGGAGCATTTATGGGTAACGCCACCAGTAGGTGGACTGTGAAATGGGCGTTGTGCTGACAACACAGTGCATACATGCCTGTGGTACTTTACACATTGGCCTTTTTCTTCATGAAACACTACAAAGGTATGATCAGGTTTTGATTAAAGGACATTGGATACTTGAGGGCATGAGTCAGGCATTTAACTGCAATGGCATGTGTGGACTGGTGACATGGATGTGACACATCTACTCATACCTGTTCTGTCTGAACTGAGGTAGGAATCCCCACAGCCAGTGCGGACTTGCCACACTAAATTGACCATACATTGCCATGTGGACAACTACACTAGCAATGTGCATCCCATAGGCAGATTGAAGTTTGGCCGGCAAAATCCATGTTCACATAGAGTTTCTTGACAACATCCTCTGTCACCCTATTTCACATGTCACTGATATGCAGTACTCTGAGGGATGCACAGTTACCCATGATGCTGGATGATAGTAGTGAACCTAAGTAAGTTATTGATATGGACAATGAACTTACACACTCACACCAACAAATGGGGATATGTAATTTAGCAACTGGTTTTTGCTCCAATGAATGATACGTTTTAACTATGCAACCTCACAAAAACATATTTAGACTCTATACTATGAAGGAATCATGTTTCTGTATGATGAGCCTGCTCATATGGCCAAACACGTTTTTTGGAGTCCAAACTTTGGCTAGTCATCGATTTACCATTACATGTATGGATCACAAAACATTTTGCTATTTAAATGGCATGAATGTCAATCACCCACACTGTACCAATTGTGTTAGAGATGAGGAACGTATTCTGCATGTATGGGCATGGTATGATGTGAACACACAATACAAGGACAATTAACTTGTAAAGGATGTTCACAGTGCATAGTTTTCCATAGACATTTTCTGTTGCCTGGTATATGTGTTTCACTCCAACCACACCTGTGTACTGCTCACATTTTGCCTTGGGCAAACATACTGTGTCTGGAAAATAACAGCCTACCCCATGTAATTTTTCTGTCACATAATTTGGGTAAAATGTTGTCACTTTCTGTCTATAGTATGGGTGAGAGACATTTGAACTTATGACCATCTGTTGGTCTTGGAGCTGGTGATGGTGATGGTACATGTGCCATAAGCATCCACACCATAACTGGTCAAACATTACCACAGCCGATTCAGAGCCATCCATCATGTGGGCTAGCATACATTGGCCATAAATGCACATTGACAATTGCTCCTATCTATTGCACATGCAACTTTGTTCTACTTCTGTTGTGATTCTACACATAAGGTAATGTTTGTTTCAGGTGACCGGTGATACCCCTTATTCATCTTAATGCAGCCGATATCAGAGATCACACACATTCCTTACAGAGCACATAAAACATTCAGGTGACACTCACTGGTAGCATTGGGAGCCCTGAAGGTCTCCACGTCATCACAGGTTTATGTTTCCGGTCAGACTACCAGCCAAAAACATGGTACATTGCTCTGTGAATGTTGAACAATATACACTGTGTACATATGGAGCACAGTACATTTACTTCTCAAATGTCTGGTATTGTTATCACGTTGGACATGTATCATATGGCAAAGTTGATATGGCCTAATGATGTATATATGTATGCCATGATTCAGTGTTTTCAGATAATATTAGGCAAATAACGTATCAGGTGCACAGAGTGCAGACAAAGTACCAAACCAGCCCACCTTGCTACATGGTGCAAGGGTGCCTGGCTTTGATGGCTATGCTAACAGACCAATTTGACTGACCATACTCTGCAAGGTATGATTTTTTGCTGGGGGCTTCTCAAGTCAATACGTGTTCTGAACAATGCTACACACATCAGACCGTACCAATGCTTGATTGTCTTCCTCAGTTAGCTCCTTACATGCTTCTAGTGCACGGTAAATAAACATTAATCATCCAAGCCCTATTCAGGTTCATTAAGAAATTGTGACCATTTAAAAAAAAATGTATGCTAAACATTTTGAGATAGAAGCAAACACCCTGTCCAACCTATGACGAGATGAAATGTGAGTGTGCTCCCCTGCAACATACATGGAGAGTGGCCCCCACAGTTTGGAGTCCGTAACGAACTAGCAGGCCAGGTGTCAACATTCCCTGCACAGTGCTGGATGGGTCGCATGGCATTTTTGGGCCTCCTCTGCACTGCATGGTTTGTTTGGGTGATTGTAATGGCTCTATGAACAGGCCCCTGGGGCATGTTCTGTTTGTTTAAAAGAGTTAGCCTGTATCATAGCATACTACCCCAAATACATATCTGGCCCTTCCAGTTGAAAAAGCAGTTAAATAAGTTGGCTAAACCCATACAGCTACAAGCTTAAGGAAAATAGGGACTTACCATTAGTCCCACCAACTACGATTCCCAGATGATCTAGAAAGTCTGCCTCCCAGCTGACCACATCTGCCCATTGGTGTTTCAATTGGTGGATAGTATGCTGCATGTTGAAGACATGGCTCATGTTGTACTGAACCTTCTCCCACCGGTGCCGCCTAGGGTAGGGTAAACTTGGCTAACTCTACCCCTACTCCTAGTCATGTTGAGGAGATAGTGGATCAACAGCCAAAGCAGACCACCAAAATCCTCCTAGGACAGATTCTTCACTCTGCCTCTCCCTGACATCTCACTAACTACCCTTAAGTGCAGCACAACTGAAACTAACCCTTCCCACTACCCCTTAAACTACAAACCCCTAAATAGGCATACACCCACAATACAGTGAAGAAAACAATACAAAATACAAATACAAGACACAAATACATTTCTTTAAACACAACAGGGACAGCAGAGGCACCAACAAGACCAAAAAACACTATCTATCACCAGATCACACACCAAACACCTCCACCAACCAGTACAGACAAGAAGACTATAAGTGAAAGGAGCTTCACACTTCCTGGTTTGCAACATGGCTGAGCTATTGCATCATTTCCTGGGCGGGATGTGTCACGTTTTCCAGTATAGCGTCACATTTCCTACTAAAGCTTTGTTTTTTCCAGACACATAGGTAGAGAAATAGAAAATGCGTAATTTACAAATGCCAATGTGCGATGCATTGTTTTTGATGCTTTGGGGTTGATTTCTGCTTTATGTCTGACGCTCTGGGTGCAAACCGTCATGCAATAGGCCACTGTGTGTGTTTTCATTGATGCAACTAGCCTATTGTGTATGGTACAGTGTATTGATTTGTGAAATGCAGTTAAATACTCCCAAGGCTCACTTTTCTTGCTCAAATTATCTTTGCTGACATGCTTGATGACGTGGGATGTGTTGCATGTGTATGTTAACAGTGTACATATGTCTCACTCTTTGCATTCATGGTGAGGACACTAGGACATTAACACAAAAAGGAGCATAGGGGGAATGAAAGAATCAGGCCGCCCCCCACTCAACACATTACCAACAATAAGGGCCTGACTCACTGGACAAATGACTATAATCCTTGGACACGGAGGGGATCCGTACCTTTGTACAACGTCTCCCACAATAAAACGGACCACTACCATTCGTTCAGATGTCCAAATGTCCAATTTATCCCAATGTCACTCTACTGCAGTATAAGAATTCCCACCAAAGGATATATAGGTGAAAAAAATGTGAGAATGGAAAGAAAGCACCTCACGGTAGGAATACCAAGGGGGGTCTGGCTAGTTGGTACTCGCTAGCACACCCACTTATCATCATCGGTTGCTTTCTTGCCACAAAACGAAAAAGCGTTCCAACTTAAATTATCTCAAAAGTGAAGGAAAAAACAGTGAAAAGAAATAGAGTAAGCACTGTAAGTGCAAATGTCAAAAAAGTGCTGTGCTGGTCCCCGTGGGAAAGAGAATGAAATTGCAATTCCCAACATTAAAAATGAGAACCTACTCACTGGCTAATTTTAGGTTTATTCAATGCTGTGAGGGTCCTCTATTAAAAATGGTTCAACTTAGACCATCATTGTTATGTCCATAGCGCCAACATGTTTCGTTGCTACCACTTTGCGCAACTTCATCAGGGCTGAGGGGTTGACCAGTCTTCACTTCACTTAGAGAATACTGCAGACAAATGACAAACAAAGACAAAACATGTGCCAGGAGTAAATTACCCCTAATCTCAACCACACTCCACTTTCATATTAATAGTAATTAAAACTTTCTAATTACCGAGTAGTTGCCAGTGTCTCTCGTACCTGCAACTAACTCTTTCTACGGTACGCGCCAAGAGGTCGCGTTTCCGCGGGGTGACCACACGTGGTTATGGCACCTACAAATACACATAAGACATTGAAGTACTGGTTATACATCAATGCTCCATGCCCCTACATCCATATCTTTTATGTGTGGAATCTCACTATAACACAAGGCAATCCATACTCTCCCAATACACCCCAATCACATAATGCTAATCAGGTCATAGATTTCAAGCACCCACCTCACGTAAAGAAGTTCCATATTACGATATCAGTGATATGGGAAAAGGCAATCATTCACCATATCATCGATAAACACTACCGCCTCGGCATATATTTAAAGCACGAGTCCGGTAGGCATCATGGAAGATAATCATGTAAAGCTCACTCGGCCACGACCAACAAGTGCTCCTCTGCCTTACCGCTACCGGGATAAGAAGGTATCCACAGGCTCCGTCCTTGCTGAAGGCAAAAGACTCGTTCGTTCATGATTTCAACATGGAGCTCTGCGTCAGCGTCATCACGCTACGTGCGTAATCACGTGTCAATGCTTCCCCGTACTGAAAAGACCTCAAGGGTCAATACGGGCGCCATCTTAAGATGCACAGGAGCCCAGTATACTACAGTCGGAATTCTACAATCCCATTATATAAATACGCCAGTAGATGCACTCAAGTTACGGCTTCCAATATAAAAGCACACAAGGTTATTCAATGCTGTTATATTAGCCCTCATCACTATGGGGACTCCGTAGTTGACATTAGTTATCAGCTACCCACGAGTCATATTTACATATGGTAGTAAACCCATTGTTATCACTTTCCAATATCCTTACACCACTGCTACTAGGTGACAATACAGAGGCCCCACGCGTGTAGAACAAGTATCCACACACACACGTCAAGGCAGGGACGCAAATGTCTACAGGTCTGGGTGCCTCAACATAGAAATGTAACTATCGCCTGTCTTCAATATCTACTGATCTTGTTCCATTCTATGGACTCGTTCAGCCCTTGCCGGTCTACTTGTTCGGAAAAAATCCACTTAGCCTCTTTCCTTGCTAAGACTATGTCAGCATTGTGTGTTTCTGCAATCACCCTTTCTAGCACCGTCCACTTTAGAGCCCTAAAGTCATGTTTCATATCTAAAAAATGTTGAACCAGACGTGTTGTCAATCTGCCTGTTTTAAGGGTACTGAGATGCTCCTGAATCCGCACTTTCACCTTGCGGGTAGTGAGTCCAATATAATGCAACCCGCAGGAACACGTAAGCCTATAGATGATGTTTGAGGTATTGCAATTGCTGAATTTATTCAAGTGCCATATTCTGCCATTCACCAAAGCGACACTTTTAGTGGCTTGTGTGAGATCACATACAGAACAGCCACCACATGGGTAGTAACCTGAAGGTAAAGTAGATGGTTGAGGCATCACAAAAGACCTAGTATGGACCAATTTATCCTTTAAATTCGGGGCTCGTCGAAATGCAGAATAGACCAGTGTTTTCTTATTATTTGTCTCACTTTAGTGGACAAAGGGTCAAAGGTAGTCACCACAGGTAAGGACACTAGGACAGCCAATACATTTCTGTGAAATACACAGGCATATTGTGAATTGGTGATACCTAAATGTTATCAATATGTATCAGAGTTTGCATTATTCTTGGCTTAACATATATAGCTGCGTAGTAGGAATAATAATTTCTCAGCTATAACACTCCTATGCAAATTATATCCACATTGTCATACATGATTATGGCCAAACTTGATTGTACTATCTGTCTGCATTCCTGACAAAGTGAGGCCTGCCCCTGCACTCTCGAGTGTTGGTGATCGAGGCCCTCTTCCACCCGCAGGTTTCCCTGCGCCTCATCCCTGGTGGTCCAGTGGACCTCTGTCTCCTTCCTCTCACTCTGCTCTTTCACTCGTTTTTCTACCCTTTTCTATCTTTCACCTTTCTGCACTTTTCTGCATCTCTGCTCTTTTGTGCCTTATTTCTGCTCATTTTCCCTTCCTCTCGCTCTGCCCTTTCACTCGTTTTCACTCGTTTTTCTACCCTCTTTTATCTTTTACCTTTCTGCACTTTTCTGCATCTCTGCTCTTTTGTCCCTTATTTCTGCCTATTTTCCCTTTTTCTTTATCCCTTATTTCCTCCCTTTACCTTTCCCCGCCGCTGCTGCCCCCGCGGCCCCTCCCCCCCAGCGCAACCGGCCCAATCCAGCTCCCCTCCCCGCTCCCGCCTCCCAGCTGTCCAGCCCTCCCCGACCCCTACTTAATGGCGGCCACTGCGGGGACAGGCGAGCAAGACCACTGACTCATTGTCAGTGAAATTGCTCTCCCACCCTCGCAGCTCCACCATTAAGTGAGGCCTGCCCCTGCCCCTGCACTCTCGAGTGTTGGTGATCGAGGCCCTCCTCCACCCGCAGGTTTCCCTGCGCCTCATCCCTGGTGGTCCAGTGGACCTCTGTCTCCTTCCTCTAACTCTGCTCTTTCACTCGTTTTTCTACCCTTTTCTATCTTTCACCTTTCTGCACTTTTCTGCATCTCTGCTCTTTTGTGCCTTATTTCTGCCTATTTTCCCTTTTTTTCTTTATCCCTTATTTCCTCCCTTTACCTTTCCCTGCCGCTGCTGCCCCCGTGGCCCCTCCCCCCAGCGCGACCGGCCCAATCCAGCTCCCCTCCCCGCTCCCGCCTCCCAGCTGTCCAGCCCTCCCCGACCCCTACTTAATGGCGGCCACTGCGGGGACAGGCGAGCAAGACCATTGACTCATTGTCAGTGAAATTGCTCTCCCACCCTCGCAGCTCTACCATTAACCCTTTCCGTGCGCCCATTGGCCAACGGCCGTCGCGAGCACTACCTCCGTAGTGCTGCGCATGTCCGTTGGCCGACGCGGCCCCGCCCACTCAATAAAACCGCCGCACCGCGGCGGAATTTCCGCCGCGGTTAAGTGGTTAAGTGAGGCCTGCCCCTGCCCCTGCACTCTCGAGTGTTGGTGATCGAGGCCCTCCTCCACCTGCAGGTTTCCCTGCGCCTCATCCCTGGTGGTCCAGTGGACCTCTGTCTCCTTCCTCTCACTCTGCTCTTTCACTCGTTTTTCTACCCTTTTCTATCTTTCACCTTTCTGCACTTTTCTGCATCTCTGCTCTTTTGTGCCTTATTTCTGCCTATTTTCCCTTTTTTCTTTATCCCTTATTTCCTCCCTTTACCTTTCCCCGCCGCTGCTGCCCCCGCGGCCCCTCCCCCAGCGCGACCAGCCCAATCCAGCTCTCCTCCCGCTCCCGCCTCCCAGCTGTCCAGCCCTCCCCGACCCCTACTTAATGGCGGCCACTGCGGGGACAGGCGAGCAAGACCACTGACTCATTGTCAGTGAAATTGCTCTCCCACCCTCGCAGCTCCGCCATTAAGTGAGGCCTGCCCCAGCCCCTGCACTCTCGAGTGTTGGTGATCGAGGCCCTCCTCCACCCGCAGGTTTCCCTGCGCCTCATCCTTGGTGGTCCAGTGGACCTCTGTCTCCTTCCTCTCACTCTGCTCTTTCACTCGTTTTTCTACCCTTTTCTATCTTTCACCTTTCTGCACTTTTCTGCATCTCTGCTCTTTTGTGCCTTATTTCTGCCTATTTTCCCTTTTTTCTTTATCCCTTATTTCCTCCCTTTACCTTTCCCCGCAGCCCCTCCCCCCCAGCGCGACCGGCCCAATCCAGCTCCCCTCCCCGCTCCCGCCTCCCAGCTGTCCAGCCCTCCCCGACCCCTACTTAATGGCGGCCACTGCGGGGACAGGCGAGGCAAGATCACTGACTCATTGTCAGTGAAATTGCTCTCCCACCCTCGCAGCTCCACCATTAAGTGAGGCCTGCCCCTGCCCCTGCACTCTCGAGTGTTGGATTATCGAGGCCCTCCTCCACCCGCAGGTTTCCTGCGCCTCATCCCTGGTGGTCCAGTGGACCTCTGTCTCCTTCCTCTCACTGCTCTTTCACTCGTTTTTCTACCCTTTTCTATCTTTCACCTTTCTGCACTTTTCTGCATCTCTGCTCTTTTGTGCCTTATTTCTGCCTATTTTCCCTTTTTTCTTTATCCCTTATTTCTTCCCTTTACCTTTCCCCGCCGCTGCTGCCCCCGCAGCCCCTCACCCCCAGCGCGACCGGCCCAATCCAGCTCCCCTCCCCGCTCCCGCCTCCCACCTGTCCAGCCCTCCCCGACCCATACTTAATGGCGGCCAGTGCGTGGCCGCTGTGCGGCCGCAGGCGTGCCGCTGGCGCGCCGCTGACCCGACCGCGACCAGCACCAGGAACCCTGGACCTCCGCCCCGCCAACGCTACGACCCAGCAGCACTCCACGCACTCAACCCAGGCCGCAACAACAACTGCAAGCTAGCATCACCAGCCGACTCCCACGGACCCTTCAGCTGTCACCGCTGCCGGCACACTTGCAGCACCGCCAAGAACACGGATCCAGCACAACCTGCCCACAAGACCACAACCGAACCGAAGACCCTGCAATGCATCCTCCTCAACGTCCGATCCCTCCACAAACACGCCACATAAATCTGGGACCTCCTCGACAGCACCACCCCGGACGTAGCGTTCTTCACCGAAACCTGGACCAACACCACCTCGGGACCGGACATCGCCATCGCCATCCCCCAAGGATACAAGATCTCCAGGAAGGACCGCCCCACCCGCCCAGGAGGAGGAATCGCCATCGTCCACAAATCCAGCCTCCGCCTGAGCACACTCCCTGATGAGCCCACAGAACTGATGGAACACCTTCACTTCAAGATACTGGCCAGCCCCACCGCCACCCTCCAAGGAACCCTCATCTACCGACCCCCAGGACCCCGCGGACCCTTCGCCAACTCCATCATGGACATTATCTCCCCGCAGGCCATCGCATCCACCAACTACACCCTGCTGGGAGACCTCAACTTCCACCTCGACAACCAACTGTACCCCAACACCACATCCCTCCTGGACAACCTCCACAACATTGGACTGCGCCAGATCGTGACTGAGCCCACGCACTCAGCAGGACACACCCTCGACCCCCTCTTCACTACAGGAAACTCCATCACCTTCAGCCACACCACTGAACTCCCATGGACCGACCATCGTTGCGTCCACTTCACCTTCAGAACACCCACCATCCACAGACACCAGCACCTGCTTCCACGAAGAAACTGGACCAAAATCACCGACGACCAGCTCACCTCCTCACTCAACAACTCCACCCCAGCCATCGCGGAAAACGACGACCCCAACACCGCAGCCCGAACCCTGCATAGATGGATCTCGGACAGCACCAACACCATAGCCCCCCTCAAGAAAAACAACAATACCCGCGCCAAGAAAGCCAGATGGTTTACCACCGAACTTCGAGAGTCCAGAAGAACATGCAGCCGCCTCGAAAAGGCCTGGAGGAACACCAAATCCACAGAAGCCCACGACAACTTCAGAGCCGCCACCAACGCCCACCATCAACTCATCAGAGAAACGAGGAAAAAAGCGATTGAAGACAGAATCTCCACCCACGCGCACAACAGCAAGGAACTCTTCAGCATCATCAAGGAGTTCGCCCAACCCACTAGCGAGTCTACCGACATACCTCCCTCACAAGACCTCTGCAACAAACTCAGCACCTTTTTCCACCACAAAATCAAGAGCATCTACGACAACTTCGACGAAGACACCCAACACACTGAACCCTCACCAACCACCCCCGACACCCGGAAACCAGTGATTGACGACTGGACAGCCCTCACCACCGAAGACACACTGAAGACAATGAAGTCAATCCACTCAGGGGCCCCCACGGACCCCTGCCCCCACCACATCTTCAACAGAACCGCCGACACCATCGCACCCATGCTCTGCCACACCATCAACCGCTCCCTGGTGACCGCCTCGTTCCCCGACGACTGGAAACACGCCGAGGTCAACCCCCTCCTAAAGAAACCCTCAGCGGACCCCACCGACCTCAAAAACTACAGACCCATCTCCCTGCTCCCGTTCCCAGCGAAAGTCATCGAGAAAGCCATCAACAGCCAACTCGCCACATTCATTGAAGAACACAACATCCTCGACTCCTCCCAATCCGGCTTCAGAAAAAACCACAGTACGGAAACCGCCCTCCTCGCCGCAACAGACGACATCCGCACCCTACTGGACAAAGGAGAAACAGTAGCCCTCATCCTCCTCGACCTATCAGCGGCGTTCGAGCACAGTCTCCCACCGCACCCTAATACGCAGACTCCACAATGCAGGAATCCAGGACAAGGCCCTCGACTGGATCCGCTCCTTCCTCTCCGGCAGGACGCAGTGGATCAGACTCCCCCCTTTCCTCTCGGACCCCACACCTACCACCTGCGGAGTCCCCCAGGGCTCCTCCCTCAGCCCGACGCTCTTCAACGTCTACATGGCTCCACTCGCCCCCATCGTCAGAACCTACGGACTCAACATCGTGTCATACGCAGACGACACCCAGCTCATCCTCTCCCTATCCAACGAGCCCAACACCGCCAGATGCAACTTTCGAGAAGGCATGGAAGCCGTCGCCAAATGGATGAAAAACAGCTGCCTACAACTAAACACCAACAAAACAGAAGTACTCATCATGGGCCCAAACCCCGATGCCTGGAGCGACACCTGGTGGCCTCCGCCCTCGGAAACCCGCCAACCCCCACGGACCACGCACGCAACCTGGGATTCATCCTGGACTCCGAGCTCAAAATGGACCGCCAGATCAACTCTGTCTCGTATTCCTGCTTCCACACTCTCCGCCTCCTTCGTAAGATCTTCAAATGGATCCCCCTCGAACACCGAAAGACCATCACTCACGCCCTGGTCACCAGCAGACTCGACTACGGCAACGCACTCTACGCCGGAATAAACAAAAACCTCACCCGCAAGCTACAGAACATCCAGAACGCCGCCGCAAAACTGGTCCTCAACCTGCCAAAACACTGCCACATCTCCCAGCACCTGCGCACACTCCACTGGCTCCCTGTCGAGGCGAGAATCACCTTCAAGAGGCTCACCCACGCACACAAGGCCCTCCATGGCACCGGACCAGCATACCTGAACAGCCGACTCAAATTCCACGCACCCCAAAGGACAGTACGATCAGCCCAGCTCTCCTACGCCGTCGTCCCCCGCACCAGAAAGACCAGATCGGGAGGCCGCTCCTTCTCCTTCCTCGCAGCCAAAACATGGAACGCCCTTCCGCTCCACCTCAGACAGACAACATCGCTCCCCATCTTCGCAAGAAACCTCAAAACCTGGCTCTTCGACAGACCCCCTCCTTGATGGATGGAACCTGCACCCCCCCCCACCCCTAGCGCCTTGAGACCCTTACGGGTGAGTAGTTGCGCTTTAACAAACCCCTGATTGATTGATTGACAAAGGATGCATTATGGGCACAATACACACTTACGGAATGACATACACTGGCTGCTCCAGCCAGTTTACAGTGTATGTGGCATCCAGCTCACAGACTGACTGTCTAGATATGAAAGGTATTTTTCTGAGCCATTTGGTCACCTGTTCATATGTACAAGACATCATATAGCAGACTAAAATATCCAACAACCACCATATAATATAGTGGTACACACACATCTGCTGTCTGGGCTTGGTGCCTAGCACTATATGTGTGGCACATGCACGTTACACCTGCAGGGAAATATTTGGCAAAAACATTAGTCTATTTTTTGATCATCACGAGGCTTGCTTGAGTAGGCCTAACAAGTGTGATGACTTCCAAGTAGGAATATGTTTAGCATTTCCATGCATCACATTATTCAGCAGCAGAGAGGGCTTACATGAACTATAATGTGTGTAGGCACTCACAACAGATGGTCATATGTGCATTTATCGAGGCATCACACCACTCTGACCTGGGATGCCTTAATGCATACGACCTTGGCAGGAGTGATATCGCATGTACTTCTATCCTTTACATCTATGTGTCTTTTAGACTTGCTTTGTGTCCTGTTTTAATTAGCACATGCAGATGGAGCTTTAGGAGTCACAGCATTGTTTGCTTCAGAGTTGGACACACCAACACCGTCACATCCATTCCTGCATGTAACAGTTACATCCTTGCCTAGTGAATCAAGTGTGCCTGCATTGGGCCTAGGTAGCCAATCCAGCATTGGCAAAGGTAAGAACTCCACATTTATATGTGTTATGTGAGAGACGACAGTGATTTTGCTATGTGCTTGCAAATGTTGATGTAGCATATGGAGACTAACTGAGTTGCAATGTGTGCCTATGCAAATCATATAGGCCTCTGTTCACAGACATAGGACAATAAGGTCAATATACTGTCCTCCACAAGTGTAAGGCAGTGAAAAATCTAAAGACGTACAACACACATGTTCAGTTTTTGTACACAGTTCGCATTTACACTCCCTTTGGATTGTGGTAGGATGTCTGACAGTAAGTACACTGTAGCTGCACATATGCTTACAACATGTGCACACTTTTCAACATTACTACCTTTGTTTGGTGTGAGTCTTCCCAACGCACATGAATTTGGCACATGTTGTTGATATACACACATATTTGCATCCATATGATGTTGTCCTGGAGTGAGTGTTAGACCTAGGTACAATACTTTGGGATAGGCCAGAATTATATTAGGTGATATGTGAGTGCTTTGATGTTTACAGTGACTGTGAACTGGAATTGCAAACACAAAGGAAGAGTTCAATCATTTATGTACATTTTGGAACTATTTTTTTAAACAAATCTTAAATTTGTAGCCATTGTTCACTCTTCACTGAAAAAGTTTTGCACAATGGCGTTTCTTCTCTGGTTCCCTGCAATTGTGACTACATTTTCTCCTCTATCCTCATCCGCACCCTCATCCAATGGTTCCTGGTCCTCATGGCACTGGTCCCGTGGGACTTTTGTCTGCACACAGATGTTGTGCAATGTAGCACACACCAGGATCATTCTACATACCACAGGGGGAGAGTATATCAATCACCCCCAGACATGTCCAAGCAGCGGAAGCGAGACTTCAGTACCCCGAAAGTTTGTTGGTCTTGTCCAGTGCATTGTTGAAGGTGTGCTCTGCCTCAGTCTGGGTAATATACAAATGGGGTCATGACCAATGGCTGCAGACTATACCCTTGGTCAGCTGAAAAGACAAAGAATGAAAAGTCACTCAATAATCATTGTGATCGAACAACCCACGTTCAAGTACATGTCTGTTATGTGTGCTGAATGACTCTTACACATTTCTGCCAGATTTGGCATTATTGGTCACGTTTAGATTAGCACATTTAATTTCACATGTCTATTTGTGTTCTCTGTGTCATATTGTGACATGTGCCTGACCTGCTACTTTTAATAATGCCACAATAGGTATAACACATTTGGCCAGTAGCTTAGTGTGATAGATGTTTTGTTGGTTCATTGCCACTGTAAGTGACAGAATGTTGGTCACACAGTACTAACCTGTTTCACACTCACACATACATGTGTCCCTCTGGAACCACTGATGTTGTTGCTGCACTAACTGCCAATGACGGAGGCTTTGATTGGTTAACTTACTTTTGTAAGTGAAATCTTGTTAGTACATGTGGTGCATTCCACACAGCATCCCTTGATAGTTGTCCAAATAATTGTCAGTCTTCAGCTGCAGCTTTTCACCAGTCAATATGTCAAGGTTCACTGGGATTGACACATTGGTATGCAATCTGGGGCATCTCTAGGTAGGACACACTGATGTTGTATCTGATCTCTGTCTGCCACAGACCTGTACACAGTACAATAGTCTTCACAGGTATGTACTGTACTGTAAATTGATGTGGATAATGTGCCTATTTGCAATGGTTCAATTATCATTGCTGTGTCAAAGGAATGTTGAGATTGGTAGTCTGAGTACACTGTGCTGCCCTGTCCAGGTTGCATTACAATTTAAACTGGTGATTGTTGAATCCCATATGTGGCTACTTTGTTTTGGTGTTTGTGACTTAAACATCGAAGATTTCAGATGTTTTCCATCTGGTCAATTCACCGCCAGAATGGGTATACCAACACACTCTTTGAATCTGTCATGGTGGCTGTGTACCTGAATTTATGTCTGTACGTGTACTGTCAGTATGGCTGAGAGGTATGTTGTTTTTATACTGTTGATGTCACTTTCCGAGCCTGTATATTCAGTTAAACATGTATCAGTGTGGGGTTTTTAGTATTGACAGGAATAATGGCGCTCAAGCTAATTCGCTCTGAGTTTATATTATACTAGGAGTGTGAACGGTGCAAACCAGGTCAGGGGATATGCCCTAAAACCCCCGTAATGGTATGGATAGAAATCCACACAAATGAAGTAGGTACAGTCCCGGGCACACGTAACGAGGATATAATATCAGGAGAAATGTCTCATACTGCAGAAATGTAGAGGGTCTACACCAGAATGATAGTCATAGGTGTTTAATATAGTAACAGAGCATAAGCAACCAGCCAAAACAAAAGCAACCAGCCTGGTTGCTTTTGTATGGTTTGTATGGCACTACCGTGGCAGACGTGTGTAGCACTAAATATCATGAGTGATCCCACATTTAACTTATAATGGCCCCACTGCCTAGAAGCAACGTCTATCAAAATGACATGACTACAAATCCTGAGGTAAGGTCCACTATTGTGTTTTGTTAATGGCCAAAAAACAAGCCATCCAATGAAAACATATATAACCAGCTGGGTGGACTGGGCAATTTCATATATAGTAAAAACATTCTAAGTTGGACAGTGGATGCATTCTCAATACTCCTGACAATAGAATCTCACTTCTTGTTCATCATTGTCATATTTGTTAACATTGGATTTCTTGATTTGGTCTACAAGAACAATTACAATATAGGGGCCGATTCCGATTCGGGCCGGAAATCTCTCCGACCGAGCCGGACCCGGAGAGAATTCCGACCGAATCGGACTCTGGCAGTCCGACCGAATGAGTACGATGCGCACGCATGCACCCGGACTCGATTCGGTCGGACTCCCATTGAAGTCAATGGGAGCCGGTCGTACAACGCGTACGCGGGCTCCCATTGACTCAATGGGTGTGAGGCGAACAAGGGCACCCCCTACAGCGGGTACGCGTCGAAGCGCATCGTGCCGTACAAGCACAGGTAGGGGGGACCCATGGGTCCCCCCTGTGTGCGACTCACGCGGCTACGCGTACAGGGGGGTCCGACGCGGACCCCCAAAGTCCGGCTCCGACAGCTCTTTCGAGCCGGACGGCACGAGTCGGTCGGACTGCTCGCGGTGCGCATCGTACTTACCCGGCCGGGGAACGTCTCCATTGCGCGGTGCGAGTTGTGTCCGTGCGAGTCGTCCTCTTCTACTGTATTCACATATATAAGTGAGTGGTTGACATATGAGGTTAGGATGTCTGCTGTACAAGACACCATCCGTTGTCAGCTAAGTACTACCATGATGTTGGAAATGGAGTACTCAAAGGATGGACATAACAAATGTGTGATCTCTCATTCCAAAATGAGCTTTGTGACTTCATGGGTAGGGAAGCACAAATGAGCCACATTATGTACCTGACTATTGCACATCTCACACATGAACTCTGCAATGCAATGTTTGAACTGGTGTGCAAATGTGATACTGGTCAGCATGGTGATGTACACTCCTTTCGACTTGTCAACAGACAACATCATACTCATGAAACATGTTAGTCTTAATGGTGAAGGTGTAATCAATGTAATGCGGAGGAGTTCTGATCATTTATCCCCTTCCTTGAACTATCAGTAACCTTCTCATACAAGTTTGTTGATGTGTCATCTCATTGATGTCAGTGCTGTGTGGAGTTAACAGCTGGCAATTGCTGCATGTGAGCAGGGGCCCACATGTAAAGTCCATGAGGTAAACATGCTGCACATTGACCAGGAATATCCTATCAATGGTCATTGAGAATGACATATACATGTTAGCTCATAGCTACCATCTGGTGTACTGAAATATGGACATGAATGTCTCATCACAGCTGCTGACAGGATGACACCAGTGCAGCGTACAACACCATCCCAGGGAATGCAAGACATCCTGGCTGCAGCAGTGAAACCCTCTTGCACCTGTCCATCAGGTAATTGTGGCGTGAAGTGTTTCCCTATCATAGATTACTAAACAATGACAAAGCTCAAAATCCCCTTTTGCATAGAAGCTGCAGTCGTTGTTTACAAAGTTACATACATGTGCCTGTTTGTAAATTAGTAATGCAGATCATTGAGAATGGTGTCACTTCCCTCTACAGCTGCTGGATTGGGGACGGCTTTGTCAACAACACCTATGAGGAGCATGGTTCAGCAGTTGACATCAGGGGGGATCGCAAAGGGACAGAAAGTTGTGGCTGGAGCTGGTGAGTTTGCTTGTGTAAGGTACCTCTCCGTTTAACACCTCAGTGCTATGGTGTGAGCTGTCATTTGTAGGGGTACCCAAACCAGGTCACATGTACGTCATCTGTTGATGCAAAGTACAGTTAATCCAACCCTTGTGTTGCACCACATCTTATGCTAGGTCAATTACTAATACGGTTGCAATCTCTGTGTTCCAGGGGATGATGACGATGAGGAGGACGGACCTTCCACCGGTGTTGGGCGACGGGCAATCAGAGGGGAAAATCCACTGCTCCTCCAGGCAGTTATGTCGGCTGCAAGTACTGCGCAAGAGGAGGAGGAGGAGGAGGAAGTACCTGAGGATGAAGGATTGGAAGATGATGGTGACTATATGTCCATCCTATCCAGGGATGATGAAGCAGCAACAAACGGGGGGTGTTATTATCACAGGGTATAGAGTGGCTCTTCCCAGATCACGTGAAATTAGCTTACAGATGAAATACGTATGCGGTGCTACAGGTGAGGGAGACACCCCTAAACCCCCAATCGGGACCAAGGTCCGTCCAAAACAACAACAGCCCCTGTGCACACGCAAATGAGTAAACAAACAAAATATACTGTAGTTGAAAACAAAATGCCAACAAATGTTCTTTTCTTGACGTGTTGTGATTTAATAGTGTGATACTTCACAGGCCAGCCAACACGTGTTTCGTCAAATGGGTGTAAAACCCTTGACTTCTTCAGGGCTGTACTTGAGTTGGGTGAGTCTTAGGACCTAGCCACTGGTGATAATTCCGACCCGGGGGTCCTAAAGAAATTTCTTCTCACAGCGATGTGATGAGTGACTCTAAAATCATTAAAGTCTGTAACTAGTCTGACTGTCATTTTCTCAGTGTTACGTGTTTTTTCACGAATGGTTTCTTCTCTCTGGGTATGCCTAATTTTGGTTTCTGCTCTGGTAAGATTCAGGTGTGTATAGCCCTGTTACTGAATCTCAGTTTCATTGTTGACAGACAACTGTCAAAATCCTGGTCACTGCTACAGTTCCTCCTGGCTCTGGTAAATTCCCCAAAGGGGATAGCGCTAATCTGATGGGGAGGGTGGGCGCTACTAGCATGCAAGATAGAGTTGCATGCAGTGTCTTTACGGAACAGACGAGTCTGTAATGTATTCTGGCTGATATACATTTCAATGTCCAGAAACGTGATGCTCAAATTACTCTTCTGGTAAGTGAACTTCATGTCATATGGATTGGCATTCAAATAAGTGCAGAAGTCCGTCAATTTGTTTTGTGTTCCTGTCCAAATCAAAAAGCAGTCGTCAATATAACGTCCCCAAAAGATGATTGAATCACTAAATTCACTGCCTTTTGTACCCCATATCCAATCTTCTTCTAGACGACCCATGAAAAGGTTCGCAAAACTTGCCGAATGGAAGAACTCGGGACTCATTAATGAGGATGAATACACATACATGAAAATTTTCAGACCACAATACCCATGCATCTACACGCTCCCTAAAGTACACACTTACCTTTCCCCCCAGGCAGACCTATTGTGTCAGGAATAGGGGGTCCCACCGAGCGCCTTGCGGAATACGTGGATCTTTTTCTGGGACCATTGGTCCAAAATCTCCCCTCATATATTAGGGATACTAAGCACATACTCAGTGTTCTAGCTGACTTCACATGGGAGGACAACATGACCCTCGTGACCTTGGATGTGGTATCGCTTTATACAAGCATTAGACCAGATCTGGGTATTGAAGCGATTTCACACTTTTTACATAGAAGAGCTGCATCACAGTGGCAACACACAAACATGCTGTTGGCCATGATGAACCTGATCCTTTCCAACAATGTATTCCTTTTTGACACACACTGGTTCAGACAAAAGAGAGGGGTAGCTATGGGGTCCAAATTTTCACCCAGTTTTGCAAACCTTTTCATGGGTTGTCTAGAAGAAGATTGGATATGGGGTACAAAAGGCAGTGAATTTAGTGATTCAATCATCTTTTGGGGACGTTATATTGACGACTGCTTTTTGATTTGGACAGGAACACAAAACAAATTGACGGACTTCTGCACTTATTTGAATGCCAATCCATATGACATGAAGTTTACTTACCAGAAGAGTAATTTGAGCATCACGTTTCTGGACATTGAAATTTATATCAGCCAGAATACATTACAGACTCGTCTGTTCCGTAAAGACACTGCATGCAACTCTATCTTGCATGCTAGTAGCGCCCATCCTCCCCATTAGATTAGCGCTATCCCCTTTGGGGAATTTACCAGAGCCAGGAGGAACTGTAGCAGTGACCAGGATTTTGACAGTTGTCTGTCAACAATGAAACTGAGATTCAGTAACAGGGGCTATACACACCTGAATCTTACCAGAGCAGAAACCAGAATTAGGCATACCCAGAGAGAAGAAACCATTCGTGAAAAAACACGTAACACTGAGAAAATGACAGTCAGACTAGTTACAGACTTTAATGATTTTAGAGTCACTCATCACATCGCTGTGAGAAGAAATTTCTTTAGGACCCCCTGGGTCGGAATTATCACCAGTGGCTAGGTCCTAAGACTCACCCTATCCGGGGATGATGATTCTGATGCCATGGACAGAAATCTTACCACATTGCCCAAATCTTGCAAGGCATCACACCCTCCGCCCAGCAAAGTGCCTCAGCCTCCTCCAAAACAAAAGATTGCCTATCCCCAGCATAGAGCTAACCAGCCACGGCTCACACGCATCCCAACACAGACATCACTCCCTCACAGTCCTCACATCCAGGATAGACATGGTGGTTCCCCTACACGCTCCTCCCTAAACAGTGTATCCCAGGCATCCTCTCCACCATCTGGGGGAAGTACCAACCCTGTTGTGGTGCAGGTATCCCCTGGGCACCATTCTCCTGTCCACAGGCTTCAACCTGCCGCCACCCCTGCTGTTGGACCTGCTGGTCTCATCCATGGCCGACCCCTGCAGAGAGGGCCTGCACCTTGCTATGGTGGCCAGTGGGAGCAGGACTTCTTCCAACAGCAGTCAGATGTGAGGCAGGACATTTGTGCCATAGGGGCTACCCTGTCAGACATGTCTGAGTCCCTGCAGGACATGCTCCAATTCCCTCAGGTGGTGGACAGACTGACCCATGTTTTGGATAGGATGGATAGAACTTGGCAAGACATGTCCAAGAATATCAGAGACATGATATCCATCCAAAGGGTAGAGAGTGCAAGACACCATGCCTTGGCCATGAAGATGATGGAGGGCATGCTGAAAGTGATCCAAAGTCTCCCTTCATGGTCAACGCAGGGAGGGGAGCCATCACATCTGCCTGCAGCACATCACACCCACATACCTGTACCACCAACTGCACAGGCCCACAGCAAGGGTACACACCCACAACCGTGCCCTGAAAAGGCACTCCCACAACGTGCACAACCACCACCACCCCCTGAACAGGCACTCCCACCACCTGCACAACCACCACCACCCCCTGAACAGGCACTCCCACCACCTGCACAACCACCACCACCCCCTGAACAGGCACTCCCACCACCTGCACAACCACCACCACCCCCTGAACAGGCACTCCCACCACTTGCACAACCAGCCCTTGTCTACACACAAATACCAACTGTACATACACCATCTGCCCCTGCACATGAACTTCACCTTGTACAGGCACATGCACAACACCCACCTCTACGTAGGCGACAAGCCAGACATGATCCCTCACAGCGATCATCACCTCCAAAATTGCAAAGTCGCAAGCACGATCCCCATTGACAACATTCCAAAAACTAATTGACCACTGTGAATATGTGTAAATAAAAAGTAATTATCTTCACAAGTCAAGATTCTGTTACGTATCATGTCCTGATAGGCAAATGTATACCAATTTTGGGAGCCTAGAGATGTGAGGATGTATGTGTGTGTGTGACACATTTACAAGTGTAACCCCATCATTGCAACAAGCCATAATGTGCATAGCAGATGACTCACAAAATACATGTCCATATTTTGTACAAGACATTCACAATGAAGTCAAACAAGTTAAAGAAAGTAGGATTCAAAAATATATTTTATGTAAATAGTAGTGTGTGATTTGAAAAACAACAACAGTCCGTTTGGAAGGGAGAAAGGAAAACAAATGATGATCTTAATACAGAAGGAGAAGGGAACTTGGATTGGGGTGGGCAACAAAAATATGACACGTCAGGGGAACCAGTCTATTTACAAAGGGAAAAGTAAATAATTGTCCACAAAGAAAATTCTGTCCAACAGGTCAAGTGTCCTTCTGGTCATCCTCTAATACCACAATGTCCAGATCCTCTGAGTCCGATGCGGGCACATGGTTGACCGGTGCAGGAACAGGCACCACACGGGGTCTGGACACACGAGGAGTACGGGGGGAAACAGTGTGGGGCAACGGACAGGGGGAGACATTGACGGTGGTGTGGGAAGGAGGTTGGGAAACAAAAGACGACATGGCTGCAGCCAGGGAATTGACACTGGCAGTGAGGGTGGCCAGAGCTCTGGCAATTTCCTCTCGCATCATGCGTATCTCTAGACACATATGCAGCATGATGCGAGAGGACATGTCTGGCCGACCCTCACATACCCACATCAAGTCCTCTGGGACAGCCACAGAAGGAACACAGGGAGGGGTTTGGGTGGAACATGAGGGGTGTGGTGCCTCAGGTTCGGAGCCAATGTTGGGGTCGACCTGGCAGCTACGATGAGGGGGACAGGTTGCAGGGGATGCAGCTGGAGGCCCCGATGGAATGGGGGCCTCTAGAGGTAGGGAGGGGGTGATGGCAGGCCCAGGATGGGTAGTGGCCTGCCACGGGGACACCTCGACAGAACTTATTGGTGAATGGTCTAGGGGAGAGTAGCTCTCCACCCCCCCCCGGGCAGAGGTGTCCAGTTCTTCCCCCTCCACTTCAATGTCCACAGCCTCCACCCAGTCCGTAGCACCAGAGTGGTCTTCCTGGTCAGTCCGGGTGGGCGCAATACCCCTGCCTCCTGATGTTGAGGGTCCTGGCTCATCCTCTTCTTCCTCACTTGTCGGAAGATCTCCTGCTCCGAACCTGGTCCTGCTGTTGTTGTTCCATTTGGCCAGCTGTGCCCACTGAAATGTAAGAAAAATCATGATGTAGTGGTTGTACACGTCAGGACAAGACACATACCTAGATGAGCCAAGGTCAGACTTTGTTTTCCTCTGATCATACTATACAGCTGTCAGTGTTTATGATCTTACATTACGTGTATGTCTGACATGTGAATATTTGTGGCTTACACAACTGTATTGGCCAACCCTCAACTTTGGCGTTCTTGTGATCTGTGTGTCCTGTCACTGCTACATGGGCAGGTTCCAAACCCAGTCTACAAAAGGAGATCAGAGAGAGTCCAGATGGTATTGAAAAGGGCCTGTGATATGGAGTCTCATCACTTTTACGCCTGGACAAATGTTATCTGCTGTGTAGCATTGTATGGGACAAGACAAATGCCGATTGTGGGTCACACATCCACATAGGGTCTGGGCTATTTGGTTTGCTACGTTGTGAGTCTAGCCTTTTGATATTCCCTCACAAAAGCTGACAATCCAGTGCCACATATTGGCTTCGGTGACTGATAAGGTAGTGCAGTGCACTGGTGAACAGTAGCGGGTCGTTGTTACAGCTACCTGTACATAAAAAATGGCATTCAAGCCACTGAGGGTAAGATGTGTGTCAGTGGACACACTTGGCAAAATTGGAAACACTTAAGAGTGAGGCAAGAATCTCAAAGTCTGTCTTGACTCCATGGCACATGATGGTCTGTCTCAATCAGAACCCAAACTCAACAAATGCAATGCAAGTCACAGCATCCAATACCCATTGGCCTCTCATACACACACTGGACAGTGTTTGTACCATTCCTCATCCAATGCACACATCAGTTATGATTCCCTTGGTTCACTGTTAGTGGTGCAAATTTCAGTACAAATGCACATGTGTGGCTCAATTCCCCAGTTGTCATGAAGAAACTAAAACTCCCAGAATGCACTCTTCCCTGTACAGTCCATATGCCACAGTGAGCCTTTTGCTTCATGATGACTGCTGCATAGACACAGAATAGGTGAATGGAGGCATGGGACACACAATGGTACAGCTCTGTCTTCACTCACATCATACTTCCAGACACATATTGCATATAATGCACTTACCAGGTCTCTACTTCTCATGCTCCTCTAGCTGAGCATGGAGGGTCGGCCAAGCGGCACACAGAACCCTCCTGTACAGTGGGGAGAGGCGAGGACGATGCAAATGGTACTGGGAAGACTTGCCCAGTAGCTCCTCAGCCTTGTGCCGGGCCCAGCGTTATAGGTCCTCCCAGCGCTTGCGGCATGCCCTCGCATTCCTGGTGTGAACGCCCACTGCACTGCAGCGCTCACCAATGTCGGTCCATAGTCTGGCCCGGGCTGCATTGCTCAGCTGGTACTCTGGCCCCCCATATAGCTGAGGAAATTTGGACAGCACCCCCTCAGCCAAGATGTCTAATTCCCTTTCAGTGAAAGGGGGGCTTTCTCCTCATAACCCTCAGACATTTGGGGGAAATAAGTTTGAAAAGAGCAGCAGGATGGCAGAGGATCTGATCTGTGATAGAGGATGACTAAGAATGAACACAACATGGCTGTCAACAACTTCCTGTGATGTATTTCCTGTCTCCCACTTCCTGTATATCATTCCCTGTATAAAATAATGTGTTCCGGTTCATTTTCGGAGATTACGGCCCGAAAACGTAATTTCCGGTTCCGGAGCGTCGGGTCTGCATGCGCGTTGCACGCTCCGGAACCGGAAATTACGTTTCGGGCCGTAATCTCCGAAATTGAACCGGAATTCATTATTTCATACAGAAAATGATATACAGGAAGTGGGAGACAGGAAATACATCACAGGAAGTAGTTGACAGCCATTTTGTATTCATTCTGATCTATCCACAATCATAAATCAAATCCACTGCCATCCTGCTGTTTTGTAGTGGAAAAACCTGAAATGACAGTGCAAGAGAGAATCATAGACATGTAACAAAAGGGGGAACAGACCATTTAATGACATTTTGGCTCGGACAAGGGGGGGGCTGACACAACATCAAACCCCAGTTTAGTTTTCTCCTACTTTGCCTTATGGTACATGTAGTCCATATTTAGTGCTCAACATAAGAGTTGTGTGTTGTGTTACGGAAAATTGGGGGGAAGCAGTGCTGTGTATCACAGACACATAGTGCCAGATTCACCCATAACATCGTCACTCACGTTGTGGGCCCATCATTTGTGGGGAGTCAAATCTGTTGAGGGCAAAGGCTCTGAGAATGCAATAGTTATGCCCTTTTGTGATTAAGACACCCATCCTCATAAGGTCCAGGAAGGTCTCTCAGAACATGTGCAGTTTTTCCTCTGCGTCAATAGATTCCTTAGGGACATCCACTACACTGATCGCTGACATGGGCACATGACCTGAAGCACGGTCAATCTGTCAAACTGTCAACAGCTGTGGTTTACATGCAGTTAGTGTGGCTTGCAAAGTGTTCTCAGGATAGAATTTTTGGACAGAGTCATAATTATCCAACTTTCATCATTGACAACAGACTGCAAACCACATTTTGTCCATGACACAACAGATTGCGCATGTGAAAGCGTGGCAACCAGCTGATCACGGACTTGCATACCCTGACCTCGGTTATGTGCAATGGCCCGGTTTCCCAGATTCAGAGCTAGCCGAGGTACAAGAGGTATGTGTAAGCCATGCGTTAAAGCTATGTTGTGCAAAACACAACAGGCTAATATGATCATGCACACGACTTCAGGGGAGTACAGCAGTACACCCCCCGTATGGTCAAGACATCTGAATCGCAACTTCAACAGACCAAAAGTGCGCTCTATGATGGCTCAAGTCCGTATGTGTGCCCTATTGTACCTACGCTGAGGTACTGTGTTTGCACGTCTGTAAGGGGTGAGGAGTTGTGGGGAGAGTGCATACCCAGCGTCACTTGAGGAGGGAAGAAAGAGCAATTGGTTACATTTCCCTCTTTGATTTACACAGGACATGATCTATACTTTGGTACATGCAGTGTCTGTTGAGACCGTGTATGTCGCTTTATGATTCTTATTGTACAATAGTTGTTAATGTAAGGTGGCATTCAGACATTTCAATTACACATATCCCTGATTTTTAGTGCTTGGTACTTACCCAGTAGCCACATGTTGCCAAATTCTCCCGCAGCCATCTGCCGGGCAAGAGGTGACATGCGGAATACGAAGCTGTCATGGGTACTGCCTGGGAACACTGCATGCACATCAATGAATCTCCCACTGGCATCACAGAAAGCTTGCACATTGATGGAATGCTATCGGTGTCTGTTGCAGAACATGTGTGCAATGCGGCGGGGTGGCTGAAGGGCCACATGGGTACAATCAATTGCACCCAGCACACGTGGGAAGCGAGCAATGAGATAGAAATCTCTAGCTGCCCTTTGTCTCATGGCCAATGTATGGGGCATTAGTATGTGGTGGTGGGCTCTTGCAGTGATGCATCTCAGTACCTGATGCAAGCACCGCGACTGGCTTGCCTGGGAAATGCTCACATGGTCACTGGAGACCCTTTTGAATGACCCAGTGGCAAAGAAATGGAGAGCAGAAAGGATCTTGAGATAGGCTGGAATGGCATGGGAGCTGCAGGTCACAGTCAAGTTCATGCTCCCACTCACATACCATCGCCAAGATGACTTCTGGAGGGAAACGGTATCTGGCCCTGACATCTTGGCTGGACATCCCAAATAGGTTGATCCTTTGTCTAAAGATCCTCTCTACTCTCCTCCTCCTCCTCCTCCTCAAGTCTTCTTGCCGCATGGAAAGGGGCAGAGCAATAACACATTCAGCGACATGTTGAAAGGGTTTGTGTGTGTCTGCTCTGCATTCATACATGCTGCAGGGCTGGGATTGCCTGCAGTGTGTCAGCTGATGCAGGGTGAGGGATGGTAGGCACTTGGACAGGTGTTTACCCTTGAGGAAAATGATCAACGGCCAGTGTGGGTATTCCGGCCCGTAATCGGAAATTTCAGACCGGGAGTGGGAATCCCGGCATAAATGCGGGATTCCCGCTCCGGGTGCGGAAATTCTGACCCGAGTGCGGAAATTCTGGCCCGATTGCGGACGTAAAGTTAGTAGTCGTAAGTGCATTCTGTGAATACCAAAAGTAGTAAGTGCCTTCTGTGAATACCAAAAGTAGTAAGTTTAGGATTCTTGTCTCAGACTAGTTCTGTGAATCGGCCCCTTGGAGTCTTGATTGCCTATGTCTGTGTGCCACACACATAGGTGCCTAGAGTGTGTTGGATGACTTAAGTAATTTTTCCGTGCGACACGTGACCTGGGGAGGGCAATTGTTTGGATAGATTTCACAGTTTCCTTGGTGTGAGATACATGACATGCTTTATGAACAGTGGGAGTTAGAGATAATGGGGCATATTTACAAGCCCCTAACGCCACTGGAGCGTCACCTTTTGTTATGCTCCAGTGGCGTACCGCCATTTCCCATATTTACAAAGTGGCCTTAAGCCACTTAACATGCCACCTTGTAAATATGCCCCTCTCTGCTGCAGTCCTATGCAGGAAAGGGGCATGCAATGGGTGTTGCTGTGAGCGTTCCACCGAAACACCCATTGCTTTTTGACGCTGCCCCAGATTTACAAGGCTGTGAATACGGCACATCCGTACATTTTATAAATGTCAGAGCGCAGTGCTGCTGAATTTGGCGCAGATCCGCGCTCCAACATTTTTATTGTAAATATGCCCCAATGTCTTCAAAGAATCCACTTGCAGGGCTTACATGCTTTGGCATGCTCTGTGGCACTGATATCTTTGATGGCATAAAAGATAACGTAAAGACAATACAGTGGACACAAAACACCACCCAGGTTGAGAGCTGTGCCCAAGAATCAATCAATCAATCATGGGTTTGTTGAGCGTGACTACTCACCCGTAAGGGTCTCAAGGCGCTGGGGCGGGGGGGCGCAGGGTCCTGTCCATCAAGGAGGAGGTCTATCAAAGAGCCATGTTTTGAGGTCCCTCGTGAAGTTGGGGAGTGATGTTGTCTGTCTGAGGTGGAGCGGGAGGGCGTTCCAGGCTCTGGCCACGAGGAAGGAGAAGGAGCAGCCTCCTGATCTGGACTTCCTGGTGCGAGGGATCACGGCGTGGGAGAGCTGGGCTGATCGTAGGGTCCTTTGGGGTGCATGGAATGTGAGTCGGCTATTCAGGTATGCTGGTCCGGTGTTGTGGAGGGCTTTGTGTGCGTGGGTGAGAATCTTGAAGGTGATTCTTGCCTCGATGGGGAGCCAGTGGAGTGTGCGCAGGAGCTGGGTGATGTGGCAGTGTCGTGGCAGGTTGAGGATTAGTCTGGCGGCGCCGTTCTGGATGTTTTGAAGTTTGCAGTGAGGTTTTTGTTGATTCTGGCGTAGAGCGGATTGCCGTAGTCAAGTCTGCTGGTGACGAGGGCGTGTGTGACGGTCTTTCTGTGTTCAAGGGGGATCCATTTGAAGGTCTTGCGTAGGAGGCAGAGGGTGTGGAAGCAGGAGGATACGACGGAGTTGATCTGGCGGTCCATTTTGAGTTCGGAGTCCAGGATGATTCCGAGGTTGCGTGCGTGGTCCGTGGGGGTGGGCGGGCTTCCGAGGGCGGGGGCCACCAGGTGTCGTTCCAGGCGTCAGGGTGTGGGCCCATGATGAGTACTTCTGTTTTGTCCATGTTGAGTTGTAGACAGCTGCTCTTCATCCATTTGGCGACTGCTTCCATGCCTTCTTGAAAGTTGTGTTTGGCTGTGTTGGGTTCGTTGTATAGGGAGAGGATGAGTTGGGTGTCGTCTGCGTATGAAACAATGTTGAGTCCGTGGGTTCTGACGATGGGGGCGAGCGGAGCCATGTAGATGTTGAACAACGTGGGGCTGAGGGAGGATCCTTGGGGGACTCCGCAGGTGGTCGGTGTGGGGTCCGAGAGGAAGGGAGGGAGTCTGACCCGCTGTGTTCTGCCGGAGAGGAATGAGCGGATCCAGTCGAGGGCCTTGTCCCAGATCCCTGCGTCGTGAAGTCTGCGTGTTAGGGTGCGGTGATAGACTTTGTCGAAGGCCGTCGAAAGGTCGAGGAGGATGAGGGCTACTGTCTCTCCTCTGTCCCGGAGGGAGCGGATGTCGTCTGTTGCGGCGAGGAGGGTGGTTTCCGTGCTGTGGTTCTTTCTGAAGCCGGATTGGGAGGAGTCAAGGATGTTGTGCTCTTCGATGAAGGTGGCGAGTTGGCTGTTGATGGCTTTCTCGATGACTTTCGCTGGAAACGGGAGCAGGGAGATGGGTCTGTAGTTCTTGAGGTCGGTGGGGTCCACTGAGTGTTTCTTCAGGAGGGGGTTGATTTCAGCATGCTTCCAGTCGTAGGGGAAGGAGGCGTTCACGAGGGAGCGGTTGATGGTGTGGCGAAGCATGGGGCGATAGTGTCGGCGGCTCTGTTGAAGATGTGGTGGGGGCAAGGGTCAAAAATATCATCATTCACTCAAGAGCACACAGGCAGTAAAAGTAAGGGTGGGTTACTCAATGCACAGAAACAATAGACAAGAAGTTTGAAATTAAGAACACTTAATCGGGAAGAAGGGATAGGATAGGTAACATTTGGCATAAAGAAAGCAAATAGCACAACAGTTAACTTGAAATCAAGGCAGCAAGGATAGGAAAGCATAGACCGAGAAAAGAAAAACCTTGTCCTGTAGCGGCTTCACCCATTCTTCATCCTTGACCTGCAAAGGTCGAAAGAAAGAAATGAGCATGTGATTCCAGGAAATCCGACTTTGTCAGGAAAAGCAGCCCGGATGCTTAAAACTTGCCACTGAACTGTAATGCAAGCCAAGACTTGAGTGGTTTCCAAGAAGCTGGAACCCAGTATTCAGATATACCACAAAATCAGGGCTTCTGCGAAAGGTAGTTTGCGGGCAGAAAGCAACCCTGCTTTCACAAAGCCCAAAATGAATTGAAATCAAGGGCAAGTTCTGGATATTGTTTACAAGGCAGGAAGTCAGTACAGGAATATGACACAGCAGGCATATTCAACCAGTGAAAGGTATGCAGGGTATATCCCATTGGTGGGCTCAAGAGTTCAGGGAGGGAATCGTGATGAAACTGCACTATAATGTAGAATGCATGACCCAATGTAAAAGTAACATTTCAAATTAAAGTCAAGGCCCATAGGCAGGCATGATCCAAGTTGTTGGTAAAGCAAATAAAAGAAAATGGCTTTCATTGAGAAAGTAAGTTACAACTTAAATGAGACTCTTATAAGCTAAAACAAAGATACACCAAGTTGGAAATACCTTTCACAGCGCTTTGGAGCAGGTGGGCCTGTGAACAAGTAGTTTGTAGATGGGAAATATGTCTCCTGGTGAACAGCAGTCACAATGCCAAATATCATATCCCCTTCCCTGGAATACACCTCACTATTGTCGGTCATAGAGAGCTCACATCTGGATCTCCAACCATCAGCTGCATGTGCAAAAGAGGTTGCCCACAGGTATATACGTATAACCACATCTGTCGGGATGATATTCATAAACATCTGAATCCATTGGTTAGCAGACATCCATATGCACATACTGATCCACATCCTAAAGTTGAAGAAAATGCGTAAAAGGATAATAGTGATCCACATTTAACAGTGAATTTCAGACTTAAAAATGATTTCCTCAGTGTAATTGTTTTACACAACATTTCAAGGAAATCGAATGAGCAGTCACACATTTACATGAGTGGAAACCTATCATCATCATCATAATAACTTTATTTCGATCACCAAGGATCAAATAAGAACAGATAAAAACATAATAAAACCAACAATCATTTTACATGAAAACCATATAAATCAAAGACATCAGAGCTGAAGCCTTGTACAATTGGTCAAAATATTTTCATGCAGAGCATCACACCAATCCGCTATTCAACTACAGACAACCCATCAGGAAAATAAGTAATGAACTATAGGGTCAGAATTTATTACAGGCAGAACTTCCCCTAGTCCCCAAGTCGACTATACAAAAATCTGTGCAAATTTTGCAATAAAGGGCAAATTCGTCTTATAAACAACAAATAAACCCAAATTGTCAATCCTTTTAAACCGTAATGACATGTGAAAAATAGCAATAGCCCACTAAGCAATAAAGTGCAAGTTTTTCGTTGGGCTCCTTGACAAGTGTCTAGCATATCAAACTTTACAGGTCGCCCTAGAACAGCGTTCCACACATCAGTTTTGCAAGAAGAGTCAATTATCTTCTCAATCAGAACACTAAACCACAAAAAGAGAAATCATGGAACCAAGAACACTAGAAGCAAACTATCAGAAATTGGGTTACTAGTTGAAGGGGAGTGAAACCCTTCTCAAGCAGCAACCACAATCCTTGTCAGAGTGAAGTCACAAGCAACCCCTAAATTAACCTGTGCTCAGCCCTCTAGTAGCTTGGCACAGAGCAGTCAGGCTTAACTTACAGGCAATGTGTAAAATATTTGTGCAACACTGCAAACAGCATTAAAATAAAAACTCACCACAAAAGGGATCCCACACCAGATTAGCAAAATAGATTAATTTTTAATAAATAAAACATGAACAAAATGATGAAAATCTAATTAAACTAGAACCGGAGAGATGAAATTCTAAAGGTTTCAGTGACAATAGCTCCAAAAAGCACAAAGTGCCAAATGTGAATATCTGGTTGTGCCGTACTGGGACAAAGTCACAATTTCAGGCAGACCGTGATGGAGCGTGAGCCAGCTACATGGACCCAGTTACGCCAGCTGAGCAAAGTATCTTAAATCCAGGTTTGTGGAGTGTTACGAGGGTTTGCATAGAAGATGTGTTGTGCAGCAGAAGTGATGCATTGGTTCCGAGATGTGGCGAGGCTGCGATGCGAGTTCCTGCATTGTTATCAAAGATCCCATCGATGAGGGCTTGCAATGTGAAGTATGGCTCCAAGAATGCATCACGCGGTCAGGGTGATGTGTTGGTTCTGAGAAGCTGCAAGGCTGCGATGCCGAGTCAGGAATCGTCGTCGTGGCTGCTGTCAACGTGGGACACGAGGGCCTGATCTGGGGATGTGTCATGCAGCAGTGGTTCTGATGAAAGTTGCGGGCTCTGGTGGCAATGCAGAGTTCTTGCGACCGTGGAGATCCACACAACAGTGGTGATGCTTCAGTTATGCTCAGGGTTGTGCCTCCCAGCATATGTGATGCTTTGGTTTCTCTCTGGGTCCACAGAGGCTGGTAGAGTACCTTAAGCCCACTTGCAAGGGTCCAGGACATGGGTAGCACCACTTGACAGTGTAGACTCACAGATGGCAGCGTCCAGGTGCAGGAGCAATATTGCTGGAGCATTCTGTCCCTGAAGCTCTGGCAGGAGGCCAGCCGAATAGCCCTTGGAGTCACTCTATTCAGTCCTTCTCACACAGGCAGGAGGGCAGGAGGCTACAGGTAAGCACAGCAGGGTGGCAGTCATTCAGGGCAGCAGTCCAGCAGAATGGCAGTCCTTTCAGCAGCACAGCAGTCCTTCTTTCTGCCAGAGAATCCACATAACCATAAATGTACTGATGATTTGTTGTCTGAGGTGCATTATATATACACCCAGTTTTGCCTTTGCAGTGGGAGTAGATTCTAGAGGCTCCCTTTTGAAAGGCACAGGTACTCTGCTTTCCCTACCCTGGCCCCAGACTAACTACACGGGGTATACAGCCCTATATCTGGAGGCAGGACACAGCCCATTTAAGCGTAAGTAGGGCTCTGCCCAGCTCCCCCCTCCCATCCTGCCAGTGAGGGCCCATCCAGGTGCCCCCAACATCCCTATTGTGTGTGGCTGTCTAGGAGGAATTCACAAAGCCCAAATGTCAACTACACATGTGACCCAGGGACAGGCTGCAGGCATTAAATGGCTAAGGCAGGAAATGAAAAATTCTATAAGTGGCATTTTCAAAATTGTAATCTAAAATCTGCTACACCATGAGAAAGAATTTTTCATAATTCCAAAGACACCAAACTTTAACTGGTTATCTGCTCCCGGTTGGAAAGTATAGCCTATTAAATGTAAAAGGATAATCCCAATGTTTTTCTATGGGAGAAGTAGGCCTTGCAGTAGTGAACAAAATAATTTAAGAGTTTTTCACTACCAGGACATGTAAAACTTAAAAGTACATGTCCAACTGTTTAAATACACTGCACCCTGCTGACTGGGCTGTACAGGGCCTAACCTAGTGGTGACCTATATGTATTATAAAGGAAGGATTGGGCCTGGCAAAAACATTATTTTGCCATGTCGAAATGGCAGTTTTAAAACTGCACACACTGGCTGCAATGGCAGTCCTGAAACATGTTTAAAAGGGCTTATTGATCGGGTGGCACAATCAGTGATGCAGGCCCACTAGTAGCATTACATTTACAGGCCCTGGGTATATGTAGTACCACCTTACTATGGTAAATTAAATATGCCAATTTGGTGCACACCAATGCTGCCATGTTTTAAGGAGTGAGCACATGCACTTTAGCACAGATAAGTAGTGGTAGAGATTTAAGGCCAGGAAAACAGCGAAAACAAGATCAGTAGATAATAGCAGAGGAAGGCAAAAAGTTTGGGGGTAAGACCACCCTAAGGCTCACAGGTCTAACACAAACAATCTTCTTATTCAGGTTTTTCTCTAATGCACAAACTTTAGCCAACTCAGCATTCAAATACTAGGTGCCTATTCATAAGCTCTCAGATGGAGTAATTTACAATTGTTTTGGGTCCCTTTTTGGCTATAGTAACTTTTTGTGTGGATGCATGTCCCTTCTAAAACCCATCTCCATCCTTCTCTAAATCACTCCTTTCTCCTCCCAAAACCCCTCCTATTTAGTTGTAAGAATGCTCCTTTTCCTGCCACTCCCCTGGTCCCTTGTACATTTACTACTAAGGGGCTGATTACAATGTCGGTCGGAAAGGCTCCGAAAGGCATTCGGTTAGTCCGAATACGATTTGGAACCTGTCTTTGTGACCGATTCTGAAAGCCTTCCGACTGACCGATTATGATAGTCGGAAACCATTCGGACTTTCTGACTCGGTTCCGACTCGGTTCCTAACGGCATTCGTAGTAACCGAGTCGTTTGGAGGTGACTCGTACGGGTCTACGGAGCACGTTTCCGACCGACATATTACGATGTCAGATTCGGACAGCCTTTCCGAATCAGTTGTTCCGACATGGATCGGCTGTTGGAATCTGACTTTGGGGGCCTGTTGCAGGCCCCCCTTCACCCGGGCCCTCCAAATGGGGCCCATGGGGGTACTCATGTGACTCGACTTCAATACCATGCATAGTGTGGCAGGCACCATAGGGTGCCTGCCACAAGGTGCACGATTTTCCCCACCCAGCCATTTTTTCAATGGGAGCTTGTGTAGTTGGTCGGAACACAGGCTCCCATTGAAGTCAATGGGAGTCCGAACGAACAGTGTTCCGAACCATCGTAATCAGTCGGTCGGACTCCCAAAATTCAGTCGGAAACCATTCCAAGACCGTGTCGATCGGAATGCTTTCTGACCGACATCGTAATGAGGCCCTAAGTAGTAAACTATTTTAGGATGGCCACATACAAAAGATAAGAGAGGTGGGGGTGGAGATTGGCATTTGTAAATAGCATTTTGTAGTACTATTGTGGTATTACTAAACGTTCTACAAAATGCAGTTTGTGAATAACCCCCCTACCTTTTAAGTCCAAAGGTATTTTAAGAGCCTTTTGATATCAGACTGGGATGCCAGTTGATGCTCCGGTATTGAAAGTACCGCAGTTGCCCTTCCTGTAAATGAAGCAGGGCCCGTAAATATTGCAGAACACGAGACCTGCTCATTCTGCCACAGTCCATAGGACTTTTAATAAGTGAGTTTTTAATTCTGATGGGGCTAATATAGCAGTTGCATCCCCAAAAGAATTGCAAGGGGCACAAAAACAACATTGAATTGTTTACTTCTACATTGAGTTTTGGATGCTGAAAGTGGTCAAAATCCCAAGGGGGAAATCCAATGCAAGATGAGGAATTACTCGGAGAATCAGACCCAGAGCTACTGATCCCTCTGCTAATTATCATGGGTTCAACCCAGATTTTATGTTAATTATCCATCCCTAGTGTTAACTGTAACTCATGATTTATTAATTTTGGTGGAACAGAATTGGCTCTTCTGTACGAGGGCATTTGTAATGAGGTCTTGAGTGTCATTGATATACAAGGACCCCTGGAGATGCAAAGATGTTGTGGTCTGCATCAACTAACATGAAGGAAACATCCTTTACAACGCAGTCACTGCCCCCACTGTGACGTTACCAGGTGTTACTTTACCACACAAGTCGTTACAACAACTTGCTGTAGGGGGGCACGTTGTTGGACTGGTGTTGGATTGTTAAGTCCAACACCTTCCCAAATGTTGCCTAGACTGGAGTTGGAATTGTAATTTATACTGTTTTAAAGTCCAGCTCTCCCTAAAGCAAATCATTGTACCAACTTGCGTGGTAAAGTAACGCGTGGTAACATCGCAATCAGGGCAGTGACTGTGTCGTAAAGGCATGAGGGGTAAATGCATGCTGGGTTCCATCATACAACCCCAACATGATGCTAGAAGGTGTACACTTCCCCTTACTCCTACCCCACCTTCATGTTGCCTACTGTATCTTTCTTGCTGACAAATAATCACATTGGATAAAGGAGTGTGGGCTTCAGGTCAGTTCAGCAAGGTTCCACCAAATGTGTCTGGATCCTTACAGGGATTTCCATTCAGTTTCAAGAGAAATCAAAAGGTATTCTGGAAAACTGTATAGAAGCAATTAATTGTGGCTCACTTATTAAATGGTAAAACCTGCAGCTGTTCAGGCACATGTCTTGCAAATGGCGGTGTTTGCCGCCATTACCAGCAGCAGACCTGTATGCCTGTCTCTGGCAACAAAATTAGGACAGTCAAAACTATTGAAAATTTAAGTTCCAAGTTTGCAGGGCAATTCTAGGGCTTAGAACTAAGATCAGTACAACTTATTTTCATTTTTACAGCAAATAGGCTTCCATGATTTTTCAAACTTATGCTAGCAGGAACAAAAAGAAAATAAATAATTTGCTGGTGCATGCATTGTTTGTAAGCAAAACAATTGAAGAGATAGTCGCGGAGTTGATGGCCTTGTGTGTCCTGCCCTTTAGGAAGAAGGCAGGAAAGGAGCAGCAAGCTTCCATGTATGCTTTTGAACGTATGCTTTTGAATGTATTGAGAACAGTGGGGGCCGGCACTGATGCGGGAGAGGGGGTTTAAAAAAGAAAAAAAAAACTTACCTGATTACTGTGTCTCTCCTCCGTTTCTGCGTCACCGTCTCTCCCCTCGGGCCAGAACGGGAAGTTCCCATGCAGCGTTGTGATTGGTCTGAGCACAGTGGTTTGGTGCTCAAACAGGGAACGGGAGTCTGGGCATGTTCTCCATGCAGGCTGTAATGCAGCCTGCATGGAGAACATGCAAAGTGTGCATGACGGTTTGGCCGGCCCGAGAGGGCCAGCCAAATATTCATGCGCACTTGGAGTGGGCAAACCACTCCTCCCCCTGCTCCTCTGTCATCAGAGGAGCCCCCCCCACCACAGTGCCGGCTTTTGGGCGGTGCGAGCGGTGCCACCGCACCGGGTGCCAAGGTCAAGGGGGCGCCATTTGTGCTCTAAAATCGGCATCAGTGGCATTGCTCAAAAGCCTGCACTGTTGAACGCTGTTGTCCCTCTTTCTTTTCCACGATGTTAATCTTCGTAGAAATAGAAGAGAGAAAACAGTGTTAAACAGATCAGGAGGCATGCTTTTACCCATACGCTGCAGTAAAATGTTTGTTTGCTTAGGAGTCAGAATATAAAACAAAAGGTTTTGCATGAACGTTTGTGGATTTTATTTAATTGATCTAGGCACATAGAGCCAAGATACGCTCTCTACTCTCACTATCATTATGTCTTCTTACCGCCTTGATTACTAGAGACATTCTTCACCAGCTCAATTTTGAGTAATTCACTTTCAGTTTATTAATGGAAACTAAGTAAGTTGTAGGCAGGGCCCGCTCTGTTGCGCTGCAACATATGTTATGGTTTTTAAAGCACCTGCTGCTGCATTCTTTTCTTTCAGCAATTTTCAGGCAACAATAAACATGTCACAATAACTCCGGTGATTAATGTTTTTCTGGAGAGAGAGATGGGTGCTTTGTTTAGTGGACGTTTTGATTCATTGTAAGGTAGCACAGAGTGTTAATATGCCTGCTGCAAAGAAGGTGCACCCTGCACATCACAAAGCGCATATAATGTAAATAAGTCAGTAGGTTACTGTCAGAGAGATCCTATTGTTACTTGCAGTTTATAAGTTAAAATCCCAATGTAGAACAGTGAGCAATTAACTGTCATCAAAGAGCTGCATGAAAACTGTATGGTATAGGTTACAGCATTATGATTTTCCCCTAGTCTTTCATTAACCTAATCTTGCAAAATGGGTTCATTTGGGCAGAAATCAATTCTTATTATTAAAGAGAAACCCCAACCATGGTGTTAAGTTTTATATTCTAAGTTTGTGCTTCTCCAGACCAAGCACTCTTAAACTATACTGCCTACAAGTATGGATGACATGACTCCTATTGTAGTCCTCTGTCTTATGTAACGTTTCCCATAAACTGATTCACACATGTATAATTGATTCAGTGGCGTAGTAAGGGGGGGAGGTGAGGGCGGTCCGCCCCAGGCAGCATGAGTTTTGGTGGCGGTTGCCTCCCCCGCTCTTACCTGCTGTCTCGGGGCAGAAATCCCCCCCCACTCTTCAATCGGCAAATGCAGTGACCACCACGGGCAGCCAAAGGGCTAGCTACGCCACTGGATTGATTGTCTCTGTGTAATACGTGTGATGTAAAAGGGTCTGACACCCTACACTAGTATGAGTGGTGCTATAAAACTAATTTAATGCATCTGTGAGAGAGTAGTTATGGAGACGTGAGGGGCACTGTTGAAGAGTGGTAGTGAGGGAATCCCTGACGGAGGTGGTTATTGGGGGGTGCCAACAAACATTGTCGCACAGGGCGCCACCAGCGCTAAAGCCAGCCCTGCCCCCCCACAATCCTGCCGTAGCAGGAAAACATAAAATGATAACCTAGCTGCCGATGTTTGCGAATCCTGTAATATCACACAGGTGCCGAGAATGAGAGGAATGCCCCTCACTTTATTGAACACCTTGGATAGTAAATATATATAAGGGAGTTCAACAAGCAGGGTGGAGACCCACAGACTGGTTGCTGGAGGAGGAACTGAAAAATGGAGTTTGCGCTCCGAGTCTGAATACACCAGAAGGTATTCGGGGAGGCATTTCACGACTTGGCATGTAAGCAATTATTGAGTAACAAAACTTACTAAACCGTGTGGTTAGAAGGCTGGTTACAGCTAATTTATTCAAATATATTAGTATGGAACATGATTAGGATATATATATATTTCCTTGCCCTAATTTGTACAATTGCAGTGTTTACAGCCATTCTAATTCCCATGATTTGTAGACAAATAGTGCATAACTAATAATCATAGTAAAATACCAACTACTATGTGTGTATACAGATTTTGGGAGTGCATGTGGGGCTTTTTCTGTAACAACCGTGAATAAAAGATTCTCTTATAGGTCTGTTTGACTTAAAACACTGTTTTCCACTTGAGCTTAACTCAGTGACGGGGGACTGAGAGACACCTGTCAATTCTCATTTTCTCAGAAAAGGATGTATCTACCTGCTCAGGCTTGGGATCTACCAGGTGTGGGCCCAATAAACAGGGCATAACCCAACATTGGACACATACGTTGTCTGCATGCCCCACTAGGAGCCACTATCGTTCGATGTGTTCTTTTTTACTTGTATGTATTGGTGTGAGCTTAAAGAGACAAGACTGTCTGCAGTGGGCAAGCAAGGAGATAGGATTTTACAATGGTTGCTTTCTTCATTGTATGAGATTGACCTGGAGTCCTCTAAATTGATAAGGCCCTGATGCAGAGCAGCCATTAAATTCCAAGCCCAGCGCACACCCCTGTTTACACAGGGATCGGAATCATGAGTTCTGCAGAAAACACTCCACCCTTTGCAAGTTTCCCCTGGTAGATTTCAGCAAATCAAATCTGCTGAACCTACAGAGGGGGAGGCATAAACTGCGGTTTGTAAACCAGAAAAGGAAATAGATTTTCTACTGCCCACTAGTCCAAGGACTTTCGGTATGTACGTCCTCCCAAACACATACAAGCACCTTCAGAGTTGATCATTATTTCACGGATAAGTTCTCTTGTAGAAGCATTATCCCAATTTTGTGATGTTTTTCCACAGTCACAAGTATGTAAAATGTCCAACTTCTTATAGGACAACTATTGGAATAGTACCAATGGGAGATAAGTTGTTATATGTCAATACATGCTCAAGTAGAAAAGGAGGAAGAGATTGTATGTTATCCTACTGTTTTTAAGGACCTAAGGTGGCTCTAACCATTGAAGTACCTTGTTACCAAGCAGTGGCATAACACAACTTGAGGGGGCCCCTGCAAAGTACATGGAGGGGTCACCTCACGGTCTGGACCCAATCAGGAGCTCTCAAGCCAGGGCAGACTGCCTGTGCACAGTGCTGGATGGGGGCCCCTGGAGCTCTGCCCCCCCCCACATACTCTCAATGGCTCAATTCCAAGAGGGGTGGTAAATAACTAGACTAGGCACCAACAGGAATGGAGATCTGGTTCACTGTACTCGTCAATCAATTTCCAGATTAGGTGTGACTCCTTCCCTTTGTAGCTTCTTCTATTCTTAGCCAAATAGTGATTATAAACTCCTTTTTCATGGGTCTACTTGGGTTCCCATGTTATGGTCTTGCCTTTACTCCAGGGCCACAAGTGGGGCTAAGGCTACCAATCCCAGATTCAAGATTTCATTTTGCCTGTTTGCATATTATGTCAAACATCTCAAGTTTAATGGAGCTTGAAAAACAATCCTTAGATGTGCCAAAGCAACAATTATGGTCAAGGGTTCTATAGCTATGAAAACTGAAAAACATTCCATTTTTATTCAGGACAAAGCATGACGCTGGGTAAGGCATACGTTAATGTTTACTTTGATGTTAGTATGCATCTACAAACTTCCCAATTAATGTGACAAGAATTTTTGGTAGGACCCTTTCAAGCCCCTCTACTGTTTCATAAATTCACACATTAAGCCAATAAGACAATTTCCTCCTGCCTTATCTTGCATGATGCCTAAAATATAACAAACTATTTTAAATGTGGACTGCTGTCAGTATTGCATGTTTTGGAGAATAAATTCTCATGATACATTAAGTATGTTCTTTTTAAAGGAAGCTTTTATAATTAATGTGTCTGCTTTTCATTATTGAAATCTTAATATACTGTGTGAAGGCCAGAAAATTCTCCTTTGTTAAGTAAAATGACAAACACATACCTTTTGAGCAAATGAAACATTACTTACTTAGTAATCATAGGATGATGCCGGCTTAGCCTTCTGCAAATCTGTGCGTCCGGTGATAGAGAGATTCAAGTGTAATTCGGTGGTATGGGACGTCTTCCTTTATACCATATTTTTCTCTCCAGGTGATTTGCATCCAGGGGTAAGACTTCTAATTTATACCATGTTTTCATTGTCAAGTCACTAACATGCAGTCCCTCCTCCTTCTGTAATGACTGTGCAGTGGCAGTAACAAATTACAGCTTTTCTTAATACCAATAATTTCTTATGTTCATGCCAGCTGATGAAACCCTCAGAAGAAGGCTGCGCAGTGACAAGCAAGGCAGTCACTCCCTTCCGAGCAACAGAATTTGGTAAATTGTCTTGAGCTACAGATAGTATAACAAGAGTGTGGTGTTTGTTTAGCACTGGACCGCAACTTCATAAATAAATATTGATCTGAATTAGAAATTTGATTACTTCCTTCTGACCAATAGAATTTGTAAATTAGCTTAAGCCACAGCTGGTATAATAAGGGTGTTTAGCAGTATACCTCAACTTCATAAAACATATTGATCTTAATTAGAATTAGAAAAAAAATTACTGTGAGCAGCAGATGTGAGAATTTCATTCTTACAAGGATCTGAAATCACATTTAATTTCTATTTGCACAGCTGTGTTTTTTTTATTTTAAAGAGAATAATGGGGAGCACTTTAAAAAGTATTTTCCAGCCATAATCAATCCCACTGTCCTAATTTTGCCAATAGAACTTTTCCTGGTGCATTATTGTACGCCCTTCCTAATAGTGAGAGTCGCAAATGATATTTTGCGAGTCAGTGACTCACAAAATAGCATTTGTAAATGCCATTACCCTTTTTTGCGGTCGGAAGCGGGAGGATCTCCCGTTTGCGGCCGCAAAAAAGGATCGTACATCTGGCCCTATTCTCTAAACAGAACATATATGACAATTTGGTCCAAGCTTGTCAAGCCTTATGATATTAAAACCAAGTCAGGTTTTCGGGATATACAATCCTAATATTATAAATACAGTCATGAGTTGATGTACTTGTAAAACATTATTAGCAAGTTGGCTGTTCATTCAGGAAACCTAAACATGTTTTTTTATATGGAAAACTGGTCCTGGGTAAACCAGGATTCGGCTGAGCGCTCCACCCACTAAACACCCTAGGGAGATTGTGTTCAAAACAAAAAAACATTTGGTTTTGGAGGTGACAAACATACACTCTATTCATAAATACCAACACAATTTATTATGTAGTGATTGATCAAATCATCAAGTTAGTAGTCCATAATTCATTCATATTATTTTAAATGTTCCCACAGCTTGATCCACAATGTTGCAAGTGTATGATCTTCAAAGTCTACAAATATATGATCTTCACAGCCAACATGTGTTTCAATTTACTTATAACATAAACTAAAAGCAAATCTATTCATTCTCCCAAGAGCTTTGTGCAGAGTTCACTGCCCTACAAGATTTGATGAGCCCAGGAAAAAAATGTCACATATAAGGATGGAAATTCCATACTCTACTAATGAAAACAAGTAAAAATAAGACACAATTCTGAAAATGATGAAAAAAGGTCAATTGAAAAGAAAGTTAAGAAATAGAAGAAAAGATCATAAGCAAAATCTTCTGTTTTTAAACAGGTATTTTTTTTTTGTCTCTGCATTCTCAAACTTTGCCCTTGTTACATGTACTTCTGTTCTTTCATCTTCTTTTCCATAAACTGTGTAAGACAACACTACATCAGTATCCCTCGCTCATCAGATCTTTTCTCTTACTTGGAGCAGTTGCTACCAATTTTGCAAATTCTAGAAGATTTGGCTGTTCTGCATCTTTCATACATCTTAGATCCTGAGTCTCATTCTTGTCAAACTAGATTCGGACTCTTACCTTTTCTTGCTTGGATAGCTGTTAATATCTACTTCTCAGCCATAATGCCTCCTCTTAAATCCATATGCAATTATTATATTTGACATCTCATCCACAAACTGGTCATATTTCCCCTCTCTTTTCATGGTTAACACTTTCATGCACAATTGTAGATGTGATTCCTTTGTGAAATGATCTGTGTTTCGTTGTCTCTGTCTATATGCTTTGACAACTTTTGTTATGCTTCTCAACTCTGCTTATCCCCATTATATTTGCTGATAATTTCATTATATGCGCCCAAACAATAGAACTCTACCACGTGTGCCCACAATTTATGTAGCTACAGTCTTTGAGCTCGCTTCCTTTTTGATAGGAGAACAAGTAGATTTGTTTGTCGAGATTATGAGATTATACGCATATATATGTATATGTATATAGCATAAACTCAGCTACAGAATGCTGAAGATGCCTATTTTCCAGTGATAGCATTCCATGACATGCTATGGCTAGCAGTTCTAGTTCATGCATTTTATGAAGTGTGTTGCTTGATCCCTGTGAGATTAAATACTTAGGGGCAGATTTACAAGCCCCTTGCGTCATTTTTGCACCGCCGTTGCGTCACTTTTTGAGACGCAGCGGCGGCGTAAAAATGCGGCCCATTTACATCGTGGCGCATTTAGGGAGATGCGTCATGTTGTAAATCCCTGCATCACATTATACCTGCGTCAGGTATAATGTATGCAGGGTGGGCGTTCCCACGCAAAAAAGCCTCGTAGAAGTGACGCAGTGAAATCTACAAGATTTCACTGCGCCACTTTTAGGACGCCACTGCGTCAAAACCTTACGCCTGCTTGAAGCAGGCGTAAGGAGTGATGCAGTGTTGTGGGAATTGGCCTCAAAATGCATTGCTGGAGTTGCGTCGTGCTTGCGACACGACTCCAGCGATGCGTGACTTTTGCCCCAACAGATGCGTCAGAATTTCTGACGCATCTGTCAATCTTTGCGCCATGGTGCGCCGTATTGTAAATACGGCGCATCCATGGTGGCGCAAGGTTTTTTCAGAGTGGCGCAGGGAAAGTGACGCATCTCTACAGATGCGTCACTTTCTTGTAAATCTGCCCTTTAGAATTTGCACCAGAGCTCATTTGGCACTAAGTGACATAAAGCATTGTATTAATGTATTTATAGGTGCAGGTGCAGTGTAAAATTGTGAAGTGTCACATAAGCACCTCCACACCCCTTAGTATTTAACCCCATAAGACAGCGTTTCCCAAACTGTGGGTTGTGACCCACTGGTGGGTCACAAGCCAATTTTTGGTGGGCCACTAAAGTTCTGGGAGTAAATAAAGATGCCTTTAAATTCAGAATTTATCTTGTCACATTTGCTGCCCTTCAAAGACAGAGGTCAAATGTCAGGCTATGTCTTCTGCTGCTTATTTTTTTAACACAGGCTGGTGTTTAGAACTTCTCTCACTTTCCATTCAGAGAAATAAAAATAACATTAATTGAGTGACTATCCTGCTGGGGCATATGAAGTGTGAAAGGAAAGCTGGGGTATGACATTTTTTCCTAACACAACAAAATGTAAATTCCTGTAAATGAACTTTACACATTTACCATTTAGGAAAACAAAATGAAGCATTATTGTTTTGCAATTCTGAAGTGTGATGGAAACTTTTAGATTTTAGTAGGATCAGAACTAATCAGGACACTTTACTTGGTGATGCACAATATTAAATATTCCCTGAAACCCGATTTCCACACATAGTTTCTGTGCAGTATGGTTTTATCTATAAAACTGTATGTCTGTGCAACTTTTGTTACCATTTCAATGGTAAATGTGCGATCTGCAAACAACAATGCACTACCACACAATGCTTAAGAACAAAGCCTGCCTCATGATTATTAAAGCTAAGTGAGACACAAAAGTTTGTCGTTCTAAAAATTGGGACGCGGTTCTAAAAATTTTGGAAGCACTGCCATAATACTATTAGGTCTTCTTTATAAGTCAGTCAGAAGGAGCTAATGGGGATGGAATTATGATCCATCCAAAATTGCCGAATCAGTATCCAACCATTCCTTATGATTATTTGTCACAGGAATGAGAAGTACCCAAGTAACCCAGATTATTCTAAGTCGTTTTCTACTTGTTTTCAACAAACCTGGGTTCACATCTGGTCAAATTTACTTTATGCTCCAACTAAGCTTGTCAAAAATATGAGTGTCTGAGTCAGGGGACAGGGGTGAGGATGGTGTCTGAGGAGAGGGCTAGTCCTTCAATGTCATGGAGGAGGATTGTTAGCTCTCCTTGTAGAGTTGGTGTGGGCTGGGGATTGTGAGGGCTGTGTCCCAGCCCACAGCCCCCACCTTGAGGAGCTGTGGTTTTATCATGTGCAGATTCACCCAGATAAAACTGGCCACCGCATTCTCACTTCCAGGAATTTTCAATTCAGCAACACTGCCCAACTCATAGTTTAGTAGATCAATATCCTCTGAGATACACTGCGCAACTCGTACTTTAGTCATGCAATATCCCCTGAGAAACCTATTGGTCAGAATTGTAAAGAGGATCTATTGCTGCTTCACTTAAACTTATCTTATTCTGTAAAGGATATAGACAGAACTTTACTGGTAACTCATATAGCTCAGAGGTCAATTTGTTTTTTTTATTAATGTATTAAGTTACCAATCTAGGTGGGGAATTGATTGCTTGTTTGGAGGTAAACTCTGTGATACTAAGGTGTATTTATTATGTTGCAGTTCATGAACCTTTTTATTTGAAAATCATTCAAACCACAGATCGTATTCACATATTATAGAAAATTGTTTTCTATAGTGAGCAATACCTCATAGAGCAGAATACTCCTTCAATATGTTTAATGAATTCTAATTATGTTTCAGCTCTAGGATGCCACAGACCTTCAACAGAGCAGAGCAAGTTGAAAATAAAGAGATTTTTACAAGTTGTATTTTAAACATTAGGAATATTGGGCTGTAGTCAAAGTGATAACATCTTTAAATGCTATCACTTGCCTTTAGATATCAATGCATCTGAAGTGCATATTGAGCCATGATGCGTGAGCAGGCGGAGTGAAGATATTAATTGTCTCTTTTTCTCTCTCCTATTGTATTCCCCTTTCCACTGATCTATTTTAACCACCACTGTATAATTGGCAGTGGGTTCAGGGAAGTGTGGAAGCACACATTGCATATTCTGGTTGTCCTTTCACATAAGATAGATTCCAGGGGCCATATTATGTATGCAGCACATTTTCCTGGATTGCACTTGGCGCACCTTTCAAAAGGTGCGCCCATATGGTGAATGTGCTGCCCCCAAGGCAGCTGCAAACTCGCTCTGCCCTGGGGGCAGCGCATACAGGTGAAAAACAGAGCGACTGCTTTGAATCTGCTCCGTGTTTTCACAGTGCAGGTGGCAACCTGTCTGCACTTTTAAAGGGGAATAGAGAGGATAGAGGTCATGGGACCCCCTTCCCCACCTGCCCGAGGGCTGCTTTTGGTGGCGCACTGTCAGTGCGCCTTCTGAGAGCTTCTTTGCCTCTGCACCCACGTCTGCGATACAGCGTGGGTGCAGAGGCAAAGGGATTCATGGCCCAATGCAAATGAGGGGACGCCCTCCTGAGGAAGCAGTGGCGTTGTTTGTGCACCACCGCTTTCAGTATTACTGCGACCCCTTCTGTAATACCAAAGTACCACGGGGGCATGCAAAGGCCCCAGATACCCTAATCAATCATTTTGAAAAAAATAGAGAACCAACCTCATCGGATGCAAAATGATTCACTTTATGTGAGATTATCATCTTGACAATGTTTGTACTATAAAACCAATGAACCATGTTTGATTATTTCTTCATTAATTCTTCCAGCGATCTTGAAAAAAGGAGCCGCCAGAGTGCAGCAGGCAAAACAAGAAAGAAAACCACAAGAAAGAGAGAATAGTAAGAATACAACAAAACCTGCACCCGGCTCCATCCTGCACGGCATTAAAGACGGACCGAGAACAAGGCAGTGCAGCAAATGTTTAATACAAATCACAATGGACTCAGAAGGGGGCAAACTCCAATGTCTGGCAAAGGGGAAGAACACCAAAGACTGGTCCTGGTTACCGCAGGCCCTAATCTCCCGTCCCTAACACCCCGGGGAACACTTTCAATAAGAATAATCTCGCCTGCAAGTTAAAAATCTGTTCTTGGAATATTCGGGGTCTAACTGACGATGAAGACAAAAGGGACACAATACAATTCCTGAAGAGATATGATATCATTGCAGTGCAAGAAACTTGGGCCCTGTGTTCAACACCATGGCTGGACTATACCCTCTATGAATCAAACGCAATAGCCTCACAAGTAGGGGGCCATGCCTTCGGAGGGGTGACAATTTACGTCAAAAACAACTTGGCAGTTCAGGTATCATTACTATGTGAGGGAAACGCAGATTACATATTCCTCAAGGCAAGGCTCTTAAAATCTGACACGTTCATCCAGGATCAGCACTCCATGACCTTAATTTGCACTTATGTTCATCCATCTAAGACTAAAAGAGAAGCAACGCTAAGTAGAATGCTACCAGTAATAAGCGACCTCTACTGCGCTCTGCGCCCAGATGACCTATGGATAATAATGGGAGATTTCAATGCTAATCTAATGGAATCAGACCTAAACTCCTCTCTGGTAGCTCTGGACGACTCTTCCGGGTCTATTCCAGATATAAGCAGTCAGTACCAACGAAAAGATAACCATGGACTCAAACTGTCAGCTTATTTCAACCAACTGGGCCTTTGAATCCTAAATGGAAGATCAGCCACTGACTCGCCAGCTGCTTACAAACACTCTTCACACTTTAGATTGGCCACACTGGATTACATCTGGACTTCGATTGCCCACTTTCACGTAACTCAAGATTTTGTTGAAATTCCATTAGTGGCAAGTAGCCACGCAATTATTGCCTGCGATATCCTATCTCCACAATGTCATCGGACACCAATTAAATTGATTGGTGAGGAGGAAAATCTGGAACCAATAAAAAAAAATAGGTGGTCGACAGAACATCAATAAAAAATTACCGAAGAAGTGGAATCTCTTTTGAATAAACCAACCCAGGAAAATGGCGAATTATCCACGACAAAATCTTGAGAACCCCTCTTGGAAGAAATACTAGAAATATTTACCACCGGGATGAAGCCAAGATCTAACAAATTACTCCTAAAAGTTGATTGCCTTACAAAACAACAACAATCAATAGTGATAATAAAACACAAATTAAATAACATTATGTGCAAAACCACCAAGAACACGTCTGAACACAGATCCTTACTGGAAAATGTTTCAGCAATCCACCGGAACTATAGGAAAGCAAGATTCTTCTACAGGAGAATGAGTGAAGAAATTCACTGGGAGAAAGCAGATGAAACAATAAAGTCACAAGACCAGAAGCAATTTTGGAACTGGATGAATAATTGCTTTGGATCAAACCAGTGACCTAGAACTTCAAACATCTCGCCCATAGCATGGGGAAACTACATAGAAGCCCTCTATGTGGAGTCATCCAGTGACAATGGTGCAAACCCTAATATGAGTGATATCAACAACGTATCAAGGATCACGGAGTAACAAAATCGACCCCAAGACCGAAAAGAAATAACACCCGACGTAGTTATGCACCTCATCAAAAAAATGCGATCTGGAGGGGCGCCCGGCCCAAATGTCATCCCGCCCATGGTGTATAAAGGGACGGCACAGAAATGGGCCACAATTATTGCGGGCTGACTTTGGGAGTAGAGGTTGGGAAGATGCATCCCTGAGTCATGGAATGGCTACCACCCAGTCCCAATATACAACAAGCATTTGCAATGCAATAGGACTCGCATTTACGCGAGACCTATTGCATTGCAAACGGGAGTGCGGGCGGCAAGAAGGCACGAAAAACGGGGGTGGGGGTGGGCTGAGAACGCACGGACTGTGGGAGGGGGAGGCACGGGACGAAAATAGTGCTCACAATATAAATAAAACATACTGTGCAACACTCGGAGTAAAGGGGCCAGTAGCCATTGAAGGATACAAATGACGACATGCCCGTCATAAGGAGGGACTAAGAAGCCTAAAACCAATTGGAAGGCAGCATTTAGGAACTAAGCCAATGAAAAAGATGGGCGGAGAGTGGGCGGAGCTTCCACAGCTTCCACTCCATACTGAATAATGCATGCCTCGCAAAGCGAGCAGCGCATGCGCGCTGCCGCTATAGGCTCAACCTAAAAAAGGCTCACTATCCAACCCAGAAAACTACTGAATGATCGCACTCCTAGACGTAAATGGGAAGTGCTACACCAGCACATTATCACAAGAACTGATGGCTTGGGTAGAAGCGCGCAAACTGATCCCATATATGCAAACAGGCTTTCAAAAGGGATAACACATTGAAGATAACTTGGTCTGTATGTCCACCTAATGAGACAACGCTTGCAAAAATAGGGAGGGCTCTGTATCTAGCATACATCGGCTTCCTAACAGCTTTCAACAGTGTGGCCCGCCCAAAATTGTGTATGAAATTAAAAACTGGGGCATTGACAACACACTATTAAAATAAATGGTTGCCTTATACTCGGAAACCTGGGTCAAGATTTAAGTCTCTTCTGGCTGGTCCACGACCAAAAAAATAAAAACCAGCAAAGGATTAAAGCAAGGATGTTTATTGGCCCCCATGCTTTTTAACCTGTACTTGGCAGATTTACCGGATTGCCTGGCTGATGCCCGAGCTTTTCCTCCTAAACTTGCCGGAACTAAAATCCAATCGCTGCAATACGCGGATGACACAATATTGCTCGACCAAACTCCGATTGGGCTACAGCGGCTCCTAACTACATTGTCATTGTACTGCTAAGTAAACAATCTGAAAATAAACACAGCAAAAACAAAGGCGATGATAATTTCCAGACAAATAAAGAGGAGAGGCTCATGGCATGTTGACGGTAAACCCATTGAGATTGTTACTGCATACAAGTACTTGGGAGTATGGATCGACCATAAAGGAAGGAAGTCCACTCACATCACCGCAATGCAAGGAATGGCACAATCGCTAGAGGGGGGCCTCTGCAGAGCAAGGAAAGCCATGAGCTCACCTGATTTCACTCCCTTAATTCGAACAATGGGGGCAAAATTCCTACCATCAGAGGCCCATGGCACAATAGCCTTTAGAGATAAAATGTCACCATGGCTGGACAGAGCTCAGTCATCTTGTTTCCGTAGAGTATTTTTTCTACCAACTTCTACCTCCCATACGCAAATCCGTACGGAATTCAATCTGACATCTTAAAAGGGGATACTAAAAGCCAGGTTCATAGCCTACTGCCTAAAAGTCAAACAAGCATGGGCCAACACGCTACAGAAACACATCTGGTTAACGATAAGCAACCAAGTGTCAACCAGGCCAGAATTTTTAACACACTGCGTCGAAGTACTGGAAGCTCATGAAATATTGTCTTCCCCCATACCCATACCAGCAGCAGCAGCAAAACTCTTAACAAAACAAGCAAAGATAATGTCGGCCGACAGAGATGCACTAATCAGCAACAGAAAATCCTCGGAAGACCGCACCACCTACAAGAACGCCATGACAGAATATCACCAACGCATCAAATCCACCAAAAGGACCTTCATCGAAAACAAAATCCTCGCCAACTCCAGCAACTCCAAGGAACTCTTCAGCATCATCCAGGAATTCACCAAACCACCCATCGAAACCACGGACATCACCCCCTCCCAGGACCTCTGCAACAAGCTCGGCTCCTACTTCCATCTGAAAATCAAGGGCCTCTACGACAACTTCAAACGACCAGACACCTGACTCCGAAACCACTCCCTCCTCCAGTAACGCCACCCAGCCCACCATCTCCTCCTGGACCCCAGTCACCACCGAAGACACCGCATCGACCATGAAAGGAATCCACTCAGGAGCCCCCACGGACCCCTGCCCCCCTCACATCTTCCACAGTGCCGCCGCCGCCATTGCTCCAGAACTATGGTGCACCATCAACGCCACCTTCGAAACCGGCATCTTTCCCGATGACTGGAAACGCGTAGAAGTCTGACCCCTACTCAAGAAGCCCTCAGCAGATCCCACGGACCTCAAGAACTACTGACCCATATCCCTCCTCCCCTTCGCGGCCAAAGTCACAGAGAAGACCGTCAACATCCAACTAACGAAATTCATCAAAGAAAACTCCATCTTCGACCCCTCCCAATCCGTATTCCGCAGCAACCACAGCACAGAGACCGCTCTACTGGCCGCCACAGACAACATCCTCACCCTCCTCGACCAAGGGCACACCGCAGCCCTGATCCTACTCAACCTCTCTGCAGCCTTCGACACCGTCTCTCACCGCCAGACTCACGACGCTGGCATACAGGGAATTGCCCTCGACTGGCTCCGCTCCTTTCTCACCGGCAGAACCCAAAGAATGAGACTGCCACTCTTCCTCTCCGAACCCACTGAAATCAACTGCGGAGTACCCCAAGGATCATCGCTCAGCCCCACGCTCTTCTACATCTACATCGCCCCCTCGCCGCCATCGTCAGACAGCACGGACTCAGCATAGTATCCAATGCCGACGACACCCAGCTCATTCTCTCCCTCACCAAGGACCCCATCACCACCAGACTCAACTTCCAGGAAGGAATGAAGGACGTCGCATCCTGGATGAGCAGCAGCTGCCTGGAGCTCAACTCGGAGAAGACAGAGGTCCTCATCCTCGGACCCTCCCCCTCTGCATGGGACAACACCTGGTGGCCCACTGCCCTCGGCAGCCCCCCCACTCACATGGACCATGCCCAAAAGCTCGGCATCGTACTCAACTCCTCCCTCTCCATGACCCAACAGGTCAATGCTGTCGCCTCCACCTGCTTCAACACCCTGTGCAACCTCCGAAAGACCTTCAAATGGATCCTTCCCAAGGAAGACCGTCACCCACGCACTCATAACCAGCAGACTGGACTACGGAAATGCCCTCTATGCCGGGATCAACAAGACTCTGCTCTGCAAACCCCAGACCATACAGAACACCGCAGCCAGGCTCGTCCTCGGCATCCATCGACACAAACACATCACCCAACACCTGTGTAACCTCCACTGGCTCCCCATTGAGAAGAGAGTTACTTTCAAGATACTCACCCTCGCCTACAAATGCCTCCACAACACCGGACCCCAAAATCTCAACGATAGAATCTCCTTCCACGTACCCAAGAGGAACCTCCGATCCGCCGACCTCGCCCTCGCCAAACCCCCGTGCATCCGCAGAGCAAGAACAGGTGGAAGAACCTTCTCCTACATTGCGGCCAAGACCTGGAACCAGCTCCCGATGGACAGCAGACGCACCCCCACCCTGCACATCTTCAGAAGGACCCTCAAGACCTGGCTCTTCGACTGACCGGAACGTGCCCCCCCACCGCCTTGAGACCCTCAAGGGTGAGTAGCGCACTTATAAATTCCCTGACTGATTGTTTGATTGATAATCTTGAAAAATCTAAGTCATGGAAGCTGGGTGTCAAACCTTTATAATAGAGGGGGCCTGCCACACTACCTGTCCTCTCCCTTAAAGCCAATAATGAAGCATCAACTAATGAGACCACGATTTGGCTTGATTCCACTATTGGCATCCAAGTATAGTCAAGGATATAAAGCAATCGCAGCCACACAGTGCCTAGCATGTGGGGGAGAAGAGGAAACATTAATTCACATATTGTGCATCTGTGAGAAATTGCGCACCTTGAAGATCTACTGGCTTCGCCCCATCTGGCGTATTTTAAACGTACAGACATGTCAAGCAGCCCTGGTAGAGTGCATGAAAGGCGACTCAGTGCAGCTAGCGGCACGCTTCATGAAAATCCTGACTACTGTAAAAGCCATGCTGGATTCTGACAACCGTACAGAACTATAATGCACAATGCTGTGTCTATCGTTTTAATTTTCATGTCTTTATAGCTGACAAAGTGGTGTCTAAATTTGTAATCTTCAGAATACCAGGATGACAAACTGTCACATACCTTTTTATAATATTGGAAATGATGCACTTTATACTGATTTTAACCCAGCATGATTGCAATGATTTTAATTAATTGTGCAATAAAAAAATATCTATCTATCTATCTATCTATCTATCTATCTATCTATCCATCTATCTATCTCTCTATCTATCTTCCGTATTACTTTTTATTTAAAAAAAAAATGGGTTTGTGTAGGGTATTAGTGGATAAAATGCTTCTGTATTTCCTTGAATGAGATTGTCACTTTAATCCCATATTCTTAATCATATTGCGTGAGCAGTAAAACTTTTGTGCATGAGTTATGATTAAGGCACAGTTTGTTGATTTGAGGAAATGAGGTTTATTATATGGTGTGGGTGTGCGACTTCACCGTGTAATAAACTCACAGCCTTACCTTGGGTCCGGTCAGACTTTATTTTAAAATCTTAGCTCAACCCTGGGTAGCTGTGGCTTTGAGCAGTCAGGCTTTAAAAATGGAGCAAGGGCAAAGCATTTAGAAGCACCAAAACAAATGAAAAAGAAAGAAACACGACACAAAGAAAACCTACCACCAATTGATAAAAATAGATCTTATTTTATGATTTTTAGACACCAAAACAAACAAAATACACCAGAGGGTTCCAGAGATAAAGACTTTGTTTTAGTAGATCGTAAATCACTGCTTTTCACTCAAAATACAAACAAGCATTGACAACTACTTCGGTTAGCGGTTAATTTGAAAACATTTGATAAACTTCTGTTTGGCTATTCCAGTGTGCTTTGAGCAACCAACTCCAGCAAGGATCAAGTCAGAGGGGCAGTAAAGCTTAGTGGGACAGTAACCTTTTAGTTAAAGCAGTCTCTAGTCCAGTTGCAGGATCCATGGGCAAACTGTCATAGACATCGATGGAGTTGTCCTCATGCCAGGAGGCTGAAGAAGCTGAAGGATGCTGTGGAGGCTGATCCGGTGACGGGAGTCGGCCTGGGGCCACCCCTTGATCCACTAACATGGTGGGACAACTTTTGCCACAGAGGTAGATGTCATTCGAAGGCCAGGTGAAGTCCAACTGGTCTACTGGTCTCCGTTGCCATCGAAACCAGGGGGTCCCATTAAATGCAGCTAGTGTCCATCTTGGAAAATTTGTGATAAATAAAATAAAGAAAGTAATAAAAATGTGTTCTTTGGTTTGTTAAGCCTGTAGAATCAATGTGGGGACTGGTTTGCTAGAACCTGTTTAGGTCACACTAAAAGTTAATAGGTCGGAATAGAGGTATTACATTAGTTCATCTTGGGTGACCAAACAACACTTTGATGACTCTCCCGGGTCCATCAGACTTGGGTGCAACTTTTGAGTGTCGGGGTTGCACTTCAACAGTTAGAAGCCAACAAGTAATTGTGGCTACCAAAATTACGAAGGCGGCTTCTTCAGCTTTTGTGACCTTGGAGCTGTAACAGGAAGATAGGCAACTGACTCTTGGAGTTCACCTCTTCTGTTTGGGGCTTGGGAATGACTTTTCCTCCAGCAGGACACTGCAGGCACAGCCCTCTCTTTGCTAGCCCAGAAACAGTAGGTGCTGTCCAGTCTTTTTCTGCAGCCTCGATTTGCCAGGTCCAGAAAACAGGAAGGCATTCCGTCTTCAGTCCTCTCATCAGTACAGACGTGATCTGTGGTCTGGGTGCCACTTTTGTGCCCACAACTTGCCCTCGGCTGATGAGGTGACTACTAGCCAATAGGCTAACAGGTCCCCTCCCACATGATAATGATTTCCTGTAAAGTGTGGCTTCTAGCTATCCCAGACTGCAATATTCTGCCCACTCCCAAGATGGTAGAATAATTCTCTTGGTCAGTAGAGCTTGGTAGCCCACCCCAATGTTCTGGCTAGCTGAGGGATACATGCCTACAGGAAAACCTGTTTCGCAACTGTTGGCACCCTGTCTACCAGAACAAAAGAGTAGCCCCTTTCATGTGTGTCCACCATTTGCCCTTTAAAGCTCACCTTTTAGGCTCACACCATATGTGGTTTCTTGTCAGGGAGAGGTAACACCTCATCCAATGGCAGGTCTCTTTTGTGTCCTTTCCTGAGAGTCAGTCACTCCTCTCCCCAGAAGAACAGAAGACTTTCTTGTGGCCAGCATCTGAGAATGGCCGCCGGAAAACCTGGGCAACAGAGTGCCAACTTTCTAAAGCAAACGTTTCATTAAATTCGACTTGGGCATCAATCAATCAATCAATCAATCAATCAAAGTCATTTGTAAGGCATGCAGCTACCTCAACTGAGGCATCCCTATGCTCAAAAGCAGAGACTGAAGAGTAGAACCGGCCACTCATATCTACACTAGATTAAAGAGCCAAGTCTAATTTAATGTAACAATTCTTTTGATACCTGGCAGCACCAACATTAATAGTCCCATTCAGAAGTTAGCACAGCTGAGTTGTCAGGGTGTAACCCTGCACTTGCCAATAGAGATATCAGCCTTCCCACAGTCAAAATGACTATTTTGCGTTTTTACTGTTAGGACATAACACATGTCCTACTTTTTACTATACAGCATTCTGCCGTAGGGCTTGACAGACCTACCTTAAGGGTGACTTATATGTACTAAAAGGGAGGTTACAACTTTGCCATTGCTTTAAGTAGCAAAGGTGAGTTCTCATTTAAAGCTGCTCTACCTTTCTGCAGTGGCAGGCTGGGAGACATACTATACTTTCACACTCATGGGACCGAAGCTCCTGAGGGGCACTTTAACTTACAGGCCAGGGTACCCCTGGTACCATATACCAGGGACTTATAGGTGGACCAATTTCTACCTCTTGAGATACCAGATACGATCAAACTCTTGAGTTCAATTCGTTCTGGGGCTCCCACTGATCCCTGTCCAGCGTCTGTTCTGGAAACAAATTCCAGACGTCATTGGGATAGCACTTACACCCCTGCTGAATGACATATTTAGCTCGGGCATTTTTCCCAGTATGTGGAAGAAGGCTTCTATTCTTCCCCTACTGAAGAAACAGACCCTTGACCCAAAGGACCCTTATAATTACAGGCCAATATCGCGGCTTCCGCTCCCCGCTAAAGCCACGGAAAAAGCCATGAATATCCAACTCAGTGCATTCCTCCAATCTAATAAAATACTCGACCCGTCCCAATACGGGTTTAGAGCAGAACACAGCATGGAGCTAGACCTAATTAAATCCACAGAAGAAATCAGGGAGGCCCTGGACAGTGGAGGCAATGCTATACTAATTTTTCTGCATTTGTCCGCGGCCTTCGACACGGTCCATCATGACGTTTTGATGGACCGGCTGTCTGAGGTGGGGATAAAAGGACTAGCCTGGAAACTCCTGCAGTCGTTTCTTTCCGGCAGAATGCAAACTGTGGATCTGGATAGCTGCAGATCACAGCCTTTCGCACTCCCATGTGGTGTGCAACAGGGCTCGTCCCTCAGCCCGATGCTTTTTAATGTGTATGTGGCCCCCCTGGCTGGAGTGATAAGATCCTTTGGCTTCCAACTCACCTCTTATGCAGACGACACTCAAATAGTGTTGTCACTGAGAGTCGCCTGTTGCTTTAGCGCCGGGACACCTCCTAGGAGGTAGCTGTTCGCGCTCAACAAATGACAGTATTATTATTATTATTATTATTATTATTATGGGGCTGAAAAAGAAACAGGGGCACGTTTCCACGATTGCATGGTTGCCATCTCTGGATGGATGTCCGCTAACTGTTTAAAACTAAACTCGAGTAAAACCGAGGTCATAAGGTTTGGGAACAATCCACATGTGTGGACACCTGACTGGTGGCCTGAAGGTTTGGGAATCTGTCCTACACCCACTAAGAAAGCAAAGAATCTTGGGGTGATGGTGGATAACAAGCTTGCTTTGGGTGACCAAATAAGTATGGTTATTTCGGCCTGCTTTTTGGCACTCAAAATTATTAGAAAAATTAAGTTTTTTCTCACCGAAAACGGCCTTAAGACAGTGATCACGGCCCTCATTATGTCACGTCTTGACTACTGCAATGGCCTATATTTGAATGCCCAAAAACAACACATCAACAGGCTTCAAATTGCTCAGAATGCAGCCGCCAAAATGCTGTCAGGGACTCCGAAATTTGTCTCCGTCAAGGAAGAATTAAAACAACTCCACTGGCTCCCCGTCAAACAAAGAGTACGTTTTAAAGCACTCTGCACCGTTTATAAGGCTCTCAATGGAGTAGGACCTGACTTCCTGAGGCGAAAAATACAGTGGTATGTCCCCAGAAGAACGCTACGCTCAACGGGAGCCAAACAAGCTCTTGTCCCTTCATTTAAAAAAGTCAATTGGGAGGCAGGAGCTTTATCACCTGCGCCTCAAAGGCTTGGAATGATCTCCCTTTCTATCTGAGGAACTCCACAGACCTCCTCTCATTTAGGAAGGGGTTGAAAACATGGCTTTTTAATCAGTAGAATACCCTTTCCAGCAGGCAGTGCTCAGCACCAGGACACCTGAGGGTAACCATGCGCTCTAAAAGTGCAATTAACATAACATAACATAACATAACATAGGTAAGTGAACGTTCGCCAATTTGGTATAAGCCAAAGAACCATACGCTTTTAAGGGCCAGAGCACTGGCACTGAGGTTTGATTAGCAAGCCCCAGTGCTCTTTCACAGTAAAAAACAGCAGCATCAATCCAAAACTTTGGGGGCGATTATGCAAAAAGATGTATTTCCTTACAGTTGACTTATTAGACAAGTTGTAGGATATGCAAGTTCCACAGGAGATTATTTGCATATTTCCTAATCATTTCAAAAATCTCTCACCACATATTCCTATTTATTGAGTCAACAATCCCTTTTATTGTGGGTATAATCAGAAATAAGTGCAGAATCTCACTTCTGGCCTTATTACAATAAGGTCAGAATTTAAGATTTTTCATGGAAGGTAAAGTGGTTCTTCTATGAGCAAAGGATGCCTATTTATATACAATTTTATTCCTTGCATCCTACTTAAAGTGTACTTTGCCTCTGTGCACTCTAAATCGGATGAAGGGTACAACTTACACTTCTTGGGGGATGTCCGGCAACTGCCAAATTCTAAGTAAGGGCCATACATTTATATCTGTTATATACAGGAAGGAGAGGGACCAAAAGACCTTTCCATGGAGCGTGCCATTCTGCATACGGCAATAATAGATACAAAAAAATCTTGCATTGCTCTATGGGGGCTTAACCTCTTCTAGAAAGCATTTCAATGATTTTCCTGCAAACATTGCCCACTATACAGAATCATGACCCCCTCTATGCACAGTGATGTCATAAATGATGTCATTTCTGATGTCATTAGTGATATTATCAATGATGTCATAGAACAAGTCAGGAGCGATGTAGTATGTGAGGTCATAAGCACTGCATAGTGAGTTATAGTTACTTCAAATAACTAACTTGTACATTTCAGTTCCGTTTTTGTTTTAAATTTAAAATGTTACATTTAAACTGACATTTTAATCTAACTATAACTCCACTTTAACCTTTGTTTTGTAGTAAATTCCTGAGTGCTTATTAATGCAAAGTAAGATAATATTACTATACCTATCCATACCTAACGTTAACACTATTTTAACCTTTGGCTTTTTCAGTGAATTTCTAGAGGTTTTATTTTAACATAAGTGATATTTTCTTACCATATTTAACTATGCCTCCCCAAATGACCCTACCCTAAAAGGGGTAAGGGTACCACTACCCTGCCCCACTTAATCCTTATTGTTTTTTAATTTTCAGGACACAGGGGCAGAGTCCATGTGTTCTGTAATGGCAGCCACTACATTTCTTCTCATATTTCAGCCAGCCAATCAGTCTTGAAAACTATTGCAGTAGCGAGATGGTCAACTGGAACAAAGGCCCCCCCGGACAATCAGATTGCTCTACTATATAAGAGAGTCCTGCAAACCCAATCGTGTAGATAGCCATACATTTTGAACCTTAATTGCTCAAAAACTACTGAACAGATTTACATCAAATCACAAAAGCATCCCTTCTTGGTAAAGATCGATCTTTCTAGCAATTTTGGGATAATTCTGTTCAGCCATTTGTCTGTAGCGCTGTTAAAAAATCTGGATGGAAATTGCATTAGAGAAATTACGGTTTGAGGCCTATCTTTTTTCTCGGCCCGCTTAACAGATCACCCTGAAAGTTTTAAGGAAGAAGCTGAGGTTGATTAACATTTTTTTGGAAAGTTTTCATAAAGATTTGGCAAACATCCTCAAAGTTATGAGCTAAGCAAAACATTAAGGGCCTATTTACGAGCAGAGTATTGTTGTTCTTGCATCACGTAAGGTGGGGCAAGAGCGATGGAAGTCCTAAATGAGATTTATGAAGCCACACAAGGCCACTTTGCATTGCCCAGAGCGGCTCCATAAATCTGGAGTAAAGCAATGCAGCACAAATCGCTGTGTTGCCTTACTCTGCCCTGGGAAGGCATTCCATGGGCGTTACGTCGATGTACCCATGGTTTTTGACGTATTCCCAGATTGAACAAAGCTGGTAAACCTTGGAATGCGCCAATTAGATACACCTTCCCAGGGAAAGCATAATGAGAAGAAATATCTCCATTTCTCCTACTTACTTCCTCTTTCTATGTGTGCTGTGTTCTGCAGCACACATAGAAAGAGGAATATGCCTCTCAGGATTATTTTGTGCAAGGAGTAGCCTCTTCCTGCACAAAAACAATCCTGCATGCAATGGAGGCACCCGTGCACCATGGTGCAAGGGTGCCTGTGTTGGTGCTAGGCTGCCATAAGGATGCCAGTGCAAGGTAAAAGGCAGAAATGTGCCGTAATAACTTAAATACTGTACATTCCTGCCCTTTCCCTGTCATGCAGTGCAACGCAGCAAGGCGACTTGCTGAGCTGCACTGCATGACAAGTTTGCAGATAGGCTCCAAATTTCCTATGGTAACTAGGACTAAACTATAACTACACAGTGGTGACGGCCACTGTATAATAAATGTCTTGGCCCATGCTTGATGGATCACTCTGAAATTTTTAAGGAAGAAGCTGAGGTGAATGAACTTTTTTTTAAAGGTTTTGTGAAGATTTGCTAAACAGCTTCAAAGTTATCAGAAAAGCAACATTTCCTATGGTAATTTGGTCTTAACTATAACTACACAGTGGTGCCTGCTACTGTATAATATATGTAACAGTGACAATGACACAGACAGTGATAAATGTAATCCAAATTAAAAAATATAATTAATAAAAACATAGAAAACTATTTAAAAACAGGTTAAGGTATACATACTTTGATATGCGTGAAAATGAAACTGACTAAACATAATCATAATTACAAATAAAAATGTACATGTTTTTCGGAGGCTCAGTGGAGAGCTTTAAAATTGCATCAATTATGCTGTGAGGCGCAACCTACTAAAGGTCTTTTACTAAAAAGGGAAGGTACTACGAGTCCCAGAATGCTGGATTTAATATGAAGCCCACCAGAGGGCGATAAAAGAAGACTCAAACCTCCGCTTACCTCTGCCTCAATTGCTTGCACATGCCCGTGAACAAGGAGAATGGACTCCAAAACGCGTAGGGCTTCAGTATTATACTCTGGACACTTCACTGGTTTTCCAAAATAAAGAATGCTGCCGGAAACTGTGGGATTCGCCTGTTCTTGAGTGCATCCTCAACAGGTGGGGCACCTTTGTTTTGAAAATATATATATAAATATATATATATATATATATATAATATATATATATATATATATATATATATATATATATATATATATATATATATATATATATATATATATATATATATTAGAACAAAGTCCCAGCTCACCATGCTCTTGCGAGACAGCCAAGGTACGGACCACAAGACGAAGCTTATATACATAGGGTAGGGTTCCACGCAGCCTTGAAAGTGGGTCTGCGAGGGAACAAATTGGACAAACAACAAATAAACTTACGGACAACAAAAGACCAGGTATTACCCACTGGAAGGTTCAAAACATTGAAATTCACAGCGGCAACCACAAGTCCCATAATGCATTCAAATAGCATCCATCAAGGAGGTCCAATGGGGACCAAGATAACAAATAAAAGCAATTGGATGGAAGGTTGCCACAACGTTAATGCCGGACTTTAACCTTTGAAAAAGTTTGTAATGACTGAAACGCGTCAGGTTTGGTGTCCGTTTGAAATGAAGAATTGAAATTACCAATTTGGGAGTGCGCCTTCCTTCGTGGCAGAAGGAGGTGTGGGGATATATACATATATATATACATACATACATATATATGTACTGATTATCGCAATAATTGACCCACTGCCACTTTAACATAATGGTATATGCTGAAAGATAGTAGTCCTATCTCACTGTTGGTGAATATTTCATCCCTTTTAAAAGAGAGCAAAACAGATGCATGTACTTACCAGCTGCATATGATTAAGACTCATAAGAGTTGAAACGCGTTATGCTGAATGCTGAGCAACTTGCTGAAATAAAGGATTGTCATATAAACACATATGGATGGGCCTGTTTACACCTACTAAAGAGTAGGTGTTTTTCTTTTGAAATATGCAGGTGTGACGTTCCTCACAGGCCCGACCTGAGAGGCTGGGCGTCCCGATCGTCGCCTTTTTCATTTGTATATATATATATATATATAGATATATATATATATATCCCTCTTAGTGCCGATCCCTTCGCCACTTGCAACGGCAGCCCTGACGGGGTGGCGACTCCTAAATCCACAAAGCAGTCTTCGCTTCCAATACGAAAAAGACAGCCAGGGCGCAATTTTCGTCAAGCGTGTAATTTTTTCATTCAAGGCAAATTAAAGAAAATGTCCCGACGCGTTTCGAAGCACAGCTTCTTGGTCATGGGTCAGTTTACATTCACCATTGTAACACATAAGTACCTGTGGTCCACCATCACCATAAAGGTAGGACTTCACAGGGCAAAGTATTTTTACTTCATTTTGGCAGCCATCTTTTAACGTGGGAAGTAACATGTAAAATAATGTTTCACTATTGGTAATCCACCAATCGTCAAGCCAATACACAGTTGATAAATGCCATAAACTGTAAGCCTCTCTTAATCATGATACAATTTTCAGAAAGTTATGCCCCAGTGGACATTTCAGCCACTTTCATTCATCAATAATAGTCCAATTCCGCCCCAGTGGGCTACATACTGATACACAGTGACGATCCATCACCTTCTTACAGCAGGCAAACACTGCAGCTCCGCTATTCGGTAGCTTCCACAAGATATAAGCTCTTTTGCATTTCTTCATGCCCTGTGTGACCTACAAAAAAATAAAACCAAATGTTAGGTCCTTATACTTCTTAATTTAAAATAGTAAACTTACTTTCTTAGAAATTCAAGTCAGAACTTCAACTCCAATAACATCAATGTATCATATTGTTCACCACAAATGTATCGACATTTCTTCATCCCTATTCAACCCATTGGGAAACTTAGTGTCATATTTGATAATCAGTTTAGACTCCAGTCTGCGTAACCGTTGTACCCTGTTTCCCTCTTTCTCTAGTACCGAAATTCTGTTTAGGACACAAAATTTCAGCCAACTTGTATTGTTGCTACGGTGCTCTTTAATGTGCCTCGCCACTGGATATTGTTTGTCTTCGTTGGTGATGGCACATAAATGCTCCAATATTCGCTTTTTTGCTTTATGTATAGTACTGCAAATGTAGTACTTTGAACATGGGCATTCTAGACAGTAAACACAATGGTCTGTGTTACAAGTTAGATGTGTACTTATTCTGTATGCTGGTTTATTCCGAGACAAATTGACCTCTTTGCGGTTAGTGCTATATCTGCAGGCCTTACATGTGTTACAGGTAAAAAACCTTGCACAATATTCTTCGTTTGGTTTTCCTGTAAAGTACTACTGCATAGGACATCCTTGAGTGATGCACTCAAGGATGGAGGTGACTTGTGCATGGTCACCCACCAATTTAACCAATGTCTCATCTGTTTGTAGAACATTCCAAAATTTATTGAGACTCTTTTTGATGTCCCATGCTTCGGTACTGAACTCTGTTATAAACCTGACTGGTTGATCTTCTACCCTGTTGACTTTTTTCTCAACACATCTTCTCTTTGAATATTACTCACTTTATTGCATGCCTGCTCAATCACCTTTCTAGGATATCCTTTTTCAGCTAATCTTCTCCTCATTTCTGCAATTTCTTTCCTAAAACTGTCATCTGAGCTGCAATTCCTTCTTGCTCGAAGTAACTCCCCATAAGAAATGCTTTCGATCAGATTCTTAGGATGACAGCTTGTTGCGTGCAAGATACTGTTACCTGCTGTTTTTTTACGATACAGTTCACTTTCCAATTTATCCTTGCACACTTTCAGTTTGATATCAAGAAATTCTATCTCTGTGGGACTCATCTGACTCGGGAACTGTAAATTCAAGTCATTGATATTCAGTAGATTAACCATCATATCAGCCTCTTCTTTTGTCCCTTTCCAAATGCAGAAAATATCATCAAGATATCTGACCCAGAGGACCGCATGGTCCTTGAACAGCCCAATGTTATTGACTATTTGTTCCTCCCAGTATCCCAGGTATAAACCTGCGAAACTGGGAGCAAAGCAAGTACCCATTGCGGTCCCCTGGGTCTGTCTGTAAATGGCATTATCAAAGGTAAAGAAATTGTTGGTTAAACTTGTATAGATCATACTCAGAATCATCTCCGTATGTAACAGATACGACACCGAACGTAACCTTAGAAAGTGTCTACAGGCCTTTAAACCCAATTCATGCGGTATACACGTGTAGAGACTGTTGACGTCCTAAGTCATGAGTAGACAATTCTTTTCCCATACTATTCCATTGATTTGACGCAAAAAGTCACCAGTATCTTGTATGTAAGAGGGCAAGGTAATTACGTGTGTTCTTAAGAAAAGGTCAATATACTTGGATGTGTTCTCTAACATACTTTCCTTAGAGGAAACAATTGGTCTACCTGGCGGGTTGATGCTGTTCTTATGCAATTTGGGGAGCATATACAGTGCTGGTAGCTTGGGGAATGAACAGTTAAGGTACGCATATTCATTATCATCAATGAGGAGTTCCTCTTTCCATTCCTTCAATTGATTTCTGTACAACTCTATACTGTGGTTATACTTTTGTCTGTTAGATATTTCTTAACTAGTAACATCACTGAGCTGTCCTTTCCCTTCAGCCCGGTACATTTCAATTGGCCACACGACCACATTCCCACCTTTTTCAGACTTTTTGATCACCACTGATCTCTTGTTTTTGAGACCATTGAGTGCTTCTCTATGTTTTATACTGAGGTTACCGTATTTGAACGTACACTTTCTATCACTTTTCTTCAATTCATTTACCATACCCTTTTCAAATACCTCTATTGCATCATTGGTGATCTGGGGTAAAAAGATAGACTTAGGTTTAAATCCACTTTCACTCGCTAGATCTATTGTTAGATCATCGTTTAACAGATTTAAAATGGGGTTGTCACTCCAACCCTCCACCCCCTCTAGGTCTCCCATGGTGTGTAGCACATCAATATCCTGTATTGCAAGGATCGAAGGTTTGTCTTTAACAGTCCGTGCTTGCATTGTCTTTGTTGCATACCATTTTTTAAGTTTCAGTTTTCTCGTAAACTGGAACAAATCGATCCTGCTTTCAGTATAATTAAAAGGTGCTGTGGGGCAAAATGATAGGCCTAACGATAAAACATCATATTCCGCCTCTGATAATATACAGTTCGAAAGATTTACCACAGTAAGTTTGTCATTCATTTTGATGCTGTTTTGCCTCTTGTGTTCATTCCCACAAAGCTGTCCACGTTTCCTTGTGTTTTTGGGCCTCTTTTGGTGCCTCCTCTCCCTCTGCGTCCTCGACCTATGTTTCCCGAAGGATTCTGAATTCCTTTGATGGCTTGTCTGCCTTGTGCTAGAAGGTCGAACTCTTTTAAAATTTTGGATTTCAGATTGGACAGACGCATCACTCTCACTCGTGTCACTTTCATTGGGATCTGGTGCACCTCCTACAGCACCCGCCACTGTTTGATTTTCTTCTGTGTTTATTGTGACTGGTGTAGGTGTTGTTGTCCTAGTGGTTTTATTACTTTCTCTTAATTGGTCAAATTTCCGACCAAAAGTAAGGATTTGTCCCTTTTCATAGTCAAGTTGGTCTCTATAAAACTTCCGCTGTTTTTTAGCTTTGATTTCTTCCTCCAGTTTGTCCAATCTGGTATTGAGGTTCTTCATTTCATTTTCAAACTCCGTCTCAGTATATTTTGTTTTCAACAATTCTATGATTTTTTCACTCTCTGCAGTCAGGCATTCAATGTCTTTTTTAGCATACTTGATGAGTAATTGTAACATCACCGTTGAGCAATTATGATTATTCATTGCCCACTCCTCTATGAGATCTGTGTCTGAGTTCAAATAAGTACGTGTTATAAAAATTCAAAGCCCTCTGGGGACCCTCTCACAGTCCACATATTTCTGCAGTGTAGTGGCTTCCCACCACTTTGATTGTTCTTGCTTGAGGGCTTGCCATAATTTGTCCCAAAGCTGTTTTTTAGTTTGAGTGTTGTTTTCTGAAGTTGAATTTTTTTCTGTGATTCTTTTGTTTTCATGGAGATGTTAGTAAACAGCTTATCTGCTGCTTCCTTCCGACGTGTATCTCTATTTGTTGCCATTGTTGCTGGATATGATATGTCTGCAACTCATAAAAAGTGCTTCTCTGCACTATCACCCTCGTACCCAACTGTAGCTGCAGTCAGCCTACGTTGGTTCCGTCAGCCTGTGCTCCTCTCACGCTGAGGATGGAATTACGTTTCCAGCTTGTGCTCTTGCTACATCGGTAGCCTTCACATTGAGGAATAAACCCGTAGGATATAAGGGGTCTGTGTGTTTACTCAGCACCGAGTCTCCGAATATAAATGCCAAAGTTTCTAATGCTCACATGTATGTGTGACGGAAGTAGTGGAACACGTTGTGGATGGCAGATTATAACGATGCTTAAAATAAAACTACAAAGAGTTTTAATGGTTCACTTTTTTGATCCCCACCCTTCAACTTCCAAACATAAATCGTTTTTGATTGCGGAGGACCGGCTCGCACTGTCACACTTGCCGGTACCTTTCTTCGCGTCTTGTTTGAAAATCACAGATAGAGCTTAACGGCATACAGTTTTTCCCGACTCGCGCTCAAAGCACACACCCCACAATCCTTACTTGTGGCAATAGTAGATCCCTTGTTTTCACACGAGTACCGCCGTACTCATTAGTCGGTGCGTTTGGGGCTTGCGGGACTCTTCTCAATGTTCCGGGCAATACGCAAAGGCATTTCAGCTTCCCTGCTGCTGCAGCGCAAAAGATGGCTGCCAAAATGAAGTAAACATACTTTGCCATGTGAAGTCTACCTTTATGGTGATGGTGTACCACAGGTACTTATGTGTTACAATGGTGAATGTAAACTAACCCGTGACCAAGAAGCTGTGCTTCGCAAAGCGTCGGGACATTTTCTTTAATTTGCCTTGAATTAAACAATTACACGCTTGACGAAAATTGCGCCCTGGCTGTCTTTTTCGTATTGGTAGCGAAGACTGCTTTGTGGAGATATATATGTATATATATATATATATATATATATATATATATATATATATATATAAGGGAGAAGGGGTTTCCTGCGTCTCCCCTCGATTCGTCTCACCAAGATTCCCGAGGGGCACAGAAAGGCAGCACTCACAACAGCAAGTCCACGGCAAGTAGTAGTTACAAAACGATCTTCATTTCTTTTTTCTGTTATTTCTCCATTATTTTTCCTTTTCAAACGTGCAGAGTGCATCAGAGACAAACAAATGACCTACGCGTTTAGGCCAGAGGCCTTCGTTTTATATATAGAAGCTCCAAGGTCGCCCAGCTGGTGACAGTGCATTCTGGAAGCAGTAATCCCCAACAGGCTCAGATGGTCACAGGCCTGTGACCAGCTGAGCCTGTTGGGGATTACTGCTTCCAGAGTGCACTGTCACCAGCTGGGCGACCTTGGAGCTTTTATACATAGGCGGCAGGCCCTGCCGCGGAGAGTGCACCACCGCCAGAATTGTCAGCGGGTCGTGGAGCTGGAAATTGAATCCTGCTCATTACGAGGGGAGCGGTGCTGGTATTTGAGACTCTGCTCGTCACAGGGCCCATTGGAGGGCACGTATTAAGGCTCATTTGAGACATTGCACCTAACCAGGTAAAATTATTGCCGCACTACGTAACCCACAATGCTGTGGGGAACTGCTATATTGCGCTCATATGAGCAACAGCCTATCAAGGCAGCGGATCTTGAATAAAGGTGTGGAATGTAAAGCATTGTGTCATTTGAAACCAAGCCTATGATTAAGGAGGTATTCCGAAACGCGTCAGGCTACGCCTGTGACCAGCTGAGCCTGTTGGGGATTACTGCTTCCAGAGTGCACTGTCACCAGCTGGGCGACCTTGGAGCTTTTATACAAATACGTGGCAGGCCCTGCCGCGGAGAGTGCACCACCGCCAGAGTTGTCCGCGGGTCTGGAGCTGGAAATTGAGTCCTGCTCATTACGAGGGGAGCGGTGCTGGTATTTAAGACTCTGCTCGTCACAGGGCCCATGGAGGGCACGTATTAGGGCTCATTTGAGACATTGCACCTACCCAGGTATAATTATTGCCGCACTACGTATCCCACAATGCTGTCGGGAACTGCTATATTGCGCTCATATGAGCAACAGCCTATCAAGGCAGCGGATCTTGAATAAAGGTGTGGCATGTAAAGCATTGTGTCATTTGAAACCAAGCCTCTGATTAAGGAGGTATTCCGAAATGCGTCAGGCTACGCCTGTGACCAGGTGAGCGACCTTGGAGCTTATATATATATATATTTTCTATTCGATTTTTGGCCATATGTTTTACGAGTTGAAAAGTATTTAAACTTTATGAACACATTGCCGTTTGACATTGATGAAGGCCGTCATGGCCGAAACGCGTTTGTTCAGCACGGGACGAAAATAAAGTAATTTTTAAACTCTCACTCGAGTGTGCGCCACACTGTTTATGCAGAGTTTGGACGATGTATATATATATATATATTTTTTTTTTACACTGATTCCTCTAAAGAAAGAGAAGAGTCTGTATTCTGGAACATGTGAGTACTTTAATTTATTTTCCAAATCAGCGTTCTGTATCAGGACGCGTTTCGGCTTTTCACTAGCCTTTCTCAACTGAAAAGGAGTGCAGTGATTTCATCAATATATATGCACTGCACATGAGTTCAATTAAACCAAAATGGTAGAAATACTTCCCCTTCACATTCCCAATTCAAATATCTCTGTATCCATTCCATTGACTTGTGTCATAAATCACTTTACACATATGGGAACGGGCACAATAGAACGCACAGTGCGCATCAAATGTTCTTAAATAAACCAGCAGTCCTTTTTAAATTACTTGCAGCTCTTGGTTACGATCAGTGGATCTGAGCGGATAAAATTATCTCTTCAAACGGCAGTCTCTGCCAAATCCATTTTTTTATTTCCTCTCACTCCCCATCTTGGCAAATGCCCCTATTAGTTGTAGATAGGACCATGTTTCCATAGGAAAAGCTTTTTTGACTTGCCTATATCTTTGGAGCCGGTTGACGAATCTTCGCAAAATATTCCGGAAAAAGAGCCCCGGTGAATATTGAACAGGGTGGGGCTCAGGCATGAGCCCTGAGGTACACCCTTGTCCAAATGCATTTTGCCTGAAGAATATGGACCTAGAAATATCATCTGCTGTCTATCTGACAGAAAGTGCTGCAGCCATTTTAGTGCTGTTCCCCAGACCCCGATTTCCTGCAGTCTTTTCATGAGCCTAGAATGCGAGATGGTATCAAAGGCTGCAGACAAATCTAATAATATCAGTACTACCGGTCTTCCTACATCCATCTCCTGTCTCAGTGAATCAGTCATGGCCAGGAGTGCAGTCTCTGTACTGAACCCTGGTCGGAACCCCGATTGTGAGGGATCAAGAATATTATTGAGTTCAAGGTATGATCCCAGCTGCCTGTTTATTAGGCCTTCCAGTTGTTTGCCCAGGAGAGATAGCAGGGAGATTGGGCGATAGTTGCTGAGTGCTTGTGGGTCCAGTGTGGCTTTTTTCAGTATGGGCCGTACACATGCTTCCTTCCACTCTATTGGGATAATTCCTGTGTGTATAGAGCAGTTAAAAATCTTTTGAATCAAGGGGGCGCAGCAGGTGCCTAGAAGAGCCATCGTCTTAGGCGGACATGGATCCCGAGGTGATCCAGATTTAGCTGTGACCAGGGAGTTATGAACTTCCTCTAAAGTAATAGGCTGAAAGCAGTCCAATGAACTGAGGATTACTTTTCCTCACTCTTCTATCCTTGTGGTGAACTCTGAATCCTGCAGAGGAGCAGCCGGGAATTTTGAATAGATATTGGATATCTTTTGCTGAAAGTAGTAAGCCAATGAGTCACAGAGCTCCTGGGATTCCACTGGAGCTTGGCTGCATACTTGCGGGGAGATAAAGTCCTGTACTATGCTAAAAAGAGCTTTGAGGAGTTGCTGGCTTGTTCAATTTGATGTATAAAAAAAGTGCGCCTGGCGATTTTGATGTTCCGATGGTATTGAGACAGAGCCTGTTTATAATGTTCCCTATCTTGGGGCTCTTTCTTTCTCCGCCAGAGTCTCTACTTTTAAGTCTGGCATAAACCATGGTGCTGATGGTCGCCGCTGTGTGGGGCCATGTTTTTTTAAGGGAATCGTTACGTCCAGCACCGTCGTGAGGGCTGAGTTAAAGCATTTCAGTAGTTCGGACACTTCAAGGTTGTTGTTTGATAGCTTGGGGTGAAAGGCATTGCTGAAATCTTCTAAGGTAAGTTTATGCCAGGGTCTACGCGCTTCCTGGCACCGTCCTTTGTTTGCAGTAGGACCCAAAGAGTTCGGGAATCGGATATTGAACGTGATTGAAAAATGATCCGTCCACGTAAGGGGGAGAGGGGGCTTACAGGCCAACTGGTCTATATTGGAAAAAATTAAATCCAGCGAGTGACCGGCCGAATGTGTCGGGCCTATAACTCTTTGGACAAGCCCTAATAATTGTAGGTTAGTTAGGAGTTTGTTAACTTCTGGGTTAGTGTATTCTTCCCCATGAAAGTTGAAATCGCCTAGCAAAAGAAATTTGTTAGATGCTAGGACATACGTGGCTATTTGTTCTATCAATAGATCACTAAAGTTAGTCTTTGGTCCAAGGGGACGGTACATCAATGCTCCATTCCAGCTATCTGTGGCAGATATATTTATCTTGAAAATCCCTAATTCCATAAAGTTATTGCTTATGGTTGAGATCCAGTTCACATTTAAGGTGTTTTTGAAGGCTATGCCAATGCCACCTCCTGTTTTTCCTCCTCTATCAAGATGGATAAGTTTATAGCTATCCGGGATAGGTAATTCGAAGGTTGGGTAATTGGCGGGGTTTAGCCACGTTTCTGTAAGAAAGCAGATGTCCGGTGAGTGGGAGGTGATCATATCCCATATCTCGAACGGATGCTTGGCTAATGACCTAACATTACAAAGTAGACCGTTTAGGCCATGTGTTTGTGAATTTTGTCTGGTCATTTTTTCTGGTGGTGTGATCAGTTCAGGATCACATTGGAAGTGGCAATTGTTGCAGGCCACAGGGCCTTCTAAAGTATGTGGATACTTGTTGGGACAGATTAGCTGTGGTAGGTGCTTTACATATTTCTTTGTTCTAATCTGATGCAGAAAGTCTGCTGAGTAGTGCAAGCAGTTGGCGTTTTGGATTTTTTCCTTGTTAGGACCAGGGTCCCTGGCCCCTGTGCCCGGTCGTGCGCTGACGGGTGCAGACAGGCTTGCCTTTGGTGCGCCTTAAGCTTGCCGGCGGCGCGTCCGCTGCGCGTCCGTCCCGGCATCGGCCTTTTATGTTTGTGTCTGCTGTACCGCTAGAGCGCTGACCGCGCTTCCGGCGGAAATGAGGCCAAGGCTTTTTCCGCTCAATCAGCACAAGCTGTGGCGGACCGGAAAGCGGATGGCACTGAGTCCCAGAGCGGGAACTAGAGGCACATCAAGTTTAAAACTGCCTTCGCATCCTCCGTAAGACCTTCAAATGGATCCCCCCAGACTGCAGAAAGACCGTCACCCACGCACTCATAACCAGCAGACTGGACTACGGCAACGCCCTCTACGCCGGAATCAACAAAACTCTTCTACACAAACTACAAACCATCCAGAACGCCGCAGCCAGACTCGTCCTCGGGACACCGCGCCATGAGCACATGACCCAACACCTACGAGGCCTCCACTGGCTCCCCGTCGAGAAGAGGGTCACCTTCAAACTCCTCACCCACGCCTACAAATCCCTCAACAACATCGGACCCGATGACCTCAACGAGAGACTATCCTTCCACGTACCCAAGAGGAACCTCCGCTCCGCCGACCTCGCCCTGGCAGAGGTCCCCCACATCCACAGAAAGAGAACCAGCGGGAGAGCTTTCTCCTACATCGCAGCGAAAGCCTGGAACGACCTCCCTGTGAACATCAGACGCTCCCCCACCCTGCACACGTTCAGGAAGGACCTCAAAACCTGGCTCTTCGACTGACCCGGAGCCGCCGCCCTCCCTCCCCCAGCGCCTTGAGACCTTCACGGGTGAGTAGCGCGCTATACAAACCCCTGATTGATTGATTGATTGATTGAGGTGAGCAATAAAAAGTGTTTAACGCCGGTGAAATTAAAAGAAATTAATCCCAATCTTCCAGAGATCGCGCTGCACGTATCAAGTGCTTAAGCTAATGGTAATATTAAAATGCACACAAACACGCAAATCTGAGTATTTTTCCAGAGGACAAGCGAATCCTGTGTCGTTAATCTTATTCTCTTCCAATGTTTTGTAACACTACTTAAATATAATTTACCGTATAGCAAGTCAAACCATTCCCCTACAAATAAATACACAGGTAACTTTTGCCAGTTATCACAATTTACTTTTTCACTTTTTAAATAAAAGTGAACAGTCTGTGTTTAAATCTTCTACTAAGTGCATCAACAACATATACTCAGTTTTTTTACACAACACTGTCTTAAATATTGTAATCTCTTCTTTAAAACTGTAATATATGTGTCTTGTTCTGCAACTCCTCCTCTTAACAACTCTTGATTTTCCCTAGAATCCTGCTCAGGATTAAAGAAACAAAACTGCACATCACCACAAACCTACGTCTGCCACGCTACCATGCAAAAGTGCTCTAGTCATTTCTCCTAAACATAACGCAGGGGGTTTCACATAATACAGCCTCCTACCTAAAGTTTGCATTGCTGAGTGGTATAAGTTATTTTGTGTTTTAAACTTCGCCTTGGAAAGATGCATAGGAATTTTCTTAATATATCAATGGATTGCTGTCTAATACTACAAACACTACTACAAGTCCATTTGTATACAGTACCCTGACTACGCCTTCCTTGTACCTCTTATGCAATAACTTATTCTACATTTCTAGGTACCATCATCTCTTTTGCTATAGGACTGCCATTCTTCATTTCATAACATCCTCCTCTTTAATCAATAGCATGAACTAATTTGTTATCCTGGAGTTAGCTTTCTTCACTAAAGAAAGGCTTTGTACAAGAAGTATGTATCCATTCTCCACTAATAACTGTACAGCAGTTACTTCTATTCACTGCCTCTCTAGTCAATGTGCCCCAAAGCTTGTTCCGGAGATGCAGTCCTGGGTCCACCAAGTGAGAAAGCATGTAATGAGTCTGCAACCATAAACACATGCATTGCCACAACACAGTGATCATGCAGCCTTCTGTCTAAAAGGTGCATATCCCACAATGCACAAAATCAGCATACCTGAGGCATAATGTGATGTCATACCATGAGCAGGGGGGATATGCCTACAACAGTACAGTGAATGTACCATGCATTTCAGGAATGTGTCCCCAAAACATTATGTACATGTCTTGTCTGTGAGCATGTCCCTGTAAGAAGTATGACAATTTAAGAATGACACAAAGCAAGAATAACAATCTAACACTAATGCATGTCAACTTGCCACATGTCCCCATCATCCCTTATGACAAAATGCCGTCATCTACTCCAAAGTGTACACATGTGCCATACAGATAACAGTATTCTACAGTAATCACAGTCCTGGTGTGAGATGCCCATCACACCTTGACATGCATGAAAACAAGTATTTTGTGACAGTCAACTGTGTCATTGACCAAATATGCAGTCCTGTCTGTAAACATCCTCACAAAAACAAAGGCAACCAACAATTCCAAACAGAACAGCATGTATCATCCATGTGACCATCTGAGGGGCATAATCCCAAGCACACATCACCCTGCTAATTGCACATGATGTGACGTTGGGGTGGTGATAAGGGCCGAGCATCACTAAGAAGCCAGTGGAAATCCACAGCCATTTAATTACGGCCCACCTAAACACTGCATGTGGTGTGAACCTTCAGGGTAATGGGTATTGTTTCTGTCTGTTCACCCTGCAATGCCCATAGAAAGTCATGCTGCCCTATACTCACAACGGTTAAGGCAACAGGAGGGCAGTAAGCAATGTATGCAAGGAAAACCATGCCACCCAACATGCATAAAATAAAAATCTCAATTGCCATAGCTACATTGGTTTTACATGTGTAGTGCATTGTGGAGCACACATAGAAACAGCAATCAGTCAATCATTGCTAATGTGCCCGAAGGGGTCCCTCCTCACACATAAACATTCTTGCTCTGAACCCATGCATATTTATACTACCTTGCAAAGCTGCCTGTCTGTGTGCCACACTGACAAGTCAAGTGCCACGGCATGATGAAATGCATGCCTGCACCTTAAACATTTAAACATGCTGCAGGCCCCTGTCACTGAAGTGGATGAGTATGGAGTTCATCCTTGAAGGAGCAAGTCTCACTCTGTCACTTCCTCGTATCCATACAACCCCTGATGTAAGAAAGACATCTGCTATCCAACAATGCACAAGTGTTCAAACTGTGACCAAGAACCATATTTCCTCCTTCCTGAAACATCATACCATTGGAAATGCACATAAGTGAAAGGGTCACTGTGTGAAAGGGATAAGGGGCAGTAAAACAGAAGCAGTACCATACCTGCAGATCAACAATGTCATTACTCACTGTCCCTGCCCATATCATGTGACACATCACATCAACCCAGATCACAACAGTGTGATAGCTCTACTCATGCCACAACAAAAATTATGTCGCATAGCCAACAGCAATGTGTGCCAGCATGCAATCCACACCTCCAAAGCTGAACAACCTTTAAAAAGATCATAGTGCACTGAGTAGGGGAGACTCTACCACAATGCAGTGTACTACCACATAAATTTGAGCTATTTTGAGCTATTCTGCATTGACAACAATGTGGTACAACCTGCACCACTGTCACTACTGAACAGAGGACACAACTAGTGCTGCATGTGTGTAGAAATTGGCCACTCACAATTGGCATACTTGTAAACTGGCAACAAAAAATTACAGCTATATTTTTACATTAGTGATGTTGTACAATGACTACTATCCTGCATGTAATAGGTATCTCCTCCCAAACACTCTGAATGGACATTGTCATGCAGTCTGCTTGTAAACTGATCAAATGCATTATCATACTAGACATACACATACAACAGCATCTCACGTTTACATTGCAGGGGGAGAAACATCACCTCCTGCACAGCAGCCTGTCCCATTCTTCAATGATGATGATTAAGACATCTCAACCATCGACCAAAACACCCTCCAAGAGCTGCTCAACTCCATTGGCAGCCCATCTCCGGAAACAGGGACATCAGCAACGTCCTGGTAGATCCACCCCCTGCACAAAACGCACAGCAGCAAGAACCTACCACCACAGCTGTCTCACAGGACCTTGAGGACCCACTTCTAACATTTCAACGTCATGCAGTAGAGGTCCAGCAGGAGATGGCTGGTCAGGTGCGGGTGGGGTTCGACAGCCTGGCGGCCAAATTAGATGGGGTACGTGGGTGTCTCAGTCCCATTAGGGACCACTTAGAGTCCATCACAGGCACCCACAGTCCTCTCCATGCTCTCCACCATTCCATGGCTAACATCGCTGAAGTACTGACTCAGAGACAAGAACAACTGTCCAGTCAAAGTGGCTCCAGCGATGTCACCAAGGAGTTGCATCACATGCGAATGATCATGGAGAACATGGAGCGGATGCAAGCTTCACACTTGGCAGCCATGGCTGCATACCACAGAGACGTTGCTGGAGTACTCCAAGCCCTGCAGCTTCTCAACACACCAGTGCTGCCTCAACCTTTGGCACAGATGTCTGCTGCTGCACCTTCAATATCCACATCTCATCCCACTGCCTCACAGTGCCCCAGACAATCTTCCATCATGCACACAGGATGCACATGACACATCAGAGGAGGAAGATGTGGACGAATCAACAATCTTTCGAAGAAGTCAGCGGTAGCAGTCATCCCTGTCAAATGGACTTTTTCTGTTTGGATCTGTGCATAGCATCATTCCTCGGAACGTCAGCTTCCACTGTCCCCTGAATCACTCTGCGACACTCATCTTGGACACAATATGGATTGCCATTTTTTTCTGTGCTTCCTAATGACACCGCAATCACCCTGCTGACTGAACTCTCCCTTTTCCTCAATATGTCTCTGCACATGTTCCCCCTGGACTCTGTCTACCCCCCCGGCATTCACACAATGGTTTGTTGTTGCACAAATAACTCCTCCCACTACTCCTAATGCAGATCTGCCCATTCAGCCTGGCGCTGACTCACCCAGCCCCTCTGGAGCCACACACCTCACCAGCCCCTGTCACTCCAGAGCCAGACATGCAATACACATCAGGCAGGCAAAGACAAATAGCACACAGAAATGCCAACTTCTAAAAGTGGCATTTCTAAAATAGTGATCATAAATCTGCACACACCATTACGCAGCATTAATTATCACTATTCCAAACATACCAAACTTGACTACGCTGCTCCTCTCATATCAGGAATTACCACTGAAACACTTATCAGGGAATCCCCAATGCATTCCTATGAGAGGGCAGCCTCACAGCAGTGAGAAACCAAAATGGCTGTTTGTCACTACCAGGACATGTCAAACACTTAAGGTACATGTCCTACCTTTTACCTACAATGCACCCTGCCCATAGGGCTAACTAGGGCCTACCTTAGGAGTGACTGACATGCAGTAAAAGGGGGGTCACAGACGTGGCAACCACTTTGCGTGCCACGTCACAGCGGCAGTAAACTGCACGCACAGGCCCTGCAATGGCAGAGGCCTGAGGCAGGTTTGAAAGGCTACTTCGGTGGGTGGCGCAAGCAGCGCTGCAAGCCCACCAGTAGCATTTTAATTTACTGGCCCCGGGTATATGAGATACCACATTACTGGGGACTGACAGGTAAATTAAATACGCCAAACAGATGTAGACCATTCTTACCATGTTTTCCACAGAGAGCACACGCACTTTACACTGGACAGCAGTGCTAAAGTGCCAGAGTCTTAAAACCACCAACACCAGGTCCGAAAAAAGACTAGGAGGAAGGCAAAAAGTTCAGGGATGACCCTGCAAAAAAAGCCAAGTCCAACACAACCCCCTTCCAGCCAAAAGCCAGGGTAGACCAATCATTACCTTGATGAGCTTCCCTGCTTGGGGCGATAGAACACGGACGCAGGCCCGCAACTGCAGGGGCACACTCCAGTTCTACGCCAATCTGAACCCATGTGGTTCCCTCTGTCAAAGCTCCCAGGACCAACTAAGCTACCCCACTGGTACTTCCTAGCTGTCTGCGGCCAGGACCAGGCCCTAGGCCTTCCAGATGTTTCTGGTCCTTGCCATCTCACAGAGTGGGGGGCAGTAACCCCTGGTACATAGTACCCATTCTCCACTCTACCTCTCATCAGGGCAGTTCTAAACTGCCACTGATCCTCCAACCTAGAGTCTGCACCCTCAGGCTGACCAGAGGTCTCGGGCTAGGCTCTCCTCCCCTTACCTCTCCTTCTGGGGTTCCGCACTCTCATCCCAGGAGAAACACCCTCAGAACACAACTCTCCCACCAGTTCAGGACCTCTCTCCTGCAACTGGTCTCCCAACCTAGGATCTAAACCCTCAGGTTGCACCGGGGTCAGAGGCGAGGACTCCCTCCCTCTGCACCCCCTTCCAGAGTTCTGCACCCTCCCACCTGGAGTGGTACCCCCAGAAGACAAACCGGTCAGGACACTGCTTACAGATGTCCTTCCCTCCAGGTCAGGCAGAACCTGAACCTGGCCTCCCAACCCAGGGACTAAACCCTGCGGCTGAGCACCCGCCTGGCACACCAGGTCTTCCTGGGGAGCACACATGCCCCCCAAGGGTAACACATACCTCATGTGTTACGTGACAGTCTGCCTGGCGCTGATCTCCCGACCCCTGTCCATCTGACAGTGCAGGGAGATCCCCCAAACCAGAAGTGGTGTCACCATGAACACTTCTAGGAGGCTCAGCCATTATGGCTGGCCCCTGACCCACTGGTTCTTCCACTGGGGACTCTCTCCCCCTCTCACCCCTCCATCTGGACTTCTGCACCCTCCACTTAGGAGTGGCACCGCCAGACACCAGAACTGATGGAGGTCTGCTTACAGACACTCCAAGTTCTCCTGACACTAGGAGATCCCCCTCAACGGATGGCCTACCAGTACAGCCTAGGCTCCCCGCCTGGTGTTCCCTTAAGGAACCCTCCAGGCCCTGAGACTGAGTTTCGGGCACCTTGGGACGCATCCCATTCTCACTCCTTCTCCGCAGAGACAGGACGTGAGTCCCTACACCCCTCCCACTCCACCGGGACCTATCTGGGCTACTACAAACCTTTCCCACCACTCTTGGCAGGGAAATACCTGAGCCACTCCTCTTAGGGTCACTCCCCAATGCCTCCTCAGACCCTCTGGCACTCACCCAGAGGTCTGCCTCCCATGCAAGCTCCCTGGGATCAGAGAACTCACACTCCAACAGGTGTTGGCGTAACCCTGGAAAACAATAACTGAACATGTGTCTGACAATCAGATTGAACAGCCCTTCAAAATTGTTCGCCGTGCTACCCATCACCCAACCTTCCAGTGCATCACAACACACATCCACAAACTCCCCCCAAGACTGGTGAGGCAGTTTCCTACTGCCCCTGAACCTCAACCTATACCCTTCAGGTGTGAAACCATCTTCCTGGGAACTAGGTACCATACTCTGGGCTCTGGGAGTGGACGCTTCCACACTGAACTCCAAATTGCTGCCACCACTGGACCCCACCCTCACTGGTGAATCCAGACCACTGAAACTACACTCAGGGGACAACCTTTCCTCAAGAGCTAGTTTCTCCCTGGCGAAGGCCCTCTCTGCCTCCGCCATCCTCTCATGTGCTAAGACCCTCTCAGTCTCTAGCTTTTTCTCCTCCACACCCAGCTGCGCTAGCTCCAACATGAGCCTTTCCATCGCCAGCTGATGCTCCCTTTCTTCCCTCCTATCCACTCACTCCTCTGGGAACAGGGAAAGGGATGGGGCACTGCCCCCGGCACTGGACCCAGCAAGGGACTCCCTATCTATGGGGTCCTCACTACCTACTGGCGTCCCTGCCCTGTTATTTTCTCCCTCCTGCTCAAACTCTCCAGGGCCACTGCCCTCTGGGGGTGCTGGTTGGGGACCCTCCCTCTCAGAGACCTCACTGATCTCGGGGCCCTCCTTCCCAGACTCCTCCCCCACCCAGTTTTTGGATGTCCAACAGGCCAACAAGGCCTCCTGCAGTTCCGCTTTCTGGGCGGACCTCTTCACTTGACACCCAAGATCCTGACAGAACCTCTTTAGGTCCTTCACAGTATATTTATGCAACCTCTTTACATTAAATGCACTTCCTGTCACAATAACTGCTGGATCACCGAGGTGAGACATGACTGACACTTTAGGGGTGTCACCAAAATTTTAGAAGAGAAGAAAACACAATTCAAAAATGACACTTTTAAGGAGAAAAAATAATCAGGAGAAATAATCCTCAACCATGTGATTATCTAAATGCAGAGTTTGTAGTGCAACCAGTTGTCGCTGTGGTACAGCGCAAACGCAAGTCCTATCCTCACCGCTGACAACCAATGTTAGAAATGGGATTTCTGGTTGGCTAGGGCTTGCGCCTAAGCCAGGCAGAAGCCACCACTCTAGTCAGGGCAAGGGAGTTACACGCTGAAGATAACCCCTGCTCACCCCCTTGGTTGCTTGGCACGAGCAGTCAGGCTTATCCCAGAGGCAATGTGTAAAGCGTTTGCGTGACACACACACACAGCAGCGACACATTAGGCACACTACAAAAGAAACTCCACACAAGGTTATATAAAAAATAGCCTTTGTATTATCATAAAACACATTAGAATCATAATCACAAATGTACACTGTGCCACCTGGCACTTGGTAATACTTTACAGGGGATTATATACAGGACAGGGCCAATCGGGCCACTGTCATCACCATTAGCCCTCACAAGTAGGAAAAATAAAACAACAAGTAACTACTGGCAATAGGGCACTCTGCATAAACACATTATGCATTAGCATTAGGCATAAACACATTATGCATCAGCATTAGGCATCATTCCTACACCTCCTGCCCCTCTCAGGCATAAATAGATTTCCTATAATGCCCCCAGGTACCCGGGAGCCCACTGGCCCCCAAATGGCAGTCCCAGCGCCTCTGCGCTCTCTACCCGACTGCGTGGTAGTCTGGTGAAGGTTTCCTCCTCCACCCTGGCTCGGGGGCCTCCGTCGAGGTTCACCCCAAGCTTCTCACCTCACAACGAGGCCTCTGCCCCCAAAATGCCCCTTCTAGCACGAGGCTGCCAAACTGGCCCTCTGGCTGCCGGCGCAGCCGAAACAATGCCCCCCAAAGATCCTCCAAATGCTCCGGGGGTGGGGTGCCACTCACCCTTGTCTCTTCACGTTGCGTTGAGGGGAGAAGGCAGCTGCCTGCGATCGTTCGGTGCAGCTGTGGTCAGGCCAGACACGTGGAGCGACTTCTTCTCAGGGGCCTCCGTCGAGGTTTTGCCCTGGTGCCTCACTCGGGGGCCTGTTTGCGGTGCAGCCGCTTTGCAGCCAAAAAGGAATACAGGCAGTCGGGCACGGAGCGAAGCCTCCGTCGGCCTCGCCCACCACCAGGCGTCCGTCGCCGGTCTTCCGCTTCTCCTCATTCTGGTCAGACAACATGCGGCGCTCCCCCTCCTCCTTACGGGGAGCCCCGCCCACAGTCAGGCAAGCGCCGCCTGAGTTTCTATGTCGGATTGGCAACGCGAGGTAGGCTCCCGCAGGACGGTGGACTCTGCGGCGCCTCTCTCACAGCCAGGCAACGCCTGGCTTCCGGTTTCGGCAATGAAGCGCTCACCATGCGCTAGGTGGGAAAACAAAAGAAAAGCTCCCACCACACGCTTCTGGCAGGCAGGACCCCCCCTCGTTTTAGGGGTACAAAAACATGCAGCGCTCCCCACAGCAAGGTGGAGGCACCATCAAGGAATCCTGCGCTCTCTTAGTGCCCAGTATGCTGAATGCAGCAGGGCAGGATCCCCCAAGCCCTGAGGGAAGTGAATCCAGCGCTCACACGCGCTGAGCCCCTCAGTCAGGAGGGGCAGAGCTGGGCCCAGGCAGGCCAGCTCACAGGGCCCTCCAGCAGAGGGGCAATCCTTCATGGCGGTTCCTCCTGGGGCCCAGCAGTCCTCTTCGCCCAGGTCCAAGCAGGTCCCAAGTAAACACAATTCATGGGGTCACAGCCCCAGTACTTATACCCCATATGTCTTTGTTCTTTCCCCCTGGCACAGGCCAAGACCCGGTCCAAACCAGTTCTGGGGGGCACTCCAACCTTTCTACACAGTGCTAAAACACCTTCATTGTTAGAGTAGGTCCTGGCCCCAGACACACCACAGGGGTCGGAGCCAGCATTGTACAAGGCAGGCACAGACCTATTCAGGGTCAGGGACTACTCCTCCCACTACTCCAAATGCAGATCTGCCCATTCAGCCTAGCGCTGACTCACCCAGCCCCTCTGGAGCCACACACCTCACCAGCCCCTGTCACTCCAGAGCCAGACATGCAATACACATCAGGCAGGCAAAGACAGACATGCACACCGAAATGTCAACTTCTAAAAGTGGCATTTCTAAAATAGTGATCATAAATCTGCGCACACCATTACGCAGCATTTATTATCACTATTCCAAACATACCAAACTTGACCACGTTGCTCCTCTCATATCAGGAATTACCACTGAAACACTTATCAGGGAATCCCCAATGCATTCCTATGAGAGGTCAGCCTCACAGCAGTGAGAAACCCAAATGGCTGTTTGTCACTACCAGGACATGTCACACACTTAAGGTACATGTCCTACCTTTTACCTACAATGCACCCTGCCCATAGGGCTAACTGGGCCTACCTTAGGGGTGACTGACATGCAGTAAAAGGGGGGTCACAGACGTGGCAACCACTTTGCGTGCCACGTCACAGCGGCAGTAAACTGCGCGCACAGGCCCTGCAATGGCAGAGGCCTGAGACAGGTTTGAAAGGCTACTCTGTGGGTGGCGCAAGCAGCACTGCAAGCCCACCAGTAGCATTTTAATTTACTGGCCCCGGGTATATGAGATACCACATTACTGGGAACTGACAGGTAAATTAAATACGCCAAACAGGTGTAGACCAATCTTACCATGTTTACCACAGACAGCACACGCACTTTACACTGGACAGCAGTGCTAAAGTGCCCAGAGTCCTAAAACCACCAACACCAGGTCAGAAAAAAGACTAGGAGGAAGGCAAAACGTTCAGGGATGACCCTGCAAAAAAAGGCCAAGTCCAACAGTAAACATGAACAATATATGTTACATTTCAAGCATTTAGTCTGAAATAACAGTACATTATGACAGTATTGGTGATGTGACCATAAAAAACTCGACAAGGAGAATTCTCTACCTATTCAATTTGAGTTATGCAGTGTGTCAATGATGTAACCACAGACAAGTCAGTGCAAAGAATAAGAAATACAAGTGAACCAGAAATATAGTTAGAAAAGTATCAAAAAAAGTTTATTTAATAGATTACTGATTAAATATATAATATCACAATAAGTCAAAAAATTGCAAAAAACACATCCCACCGCCACTCATGCAAACTTCAAACATACCAATTCATATATACACATTCTCACACATCTAGTCCATATAATCCATTCATACACAACAAAAACAATAATATGAAGTGACAAATAAAGTGTCTCATATGTCTAGAACCAAATACATAAAAATATATACATCAGGGATATTTGGTTAACAGAGTCAGCATCAAGAGTATGCCCAACATAGAGTTAAATACATGTAATCGATGAAAAAGACTATCTGGTGTCTCATGTTATTCCAACAATTGGAATCCTGCGCCGACGCGCGTTTCGGTGTTTGCCCGAAATTGGGCTTCACCTTCCTCAGGGCATCCAAGTTAGAGACACAAAAAGAGAGACGGTGGGGAGTGCCTGATGTTCAAAGAGTATTCCAACTATGTGAAGAATTGGCATTTTAAGTAGTTTAAAAGAGCATGAAGGCCTGAGCGTGGGTACATCAAACGATATTCTGGATATGTAACAGGCCAGCGCACAAAGCTAATTCGAAATATAGGAGGAGGAAACGAGATCATTAAAAATCTGTAGATGGCAGGCCAAACAGGAAAAGGCTACTTAGCATATGCATAAATCAAATCATCTCGTGTTAAAAGGAGCCTGTATGATTAGGATGTAGATAATATCAAGTGGTTCGTGAAGTCCGGCAGGGATTGCCGGTACGTGATAGAAGCTGACAGTGAAGAGGCCGGGCAAACTTGAGAGCTCCAGGGGCTACCAGGACATGTCACACACTTAAGGTACATGTCCTACCTTTTACCTACAATGCACCCTGCCCATAGGGCTAACTAGGGCCTACCTTAGGGGTGACTGACATGCAGTAAAAGGGGGGTCACAGACGTGGCAACCACTTTGCGTGCCACGTCACAGCGGCAGTAAACTGCGCGCACAGGCCCTGCAATGGCAGAGGCCTGAGACAGGTTTGAAAGGCTACTCTGTGGGTGGCGCAAGCAGCACTGCAAGCCCACCAGTAGCATTTTAATTTACTGGCCCCGGGTATATGAGATACCACATTACTGGGGACTGACAGGTAAATTAAATACGCCAAACAGGTTTAGACCAATCTTACCATGTTTACCACAGACAGCACACGCACTTTACACTGGACAGCAGTGCTAAAGTGCCCAGAGTCCTAAAACCACCAACACCAGGTCAGAAAAAAGACTAGGAGGAAGGCAAAAAGTTCAGGGATGACCCTGCAAAAAAAGGCCAAGTCCAACAGTAAACATGAACAATATATGTTACATTTCATGCATTTAGTCTGAAATAACAGTACATTATGACAGTATTGGTGATGTGATCTGTGTGTTATAATTTTGTGTGGTGTATCTGTTCTGTACATATGTTAGTGGTCCAGAGTCATCATGAGGCACTATTTTATCACATTGGTGTCGGTTCCGGACTGGACATGTGTGTACGTAGATCCCTTGCCAGGGTGTCACACATTATGGTTGGCATTGGTGGTATGTGTCACTACATGTGAGCCTCTGACATCACACATTGCTGTGATGTTTGCGCAAGTCTGATGGTTTTGCTACACATATGTACTGGATCAACAGGCAGTCACTACTTGTCTATGAAATTAGCAGATCCGCATGCAATGCACAGATATGGCTGAACATTCACATTGGAGTGTATGAATATCTGTGGACACAAAGGGAGGCACTGATGACAGTCTGTGGTACAGCACTCATGGATTCATTTTGACTAAATATGTGTATGCTTTTCCTGCATTGCTGGCCATTACATGGTCTCTGCTCAGTGTGCAATGGCCAACTCCATTGACAACATTACCTAAAATGCTAGTCCAAACATTACATGTTGTGGGTCTGTTCTTGTGCACACGTCACATGAAAAGACATGCATGTCAGCAATGAGCTGATGTTATCTTGTATGTTCCAATATGTATTGGGTGCACAGTTGACATTGTAAGTTAGTTTTGGTGTTGTCTTTACACATATCAATAGTACCCAATGGACTACAAGATCCTACAGACACAGATCAGATTATGCATACTTAGATGTGTGTAACAGATGACATGAGGGAGCTACATCCTCAGATTTATGCATAGCTCTACATGACACACTGAGCCATGAGGAAGCATGTTGCAGACCCAGCTGCACATGTGTACATGTCATTGTTACTTTGTAATGTCATGGGTGCACTTTGCATGTCACAGTCCTTGCAAAAGCAAAAGTGACAATGCCTGTTAGCACGTGCTGTCCACATGTCCTGTGGATCATGCTGTGCCTTTGTTTGAGACCCTGGTGTATAGACACAGATGCTGCTGACTTTCAGCAGAGTGACAGAGATGACATTGCCTGCATTGTACGTGTTCTGGTGGTCACATTTCCTTAGAGTTATTGCATGTACAATGAACATTACCTGATGTCAAGTCTTGTCATGTCCTTGTTTTGGCAACACTCACATGTGAAGTATGCATGTTGCAACTTGTTGTGTTCATAATTGAGGGATGGTACTGGTTGTGTACAAATGTTAGTGTACATTGCAGTACACACACCATGAGTACACTTATGTTGCAGGGTAGACATCCGATCTCTTTGAATGTGCTCTTAACGTATGTAAGCAAGAGTATGTTGTGCAGACCGTCACTGTCGAGGAGGAGGCACATCGGCTCTGCTGGACTTGTGATGCCGGGGACATGTGATGAGGCAAATTGGAGTGTCCACTCCCATCCCCTGCATCAGTTTTTTTAATTGCATAGTTTGCATTCCATGCTGTACCCTGTATTTGATTTTCTGTGCTCACAAAGGGTTCTGCTTGCTTAGTCAGTGAGTCAGAGAGAGTGCTGTATATTGACGCCTGTTGTAGTGTTGAGTTGCTAGTAATGGTTGTGAGTGAGTGACAGGAGGACCAGAGGTTGTATCAGCAGTTCATCCATGGAAAAGCCTGCTTGTGCCTAACATTTTTGAATGGACAACATTGTCCATGTGATCTGCTTGCAGATGTTGCCATTCAAGGGACAGACATATGTTGCATCCTATCATCAACACATGTTGGTGATCACTTTGTTAGATGTCATATTCACATGGGTGATTGATGTTGGATCCACTGCTATACGTGATAGGTGTGTTGCACATATTATGATTTTACTTTCACTTCACAGATATGTGTACTTGTGAAATGATGAAACAAGCATACAGGACTTTGGTGTGGTGATATTTTATTGCACTGAGTTACAATGTTTAAATATTTTGGATGAATATACATGTAATGGAATATTTTGTCCTGTGATTAGGCAAAATAAATTGAGATAATTTGTTCTCTTCTTGCTGTTCCAGCAGCAGAGGCTGGTGTGTGTCTCGCATCTGCCTCTTCATCCTGGCCATCAGATGGGTTGTCCTGATCCTCCTGCTCTTCATCCAATGGCGTGTTGTGCGTACACAAATATTGTGCAGAATGCAACAGGCCATTATGATCTTGCACATGAGTTCAGGACTGTACAGGAGTCGGCCCCCCTGAAACATCAAGGCACCAGAACCTGGATTTGAGGACTCCAAATGTACGTTCAACTATGGCCCTTGTGCGTCCCAGTGCAACGTTGTAGTCTCTCTGGGTCTGTGTGTGTGTGTCACTCTGAGGGGCATCATCAGCCATGGTGTGAGGGCATATCCTTGATCACCTGAGACAGATTGAAGAGATATGTGGCCATTAGTTCATGTGCCTGCTGTGTTTACGGAGTGCCTCCTTAGGTGTGTGTGCATTGTGCAAGTTTGTACTTTCTGGTGTGACATGTTGATTTTGCTACACTTTACCAGCATCATTGAAATTGACTTGCCTATACTTGACAGACTGCACATCACCATGTTGTCATTGTCCGTGTCCTGTGTATTGACTCCATGTTGTGACTGTCATAATGTATGGGTCAATGTAAATGAACATGGGTGGTTATTTACAGGCACAGTGTACAAACCTGAGGTCTACTGTGCATATGTTGTTGAGGGTGCACCATTGGCACATGTGCCATGTTAGGCATCAACCTTGAGTTTTGGATGACTACTATGTTGGGACATCATCAGGGTAACTCATTGTTAGTCATTGTGCTGAGGGTGAATGAGAGTCTACATCTTGTCTGCTTAAGATTTGAATCATTGGGTTCTCTTTACATCAACCTTGCCACTAATGTAGGACAGAGTCTAGTTGACAGTGGCACTGCTACATGGTGCACTGAACTTACTGGGAAAATTATGGACAACATACATTTGCATTGATGTACTTGTGCATGGTTTGACTTGAACTCTGCATGTATGCATGTTGTGGTACGACATGTCAATGTACACATGGGTGTGTCTGTTCACAGACAACACGTATTCTGGAATTGGATTTTGGCCATCCGATTGCTACACCTCACCAGGGGAGAAATGTGTATGTACGACATGTGTTAAGGATGTGATTTGGAAAGTTTGTATGCTCTTCCTATGCATGCTTCATTCAGCAACAACACAGATTGATTAATTTGTGGTCAGTTGGTGCTCCCTTAATTCGGCACTACTTGCAGAGCCATGATGCATGTACACCCACTACATGGGGCATGGCTGACTGTGTTTTTGCATGTCAGCAAATTGTGCACTCTCACAAGTGAGGGCAGGGTGATCTGTCATCTATTTGTACATCTGGTGCATGTTGTTGTATTCAACATGTATGAGGCACAGCAGTATCATATGTTCTGTATCATGTACTGCATTGGATGATTGAAATTTGTGTTTTATGTGTTCTGCAAAGTCTATGATTCAAGAATGCCATAGTGGTTTGTGTGATATTTTCATGGCTTTTCCCTTGTTGGGCTGTGTTCCACATGTCTTGATTGATTTGCAGTGTGTGGTTTTGTGAATTGTTTGGACCTATTCCAAGGTATGTCATATTACATTTGCTACCTGTGCATTGTCTCATATTTGAGCTACGTGCTTGTGTACTTGAGGTGCGTGGTGTGTTCAGTTTGTACTTACCAACAAGCAGTTCATTTCTATAAGTGCCATTCTCAAACCGCTGGTTGCTGAACGATTGGCGAAATATATATATATGAGTCATGCACACTCCCAGGGAACTTGGCAACGACATTGATGAACAGGCCCAGGTGGTCCACAATTGCCTGAACGTTGATGGAATGTGTGTGCTTCCTGTTCCTGTATATGTGTGCAGTGTCCGCAGGAGGCACAAGTAGGACATGGGTGCAGTTAATGGCCCCCAACACATGCAGAAAACCAGCAATGTCATAGAAGCCTTGTTTGTTCTCCAGTTGTTCCTGTGCAGTGTTGGGGAAGTGTAGATGATGTGGCGTCAGGCTAATGATGGCATCCAAAACTTTGGGTAGGAACCTGGAGAAGGATGACTGTGAGACACCACCCACTCTGGCAGTGGTTGGTTGGAAGGTACCAGAGGCCAACATGTGCAGCACTGCAAGTAGCTTTGACTGCGGAGGGATGTTTGTGCCGCGCTGGTATCTTGCCTTCAGCGTTAGTGCTATCTGTGTGAGTATGCATAAGATAGAGTTCCTCTTGAGCCTGTAGTGTGCTATCACGTTCTCTGTCCGGAGGTCTATTAGGGTGATGCGTTGGCGGTCCTGGTGGTGATGGCAGCAGTGGTTGTGGTCTTCTTGGGGCTCCAAGCTGCAGGAGTCGTACCTCCATGGCATCATTTGGTGTGCAAATGAGGCTCTGGCTTTGTCTCCCTTATATTCTATTTTTTTTGCTCAATTTTTTAGACTAGCTTTTTTTCTGGGCTTAAAAACCAGTCACTAACTGGCCTTAGCGGCATTTTTTTGGGACTATTGCCAGGCAGAGGATTCATGTAAATATGGCAAAGTGGGCTTAGCTGCAATTTTTTCGCAGGAACGCCCACCTTGCATATCATTTTCGTAAAGTCCCGCTAACAGAATTGACGATCTGGAAATCGCACGTTAACGAAGGAAAAGTGCCGCTAACTGTGGTTAGCGTCAACTTGTAAACACGATGATTAAAAAAAAAAGTCGCTGTAGCATCAGAAAATTGACGCTATGGCATCGTTAACTCCTTCTACATATGCCCCTAAATTTACAGGGCTGTAACTATGCAATCATTATAACATTTGTGCAGAACCTATGCAGCCATCTAAAAACCCACTTACAACCCATGCAGTCATTGAAATGCTTTGGCACACGCGTGCACTAATGAAACACTCAGGCTCTACGCATGCACTCATGTATTTACATAGAGAGTACCATTGTAGTAAACCTATCACCCATTCAGTACATATGCAAACATTTAATTACTGAGCCAATAGTCTTGCACTAATGCAATCACCCCAGTTGTATACTTACTTTCATCCAATCTCTCAAGTTTCAACAATGGAATCATGGAGTCACTCAGACAATAGTCATGCACCCATCTAATTAGGTAGGCACTGCTGATGCACTTATTACAATCTCCAGGCACTACCAATGTAGTTATGTAAGCATCCAGGCACTACCTGTTCAGTCAACAAAAATACATGGGCTGCATCCTATCAATGAAACACTATTCATCCACTCATCCAATAGGCTAGGTGCTATGCATGGGCTTAAACAATCATGTATGCATTATCCATGCACTGCATAAATCACCTATATACTATGTATGCACTCTTGCAATCCTCCAGGCACTAGAGTTGCACTCATGTAATCACCCTACCAGTATTTATGCATGTATTGAATTATTGCAAGAGTACATATATAGTTTCTGGATAATTGAATATCTCCATGGATAGTGAATCACTGATTTGATGACTGCCTGAGTAGTGGCTGGGTGATTCCATGAGTGCCTGAATATTGCCTGACTGTCTGAGAAAGTACCTTCATTCCTGTTAGATACATAAAAATTGTCACTATATCTCTGAATTATTGGTTTTCTCATTTTGTCAGTATCAAACTGCCTGTTTTACTGTATACATGCTTTTCTTATGAGCTATGTGTGAGTGAAATCTAGGTATCACACTTGATATATAATTGCATACATGGCCCACTAGAAACATACATTGCTTTGCTACTGAAAGTGCACATGCATCGGTAAGTTTCTAAAACGGAAAACAACATTTTGACATTTTTCAAAGCACAAAACCTTTTGTGAATGGCATACCTACATAATTTCTCAAATACTTCTTCTGCGTCTAAAACATATATTCAGCATATCTCAAACAAACCTTAAACACAAAATGAAGCTAGCATCAGAACTCTTGAGGCATTCTGCACTATTAATCCTTTTCAATTTTAAACCGACCATGTTTAAAGGAAAACACTACCTTCACCATATACATGAAATTTTCATCCGTCTTACTGAACATAGAGCACCATGTAAACATATATCTGATTTCTTAATAGAAGTACACCTTCAAGCCATCTTTCCCAAAATATATACCTGTCTGCATCTTTAAGCAAACTCAAAAGTCCCACCGTATATATAGCTATGTGCAAGCACAAAAACTATATCTCACCATCACAGCATATGCAAAATGGTCATATAAGTTATAAACCACATTGACAGACACTTCCCAATATATACAAGTATCACTTCTTTCTAATTCACATACACGCTGTAGGACTTGGCCTTTTTGGCTAAAGTTCCCTAAAACTTTTTGCTTTCCCCCTAGACCGTTTTCCTGACATAGAGTGCCAATTTAGATGCTTTGGGTACTTTGCCACTGCTGATCAGTGTCAAAGTACAGTAGTTCCCTGTGTAAAGTGTAATGGTAATTGGTTGGCCATGATTGGTATGTTTGCCTTACTAGTAAAGTCCCTAGTGATGTGCACTGTGTGTGCCAGGGCTAGTAATGCAAGGGCGCGCTGAGAAGGGAACTCAGGCCTACAGTGTAGGGCCTGCGCGCAGTTTGCTAAGTTAGCATGTGTCCTGACAAGTACAGCTACTTGTCAGGCCTACTTTCCCTTTTACATGCACCGTGGGCACCCCTGTGGTAGGTCCCAGGTAACCCCTGGGCAGGGTGCCGTGTAAGTAAAAGGAAGGACCTATACTGAGGTGTGTGTTATGTCCTGACAGTGAAAAACACTCCATTTCGTTTTTCACTGGTGAAAGGCCATTCTGCCCATAGGACAGAATGGGGGAGGCTGGGTATTGTGTTTGTTAGCCTAGTTTCCCATAAGTTTAGAATGGAGAAGAGAAGTTTGGTATGTATGAACTCACAGCGTCATAACCCATCTTTCTATGAAAGTGGTTTTGTCACTGTGTGTTCAAAAGCCGCTCTTTTAGAAAGTGGCTGAGTTTTGTGCTTTAAGCTTTTCTGTGTGTCTCTGTTGAATGTGGATTGACTGTCTGGATCTGAGAGGGAGGGGAGGGGTGAGATGGCACCAGGCTGACCTGCAGCTGGAGAGTATGCGAGGAGAAGCCCCGGGAGGTGAAGAGGCCTGGGTTGTGGCTATAAAACAATTGACCAATCTCCTGCTGAGTGATTAAGGATCCAGACCCCCAGTATCAAAGGGAGAAAGGTGACACTGGGAGGGAGTCCACCCAGAACTGATTTAGGCAGGGGTCAGGGACCCCTGAGTACAACGAACTTCAAAGACATTTAGGGGTATATCTATGAGAGCTGAAACCCCTAAACGTTGGAATGAAACAGAAATGGATTGAGACTGAAAAGGCTTGGACCCATTCGGTGGTCAAGAGGAATCTCTGCTAAAGAAGGAGCAACTGAACAGACTGCTGGGGGAGACCAATCCTTGCTTCGTGATCTGGGGCTGGTCTGCAGTTTGCTGTTCTAACTAAGGGAGAGGCTGTTGGGACTGTGCTTGGAGGTGCTGGGTCCCCCTGCTTGAAGAAGACTGTGCTTTGTGCTGTGTCTTGTAACCCCAAGGGCCCGAGGTGAGCTGGCTCCCTGTTTGGAAACACAGGAACATAAAAGTTTCCAGGGACGTTTCAAGCAAAGCGGTGGGCGCGTGTTGTGGCAGCTTGAGACCCTCAGAAGGTGTGCCCTGTGATCTTGGACATACGGAGGAGAAGCGAGACTCGGACGCACTGGGTGAGTGTCGTGGTGCACAGGAGGCGTTGGTGAAGAGCGCCTGGTGAACGTGTGCATCGACGGAGGAGTGAGTCTCGGACGCGCAGGGTGCGTGTCCTGGTGCACAGGAGGCGTTGGTGAGGGGCGCCTGGTGAAGTGTGCACCGGAGGAGAAGCGAGACTCGGACGCGCAGGTTGCGTGTCGGGGTGCACCGCAGGCGCTGGTGAAGAGGGCCTGGTGAGAGGGTGCATCAGAGGTGAAGAGAGTCTCGGACGCGCTGGGTGCGTGTCGTGGTGCACTGGAGGCGTTGGCGAGGAGCGCCTGGTCAACGCGTGCATCAGAAGTGGAGTGAGTCTCGGACGCGCAGGGTGCGTGTCGGGGTGCACCAAGGCGTTGGTGAAGAGCGCCTGGTGATCGAGTGCACCGGAGGAGAAGCGAGGCTCGGACACGGTGAGCGTGTCGAGGTGCGGCCGGAGGCGTTGGTGAGGAGCGCCTGGATATCGGGGCACCGGAATTGGAGTAAGTCTCAGTGAAGCAGTGTGCGTGCTTTGGTGCAACCTGGGACTGTGGAGGTGATTGGCTGATCATCCTGTGCACCGGAAGAAAGTGAGTCTCTGCAGCGTGGTGTGCATGGCTTTGTGCCAGAAGAGACCCGGAGGGTGCGGTGGTGAACGTGCACCCGGAGTAACGCAATCTGCGGCCAACTGAGAACTTCCTAACAGTCACGGCCCGGACCGGCAGCCCCGGAGGAGCTGAGCTGCCAGGCCGAGCCACTGAGGCCCATTGAGAAAGTTCTGCACGAAAGGCCTAGTTCATTGAAGGAGGAGAGTGGGGTCGCGCCCCCCATGTAACATGGATCACTGCCTGGGCAGGGTGCGGGCTTGGAGGGACACTCTCTCGGCCTCTCAGTCCTTCTGACAACGTGAGCCTTTGCTTCGGCTCAGATTGGGGCCCGTACTGACCAAGGAGTGGTGGTACTGGGGCCCGAGTGGGACGCTGTACTGTATTTCATCGTGAATACATGTGGGGGGCAACTGTTATCGAAGAGGCTGACTGTCGTAAAACACATTGCCAATATTGCTGCTAACGAACTGCCGGACTGTCTTATGACGCCTGACATTATTTCCGCCTAACGAAGTACACGGTTGTAGCGCTACGCATTGCATTATTTCTCCCTTGCAATGTACAGGATTGTAGCGGCCCGCATTGCATTATTTCGTCATTGCAACGTACATGATTGTAGCTACGAATTGCATTATTCCTCAATTGCAAAGTACATGATTGTGGCGGCGTGCATTGCATTGTTTCTTCATTGCAAAGTACGTGATTGGGGTGTGACGCATTGCATTATTCCTTCATTGCGCAGTACATGATTGTAGCGGTACGCATTGCATAATTTCTCCCATTGCAGGTACCGAAGTGTATCGTTACGCATTGTATTATTTCTCCTGTGCCCAGCACAGGATTGTATCGTTAAGCAGAGCACTATTGTTTGTCCATTGCAACGTGTGTGATTCTAGCATTACGACCAGCATAACGTTTGGAAAGCGGTGGTTGGGATTTGAACCTACCAGCCAGCCGGAACGAATATTACCCTTTATTATATGTTGGCTTTTGTAACGTGTGGTCTGATCGTATATCTTTCTATATAAAGTTTATACTCGTTTTTATCAAACTCGTGTGGAGTCCATTTGTGGTGTCACCAGGGGGTTGCTGTGGGTGTGGTTGCACATACTGTACACTCGTGCCTTGGAGATAGGCCTGGCTGCTCATGCCAAGCTACTAAGGGGGTGAGCAGGGCTATCTCAAACGGTGTCCTTACTTGGCCTAACGTTGAGTGGGGAGTCCCGGGTCGCGCATTTGTGACAGTGACGCATGACGGGGACTCCGGCTTCCAACACACGCAGACAACATGTTCTCATCTTTTATTTCTCCGTACACTATTCCTGTTTAATAATGTCACTAAAAGTTCTACAACTCCCAGAATGCAAATGACAGATGTATCTATACTGCACATGATGTTTAGACATTTAAAACATTCTTAGTTTCTCATTGCAACTTTCCACAAAACTATACTGTTATTTTTCGATAAAATACCAATTGTAATAAACTGGCACTAATTCATTTTTCTCTTACTTCCCAAAACATTCACCACTAACCTCTTAAACACATACCCTTTAATAGATACAGTTCATCTCATATATTTGTTCTCATCACTGTGATACAACTTCTAATCAAACTCCCATATACATCTTCATTTCTAATGTACATTTTTAAAATAATTACAAAGTTATATACATACCACAAAATTCACTTTGTAGATTATTGTTGTTTTAGCTCTTTCTGCATAGTTTGGACATTGTTAAGATTTGTAAAAACTAAGCACAAAAATGATACACCACTCTCATACAAAGTAAGACTAAAATGGCAACCTCTTCAATGTTCCACTCTATCATCATCGGAAAGGCAGCAAATGAAATCATGTCTTTCATTTTAGACTACTGAATTTCCACTTGTGAATGGTTAGCATCTGTTAATCCAATCCCTCTCTTTCGAAACGAGGTTCCTGTCGTCACGTTTTCGCAATGTTTTCGCAATGATCGTTTAGAAATCGTGAAAAAAACTGGAGTTCAAACCGATATCTAGCTTTATTTTTCTGAAATTTAAATACTAACCAACAGTTTATTGCATAGTCCTTAGTTGGAAATTAAAACCTGCCATTACTTACATTGTGTCATCACTCCTCAACTTTTGAAAAAAATTTTATGTCTCTTTAACACCCTTCCCCCATACAGTCTTAGCTCAGTGTTGCTAGCAACCCAGTGGAACCAGTAGGTCAAAAGTTCACAGCACATTCTACAAGGAACATTCTGCTTTCAAATAAGATACAGCAGGTGTGGTTTACTCCACAGATTCAAAAGCATTTCCATGTCTGTATTACATTTCTTTTTTTAAACAACAGCCAATAATAAGACTTTTTTCTGAGCCATCAAACACACTACCTAACTTTATTCACTTTCATGTTGACAGCATCCAATGAAATATATATATAGGCCAGTAGGAGGGGTGGTGATCGAACAAGATTATTGCGGTAGTTTGAAACTAGATATATCCTGAACCTTGACAGCAAAATACCAAACGGGCTAAACTTTGATGAAGATTTGCATTCATGCCTTTAAACTGTACTTTAAGTGTCATTTGTGAATTATTTTCTGTTACAAATTCTGTCATTTTTCAATGTTACAAAATCAATCATAACAGACCTCTAACAATGATATGCTCTACCTCCAGGGGTTAAATCTTCATAAGGCACCACCCGGCACTTGCCATAGGTATAGTTTGCATGAGGACAGGTTAACTAGGCACTAGCCTGAAAACTTTGAATGTTTAATACTGATAAGGCAAATGAAGAAAACATTGTACCATGTTGTGAATGTGACACTTGCAATTTACAGCATGGATATTCTAGAGGTATGTCCAGTTTCACACCTATGGGCATACGTGAATGATACAAATGTTAATGTCATGCCTTAATCTCATAATAATAACATCAGACACAAGGCATAAATAGAGTGGGGCCAGTACAATAATTGTGAGAGCGAGTGAATGTTAACTCGCAAAGAAAGACAGTGCCTGAAAATGAAAAATGATGCAAAATGGGCAGTCTTTCTTTCATTGCAGTTTGACCATCGTAATGAAATGGTCAGCGATAGGCAGGCAAAACTGTGTGTGAACAAGGCCGCCATGTCGACTGAAATGCGTTGTGACCAGGGCTAAATAAATATTTAAAACCTCTTTGGAGTCGGTTCCGTTTGTATACCCTAGAGGAATTACAAATGCTTGAAGATATATATATATATATATATTCACTGAAAAAACCATAGGTTTCAGGCACGTTATAGTTAGAAATTAGCATTTAAAAAACCTTAGAAATTCACTGAAAAAACCATAGGTTTTAGGGAAAGTTATAGTTAGTTGGACATTTCACTCGTACAAAACCAGAGAAATTCCCCCGTTATAGTTAGTTCACCTAACTAGAACTCGCGCCCACGCAATGCACTGCTGATGACGTCACATATTACATCACTCATGACATGGTCAGTGACATCACTGATGACATAACTGATGACATCTCAAATGACATCACTGATGACATCATCCATGTGATAATTTGATGCATCTTCTCACACCCTAATATAACCTTTGATACACCCACTCTAAATTACAGACTGCCATTCTCAAAACCATAGACATTCCAACACCAATAATTACATACCCACTCACTGATTCTTAGGTTTACACACACATCCACTCACTCATCCGTACAGTCACACATACTTATGGTCACTCAGTACAGGACTATCATATGCACTCATACACCTATATAGACACTCACACACCGCCACTCATCCATAGAGGTACTCACACACCTAGTCAGTCATGCAAATAATTAATCACACTGCCATTTACTCACCTATACAGTCATACACACACCAGCTCACTTACTCATACAAATACTAGCACATTCTTACGCTCTTGTACAATCACTGATACAAGCACACACGCATCCATACAGCCACTCTCACAATCACACACTCTCACTTATAGCCTTTTAAATACTCTAACACACATATATACTGCCTTTAACATATGTCGTTACTCACACATGTACCACTGAGATATACATTCACTCACTAACACACCGATACACACACTCACCCACCCATACAGTCCATCACAGATGCACTCTTGAAACCATGCACCCAGTGAATCACCCACTCACACATCTATGCACAGAGTCACACACACCCCACCCACACAAACACTCAGGCACCCATACAGATGCTCAGACAACCAATCAATAACCCATATAGACACTCATGTAGCTATTCACAAACCCATGCAGCCGCTTACACACCAACAGACAGACAGATACAGACATTCGCACAGTTTAGTCACTAACCCATGCATTCAGTAAGATACGTTTAATCACTCACTTATAGTCAGTCACGCACCTACTAAATCATCCATTCAGACACTTATACACCCACTCATTCTTCAATACGCCTTTCCCTATATATATTAAACATATTTAAACTTTACAGAAACACACAGTCACTGGATGATGTCATCAGTGATGTCATCAGTGATGTCATCAGTGATGTCATTTGAGATGTCATCAGTGATGTCACTGACCATTTCATGAGTGATGTAATATGTGACGTCATCAGCAGTGCATTGCGGGGGCGCGAGTTCTAGTTAGGTGAACTAACTATAATGGGGGAATTTCTCTGGTTTTGTACGAGTGAAATGTCCAACTAACTATAACTTTCCCTAAAACCTATGGTTTTTTCAGTGAATTTCTAAGGTTTTTTAAATGCTAATTTCTAACTATAACGTGCCTGAAACCTATGGTTTTTTCAGTGAATTTCAAAGGTTTTTTAAATGCTAATTTCTAACTATAACGTGCCTGAAACCTATGGTTTTTAAGTGAATTTCAAAGGTTTTTAAATGCTAGTTTCTAACTATGCCTACAGAGGTAGGACATGTGAAGAAAGAAGAAAAAACGCACAGAAAGAAGCAAAAGAAATGCAGAAAGAAGCAACAGAAGTCCACAAAGACGAAGAAAAGTACAGGAAGAAGCAAGACATGTGCAGAAAGAAACAACAGAGGAGCAGAAAGAGGCCTTGTTGTAAAATCATCCTGTGCCCACAACTTTTTCAGACGGGTACTGGTGGTAACTGACTCTGACTAACCAGGCCTAGAGCCAGTGCTATGCTAAAAGACACTTAGAATACAGTGAAAACACCTACATACACTAGGGAACACTATGCGTTGGGGTACCCCTGTGATTAGCATGACCTCCTCTGTAAGGCCCTAGTACATAATAGGGCAGGGGGATTAAAACTACCTCTAAGTCAGAGGTGCAGAAATATGCTACTTTAACTAGTAGTCGCGTTTGCAGAGTGGTGGAGAAAGGGTGCTGGGCGTCCAACCAGCGCTCAGGAATTCCACTGCGTAGGACTTACAGGAGGTACCAGGAGGGATTCTTGGCCCCCAAACTCCCTCAGGACTAAATTGGACTTCATCCCCCATCCCGTAGTCTGCCACGAGGCATGTTTGCAGAGTGGTAGAGAAAGGGGCCTCCGAAGACGTCTTAGCAATCCCACTGTGTGGGACTTACTGGAGGTAACAAGAGGGGTAATTGGCCCCCAAGGACATCCTTGGGGTCCAACTTCCCAAACTATTACCTCCAGTCAGTCCCACACAGCAGCACTGGTAAGTACTCGTACCAGGCCATGCCCACTTTTCCCACCACTCTACAAACGCGCTCCCTGGCACGCTCTTGGATGGGGATTGAAGTCCCCTTCACTGCTGGGGGTCCTTTAGGGGCCAACTAGCCTACCTTTTACCTCCAGTAAGCCCCACGCAGTGGGATTGGTGAGAGGTAGACAAAGGCCATGCCCCCTTTCTCCACCACTCTGCAAACGTGCCCCCTGGCGCGTTGTAAGTTGGGGGATTAAGTCCCCTTGAATCCTGAGGGTCCCTGGGGTCCAACAAGCCCACCAGGTACCCCCAGTAAGCGCCACAGAGCTGCGTTGCAGAGAGGTGTAAAAAGGGGCGTGGCCTGGCCCACCTCTCTGCAACGCAGCACAGTGGCGCATACTGGAGGTACCTGGTGGGGTTGTTGGCCCCCAGGGACCCTCAGGATTGAAGAGGAATTAATTCCCCAACTTAAAACGCGCCACAGGGCGTGTTTGCACACATGTCACCTCAGGCCCCACCCCCTCCCTTCACCACTGTGCAAACGCGCCCCGTGGCGTGTTTTAAGTTGGGGGATTAAGTCCCCTTGAATCTTGAGGGTCCCTGGGGTCCAACTAGCCCACGAGGAACCTCCAGTAAGCGCCACAGAGCTGCGTTGCAGAGTGGTGTAAAAAGGGGCGTGGCCTCGGACCACCTCTCTGCAACGCAGCCCTTTGGCGCTTACTGGCGGTACCTGGTGAGCTAGTTGGCCCCCAGGGACCATCAGGATTGAAGGGGAATTAATTCCCCAAACTTAAAATGCACCACAGGGCCTGTTTGCACACATGTCACATCAGGCCCCGCCCCCTCCCTTCACCACTGTGCAAACGCGCCCTGTGGCACGTTTTAAGTTGGGGGATTAAGTCCCCTTCAATCCTGAGGGTCCCTGAGGCCCAACTAGCCCACCAGGTACCTCCAGTAAGCGCCACAGAGCTGCGTTGCAGAGAGGTGTAAAAAGGGGCGTGGCCTCAGGCCACCTCTCTGCAACGCAGCCCTGTGGCGCTAACTGGAGGTACCTGGTGGGCTAGTTGGCCCCCAGGGACCCTCAGGATTGGAGGGGAATTAATTCCCCAACTTAAAACGCGCCACAGGGCGCGTTTGCATAGTGTTGCTGGGAGGGGGCGGGGCCTCCGGCGCGATGCCGGCTTTTTTTTAAATTTTGTTTTTTAGAAGGGGGGCTGTGTGGCCCCCCTTCCTTTCCTATTTTTTGGGCCCTGGGGACCCCATCCCCCAGGGCCTGACCCCTAATTTGTTAATTTTAATAAAATTAAGGGGCCTGCGCGGCCCCCCTCCCGAGGCCATTTTCGGCCCTGGGGACCCCATCCCCCGGGGCATGGCCACTATATATATATTTTTTTTTTATATTTACAAAGGAGGGGGCTGCGTGGCCCCCCTCCTGAGGTTTCTCTTAGCCCCGGGGACCCCATCCCCCGGGGCCTGGCCTCTCGTTGGGGAGCGTGGGGGGAGCCACAATGCCCCCACGGTCCCTGCCGGCTCCCCGCGTCCTGCGGGAGCCGGCATTGCTTTTCCACATGGGGGGCTGCTGACATGCAGCTCCCCGTGTGGAAAAGAAACCTGCTCTCTCTTCCCAAACCCAAACCACAGTTTGCTATGGCAGGGCGGGAGCCGCGAGGCTCCCGCCATGCCATAGCAAACAGCAGTGTCCCGGGGGTGGGCACCCCGGGACCCTGCAGGAGCCGGCCCTGGGGGGTGGCGGTCCCCAGGGCCATCACAGGCTCCAGGAGGGGGGCTGCCCGGCCCCCCTCCCATCCAATGCACAGCCCCGGGGAGGTGGTGGTCCCCGGAGCTCGGGGGTCCATAACGGACCCCCAAATTTGCATTTTAGTGCCCCGGGGAGGTGGCGGTCACTGGGGCGTGTGTGGGGGCTCGAGCCCCCCCACACAGGTTTATTTCTTTAAAATAAACAAGCCCCAGGGGGTGGCGGTCCCCGGGGCTTCGGGGGGCTTTGTGCCCCCCACAAATATTTGATAAAAGCCCCGGGGTGGCGGTCCCCGGGGCTTGGGGGGGCCTTGGAGGCCCCCCAAACATTAAAAAAATGAGCCCTGGGGGGTGGCGGTCCCCGGGGCTGCGGGGGCCTCCCTGGGCCCTCGCATTTACATTTCTCCATGCCCCCGGGACTTGGCCCACCCGGGGGCTAAATAATAAGGAAGCGCGGGAGTCCGCGCTTTGTTTTTTTTTTTTTTTCGGCCGAAATTCACGCTGGGTGCGCGAATCTCGACGATTTAAAAAAAAAAAATGCTTTTTTGGGCCCTGGGGGTCCTTGTGGGACCCCTTGAGCAGGCCTAGAGGGTCAGGGTGTTTCTACCCTGCCCCCTTTTCTTGTTTTTCGCGTTTCTTTTTCTCTTTTCTTGTGCCTCGGCAAAAAGGTAGCTCTTGGTTCAGAAAGCGCCCTTTTTTTAAATGGTATAAATCTGTTCAGTAGTTGCTGAGAAATTCAAAAAATAAAAATCTCGATATCTGAGCACCGAGGAGGGTTCGCGAACCCTCCCGAGCATGAGCTCAATTCTGATTGGCTGCCAACACTCCAAACCAGAATGTGTTGGCAGCCATCTTGTGACTCGGTAACCAAATCACAAGAAAACAGTTAAAAAAATGTAAAAAAACAAGAAAAGGGGGCAGGGTAGAAACACCCTGACCCCCTAGGCCTGTGGGACTCCCAGGCCCAAGGAAAGCATTTTTTTTTAATCGTTTTGGCCGAATCACGCTGGGTGCGCGAATCCGGCCGAAAAAATTAAAAAGAAAAACAAAGCACGGGCTCCCGCGCTTCGTTTTCTATAAGCCCCCGGGTGGGCCAGGTCCTGGGGGCAATGCCTAATTAATTAGTGGGGGCACGCGGGGCCCCCCCAGCCCCGGGGACCACCACCTCACCAGGGCTTTATTTTAAAAAATGCATAGGGGGCTCCTGCCCCCCCACGCTGCCCTGGGGACCACCACCTCCCATGGGTATTCCTAATTAAGTGTGGGGGTGCCTCGCGGGCCCCCCCAAGCCCCAGGGACTTCCACCTCCCCGGGGCTTTTTTTATTAATGGGGGGCCTCACGGGCCCCCCCAAGCCCCGGGGACCACCACCTCCCCAGGGCTTTGATTAATTATAGGCAGGGGGCCTCGTAGGCCCCCCCAAGCCCCGGGGACCACCACCTCCCTGGGGCTTACTTCATTAATGAGTGGGGGGCCTCGCGGGCCCCCCAAGCCCTGGGGACCACCACCTCCCTGGGGCTTTGATTAATTATAGGTGGGGGCCTCGTAGGCCCCCCAAACCCCGGGGACCACCACCTCCCAGGGGCTTTGTACTTGAAGGGAGCCCTCGATGGCCCTGGGGACCGCCACCCCCCAGGGCCGGCTCCTGCAATGTCTCGGGGTGTCCACCCCAGGGACATTGCCATTTGCTATGACAGGGCGGGAGCACGGCTCCCACCCTGCCCTAGCAAACTCCTGCTTTGCTTTTTGGAAGCGAGAGCAGGAAACCTGCTCTCACTTCCAAAAAGCAAAGCAGAATTGCTTTTAGACAAGGGGAGCTGTATGTCAGCAGCTCCCCTTGCCCAAAAGCAATGCCGGCTCTCGCAGGAGGAGGGGAGCCGGCAGGGACCGTGGGTGCATTGGGGTTCCCCCACGGTCCCCAACTTGAGGGCCGGCCCCTGGGGATGGGGTCCCCGGGGCCAGAAGTGGCCCAGGGGAGGGGGGCCATGCGGCCCCCCTCCCGCATTTAAAAAAAACCCAAAAAAACAGGCCAGGCCCTGGGGGATGGGGTCCCTGGGGCCAGAAATGGCCCAGGGGAGCGGGGTCCACGCGGCCCCCTCCTTAAAAAAAATATATAAAAGAAAAAAAACGAGGCCAGGCCCCGGGGGATGGGGTCCCCGGGGCCAATAGTGGCCGAGGAAGGGGGCCACGCCGCCCCTTCCCGTTTAAAAAAAAAAAACTAAATCAAATGCTTGGGCCCTGGGGGATGGGGTACCCAGGGCCCAAAAATAATTAAGGGAAGGGGGGGCACACAGCCCCCCTTCCAACAACAAAATAAAAAAAAAGCCGGCATCTCGCTGGAGGCCCTGCCCCCTTCCTGCACCACTCTGCAAATGCGCCCCCTGGTGCGCTCTAAGTTGGGGAATTAAGTCCCCTTGAATACTGAGGGTCGAAGGGGGCCAACTAGCCCACCAGGTACCTCCAGTAAGCGCCACACAGCTGGATTGCAGAGAGGTGGTCTGAGGCCACGTCCCTTTTTACACCACTCTGCAAACGCGCCTCTTGGCGCACGGCTGGTGGGGTGATGAGGTTCTCTTGTGTCCTGAGGACCTGAGGACACAAGTGGACTTTATCCCCCGAGCAGCAGTGTGCCAGGCAGTGTGTTTGCAGAGTGGTGTAAAAAGGGGGCATGGCCTTGGACCACTCTCAGCAATCCAGCTGTGTTGGGCTTACTGGAGGTACCTGGTGGGCTAGTTGGCCCCCAGGGACCCTCAGGAGGCAAGGGAACTTCATCCCCCAACAAAGAGCACGCCAGAAGGTGTGTTTGCAGAGTGGTGGGGAAAGGGGGCGTGGACTTTGTCCAACTCTCAGCCATCCCACTGTGTGGGGCTTACTGGAGGTAAGAGGTAGGCTAGTTGGCCCCTAAAGGACCCCAGCAGTGAAGGGAACTTCAATCCCCATCCAAGAGCGTGCAAGGGAGCGCGTTTGCAGAGTGGTGGGCAAAGGGGGCGTGGCCTGCTATGAGAATTTAGCAATCCTGCTGTGTGGGACTTACTGGAGGTAATAGGAGGGGTAGTTGGCCCCCTAGGATGTCCTTGGGGGCCAACTACCCCTCTTGTTACCTCCAGTAAGTCCCACAGAGTGGGAATGCTAAGACGTCTTTGGAGGCCATGCCCCCCTTTCTCCACCACTCTGCAAACACGCCTCCTGGCAGACTACGGGATGGGGGATGAAGTCCAATTTACTCCTGAGGGACTTTGGGGGACAAGAAGCCCTCCTAGTACCTCCTGTAAGTCCTACCCAGCAGAATTTCTGAGCGCTGGTTGGAGGCCCAGCACCCTTTCTCCACCACTCTGCAAACGCGACTACTAGTTAAAGAAGTGTTTGCAATGTAATAGGTTTCGCATTTGCGAGAATTAGAGCTATTCGCATTGTAAATGTAAAAGTTTTTTTATATGTTTTTTGGAGTGGAGTGGATGTACGTTGTGTGTAGTGGAATTATGTGGTATGTTGTGCAGTGAAACTATGTGGATAGAAAGTATGTGGTATTTAGTATATAGGAATTATGTAGAGTGGGATTATGTGTTATGGAGAGTAATTATGTGGTATGGTAGTCTGTGTTGTGGAGTGGTAACGTCAGGTTTAGTCTTCTTCGTTTCCATAGAAGCTCAACTATGAACTCAGTGAGACAAAAAAGAAGGAATCACTGAGGAGCACTTGTGGACCTAGTCAGAGGTATGAGCAGGGCCACTGGAATTATGCGACTGTTTGGCTGCACCGACTTTCGCACAATTATACATTTTCTGCATTAGCCACATAATTCATCATCTGCTCCCAAATCTGTAGATATGAATAAAAAAAGCCTTGTTTCTAGCTCAAACAGCTCAAACGTTACCAAAAATGCAGCGACAAGTGTTACAGCGTGGTGGAAGGCCCTTTGCAAACCTAGAATGGTCACCTGTTACTTATTGCTAAATGTGGGTGTTAAAGTGGTACTAATGGTGTGCAAGCCACTCTTGCTTCCTTCTGCGCCTCTCTTTCCTCTTTCTGCATTTCTGTTGCTTCTTTCTGCACATTTCTTTCTTTTTCTGCACTTCTCGTGCCTCTTTCTGAAAATCTCTTCTACTTTCTGCACCTCTCTTCCTTCTATCTGCACATATGTTGCCTCTTTCTGCACCTCATTTGCTTCTTTCTGTACCCTTCTTGCCTCTTTCTGCACCCTTCTTCCCTCTTTCTGCACCTCTCTTGCCTTTTTCTGTACTTCTCTTACGTCTTTCTGCATACTTTTTGCCTCTTTCTGCACCTCTGTTCCTTCCTTCTTTCTGCACTTCTTTTGTTTCTTTCTGCACCCCTTTTGCCTGTTTCTGCACCCCTCTTCCCTCTTTGTGCAACTCTCTTGCCTCTTTCTACACCTCTCTTTCCTCTTTCTGCACCACTCTTGCCTCTTTCTGTACCTCTGTTCCTTCTTTCTTCACCTGCCTTGTCTCTTTCTGCACCCTTCATGCCTCTTTCAGCACCTCTGTTGCTTCTTTCTGCAGTCCTCTTTCTGCACCCCTCCTGCCTCTTTCTCTACCCCTCTTGCCGCTTTGTGTACCTCTCCTACCCCTTTCTGCACCCCTCTTGCCTCTTTTTCCACCTCTGTTGGTTCTTTCTGCACCTCTTTTGCTTCGTTTTGCACTTCACTTGCCTCTTTCTGTAGCCCTCTTGCCTCTTTCTGCACCTCTGCTGGTTCTTTCTGCACTGCTCTGGCTTCTTCCTGCACCTCTGTTCAAAATTTCTGCATTCCTCTTGCCTTTTTCTGCACCCCTCTTCCCTCTTTCTGCACCTCTCTTGCCTCAGTCTGCCCACCTGTTCCCTCTTTCTGCACCCCTTTTGCCTGTTTCTTCAACTCTCTTGCCTCTTTCTGCAGTTCTCTCGCCTCCTTCTGCACCTCACTTGCCTCTTTTTGCACCTCTGTTGGTTCTTTTGCACTGCTCTTGCTTCTTTCTGCACCTCTCTTGCAAATTTCTGCACCCCTCTTGCCTCTTTCTGCATCCCTTTTACCTGTTTCTGCACCTCTCTTGCCTCTGTCTGCACCTCTGTTCCCTCTTTCTGTACCTCTTTTGCCTGTTTCTGCAACTCTCTTGCCTCTTTCTGCAGTTCTCTTGCCTCCTTCTGCACCTCTGTTGCTTCTTTCTGCACTTCTCTTGCCTCTTTCTGCACCCCTGTTGCTTCATTCTGTACTTTCCATGCATCTTTATGCACCTGTCTTGCTTCTTTCTGCACCCCTGTTGTCTCTTTCTGCTCTCGTCTTCCCTCTTTCTGTACCTTTCTTGCCTGTTTCTGATTCGCACTTGCCTCTTTCTGCAGTTTTCTTGCTTCTTTCTACACCTCTGTTGCTTCTTTCAGCAATTCTCTTGCCTCTTTCTGCACATCTCTTGCCTGTTTCTGCACCTCTCTTGCCTCTTTCTGCACCTCTCTTGCCTCTTTCTGCACCTCACTTGCTTCTTTCTGCACTTCTCTTGCCTCTTTCTGCACCCCTGTTGCTTCATTCTGCACTTTCCATGCTTCTTTCTGCACCTGTCTTGCTTCGTTCTGCACCCCTGTTGTCTCTTTATGTACCTCTATTGCCAGTTTCTGCAACTCTCTTGCCTCTTTCTGCAGTTCTCTTGCCTCCTTCTGCACCTCTGATGCTTCTTTCTGCACTTCTTTTGCCTCTTTCTGCACCCCTGTTGCGTCATTCTGTACTTTCCATGCTTCTTTCTGCATCTGTCTTCCTTCTTTCTGCACCCCTGTTGCCTCTTTCTGCACTCGTCTTCCCTCTTTCTGTACCTTTCTTGCCTGTTTCTGCATCTCACTTGCCTCTTTCTGCACTTTTCTTGCTTCTTTCTACAACTCTGTTGCTTCTTTCAGCAATTCTCTTGCCTCTTTCTGCACTTCTCTTGCCTGTTTCTGCACCCCTCTTGCCTCTTTCTGCACCTCTCTTCCCTCTTTCTGTACCACTCTGGCCTCTTTTTGTACCTCTGTTGCTTCTTTCTGCCCTCCTCTTGCCTCTTTCTGCACCCTTTGTGCCTCTTTCAGCACCTCTGTTGCTTCTTTCTGCACTTCTCTTCCTTCTTTCTGCACTCCTCGTGCCTCCTTCTGCACCTCTGTTGCTTCTTTCTGCACTTCTCTTTGTTTTTTCTGCACTGCTCTTGCCTCTTTCAGCATCCCTCTTGCCTCTTTGAGCACCTCTTTTGCTTCTTTCTGCACTTCTCTCTCCTCTTTCTGCACCCCTCTTGCCTCTTTCTGTACCTCTGATGCTTCTTTCTGCACATCTATTGCCTCTTTCTGCACCTCTCTTGCTTCTTTCTGCAGCTGACTTGCCTCTTTCAGTACCTCTGTTGCTTTTTTCTGCAGATCTCTTGCCTCTTTCTGCACCTCAGTTGCCTGTTTCAGCACCTCTGTTGCTTTTTTCTGCAGATCTCTTGCCTCTTTCTGCACCCCTCTTTTCTCTTTCTGCACCTCTCTTGCCTCTTTCTGCACCCCTGTTCCCTCTTTCTGCACCTCTCTTGCCTTTTTCTGTACCTCTGTTGCCTCTTTCTGCACTTCTCTTGCTCTTTCTGCACCCTTCGTGCCTCTTTCAGCACCTCTGTTAATTCTTTCTGCACTTCTCTTCCTTCTTTCTGCACCTCCCTTGCTTCTTTCTGCACCTCACTTGCCTATTTCAGCACCTCTGTTGCTTTTTTCAGCAGATCTCTTGCCTCTTTCTGCACTTCACTTGCCTCTTTCATCACCTCTGTTTCTTTTTTATGCAGATCTCTTGCCTCTTTCTGCACCCCTCTTTTCTCTTTCTGCACCCCTCTTGCCTCTTTCTGCACCACTATTCCCTCTTTCTGCACCTTTTCTGCCTGTTTCTGCACCTCTCTTGCCTCTTTCTGTACCTCTTTTGCCTCTTTCTGCACTTTTCTTGCCTCTTTCTGCAACCCTTTTGCCTCTTTCTGCACCTCTGTTGCTTCTTTCTGCACTTCTATTGCCTCTTTCTGTACCTCTCTTGCTTCTTTCTGCACCTCACGTGCCTCTTTCAGCACCTCTGTTGCTTTTTTCTGCAGATCTCTTGCCCCTTTCTGCACCTCACTTGCCTTTTTCAGCACCTCTGTTGCTTTTTTCTGCACCTCTCCTGCCTCTTTCTGTACCTCTTTTGCCTCTTTGTGCACCCCTCCTACCTTTTTCTGCACCCCTCTTGCCTCTCTTTGCACCTCTGTTGGTTCTTTCTGTACTGCTCTTGCTTCTTTCTGCACCTCACTTGCCTCTTTTTGCATTTCTCTTGGTACTTTCTAAACCTCTGTTGCTTCTTTCAGCAATTCTCTTGCCTCTTTCTGCACTTCTCTTGCTTGTTTATGCACCTCGCTTGCGTCTTTCTGCACCTCTGTTGCCTCTTTCTGCACTTCACTTGCTTCTTTCTGCACCTCTCTTGCCTCTTTCAGCACCTCTGCTGCTTCTTTCTGCACCCCTCCTGCCTCTTTCTGCACCCCTCTTCCTCTTTGTGCAACTCTCTTGCCTCTTTCTACACCTCTCTTCCCTCTTTCTGCAACACTCTTGCCTCTTTCTGTACCTCTGTTGCTTCTTTCTGCACTTCTCTTACCACTTTCTGCACCCTTCGTGCCTCTTTCAGCACCTATGTTGCTTCTTTCTGCAATTCTCGTCCTTCTTTCTGCACCCCTCATGCCTCCTTCTGCACCTTGGTTGCTTCTTTCCACACTTCTCTTGGTTCTTTCTGCACTGCTCTTGCCTCTTTCTGCATCCCTCTTGTCTCTTTGAGCTCCTCTTTTGCTTCTTTCTGCACTTCTCTCTCCTCTTTCTGCACCCCTCTTGCCTCTTTCTGCAACTCTGTTGCTTATTTCTGCACTTCTATTGCCTCTTTCTGCACCTCTCTTTCTTCTTTCTGCAGCTGACTTGCCTCTTTCAGCACCTCTGTTGCTTTTTTCTGCAGATCTCTTGCCTCTTTCTGCACCTCACTTGTCTCTTTCAGCACCTCTGTTGCTTTTTTCTGCAGATTGTTTGCCTCTTTCTGCACCTCTTTTCTCTTTCTGCACCTCTCTTGCCTCTTTCTGCACCCCTGTTCCCTCTTTCTGCACCTCTCTTGCCTTTTTCTATACCCCTGTTGCCTCTTTCTGCACTTCTCTTGCTCTTTCTGCACCCTTCACGCCTCTTTCAGCACCTCTGTTAATTCTTTCTGCACTTCTCTTCCTTCTTTCTGCACCTCCCTTGCTTCTTTCTGCACCTCACTTGCCTATTTCAGCACCTCTGTTGCTTTTTTCAGCAGATCTCTTGCCTCTTTCTGCACCTCACTTGCCTCTTTCATCACCTCTGTTGCTTTTTTATGCAGATCTCTTGCCTCTTTCTGCACCCCTCTTTTCTCTTTCTGCACCCCTCTTGCCTCTTTCTGCACCACTATTCCCTCTTTCTGCACCTTTCCTGCCTGTTTCTGCACCTTTCTTGCCTCTTTCTGTACCTCAGTTGCCTATTTCTGCACTTTTCTTGCCTCTTTCTGCACCCCTTTTGCCTCTTTCTGCACCTCTGTTGCTTCTTTCTACACTTCTATTGCTTCTTTCTGCACCTCACTTGCCTCTTTCAGCACCTCTGTTGCTTTTTTCTGCAGATCTCTTGCCCCTTTCTGCACCTCACTTGCCTTTTTCAGCACCTCTGTTGCTTTTTTCTGCAGATCTGATGCCTCTTTATGTACCCCTATTTTCTCTTTCTGCACCTCTCTTGCCTCTATCTGCACCCCTGTTCCTTCTTTCTGCACTTTTCCTGCCTGTTTCTGCACCTCTCTTGCCTCTTTCTGTACCTCTGTTGCCTCTTTCTGTACTTCTCTTGCTCTTTCTGCACCCTCCGCACCTCTTTCAGCACCTCTGTTACTTCTTTCTGCACTTTTCTTGCCTCTTTGTGCACCCCTCCTACCTTTTTTCTGCACCCCTCTTTTCTCTTTTTGCACCTCTGTTGGTTCTTTCTGCACTACTCTTGCTTCTTTCTGCACCTTACTTGCCTCTTTCTGCACTTCTCTTGCTTCTTTCTACACCTCTGTTGCTTCTTTCAGCAATTCTCTTGCCTCTTTCTGCACTTCTCTTGCTTGTTTATGCACCTCGCTTGCGTCTTTCTGCACCTCTGTTGCCTCTTTCTGCACTTCACTTGCTTCTTTCTGCACCTCTCTTGCCTCTTTCAGCACCTCTGCTGCTTCTTTCTGCACCCCTCCTGCCTCTTTCTGCACCCCTCTTCCCTCTTTGTGCAACTCTCTTGCCTCTTTCTACACCTCTCTTCCCTCTTTCTGCAACACTCTTGCCTCTTTCTGTACCTCTGTTGCTTCTTTCTGCACTTCTCTTACCACTTTCTGCGCCCTTCGTGCCTCTTTCAGCACCTATGTTGCTTCTTTCTGCAATTCTCGTCCTTCTTTCTGCACCCCTCGTGCCTCCTTCTGCACCTTGGTTGCTTCTTTCCACACTTCTCTTGGTTCTTTCTGCACTGCTCTTGCCTCTTTCTGCATCCCTCTTGCCTCTTTGAGCTCCTCTTTTGCTTCTTTCTGCACTTCTCTCTCCTCTTTCTGCACCCCTCTTGCCTCTTTCTGCAACTCTGTTGCTTATTTCTGCGCTTCTATTGCCTCTTTCTGCACCTCTCTTTCTTCTTTCTGCAGCTGACTTGCCTCTTTCAGCACCTCTGTTACTTCTTTCTTCACTTTTCTTGCCTCTTTGTGCACCCCTCCTACCTTTTTTCTGCACCCCTCTTTTCTCTTTTTGCACCTCTGTTGGTTCTTTCTGCACTACTCTTGCTTCTTTCTGCACCTTACTTGCCTCTTTCTGCACTTCTCTTGCTTCTTTCTACACCTCTGTTGCTTCTTTCAGCAATTCTCTTGCCTCTTTCTGTACCTCTTTTGCCTCTTTGTGCACCCCTCCTACCTTTTTCTGCACCCCTCTTGCCTCTCTTTGCACCTCTGTTGGTTCTTTCTGCACTGCTCTTGTTTCTTTCTACACCTCACTTGCCTCTTTTTGCACTTCTCTTGGTACTTTCTAAACCTCTGTTGCTTCTTTCAGCAATTCTCTTGCCTCTTTCTGCACTTCTCTTGCTTGTTTATGCACCTCTCTTGCGTCTTTCTGCACCTCTGTTGCCTCTTTCTGCACTTCACTTGCTTCTTTCTGCACCTCTCTTGCCTCTTTCGGCACCTCTGTTGCTTCTTTCTGCACCCCTCCTGCCTCTTTCTGCACCCCTCTTCCCTCTTTGTGCAACTCTCTTGCCTCTTTCTACACCTCTCTTCCCTCTTTCTGCAATACTCTTGCCTCTTTCTGTACCTCTGTTGCTTCTTTCTGCACTTCTCTTACCTCTTTCTGCACCCTTCGTGCCTCTTTCAGCACCTATGTTGCTTCTTTCTGCAATTCTTGTCCTTCTTTCTGCACCCCTCGTGCCTCCTTCTGCACTTTGGTTGCTTCTTTCCGCATTTCTCTTGGTTCTTTCTGCACTGCTCTTGCCTCTTTCTGCATCCCTCTTGCCTCTTTGAGCTCCTCTTTTGCTTCTTTCTGCACTTCTCTCTCCTCTTTCTGCACCCCTCTTGCCTCTTTCTGCAACTCTGTTGCTTATTTCTGCACTTCTATTGCCTCTTTCTGCACCTCTCTTGCTTCTTTCTGCACCTCACTCTCCTCTTTCAGCACCTCTGTTGCTTTTTTCTGCAGATCTCTTGCCTCTTTCTGCACCTCACTTGCCTCTTTCAGCACCTCTGTTGCTTTTTTCTGCAGATCTTTTGCCTGTTTCTGCACTTCTCTTTTCTCTTTCTGCACCTCTCTTGCCTCTTTCTGCACCCCTGTTCCCTTTTTGAAAGGATTTTTGTATAGCGCATGGCTACCCGGGAGCATCCCAGCGCTGGTGTGGTTACTAGAGTTGGACAGGACTTCTACGGAAAGAGCCAGGTCTTTAGTTGTTTCCGGAATGATAGATGGTTAGATTCTCTACGCAGATGCAGAGGCAGGCTATTCCATAATTTTGAGGCATTATATGAAAAACGCCGGCCGCCACTTCTGGCCTTCTTAATCCTAGGTACCACTGCTAGGTGCAGCTCGTCTGAGCGGAGGCTTCTGTTGGACTTGTAAGGGCAAATCATGTCTTTAATAATGATAGGAGGTCCATTCCCTCCTAAAGACTTATGGACAACGCAGAGAGCTTTAAAGTTTATTCTTTCCTGCACCGGTAACCAATGGAGGGAGCATAGTGCCGGCTTTGCCGAGCAACGATTATGGATTCCCATGAGCAGTCTAGCAGCGGAATTTTGAACAATCTGCAATTTTGCGGTGACTGCCTTTGGGGCGCCCAGGTAGAGGCGTTACCGTAGTCTATCCTAGAGAGGACGAGCGCCTGACCAGCGTTTTCTTACTTGGTCCGGTAGGAGGGGCAGCACTTTGCGTATCATTCTTAACATGCCATAACATGAAGCAGCGGTCTTCCCGGCTTGGACTTTAAAGGTAAGGTCTTGATCCAACCAGACGCCCAGGCTCTTTATTTCAGTTTTTGGGGTGGGTACCGGGCCCATACATGCTGGCCACATGGTATTAGATTTAAAATTTAGCTGGTTGCCAAGTAGCAAGAGCTCCGTTTTATCACCGTTGAGTTTTAAGTGGGACAAACTCATCCACTTAGTGACTTCCTCGAGACACATGTGGAGATCAGAGGGCGAATGGAATTTTCTGCACCTTTCATGCATGTTTCTGCACCTCTCTTGCCTCTTTCTGTACCTCTGTTGCCTCTTTCTGCACTTCTCTTGCTCTTTCCGTACCCTTCGCGTCTCTTTCAGCACCTCTGTTGCTTCTTTCTGCACTGTTCTTGCTTCTTTCTGCACCTCACTTGCCTTTCTACACGTCTCTTGCTTCTTTCTACACCTCTGTTGCTTCTTTCAGCAATTCTCTTGCCTCTTTCTGCAGTTCTCTTCCTTCTTTCTGCACCCCTCCTGCCTCTTTCTGTACCTCTTTTGCCTCTTTGTGTACCTCTCCTACCTCTTTCTGCATCCCTCTTGCCTCTTTTTGCACCTCTGTTGGTTCATTCTGCAGTTCTCATGCCTCTTTTTGCACCTCTGTTGCTTCTTTCTGCACTGCTCTTGCTTCTTTCTGCACCCCTCTTGCCTCTTTCTGCACCCCTCTTTTCTCTTTCTGCATCCCTCTTGCCTCTTTCTGTACCCCTGTTCCCTCTTTCTGCACCTTTCCTGCCTGTTTTTGCAACTCTCTTGCTTCTTTCTGTACCTCTGTTGCTTTTTTCTGCACTTCTCTTGCTCATTCTGCACCGTTCACGCCTCTTTCAGCACCTCTATTGCTTCTTTCTGCACTTCTCTTCCTTCTTTCTGCACCCCTCCTGCCTGTTTCTGTACCTCTCTTGCCTCTTTGTGCACCTCTCCTACCTTTTTCTGCACCCCTCTTGCCTCTTTTTGCACCTCTGTTGGTTCTTTCTGCGAGGCTCTAGCTTCTTTCTGCACCTCACTTGCCTCCTTCTGTACTTCTCTTGCTTCTTTCTACAGCTCTGTTGCTTCTTTCAGCAATTCTCTTGCCTCTTTCTGCACTTCTCTGTGTTCTTTCTGCACCCCTCCTGCCTCTTTCTGTACCTCTCTTGCCTCTTTCTGCACCTCTCTTGCCTCTTTCTGCACTTCACTTGATTCTTTCTGCACCTCTCTTGCCTCTTTCGGCACCTCTGTTGCTTCTTTCTGCACTTCTCTTGCCTCTTTCTGCACCTCTGAGTTAGAAGTAGTTTTAATCCCCCTGCCCTATTATATACTAGGGCCTTACAGGGGAGGTCATGCCAATCACAGGGGTACCCCAACCCATAGTGTACCCTAGTGTATGTAGGTGTTTTCACTGAATTCTAAGTGTCTTTCAGCATAGCACTGGCTCCGGGCCTGGTTAGTCAGAGTCAGTTACCACCAGTACCAGTCAGCAAAAAGTTGGGGGCACAGGATGACTTTGCAACAAGGCCTCTTTCTGCACCACTGTTGGTTCTTTCTGCATATTTCTTGCTTCTTTCTGTACTTTTCTTCGTCTTTCTGGACTTCTGTTGCCTCTTTCTGCATTTCTCTTGCTTCTTTCTGCGCCTTTCTTCCTCTTTCTGCACATGTCCTACCTCTGTAGGCATAGTTAGAAATTAGCATTTAAAAAACCTTTGGAATTAACTCAAAAAACCATAGGTTTCAAGGACATTATAGTTAGAAATTAGCATTTAAAAAACCTTAGAAATTCACTGAAAAAACCATAGATTTCAGGGACGTTATAGTTAGAAATTAGCATTTAAAAAACCTTTGAAATTCACTGAAAAATCCATAGGTTTCAGGGATGTTATAGTTAGAAATTAGCATTTAAAAAACCTTAGAAATTCACTGAAAAACCATAGGTTTCAGGGACATTATAGTTAGAAAATATCATTTAAAAAGCCTTTGAAGTTCACTGAAAAATGCATAGGTTTCAGGGACATTATAGTTAGAAATTAGCATTTAAAAAACCTTAGAAATTCACTGAAAAAACCACAGGTTTCAGGGACGTTATAGTTAGTTGGACATTTTACTCGTACAAAACCAGAGAAATTCGGCCGTTATAGTTAGTTGAGCTAAGTATAACTCGCGCCCCCGCAATGCACTGCTGATGACATCACATATTACATCACTCATGACATGGTCAGTGACATCGCTGATGACATCACTGATGACATATCAAATGACATCACTGATGACATCATCCACGTGATCCTCTGATGCACCTCCTCACAGCCTAATATAACCTTTGTTACACCCACTCTAAAATACAGACTGCCATTCTCGAAACCATAGACACGCCAATACCAGTTACTACATACCCACTCACTGATTCCTAGGTCTACACACACATCCACTCACTCACCCATACAGTCACTCATACATGCAGTCACTCATCAATACAGCCACTATCATATGCACTCATACACCTATACAGACACTCACACACCCCCACTCACCCATAGAGTTACTTACACAGCTAGTTAGTCATGCAAAGAATCAATCACACTCCCATTTACTCACCTATACAGTTATACACACACCACCTCACTTATTCACACAGATACTAACACATACTTACTCTCTTATACAATCACTGACACAAGTACACACTCATCCACACAGCCACTCTCACAATCACTCACTCTCACATATAGTCATTTATATACTCCAACACTCACATATACTGCCTTTCACATATGTAATTACTCACACAAGTACCACTGAGACATCCATTCACTCAGCAACACAGCCATACACACACTCACCCACCCATACAGCCCCTCGCAGATGCACTCTTGAACCCATACACCCAGTGCATCACCCACTCACACATCCATGCAGTGAGTCACACACACCCCACCCACCCACACAGACACTCAGGCACCCATACAGATACTCAGACAAACAATCAATAACCCATATAGACACTCATGTAGCTACTCACCAACCCATGCAACCGCTTACTCACCAACAGACAGACTGATACAGACATTCACACAGTTTAGTCACTAACCCATGCATTCAGTAAGACACGTTTAATCACTCACTTATACAGTCAGTCACACACCTACTAAATCATCCATTCAGACAGTCATACACCCACTCATTCTTCAATACACCTTGGCCTATATATATATAAAACATATTTAAACTTTACAGAAACACACAGTCACTGGATGATGTCATTATACAAAGCCCACACATGGTCAGATTCGCCAATGGCGACCGTGTGTGGTATTTTCTGTCTTTTCTGCCTTTTCTGTCTTGAGGCAAACTTTGTGGATTATGTGGAACGGCAAGCCTAGCCGTAGAAGAGCCCCGCCGTGTTGCGGACCTGGGATGACGCCAAACGGCGTAGTCCATATCAGGACGGTTGCCTATAATGGGAGCATGAAAGTGACAGCAGTCTGTGGCATGGCAACGCAACTACCCACTTGGGATGAATTTTAATCAATATGGGTGCGGTGATAAAAGCAACTCACGTGAGGAAGACGGAATGTACTACAGATACCAACAGGCCATGCGAGTGGCCACGCCCACTTGGACAGGTATCGCGATGAATATAAATATAAGTACACTCTAAATGTGCTCAGTGTTGCCGTATCTTTTCAAAAGCCTGTGACAAAGGGCAGTGGGCCATAAACGCGTCGGCTTAAGGAACTTTTGTTTGCAATGCCGAGCACACCCATGCTGCAGCTCTGATTAAATGGACGGCGAATCTGACCGTGTGTGGGCTTGTTAGACTTGGCATCTTTTGGCGTGTTTCCCCTGACTTTTTGCTTTATGACCTCCCGGTTTTGACTCTGTTTTGTGCTGGTTTAGTGTTTCTGCGCACTTTACGCACTGCTGATCAGTGGTAAAGTGCAAGTGCGCCTGTATGAAATGTGTTATGGATTGGTATTTCCATGTTTTGGCTATTTGATCTATGTGTCAGTCCCTAGTAAAGGGCATTGCGAGTGCCAGGGCCTATAGATCAAATGCTGTTGGTGGGCGGCAGCACTGGATTGTGCCCCCCACGCAAACAGCCCGTAAAGTGTAACTCGGGCCTGCCAACGCAGAGCCTGTGCGCAGCCTGGGGCTGCCATGTCGACTTGGCAAGTGCACACACTTGCAAGTCCCTAAACCTTCCCTTTTCTACATGTTAGTCACCCCTAAGGTAGGCCCACGGTACCCCTGTGGGCAGGGTGCATTGTATGTGAAAGGTAGGACATGCCCTGGTGTGTGTGGCATGTCCTGATAGTGAATTACAGCCTATTTCGTTTTTCACTATTGCAAGGCTACCTGTTCCCCATAGGCCAGAATGGGCAGTTTTGATTATTACAGTTTATAATCCTAACTGATCCAGGGAACATGGTAGAAATTCGAGTTTAGTATGCCTGGACTCAGAATGATAAAATGCATCTTTTAGTGAAGTTGGTTTTAACATTCTGTGTTTGAAAATACCACTTTTAGAAAGTGGGTATTTCTTGTCTAACCATCCAAGCCTGCCTCTGCTAGGTTGTGTATTCCGTGTCTGGAGTGTGAGTGACAGGGACTGGGGATGCCAGGAGACAGGGTGAGTCAGCACAGGGCTGAATAGCAAGATCTACATGTTGATGGGTGGGAGGAGTACACCTGGGACCTGAATAGGGCTGGGCCTTCCCTCCACAATGCTGGCTCCACCTCCTGTGGTGCGTCTGATGTCCCTGGCCTGCACCCTGAAAGGAAATATGGAGGCTTGTCAACAAAGTGCTCCAAGACTGACTAGAACTGGTTTGGGCAAGGCAAAGGCCTCTCTGCCTTCAGAGAACAAAGGAATTTGGGATATAAATATTGGGGCCCTGACCCCATGAATTTAGATCTCGCTGGAATCAAGGAACCTGCCAAGAAGAAGAGCTGGAGAGCTGCTAGGAGGAGTACTGCCCCTTTGCTGAGTCATTGCCTTGCTGGGTTGGCCTGCAGTTGCTGCTTCTGTCTTGGGCAGTGAAAGGACTGGACTGAACTTTCTACAAACTTGTGCTGAGAATCTCCAAGGGCCTGAAACCGAGCTGGCCTCCTGTTAAGAAGTCTCAGGGACTGCAAAGACTTCACAAGCCTCTGGGTACCGCTCCTTGAACCGCTGTTTCAGTTGCCACAGAGGAAGGGAACCGCAAACGACTCCATCAACCGACTCCATCGCTGGCCCGGTGTCCTGTTTACACCGCAGACCGCACCGTCCGCATCTCGCACCGCAACCCTGGTCTCACCGACGACGACGTCCGACGCCATCGCCACCGAGCCGCTGCTTGCACCGTGACCTGTGGGCACCGCAGTTCGCATCGCATGGCTTCACTGTGCCAGCCGGACCAGACCGACGCTGTCGCTGCAACTGGCTCAACAATCGTGACCGCATCGCAGTTGGGGCACCGCTCGCACGCTTCGCGACGTACAGCTCCAACTCGCACCGCTGTCCGACGCCAGCTCCCGCACTCCGGCTGGGTCGCCTGCATCGCAACCTGTCAGCACCGCATCGTACACCGTCTCGCCCTGCACCGCACGCCTTGGACTCACCGACTCCGTCTGCACGACGCTCATCGAGCCGCTGCCTGCACCGCATCGAGGGACACCGCACCTTGCACCGCTCCGCTTTGCACCGCAACCGTGACGAACGCCGACCGGCTCGCACACTCCGTGCCCACCACGACGAGAAAAGGTACTGTGACCGAGTCTGTTCACGACTCTGCTGGCCCGTAGCGACGCAGTCGGCTGGAACTGTTGGACTCTGTGTATTTCAGCATCGCGGTAGACCCGGACGGGGCTACCGACTCGTACGAACTTTGCTTTTGTGTTATTCCTGCAAAGAAGAAGTTATCTTGCAACGTAATCACTTTCAAAGTACTGTATTGTGGATTTTTATCGTATTTGGTCTTGTCTTGAGTATATAAAAATATTGGATATTTTTCTAAACTGGTGTGGTGTCAGTTTGTAGTGCTTACACTGTATTACTGTTGGTTATGTGCAAATGCTTTACACACTGCCTCTAGAATAAGCCTGACTGCTCGTGCCAAGCTACCAAGGGGGTGAGCAGGGGTTATTTTAGGAGTGTAACTCCCTTACCCTGACTAGGAAGAAGGGTCCCTACTTGGACAAAGGTGCAAGCCCTTGCCAACTAGAGATCCCATTTCTAACATTGGTTGTCAGCGGTGAGGATAGGACTTGTGTTTGCACTTGACTTACAGTGATTGGTGTGCACTACTACCATATCACAGACCATTACGTACCACTTACAGGTTCTTTTTCTTGTTGGCCTATTTTTGATCTTGCCAGTTTGAACTTGCTACTTCAACATGCCTGAATCAATAGTATCATCAATTGCATCAGTAGAAATTGCCTTTGAGGAGGATCGATTGGAAGCCTACAATGTCAAGGAGTTAAAATCGATTTGCAAGAACCTGAAAGTCCAGGTCAGAGGCCTCACCAGGAAGGATGAGCTACAAAAGGCGCTGAGGGCCTGGGTAGCAGCCAGAGGTGCCATTGGGCAATCTGGTGATCTCAATGGAGAGGTGGAGGAGCCTGTTCCTAGGGTAGATGTGCTTTTGGGAGGGGGGGAACCCTCCAGGCCAGGCAGCAGTAGTTTGTCCCCAGAGGAGCTGGAGGACAGGCGGGAAGTAAGGAGGTTTGAATTGGAGAAACTCAGAATAGAAAGTGAGAGGGAAGAGAAAAGAATAGCCATGGAGGAAAGGAAAATGATACTAGATCATGAGAGAATGATCAAGGAGCTGGAGCTAAAGAGTAGATCCGGTTCAGATGGTGGCAGCAATTCTTCAGCACACACAGACAGGATTGTACACATCCCCAAGAATGTAGGTAAAGAGTACAAAAAGGGTGATGACATACAAAGGTGGTTTCAAGGGTACGAGTCGTCTATTCATATGAATGGGGTCCCTGAAAGGAACTGGGGAGCGGGGTTGTGGCCTCTCTTTCCAGAGGAAGCTAGGGATACTCTGATAGCTTTGGGTAGGGGCAGGACCTCACCTATGCTGACATGAAAGACGCTCTCCTCACTAGGTATGGGCTCACTCCTGAGAAGTACAGGGATCAGTTTAGGTCCAGTAAAAAGTCTGAGGCCAACACTTGGTTGGAATGTGTGGATATGTTCTGTAGGTCGCTGGATGGTTGGGTGAAGGGCAGTAATGTAACAGATTTTCAGGGGCTCTACAATTTGATTGCATGGGAGCACTTGTCTAGTCTATGTTTTGCAGATCTGCGCCAGCACCTAGTTGATAGTAAGCTAACCGACCCCAGGAAGCTTGCTATGGAGGCGGACCGCTAGGTGAGTACCAGGGTCCACAAGAAAGCGTTTGGGGGAGACTCAGCCAAAGGTGGGCAGGGTCCCCAGCAGAAAGGTGGGGGGGACAAGGGTAAAGCATAGGAGTTCTCTAAAGGGCCCCAAACTAGTACCCAGGGTAAAGGTTCCCAGCCCCCCGGCGATAAGAAGAAAGGGGTCTCAGGGAAGCCTGTTGAGACCGGCCCCCGCAAGTGTTATGCATGTGACCAGGTAGGTCACTTTAAGGGGGACCCCAAGTGCCCAAAGGGGACACAGCCACCCACCGGTGGACAGTCCAAAGTGTTGGCTAGTGTAGCGCTTGGGGAGGAGGGGTTCCCACATGAGGGTGGGGATCCCGCAGAAATGACCCTTGTCTCACTAGGGGACAGTGAGATGGTCCCAGGAAACCAGGTGCCCCCTAACACAAAGAAATATAGCACCTGGGTGACCATTAATGGGAACAGGGTAGAGGCTCTCAGAGATACTGGAGCCAGTGTGACCTCAGTCCAGTGTCACCTGGTCTCTGAGAAGCAGGTAGTCCCTGCGGCATTCCACCAATTAGTTGCTGTAGACAACTCTGAGTGCCAGTGTATGGGGGCGCAGGTTCCCTTTGAATGGGGGGGTCTCAGGTCCCTTGAGGGTGGTTGTGAGCCATACCATGCCTGTAGATTGTCTGCTAGGTAACGACCTGGAGCAGTCCTTATGGAAGGATGTTGAGCTCAGGTCTCACTTGGAGATGCTTGGGTTGCCAGAGTGGGCATGCGTGTCTACTCGGTCAATGGCAGCCCGAAAGGGTGATCAAGAGGACTTGGAGCCTGGAACAGTGGCCCAAGTCCCTGCCAAGAGAAAGGGCAGGGGGCGTGGGAAACCGGCCCCCGAAGTTCCCACGGACCGGGAGGAGGCAGACCTCGAGGGGGATGCCCCGGTGCCTACAGGGGAGCAGGTAGCCGAACTGGGAGACATCTCTGAGCTGACCCATTGGCAGCAAGAAGGGGGTCCCACCAGGGAGGAGTTCTGCAGGGAGCAGAACGAGTGCCCTACTCGGGAGGGTCTGCGGCGGCAGGCTGCAGACCAGGCGGCTGGTAATCAGTCCGGGTCACATCTGATCTACTGGGAGAATGGTCTCCTAGACAGTGAGCCTAAGGTTGCTGAGCCTGGGTCAGCCCGTGTGCTGGTGGTACCCCAGCGCTTCAGGACCTTCCTACTGGGTCTGGCTCATGACGTGCCTTTGGCAGGACATTTGGGGCAGGACAAGACCTTTGACAGGCTTGTCACCCACTTCTTTTGGCCCCAAATGTGAAGGCAGTCAGATGCACACTGTAGGTCGTGCCAAACTTGCCAGGCAAGTGGTAAGAGTGGGAGGAAGGTCAAAGCTCCTCTCCAACCTTTTCCTGTTGTTGGAACACCCTTTGAAAGGGTAGGGATGGATATTGTGGGGCCACTGGATCCCAAGACAGCCATGGGCAACAGGTACATCCTGGTCTTGGTGGACCATGCCACCCGGTACCCTGAGGCAATCCCTCTCCGGACAACGACGGCGCCAGTGGTGGGCCGGGCGTTAATGGGGATCTTTTCCCGTGTGGGCTTCCCCAGAGAGGTGGTTTCTGACAGGGGGAACAATTTCATATCCAGGTATATGACATCCCTGTGGAAGGAGTGTGGTGTAACCTACAAGTTCACCACTCCTTACCACCCACAAGGAAACGGTCTGGTGGAGAGATTCAACCAGACCTTGAAAGGCATGATCAAGGGTCTAACAGAACCCATGAGGCGTAAGTGGGACGTCCTCTTGCCATGCCTACTCTTTGCATACAGGGAGGTGCCTCAGAAGTCTCTTGGGTACAGCCCCTTTGAGCTCCTGTATGGCCACCCTGTCAGAGGACCTCTGAGTTTGGTAAAGGAAGGCTGGGAGGCAGCTCCCAGGAAAACTCCCCAGGATGTGTTTAGTTACATGCTGGTCTTTAGAAACCAAACTGCCCGCTTCAGGAAACTCGCTCAGGCGAACCTAAAAGCAAGCCAGGAAGAAATGAAGAGGTGGTATGACCAGAATGCCACTCTGGTCGAATTTCAACCTGGGCAAAAAGTGTGGGTCATGGCCCCAGTGGAACCTTGTGCCTTGCAGGACAAGTGGACTGGGCCATATGAGGTGGTGGAGCACAAAAGTGACGTCACCTCCCTGGTGGATTTGCAGGCTCCAAGGAACCCTTTGAGGGTCCTTCACGTGAACCGCCTCAAGCCCCACTTCGAGAGGTCCGAAGTGAGTATGCTCTTGGCGACTGATGATGGGGTGGAAGAGGAGAGTGAGCCTCTCCCTGACCTCCTGTCTACCAAGGAGCATGATGGGTCAGTGGAAGGTGTGATCCTCTCCCTACCCTGACTCAGGAGCAGCAGGGGGACTGTCACCAGTTGTTGGGACAGTTCGCCCTACTGTTCTCTCTGACCCCCGGTGTTACTCACTGGTGTACCCATGATGTGGACACTGGTGACAGCCCTCCTGTAAACCACAAAATTTACACGTTGACTGACCGGGTCAGAGCCAGCATCAAGGAGGAGGTCTCTAAGATGTTGGCGTTAGGGGTGATTGAGCCCTCCAACAGTCCTTGGGCCAGCCCAGTGGTCTTGGTCCCAAAGGCTGCTGAGCCCGGTGTCACTCCAGAACTCCGGTTTTGTGTGGACTACCGTGGGCTCAATGCCGTCACCAGGACTGACGCGCACCCCATCCCCAGAGCTGATGAGCTCATTGATCGGTTGGGAGCTGCCCGGTTCCTCAGCACGTTTGATTTAACGTCTGGGTACTGGCAGATTGCCTTAACCGATGGGGCCAAGGAGAGATCAGCATTCTCAACCCCAGAAGGTCATTACCAATTCCGGGTGATGCCCTTTGGGTTGAAGAATGCCCCTGCCACCTTTCAGAGATTGGTCAATCAGGTGTTGGCTGGACTGGAGGATTTCAGTGCCGCCTACCTGGATGACATTGCTGTTTTCAGTTCCAGCTGGGAAGAACATTTACAGCACCTTGAGAAAGTGTTGAGGGCTCTGCAAGGTGCAGGCCTCACGATCAAGGCCAGTAAGTGCCAGATCGGGCAGGGTTCTGTGGTGTACTTGGGACACCAGGTAGGAAGCGCCAGGTGGCGCCCCTACAACCCAAGATTGACACCATTCTGGCTTGGGAACCCCCAAGACCCAGACCGAGGTGAGAGCCTTCTTAGGTCTCACTGGCTACTATAGGAGATTTGTTAAGGGCTATGGCACCATCGTTGCCCCCTTAACGGAGCTGACTTCGAAGAAGCAGCCCAGGAAAGTGATCTGGACTGAGTCCTGCCAGAAAGCTTTTGATGCCCTGAAGGCAGCCATGTGCACGGCGCCCGTGCTCAAGGCACCTGACTTCTCCAAGGAATTTGTCGTGCAGACTGACGCTTCAGAGCATGGTGTGGGAGCGGTGCTCTCACAACTGAACGAAGAGGGCCTGGATCAGCCTGTAGTCTTCCTTAGCAGGAGACTACTCCCCAGGGAACAGAGGTGGACTGCCATAGAAAGGAAGCTTTTGCTGTGGTCTGGGCACTGAAAAAGCTGAGACCATACCTGTTTGGGACTCACTTCCGGGTTCAGACAGACCACAGGCCCCTCAGATGGTTGATGCAAATGAGGGGTGAGAATCCAAAGCTGCTGAGGTGGTCCATATCCCTACAGGGAATGGACTTTACGGTGGAACACCGTCCTGGTACAGAACACGCCAACGCAGATGGTCTGTCCAGGTTCTTCCGCCTTAGTGAAGAGAACTCCAATGGGGTTGGGTAGTTCTCCCTACTTTCAGCTGGAGGGGACATGTGTTAGACTTGGCATCTTTTGGCGTGTTTCCTCTGACTTTTTGCTTTATGACCTCCCGGTTTTGACTCTGTTTTGTGCTGGTTTAGTGTTTCTGCGCACTTTACGCACTGCTGATCAGTGGTAAAGTGCAAGTGCGCCTGTATGAAATGTGTTATGGATTGGTATTTCCATGTTTTGGCTATTTGATCTATGTGTCAGTCCCTAGTAAAGGGCACTGCGAGTGCCAGGGCCTATAGATCAAATGCTGTTGGTGGGCGGCAGCACTGGATTGTGCCCCCCACGCAAACAGCCCGTAAAGTGTAACTTGGGCCTGCCAATGCAGAGCCTGTGCGCAGCCTGGGACTGGCATGTCGACTTGGCAAGTGCACACACTTGCAAGTCCCTAAACCTTCCCTTTTCTACATGTTAGTCACCCCTAAGGTAGGCCCACGGTACCCCTGTGGGCAGGGTGCATTGTATGTGAAAGGTAGGACATGCCCTGGTGTGTGTGGCATGTCCTGATAGTGAATTACAGCCTATTTCGTTTTTCACTATTGCAAGGCTACCTGTTCCCCATAGGCCAGAATGGGCAGTTTTGATTATTACAGTTTATAATCCTAACTGACCCAGGGAACATGGTAGAAATTCGAGTTTAGTATGCCTGGACTCAGAATGATAAAATGCATCTTTTAGTGAAGTTGGTTTTAACATTCTGTGTTTGAAAATACCACTTTTAGAAAGTGGGTATTTTCTTTGTCTAACCATCCAAGCCTGCCTCTGCTAGGTTGTGTATTCCGTGTCTGGAGTGTGAGTGACAGGGACTGGGGATGCCAGGAGACAGGGTGAGTCAGCACAGGGCTGAATAGCAAGATCTACATGTAGATGGGTGGGAGGAGCACACCTGGGACCTGAATAGGGCTGGGCCTTCCCTCCACAATGCTGGCTCCACCTCCTGTGGTGCGTCTGATGTCCCTGGCCTGCACCCTGAAAGGAAATACGGAGGCTTGTTAACAAAGTGCTCCAAGACTGACCAGAACTGGTTTGGGCCAGGCAAAAGGCCTCTCTGCCTTCAGAGAACAAAGGAATTTGGGATATAAATATTGGGGCCCTGACCCCATGAATTTAGATCTCGCTGGAATCAAGGAACCTGCCAAGAAGAAGAGCTGGAGAGCTGCTAGGAGGAGTACTGCCCCTTTGCTGAGTTATTGACTTGCTGGGTTGGCCTGCAGTTGCTGCTTCTGTCTTGGGCAGTGAAAGGACTGGACTGAACTTTCTACAAACTTGTGCTGAGTATCTCCAAGGGCCTGAAACCGAGCTGGCCTCCTGTTAAGAAGTCTCAGGGACTGCAAAGACTTCACAAGCCTCTGGGTACCGCTCCTGGAACCGCTGTTTCAGTTGCCACAGAGGAAGGGAACCGCAACCGACTCCATCGCTGGCCCGGTGTCCTCTTTGCACCGCAGACCGCACCGTCCGCATCTCGCACCGCAACCCTGGTCTCACCGATGACGACGTCCGACGCCATCGCCACCGAGCCGCTGCTTGCACCGTGACCTGTGGGCACCGCAGTTCGCATCGCATCGCTTCACTGTGCCAGCCGGACCAGACCGACGCTGTCGCTGCAACTGGCTCAACAATCGTGACCGCATCGCAGTTGGGGCACCGCTCGCACGCTTCGCGACGCACCGCTCCAACTCGCACCGCTGTCCGACGCCAGCTCCCGCACTCTGGCTGGGTCGCCTGCATCGCAACCTGTCAGCACCGCATCGTACACCGTCTCGCCCTGCACCGCACGCCTTGGACTCACCGACTCCGTCTGCACGACGTTCATCGAGCCACTGCCTGCACCGCATCGAGGGACACCGCACCTTGCACCGCTCCGCTTTGCACCGCAACCGCGACGAACGCCGACCGGCTCGCACACTCCGTGCCCGCCACAACGAGAAAAGGTACTGTGACCGAGTCTGTTCATGACTCTGCTGGCCCGTAGCGACGCGGTCGGCTGGAACTGTTGGACTCTGTGTATTTCAGCATCGCGGTAGACCCGGACGGGGCTACCGACTCGTACGAACTTTGCTTTTGTGTTATTCCTGCAAAGAAGAAGAAGTTATCTTGCAACGTAATCACTTTCAAAGTACTGTATTGTGGATTCTTATCGTATTTGGTCTTGTCTTGAGTATATAAAAATATTGGATATTTTTCTAAACTGGTGTGGTGTCAGTTTGTAGTGCTTACACTGCATTACTGTTGGTTATGTGCAAATGCTTTACACACTGCCTCTAGAATAAGCCTGACTGCTCGTGCCAAGCTACCAAGGGGGTGAGCAGGGGTTATTTTAGGAGTGTAACTCCCTTACCCTGACTAGGAAGAAGGGTCCCTACTTGGACAAAGGTGCAAGCCCTTGCCAACTAGAGATCCCATTTCTAACAGGGCTTTTCTGTCTTGAGGCAAACTTTGTGGATTATATATATATGTATATATATATTATTTTTTTAAACCTCAATTTTAACTGCTTTTCCTTTGGAAAACAACCTTATTCAGCTCCAGCCTTCTCCTGACTGCTATTGCTCCTTCACTACAATCTGCTTAGAGTGTGGATTGTTGGCCACAGCTACATCTATTGGGCTAAAGAGGCTGCAAAAAGAGAGGTATTGACAGAGAGTTGGGTTTGCCAAATGAGCAGATTACTTGGTTTGGCCAGAGAGGGTTAAGGTTTCATCAGTTGCTGGCTTTGGTTAAATCCATTGTGGATTCCGAAGCACCTCACCTCATAATTGTGCACTGTGGTGGCAATGACCTAGGCACATTGACTGGGGTAGGGTTGGAAATCCTTATGAAAGAAACCTTTGCAGAACTGATGTTGCTTTTCCCTCACACTGTCATGTAGTACTCTAGTATATGCCAAAGACAGAAATAGGAGTGGTCAAATCAATTCTGTCCACAGATTGACAAAGGAAGGAAACATGTTAAAAAAAACTGTTTCTGCATACCTCTGAGACCATCGCATGGGCTGTATCTATAACAACAACCTGCGTTTTGACATGCATGTAATTTATAGAAATGATGGGATGCACTTTACAGATAAAGGCAACAGGGTGTTTCTAAGTAACCTGAAACTATGCATCCAGTCTTATGTGTAGCAGCCATATACATACAATCAACACAATGGCTCTTGTCAGAGCCACCCTAGTACCCAAAACATTGTGAAGTGTTTTTCCAAAGGTTTTTTTTTCTTTACTGTAGGAAAGTTGTGTAGGAGAGTAGGATCTGCTTCACATGGGTACCCCCACTTTTTGCTGATGCTTCACTGTTTTTCGACCTTAGTCTGGCTGGGGCCCTGCTAATCAGAACCCCAGCCTAGCTGCTTCCTCTTTAAAATGGTTTCCATGTGCCTTAGGCACATCTCTGATTGGAATCTGGAGTGCCCTTATAAGTCCCTAGTATATGGTATACTATGTACCCAGGGCATAGGTACCTCAGAGGCCTACCAGGGGCTGCAGCATGTATTGTGCCACCCCTGGAAGGCCATCCAAACTGACACCACAGGTCTGCTACTGCAGCCTGGGTAAGGTGGTGCATGCACCCCTTACTGTGATATAGGCTACCTATATCACTACATACATACACACATATAAACCTATAAGTCACTCCTATGGCAGGCCTTATCAATCCTGAAGGCAGAGTGCGTGGTTCCTATGTGAGAGGGTGCCCCTGCATGAGCTGGGCCCCTCTGCAGCGTTCGGAGACCCTTCTCTGATGCTGTTTGTAGTGCAGCCCGACCATATACTCTTAAGCGCATTATAACCTCGCGTTAAATGCTAACTTTGGGATGGCTGCACGGAAACATGTCGTGTTTGGTGTCAAACATCTTGGAATACTACCCCCCCGCCAGTTCTGGCGGCGGGGGTAGCATTCCACCCTTCTAGAGGGAGAGACATGTACACACCGGTATACCCGGTACTGACTTTCCAGAGCCCTGGCATCACAAAATGGATGCCGCTGCCACAGACACGAGTCTGGCCTCCTGCTGCTGACCGAAACTCCGGCAGGGGAGGCCTGGACAATAGGTTTCCTGTCCCAGGGAGGTGTAACCACCTCCCCAGACAGGATAGTGTGTATTGGGGCTGGGCGGGAGCACTCTCTGGTGCTTTGAAGTCCTGCACTGGGGGCACATTTGGTGTCCCTGTGCATACCCCAGTTCAAACCGGCTCAGGGGCTTCCAGCCCCTGCTCTGGCGCGAAACTGGACAAAGGGAAAGGGGTGTAACCACCCCTCTGCCCTGACCCTCCCATAGGTGGGGCCACAGAGTATGTCCAACCCCCTACCTTAGTATAAGTAGGGGACCCCAGTCCTTAGGACTTTAGATTTACCTGGATGAAACTCTGACACAGAATCCTGGACCTTCGACGCTCTACTTCAAGATTAGAGGACTGAAGAATCTCCCTTGGGGTCAAGGAGTGACTCCCCTGCTTGGCAGGCACCAAAGAAGCAATTGTCCGGTCTGCATCGCTGAAGCTCCCGTCGGACGCCGAAGTCTTTGCATCACCAGAGGTGGATTTCCAGACTTCCCCGAGGCTGCCCTGAGTCCCCAGCAAAGCTGAGGCCCGTAGCTGTCGTGGGTAATGTGGAACCGTGACCCCTGGACACCGATCGCATTTGCAAGTGCATCCTCTTCTGGGTCTCCCACGAAGTCGTGCTTTGGGCTTCGAGTAGCCCCAGCCTCCAGCACCAACTGCACCGAAGATCACTGGCCTCCACTCCACGAGTGTCCTGTGAGCCAGCTCCACGTGCATCGACTCGAGGCTCCTTCGCGGTCGCTAGTCCGTTGGCTAGTAGGCCCTCCCGAAGGCCAATCTTTTTCTGCTTGGGCTCCCTGGTTGCTCCAGGTGTGCCCTGACTTACCCTTGCTGGGTGAGTCCCCCAGACCTTGCTGGTCTGCAACATCGTCCTTCTTCCATTTCCACAAGACTTGCCGTTGCCAAGGCTTGTTGGGTCCAATCCGGTCGCCGACACCCCTGCAATCGACAGACGTCGTGGGACAGCTCGAATCCAGCTCCTGGTTGTCGTCGACGCCTCCTGGACCTCGTGGCTGAAGAGTCAAGACGACCGTCAACCTACCTGAAGCACTCGACATCGGTGGGCATCTGCTCATCGCCTTCCTGGTCACTGGCTAGTGACCCAGACTCTGTCCCCTCTGCTTTCAGGTTCTTCAGATCTTCGATCCACCTTTGGATCCACCCGAACACTTTCGACTTGGCCGCCAGCAGCACTTTGCAGCAGATCGCCATTGAAAGCGACGACGAAACCCGACCCCGAAAGACACCTATGCACCCGGCTCCCCTGGGTGAGGTAACTCGAGTACTCCGGTGCTCCCGTGGGTATTGACACTAGAACAGCCTAGTTCTCAAAGGGTTTGCTCCAAGTCCTCCTCTAAGTGTCCCTTTTCTTTTAAATTCTAATCGCGACTTTCCCCATAGAAGTTAACGGCGGTTCGCGGCTGTGTTCATACACTGCACGCGTCCCCCGTGGGTCCCCTGTGTCACTACCTTGGGTGGTTCCTTGTGGTCCAAGCACTTCTACAGGCTCTAGGCCTTGTGTCTAGCTCAGTCGTGGTTCTTATACCACTTTATTGGTATATGGTTTGGTACGCCCCTGGGGCTCAAACGTGTATTTGTGCTATTACTGTAGATAACTAACTTATAATTTATGTACTTCGAACTCTAGCCTCATAAAGAGACTAGAGGGGTGTGTTTAGTAATAAATACATATATTTTGAATATATACCTGGTGTGGTCCTCTTTCATTTGGTCACTCAAGAGATTATAGACTGGTAAAACAAGCTGCTTTACATTCCTTCAAGACTTAGCCTGAAGGCTGCTCTCCATAGCTACCACTAGGATAGCTTTCAATAAAGGTTGTCTTTAACCTATCTCCAATAAGGGGTTGTTTGGACTGGTGCAAGGTGCCCACTATAATTAGTGGACAGCATATGCCAGGCCAACTTCTCACATTGGTGTGCAGCGTGTGGGATTCCAGCTTGCTATTGTTTTACCAGATAATCTCAATTGAATTGATCAACTGAAAACCACTAAGGGTACCTAAGGTACATATAAATCAAGCTTAGTAATACAGTAAGTTCTACTGAACTTAGAGTTGTGTGTTAAGGGATAGCACACCCTTTCTACAACTCAAGAGAGTTTAGTAGGCCACACTAGAGTAGGTAGTGCATACACCACACCTCACTAGTAATGTCTTCAAAGCCAGGACCCAGTGAGTCCTTGCCAGAAGCCAGTGGGCTTCTTCCCTCCAAGTATGATAAACTCCCATTCTTGGAATTGAGAGCATTATGCAATACTAGGAAGTTGAAGGCAGGCAAAAGTGCCAGCACCCAACACCTCAGGGAGGTGTTACTAGCTGATGATCTCAGCAGGCCCCTAGGGTCTGAAGGGGTAGGCAAAGAGGGTGGGGCAGAAGATGAGGAAGGGGTCAGGGGTGAAGAAACCCAGGCCCCCCTCTGAAACTGGCCAGGAAGGTGAAAATGACCTTGTCCTGGAAAACCCAATTCCTCCTGTGGAGGAGGAGGAGGGAGGATCAGACTGACCTCCCCTTTGTCCCCCCAGGAAGAGTTCTGAGTGTGCCCAGAAGGTCTAGGTCTCCTTCTCAGGAGTCTAACCACTCTGACACCTCAATAGGGACCTCTGTCTCCTCTCATAGGAGGGAATCCTCTCATGAGAGGAGAAAGAGACTGATTCAGTATGAGCAAACTCAGCTTGAACTCAGAAAACAGCAATTGGCTATAGACAGGGAGTCCCTAGATCTCTATAGAGAGAGACAAAAGTTGGGACTAGAGTCCCATGGTGGCAGCAGTTTCCCCAAAGATAGGGAAAGGTCTTATGACCATAGAAACCTGAGCAAGATTGTCCCTCCCTACCAGAGTGGGGATGACATCCACAAATGGATAACTGCTCTAGAGAGGGCCTGTAAAGTACAGAGGGTCCCTCAGGAGCAGTGGGCAGCAATCTTGTGGCTCTCCTTTGCAGACAAAGGTAGAGACAAGCTCCTCACTGTTAGAGAGGAGGATGCTGATAATTACAAAGTCTTGAAGAGTGCTCTAATTGATGGGTTTGGCCTAACCACTGAACAATACAGGTTAAAGTTCAGGGATACCCAAAAAGCACAGACTCAAGACTGGGTGGACTTTGTTGATTGTTCTGCCAAGGCTCTGGAAGGTTGGTTATTGGGCAGTAAGGTATGTGACTTCACAGGATTGTACAATCTGATCATGAGGGAGCAGATTCTTAATAACTGTCAAAATCAGCTGTTGCATCAGCACCTGGTAGACTCTGATCTGACCTCTCCCCAAGAATTGGGAAAGAAGGCAGACAAATGGGTCAGAACCAGGGTGAAGCAGAAGGTACAGAACCAAGGTGGTGACCCTAAGAAGCAAGATTCGAAAACCTCTGATAAGGGTGGGGAGAAGGGTAAAGATCAAAAGTCTTCACAAGGCCCCCAAAAATCTTCTTCAGGTGGGGATTCACAGTCTACCAAAGGGAAAGGCCAAAGGAAACCATGGTGCAAGGTCTGTAAGCAAAAGACCCACTGGACCAGTGATTGCACCAAGTCCAAAGACTCTACTCCAGCCCCCACCAATGCCCCTAAGGCACCTGCTCCCCCTAGTGCAGTTACAGTTGGTGGTGGGACTACACAAGCCAAGGGTTTAGTAGGGTTGACCCTGGGTAAAGAGATGAGCTCTGACCTAGTCAGAGAACTCACTCAGGCTGTCCTAGTCTGTGATGGAGGCATGGATATGACCTCCTCTGTGAGTCCCAGTAATCTGGGCAAGTACAGACAACAGCCCTTAATCAATGGAAGAGAGGCTTTGGCATTTAGGGACACAGGGGCAAGTGTCACCATGGTGACACAAGACCTTGTGAATCCTGGGCAGATTATACTTGGTGAAATGTACCAAGTGACCAATGCTAGCAACGTCAGAACAGACCATACTCTGGCAGTTGTTAACTTCTCCTGGGGAGGGGTAACTGGCCTTAAGAAGGTTGTGGTAAGTGCAGACCTACCCGTTGAATGCTTGCTTGGCAATGACTTAGAAACTTCAGCTTGGGCAGAAGTGGAGCTCAGGACCCATGCAGAAATGCTGGGCATCCCTGCAGATGTGTTTGCTGTGACCAGGTCACAAGCCAAAATGTCTAGCACTGAACAGGCCTTGGATTCTGGAATAATGGACCAAGTGCCCTCCAAGAAGAGGAGTAGTAGGGTAAAGGCAGTGCCTTCCCCCTTGGCTCAGAAGGAAGATCAGTCCCTTGAGGGGGATGATCTCAGTCCTGAGGAAGGAACTGTCCCAGAGGAGCTTGAACCTGACCAGGTTGAGTTCTTGGGGACAGGGGGCCCTTCCAGGGCAGATCTGAGCCAGGAGCAGCAGAGCTGCCCCTCTCTTGAACCCCTCAGACAGCAAGCTGCTGCTGAGGCTGCTGGGAAAGCTAGTGGTCCCCATACTGTGTATTGGGATGATGGACTCTTGTACTCAGAGTGTAGAGACCCCAAGCCTGGTGCTACCAGGAGGTTGGTTATACCTTTGAAGTTCAGGGGCTTCCTATTGACCCTAGCCCATGACATTCCCTTAGCAGGTCACCTGGGCCAGAACAAGACTTGGGACAGAATTGTCCCTCACTTTCACTGGCCCCACATGTCTGAAGACACCAAGGAGTTTTGTCGCTCCTGTGTAACCTGCCAGGCCAGTGGCAAGGCAGGTGGCACTACAAAGGCCCCCCTGATACCACTACCTGTGGTGGGGGTTCCCTTTGAAAGGGTGGGGATTGACATTGTTGGTCCCATGGATCCCCAAACAGCATCTGGGCACAGGTTTATCCTGGTGGTAGTGGATCATGCCACCAGGTACCCAGAGGCTATTCCCCTTAGGACCACTACAGCACCTGTGGTGGCAAGGGCCCTCCTGGGAATTTTCTCAAGAGTGGGCTTCCCTAAGGAGGTTGTATCAGACAGGGGTGCAAACTTTATGTCTGGATACTTAAAAGCAATGTGGAAGGAGTGTGGAGTGACTTACAAGTTCACCACACCCTATCACCCACAATGCAATGGTTTAGTTGAGAGATTCAACAAAACCTTGAAGGGCATGATTAAAGGGCTCCCAGAAAAGCTTAGGCGAAGATGGGACATACTCTTGCCCTGCCTTTTATTTGCGTACAGGGAGGTGCCTCAAAAGGGGGTTGGCTACAGCCCTTTTGAACTTTTGTTTGGTCACCCTGTCAGGGGTCCATTGTGCTTGGTGAAGGAAGGATGGGAGTTACCTCTCAAGCCCCCAAAGCAAGACATAGTGGACTATGTACTTGGTCTCCGCTCCCGGATGGCTGAGTATATGAAAAAGGCAACTAAAAACCTTGAGGCTAGCCAGGAACTTCAAAAAGCCTGGCATGACCAAAAGGCTGTACTGACTGTTTACCAGCCAGGACAGAAGGTGTGGGTGTTGGAGCCAGTGGCCCCAGCAGCTCTCCAAGACAAATGGAGTGGACCCCACACCATTGTTGAACAGAAGGGTGAGGTTACCTATTTGGTGGACCTAGGAACACCCAGGAGTCCCCACAGGGTTCTCCATGTCAACAGGTTAAAACCATATGTGGACAGGGCAGACATGGGCTTGCTCATGGCTACTGATGAGGGACAGGAGGAAGAGAGTGACCCACTCCCTGACCTGCTCTCACAGAACCCTGGTGATGGGTCAGTGGATGGTGTAGCCTTGGCAGGCAGCCTCACTACCCAGCAGCAGACTGATTGCAGACAGGTGCTCAATCAGTTCAGACACATATTCTCACTGACACCCAGTCAGACTACCTGGTGCACTCATGAAGTGGACACTGGGGACAGTCTGCCTATTAAAAATAAGATTTATAGGCAACCTGACCATGTCAGGGACTGTATCAGGACAGAAGTCCAGAAGATGTTGGATTTGGGAGTTATTGAACCCTCAGATAGCCCTTGGGCTAGTCCAGTGGTCCTTGTGCCAAAACCTCACACCAATGGTGGGAAAAGAGAGATGAGGTTTTGTGTGGACTACAGGGGTCTCAATGCAGTCACTAGGACTGATGCCCATCCAATACCAAGGGCAGATGAGCTAATAGACACTTTGGCCTCAGCCAAGTATCTAAGCACATTTGACCTGACAGCTGGCTACTGGCAGATCAGACTAGCTGATGATGCAAAGCCAAAGACAGCATTCTCAACCCCTAGTGGGCATTATCAATTTGTGGTGATGCCCTTTGGTCTGAAGAATGCACCTGCCACTTTTCAGAGGTTGGTGAATACAGTCCTTACAGGTCTGGAAGCCTATAGTGCAGCATATCTAGATGATATTGCTGTCTTTAGCTCCACCTGGGAGGATCACCTGGTCCACCTCAGAAATGTTTTACAGGCCCTGCAGAAAGCAGGCCTGACTATCAAGGCCACCAAGTGCCAGATAGGGCAGAGTCAGGTTGTGTACCTGGGCCACCTTGTGGGTGGAGGCCAGGTTCAACCACTGCAGAGCAAGATCCAGACCATCATGGACTGGACTGCTCCAACTACCCAGACTCAGGTGAGAGCCTTCTTAGGCCTGACTGGGTACTATAGGAGATTTGTCAAGGGGTATGGATCAATAGTGACACCCCTGAATGACTTAACTTCCAAGAAAATGCCCAAAAAGGTTCAGTGGACAGTTAGCTGTCAAAAGGCATTTGATGACCTAAAGCAGGCCATGTGCACTGCTCCCATTCTACAGAGTCCTGATTACTCCAAGAAGTTCATTGTTCAAACTGATGCATCTGAATTGGGGGTAGGGGCTGTACTGTCACAATTGAATGATGAAGGTCAGGATCAGCCAGTAGCTTTTATTAGCAGAAGGCTGACCCCTAGAGAGAAACGTTGGTCAGCCATTGAGAGGGAGGCCTTTGCTGTGGTCTGGGCTCTGAAGAAGTTGAGGCCATACTTGTTTGGTACTCACTTCCTTGTTCAAACAGACCATAAGCCCCTCTTATGGCTAAAACAAATGAAGGGTGAAAACCCCAAACTGCTTAGGTGGTCCATTTCCCTACAGGGGATGGACTTCACAGTGGAACATAGACCTGGGAGTAACCATGCCAATGCAGATGGACTCTCTAGGTACTTCCACTTAGAACATGAAGACTTAACTGGGCAAGGTTAGTTTAATGTCCCTACGTTTGGGGGGGTTGTGTAGGAGAGTAGGATCTGCTTCACATGGGTACCCCCACTTTTTGCTGATGCTTCACTGTTTTTCGACCTTAGTCTGGCTGGGGCCCTGCTAATCAGAACCCCAGCCTAGCTGCTTCCTCTTTAAAATGGTTTCCATGTGCCTTAGGCACATCTCTGATTGGAATCTGGAGTGCCCTTATAAGTCCCTAGTATATGGTATACTATGTACCCAGGGCATAGGTACCTCAGAGGCCTACCAGGGGCTGCAGCATGTATTGTGCCACCCCTGGAAGGCCATCCAAACTGACACCACAGGTCTGCTACTGCAGCCTGGGTAAGGTGGTGCATGCACCCCTTACTGTGATATAGGCTACCTATATCACTACATACATACACACATATAAACCTATAAGTCACTCCTATGGCAGGCCTTATCAATCCTGAAGGCAGAGTGCGTGGTTCCTATGTGAGAGGGTGCCCCTGCATGAGCTGGGCCCCTCTGCAGCGTTCGGAGACCCTTCTCTGATGCTGTTTGTAGTGCAGCCCGACCATATACTCTTAAGCGCATTATAACCTCGCGTTAAATGCTAACTTTGGGATGGCTGCACGGAAACATGTCGTGTTTGGTGTCAAACATCTTGGAATACTACCCCCCCACCAGTTCTGGCGGCGGGGGTAGCATTCCACCCTTCTAGAGGGAGAGACATGTACACACCGGTATACCCGGTACTGACTTTCCAGAGCCCTGGCATCACAAAATGGATGCCGCTGCCACAGACACGAGTCTGGCCTCCTGCTGCTGACCGAAACTCCGGCAGGGGAGGCCTGGACAATAGGTTTCCTGTCCCAGGGAGGTGTAACCACCTCCCCAGACAGGATAGTGTGTATTGGGGCTGGGCGGGAGCACTCTCTGGTGCTTTGAAGTCCTGCACTGGGGGCACATTTGGTGTCCCTGTGCATACCCCAGTTCAAACCGGCTCAGGGGCTTCCAGCCCCTGCTCTGGCGCGAAACTGGACAAAGGGAAAGGGGTGTAACCACCCCTCTGCCCTGACCCTCCCATAGGTGGGGCCACAGAGTATGTCCAACCCCCTACCTTAGTATAAGTAGGGGACCCCAGTCCTTAGGACTTTAGATTTACCTGGACGAAACTCTGATACAGAATCCTGGACCTTCGACGCTCTACTTCAAGATTAGAGGACTGAAGAATCTCCCTTGGGGTCAAGGAGTGACTCCCCTGCTTGGCAGGCACCAAAGAAGCAATTGTCCGGTCTGCATCGCTGAAGCTCCCGTCGGACGCCGAAGTCTTTGCATCACCAGAGGTGGATTTCCAGACTTCCCCGAGGCTGCCCTGAGTCCCCAGCAAAGCTGAGGCCCGTAGCTGTCGTGGGTAATGTGGAACCGTGACCCCTGGACACCGATCGCATTTGCAAGTGCATCCTCTTCTGAGTCTCCCATGAAGTCATGCTTTGGGCTCCGAGTAGCCCCAGCCTCCAGCACCAACTGCACCGAAGATCACTGGCCTCCACTCCACGAGTGTCCTGTGAGCCAGCTCCACGTGCATCGACTCGAGGCTCCTTTGCGGTTGCTAGTCCGTTGGCTAGTAGGCCCTCCCGAAGGCCAATCTTTTTCTGCTTGGGCTCCCTGGTTGCTCCAGGTGTGCCCTGACTTACCCTCGCTGGGTGAGTCCCCCAGACCTTGCTGGTCTGCAACATCGTCCTTCTTCCATTTCCACAAGACTTGCCGTTGCCAAGGCTTGTTGGGTCCAATCCGGTCGCCGACACCCCTGCAATCGACAGACGTCGTGGGACAGCTCGAATCCAGCTCCTGGTTGTCGTCGATGACTCCTGGACCTCGTGCTGAAGAGTCAAGACGACCGTCAACCTACCTGAAGCACTCGACATCGGTGGGCATCTTCTCATCGCCTTCCTGGTCACTGGCTAGTGACCCAGACTCTGTCCCCTCTGCTTTCAGGTTCTTCAGATCTTCGATCCACCTTTGGATCCACTCGAACACTTTCGACTTGGCCGCCAGCAGCACTTTGCAGCAGATCGCCATTGAAAGCGACGACGAAACCCGACCCCGAAAGACACCTATGCACCCGGCTCCCCTGGGTGAGGTAACTCGAGTACTCCGGTGCTCCCGTGGGTATTGACACTAGAACAGCCTAGTTCTCAAAGGGTTTGCTCCAAGTCCTCCTCTAAGTGTCCCTTTTCTTTTAAATTCTAATCGCGACTTTCCCCATAGAAGTTAACGGCGGTTCGCGGCTGTGTTCATACACTGCACGCGTCCCCCGTGGGTCCCCTGTGTCACTGCCTTGGGTGGTTCCTTGTGGTCCAAGCACTTCTACAGGCTCTAGGCCTTGTGTCTAGCTCAGTCGTGGTTCTTATACCACTTTATTGGTATATGGTTTGGTACGCCCCTGGGGCTCAAACGTGTATTTGTGCTATTACTGTAGATAACTAACTTATAATTTATGTACTTCGAACTCTAGCCTCATAAAGAGACTAGAGGGGTGTGTTTAGTAATAAATACATATATTTTGAATATATACCTGGTGTGGTCCTCTTTCATTTGGTCACTCAAGAGATTATAGACTGGTAAAACAAGCTACTTTACATTCCTTCAAGACTTAGCCTGAAGGCTGCTCTCCATAGCTACCACTAGGATAGCTTTCAATAAAGGTTGTCTTTAACCTATCTCCAATAAGGGGTTGTTTGGACTGGTGCAAGGTGCCCACTATAATTAGTGGACAGCATATGCCAGGCCAACTTCTCACAAGTAGGATCTGCTTCTTATGGTTACCCCCACTTTTTGATAAATGTAATACTGTTTTTGACTAGTCTGACTGGGATCCTGCTACTCAGGACCCCAGTATATCTGCTTTCTCCCTAAACCATTATGTCATGTACTTAGGTACACTCCAGCTTGGATACTGGGGTACCCTTGTCAGTCCCTAGTATATGGTACCCATGTACCCAGGGCATAGGTACCCCAGAGGCCTCCCATGGGTTGAAGCATGTATTATGCCACCCATGAGAGGCCATGCAAAATGGATCTACAGGCCTGCCATTTCAGCCTGTGTAAGTTGGTGCATGCACCACTCACTTAAGATATAGTAAACCTATATCTTAAGTCACTGCGCTTAAAACCTATAAGTCACCCCTCTAGCAGGCCTTTACAACCCTGAGGGCAGGGTGCTTGGTTCTAAGTGAGAGGGTGCTCTTGCACGAGCAGGACACCCGTGTAGCCTACGGAGTCCATTCTCCCGGGTTGTCAGTGATACAGCCATTTAGGACATATAGAGGGGCATTGTGCGACCGCGTGATGACCAACTCTAAAATGACTGAAACAAACCCTATCATGTTTGGTGTCAAACATGTTGAAATCATACCCCCACACCGGTAACCGGTGTGGGAGGTATGATTCCACCCCTTAGAAGCAAGCTTCATTGGATCCCTGGTCTTCCAGGTACCAGCCTTCTAGTCCTGGACAGCACAAAATGGTTGGTGCCGACCAGAGACACATTTCTTCCCTCCTGCTGCTGAGCCAAGCTCGAGCAGGGGAAGGCGAACAATAGGCATCCTGTCACAAGGAGGTGTGACCACCTCCCAGACAGGATTTAGTGTATTAGAGCTGGGTGGGTGTGCTTGCCAGCGACCGATAGTCTGCATGAGGGGCACATTTGGTGTCCCTGTGCATAGTCCAGTTCAAACCAGTCCTGGGAGTCGTTGGCTCCTCATCTGGTGCAAAACTGGACAAAGGACATGGGAGTAACCTCCCCACTGTCCAGACCCTCCCCTGGGAGGGTCCCCTGAATCTTGCCAACCCTCTCCCGTGGGTACTTAAGGGCTTACCTGGCTGTAGGACCTTCGATTCAACGTGGACAAGATTCTGAACAAGAAACCACTGTACTTTGACCGTCTGGACACTCTGCACTTCGCTGGACTTCATTTGGGCCCGACTTCATCTCCCACTCAGTCTGCTGCATCGTCTGTGCACCAAACAGCATCCGTGTAGGACCTGTGGAGCATCAAGGACAACCAAAGATGATCTCCCATGGAGTGAAGGAATCACTCCCCTGCATTTGCAGGCACCTCAACACTGCTGACTGGTCTGCTGATCCCAAGCTCCTACGGACTCCGAAGGGTTCAGCAACACAGGACATGGGTTCCTATGTCCCTCGGGGCCCGAGCTGCCCTCTCACCAAGTTTGAGGTCAGAATCCCTCATGGGGGCTGTAATACCTGAACCCCTCTGCATAGCATACTTTTGCAAGTGCATATGCTTGTTGGCGTTTTCTGAACAAGTGCATTGGGCTCTGAGTAGCCCCAACCTCTGGCACTATTTCCTACCCCTCTGGCACTATTTCCTACCGAGAACTTTGTCCTCCTCACACTGAGTGCTCCGTGGGCTGTTGTTTGGTCCTCTCGCGACTCCTGTGTCTCTGGCTTGTGGGTCCATTTGAGGGTCAACTTTGCTTTTCTTTGGCTCCCCTGGTTGCTCCAGGCCTGCCCTGACTCCCCTTGCTGTGGTGAGTCTCCTGGTCCTTGCTGGTCCGAACCGTACACAATGCTGACTTTCTGCGTGGGTTGCAGTTGCCAAGGTTTGTTGGTGCTCCCGCTGGACACCGACCCCTCAGCACTCGACATCCTTCATGGGACAGCTCGCATCTGGCTCCTGGTTGTCTTCAACATCGCCTGGTCCCCGCAGCTGCAGAGTCAAGAGCACCGTCCACTAACCTGAAGCACCCGACATCGGTGGGCATTCGTCTACCGAGCCCCTGGTCACTCCTAAGTGACCCGGACTCTGTCCCCTCTGCTTTCAGGTACTCTTCATCAACAATCCACATTTGGATTCCACCGGACATTCTTATTCCTTCCAGCAGCTGCACTTTCTCGAAGTCCTCCAGTGGGTTCGACAGCGGTTTCCGATGCCACTTCATCCCTATGCACCCGGCTTCCCTGGGATAGGTAACGTGGGTACTTCGGTATCCACGGGTAGGATGGCCTTCTGTCTTCCACAGGGTTTCTTCAAAGTCCACTGGGAAGGGTCCTTAATCTCTAAAAGTTCAACTGCGACTTTCCCATTAGGATGTACGGAGCACGCAGTCGTGTTCCCACACTGCATCTGTCCTCCGTTGGGTCCCTACTTACTCACCTTCGGTGGTTCCTTGGGGTCCTAGCAAATTTACGTCCTCTCGACATCGTCCTGACTCGAGTTGTGTTTTTTATACCACTTTCTTAATATATGGTTTGGTCTCCCCCTGTAGCCCACTGTGTATTCGTGCTATTTACAGTCATTTCTGTGCTTAAGTATTGTGTGCTTTGTGATTATCTCCATGTAGGAGATACTGACTTGTACTAGATAGTGTTATATTAATAAGTACATATTTTTATAACTACTGTGTGGTTCTTCTTTCATCTAACCAATACTATGAGGTTGCATTCTGGTAAAACAAGCTGCTTTACATTTCTTCAAGACTAAGCCTGAAGGCTGCTCTCCACAGCTACCACTTGGATAGCTTTCTAGGGTTATCTTAGACCTCTTAAATCACCATAAGGGTTGTTTGGACTGGTGCAAGGTGCCCACTTTAACTAGTGGACATCATATACCAGGCCAACTTCTCACATTGGTGTGCAACGGTTGGGATTCAAGCCTTCATTGTTTTACCAGATAAATCTTTGTATTGATTAACTGAATAACCACTAGTACTAGGTACATATAATACTTGCTTAGAATAAGCAAGTTCTACTGAACTTATGGTTGGGTAAGTCAAGGCTCTAGCATCCCCTTTCTCCAACCTAAGAGAGTTTAGTTCCCACTAGGTTAGGTAGGTGCAACACCACACCACACTTAGTATGTCTGCTAAAGGAGATGCCAGTGGCTCTCTGCCTTCTAGATACAGTGTTATTTCGTTTCATGAACTGAAAGCCCTGTGTGCCTCTAGAAAGCTGAAGACAGGGACCAACGCCTGGTAGAGGTTTTACTTCAGATGACTTAAGGAAAACCCCTGGGTAAGATGAACAGGAGAGAGTGGGTGGGAGAGGGAATGAAGACAGGTCAGGAGGTGACACCTTTTATGACCTAGACTCTAACCCTGACCGGGGGGAACATGATGGTTCCCACCTGGATAACTCAGATCTTCAAGAGGGTAATGGAGAAGGCCATGAAGGCCCCGTCGTCACCCCTCCTGGAAGAGCACAGAGTTTACCAAGGAGATTTTGATCTCCCTCTGCAGAGTCTAATTGCTCAGGACAGTCTGTAGGGACCTCTATCTAGCAAGAGGGACCACTCTTATGATAGGGAATACCAACTTATTGAACTTGAAAAAGCTAGGCTTAGGCTCAGGCAAGAGCAGTTGGCCCTTGATAAAGAGTCCCTAGAAGTCCAGAGAGCTAGATAAAAGTTGGGACTAGAGTCCCATGGTGGCAGCATCAGTGTCCCTAGAGTTGAGGAGCATTCCTTTGATAATAGGAACCTGAGCAAGATTGTCCCTCCCTACCATGTTGGGGATGACATCCACAAATGGATAACTGCTTTAGAGAGGGCCTGTAAAGTTCAGAGGGTCCCTCAAGAGCAGTGGGCAGCTATCTTGTGGCTCTCCTTTGCTGACAAAGGTAGAGATAATCTCCTCACTGTTAGAGAAGAGTATGCTGACAACTACTCAATCTTGAAGAGTGTTCTCATTGATGGGTTTGGCTTCACCACTGAACAGTATAGGATTAAGTTCAGGGACACCCAAAAGTCACAGAATCAGGATTGGGTAGACTTTGTGGATAGTGCCATTAAGGCTCTGGAAGGCTGGTTGCTTGGCAGCAAAGTGAATGATTTCAAGGAATTATACAATTTGATTATGAGGGAGCAGATCCTTAAAAATTGTCGAAATCAGTTATTGCATCACTACCTGTTTGACTCTGATCTGACTTCTATCCAAGAATTGGGAAAGAAGGCAGATAAGTGGGTCAGAACCAGGGTGAAGCAGAAAAACCAGAACAATGGTGGTGACCAAAAGAAGCAAGATTCTAAAACTACAGATAAGGGTGGGGACAAGGGTAAAGATCAAAAACAGTCTTCATCAGGGACCCAAAAACCTGCATCTTGGGGGGAGTCACAATCCAACAAAGGAAAAGGCAAAAAGAAACCTTGGTGCTATCTCTGTAAACAGAAGACCCATTGGACAATAGATGCTGATTGTCCAAAATTCAAGGAAAATCCTACTACCACCTCTGCCCCTAAGGCAACTGCGCCCCCTAGCACAAGTACAAGTGGTGGTACAGGGAACAAGGGATTAGTAGGGTTAACCTTGGGCTCTGAGATGGGTTCTGGTCTAGTCAGAACTCCAGCTAAGGCTGTGTTGTCTGTGATGGTGGCATGGATATTGCCACCCTATTTGTCAGTTCCAGTAATCTGGGCAAATACAGACAGCAGCCTTTAAGAAATGGTAAGGAGGCCATGGCATACAGGGGCAAAGGTGCAAGTGTCACTATGGTGACAGAGGATCTTGTGGCTCCTGAGCAAATAATACTTGGAGAAATATACCAAGTGAACAATGCAAACAATGTCAGGACTGAACATTCCTTGGAAGTTGTTAATTTCAGCTAGGGAGGGGTAACTGGCCCTAAGAAAGTTGTGGTTAGCTAAGACCTACCAGTAGAATGTTTGTTGGGCAATGATTTGGAGACTTCAGCCTGGGCTGAAGTGGAACTTAGGACTCATGCAGCAATGCTGGGCATCTCTGCAGATGTGTTTGCTGTGACCAGGTCACAGGACAAACTGACATCCACTGAACAGGCCCTGGATCCTGGAACAATGGACCAGGGGCCCTCCAAGAGAAGGAGCAGGAGGGGTAAGGCTGAGTCTTCCCCCCAGACTCAGAGTGAGGATCAGTCTCTTGAGGGAGATGATCTTAGTCCCTGGGAAGGAACTGTCTCAGAGGAACTGGAACCTGGTCAGGTTGAGTTCTTGGGGACAGGGGGCCCTTCCTGGGCAGATTTGAGTTTGGAGCAGCAAACCTGTCCCTCTCTTGAACCCCTCAGACAGCAAGCTGCTGTTGAGGCTGCTGGGAGTGTCAGTGGATCCCACAGGATTTATTGGGTTGAGGGACTCCTTTACTCAGAGGGTAGAGACCCCAAAGTTGGTGCCACCAGGAGGTTGGTCATACCTCTGAAGTTTAGGGGCTTTCTACTCACATTGGCACATGACATTCCCTTACCAGGACACCTAGGACAAGGTAAGACTTGGGACAGGCTTGTCCCTCAATTTCACGGTACTCACATGTCTGAGGACACCAAGGAGTTTTGTCACTCCTGTACCACCTGCGAAGCCAGTGGTAAGTCAGGTGGTACCACAAAGGCTCTCCTCATACCACTACCAGTGGTGGGGGTTCCTTTTGAGCAGGTTAGGATTGATATCATTGGTCCCATGAACCCTCCTACAGCATCTGGACACAGTTACATACTAGTGGTGGTGGGCCATGCCGCTAGGTATCCAGAAGCAATACCCCTTAGAACCACCACAGCCCCTGTGGTGGCCAGGGCCCTCCTGGGAATCTTTCCCAGGGTGGGTTTCCCTTAGGAAATCTTAACTGAAAGAGGTACAAACTTCAAGTCAAGTTATATAACTGCAATGTGGAAGGAGTGTGGAGTGAACTTTAAGTTCCCCACACCCTATCACCCACAATGCAATGGGTTAGTTGAAAGGTTCAACAAAACCCTCAAGGGCATGATCATGGGCCTCCCAGAAAAGCTTAGGCGGAAATGGGATGTTTGGTTGCCCTGCCTTCTCTTTGCCTACAGAGAGGTACCATAGAAGGGGGTTGGCTACAGCCCTTTTAAACTTCTGTTTGGGCATCCAGTTAGGGATCCCCTGTGTTTGGTGAAGGAGGGATGGAAGTTCCCACACTGCACCCGTCCTCCGTGGGGTCTCTACTTACTCACCTTGGGTGGTTCCTTGGGGTCCCAGCGATTCTACGTCCTCTCAACATCATCCTGACTCGAATCGTGGTTCTTATACCACTTTCTTAATATATGGTTTGGTCTCCCCCTGGAGCCCACTGTGTATTCGTGCTATTTACTGTCATTTCTGTGCTTAAGCATTGTGTGCTTTGTAAATTATCTCCATGTAGGAGATACTGTGTCGTACTAGATAGCCTGAAGGCTGCTCTCCACAGCTACCACTTGGATAGCTTTCTAAGGTTATCTTAGACCTCTTGAATCACCATAAGGGTTGTTTGAGCTGGTGCAAGGTGCCCACTTTAACAAGTGGAGATCATATACCAGGCCAACTTCTCACATTTACTTTTTGGGAATCTTGGCGACAACGTCGCGATCCCCGTGGACACATCACCAAAACCAAAACCAAAAGCAGACATTCAATGGCCACCAACACATCCAAAAATAATATGTAAAAAGCAATCCATTCTGAACATTGCCCTACACACATTACAATATACATACTTCTTTCAAAGCAGGTTTAAACTCATATTTTTGTACTAAGTTTCTTTAAAAACCATCTTTCAGACCTATTTTCCGTTTTTTGCTGTTATTCGGGACATCACGATGACGCCGTTCACTGTGACGATGGCGCCTTTCCCATAAAGTAAAAACACATATATGCAAGCACATTACAGTATTCTACAAACTAGAGGTTTATTACTGTACACTTTAAACTCATATTTTTCTAGTGTATTTCTAGAACAATCATCTCTAAAACCTATTTTCCACTTTTGCGGTGAGGCCGGATACCCGCGGTTATGTCGCAAAAGCGGAAAGCCAAAGCAGAAATTCAATAGCCACCACCATATTCAAAAATTATAACTATATAATTAATTCTAACCACCACAGTAGATATCTCACTATATAAATAAATCTATAAAAACATTTATCAGAATCTCAATATAATACAATGTGTTTTAATGATTCACTGATATATTTTTTGTATATTTTCACCAATATTCGCAGCGACTTGGATAGTCGTGACGTCCCTGCGACGGTACACTGGGTGCCCGCTTTGGCATTTGTGACATCATTGTGAATCTCCACTATGACCTCAAATGTGGGCTTTCACACAGATTTTCAGCCCTGAGAACAATCCCACATAGACCAAATGGCAGCCTCAACTTTCTATTCAGGTTGCGTCCAGCCAATCAGAGCATTCCCGTTGACGTGTGCATTCACAATTCATCGCAAAACCTTCGCGAGATATCCGCCGCCACTGATATCACTATAATTTTAAACTTACATTTCTCAAATACTACTGAACGGATTTACACCATATAAGCAAAAGGCACTTCCATAAACCAACATCTACCACCCTACCAAATTTGGTGTAAGTACGTTCAGCGGTTCGGGCTGTAGAGGTGGCTAAAGGTCCCTTTGGGAATTAACATTACAAACGCAACCTTATTTCGCGCCCCAAATTCTCGGTCCCCACTGCACAGATCACCTCCAAATTTTCCCAATTAATAGTACCCACTGTGACACTTTTTTGACAAATTTCATGCATTGGTCAAATGATGCCAAAGTTATAGTCAAGTCAAAAAATCAGCAGTAAGCTGACCATGGAGGGAAGCGGGATGGGCACTGGAAGCAGAACACACCATGGAAGGCAACAGTGAGACTATAATGGCATACACACAGACAATGGAGGGAAGGTGGTACGGGGTCAGGGGCAGCAAGCTGACCACACAGGTTGTTTTTAATCCTCTCATTACCTTTTACTTCTGTGGGTTTTCCTGCTCCGGTCCACCGCGGCTTGCCGTTTGTGTGGAGGGCGGGCACCCTCCACTCCTCTGTCCTCGATAGGTTGATGCACTTCCGGCTGGGATTGTGGGGGGCGGGACTTGTCCTGCGTTCCCCAGTATTTCAGTTGCCGCCACCACGGGTGGGCAGCGGGCGCACCACTGGCGCGCCGAAGGCGCGCCTAAGGCAAGCCCGTCTGCGCCCGTCCGCGCCTGGACGTCGCCTGACGCCAGACATGCTGCCGGTCCCACCATAGGTAGGCTCACTTATTCCTCAGACAACCTTCTGGCTATTAGGAGTGCCCTGCACCCCTGTAACCACTCCTTCTGCCTTCTCCCAGAGGGCCCGTTTTGCTGCCTAAACTGTAGGTTTAGCTCATGGCTGTCGACCCCACCTCCCTCTTCTCTTTTATGTTCTAGTCAGAACATTAAACTTTTAAGCCTCAACTGTCGCTCTTTAGTCAAACATTTCTCTGATGTATATGACTTGTTGCTTGAGGAATCTCCTGACGCTCTTTTCATAACTGAGACCTGGCTATCGACTGAAACAGAGTCGGTGCTAGGTCTGGCGCTCCCCCCGGGTTTTAACATTGTGACCCTTAATAGAGAGTCTAGAGGGGCGGTATCGCAATTGCTTTTAAATCCTGCTACACCTGTACCTTCCTCAAAGAGTCCCTGGCTGGCTGTGAGTGCGTTCGTTTTGGGCTCTCACTCAATGCCTGCTATACCATGTCAGGGCTACTGATATACCGCCCGCCTGGTCCTTCTAAAGAGTTCAGGGCGGCGTTTGTTGACACGGTTACTATCTTGGCTATGAGGGCTGCCAATTTTACTGTCATTGGTGATCTGAATCTGCACTTGGACAGTTCCCATGATGCAGATATGGGCAATTTGTTAGCAGATCTTGGTGCTTGCCAGTTGCTCCAACTAGTACATGGTCCCACCCACTCTGCGGGCCATCTGTTGGACCCAGTTTTCTCCAACCTCTCTCTCCTTTCGGTACACACCCCCATTCCGATGTGTTGGACTGACCACTATTTGGTATCCATGTCTCTCTCCGGGGTTGTGCCTTCCCGGAGGCTGCCTCAGAAGCTCGTATTCAAGCGTCCCTGGCACAAACTCGATCTTGCCCAACTTCATGACCATCTTTCTATGAATACTCTTATTCTGCCAGAAGATCCAGACGCCGCTGATAAAGCTCTTTCAGACTGGATCCGCAGTCCTTTGGACGTACTGATTCCTGCAAAGTGGTCTAAAAGCCGCAATTTTAAATCCAGCCCATGGTACAACGACAAGCTTGCAGCTTTACGTAAAGTCTGCAAAAGGCTGGAATGGTCCTGGAGACGGGAGTATGACCCGAGCCAGAAACGTTGCTATCAGGTGGCTATCAAAAACTATCACAGGGCCATCCATACAGAGCGGGCAGCTTACTTTGCCGGTGAGATCAGGAGTAGCTGTAACCCCTCTAAAAACATCTTTTCTATATTGAAAGATCTGAAACAGCCGGGGGTCCCTGAAGTGCCTCTTATATCATCAGATGAGCAGTGTGAGGCCCTTGCCACCTTTTTTGTTAAGAAGGTGGAAAACATCTACAAGACCTTTCCTCATGTTGTCACGCGTTCTAACCCTGTGCCTCGACCACTCCCTACACTCACACTGGCCTCATTTCCGGCGGTTTCCCTGGATGAGCTACGTCTGTTATGCAACAAGGTCAAATCTAGCTCCCCCGCTGACCCCCTCAAGCCTGACCAACTCATGAAACTTTTACCTGTGCTCCTTACGCCTCTGAACCAGGTGATTAATTTATCCCTGTCCAGGGCAGTTGTTCCCAGTACTTGGAAGCAAGCAAGGGTAGTTCCTCTGCTCAAAAAACCTTCCCTCGACATAGCTAAACTGGAAAACTTTCGCCCTATCTCACTCCTGCCGTGGGTCTCAAAGATCACTGAGACCTACATTAATTCTATTCTCACAGGATTCCTAGAGGATAATAATCTCCTTGACATCTCTCAGAATGGCTTCCGCCCAGGCCACAGTACTGAGTCGGCCCTCCTAGCTGTCACCGAGCATCTTAGGCTAGCTCTAGATGAGGGCCGTACGTCTGCTCTGATTCTTTTAGACCTCAGTGCTGCTTTTGATACGGTCTCTCATCAGATCCTGCTACATAGGTTGGAGGAGGAGGGTATTACGGGCCATGCTCTGGTTTGGTTTGCCTCCTTCCTTTCTAATAGGACCTTCCAGGTAGTGGCCCCTCCATTCGCTTCCACTATTCATTCTAACAACCAAGGGGTGCCTCAGGGCTCAGCCTTGAGCCCTACGCTCTTTAATCTCTATGTCCAATCATTAGCAGCCTTGGCCAAGAGTAGAGGGCTTACTATCGTTTCATACGCAGATGACACACAGTTGGTAGTCGCACTCTCGTGCGAGGCCGTGCGTGCGGCCTCCAAGTTTCGTGACGATCTTGCGGCCATCGCTGAGTGGATGACTGCCAACTGACTCCAACTTAATTCCAGCAATTCAGAGGTTCTGCTGGTAGGGAGACACTCGGAGCTGTGGTGCGAACGCTGGTGGCCGGCCACTTTGGGCTGTGCACCCGCCCCCAAGCAGGTGGTGAAAAATGTAGGCGTTTGGGTCGACTCGGCCCTTAGCTTCCAGTGTCAAACTAAGAAAGTGGCAGCAACTTGCTTTGACATCCTACGGGGGCTCAAACCGCTGCTGGGGTTTTTTGATCCACCCATCAGGCAGATGTATGTCCAGGCCTCCATCCTGTCAAGACTCGACTATGCCAATGTACTCTATTTAGGGGCCAACAAGACCGAAGTCCTAAGACTGCAGAGAGTTCAAAACGCTGCTGCCAGAACTCTTCTTGGCCTTCCTACATCCTGCCCCACCTTCTGCGCCATTCGTCGGCTACATTGGTTGCCTGTGGCCAGCTGCGTAGAATTCAAGGCCCTCTGTATTTCGTTTAAAACCTTGAACCTTTTCTCTCCTGGCATTCTGGCTAACTTGCTGTCTCCCTACTCCCCCTCTCGTCAACTTCACTCGATGGGACAACATCTGGCGGCTGTTCCCCGGGTGAGAAAGGTTCGGGCTGGTGGGCACTCTTTCCGTCTACTGGCTGCCAAACTTTGGAACGCTTTGCCTATTTCCATCCGCAGTATGAATAACTATCTGGCATTCCGTAAGGCTATCAAAACATACCTCTTTCCCCTGCTTTAGTTTTCTCTTCTGACAGCAGCCTTTATGTTTCTGCTTTCAGCGCTGGGACGCCTCTTTGCTGGGGCAGCTGTGTGCTTTACAAAATAGGATAACATAACAGGGCAGCTGGGAGGGGGTGTGGTAGCACAGAAGACCATGCATGCCAAGCAGGAGGGTTAGTGGCAGCACAGTGGCCATGGTGGGCAAGATGGAGGGGGCAGGTGCATGCACAAACGACCATGGAGGACAGATGGAAGGGTTAGGGCTGGACACAGACAAAAGAGGGCAGGGGGATGAGCATCACAACAGATACCCAGGGTAGGCAGAAGGAGCAGGTGCAGCACAACAGAGCATGGATAGCAGAAGGGAGTGACAGCGAAATGGTCCATGGATAACAGGAGGGAGGGGATAAGGGAATGGAACTTGGACAGGCAGGGTGGAGGTGGCAGGGGCAGGTGGTAGCTATATGATCATGCTAGGCAGGTGGAAGGGGAAGTGGCAGCTCAACAGAACACTCAGAGTAGATAGGAGGGGCAGTGGCAGGTCCATGGAACATGGTGGGCAAAATGGAGGGAGCATGGGCATGTTCACAGACATCGGAGTACAGGGGGAAGGAGAGTAGGGGCAGCAAGCTAAGCACAGATGCTAAGCAGGAGGGTAATGATGGGGCTCAGAATTGGGCAATGGAGGGCAGGAGGAGTGGGCAGGGAGATCAAGCTAAGTGGAGGGCATTGACAGCGCATTAAACCATGCAGGGCAGGAGGGAGGCAGCTGGTGCATGGACTCAGACAATAGAAGGTAGGGAGGAGTTGGATGGGGTAGCAATCTAACTATTCAGGGCAGACAGGAAGGGCAGTGGCAGAACAACAGCCACACAGGGCTGTGATGGGGGAGCAGTGGCATGGACTTGGACAATGGGTGGCAAGGAGGAAGGGGGAAGGAGCAGCAAACTTGGGTGGCGGCAGCACAATGCCAGGCCAGTACCTGCATCCAACCCCCTAACCTTGCATTGCAATGAGCATCTTACTTAATATTAAAAACAAAAACTAGAAATTCACTGAAAAACCCAAAGGTTACAGGGACATTATAGTTAGGAAATAAAAGTAATCCTTTGAAATGTCATCAGTGATGTCATGAGTGATGTCACTGACCATGTCATGAATGATGTAGTATGTGACATCAAAAGCAGTGCATTGAGGGGAGATTGAGGGGGTGTAAGTTATAGTTAGCTCTGGTAACTATAACTGCTCAATTTCACTGGTTTTGTATGACCGAAATCTGAGCCTAACTATAGCATTCCTGTAACCTTTGGGTTATTCAGTGAATCACATACATATATATGCAAAAAAGAAGCAGAGAACTCTGGGTAGTTCTCAAGTTTAGGTGGAAAGCAGCTCCAGTATAGAGCATCCTCAACACCACCGACACTCTAAATTTGCTCACCTCAAATGTCTGCTTTTCTATCAAAGTCTTTAAGCGTAGGATTAGCAAAGTGCCATCCACGCTAAGATGGAAAGGGGCAAAGTCTTTTGCCATTTCTACAGGAAAGTTTTTAAGGATAGGACTAGCACAGTGCTATCCATGCAGAGCTGTAAAATGACAAAAGCCTTTTACCAAAGATCACATACTTATGTACAAAAATGATAGGATAGATAGATAGATAGATAGATAGATAGATAGATAGATAGATAGATAGATAGATAGATAGATAGATAGATAGATACACACACAGAAACAAAGACACATCGATTACACATTTGCTGTTGCTACTGTGGTGTTAGGGTTCAGCCAGACTTTCCATTGAGAAGACATTTTTAAATTTGCTTACAACTTTTGACCTCATGATTGAATTTGCACCAAATGTAGGCAATGCTTTACATCGCCAACTAAGGTTCAAGGGAAAAAAGTTAAGTAGGGTGAAAACAGAGGCCTTTTGTAATTTTAGCTCCCATAGGAAAGGACATTTTGATGTGCCTACAGCCAAAGTCACTGAACGGTGCCAAATTTGACATGAAAGTAGGATTTTATTTAGAAAGTGTGCTTTTGTTGCTGTAGTGTAAATCTGTTTAGTAGTATTGGAGATATCACTGTTTCTGAATGAGCTTTAAAGGGTTTTGTATATAAGTGACATTTAACATCACAATAAAGAAAATCAGAAATCCTGTCAATCACATCCGAGTTTTTTTTACCATCTTGAAATATGCAATTTGTGCATTGCTGAAAAAGAATTCTGTTCCATGGGGTTACTGTGAGAGATGCCCGACTCCTGTTGATGCTGGGTGAGGGGGTAAAAGGATGTTGACAAATGCTTAAAAAAATGGGTTTGCAGTGCTAAATTTGTGATTTTTATTAAATTCATGATCTCTTGACTTCCAAATCGTGATTTTCAATAAGACTGCAAACTTTCACCCTAAAAATAAAAAATAAAAACTATGGTAAAATTAATGCGGAGTTCTCGAATTCCGCAAACACCAGAAGCTGAGCAGAATTTTACACCCAGGCATAATGGAATGTCAGAGCTAGGGTCTGGGAGTTCACACTAAAGCAAAACTTTGTTCAAGAGAGGTCAGAACCCTGTAGTCTTTATTGCCGCAGAAAAAAGTCTGTTCAAGAATAATATATCATAAAACACAGTCTTGCACCATCACTTCATGCGAATAACCGAAGATGTAGATAGCATTTTCACTTCAGTTGTGAGGTCACACTTGCTGCACCACTCAAGTTCATAGAATGGATCGAGGACTTTGTTTTAGGGACAGGCTGTTGCCTCTCTAAATATACCTAGATTAGTGTGGTTTTAGGTCCAACAAAACTGTCAGAATCCCAGTTTCACAAGCAATCCAGCACTCAAGGCAGAAATACACACCTGTATACAATTCAGGGAACACTACCATCGCAGCATTGTCTGAATTCCTTTGGTGAACACTTCAAACAGTGCACACCTATGCCATTTTCACTACTCCATTGCAACCTTTTCTATGCCTCATTCTATAGTATCCCACTCAAACCCTCTTATTCATAGGCCATCAGAGTCTCTCTGCCAAGGCTTCTGACTCTGTTAACTCTGCCTGCTGGTTCTTCACCCCCCCCCCCTTCTGGACCTCTGCCCACCCTTCTAATGCTAACATTACCTCTACCTCAGGCAGGCCCTTGGAGCTCCTTTGTCAAGCTCAGAGCCCCCTCAATAAGTCTCAGCCCAGGGTATTTCTGAGACCCTTTACACCTCACAGGATGAAGACACTCCAACCTTCTATGATAGCCTTCAGTGCCCAGAACACCTCTATTTTCTGGATTTCACAACCCCACTATCAACACTCACTACCCCACCATCTTTCTGGCCATTACCACTACCTCACAGAGCTAGTAGGCCAGTGTATCTGACTCAGGGAATCCTGCTGGGGGTACACACTAGCATGCAGAATCCTCCACATACACCCTTATGCCTGTTCTTAAAGTTCATCTAACCTGTAGGACTCTCTCTATTAAATTTTACAGCCGATTCCTGGCCCTCAGAGATAGATCATTATGCAAGGCTCAGTTAAGTTCTGCTAACCTCTGCTCTAAGGACCTATGTTGTACTCTTATTGAATGCTGTTAGACCTGGCACCATTGGCGTGGGTCTCCCTTCCATTTTTCGCTGTTGTCTCCTCTGTTTTGCTGGTGTTAGATGCTGTGGGCGCTGTGCCACTGCCATTCAGTGTCACAGCGCGAATGCTCCCTGTGTAAATATGTCTATGTGAATTGGTATATCCCTGGTTGGCTTATTTGGTTTACCTGTTAGTCCCTAGTAGTGTGGCCTATGTGTGCCCAGGGCTGGTAAACCAAATGCTGCTGGTGGGCCTGCAGCACTGATGTGTGCCACCCACAGAAGCAGCTTGTAAAGTGTGTCTCAGACCTGCCACTGCAGTGTCTGTGTGCAGTCCAGAACTGCCATCTTGGCTGTGAAGTGCACCCACTTCCCAGCCCCTGAACCTTCCCTTGGCATCCTGTAAGTCACCCCTATGGTAGGGTGCATTGTATGTGTAAGGTAGGACATGCCTTGGTGTATGTAGCATGTCCTGGTAGTGAATTACACCCCATTTCGTTTTTCACTACTGTAAGGCTACCTGTTCCTCATAGGCTAGAATGGGCAGTTTGACTATTACATTCTATAGTCCTAACTGACCCCAGGAACATGGTAGAAAAACGAATTTAGTATGCCTGAGCTCAGAATATTAAAATGCATCTTTTAGTGAAGTTTATTTTTATATTCTGTGTTTGAAAATACCACTTTTAGAAAGTAGGTATTTTCTTGCCTAAGCCTTCCAGTGTGCTCAGCTGTTATGTGTATTGGCTGTCTGGTTTTAGAGGGGCAGGTCAGGCTGAGTCAGACCTGGGTTGAATAGAGAGATCTGCATTTAGAGTGTGGGGAGGGGTGGCTCCTTGACCTGAATAGGGCTGTGCCTGGCAAGGTGAATGCTGGCTCCACCTCCCACTGTGTGTCTGCTAGCAGACCCCCTCTTTCTGAAAGGAAGGATGTAGCCTGGTAAACAAAGGGCTCCAGGCCTGAGCAGAACTGGTTCTGGCTAGGTTCAGTGACTGGTAGCTTCTAAGAACAAAGACTTTTGGGGTATAAATATCTGTGCTCAAACCCCTACATTTTGTATTGCTTTTGGATCTGGAGAGGAAACTCTGTCTGTGCCACTGGAGGAATCTGCAGGAAGTGACTGTCCCTGTGCTTGTGTGTTGTTTCTTGCACTGGCCTGCAGCAGTGACCACTGGACCTTGAAGAAGAGGAAAAGGAACTCTTGAGAGAACTTTTATTTTTGTTACAAGCAATCACCCAAGGGCTAGGAAAAGAGCTAGCCTCCTGCTGGAGTCTCAGGCACATCAGACTCCACCACCAACCTCCTGCTTCCTCCCTGCGAGGACTGCTATCTGCTGATGAGGCTCCTGTGAGTTCCAGGGCCTCTAGTTTGCATCAGAGAAGAAAGTGTTGGAAATCGACGCTAACGCATCTTTGCGAGCCGCTGCAGTCGAGAGTGCTGGGAAAATCATCGCGCTGCTGCCGCCGAGGGCTCGCAACACGAAACCATCGCTAACGCCCCTTTGCGAGCCGCTGCAGCCGAGACGCGCTGGGAAAATCATCGCGCTACTGTCGCCGCGCACTCGCAACCCCTAAAGAAATCATCGCTTTGAGACATCGCATTGCGGATGCCGTGCGTCCGCCACTTTGATCGCATCGCACCGAATTTCGTCGCTCCCTCGCGGAGCGTCTTGTCTTCGCATCGCAACACGATCGCACAGCACAACAGGATCACCGCATCGACCTCTCCCACGCGGCAAGAAAGTCATTGCATCGGCGGTCCAGCGTGCAGAAGTTTGTCGCATCGTCTCCGCACGCATCCCGCAGATCAGTGCACCATCCTCCCTTGCGGCAAGGATTTCATTGCATCGCCGGCCTCGCGTGCCGAGAATCATTGCTACAGCTTATTTGCGACATTTTGTTGGTTTTGCTACTAAACCGAGGTACTTTGTGAGAGAAAGGGTCGCAGAGACCACTGCTTTGAACTTGAACCTTATTTTTGCAACCTTTCAACTATTTTTGACAGCCCTTCAACAGCTATCCTATTTTTGACAGTATTGTGGCTTTTACAGTTATTGGTCTTGTGATAAATCTGCCTTTATATAAAGATACTTATTTTTTATAACTACTTGTGTGGTGTCCCTTTGTAGTGTTCCTCACTGTGTTACTGTGTATGGTCATAAATGCTTCACACCCTGCCTCTGAGATAAGCCTACCTGCTCGTGCTACGTTACCATAGGGTTGAGCAGGGGTATTAAAGAGGGTAGCCCTCTCATTCTGACTTAGGAAGAAGGGTCCCTACTTGGACAGTGGCAAGCCATTGCCAACTAGAGACCCCCATTTCTAACATTGGTGGTCAGCGGTGAGGATCTGGACTTGCATTTATGATCGCATACAGTAATTATAGTGTACACTACTAGTGAGTGCAGACCATAACGTACTGCATACATTTTTTGGAGCCTATATTGTGATTGATATTGCCGGTGATTTTTCACCCGCACACATTTCTGAGAGTTTTTTGGGTCCTATATTGTGATTGATATTGCCGGTGATTTTTCACCCGCACACATTTCTGAGAGTTTTTTTGGATCCTATATTGTGATTGATATTGCCGGTGATTTTTCACCCGCACACATTTCTTGAGAGTTTCTTGGATCCTATATTGTGATTGATATTGCCGGTGATTTTTCACCCGCGTACATTTTCTTGAGAAGTTTTCTTCTATCCTTTATTGATATTGCCAGTTATTGCTACAATGGGCAAGCCCAGATCCAGTGCCTCAGAGGATCTCTCCTGGGAAGAAGAGAAAATAGAAACCTACAATGCCAAGCAGCTCAAATATTTTTGCAAGCAATTTACAGTCCCTATCACAGGTCTCACTAGAAGGGAGGAGTATTACAAGGCGCTGAAGGCCTGGCTAGAAGCCAGGGATGCCCCTAAGGATATAGGAGAGCTTGTGGAGGTGGGAGAGAATGCAGGAGAGCAGCAGGGCGATGTGGTAGACTTAGTAGGAGATAAACCCCTTTCCAACCCGGGCTCTAGTGTGTCCGCTAAGGGTCTGTCCCCAGAAGAGCTGGAGGACAGGGAGAGAGATAGGCGGCATAATATGGAGATGGCTAAGCTTAAAATGGATGGTCACCGGGACCTAGAGAACAAGAAGTTGGAAATTGAGATTATGAGAATGAAACTTGAGCATGAGAGAGTATTGAGGGAGTTGGAGATTAAAGCTAAGAGTATGGAAATCTCCCCCTCTGGTGGCAGCGTACCTGTAGTGCACCCTGAGAGTAGGGTGTATATACCCAAGGAGGTTATTAAGGATTTCCACAAAAGTGAAGATATTGGGCAATGGTTTGCCGCTTATGAATTAGCCATGGTGTCCCACCGGGTCCCAGAGAAGGATTGGGGAGCGGGGTTGTGGGGACGCTTTGTGAGTGAGGGGAGGGATACCTTGTTGGACCTGCCCCCAGAAAGTAGGATGGTTTATGCCCACATGAAGGAAGCGTTGATGACCCGCTATGGTTTGACCCCTGAGATGTATAGGCAGAGGTTTAGGATCTGCAAGAAGCTAGAGGGTACCACGTGGGTTGAATATGTGTCTTTTTTTGCAGAGCCATGGAACGCTGGGTAAAAGGTAGCAAAGTAGAAACTTTTGCGCAGCTTTATGATTTGATTGCATGGGAGCATTTATCTAGTAATTGTTTTCCTTAGCTACGCCAGCTCCTAATTGATTGCAAGCTGACTAACCCTAGAAAGCTTGCTGAGGAGGCGGACCGCTGGGTGAGCACCCGGGTTCGCAAGGGTCCAGTGGGAGACTTCGCCAAAGGTGGGCAGGGTCCCCAGCAGAGGAGTGGGGGGACAAGGGTCAACAGAGGGAGTTCCACCGAGGGCCCCAAAGTAATCCCCAAGGGAACCAAGCAGTGGTGTCCCAGCCCCCCAAGAAAGGAGGCCAGGGCCCCCAACAGGTAGGCCTGTTCCCAGGGGGCCCCCACTTGTTACAACTGTGGTCAAGTGGGCCACAGATACTTTGATCCCCAGTGCCCCCAAAGGGGGGCCAGTGCACCACCCCGTGCACCACCCCGCCAGATTGCCAGTGTAGCCCTGGGAGAGGAGGAGATGGGTGCCCAAGAGGGGTGGGATCCCGTAGAGTTGACCCTTGTCTCCTTAGGGGACTTTGAGATGGTCCCCAAGCCTGCACTGCCTGCTAACACTAGAAAATACAGGCAGTGGGTGACCATCAATGGCCATAGGGTGGAGGCTCTAAGAGACACAGGGGCCAGTGTAACTGCTGTCAGCTCCCGGTTGGTGTCCAAAGAGCAGGTTGTCCCCCATGCATTCTACCCAGTAGTGTCCGCAGACAACTCAGAGAGCCAATGTGAGGTGGCTCAGGTTCCCTTTGAGTGGGGGGGGGTCTCAGGAACTCTTCAGGTAGCTGTGAGGCCCGCCATGCCTGTAGACTGTCTGCTGGGCATTGATTTAGAGGACTCCCCGTGGGCTACGGTGGAGAGGAAGGCTCACTTAGAAATGTTGGGTCTGCCGGAGTGGGCGTGTGCTACCACTCGGTCCATGGCAGCCAAGGAGGGTGTTGAGAAGGATCTGGAGCCTGAGAGTATGGCCCAGATCCCTGCCTTAGAGAGAAGGGGCAGGGGGCGCGGGAAGCCGGCCCCCTTGGTTCCCACAGCCCAGGAAGGAGCAGACCCTGAAGGGGATGCCCTGGAGCCAACCGGGGAGCAGATCGCCGAACTGGGGGACCTGCCTGAGCTGACCCATTGGCAGCGGGAAGGGGGACCCTCCAGGGAGGAATTTTGTGAGCAGCAGAGAGTTTGCCCCTCTCTTGAGGGCATGCGGCGACAGGCTGCAGCCCAGGCAGAAGGTGACATGTCTGGTTCAGATCTGATTTATTGGGAGAACAGTCTCCTGCATAGCGAGCCTAAGGCTGCTGAGCCAGGGTCAGCCCATGTGCTGGTGGTACCCGAGTGCTTCAGAGCCTTCCTACTGGGGTTGGCTCATGACATTCCATTGGCAAAACATATGGGGCAGACCAAGACCTTTGAGAGGCTGGCCGCCCACTTTTATTGGCCCCAGATGCACAAGAGTTCAGACACTCATTGCAGGACCTGTGAGACTTGCCAGGCAAGTGGGAAGAGTGTGGGGAAGATCAAGGCCCCACTCCAGCCCTTTACAGTTGTGAGTACCCCATTCGAGCGTGTGGGCATTGACAATGTGGGGCCTCTGGACCCCAAGACAGCCATGGGCATCAGGTTCATCCTGGTCTTGGTGGACCATGCCACCCGGTACCCTGAAGCCATCCCGCTCAGGACAGTGACGGCCCCTGTGGTGGGACGTGCACTGATGGGGATTTTCTCCCGTGTGGGATTCCCCAGAGAGGTGGTGTCTGACAGGGGGACCAACTTCATCTCCCAGTACATGAAGTCTCTGTGGAAGGAGTGTGGGGTAACTTATAAGTTCACCACTCCTTACCACCCCCAAGGTAATGGTCTGGTTGAAAGGTTCAACCGGACCTTGAAGGGCATGATCATGGGCCTAGAAGAGCCCCTGAGGCGTAAGTGGGACGTCCTCTTGCCATGCCTGTTGTTTGCCTACCGTGAGGTGCCACAGAAGTCCTTAGGGTTCAGTCCCTTTGAACTCCTCTATGGCCACCCGGTTAGAGGACCTCTGAGTCTGGTCAAGGAAGGCTGGGAGCAATCTCCCAGGAAACCTCCCCAAGATGTATTTAGCTACATGTTGGCCTTCAGGAACCAGACTCGGCGTTTCAGAAAGATTGCTGAGGCAAATCTGGAAGCCAGCCAGGAAGAAATGAAACGTTGGCACGACCAGAATGCCACTCTGGTCGAATTTCAACCTGGTCAGAAGGTTTGGGTACTGGCCCCAGTGGAGCCTTGTGCGCTCCAAGATAAGTGGACCGGTCCATTTGAGGTGGTGGAGCGCAAAAGTCCAGTTACCTACTTGGTGGACTTCCAGTCTCCCAGGAACCCCTTGCGGGTCCTGCATGTGAACCGCCTGAAGCCCCACTTTGAGAGGTCTGAAGTGGGCATGCTTCTTGCCACAGATGATGGGGTTGAGGAGGAGAGTGAGCCTCTCCCTGACCTCCTGTGTGCAGAAGAGAAGGATGGGTCAGTGGAGGGTGTGATCCTCTCCACCACACTGACCCCCGAGCAGCAGAGATTGTCACCACCTGTTGGGGCAATTTTCTGATTTGTTCTCCCTGGTACCTGGTGTCACTGATTGGTGCGTCCATGAGGTGGATACCGGGGACAGTTCTCCGGTCAAGCACAAGGCTTACAGGGTGACTGACAGGGTCAGGGCTTGCATTAAGGAGGAGGTCTCCAAAATGTTCGCCCTAGGGGTGGTTGAGACCTCTAGCAGCCCCTGGTCCAGCCCCGTGGTCTTGGTACCAAAAGCTGCGACGCCTGGTGCCACTCCTGAACTTAGGTTCTGTGTGGACTACCGAGGTCTCAATTCGGTCACCAAGACCGACGCGCACCCCATCCCCAGAGCTGATGAGCTCATAGAACGGTTAGGGGCTGACCGGTACCTCAGCACGTTTGATCTGACGTCTGGGTACTGGGAGATCGCCTTAACTGATGGGGCAAAGGAGAGGTCAGCATTCTCCACACCAGATGGGCACTACCAGTTCCGTGTGATGCCCTTTGGGATGAAGAATGCCCCTGCCACCTTTCAGAGATTGGTCAACCAGGTGTTGGTTGGGCTGGAGGCTTTCAGTGCCGCCTACCTGGATGACATTGCAGTGTTTAGTTCCTCCTGGGAGGACCACTTGCGCCACCTCTGGGAAGTGTTGATGGCGCTGCGCAGAGCAGGCCTCACAATCAAGGCCAGAAAGTGCCAGATTGGGCAGGGTTCTGTGGTGTACTTGGGACACCAGGTGGGGAGCGGCCAGGTGGCACCCCTGCAGCCCAAGATTGAAACCATCCTGGCTTGGGAGCCCCCAAGGACCCAGACCCAGGTGAGGGCCTTCTTAGGACTCACAGGTTATTACAGGAGGTTTGTCAAGGGGTATGGCAACATTGTTGCACCCTTGACTGAGCTGACTTCCAAGAAGCGGCCAAAGATTGTGAACTGGACTGACACCTGTCAGAAAGCCTTTGATGCCCTCAAAACTGCTATGTGTACAGCACCCGTACTCCAGGCGCCCAATTTTGCTAAGGAATTTGTTGTCCAGACAGACGCTTCAGAGCATGGGGTGGGGGCCGTTCTGTCACAGATAAATGAGGAGGGACTAGACCAACCTGTAGCCTTCATCAGTAGGAGGTTACTTCCACGGGAACAGAGGTGGAGTGCAATTGAGCGTGAGGCATTTGCTGTGGTCTGGGCACTGAAGAAGCTGAGACCACACCTGTTTGGGACTCACTTCCGGGTTCAGACAGACCACAGGCCCCTCAGATGGTTGATGCAGATGAGGGGTGAGAATCCCAAGTTGTTGAGGTGGTCCATTTCCCTACAGGGTATGGACTTCACGGTGGAACACCGCCCTGGTACAGAACACGCCAATGCTGATGGTCTGTCCAGATTTTTCCGCCTTAGCGATGAGAACTTCCAAGGGGATGGGTAGTTCTCCCCACATTTCAGCTGGAGGGGACGTGTGTTAGACCTGGCACCATTGGCGTGGGTCTCCCTTCCATTTTTCGCTGTTGTCTCCTCTGTTTTGCTGGTGTTAGATGCTCTGGGCGCTGTGCCACTGCCATTCAGTGTCACAGCGCGAATGCTCCCTGTGTAAATATGTCTATGTGAATTGGTATATCCCTGGTTGGCTTATTTGGTTTACCTGTTAGTCCCTAGTAGTGTGGCCTATGTGTGCCCAGGGCTGGTAAACCAAATGCTGCTGGTGGGCCTGCAGCACTGATGTGTGCCACCCACAGAAGCAGCTTGTAAAGTGTGTCTCAGACCTGCCACTGCAGTGTCTGTGTGCAGTCCAGAACTGCCATCTTGGCTGTGAAGTGCACCCACTTCCCAGCCCCTGAACCTTCCCTTGGCATCCTGTAAGTCACCCCTATGGTAGGGTGCATTGTATGTGTAAGGTAGGACATGCCTTGGTGTATGTAGCATATCCTGGTAGTGAATTACACCCCATTTCGTTTTTCACTACTGTAAGGCTACCTGTTCCTCATAGGCTAGAATGGGTAGTTTGACTATTACATTCTATAGTCCTAACTGACCCCAGGAACATGGTAGAAAAACGAATTTAGTATGCCTGAGCTCAGAATATTAAAATGCATCTTTTAGTGAAGTTTATTTTTATATTCTGTGTTTGAAAATACCACTTTTAGAAAGTAGGTATTTTCTTGCCTAAGCCTTCCAGTGTGCTCAGCTGTTATGTGTATTGGCTGTCTGGTTTTAGAGGGGCAGGGCAGGCTGAGTCAGACCTGGGTTGAATAGAGAGATCTGCATTTAGAGTGTGGGGAGGGGTGGCTCCTTGACCTGAATAGGGCTGTGCCTGGCAAGGTGAATGCTGGCTCCACCTCCCACTGTGTGTCTGCTAGCAGACCCCCTCTTTCTGAAAGGAAGGATGTAGCCTGGTAAACAAAGTGCTCCAGGCCTGAGCAGAACTGGTTCTGGCTAGGTTCAGTGACTGGTAGCTTCTAAGAACAAAGACTTTTGGGGTATAAATATCTGTGCTCAAACCCCTACATTTTGTTTTGCTTTTGGATCTGGAGAGGAAACTCTGTCCGTGCCAGTGGAGGAATCTGCAGGAAGTGACTGTCCCTGTGCTTGTGTGTTGTTTCTTGCACTGGCCTGCAGCAGTGACCACTGGACCTTGAAGAAGAGGAAAAGGAACTCTTGAGAGAACTTTTATTTTTGTTACAAGCAATCACCCAAGGGCTAGGAAAAGAGCTAGCCTCCTGCTGGAGTCTCAGGCACATCAGACTCCACCACCAACCTCCTGCTTCCTCCCTGCGAGGACTGCTATCTGCTGATGAGGCTCCTGTGAGTTCCAGGGCCTCTAGTATGCATCAGAGAAGAAAGTGTTGGAAATCGACGCTAACGCATCTTTGCGAGCCGCTGCAGTCGAGAGCGCTGGGAAAATCATCGCGCTGCTGCCGCCGAGGGCTCGCAACACGAAACCATCGCTAACGCCCCTTTGCGAGCCGCTGCAGCCGAGACGCGCTGGGAAAATCATCGCGCTGCTGTCGCCGTGCACTCGCAACCCCTAAAGAAATCATCGCTTCGAGACATCGCATTGCGGATGCCGTGCGTCCGCCACTTTGATCGCATCGCACCGAATTTCGTCGCTCCCTCGCGGAGCGTCTTGTCTTCGCATCGCAACACGATCGCACAGCGCAACAGGATCACTGCATCGACTTCTCCCACGCGGCAAGAAAGTCATTGCATCGGCGGTCCAGCGTGCAGAAGTTTGTCGCATCGTCTCCGCACGCATCCCGCAGATCGGCGCATCATCCTCCCTTGCGGCAAGGATTTCATCGCATCGCCGGCCTCGCGTGCCCCGAATCATCGCTACAGCTTATTTGCGACATTTTGTTGGTTTTGCTACTAAACCCAGGTACTTTGTGAGAGAAAGGGTCGCAGAGACCACTGCTTTGAACTTGAACCTTATTTTTGCAACCTTTGAACTATTTTTGACAGCCCTTCAACAGCTATCCTATTTTTGACAGTATTGTGGCTTTTACAGTTATTGGTCTTGTGATAAATCTGCCTTTATATAAAGATACTTATTTTTTATAACTACTTGTGTGGTGTCCCTTTGTAGTGTTCCTCACTGTGTTACTGTGTATGGTCATAAATGCTTCACACCCTGCCTCTGAGATAAGCCTACCTGCTCGTGCTACGTTACCACAGGGTTGAGCAGGGGTATTAAAGAGGGTAGCCCTCTCACTCTGACTTAGGAAGAAGGGTCCCTACTTGGACAGTGGCCAGCCATTGCCAACTAGAGACCCCCATTTCTAACAAATGCTGATCACTCTTCTCATGATATAGGAGCCCAACCTTTTCAGATGGCCCTGGAACATTAAGGTACCTTCTTTTTATCACAACTCTGAGCATCCATACCAGTGCACAGACCACCTCCCCCATCATTGCATTTCATGCTACTTCCTCTTTCACTCTGAGCCCTCAGCTGACTCTCTTAAACTATCATCTTTAGTCATCCTTTCCAGGCCCACACCGTCACATTATGAGCCTTTAGTTCCCTTTGCTTATCTTATCTTGGCATTCACCTTCCTCCAGCACCCTGTCAGCCTTCATATTTCCCTGTGGACCTTAAGTACTCAGTTACTCAATTTTGCCATCTTTCACTTTCCCCTGTATCCCATGACCACAAACTTGCTGCCCCTCAGAGTCTCTTTACCCGTTAAACCTTTTGATGTTTTTTCTTTTGTCCTAACAGCCCATCTGTCAGCCACTATACAACTTTTGTATAAACTCTGCAGGACTCACAGCCCTTCTAAACTTTTCTCTAGCCTTAAAACCCCCAAAATCATCTTCAAATTGCTCTAACAGCAAAGAGTTTCACAGACTACTCTGCTGGCCTAGACACTCAAAGCTCCTTAGCAGGCCTTACAAACACGTCTGCTGCATACTACCTCCAAAATCCTTCAACATGCCCTCAGAGGTTGCAGACCACTCATACTGTGCTGCAGCTGCCTGGTTCTCAGTGCAAATGCATCTGGCAATTAGAACTCTATGTTGCTCAGACTTACTCTGAGGGCCATCTGAGACCATCTATCGGAAGCCTGCCTGACCCCCACTTCTGCTCGTCATAGCCTTCTAATAATCCTGAGATCCGCTTTACTGATTGGGATATCTGTTTACCCCTTTTCTTAGCTATTAACCATTTTTGCTGACTTGAGCCATTTGAGTTTCTCAAACTTGTTCTGCCATGTTTCACAGACACCAATCCTTTTCACCCATTCACCTTTCCAAAAAATGTGGCCCTCTGATTTACACTCTGACCACTGTTCTAGAATCAAACATTGTCTTCTATCACAAAGAGATAAGAAAGTAACATTCCTGGTTTTTATTTACTTTACATACTCTGATTTTGACAGCCAATGCTAACCGTCAATTCTAAAATTTGGCAAAAAAAGGTGACGGTTTCTAGGGGTTAACAGCTTAGGAAGCATGAATAAGAAGTTTTTTCAAAAGGGGTATCTTAATACCTGTTCCATAAAATCACATAGGATTCCTCTTCCTCATAGTCTTCATCCTTCTTCTTCTAGTCTTCAATTCCTGCCGGTCTTTGCCTTCCTCCAGGTCCTATTTCAAGTTCTCCTTTACTGTGTTGTGCTGGTCATCATGGCCCTCCTCTTGGCCTTGATCTCATTGGTACTAGTTTCCTGAATCTGGTGCCCCTGGTTCTAGTCCTTCCTGTACCTGGTACTCCCTCACAATTCTTGGTCTTAGTACTTTCTAGTATTGGCTCTCCCTGGAGCTCCTGGTACTGCGTCATTTGCCCTGGTCCTACTGATCCTCCTCACATGATTCCTGCAGGTCTGCTGATCCTTCTCCACTGGCCCTTCCTGTCTTGGTCCTACTGGTTCCAGCACTCCTAGTCATTCTGCTTTGGGTCCATCTGTTCCTCTTGGCCCTTGTCCTTGTCGTCTTGGCCCACCTGGTATTGTGTTGATCACTGCCTCCTGGTACCCCTGTTAGGTTTTAAAACCCCATTCTTGCTATACACTCGTTTCATGTTATATTAGGTTAGCAGTGTGTGGCTAAATAGACACCATTTGTATTCACGTTATGCAACCCACTGAGTTATCCCTGTAACGTGCAAGCTTTAGTTAGCAAGTGTGACTCCATTTTGTATTTCGTAATTCCTATTAGGCTGCTTAGGCTGTGTCTGAACTAGGCCTCATTATTCGTATTGCTTGCCTCAGCAAGAACACTGTATTTAGTTATTATTTTCTTTTCTGTTCAAGGCTGCTTCCCGACTTGCTAATGAATAGGCCATTCTGCCCTCGCATACCTATCCAAGTGTGTAGTTCTGCTCCCACGTTAGGAGACGCTGAGACTCAGCGCGGTAACCTTGGGCTGCAGATAGCATGTACCCATCTGGCAGGTGGTAGCCCATCCTTCTGTGCCCCTTTGTTCACGTTTGGCCTGAGCCGGTAACTTTCCACTGTGGGTGTGGTTGGAGGTTCTGGGAGGAATGATTATGTGTTGTGGGCTGCTGGGGAGCCAGTCCCTCGGCAGACATCTTAGGGTGCAGGTCAGATTGGACTCCTCTGCAGAGTATTGCTAATAAAGGTATGTTCGTATTCTCTACTGTCTGACCGACTCTTCATTACTCGGGAAGGCATAGCAGGTGGTTGTAAGTAACCCGGGTGGCCCCTAAGGGCCACTTCCTTCAGTTGGCACCCGAAGAGGAACCCCGCAAGGTGATCCAGCTCGCCCGTAATCGGGTTGCAGGGTCGGGGTTGCGTCTGGTCGGTCGGGCGGATCGGGGTACCCCACACGATTGAGCTTGGTTCTCGCAGCTGCCCCACCCGTCTGATTGGGCGACTCCTCGTCTAGTGGTCACCGGCTGGGGTCCTGAGAAGGCGAAACCTTGGAGTTGACCGTTTGGTCCGAAGAGTCGGCAGTGGAGAATAACTTGACTCGACCTGTGTGCACCAGGTGAGTGATTTGATTCTTGGAAAAATGGCACCATTCTTGAACGGCACAAGCCTACGGGTTGTGTCTTGGTACAGTCTCCGGACTGTCTTGGTGCAGTTTTCGGACTGCCTTGCTTGAACGGCACGAGTCGACGGGCTGTGTCTTGGTACGGTCTTCGGGTTGTCTTGTCTTGAACTTGGTGGGTTTGCGGACCCCTGAAAAGGTACAGAGTGTTTGTGAGTAGTCTACCAGACCAACTGGAAATTTGGCCGGCGCTTGAAAAGGTCTGGGACTGTTCGCAAACAATCTGCCAGGCCAACTGCTAGTTTGGTCAATGCTTGAAAAGGTCTGGGGCTAGAGCCTGTCTTCTTGAACTTGGTACAGTCTCTGGACTGTCTTCTTGAACTTGGTACAGTCTCTGGACTGTCTTCTTGAACATGATGCAGTCTCCGGGCTGACTTGTGGTTTGATTGTGGTGTTTGGGTGCTATGAGGTTTGTGGACCGACGTCGGTGGTGGTGCTTGTGAAATGCTTGTTTGAGTGAGTAGCGACTGTGCTCTTCGTGTGGAGGTAAGGATGCCTTGCCTCAGCAAGCTGTGTTGTGTGGGTTTTTTTTGGTTTGACACAGTCTGAGGACCATCTTCGGGAAAAGTACTTGCAATTCCTTTGCCAGGCAAAATGATGAGTGTGGCCCCTTCTTGAAAATGTCTGGAATGAGCTTAATTTGGTCTCTTGTTGTCGTTGTTGCTCTGCAGATGCCCATTGGAAGGAGGCTAGCTGGCGCCTCCTGACGACACTTTAAATTTTGAAGAATAAAAAAATAATAAATAAATAAAAATCTGGTTTGATCAGAAATACTAGCAAGAATGTACATTTGTTTTGACATAGGAAGAGTATAACATGAGAAAAATGTAAGGAAGGGATGCACATTTAAATTGACAACAGTGTTGTGACGATTCAAGGTAATGTATATTTATGCTGAACAGACACGCATTCTAAAGGTGCAGTAGGAGAGGTGAAATACACGCTCGTAATTCAGTAGCGCTGTATGTGTTCTGTCTCTCCATGAAAGGGGGGGCAGGAGTTCTGGAAATGGGAAAAAGGGAGCAATGTGTCGGTACTTAGAGCTTTCCAGCTTCAGACACGAACTGCATTCTGAAAATTGGCACGTAGAAAGTCGGTGCAATGCTCAGAAGTTAATCTATGATTGATTTGAGTGGGTGTGTTTCATTTGGATTTGCCCACAATAGAACGTGTATTTAATTTGGAAAAAGTGTTTCAAGCACTCCAGGCAGTGTGTCTTTATACTGAATAAAAGGATTTCCTAAATTGAAAAACATAGCTTGTGAATTCAGTGTGTGGCAGGCTTGCTATGGCCTTCGGTGAGATAAGGAAGGAATTCCCAAGGAGGGGGCTCATCGAGCAGAGAGACTCAGAGCAGCAGACAAGAGAAGTGAGAAGCTGGGGAGAGAGTTCTGTGAAGCCAGAAAGGAAGGTGGGGGCCATGTCCAGCTCCTGACACAGACAGGCAGAGATGCACAGCGCGGAGCCAGACTTTCCTGAAGGGCAGAGTGCCAGCAAAAGATGTTAATTGGGTACAGATTAAAAGAACAACACAGGAGCTAAAAGAATTGGTTGTATCTAGAGTTTCCACAGCACTGTGGGATAGAATGTCCTGGAGCCGGTGGCATGAGATTCTTTGTGACTCAGTTGGTTATTGGATTAATGTTCTCTGATCAGATTAGGGTGCACGTACAGTAAATATTGGTTTGTTTTCAAAGAAAGTTGATAGATGGTATTCTGAAGGATGAAGGATACTATAGTGCTAGACAAGGAATGAAGTAGAAAGAGTTTAAAAAAATAAAAATATGATGGTACGGAGAGGGTTTGCTCAGAAAAATTGTTTGCAAGGAATGAAAAGTGAGTTAAAATGCGTATGTACAGTTTAGAGGGGCCCGGCAGGAGACAGCCGTAGCATTGTTTTCAGGAATGTCAATTTGCAAATATCCCTCTGATTTTATTGCTTTACAAATTCAGCTGTTCTTTTCTTTCTGCTGTTTCTATTCCTGCTGTGATGTTCAGGCTGTTCTGGTTGTTGCTGTCAGAGGAAAGATGAGAGAGTGAAGGTGTTACTTAGATTTTAGTGGACAGGATTTGTGTCTTAAAAGAGGAATTTGATTGTTTATTTGCAGATTCGTTTTTATTGTGTTTTTGCAATAGCGACTTGGTTGTAGATATTGGGAGGTAATTGGTCTATATTGTTTCTTTCTTTTATGTATTTAACATAGTACAGAGCTATGCGTGTATTGGTGGGTGTTTCAGACGCATTAGTTGTAGCACATGTTTTGTGTTCTCTTACTCTGATTATTGGTCCTTTTTTATTGTGAATTTTTAATTTCTGTTAATGCCTAGTTGTGGTGAGCATGTGATGGGTTTGGCATCCTATTATCACTGCCCTCAGGCAGGTGAATGTCTGATGATGGGCCTTAATGTAAGTAGAGAGTAGTGTTTGTTTTCGCCCCGAGTTTTGCGAATGTGCCATCCACTTTGTGGGCAACAGGCGATGTAGAGCTGGGATTCCTACAGATTTCACGAGCCTTGTTGTGTATGGAACAGGATTTGGTTGAGAAAGGTGTTGGTGAAGAGACGGCTGGTAGATAGTAATAGTCCCATTCTTTTGATTGTGTTTACAATTCTGTGATTGGTTGGTGTGAAGTTCATGAAAAAGTGGTTTTCCTACATCCTGCTGTTCTAGCCATTGCTATGCCTTTGCTAATGGTTCCTTCTGCTGCTCGATGTTTTTCTATCACTCATCTAAAATACATTCTTTGGCGGTACTATTTATTTCAATGATAGGTCTTTGTCCAGATTTCACATAGACTGGTAGGAGTCATAGGTTCTGCTGCGCTTCTTAAGACTCTGAAGGACGGAGCATCCATAAACAGGTTTAAAAGGGGTAGTTACTTGCTCATCGTTTCAGACACACCGCAAAGTTGTAGGGACAGTACAGTTACATAGTGTTAGACATGGCATCCTTGGCGTGGTTTTCCCTGACTTTTTGCCTCTACCTCCTATGTTTTTGATGCTGTGCTAGATTTCGTTTTTGCTGGTTCAGATGCTTTGGGTATTTTGCCACTGCTGATAAGTGTCACAGTGCGAGTGCTTTCTGTGTAAATTGATATTGTGCTTGGTTCTCCCTGATTGGCATATTGGTTTTACTAGTAGATCCCTAGTGAAGTGCACTGATTGTGCCAGGGCAGGTAAATAAATAGCTATTAGTAGGCTTGCAGTGCTGATTGTGCCATCCACATGAGTGTCCCGGAAAAGACGTCTCGGGCCTGCCACCGCAGTGCCTGCGCGCAGTTTGTCCATAGGGCACCCCTATGGTGGGCCCAGGGCCCCCCGGGTGGGGCGCGGTGTATGTGAGTAGTGGGATATGTGCTGATGTGTGCTGGCGTGTGTGGCGTGTCCTGGTGGTGAAAAGATACCATTTTCCTTTTTCACTATTGAAGGGCTGTCCTGCTGATAGGACGGAATGGGGAATTTTTGTAGCATTTTACGAGTATATCCTTCATAGGGATAAGCTAGAAAATAGGAATGAGCTCAGAATTTGAAAATACATCTTTTAGTAAGTATGGTTTTTAAAGTCTGTGTTTGACGACAGCACTTTTAGGAAGCAGATATTTTCTTGTCCAACTTTTCCGTGCATTTCTGTCTTTTTGTGGATTGATTATCTTGTTTCAGTATGACAGAAGAAGAGGATGTGCATTTGGTGTAGTGTCCTTTTGTGGTGTCTTCACTGTGTTACTGTGAGTATTGGTACAAATGCTTTGTATATTGCCTTTCGGATGAGCTTGTCTGCTCGTGCCAAGCTAATAAGGGGGGTGAGTAGGGGTTATCTAAAGTGTGTATTCCCCTTACCATGAATGGAGGGAAGGGTCCCTGTTTGGACAGAGGTACCTACCTCTGCCAACTAGAGACCCCCATTTCTAACAAATTGTTCTTGTGTTTCTCTCTGAATGGCTAGGAAGTCTGCTTTTTCAAAGGGGTAATTATTGTCGACAGGAGGTCACCTGTTTAGGTCACCTACTGTTGAAGGGGGGTAGGAGATTAGCTCCTTGGTGACTAGGGGACTAACATATTAAATGAGGTGCATGGGGTGCATGGGGTGCATGAGCCTTAACTCTGAATGCCTAACACTTGAAACTGCGTTTTTCTTTTTTGGCTTCTGTGCGTGGTACATATATTGTTGTATGCTGTTTTGTGTTGTAAGTACGCAAGACGGCTTGTTGTGCGCTTTCTGTCTTTTGAGCCCGCCCGAACTGTCTTGGTACGGTCATGACGGTGGCCATTTCCATAAGACAATCGGTTGGGCTCGCTTTAGCCACTCATTTCACAGGATGTTGTGAACATGTTTTTGAATAAACAGAGACACAGCACCTCACCAGTGCACGTCTAATTGGCTATAAAATAACACTTTGAAAAAATTGTCATGATTAGGAAAATGTGTCACCTTGAACTCCACCATGTTACTGCCCCTCCTTTCTGTAAATTGATGGAATTGGAATTGAGATGGAGATGAAAGGACGCGTAGACTAGACTGATGTTCCCTTATCTGATCCTTAAGGGGAACTATATGTCGGTGGCTTTCGTTTGAATACCCAGGTGGCGCCACCATTATTGCTCATGATACCACAACACTACATACAGTTGTAGAGACATCACAAATCCTTTATTAGTTAGCCTGAGTAACTGGGTTGCAACAGATGGTGTGGGAAGGAATAATGCGTTTGCAGAAAATGATTAACATGAAATAAGAGAATGTTTGTAGCAGGCCCTGCTGGGTGGGTACTGAAGTCAAGATGTCTAAGTTGAAAGTATGGCACATTGTCAGGATCAGACATTGCTCAGCCCGTGTACTGTATGGTGCACATGATGCACATTACTAGGAAGGGTTCCTGCATGCCCCCGAATAATTGCGCACCACACATTTTAGTGGTTAACAGTTTGAAGAGCACATAGCTCCGTGGTACTCATAGTACGGCCCATGGGCCGCCAGCGGCCCGGCAGGCCTTCATTGGCGGCCCACGGACCTTGCCTTGCAGTTTCCACGGCCGGCAGTAAACACAGAAGATGACCACAGGAGCATACGTAGTGAATACGTATTAAATAGGTATTCACTACGTATGCTCCTGCGGCCTTCTTCTGTGTTTACTGCTGGCCACTGTGACGTCAGGGCACCTTCGGAAAGCTTCACAAAAGGCCCTTTAAAACTCAGCTGTAAGCGCTTTCACAGCTGACTTTTAAAAGGGCCTTTTGGGAAGCTTCCTAGTTTGGACAAAGACAGATAGAGGCGCAGAGACAGATGGAGGCGCAGAGACAGATAAAGGCGGAGACAGATAGAGGCGCAGAGACAGATAGAGGCGCAGAGACAGATAGAGGTGCAGAGACAGATAGAGGCGCAGAGACAGATAGAGTCAGAGAGACAGATAGAGTCAGAGAGACAGATAGAGACAGAGACAAACAGATAGAGACAGGGACAGACAGATAGAGACAGGGACAGACAGATAGAGACAGGGACAGACAGACAGGGACAGACAGATAGAGACAGGGACAGACCGATAGAGACAGGAACAGACAGAGACAGGGACAGACAGGGACAGACAGATAGAGACAGAGACAGATAGAGACATAGATAGAGACATAGACAGATAGAAAGATAGAAGATAGAGAGATAGAAGATAGAGAGCTAGAAGATAGAGAGACATAGAAGATAGAGATAGAGAGAGATAGAGACATAGAGAGAGATAGAGATAGCTAGAGAGAGATAGAGAGAGAGATAGCTAGAGACAGATAGAGAGAGAGATAGCTAGAGATAGCTAAAGAGAGATAGAGATAGCTAGAGAGATATAGAGAGAGAGATAGAGAGAGAGAGAGATAGAGCGAGATAGAGAAAGATAGAGAGAGAGAGAGAGAGATAGAGAGAGATAGAGATAGATAGATAGATAGATAGATACATAGATAGATAGATAGATAGATAGATAGATAGATAGATAGATAGATAGATAGATAGATAGATGTGTGTATGCCGGGTCTGGTGGCTCAGTGGACAAATGCGTCCGCTGCAGGGGCCTGTGTTCAACCTCATGGTCACAGTTTTTTTTTTCTTGCCCACTGACCCCGCCCCCACCGGTGCGGCCCTCAGCCACAAACCACACTCTAAAGTACCCATGACATAGCTCTACAAGAGCTTGTTTGGAACAACAAGTTTTGCTGAAGAATTCATGTACTAGCTACATTATGCTTAATTTGTCAGTTATTTATATAATCAGGATCTCTGTTAAATTAGCAATTTTAAATTTTCCTGCCACAACTATAACTTGAGAGCATGGTCACAAATGCAATATTTATGTTGGCTTCCTTGGAAAAATAATTCTAGAGGTGTCTGCAGACCTGCACAGCAACGAAGGTTCACAAAGTAGAAGCTGTGTCGTGATCTCTATGACTTATTGAACACAAGCTTGCTAAGACAAGAAACACAAACAAGCCATTGCTTTGAAATTCCCTTTTTGAGGTTCTTCAGATGAATAATATAGGAATGGACAGATGCAATGACCCCAAGTATGGAAGAATTGTTCTTTCAGAGCTTAGTGAATGAATTAAGGCTTATCCCATTACTTGGTGTTGGGAGAGAAAAATAAATTGTATAAAGTTTTATCCTTGCCAGTTAATTAAAACTCTGCATTCTACCCACTAATAGGTCCGGGACACCCTGCAGTCATAGAAAGAGGGGCCCCGGACGTGATGCACAGCCTGGCTGCTTGTTATGGAACATCCATGAATATGATTGAGGCGGAGCTGCAGAGCAAAGAAGTGCTGGACGAGGCAGTACCACCGAAAAACAAAACAGAGAGAAGGGCTATCGAGGAGCCCCAGCCTGTTGGTCTACTTGTTCCTGAGTCCCAGCCATTGAGCCAAGTCTGTGGGCTCACCTGTGTTTGAGTCTCTGCCCCTTGGTCCCTCTTGAGTCTGACCCCCTTCATCCTTTGACCCCTTTGTGTAAGGTACAATGTGCGCCCGACGGAGGAACAGTGCACCAAGGTAAAGTTGGATTAGTAGGGATGCACTTAATGGATGAAGAATAGGGTGCGGGTACCCTATCTAAGGTACCAGCGATAGAGTAGAGGAAGAGAGTTTGGTGCATTGTTTGGACAGTCAACGAACGGGGCAAAGGGGCTGTGATTGTAGAGAGAGAAATACCTTGCCCTGCAACGTGGGATCTGGATCCGAGCTAGACGCACAGCTCCACCGCCGGTGCTCAATAGCGCCTACGTTAGATGAACAATAGGAGCCTACCAGTGATGGCTCTCTGAAAAGACACTGGAAAGAAGAGTTTTGCCCATCCTCTTGTTCCTTGGCCACCAATTCCATTGTGTTGTATTTCTCTCCCAACCACCATGTATCCGTTTGGTCACCCAATTGATGCGGAAAATAGCCCTTTTGCACCTCCCTGTTCAGAGCGGGGTCAGTACATAGAAAGTACAAGTTGCATCCATGGTTGTTATTGTGCTAATAATAGTGTTAGGAACATCCTACTCCCTGAATGAGAAGTATCCTGTACATTCCCAAGTTCATACAGCACCAGTTTCTCTTGTGAACATGTTTGTTACTTTGGCTCCTCGCACAGGGGAGCACTGGAGGACATAAAGAGATAATACAGTTGCGCAGATTGGTGTACCTTCAATTCCGTTCTCCAGTCCTACATAATGCATTTAGTGATTTACGCCCTACAAAAGAATGTGTACATTAGGCAGGGGACTGTCATGATAGTTAATATGACAGTTCGTTTTTGTGTCCAGGGGCGGGGGGAGATTAAGATGGGTGAGAACATATGACCTCATTTACAGACTGAACGTGACAATAGGCCAGTCCTAGATCCTACCTCATAATGTTTGCTTTGCCTGTGCATCACAAGTTCATACTTAGCATCCGAGGGGATGGTTTGCAAATGCTGTTTTTTTCTTTCTCTTTTCCCCACCGTATTTGCTGCCCCATCTACGTATTGCACCTACCCTCAGGTACAATGTGAAAATATGTAACACAACAAATAGGCCCTTGTATGCACTGTCTACCAGTTTGTTGCATCTACTGCGTAAGTACATTAACTGCTAAGGAAAGGACATCCATGCAATACAAATGCTAAGATCATGTTTCAGAAGGAGATAGAAGGGTTGATGAGAGGTGATGTAGATATCTGTTATGTCAACACCTCTCTTATAGTTTCCCTGCTTAATAACAAACATTTGAATAGTCCTGATACAGTCTGATTATGACGCAGTGTTAGAGTATATAGTAGTACACCAGGGGTATACACCTGGATCAGATGGAAAGGAGGGTACCTTACATCCAGAAGATTGTATGAGTGTTTACAAAGGTAATAGGAATGCCACCTAGCTACAAAATGAAAAGTTAGATCTTCGGAGATTCAATGTGACTGAATACTTAAAATATTTACGTGATAATAAAGTCTCTACTATGATGATGCAAAAGATTCAGGATATGTTGTTGATACATGTAGGTATTTTTGAATACTAACGAGATTTTGATATACCTGTGCTGCCTTGTTTCCCTTTGCAATTTGAGTGACTATGCATTTTCTTTATCCCCACTAAGGGGTATATTCACAAGAACGTGTGCTAAACATCTCAAAAAATGTTAACGCAACTTTACAAATCGTAGCCGATCGCGGGAAAATAACCCTGTGGTAACGTGGAATTCACAACACGGCGGTACCATGCGATAGTCCCCCGAAAACGCGGCCAATGTCCGCGATACAATCACCGTGACCGTGATAAAAACACAAACCTCTACGCGAAAAAACATGCGATGGGCCAAACCGCGATGAGGAAATCAGCGATAAGCAGCGAGAGGCCAGCAAAACCCACACGTAATGCGGGAAAAAGCACAAGAACAGCATACGGAAAATGCCACCACAAACAAAATCAACTGCGCAGTACCACGGGCACACCCTGACCGACTGCAGAGGACAACATGAACCTCACAATCCCCACGGAGGAACACCCAGGAATACAGGGCACGTGGAAGGGCAATGAGAAGAGGAAGAGGAAGACGGGGTACAGTCTACAGGAAAACCACATGATCACCACGGATGAGACAGAACACCACCACCAACTGTACGTCACCTCCAACGTGTCATTGGCAACAAAGAGGCAAAGATGGCACACCACCTCGGACCATGTGAATGCCGCCGCATGGCAGAGGAGGACAATGGAAGAGCACAAAAGGCGCTGGACTGATGTGAATGGCAAAACCAAGCAGAAACTCGCTGCCAACACGAAAGCAGCAACGCACCCCGGAGGAGGGGGGCCAGCAGAACAAAAGGAGCTGAATGACATGGAGAAGATGGTGGCCACATTCACCAGTCTGGAGACGGTGACATGAGTTGGTGATCTGGACACTGCCCAACATGACCCAACATCACATCAACATGGTGTGTAGCGACCTGGGAGTGGGGGGACGGGTGGAGATGGGCACAATGGCACACATGCACAATCCAGCAGGGCACACTGCACACCCACAATCACTCTGGTTCATGTCCCTGATCCCACGGGAACACTCCAGCACACACACAAACACCAAGTAGTCCCACGAACAGCCTGTGCCCAAAGGGGCACCCACCCAACACATCAACAGTCACACAACCAACACATGCCCACGTGCGAACATGCAAACATGCACATACATCAGCCACACTGACAATGCAAGAGACACCACATGACCAGTAGCTTGGCTGCAGTCCTATCATCATGGCAATGTACACGACACTGAGGTGGCTGAGTGCGGACAACACCCGAAAAGGAGCAGGTCACACTCGGACACAACTACATGCACAAACAACCCCTGACGTCAACAACCCATCTGCGGACAAACCATGCCAAAGAGTCACAACTCGACAAAGAGCACAAGTTACCCAAGTCTGCAACATCTCAGCACCCTGGAAGCACAGAACTGACAGGCACACCGCATGAAAGGGATCAATGGCAGACAAATCAGAGCCGCAGGAGCGAATCACCCACCGTGCAGCATACGCACATAAGTATAAGTGCACCTCGACATTGACAACATCCCGGTACAAACAGCAACTCCTCCACAACAGAACACAGGACACAAGTGGTGCCACAAATGTGCACAACATGGCAAATCACATCTGGCACAGCAGGAAACTGTGACATGACAATGTACAAGTACAACCTGTAACCTGCAAATATGTTTTATTCACACATGCTGTGCTTGTGGACATTTTGTACTGTCCCATGATTGCCAGGGACGACCACAATGTGACGTTCTCATGAGAAGAAATTGTTAATGATGGTGTTCCTAGGGGCCATTCCTGCCGCAGCTGCAGTGGGATGTGGGCCACCTGCCCCATCGTCCCCATCATCGTCCAGTATGTCTGGAACTGGGATCCATGGGGCATTGGTGCATACACAGATGTTGTGCAACACACAACATGCAATGATCATCTTGCACACGATGTCCGGGCTGTACAGGAGCTTCCCACCTGTGCCGTCCAGGCACCTGAAACGTGACTTCCACACGCCAAATGTGCGTTCAACGATGCCCCTGGTGCGTATGTGGGCCGCATTGTACTGCCTCTGGGCCTGTGTGTTCGGGGCTCGGAGGGGTGTCATCATCCAAGGGCAGAGTGCATATCCTTGATCACCTGGGACAGTGCAGAGAGAACAGAGTCAATACTTGGTTCGGCATGATGTGATGGCAGGCCCACTGATCCAGTGACGCCTGTGCTGGCTGTGTGTGGGGTGAGTGTAAGCCAGCCCTCAGGGAGTAGCTGGTGCTGGCAACAACTCCAACAGTCGCCAGGCACTCAGAAATGCAATGTCAGAACAACAAGGGAGCATGACTTGAGTCGCACAGGGTTAGTGGCCCCGGATGCACAGCGGCCGACACGGGCCCACCGCCACGGGACACTGACCTGCGGGAGACTGGGGTGGGGTCATGAGGGCAGAGCAGGGTCTCGTATGTCTCAGAGGGGCCTTCCGCGGAGTGTCTCGGGGGAGAATGGGAGGTGTACCCCCAGGGCATGAAGCAGAGGGCACATGCAAGCTGTGACTGGCAACATGGCGGATATGAATGCCACAGACTCATGCCAGACACCAAGTCCGTACCTGCCCGTTGCTGATGACAACCCCCAGGCCACAGGCTCAAACACCAACGATGTCCTGCCGGAGGCTGACGGTCACTCACGGCGCACAGGGTTAGTGGCACCAGGTCAGTCCTTGCTACTGGTTGACCTCCTCCGTAACCGTGATCCGTGTTACCACCGGACTGTGACGCATCTCCCTCTCAGTCCTCCCCCTGCGTACACTGGCATGGACCCTGCCATTGATTAATGATGACTCAGTTCAAGATGTGGGACATGCTGGACTGCAGTGTAACCGGGCTGCAGCGGTGGGGTATGTCAACGAATGGGGACCCCTGGGGGCCTGTGTCACGAGGACAGCGATGGCCTGAGGAGGCCACCAAGGTCGCGGGCATGGGTCTTGGAGCTAGCACCGGCACGTGGTGGGCCCTCTTTGACACACGACGGTGTCGGCAGGTGAGCAGTGCGGCCTTGGAGCACTGGTACGGGCAGGCCTGGTCTGGGTATCAGCGTCCTGGGGTGCAGCAGGCACACAGGCTCGCAGGCCCCGCTGCTCACGGCGTCGGCCTCGTGGCGGACTGCGAGGCGCCGCCCTGGCAGTGACGTTGGCCTTTCTGGGAGTGGACCACGCTCTGCGCCACGGGGTTTCTGTCCACACCCCTGCGCAGGCCTGGCGTACTCTGGGCCCACCCACTATGCTCACGCACACAGGGGGGGACGCAGCGAGTGACATTTCCGCGATCTGACCCACGGCCTGGGGTGACATGGTTGCGTCCACTGTTCACTACTCTCCAGTCACCAGCAGTTGATGTCTGCATGGACATATCTGTGGTTTGCATAGCCATGTCTGTCCAGCACATCCACACCTCACTTGTCCTTGTGTACATTCCCATTCACGAGTCACTTGCATCCTTCGCACATGGCTGCATTCCGCATCTCCACACGTTCAGCTGTTGTGTGGCTGTGGTGCCATGATATAGCTGTATTGTGTGCAGGGGAAGCCCAGGATCCCCATGGAGTTGTGTTGTCGTGTCTGGTAGGTGGGCATGCTGATTGACATGTTGTATGTGGTTTGGTCACGTGTGCATTCCCACAGTTGTGCGTTGTGTGATGGTGGCTTTGAGGTGTGTGGTGTGTTGATTTGGCACTTACCAACGAGCAGTCCAGTTCCATATGTGCCATCCTGGAAGCGCTGGTTGATGATGGACTGTCGGAAGATGTAGGAATCGTGCACACTGCCTGGGTAGTTTGCGACGACATTGGTGAACATTCCCCGGTGGTCCACTATTGCCTGCACATTGATGGAATGCGTGTGCTTTCTGTTGCGGTAGTGGTGTGCAGTATCCGCAGGGGGCACAAGTGGGACATGTGTGCAGTCAATGGCCCCCAACATGTGTGGGAAGCTAGCAAAGGCGTAGAAGCCTTGCTTTGTCTCCAGCTGTTCCTGCGCAGTGTGGGGAAGTGAAGGTACTGGGGTATGAAGCTGATGATGGCATCCAGGACAGGTGTGATGAACTTTGATAGGGCTGGCTGTGAGACTCCTCCGACTCTGGCAGTTGTTGGTTGGAAGGTACCAGAGGACAACAGGTGCAGCACAGCCAGCAGCTTTGTCTGCGGAGGGATGTTGGCTCTCCGCTGGGTTGGGACCGTCAACCTGTGGGCGATGTGGGTCATGATGCGGATGATGGTTGTCCTTTTGAGCCTGTAGTGGGCGATGACTTCCTCGGGCGTTAGGTCTGTGAGACTGGTGCGTTTTCGGTAGGTCCACTGTCTTACTCTGCGCCACCTCTGTGGTGGTCCGGGGGGGGGGTGCGGGTCCGGGTCCTGGGGGTGGTGGCAGTGGGTGTTGTGGCCCTATTGGGGCTCCGAGCTGCATGATGAGTTACTCCATGTCGTCGCTTGTTCTTCGGGTTTGACTGTGTGCGGGGCTCCGTTGCCTACTGCAGGTAGTCGTCTGGCTTTACACCAGCAGAAGGCAGGTGTTAAATACCTGCTGCTACCGCGGCTTATCGCGTGGTTTTGACTCACATCGCAGATCTGGCAGTTCGTTGTGAAAGTGGTGTAGTGGTGTTTTTGCACGGTAACGCCTACTCTGCATCTCATTAGGGTTAGTTGGTGGTGTCCTCCCTGGGGATAAGTTTTGCGGCAGTTATCGCAGGAATACTGGCGATGTCTGCAGTTTGCACCCGCTTGTGAATGGGGTGTTAAATCTATCTCCACTTTTGATGCGTTAAGGTGGGGATAACTCGGAGATAGGTCCTTGTGAATATGCCCCTAAGAATTGTAAAGACCCTACAGGATAGCCTCAATAAAATATTTAGCCACCCATGCTAAAAGGAGGGTCTTTTAGGTTTTAAAACCCCATTCTTGCTATACACTCGTTTCATGTTATATTAGGTTAGCAGTGTGCAGCTAAATAGACACCATTTGTATTCATGTTATGCAACCCACTGAGTTATCCCTGTAACGTGCAAGCTTTAGTTAGCAAGTGTGACTCCATTTTGTATTTTATAATCCCTATTAGGCTGCTTAGGCTGTGTCTGAACTAGGCCTCATTATTCGTATTGCTTGCCTCAGCAAGAACACCGTATTTAGTTATTATTTTCTTTTCTGTTCAAGGCTGCTTCCCGACTTGCTAATGAATAGGCCATTCTACCCTCGCATACCTATCCAAGTGTGTAGTTCTGCTCCCACATTAGGAGACGCTGAGACTCAGCGCGGTAACCTTGGGCTGCAGATAGCATGTACCCATCTGGCAGGTGGTAGCCCATCCTTCTGTGCCTCTTTGTTCACGTTCGGCCTGAGCCGGTAACTTTCCACTGTGGGCGTGGTTGGAGGTTCTGGGAGGAATGATTATGTATTGTGGGCTGCTGGGGGGCCAGTCCCTCGGCAGACATCTTAGGGTGCAGGTCAGATTGGACTCCTCTGCAGAGTATTGCTAATAAAGGTATGTTTGTATTCTCTACTGTCTGACCGACTCTTTATTACTTGGGAAGGCATAGCAGGTGATTGTAAGTAACCCGGGTGGCCCCTAAGGGCCACTTCCTTCTCCCCAGCTCCTAGTCCTGCTGATCCCCTTGGTTCAACTGGCCTCATGTGCCCTGTTTTCTCATAGGCCGGGTCCTCTTAGTCCTTGTCCTCCTTGTTTAGATTGTTATGGTACTTCAGGACCTGGACCTTGTCATCTAGGTCCTTCTGGCACTGCACCCACTGGTCCTAATCCTCTTGGTCCTGGTTCTGTTTGTTTGAGTACTTCTGGGCCTGGTCATTTTGGTCATGCTCCTCCTGACCACCCAAGTCTATTACCCTTAGCTCTAGCTATCTTGGTACACCTGACCTTCATCACCCTAGTCCTGCTGCCCCTGGCCTTCCTGCTGTAATTGGTCCTGTAGGCCCTGCTACTGATGTCCTGGTGACCCGGGTACTTCTAGACTTGTTCCTGTGACTCTTGGTCCTGATCCTTTTAGTCCTCTTCGATCAGATCCTGGTCCTCCTGACACTTGCCCTTCTGGTACCCTTGCAATGGCTCCCTTGTCTTCCTTGGTTTTTATGGTCTCCTGGTGCTATTGGGAATGGTTCTCACACTTCTAAGATTCCTCTGGACCTGATATTCCTGCCCTGGTTTTCCTGCTCCTAGCTATCGAGCCTGATCCTCCTGCCTCTGATCATCCTGGTCATGATTTTCCTAATCCTGATCTTCCTTTTATTTCTCACCCTGGTCCTCCTGGTCTTGGTACTTCAGGTCTTGTTCCTGCCTGACTTGATCTTCCTGGTCCCCTGGTCCTCTGTTTTCTGGTCCTCTAAGAGCTTATCATTCTGTGATAGTTGCCTTGGTCACTGGTCTCATCTGCTCATCCTGCTGGCTATAGTTCTCTATGCTTTTTTGTAACACATTTTATGGAGCATTTTGAGCATAACACCCCAAGACAATTAATATCCAACAACCAACGCATTAAAGGATGCATATATACACATATCCCATGTGAGGAAGTAATCTTTTTGCCCGGATCATCCCCATTTTTTTACTGATACTGGTGGTAACTGACACTGATTGTGCTCTGGGCTCTGCTAACCCGACCCATGGACAGTGCTCTGTGTAAAAGGTATATAGTAATTTGGTGTAATTACAATTGGTATGACAACCTACCTGTAAGCCCCTAGTTTGTGGTATGGCATGTAGGTTTAGAGGCCAAGCAGATTTAATGCACTTAAGTGTGCACTGCTGTGTTGCCTGCTCTCATTTTAAAGGCTGCCCTGCTTTGCAGGGTGCTATTAAAATAAAATTTTATGTGAATTCGACTTTAGAATTAAAGGTATTTTTAAAGTCTTAAACTAACCTATTTTTACATATAAGCCACCCCTAAAATCCCCCCTAGGTGCTTCAGGGGTAGGGTGACTTGTACGCCTCTAGCAAGAAGTACTCAGCTGACCACCTTCAGCTGTACTTTAAAGGATTTGGCCAGGTGCATTGTAGGAGATGTAGTCCCAGCATCCCAAGGAGCAACTCAGAGATTCTGGAACCTTGGATTGGTGTTGTAGACACTTTGGAACTTCAAAAAGACCTTCAGGAAGAACATCCAAAAGTGTGGCTAAAAATCTTCATAAAGTGATCGACCTGTCGATGAGAGTCGACGAGAGTCAAGACAGCAACTCTGAACTGTGACTTGACATGAGATTCTGGTTTGCCCCGCTGAAGCTCTGGAGCTTTTCATCATCAATGAGACTTCCAGGAGTTGACTTAGGCATTACGCTGATCCAAGCTGCCATCATTGAACCCAAACCCGGCTAGACGAGGAGCCTCGCTTGACGTAAAGAGAAAAAGCTCCAAATAAAGTGACTAAGTCAGAAGATGAAAACCTGACTGCGCCCTACAGCTAAGTGTATCTGCCCCGTGCTCCATCGAGGTCGGCCTGAAACTTTGATTTTGTCCTGGTCAAGCATGACCAGATGTCCCAAAGTGGCACTTTTGGCTTTTAAGCACTAGAAAGTGTTTATTCTTTAAAAATTCAAATCTCCGGTTCCCTACATTGGATTTTTGTTGTTTTGGTGTCATTTTAGTATTAAAAAGATTTCAGATTTTTATAAATTGGTGTTGGATTTTTATTACATGTGGTGTCTTACTTATTTAATGTATTGATGTTTTTAAATGCTTTACACACCTGCCTCCTAAGTTAAGCCTGCCTTCTTGCAGCCAGCTACCAAGGGTTGAGCAAGGGAATAATTTAATGAGACCTTGACTGGGCCTTATATTGTGATAGTGACCTTGTTTCTAGTGGTAGGTTCCTACCTACACCTACTAATAAACCACATTCCAACACCCCGCAAAGCCCAAAATTTCTCAATGAGCATTGCCTTTTGTAATATTCCTGACCAGCTACCGACCCTCCAATATGGCTCGGTCCGAGGTCAGGCACCCCACCAGTCTTTGATACCCCCTCAGGAGCCTTGGGGTATCTTGCACGCAGCTCCAGAAATGTACCTTGGAGGCAACACTATTCCACGTATATTTTGTAATGGTTTATGGCCATCCTCATGCAGCGCATATAGACTTTTCTTAGCCCATGCAGCAGTCTGTTCCCTGATGCCATCTTTCTATAGGTGAGGATTCCATTGCTTAACATGCTCTGGTAATATCACATTTGCCAATTACCAGTCCCAGCCATAACTGCACCGGCTTGTATCTATTGCTGCCAATATCCACAGTGAGGTATAGTAGGGTCATTTTGGGATCTCTGAGAAGTTTTCATCCCAACACATCATGGTCCTCTATTCTTTATTTTCATTTTCCTGGACCTTCTTGTGATTTTGTACCTACTGGACCTGATCCTCTTGTCACAGTCCTTATAGCTCGGGTTGTTGGCCTAGATCTCCTGGACCTGGTCCTCCTAGCCATTCTGGTCTCATTGGCCCTAGTCGTCTAGTCCATATTCTTGTCTTCTCATGCTGGTCATCACAAACCTTGGTTTCTGGCACCTCCTGGCTCTCTCAATCTTGGACACACCTCATACTGTTCCTTTCTGGTCCTATTGGCCCAGTCACTTTTATCCCCTGATCCTGGTTCTCCCCACCCTGTACCTTCCAGTCCATGGACTACATATCCTTTTTCTGGTGGTTGTCTAGGTCCATCGGCCTATTGTGTCCTTGCTCTCCTAAATATAGTCCTGCTGGTTTCGATTGTCCTAGGCCACCTGACTCTGTTCCTTGTCCTGGTACAAAACACACTCATCCCGGTCCTTTTGATCCTAGTTCCTATTGTTTGGATCATCCTGAGCCTAGTCATTCTAGTACTGATTCTCTTGACCACCCTTGACCAATCCCCTTGGTCTTCCTCCACCTGGTTGGCCTTGTCACATCGGAGCCTCGCCACCCTGGTCTTGCTACACAAGATGATAGATCTGCTCAACTTGGTGCTCCAGGTCCTAGCCCCAAAGTCCTGATTTTCATGGCACTCTTAGGCCTGTTTCGTGTCCTCATGGTTATAATTATTTTAGTCCATGTAGTCTTCCTTGCGCTGGCCCACCTGGTGCCCCTTCTCCTGGTCCCCCTTGTATTCCTAGACCCTATTCTGCTTATTCTTTCCTGATCCTACTGGCCATTGTTGTCCCTGTCCTGATCTTCATTACCCTCCTTAATCTAATTGTGATCCAAGCTTCTTTTCTTAGTCCTCCTGCTCCTAAGCCTCATGACTCTCCACCCACACTGATCATCCTAATGTTTTTCTCATACTCCTCACCCTTTACTAATACTGGCGCACAAACTGCAGTCTAGCACCAATGCAGGCACCCTTACGTCATGTTGCAGAGGCATATTCCTCTTTCTAAGTGTGCTGCAGATAGCACATCACACTTGGAAAATAGGAGACAATGAGAAGAAATGCCCATGGTCCACCTATGGCACACCTCCCTGCCGCAGAGTAACGGAAGGCAGCGAAATGTGCTGCTTTGCATTACTCTAGAATTATCAAGTCACTCAGGGCCACACAAGGTGGGGTTGCATGGCTTGATATATCTCATTTAGGTTTTGTGTCGCCCTTGCTCCTGAATGTGCCTGCATGTCATGAAGTGTGCAGGTTGCTTGTTTGAGGCTGGCAATGGAAAATAATTCAGTCAAGCTAATGCTAAGTGTGTTTAAAAAATTACTCTAGCTCAGGAATCTATATCAGTCTTTTGTTCCTCCAATTCCAGTTCTTCTGTTCTTTAGCCCTTGGTCCACTAGCCACTGATACCCCTGTTCCACATTTTCCTGCCCCATCTAATCCTTCTCACTCTGGTACGGTACACCTACTCCTGTTTCTCCCAGTCCTGTTACTCCTTTGTCTTTTACTGGTTCCCACTGTCCTTGGTTACCCTGGTCCTTCTGGATTAGCTCATGGTTATTCCTGTCCTGGTCCTCATGGCTCTGGTTGTCCTAGCCCTTCTGGTCCACCTCCATGTCCTTATCCTCCTACTGGTCATCTTGCTCTTCTTACTGGTCATCTTCTTTCCTTCCCCAGGTCCCCTCTACAATGACATTAGTTGGATATATGGGTAGATGGAACCTTCCTGACTTCTTTTGCTGAGACAATACTGTCAAGGAAAATCATGAGGGTGCATGGTCCAGCCCACTTAAAACAGTGTTTAGCATGTTAGAACACACAATTCCAATGTCCAATATATATTGGGAGGGTGGCTGAAATGCCAGGAGCTGCCACTCCTGACATGGGACCAATAAGCAACTCTGCCTGAAACTCACTCTGCTAGGTGACTAGCGTGCAAAAGTCTGTTTATTCATCTGGCAGCTGAGTGAATACACACTTCCCTCATGAATTACTCAGATGTTTCACTTACTTGTCTCCTCTGTTCCACAGAAACCCCATTACTGTGTCCCACCCAATATACATCTCAAACGTTCCCCAAAGCACTGTGCCCCCTACTACTAATTGCCTTATGCAAGTGCCTCTACTTGTCTGGCCCAGATACCACCTGTCCCGCTGCACTCTGTTTGTTGTTACTTGTCTTCTGCTGCTTTGTTTCCAGATCTTAAATGCTAAGCCAGCACAATCCCGTAGAGAAAGAAGCCCATAGCTAGCATAAGGCTTTCCATAAGAAGCTCAAAATGTGCCAAACCATCAAACATCATCAAAAAGATCATCAGCATTAAAAAACTGTGTAGTCTCATGAATTAAGTAAACATTTATGTAACATGCATTAAAAACATGGGGTCATATCTATTATTTACTGGTCGCAAAATAATGGTCGCGATTTGTGACCAGTATTTTTGTGACCAGTTAACAATTCTAAGAACCAATCTATGTACCAATAGGTCAGGTCTTAAAATTCTGAACCGTGGGGGGTTGCAATCTAACCTAACAAATGCATACTATTGAAGTAGGTCGCAAATTCTCACTCAATACAATTTGAGACCTACACAGGGAAGGTCACCTGCTAGGGTCAGCAGATCACCATGTTTGCGATTGCTTTCAAATAGAGCAAACTTTTTTAATGAAGCACATTTTCCTTAAAGTAAACAGGACTGTGTGTAAATAGAAATGTTTTTTTTTTTTTACGTTTGCTTAAGAGGAGGCAGTGGCAGAGGGGACACCTACCTTTGTGAATGGACTACCACCTCCTTTGAAATGTCGGTAAAAATGTAGGGCCTCATTTATGAAAAGTGACGCATCGCTGCGAGAAAACAGCGATGCGTCACTTTTCATTGCGCCTTCCTTGCGACACCAATGATGCGTCATATTTACAGTGTGGCGCATCATGTCGCAAGGAGTTACAGATACGTCAGTATTTCTGACGTATCTGTAGGCGCAAAAATGACGCATTGCTGGAGTGTGTCACAAAAGTGACGCAACTCTAGCAATGGGTCATTACACATGGGCAAGTCCCATGTTAAATGTGCCTGCGTCCGTCTTATTGACGCATTTGCATCCTAGAAGTGGCGCAGTGAAATCTCATAGATTTCACTGCGTCACTTCTACGACCCTTTCCTGCGTCGGAACGCCCCCCCTGCATACATTATACCTGGCGCAGGTATAATGTGGCGCAGGGGTTTCCAAAGTGATGCATCTACCTAGATGCGTCACTTTGTAAATATGACGCATATGGCGCATTTTTTACACTGCTGGTGCGTCACAAAAAGTGACGCACCGGCGGCGTAAAAGTGACGCAAGGGCTCATAAATAAGCCCCGTAATGTTTTGAAATCAGATTGTAGTAGCAAAGCATTGAAACATTAAATACTGATTCAGTGTTTGGAAGGGCTGCCTCAAAAATGCCTTTCCCAGAAATGAAAGGGTATCCATTCAGAATCCCATTTCAGGGCTCGGAAAAGAATCCCATTTCAGGAGTCAGAATAGTTTTTCGGAATCCTAAAATGGGGTTAGAAAATAAGGGAAAGCATGTTAATGGCCTCAAACACTGAGTCAGAGTGTTTGCGATCATTAAAATGCTTAGTTCATCTGGCCTATGATCATTATTCTTTGCAGACAGCCCAGTGCTACCAGGCTGCAGCACAAAATATCTGGGTGCCGTAGAATGAGACTTCAAATACAGAAGTTTTTTTCCTACGTTTCTTATTTTTAAAATTATTTTCACAAAACTGTCTTCATTCAAAATTGATTTTTATTTATTTAGCAGTGAAAAACTTTGAGTAATTCGTACACGTACTTTTGTCAATACTTTCGAACATTTGTATATGCACTTACTTTCAAATGCTTCAGACACTTTACGCACAAATACAAAATGATCACCACCCTATCATTTCTCAGAATTCCTTTCTTTTCATAACTAGCTAAGGAAAGACCTCCTTTATACTTCACAAATAGTACATCATTTCTACCATTTAGCCTGAAGTTGGATAAACAGTGAAGTTTCATATATTTAGCCGGCTGCTGGGTAAATAGCAGAGATTATGAGCGATTTGCTGACCACTGAGATTATGTACTATTTGGCCAGTGGCCGCATAAATAGCCACTTCCTAAATGGAGTGTAATTCATAAGCCAATGTAGTAGTTTTCAATCCATTGACAATGGGCAGCTGAATTACTAATTGTGCGCAAAGCTTTTTGAGGGGTGAGATTATAAATCAACGTGTCATTTGAATGGTGTTTGTGTTAGTATGTAGCAGTGCAGATTCATGCATATTAATCTTTATTTGAATATGATAACTTGAACGCTATTAAAAGCTGTTCAGTAAAATGGTCCTCCCCAAGCACCAAGGGAAATGGCTTCCGCATAAACTCCCTTGATGGGCCAGCCTCCATCTGGAGTGCATTCAATTGCAGTAATAAACTAATAACTGGGGAGGGCCAGAGCAAAATTGGCACCTTTCATAAGTAGCAATCATCACCTGAGTTCATGTTGCAAAGGTACAATTCTTAGCTGGCAGCTGTGAGTAAAGAGAATGACATCACCTGGGAATGTCTTTTCTCTGAAGCTCTGTAATTAGTTGTGTCGATGATCTCATTCGTGGGGCCATGCCAGGATTAAAGGAAAGTTAGCTGTGACAGTTAATTCCAAATGGACTAATTAATCACTAGTTTATCACTTGTTCCTTACGATTTGTTACGCTTATAAATAGAATTCAGAGTTATTTATGAAATCGCCAACCATATTTTATATTTCTTCATATTTTATGTACTATAACACTTTATACTTTATAATTGAGCCTGCACTGCAGGATGCTTTAATAAGCAGCAAAGATATAGAAGACAGTATCTTGCATTACAATATGTACTTTAACCACTGTGTCTCTTCTCTTCAGGCACTCGTTCTACCGTACCCCCACACTATAGACCTCCTAATAATGTTAATAATGTCCTATGGGGTCAGATTAGTGTTATTTCTTTTCTCTTCTCTTCTTATTGTGTAAGATATGATTGATTGATGTGTGGAAGCCACAGGACCGAGTGATCTAGGACCCTGTGGACTTGGGAGCTTGAATGCATCATGTCAAATGCGAGTACCAGGCGATAATACAACATGCTCTGTCAATGCTCAAGCACCACTCACTCTCCTAATCATTGGAGTTCCAATTACTAACTAGCAGTATTGAAAGGTGCCCTATTCCATGCAAGATCCTTTCTTCTTATGTGCGTCAGGTAACTGGACAGCTGGAGGATTGTGCTGTGGCAGTTCCGCTACTGAGTTGTATCATTGTGTGGATTGACCATGTGGCTCTTGGTTGTTTTAGGTGTGTGTGTTGAAAAGTGTAGGTGGTGTTGGAGTGTCTCACAGACGATATTAATCCCCGTCTAGCCAGTGGCGTAGCTAGGCTGGCTTGGGACCTAGTGCAAGCAAAGTAAATGGGTCCCCTCACTAGATTGACATCTCAGTCTGTCAAGTGCCTCTGACATTCCACAATCTTCTTCTACATAGTCCACACCTGTCATATCAAAACTCACTACCATTTTCATACACACCTATTTTATTTCTACTCCCTACACTTTATTTGTACAAGTGAAAGCCATAACCCTAATAAGCAATGCCAAAACAAATAGGTTTGGCCCTTGTGAAGTTTGTGCACCATTAGACATAGCATGCAGGGACCCCACACTCACACTGATGCCCCCACATGGGCACACGCCTCATGTTGCATTCACACAGGCATAGAGTAACACAGAGTACTGTTACTCTGACTAAATGACATCCTAAAGAACAGCGCCTGCCTACTGGGCAAAGGCAATGCCTGTCTACTAGGCAGAGCCAAACATTGGCAACAAAACCATAGGCTGAAGAGGGCTGTTCCCCTACCCAACTGTATGTATGTTCTTCTGAAGGGCTGAATCAATATGTGAATGACACTCTGATGATTAACCATCATTTTACCAAATTCCCATTTGCTCTAAGCAAGATTATAAATGTATTTTGAGAAAATGTGAAGCTCATAGAACAGCTAGAAATGTATTTTGATCAGACCTATAATACACTGAAATATACAGAGCACAGGGGGCAGTAGTGTGTATCCTTGGCTCACATGATAAAACATATAGCATTGGTCAAAAGCAGCACAAATATTCCCTAAAAGGCATGGAACAAGTATGGTACTGCAGGACCTGTGCAAGTTTTCTTCAAAGACATGGTGGAACTGCAGTGCCAGCCAGTACAAAATTCCTTCAAATACATGAAACACGTGTACTACTGCGAGGCCAGTCAGTGCAAGCTTCCTTCAAAGACATGGAACAAATGTGATACTGCAGGGCTAGTGCAAGCTTCATTCAAATACATTGGACAAGAGTGGCACTGCAGGGCCAATGCAACTTCCATCAAAGACATAGAACAAGTATGGCCCTGCAGGGCCACTGAAAGCTTCCTTCAAAGACAAGGAATAAGTGATGGCACTAGACAGCATGATTTAACTCCTCCCTTATAATCAGGAATTCGGATTTGGTGCAAGCACAAGGAGCAGCATTGGGGTGTATGAGTGCAAGCTTGACTTACACACATAGCAAGATTTCCACAGATAACACACGTACATCACCAGGCAAGAGTACACACTTTCCTCACGCCCAGAAACAATGTAAGCTTCCCTTGCATGCACATAACATGGACAGCATCTGTGGAAGCAATCCAAACCCTGTATAAACACACACACACACACACACACACACAATGAGCATCATTTGGCAGCAGTCTAAGATCCCCAAACGCACAGCACAAGTAGAAAATGGACAGCAGCAGTGCCATCTAAGATATCCTCACATTCGAAACAGGTTTTCCACTGGCAGCAGCATCTAATCTTATTACAGGCACAGAATACCCAAAGTACAGTATAGTGGTATGTGAGTCACTGATGCCAGGCTCTTGTTCAACTCAAGGTCTTCTTGAGCCAAAATGAGCTGAGCGTTCATGTGGCTCCTGCCTGCTACCCATGGTCTAACCTATTGCAGCAAGAATGAAAGACAAAAAATTTAACTTTAATCAAACATGAGCGAGAAAGGAATACCAAAATGGTGGCTAAATTACAAAAAGTGAAAACAGAAATCCTAGGATCAATCCCAGCTTTGCCACTTTACTAAACTGAGTAAACCTAGGCAATTATTTTATTATGTAATGCCTCGTTTTCATCATTGCATATGACAAAAAACTTAAAATACGTGACGATATCATGTACAAAAATCTCTTGTATCTGACTTATTGGACAATAATGTTGCTCCATGTAAAATAAGATTATAGACCACTTGTAGGATACACATGTCAAATGACTTCTGTTTTAGGGCCAGATGTATTAACATTTAGAATAACAATTTCCTAATTTCGATTATCTCCGAATAGCAATTATAAAACCAGTATTTCTAATGTATGAAACTCTTAATTTCCAAATAGTGATTCCTAGTAGGAAGCAAATCGGCCTACTTCATGAATATTAATGAGTTAGTTTGCAATTTGAGACCCATTAGGAATCACCTCCCTCACAGGGATGGTTGCCTGCATATGTCAGCAGACCGCCATGTCTGTGATTGCTTTTTAATAAAGCAATATGGTTTTTTTAAATGCACCCTGATTTTCTTAAAGGAAAAGGAGATGCGAAAAGGAAAATGAAACATTTAAATTATATTTTTCAACAGGCAGGGGTCCGTGGGACCACAGACTGTTCTTAAAAATATATTTTTTTAAAACATTCTCAAAGGGGAAAGAGTCCCACACAGACCCCTTCCCATTTGTGAATGGTTTATCGTCAACTTTGAATTGTTGGTAAAATATTAATGTTTAGCAACCAGAATTTGGTTCCAAAACATTGACACATACAATTCTAATTTGGTATTTTGAAGGGACGCCCTACAGCTTAAAAGGAATTCCCAACGCTAGTCTATGAGAGGTGTAGGCCTCACAGTAGTGAAAACTGAATTTAGCAAAATCTACACTACCAGGACATGTAAAACTGAAAAGTACATATCCTACCATTTAGTTACACAGCACCCTGCCCTTAGGACTACCTAGGACCTACCTTAAGGGTGACTTGTGTGTTATAAAAGGGGAGTTTAAGGCTTGGCAAGTGGTTTTAAAGGCCAAGTCGAAGTGGGAGTAAACTGCACACACAGGCCTTGGAATGGCAGGCCTAAGATAGATTGTAAAGGCTACTTGTGTGGGTGGCACAACCAGTGCTACAGGCCCACTAGTAGCATTTAGATTACAGGCCCTAAGTATTTTGTATACCACTTTAAAAGGGACTTAAACGTACACTGAATATGTCAATTGCCTATACACCAATGTTACCATGTTTATGGGAGAAGCTCATGCGCTTTTGCACTGAGCAGCAGTAGTAAAGTGCACAGAGACCTAAGGCGAAAAAAGAGGTAAGCAGCCAAAATGTTTGGGAGAAGACCACCCTAAGGATGATAGGCCTAACCCGCTCCTTTCAAATACCGAGTCGGTATGTATTCGCAATCCCAAATTGCAATTTGGTAATGTGTTTCTGAATCTCAATTTGGGCTTGATACATACCAAAATGTCATTCTTGCATTCTCAAATGGCCCGTTTCTGTGAATCAGGCTGTTAGCAAATGCAAATTGGCTTGATACAGCTGAGCCTTGGTTTTCTAACAGGATTCTCATCAGAGTTGGGGGGTGGGGGCATTAATGTGTCTAGTTTCATGTTTAAAAACTATCACTTATAATACATGTCTCTCAATACAGTGATATTTAATCTGAGGTGAAATGTGTGTTGAAGAAAAATACTACAATTTCCATGTCAAATGTTCCAAAGGCTCGGCTCATGCCTAGGCTCTTAGAGCCAATAAGGCACTCCTGGCAGGTCAGAACTCCCAGCAAGGAAGTTCAGGGGAGCTGGTGGTGAAGTCTTTGTGTTCCTGAGACTTCAAAACAGGAGGCAAGCTCTACTCAAGCCCTTGGAGACTTTCCTCAAGCAGGGGACACAGCACACAGCAAAGTCCTTCTCCTTTCCTTGGCAGAAACAGCAACTGCAGGCCAACCCCAGACACACAGCAAGGGCAGCACTTCTCCTCAGTTTCTCCAGCTCTTCTCCTTGGCAAAGGTTCCTCTTGATTCCAGAAGTAGTCTAAAGTTCAGGGGTTTTAGGTCTAATACTTATACCCCAAAATGTCTTTGTTCTCTTTGTGCAGAGAAGCCCTGTGCCCAGCCAAAACCAGTTCTGTCCTCTCTGGTGCAGCTTCCTGGCAGAAGGTGGAGACAGCATTGTGGAAAGCAGACCAGACCCATTCAGGTGAAAGGAAATCTCCTCCCCCTACTCTAAATGCAGCCCAGGTCTATTCAGCCTAGCCATGACTCATCAGGCTCTCTGGAGCCACTGCTCCTCCCCAGCCTCTGACACTCCAAACCTAGACAGTCAATCCACATCCTAGTAGAGGCACACTGGATGGCTAAACAAGAAAATACTTACTTTCTAAAAGTGGTATTTTCAAACACCGAATGTAAAAATCACGCTCACTAATAGATGCATTTTAACATTCTGAGTTCAGGTATACTAAACTTTATTTTCCTACCTTGTTCCCAGGGGCAGTTATGTTTATATGATGTAATAAACACTCTCCCCATTCTGTCCTATGGGAACAGGTAGCCTTGCAATAGTGAAAAACTAAATTAGCAGTAAGCCGCTATCAGGACATGCCACACACATCAGGGCATGTCCTACCTTTCACATACACTGCACCCTGCCCACAGGAGTACCTTGGGCCTACCTTAGGGGTGACTGACATGTAAGAAAAGGGAAGGTTAGGGCCTGGCAAGTGGGTGCACTTGCCAAGTCGACATGGCAGTTAACAACTGCGTACATACACTGCAGTGGCAGGTCTGAATTACTGTTTCAGGACAACTCATGTGGGTGTCACAATCAGTGCTGCAGGCCCACTAGTAGTATTTGATTTACCAGCCCCGGCACATTCAGTGCACTTTACTAGGGACTGACCAGTAAATCAAATATGCCAATCAGGGAGAACCAATCACAATAACAATTTACATAGGGAGCACTTGCACTTTGACACTGATCAGCAGTGGCAAAGTGCCCAAAGCATCTAAGCCAGCAAAAACGAAATCCAGCACAGCATCAAAAATACAGGAGATAGAGGCAAAAAGTCAGGGGAAACCATGTCAAAGATGCCAATTCTAACAAAATGACCACTAAGTTTGAAGAGACATACAATTGTACAGATAAAACTGGATAGCGCAAAATAAATGATTTTTGGAAATTTGGTTTCAGCAAATATTTGTCTTGATTTGATTTAATCCTTTTCAAATCTTTGTTTCGATCACACTTAATAATAAGAATAAAGTGCTTCATTTGTGCTTTCCTGTTTATTTATTTTGAAATATTGGTACAGTTTCTTAATAGATAATTCAATGTTGTTGTTTGTTAGAAGAAAACAACATCCTACAACCATTTCTTTCACACCTGTAAAATTGTTACATAATTCAATTTACAAAATCCTCGCACTTTGCAGTCTAAGGAATTTGTAAATTGCATGGCTACCCAGAGGTTTCCCAGTGCTACCCTAAACCAGCAGACCTTAGAACTGACCCTACTGAAAGCTGAGGAAAACATCTAATTGGCAAATAGCTAGGTCTTGAGGGATTTCCTGAAAGAGTGTTTGGACTCTATTTGACACAGTTTGAGTGGCAAGGAATTCCATAGTTTAGGCACTAATTACTTGAAAGAGTGGCTACCACATATAGATCTGCAAAGTTTTGTTGCAAGGAGATAATTTACAGATGTCAGGGGCCTTCCAGGATTATGATTCATTGAGGGCACATACTATTTGGGGTCCATTGCTGTGAATGGCCCTATGCGTGATGCAAAGAGCTTTAAACTGCATCCGCTGCTCTATATGGAGCCAATGGAGGTTAGCCAAGGCGCTCCTTATGGACAACTGCCTTAGAATTTTTGAGTAATAGACGGGCAGCCGCATTTTGGGTGATCTGTAGCCTTTTTTTAACATAGTGTGGGGAACGAGGGACAGGGAGTTCCTGTAATCCAGCCGAGAGATCTTCAGAGCCTGTACTATGAGTCTTTGTGATAGACGGTCTAACATTTGTCTCAGCTGTCTAAGTATTTCATAAAATTTTGCAGCTAGTTTGTTGGCCTGGGACTACATTGTAAGTGTGTCATTCAGACAGACACCCAAAGGTTTTATTTGGTTTGTTTGGCTTGGTGTAGTCCCAAGGCACTCCAGCCAAGGGAGTAACACCCTCTTTACTCTGTTGTTGCCTATGAGCACAATATCCGTCTTGTCCCCATTTAACTGGAGGAAGCAGCTGGCCATCCATTTGGCCACCTCATTTAGACAGGGGACAAGTTGCTTACAGTTGGAGCTGTGTTCTGAATCAATACTGATGACTAATGGAGTGTCATCTGCGTAGGAGACTATAGACAATGAGAAAGATTGTACTAGCTCTGCTAAAGAGCGCATGTAATGGTTGAAGGGTGTAGGGCTTAATGTAGAGCCTTGTGGTACTCCACATTTCAGAGAAAAAATGTTTGAGTAGCACATTTGGTGCAGTACTTGGAAGGTTCTACCCTCAAGGAAAGATGTCAGCCATTTAAGTGCACATTCATTTATCCCTACATCTGAGAGCCTCTAGATGATTGAGTGTTGCATGGTCCACCATATCGAAAGCAGCACTGAGGTCCAAAAGGATGACTGCCGAAGAGCCTTCTTGGTCTAAGAGTTTCCTGAGTTCTTCATTTACGGCCAACAATGCCATTTCAATCTTATTCTGTGGTTTAAAACCCATTTGGGTCGAATGAAGGAGTTTGTTAGATTCTAGAAAAAGGGAGAGGGACTGACATGTTTTTCCAGGAGCTTAGACACTGCCGTCAGTAGGGAAATAGGCCTATAGTTTCCCAGACATGAAGGGTTTAGGCTTGGCTCTGATCTCAGAGTGGTAGTGCCTGACTGCATCCTGTTGCTCAAGCTTGCTAGGTTCATCATAGCACTTCCTCCATTTCACCCTAACCTTCTGCACTTCTTCTTCAGTGCTAACAGCTGAGGGGAAAACCAAGGAGATTTTTACTTTGCTGTACATTATAACGCACCTTTGTCAGAGGGACTTGATGCAGGGAGTAGTTCATCCAGTTACTAAATTTGGAGTTTGCTGCAAGTATATGCTCCCCCAATGCAGGTTTGGACTTCCTAAGGGTATCTGTCCAATCTTTGCTGACTAGTTTAGACCAGAAGCGGTCCTTCCTCATAGACCGAGGTGGGCCACTGAAAGAGGAAGGAGGGTACAAGGTGATGGGAATCAGGTACTGGTCTGACCAAATAACTTGCATGTGTTGTAGTACCGGTAGGTTGGGGATGTTACTAAATACCAGATCAATACTGTGCCCTTTCCCATGGTTCAGGCCCTTGACCTTCTGTTCAAACTTTAACAGATAAAGCGAATCGGATGACGGACCCAAAGAAATCGCACCTCACTAGTAACTGTGCCCCTCTCATGTGGTATTCAATCGTGCACACTTCGACACTCGTCACCCTTCAGTGTCACTGTTTCACAGATTAACATATAATACATTTAATTGAAGGTGCACCGAAAACTAAGTAGCACAATCTTGTGTTGGTTTGTTCTTCAACCTTTTATTCTTTATTTCAATTTCTTTTGCAACAGACAGCCAACGCGTTTCGTTCCCACTTTACAGTGTGTGGAACTTCATCAGGGCTGTAACATATAACATAAATATATTTACACTTTAAGACATGAACAAGAAATAATAACAAAAAATATATATAACAGAAAATATAGAATTGGACACAACTCCTTCAATTATAAAACAGCACAAACATAAAGACACAAAGTTGTTCTTAAATCTGTTGGTCTGTGTTTCTTGAATATGTATAATTTCCTTTGGTCACAGGGATATTAAAAGAAATAAACCAAAAGAAAAGGAGAAGACAGAAAACAATTTGCTACTCAAAATAATTTGGATCATACAATCTCTAGGAAGGAATAACCGTGCAATTGCCAAAAATATTCGTGTTGAGTAATATTCAAATTCGAAGCGAACATGCAAAATTACTAAACCAGATAAAAGGTGTGTGAGAGGATGATCTGATTATGTGAGGGAGGAAGAGATGGGTAAAGGAGAGAGAGATATGGCGAGAGGGGGGAATGTTTAAAAAGAAGTGCGGAAAATAGAGGGGTGGAGAAGAAAGGGGGGAACATTAGGGAAGCGAGCAGTGAGGCTCTGGGATTGACCGCCTCACCTTATTTGAGATAAATTCAGAAACGTAGTTTAATGGATGACCATAGGGAATCCCAGGATTAATGGGTTTTCCTGAAGTAAGACCTGCAACCTGAAATAACAAATTTGTACTTTAAACGATTTAATTATTATGTCAAATTTCCTAGAAATGTGTCCTGATTACGTTTTCGAAATACGTGTGCAGCCTAATTGCTTTAAAAAGGAAAGAACCAGCTGTGCTTAAAAGGTCAATGCCTAATTGTCAATTGCTTGCAACCGCTTACGAACAAGCTGTATTGTATATCAGCATTGCCTTCTGTAGTAACTTGAAGGCTTATGTCTTTGTGTGCGATAGTCGGGCAAATTTCTTGCTCAGACCTAACCCCAAATCTGACAACCATTATAGTGGATTTCACAGATCCAGCAACAACCTATGTGCGTGTGGTGGAGATTGTAAGTCCTGGTCTCAAACTTTTTTAGGAGACGATGCCTAATTGTCAGGTATTTGTGACCGCTAAAGAGCAAACTGCATTTAATTTAGGGCGTAGCGTTCGTTATTTTGCAGATAAAGTCATATTTCAATGTGTTAAGCGCAAAATTCTCGCTTAATACATAATACATGATACGATAGTTATTGCACTAGAAAGTCCTAACTTCAGCGCCATCCTGTCCTTATTCCCAAATTATAACATCTACTCTTATACCTATCAGTGCCCCTTAGCTATCTACCCACATAGCTCAATAAGCAGACCGGTCGTCAGTTCCTTGGATTCATGAGAGGGGCACAGTTACTAGTGAGGTGCGATTTCTTTAAGTCCGTCATCCGATTCGCTTTATCTGTTAAAATTTTAAATTGGACCTTACTGCACTCACAAACTGCCCATTATATTTGCTGTGGCAAAAAGAAAAATGACCAGATTCAATGATAGACAAGAAGAATTAGCTCAAGATCTGTTGGACTTAACTCAGCTACCCCTCCCACTGCCGAGAATGCACAAGATAACCTAAGTCTGCGCGTCATTTTTATAAAACTGGAGCGTTTAAAAAAGCAAGAATTAGCTAGGTGGTGGGATGGGGTAACACTACAGCAGTACATCGACAACAAAAAAGCTCCTCGTGGGCTACGAATTTTGATTTTCCCAACATTCGAAGATCTGAGTGCAGATCTACTAAAAGAATGGGAGGCAAACCTAGAAGGAGCATCATTAGTAATGATGCAGATACTCATCAGGCACGCCATAGACAAGGGTGCCAAACTACTATCAGAAATTGAGGCAGTGGAAAAGGAGATAGACAAAATAGACAACAAGGACCTAGTGGAAAAGAATTATGAAATCCTGAAAAAGGTTATCGAAAGCCATCAACAGTATTTAAAAGAAAAAAAGTTACGGAAAATCAGGCGAGATGACAGGGACTATCGAGAGGGCAGAATATATACATTTGCTAAAAAATATGACGCAATACAAGCACCAGAAAGTAAGAAAAGAGATAGAGAAGAGGATGATGAATTGAGAACAGGAAGTAGCACATCAATCTCTTCCCAAAGCAGAAAAGCTTCAAATAGCAACACAAGTGAGGTCCCTTTAGAGGAAGGAGCATCCTCCTTCTAGAGGGAAATGGTAAAGCTAAGAATAGGCAACAACCAACGGAAAAACAACCAATAATAAGAAAACAAGGAGATGGCGGGAAACAATACCAGAAAAATAGAAAAGGGTGGATATACAGAAACAGAGATAAAGGCAACGAGATCGAAAAAGAACTATTAGCTTGTACTGAATCTGAAAATACAAATGTTGTAACAAACGAGAATGTACTATGTAAAGATTTGGAAACTGGTAATTTATCACAGAAAATCATGGATGTAGATGAAATTAGTCTTTTGAGCAAAGGTTTGGGCTTCTGCCCGACGCAAAAATGTGACCTAACCGATGTTCATGTGGATCTGTTCAATTTTGTGAGAAATTTGAAATTAAATGATTACTTCTACACACAAAAATCTGACTCTGTTATACCTACTTGTGACAGTTTAACAACATCACACACTATCGCCGATGTACGCAATGTGCAATGTCTTTTGTCACTTGAGGAGGGGGAAGAGGTAGAGATGCAAATGGTATTAGATGATCTCAACATCAGGGAAGATTTGACCACGGACAGTGGGTTAAGACCAAAATCCAAATTTATTCCCAATAAATCGTACCATCAAAATATCGACATATTCCATGCAAAGGTAACAGCTGAATTGTATATGCTAGAGTGTCCAGCTAAATACACGAGACAAACATGTCAGAATTTAACGAGGGGAGAAAGGTTAGCCCTTAGTAATTTAGAAAATGATGACAGTGTAGTCATAAGAAAAGCTGATAAGGGCAATAACATTGTAGTGATGGACAAACAAGACTATATGGGTGAAATAGATCGTCAACTAAAAGACATCTCATGCTACACACAGGTAAAGGGAAATCCCATGAGTAAACTATCTTCACTCATTAACTTAAAACTAAGTGAGTGGAAAGACATTGTCCTTCTAAGCGATTCTGAATTTAGATTCATGAAAGTAGACCAGCCTAGGTTTCCATGTATTTATATATTGCCGAAAGTGCACAAAAAGGCCCCATTTCCACCGGGGCAACTGATAATTTCGGGGATCGGCTCGGCAACAGAAAAAATGTCTGAATCTGTGGACAATAAATTACAAAAACACATGTTAAATCTACCATCCTATATAAAAGACAGTAAAGACATTTTACTAAAATTCAAAGACTTTACATGGTCAGATGACCTATGTTTCGTCACGCTGGACGTAGTTAGCCTCTACACCTGCATTGAACACAGTTTTGGGCTTCTAGCAACATGCTCATATCTAGATAAAGAAAACGCTGACCATTATGAACACAACTGTATGGTACTAGAAATGATTGAACTGATTCTGACAAACAATTTTTTCCTACATGATGAGCAATGGTACCATCAGGTACGCGGGACTGCCATGGGGACCAAATTTGCGCCGTTGCATGCATGCCTCTTCATGTGGTGGTACGGGAAGGAACATGCATGGGGCAGAAACGCCTCCCCCTGGACACAGAACATAGTGTTCTGGGGGAGGTATTTAGACGACATTATCTGCCTCTGGTCTGGTTCCATTGAAACCCTGCTGGAGTACTTTAACTATCTTAACGATAACCCATACAACGTTAGGTTGACAATAAACCACCATAGAACTGAGATTGATTTTTTAGATTTACATTTTTATGTAAAAAATGGAAATATCAAAAGTAGCCTCTTTCGGAAAGACACAGCATGTAACGGAGTGCTTCATGCAACTAGTGCGCATGCAAGATCAGTAATCAAGAATATTCCCTTCAGATTCGGAATCGGATTCGGCTTAACCGGATCCGATTCGGAGCCCTGTTTCCCGACCGATTCGTACGTGCGTCCGGCCGAGCGAGTACGATGCGAGCGCACGCGAAATCGCCGACCGACTTGTTCGCGGGTCCGATGCGCTCTGACCGACTCGCACGGACACGACTCGCACCGCTCGATGGAGACGTTCCCCGGCAGGGCAAGTACGATGCGCGCCGCAAGCAGTCCGACCGACTTGCGCCGTCCAGCTCAAAAGAGCAGTAAGAGCCGCACTTTGGGGGTCCGTGTCGGACCCCCCTGTACGCATAGCCGCGCGAGTCGCACACAGGGGGGACCCATAGGTCCCCCCTACCTGTGCATGTACGGCTCGAGTCGCATCGAGGCATACCCGCTGTAGGGGGCACCCTTGTTCGCCTCGCACCCATTGGGTCAATGGGAGCCCGTGTACGCATTGTACGACCGGCTCCCATTGACTTCAATGGGAGTCCGACCGACTCGAGTCCGATTGCATGCGTGCGCATCGTACTCGTTCGGTCGGACTGCCAGAGTCCGATTTGGTCGGAAATCTCTCCGGGTCCGGCTCGGTCGGAGAGATTTCCGGCCTGAATCGGAATCGGCCCCTTTGTCTTTTGAAGCAAATATTGAAGAAGTAAGTGCCCGTTTTTTAAAAAGGGGTTACAAACCGAAAGATGTTGAAATAGCGGAAACAAAAGTGAAAAATATAAACAGAGAAACAACACTTGAGGTTAGGCCCAAAAAACAATGTGCCACTCATGAGATAAAACCTAGATTTGTCACCAAATACACAACTCATAGCGATCGAATTTTCAGGATTTTGAAGAAACACTGGCATTTACTGCTGGAAGTTCCCAACTTCAGACAAATATTGCCAAAAAACCCATCAATTACGTTTAGAAAGGGGCTTACACTAAAAGATAAGCTATGTGCAAGCTACATAACAACATCTAAAACAGTGGGGACATGGCTACCACCGAAAACGAGTGGCTTCTTTACATGCGAAGCCTGTAATGTATGCCCTTTTGGTAAAAACAAAATTAAGGACTTTATGTACAATGGCCACAAAAGATATAAGATCAAGGAATTCATTAATTGTAATACCACATTTGTCATCTATGTACTGGGATGCATATGTGGATTAATTTACGTGGGGAGCACTACACGTAGTCTGAAAGCGCGAATCCAAGAACATCGTAGAGCTATTATTAACAGTGATCCAAGATACCCTATGGCAGAGCATTACAAGGAAGCTCACGTTTCGGACTGCTCTTTTTGGTTCCATGGGATTGAACATGTCAAAACAGACAGAAGAGGGGGGGACAGAGAACTCACCCTTAGACAAAAAGAAGCAAAATGGATATGTAGATTACGAGCCATAAGCTGTGGCCACAATACGGATAACGAATTTCACTATTTTCTGAATTAAGCAGTTTCTCTTCGATTGACCAAGGTGCTTTTTAATGTATCATGTACAATTGCTGGAAGAACACTAGCTAGACTGTACCGTATTTTATAGAATGTATACATTTTATGGACTGAACATTACTTAAATGAATGTATAAAAATATTATAAAAACCTCTCCCTTTGTATGTGCATCAAGAAGTAATATGTTCAGGTATTTTAGAGTTTTTTCTCAAATGTTTCCACCCTGTCTGTGCTTTTCCTCCCTTTTTCTTTTCTTCCTCTCTTATATAATGTTTAAACTGGCAACTACCCTATATATTGTGGCGAAAGAGGACAGCAATGTTTCCGATGCCTCTCTAGGACTTGCTACTGTATTTACAAACAAATTAATTATCCGATAATGTAGAAAATTACAACACATAAGTGCGAATATGGCACTGTATGTGTCCCTTTACACACTATTGTATGTTACTAGACAACCGCCTTACTCCATATATATCCAATTGTGAGCTCTCTGTGACGTTCAATTTATAGATTTATACACAAACATCATATGGCCAGTACCATTACTGAAGCGAATTGACCACTCCAATATGGCCCCCATTTCACCGTCTCATCTTCGAATTTCCAAGATGGCCCCCATTTACTGCGTCAATTTCAAAACTTCATTATGGATTCATACAAAACATCGTACGGCCACCAGATTTTTTCGAAGCAGATTGTCCAGTCCAACATGGCCCCCAATTCATCGTCTCACTTTCCATAATTTCAATATGGCCCCCATTCACCACACCACTTTCCAACTCCCAAAATGGCCACCACCAAGGTCCAAAAAGCAACTAGATCAGCAGTCTAGCTCTCAATATAACCAGGTGCGTTCAATCAGTGTCCAATCAGCGCTCTTTAAATAGAACCATGGGCGGGAAACTCTGTTACACCCAAGAATCCAAGGAACTGACGACCGGTCCGCTTATTGAGGTATGTGGGTAGATAGCTAAGGGGCACTGATAGGTCTAAGAGTAGATGTTATAATTTGGGAATAAGGACGGGATGGCGCTGAAGTTAGGACTTTCTAGTCCAATATTTATCGTATCAGGTATTATGTATTAAGCGAGAATTTTGCGCTTAACACATTGAAATATGACTTTATCTGCAAAATAACGCTACGCCCTAAATTAAATGCAGTTTGCTCTTTAGCGGTCACAAATACCTGACAATTAGGCATCGTCTCCTAAAAAAGTTTGAGACCAGGACTTACGATCTCCAGCACACACGCATAGGTTGTTGCTGGATCTTTGATATCCACTATAATGGTTGTCAGATTTGGGGGTAGGTCTGAGCAAGAAATTTGCCCGACTATCGCACACAAAGACATAAGCCTTCAAGTTACTACAGAAGGCAATGCCGATATAAAATACAGCTTGTTCGTAAGCGGTTGCAAGCAATTGACAATTAGGCATCGACCTTTTAAGCACAGCTGGTTCTTTCATTTTTAAAGCAATTAGGCTGCAGACGTATTTTGAAAACGTAATCAGGACACATTTCTAGGAAATTTGACGTAATAATTAAATCGTTTAAAGTGCAAATTTGTTATTTCAGGTGGCAGGTCTTACTTCGGGAAAACCCATTAATCCTGGGTTTCCCTATGGTCATCCATTAAACTACGTTTCCGAATTTATCTCAAATAAGGTGAGGCGGTCAATCCCAGAGCCTCACTGCTCGCTTCCCTAATCTTCCCCCCTTTCTTCTCCACCCCTCTATTTTCCGCACTTCTTTTTAAACATTCCCCCCTCTCGCCATATCTCTCTCTCCTTTACCCATCTCTTCCTCCCTCACATAATTAGATCATCCTCTCACACACCTTTTATCTGGTTTAGTAATTTCGCATGTTCGCTTCGAATTTGAATATTACTCAACACGAATATTTTTGGCAATTGCACGGTTATTCCTTCCTAGAGATTGTAAGATCCAAATTATTTTGTGTAGCAAATTGTTTTCTGTCTTCTCCTTTTCTTTTGGTTTATTTCTTTTAATATCCCTGTGACCAAAGGAAATTATACATATTCAAGAAAATAATTTAAAAACACAGACCAACCGATTTAAGAACAACTTTGTGTGTCTTTATGTTTGTGCTGTTTTTTAATTTAAGGAGTTGTGTCCAATTCTATATTTTCTGTTATATATATTTTTTGTTATTATTTCTTGTCCATGTCTTAAAGTGTAAGTATATTTATGTTATATGTTACAGCCCTGATGAAGTTCCACACACTGTAAAGTGGGAACGAAACGCGTTGGCTGTCTGTTGCAAAAGAATTTGAAATAAAGAATAAAAGGTTGAAGAACAAACCAACACAAGAAGGGTGACGAGTGTCGAAGTGTGCACGATTGATTACCGCATGAGAGGGGCACAGTTACTAGTGAGGTGCGATTTCTTTGGGTCCGTCATCCGATTCGCTTTATCTGCTAAAATTTAAAATTGAACCTTACTGCACTCACAAACTGCCCATTATATTTGCTGTGGCAAAAAGAAAAATGCCCAGATTCAATGATAGACGAGAAGAATTAGCTCAAGATCTGTTTGGACTTAACTCAGCTTCCCCTCCCACTGCAGACAATGCGCAAGAAAACCTAAGTCTGCGCGCCCTTTTTATAAAACTGGAGCGTTTAAAAAAGCAAGAATTAGCTAGGTGGTGGGATGGGGTAACACTACAGCAATACACCAACAACAAAAAAGCTCCTTGTGAGCTACGAATTTTGATTTTCCCAACATTTGAAGATCTGAGTGCAGATCTACTAAAAGAATGGGAGGCAAACCTAGAAGGAGCATCATTATTAATGATGCAGACACTCATCAGGCATGCCATAGACAAGGGTGCCAAACTACTATCAGAAATTGAGGCAGTGGAAAAGGAGATAGACAAAATAGACAACAAGGACCTAGTGGAAAAGAATTACGAGATCCTGAAAAAGGTTATCGAAAGCCACCAACAGTATTTAAAAGAAAAAAAGTTACGGAAAATCAGGCGAGATGACAGGGACTATCGAGAGGGCAGAATATATACATTTGCTAAAAAATATGACGCAATACAAACACCAGAAAGTAAGAAAAGAGATAGAGAAGAGGATGAGGAATTGAGAACAGGAAGTAGCACATCAATCTCTTCCCAAAGCAGTACAGCTTCAAATAGCAACACAAGTGAGTCCCTTTAGAGGAAGGAGCATCCTCCTTCGAGAGGGAAATGGTAAAGCTAAGAATAGGCAACAACCAACGGAAAAAACAACCAATAATAAGAAAACAAGGAGAGGGGGGAAACGATACCAGAAAAATAGAAAAGGGCGGATATACCGAAACAGAGAGAAAGGCAATGAGATCGAAAAAGAACTATTAGCTTGTACTGAATTTGAAAATACAAATGTTGTAACAAACGAGAATGTACTATGTAAAGATTTGGAAACTGGTAATTTATCACAGAAAATCATGGATGTAGATGAAATTAGTTTTTTGAGCAAAGGTTTGGGCTTCTGCCCGACGCAAAAAGGTGACCTAACCGATGTTCATGTGGATCTGTTCAATTTTGTGAGAAATTTGAAATTAAATGATTACTTCTACACACAAAAATCTGACTCTGTTATACCTACTTGTGACAGTTTAACAACATCACACACTATCGCCGATGTACGCAATGTGCAATGTCTGTTGTCACTTGAGGAGGGGGAAGAGGTAGAGATGCAAATAGTATTAGATGATCTCAACATCAGGGAAGATCTGACCACGGACAGTGGGTTAAGACCAAAATCCAAATTTATTCCCAATAACTCGTACCATCAAAATATCGACATAATCCATGCAAAGGTAACAGCTGAATTGTATATGCTAGAATGTCCAGCTAAATACACGAGACAAACATGTCAGAATTTAACGAGGGGAGAAAGGTTAGCCCTTAGTAATTTAGAAAATGATGACAGTGTAGTCATCAGAAAAGCTGATAAGGGCAATAACATTGTAGTGATGGACAAACAAGACTATATGGGTGAAATAGATCGTCAACTAAAAGACATCTCATGCTTCACACAGGTAAAGGGAAATCCCATGAGTAAACTATCTTCACTCATTAACTTAAAACTAAGTGAGTGGAAAGACATTGGCCTTCTAAGCCATTCTAAATTTAGATTCATGAAAGTAGACCAGCCTAGGTTTCCATGTATTTATGTATTGCCGAAAGTGCACAAAAAGGCCCCATTTCCACCGGGGCGGCCGATAATTTCGAGGATCGGCTCGGCAACAGAAAAAATTTCTGAATTTGTGGGCAATAAATTACAAAAACACATGTTAAATCTACCATCCTATATAAAAGACAGTAAAGACATTTTACTAAAATTCAAAGACTTTACATGGTCAGATGACCTATGTTTCGTCACGCTGGATGTAGTTAGCCTCTACACCTGCATTGAACACAATTTTGGGCTTCTAGCAACATGCTCATATCTAGATAAAGAAAACGCTGACCATTATGAACACAACTGTATGGTACTAGAAATTATTGAACTGATTCTGACAAACAATTTTTTCACACATGATGAGCAATGGTACCATAAGGTACGCGGGAATGCCATGGGGACCAAATTCGCGCCGTCGTATGCATGCCTCTTCATGGGGTGGTACGAGAAGGAACATGCATGGGGAAGAAACGCCTCCCCCTGGACACAGAACATAGTGTTCTGGGGGAGGTATATAGAAGACATTATCTGCCTCTGGTCTGGTTCCATTGAAACCCTGCTGGAGTACTTTAACTATCTTAACAATAACCCATACAACATTAGGTTGACAATAAACCACCATAGAACTGAGATTGATTTTTTAGATTTACATCTTTATGTAAAAAATGAAAATATCGAAAGTAGCCTCTTTCGGAAAGACACAGCATGTAACGGAGTGCTTCATGCAACTAGTGCGCATGCAAGATCAGTAATCAAGAATATTCCCTTCGGTGAGATGATAAGTGTAAGGAGGAACTGTTCAGAGACTTTGTCTTTTGAAGCAAATATTGAAGAAGTAAGTGCCCTATTCGTACGTGCGTCCGGCCGAGCGAGTACGATGCGATCGCACGCGAAATCGCCGACCGACTTGTTCGCGGGTCCGATGCGCTCCAACCGACTCGCACGGACACGACTCGCACCGCGCGATGGAGACGTTCCCTGGCCGGGCAAGTACGATGCGCGCCGCGAGCAGTCCAACCGACTCGCGCCGTCCAGTTCGAAAGAGCAGTCGGAGCCGCACTTTGGGGGTCCGTGTCGGACCCCCCTGTACGCATAGCCGCGCGAGTCGCACACAGGGGGGACCCCTGGGTCCCCCCTACCTGTGCATGTACGGCTCGAGTCGCCTCGAGGCGTACCCGCTGTAGGGGGCACCCTTGTTCGCCTCGCACCCATTGGGTCAATGGGAGCCCGTGTACGCGTTGTACGACCGGCTCCCATTGACTTCAATGGGAGTCCGACCGACTCGAGTCCGATTGCATGCGTGCGCATCGTACTCGTTCGGTCGGACTGCCAGAGTCCGATTCGGTCGGAAATCTCTCCGGGTCCGTCTCGGTCGGAGAGATTTCCGGCCTGAATCGGAATCGGCCCCTTTGTCTTTTGAAGCAAATATTGAAGAAGTAAGTGCCCGTTTTTTAAAAAGGGGTTACAAACCGAAAATGTTAAAATAGCGGAAACAAAAGTGAAAAATATAAACAGAGAAACAACACTTGAGGTTAGGCCCAAAAAACAATGTCCCACTCATGAGATAAAACCTAGATTTGTCACCAAATTCACAACTCATAGCGATCGAATTTTCAGGATTTTGAAGAAACACTGGCATGTACTGCTGGAAGTTCCCAACTTCAGACAAATATTGCCAAAAAACCCATCAATTACGTTTAGAAAGGGGCTTACACTAAAAGATAAGCTATGCCCAAGCTACATAACAACATCTACAACAGTGGGGACATGGCTACCACCGAAACCGATTGACTTCTTTACATGCGATGCCTGTAATGTATGCCCTTTTGGTAAAAACAAAATTAAGGACTTTATGTACAATGGCCACAAAAGATATAAGATCAAGGAATTCATTAACTGTAATACCACATTTGTCATCTATGTACTGGGATGCATATGTGGATTAATTTATGTGGGGAGCACTACACGTAGTCTGAAAGCGCGAATCCAAGAACATTGTAGAGCTATTATTAACAGTGATCCAAGATACCCTATGGCAGAGCATTACAAGGAAGCTCACGTTTCGGACTGCTCTTTTTGGTTCCATGGGATTGAACATGTCAAAACAGACAGAAGAGGGGGGGACAGAGAACTCACCCTTAGACAAAAAGAAGCAAAATGGATATGTAGATTACGAGCCATAAACTGTGGCCACAATACGGATAGCGAATTTCACTATTTTCTGAATTAAGCAGTTTCTCTTCGATTTACCAAGGTGTTTTTTTAATGTATCATGTACAATTGCTGGAAGAACACTAGCTAGACTGAACCGTATTTTATAGAATGTATAAATTTTATGAACTGAACATTACTTAAATGAATGTATAAAAATATGATAAAAACCTCTCCCTTTGTATGTGCATCAAGAAGTAATATGTTCAGGTATTTTAGAGTTTTTTCTGAAATGTTTCCACCCTATCTGTGCTTTTCTTCCCTTCTTTCCTTTTTTCCTCTCTTATATAATGTTTAAACTGGCAACTACCCTATATATTGTGGCGAAAGAGGACAGCGATGTTTCCGATGCCTCTCTAGGACTTGCTACTAGTTGTAAACTATGCATTATACTTGGTACCTTCCGTTAACCCCTATTTCCCTTTCCCCTAATGGAATCTTCTGAGAGTCCACTGTAGAACGTTCAGTGAAGTGTCTCCTAAAAAAGTTTGAGACCAGGACTTACGATCTCCAGCACACGCGCATAGGTTGTTGCTGGATCTGTGATATCCACTATAATGGTTGTCAGATTTGGGGTTAGGTCTGAGCAAGAAATTTGCCCGACTATCGCACACAAAGACATAAGCCTTCAAGTTACTACAGAAGGCAATGCCGATATACAATACAGCTTGTTCGTAAGCGGTTGCAAGCAATTGACAATTAGGCATCGACCTTTTAAGCACAGCTGGTTCTTTCCTTTTTAAAGCAATTAGGCTGCACACGTATTTCGAAAACGTAATCAGGACACATTTCTAGGAAATTTGACGTAATAATTAAATCGTTTAAAGTACAAATTTGTTATTTCAGGTGGCAGGTCTTACTTCGGGAAAACCCATTAATCCTGGGTTTCCCTATGGTCATCCATTAAACTACGTTTCTGAATTTATCTCAAATAAGGTCAGGCGGTCAATCCCAGAGCCTCATTGCTCGCTTCCCTAATCTTCCCCCCTTTCTTCTCCACCCCTCTATTTTCCGCACTTCTTTTTAAACATTCCCCCCTCTCGCCATATCTCTCTCTCCTTTACCCATCTCTTCCTCCCTCACATAATCAGATCATCCTCTCACACACCTTTTATCTGGTTTAGTAATTTCGCATGTTCGCTTCGAATTTGAATATTACTCAACACAAATATTTTGGCAATTGCACGGTTAATCCTTCCTGGAGATTGTATGATCCAAATTATTTTGTGTAGAAAATTGTTTTCTGTCTTCTCCTTTTCTTTTGGTTTATTTCTTTTAATATCCCTGTGACCAAAGCAAATTATACATATTCAAGAAAATAATTTAAAAACACAGACCAACCGATTTAAGAACAACTTTGTATGTCTTTATGTTTGTGCTGTTTTTTAATTTAAGGAGTTGTGTCCAATTCTATATTTTCTGTTATATATATTTTGTGTTATTATTTCTTGCCCATGTCTTAAAATGTAAATATATTTATGTTATATGTTACAGCCCTGATGATGTTCCACACACTGTAAAGTGGGAACGAAACGCGTTGGCTGTCTGTTGCAAAAGAAATTGAAATAAAGAATAAAAGGTTGAAGAACAAACCAACACAAGATTGTGCTACTTAATTTTCGGTGCTCCTTCAATTAAATCTTCTGTTCAAACTGTAAAGATGCAAGGTCTTGAAATAAGCAGTTGGTGCCACCAATTATGCCGTCCTCAGCGTGAATGTTAAAATATCCCACCAAGGAGAAATTGGCTTTATTGAGGGCCTTGTCTGCCACTGTCTTATGGAGTGTATTATGGAAATGGGAAAGGGAACCGGGTGGCCTGTAAAGTAGGGGCCCCAGAGAAGGTGAAGGTGGGAGTGAGAAAGATAGTGAAGGACAAAATGTTGCAATCCTGGAAAGTGTAAGGGGTGAAAACACCCCTGAAATTGTCTTTTAGGATGATAGCGATCCCCTACCTCCTTTATTATCACAGTCTTGCCGAACAATATGGTATCCTGGGGGCATGGCTTAGACTATGTCTAACTCGGAGCTTTCATGTAGCCACGCCTCCATCATAAACAGGATCTTTGGCCTATTCTCCTGTATAAGAGAGAAGACATCCAGTTTATGTCAGCCCAATGACCTATAATTAATGTTTTTTGTATCCCCTATACTGCTTAAGGAGAAGCTGAGGGTGAAATGTGCAGGTTTTACATGACATTTCAGAAGTGTTGTGGTCTATTACTTGGAGGCAGAAGCTATTCACACTAACCTGAAGGGTCCGTAGTTGTGTGGATGTATATCTGGCAGTATTTTGTATCGAATGGACTTGGGTCCTGGCCCTTGGTCGGGCACGGACGGGCACAGATGTGTTGGCGTTTAGCACACAAGCAGCACACCCACTCTACATCCACTCCACAGTCATCATTATATAGGGTTGTATGGAAAAACAACTAGAGCTCCTACCAAGATGGCGCCTCTAGCAACTAATGCCTATAGTGCAATTGTACTGAAAATGTTTACCCCGGGGTATCATTTTGCAGCAAAACGAATATGAACAGATTCAATTTCCCTCAATTAGTGCCCCACAATAAAAATATATTTTTTAAAGCTATTTTAGAACTATCTAAAACTTTTAAAATCCCCAACAGCAACAAGCAGCATACCAGCAAGATCGAGGTCTGAAACCATGCTGGTTAGATGAGCACCTGTGCCATGGTCGTCATTATATAGGGCCGTAAGAGAAAGAAAAGTAAACATCAGTTTCCATGCTGGAAGAATAAGCAGTAATTTGTTAGAAGGAAGAATCTGGCATTTAACAACATGTACTGTCTTCCAGGGGTTCTATCAGAGCTCCTTTAAAGGGTCTCATGTATTCATCCATATGGACAAGTTGGCATGGGCATCCACAGTAGGTACTTTTGTTTATAAAGGTGGAACTATCATCTAAGCAGGAAATCACTGTGATGTCTGTGGCCAGTTTGGCCAAGGAGCCCCTTTGCTATAGGAACGTCAAATATCCTGTCTGTGGTGTAGAGCATGGCAGTGAATCATCAAGGGTTATCTCAATTAAATAGATTCTCACCTTATGATGCTGATGACTTGAACCTCTGGACATGTGCAGAGTCCAAAGAGGAGGAGGATATGGGGATTAATTAAATGGATGAGGACCCCAGTATTTGTGATTTTATCCATGATGACCAACCCTCTTGCTTTCCTTCAGAGAATAAGAAGAGTTTGAGTTTGAGTTTGTAGCTGCCTCTAAATGGCTTTAAATTATAGACAGCTCCTCAAGTGGTGAAATCTTCACTGACTAGAATGCTACCCTTCAACTGGACAGTCTAGTATAGACTAATGGCCGGATTTAGAGGTTGATGGATGGAATTTACTCCATTAGGATAGCAGAACACAATTCTTTGACCATCCTGAGGGACATTTGCCCACAAAAATGTTGAGTTGTCCGCCAAAGTAGGAGTTTCTTCTGAAAACGTAGCTAATTGCTCCCACGCACTGGAGTGTTTCCCAAGTCTGGGAGTCATTTGTTTTTTTTACTGTCCCTCACTGCCAGATTTTTATGGAGGAGACTGACAGGGAAAAAAGCATTACACCTTCCACACTTAAAAGGATGGATGATATAACATCCTTCCTCGATGGACTCTACTCTGTTGGGCCGATGGAGGAAGTATTTCATCGACAGAGCTAACTAGGGTTCTGGTGATGTTAAACTGACAGTCTGCCTGACTCTAAATCAGATGAGCTACTGAGGGTTAGGCAGGCAGGGTACTCTGTTGGATTTGTGAGGGAGTACCCTGTCCGCCAAACTCTAAATCAGGTCCTTAATTTTAAGAGAAGAACATAAAGGTTCAGATTGTGAGAAGAGGGAATAGGCCTTAATGGGAGCTATAAAGAAATTGTTAGACATAGTGTTAGAACTGGGGGTCTCTAGTTGGCAGAGGTAGGTACCTTTGTCCAAATAGGGACCCTTGCTTCTAGTCAGGGTAAGGGGGATACACCACTAAAATAACCCCTGCTCACCCCCTTGGTAGCTTGGCACGAGCAGGCAGGCTTATCTCAGAGGCAGTGTGTAAAGCATTTGTGAACACATACAGTAATACAGTGACAACACTACTGATGGACACCACACAGGTTGTATTATAAAAATAAGTATTTTTATATAGACTTAACACAAGACTCAAAATGACAAAAATCCACAATACACTATGAAAAATATGACTGTCAATGGTAGAAAATAGTTCAGTTCAATAAAGATGATAAATGCGACACTCTACGTTCAATGTACCTTTGGATGCGTAACGCGATACAAACAATAGAGTTGCAGGGAAGGTGATGCGTCGGTTCCTTACACGCAAGAACGGAGATGCATTGGTTCCTTGCTCCGGGGGAGGTGATGCGTCCATTCCATACTGCTGCGTAGGGGACAGTGATGCGTCGGTTCCTTACCGGAAAGGAGGTGATGCATCGGTTCTTCACTGCGAGGGGAGGTGATGCGTCGGTTTCTTACTGCGCTTCTGTGGCAATGCGACCCGCAGCACCTCAATGCAATGACGACCCGGTAAAATTAAACAAAATGGCGTCTTTTTCTTGATGCAACGCTCAGGGGGCGATGCGTGCACGCCCGACGGCCGTGCCGCGACTCGGTGAATCTTCTGAGCCGGGACAGGCCCTGCGACACGCTTCTCCAATGATGCGACGGCGTCTGATGCGACGGCGACACTCTTCTCCGGTGATGCGAGGCGCTTCGGTGATGCGATGGCGACAGCGGCAGCGGCGGCACGCTTTCTCGGCGATGCGACGACAGCGGCGGCGACATGCTTCTCCCTCGTGAGTCGCGCTTCCAGCTCCCAGCGACCCGCAGTCTCTCAGAAGGCCCAACACAACAGCAGGCACTTCAAATTCCCAGCAAGGGAATTCAGGGGAGCTGGTTAGTGAAGTCTTGTGTCCCTGAGACTTCAGCAGGAGGCAAGCTCAATCTTCAAGCCCTTGGAGATGTTCTGCAAGATGATGAAAGTAGCACAAAGTTCCTTTCTCCTTTCTTTGGCAATCAGGCAACCACTGCAGGCCAATCCCTCAAACAGCACACAGCATAGGGATAGTCTCCTCCTTCAGCTTCTTTGGTTCCTCTCCTCAGCAAAGGTTCGTCTTGTTTGTTCCAGAAGTGATCTAAAGTCTTGGGGTCTGGGTCCCAATATATATACTTGCAAATCCTTTGTCCTCTGAAGGCAGAGGGTCCTGTACCTAGTCCAAACCAGTTCTGGGTGCATTCTGCCAGTGCACACCTTCTTCCTTTCTCAATGTGGGCCAGGGACATCAGACGCACCACAAGAAGTGGAGCCAGCATTGTGGAAGGCAGGCACAGCCCTATTCAGGCCCAGGTGCTACTCCTCCCACCACTCTACATGCAGATAGGTCTATTCAACCCTGTGCTGACTCACCCTGTCTCCTGGAGTCCCCCAGCCCCTGTCACTCACAAACCCAGACATACAATACACAAGCTAGCAGAGGCAGGCTGGATGGTTAGGCAAGAAAATAACCACTTTCTAAAAGTGGTATTTTCAAACACAGAATGTTAATAAAACCAACTTCACTAAAAGATGTATTTTATCATTCTGAGTTCAGGCATACTAAATTTGTTTTTCTACCATGTGCCCTGGGTCAGTTAGGATTATAAGATGTTATAATCAAACTGCCCATTCTGGCCTATGGGGACAGGTAGCCTTGCAATAGTGAAAAACGAAATTGACTGTAATTCACTATCAGGACATGCCACCCACATCAGGGCATTTCCTACCTCAGGGGTGACTAATATGTTGAAAAGGGAAGGTTTAGGGACTGGTAAGTGGGTGCACTTACCAAGTCGTCATGGCAGTACCAGTCTGCACACAGGCTCTGCAATGGCAGACCTGAGACATGCTTTCCAAGCTGCTCCAGTGGGTGGCACAACCATTGCTGCAAGCCCACCAGCAGCATTTGATTTACAGGCCCTGGGACACTCGGTGCACTGTAGTAGGGTCTGACAGTAAATCAAATAAGCCAATCATGGAGTCACTAATACATACATCAATTTATAACAGAGAGCATATGCACTTTAGCACTGATCAGCAGTGGTAAAGTGCCCAGAGTCATAAAACCAACAAAAACAGGTCAGAGAAAACACAGGAGGAAGGCAAAAAGTTCAGGGATGACCCTGCAAAAAGGGCCAAGTCCAACACTTAGTAAAAGAAGTCTTGTCATCCATGAGCTTGTACAGCTTAAGAAAACTTTGAGTATTATCCCAGTGCCAATAGCATCTCATAGACTTCAGCAATTGAGGATTGGTGAGTCAGCATGTGGGGTTTGCAATAGAAAATCCTTAGTCCAGTTCTACACATCTCAATCACATTTCCAAATTAATTTCCCATCTGATTTCAAATTGGTGGGCTAGCCAGTTCCACTACGGTTAGCAGAATATTGCTAGTATAGCCAATATTCCACTGTATACCCTCAGTGGACAAATAGGAGGATGCAGGATGAAAAAGAAAATCTCTTGACAATATTCATAGTCTCTGAAGCAATATTTATAAGCCATATAACAAGATTATGATAAATGTTTCATGATACCTATACCACTATCTTGAATTCTCAAGGACCAGGTTAAATAAAGTAAGGCTTTGACTTAAAAATGTAAGTCAGTGAATCTAGGTATAATGGAAACATGTTATCTCTGCAGATAAATCCAATACATTTCACTAGGTTGTGCAAGTCAGTATCTTGCAGTGTATACTGCTGCAGTGCTTTATAATGTAACATACAAGTGGAGTGGGTGATTGACTGAGCTTCCAAACATGAATCCATGGCGAGTATGCATGGAATCCAACCTACTTGTAATTGGGCTTGAGAGTACAAATGATAAAGTTACATTTTATGAGAACCTGGAGATATGCTTTTCAGTAGCATGTTTGTGGGAGGACCAGGTGAAGAAAAACATTTTGTACTGGAAAATAATTATCATATCAAGACTTTGTTCTCCTTTGAGTCACTTTACTGTCGTGCAAAGTCTTGATAAATTTGCCACATGGAATTAACAATCATTACTTTGTTCCTTGAAACTATTGTGTATATTGGGTGGCAATGTGTATTTTTTTCCTTAATTTACTCAGTGGTGAAGCACATCTTGTCTGCATCTTTCTCCTCTTTTTCCAGAGCGTGGGTTCATATTCTCCTGAAGTGCTGTGATGTACATAAAGTATTACAAGAGGGTCATGCTTTCAGTTTCAATTTTTCTCTCACAGGGATTTTGTAATGGCGAAGTCCAGTAGCCGAGATATAGTTCAAATAGGTTTATTTAGTCTGAGTTGTAGCTTGGTAAATTCATATAGAGCAGCCGCACCAGGAGTAGCCTCCACTGTCACACCTCACCTCACAGGCACCCAAACATTCCATTCATCATCACCACACCAACATTTCACGCAGTACATTCACACTGGCTGAACAGCTAGGGAGAAAGCAACAGGAGAGAAGGATGAATACATATACAGGATACTACATATCATCCCCCTTTATATAACACAGAAAAAATGAAACTGCAAAACGGGATAAAATATTGACAAGAAGAACCAAGAAAAGAGATATTATGCCAAAGTACAAAAATGCAAGAAGGAATAAACCATTAACCAGAAGAACCATAGTAAAACATTGAGAAAAATACAAAAGATGGATAGATAAAAATACAATGAAAAGCAACAATATAGCATTGAAAATATATAAAGAAGATGCGTAGGTAAATATACAAGAGAAAATGAAGAAGATGCATAGATAAATAAAAAATGAAGAAATGAAAAAGATGCATAGATAAATATACAAGATAATATATCACAAGTCCTCCCCCTCCTTATAATTCATAAAATATGGCTGAAGAAACAACATATTATATAACAAACACAATTGCACCTATGACCACCACCAACCACACCCACTGGCCAGACAGTCATGAGAGGAGGGACAACACAGCACGACATGAACTAGCCATTTGAACAACTGACACACACATGTATAACATACAAGTAATGGGTGTAGTACACCTGACCAAACGTCCCCAAATCAAGGGCGAGTAGAGTAACCTGTAGCAACAGGTGACACTCACAGCGAACAAACATCCTTAGAGTAAGGACAAGTAGGAAAAACTGTGAAAATGGGTGACTCCCACCCATACAGCCACTCCTCATGTAAGGGCAGCAAAGAAAACGTGTAGCACAGGGTGACTTACACACCGTCCAGTCATCCCTCATGTAAGAGTATGAAACGTGATCTGTAGAAATGGGACTAGAACCCATTTAGACACCCCTAATGTAAGGGTCTGCAATGTAAATTGTAAAAATGGGACTTTCACCCATTTCCATCCCTCATGTAAGGGCCTGTAATGACTAACATAGAAATGGGTGACTACCACCCACTTAGTCATCCCTCATATAAGGGGACAAAAGCTACACTAAGAAAACGGGCAAATCCCAACCATAACGCAATCCCACGTGCAAGGGATATGTAAAGTTCAATGTAACAATGTAGCGTAAGACGTACTGTAAAATGTCAGCATACTAACGTAGTGTAAAATCTGAAAATGTAAGAATCCCACATACCAATGAGTGGCAAGACTCTGGACCTAACACACCAGAAAGAAATATCACAAAGCATAAAAGGAATGCCACTAACGCGTGTCAGTAGCAAAACACAAACGCAGCGGAAAAAAAACTTGAGCACTAAAGAACAACAAAGCAACGTAAATAAAACTGCAAATGAAAACAATGTGTTTGTAACTTCCTAAATAGCCCATCACACACAAGTTAGTAAAGAAACTAGGCAAACTAGCCCCCAAAAGGCACTGAGGAGGAAGCTCACCCACACTGCATGTAACGTCACAGATCAACAAAATAATATAAACACAATGTAAGATACACAACAGCAACAAAAATGTGTGATATATCAAATAAATCTTAGACAAATAACATTCATAAAGCATGTCAAAATAGAAATAGGCTTAATACTTGTGATAACCTCATTAGATCCACATATCATGTAAAGCTGCGCACTCTGAATGCAAATGGTAAAATATGGCAGCACACATGCACAAGCAGTAAAAACATCATGACAAAAAAACACTGTAAGAACAAACATGTCCGCTAACGATATCCAGATAAGACCTTCAAAGACACACCAGTGAGCGATATATTGCTGAAATTGCAGCAAAACAGCATCTAAGGTGGAACGTTACTCAAGCAGCAGCTTGTATGCATAGGAGCGTCGGGCAAGAAAAGTTATATCCCACCTCACATCCAGGTCCGAGGTGTATTCAAGACTGCTTGGGGCTCCGTGTCACCTCAGCCCACCGAACGAAAGATTCCTGAAAGACGAGGGGGCATATTAGCAAGAACAGCGTTAAAATTATCGCCGCTTTAGCAGCAGGAAACTGCCGCTAAAGCGGCGATAATGGGCTTGATAATATGCCCTTGAGAATACCAATAGAAGCCCATGTTCTGCTGTGATCCTATTGGAAAATCTCAAGGGCATATTATCAAGCCCATTATCGCCGCTTTAGCGGCAGTTTCCTGCCGCTAAAGTGGTGATAATTTTAACGCCGTTCTTGCTAATATGCCCCGAAGAGAGTCTCCTGACATTGTGAAGTGACATGATGACTCGCTGGGCTACTGTACTGCAGTACGCAATGGCTGAGCTCGATTTATGACTCGGGGCAGCATGCTATAAAAGAAATATGGCAAAGTGACCCGCTGTAACTTCTCACACCCCCCCCCCCACACCATGAATCCACAGAAATTGTTGAGATCCTCGTGGGTGATTTGAATCAAGTAAGCCTCGCGCATCCCTCACGCTTGAATAACTGTGCAGTGCCGAGTTCAATTAAGATCCTTAAAACCTTGTGCACCACTGCAGATTTACTGTAGATATGACTGCCTTGTTACATGCAGCTCTTTGACTTCTAGACACTCCACAAAATGTTATAGTGACGCAATGCCACAAGTACAAGTGGTCAGGCAAACTCCGCCAACTTGTGTTGAAAAAAACCTACTGACGGCTAGTTGCACGAAAAACTCAATGTACCAGACGTTGTCTCATTTCATGTAGAAACCCAGGAATGTGTATGCCAGAAGCATGCCCTAACTAGGGTTGTCCGGTGTTAAGGACACTGGTGGGGCTGTAGTGCTGCTGGGAATAGTGTCTCTCACAGTACCTTAAGCTTTCTCTGGTTTTTCTTTAGAGTTAGTTTCTCTGTAGTTTCTTCAGGGTGAGATTTCTTGTAGTCTTCAATTCTTAGTTTCTCTCTGTACAAGTGACTTCTTCAACTTAGTCACATAGGTTCTTTTTCAAATCGCCACCAACATGTAATGAAGATAGTCCAATAGCCAAGATATAGTTCAAGTAGGTTTATTTAGTCTTAGTTGTAGGTTGGAAAGTTCATGTAGAGCAGCCCCACCAGAAGCAGCCCACCTGCTGCTCAGCCCATACTCCAACTGTCACATCTCACCTCACAGGCACCCAAACATTCCATTCATCACCACCACACTAACATTCCATTCCACACATTCACACTGGCTGAGCAGCTAGGAGAGTAGGAGAGAAGGATAAATACATATACAGGATACTAAAGATTTCAACCTATACTCATAACTTTATCAATCAATCAATCACATGTTTGTTAAGTGCAACTACTCACCCAAAAGGGTCTCAAGGCGCTGGGTTGAGGGGGAGGGGGTCACAGCTGGCGGATGTTTTGCTGCGATTCGTCGAAGAGCCAGGTCTTGAGGTCCTTCATTAACTTGGAGAGTGTAGGAGTCTGTCGGAGGTGGAGAGGGAGGGTGTTCCATGCCTTGGCCGCAAGGAAGGAGAAGGAACAACCTCCTGTTCTGGTCTTCATGATGCACAGCACCGTAGCCAGGGAGAGCTAGGCTGAGAGGAGGGATCTTTGGGGTGCGTGGAAGGAGAGGCGGTGTTTCAGGAATGCAGGTCCGGTGTTGTGGAGGGCTTTGTGGGCATGGGTGAGAAGCTTGAAGGTGATTCTCTTCTCGACGGGGAGTCAATGTAGTGTCCACAGGTGTTGGGTGATGTGGCAGTGGCACGGTAGGTTGAGGACTAGTCTGATGGAGGCCGTGGGTGACGGTTTTCCTGTATTCGAGTGGAATCCAGTTGAAGGTCTTTCATAGGAGACGGGGGGTGTGGTAGCAGGAGGAAGAGACAGCATTGATTTGGCAGTCCATTTTGAGTTCTGGTTCCAGGATGATTCCGAGGTTGCGTGCGTGTTCGGTGGGGGAGGGAGGGTTCCCGAGGGTGGGAGGCCACCTGATATCGTTCCAGGCGTCGGGGCATGAGCCCATGATGAGTACTTTGGTTTTGTCCGTGTCTAGTTGTAGGCAGCTGTTCTTCATTAACCTGGCGACTGCTTCCATTCCTTCTTGAAAGTTGTGTTTGGAGATGTTGGGTTCATTGGATAGGGAGAGGAGGAGTTGGGTGTCATCTGCGTGTTGAGTCCATGGGATCTGACGATGGGTGCAAGTGGGGCCATGTAGACGTTGAATAGGGTGGGGCTGATGGGAGATCCTTGGGGAACTCCGCAGGTGGTCGGTGTGGGGTCCGAGAGGAAGGGTGGGAGTCTGACCCGCTGCGTTCTGGCAGATAGGAATGAGCAGATCCAGTCGAGGGCCTTGTTCTGGATTCCTGAGTCGTGAGGTCTGCGGGCTACGGTGCAGTGAGAGACTGTGTCGAAGACTGCGGAGAGGTCCAGGAGGATGAGGGCCACAGTTTCTCCTCTGTCGAGGAGGGAGCAGATGACATCTGTCGCGGCGAGAAGGGCGGTTTTGGTGCTGTGGTTTTTCCTGAAGCCGGATTGGGAGGAGTCAAGGATGTTGTTTTCGTCTATGAAGGAGGCGAGCTGGCTGTTGATTGCTTTTTCGATGACTTTCGCCGGGAACGGGAGTAAGGAGATCTGTCTGAAGTTCTTGAGGTTTGTGGGGTCCGCCAAGGGTTTTTTCATGAGAGGGTTGATCTTAGCGTGTTTCCAGTCGTCGGGGAAGGAGGTGGTCTGGAAGGAGCGGTTGATGATTCGTCAAAGCTCGGGTGCAATGATGTCAGTGGCTCTGTGGTAGATGTGGTGGGGGCAGGGGTCCTTTGGGGCCTTGGAGTGGGTTGACTTCATAGTCTTCAGGGTGTCGTTGATGGTGAGGGCGGTCTAGCTGTCAAGTTTTGGCTGTGTGGTGTAGGGGATGGTGGGTCTAGGTTCCGCGTGTAGGTTGTCATCGTCGAAGTTGTTGTAGATGGTCTTGATTTTGTGATGGAAGAAGGCGCTGAGTCTGTCGCAGAGGTCCTGTGAGGGTGGGATGTCAGTTGTCTCACTCTTGGGTTGGGCGAACTCCTTGAAGATGCAGAAGAGTTCCTTGCTGTTGTGTGCATGGGTGGAGATCCTGTCCTGGAGTGGTTTCTTCCTTGTGTATCTGATGAGCTTGTGGTGGGCAGCAGTGGCTACTTTGAGGCTGTCAAGGTCTGCTGTGGTTTTGGAGTTCCTCCATATCTTTTTGAGGCGTCTGCAGAATTGTCTAGTTTCTTGGAGTTCGGTGGAGAACCACCTGGCTCTCTTGGCGTGTGGGTTGGTAGTTTTCCTGAGAGGGGCGATGGTGTTGGTGCAGTCGGTGAGCCAATTGTGCAGGGTTCGGGCGGTGGTGGAAGGGTTGTCGTCTGTGGCGGTGGGGGCGGGGCTGCCGAGGGAGGCGGTGAGCCGGTCATCAGAGATCTTGTTCCTATTCCTGCCCCTGGAGCTGGAGCGGACGTGTGAGGGTGATTGTTTTGAAGGTGAAGTGGACTCAGCGATGGTCCATCCATGGGAGTTCGGAGGTGATGGAGTTTTCTGTTGTGAAGATGGGGTCAAGGGTGTGTTCTGCTGAGTGCGTGGGTTCTGGTACTATCTGTTTGAGTACGATGTTGAGGAGGTTATCCAGGAGGGAGGTGGAGTTGAGGTCTTCGAGGTTGTCGAGGTTGAAGTTCAGGTCTCCCAGCAAGGTGTAGTCAGAGGAGGTGATGGCTTGCGGGGTGATGATGTCGGTGTTGGAGTCAGAGAAAGGTGTGCAGGGTCCGGGGGGTCTGCAGATGATGGTGCCTCTGAGGGTGGTGGTCGCGTTGGCCTGTATCTTGAAATGAAGGTGTTCCATCAGGTCTGTGGGCTCGTCTGTGTGGGTGCTCAGTCAGAGGTTGAATTTGTGAGCGATGGCGATGCTTCCCTCAGGACAGTTAGTGCGGTCCTTCCGGGTGATCTTGTAGCATTCAGGGATGGCAATCACAATGTCGGGTCCCGAGGCGGCGTTCTTTCAGGTTTCGGTGAAGAAGGTGACATCGGGGTGGTGCTGTCAAGTAGGTCCCAGATTTCCGCAGAGTGTCTGTGGAGGGAGCGGATGTTGAGGAGGATGCATTGTAGGGTTTGGGGTGCAGTGGAGTTGTGGCGGGAGGGTTGAGGTGGGTCCTCGGTTTCGGTGAAGGTGAAGGAATGGCGACAGTGGCAGCAGGTGAAGGGTCCGTGGGTGTCGATAGGAGAGGAACGCTTGCAGTTGTTGTCCTGGTCAGTGTTGAGTGCGTAGACAGCCGAGGAGCTATAGTGCTGTCAGGTCAGAGGACAAGGGTCCCTGGCTCTGGTCACGGTTGGGTCACGGACGGGTGCAGACGGGCTTGCCTATAGCATCTCACCTGATGCACACGGCCGCCCAGCGGCTGGCATTAAGTAGGGGTCGGGGAGCACGGGAACGCTGGGAGGCGGGAGCAAGTGGAGGAGGGGCCGCAGTGGCAGCAGTGACAGGAAGAACAGCTAAGAAAAGGAAAAAAAAGGAAAAGGCTAAAAAAAAGGAAAAGAGCAAAACAGAAGATTAAGGCAAACAAGGAAAAAAGGCAAAAAAAGGAAAGCAGCAGAAATGCAAGCAGAGGCAGAGAAGGCAGAGGCAAAAGGCTAGGTCAGGAGTGGAGCGAGTCACAGGGGCCTCAAACACTGGTCAGTGGCAGCACTGGGGGCAGAGGCACTGATGTCGGAGCTGCGCGAGGGAAGAGCAGTTTCCTGACCAGGAGGTCAGGGATCTTGCTCACCTTATCACACAGCGGCCGGCATTAAGTAGGGGTCGGGGGGAGGGCAGGACAGCTGAGAGGCGGGAGTGGGAGCAAGTGGGGGAGGGGCTGTGGGGGCAGCATCGGCGGGAAAAACGGATAAGAAAAGGAAAAGGCTAAAAGAAAAGGAAAAGGGCAAAATAGAAAATGAAGGCAAACAAGGAAAAAAGGCAAAAAAGGAAAGAGGTAGAAATTCAAGGAGAGGCAAAGAAGGCAGAGGCAAAAGGCTAGGTCAGGAGCGGAGCGAGGCACAGGGGGCTCAAACACCAGTCAGTGGCAGAGCTGGGGGCAGAGGCACCCTGACTGCCTTTGGTTGATGCTTCAAACTCTAAATTTCGCCCTAAGATTCTCCCAGATCGAGTGCTCATTTTCTTGAGCCCAGGGTTCCTGAGGTAAGTTAATGTTCTTTCCACTGTGCAGGACTCTACTTTGCCTTCTTTCTATCTTAAGCATAGCTTTTCAAGACAAAGCATTTCTTCATACTATGGTTGTGCTCTGGGTAAAATAACATTTTCCTGAATCACAAGTCCTCTGAATTTCATATTATGTTTTTGTCACGTATAGCCCAACAGTCATGTCTAAAAATCAGTCTACCTTTATCTTAAGCCACATAGTCAGACTAGCTATGACCAAGGTCTTCGTGGTGCTTCCGAAGGACATTCAGGATGGATCACAGTGAGGAATGTCAGCTTCCTGGAATAAATCAGAGATTTCACATGCTGCACGAAATTGCATGAGAGACACAAAATCAGGATATTGTGAGAGGAATCACATTTGCAGAGTGGTGGAGAAAGGGGGCGGGCCTCTGATGACCTCTCAGCAATCCAGCTGTGTGGGTCTTACTGGAGGTAACAGGAGGGCTAGTTATCCCCCAAGGACCCTCAATAGCGAATGGGACTTTTCCCCCTACTAGCAGTGTGCCAGGAGGCGTGTTTGCAGAGTGGTGGAGATAGGGGACGTGGCCTCTGACAACCTCTAAGCAATCCTACTGTGTGGGACTTACTGGAGTTAATGGGGGGTAGTTGGACCCCAAGGACATTCTTATCGCCCACTCACAGACCCTCAAAACCACACACAGACCCACTCACAGACCCCCACAGATTTCACACACACACACACACCCATTTACACACCAACACAAAACTCACACACCCATACAGTCAATCACACACCCCACTCACAAACCCTCAAAACCACTCACACACCCACTGACAGACCCCACACAGCCTTTATTATTTTACTTTTGCAATTTTATATAGTGTGGCCATGACCCGAAGGCATCAGAGTACTTTACAACAGTAGAATGATACAATGGTACAGCAAGTTAAAGTTACAATAATTACATTCAGACATATTGCATCGGAGGCTGCCACCAGGACAAAAGCAGCAGTTGGACAGGGACGTACATAATTCAAGCATTGAATAAAATGGTGGGAACACAGAATGAAGGTAGTTAGTCTCCTGAATAGAGTACTGAGGTATGGTCGAGTGAGATTAACCCAGGTGTCTGTCAAATAGGAGGAGCTTGAGGTCCTTTTTGAAGGTGAATATGCAGGTTGTTCGGCGAAGTGAGGTAAAGAGTTACAGATTTTTGTGGAACTACCAGAGAATGACTGGCTTATGTACCGTTCTCGACTGAAAGTGAGGGGGTTCCAGGAGCAAGGGTTGGGTATTTCTGGAAACCCAATTTGCTGCAGAGATTTTCAGTTTATGACTTAGATAGGAGGGTGAAGATCAGTGCAGCGTTCCCTGGGTAATGCAGGTGGTTTTGAATTGGCCCGAGCTTCAATGGGAAGCCATGGGGGGGTTAACAGGGGTGGGGAAACGTGGTCACATTTCTTGAGTCCTAAAGTAGCACTCGTCATCCAAGACCTAGTGCAGCTCTGAAAAAGCAAAGATGATGCCGCTTTCCTTCCTGATTTTCACAGCATCCTATGGTGGGGGTGATTAAGAGGGTGTCCTCCAGCTGAAAGCAAACTAAATAAATCCAATAGGCACTCCGGTGCACGAGATGAGCAGGAACTCTGAGGAGAACATCTAGCTGCTGCTGTAGAGCCCAGTCCAAGTGCCAATTGACAGCGCTCACAGATTCTCGTCCATCCTTCCAGTTTAAAAAAAATTCTAAAAGCAATACGTTTTCAAGCCATGTTCCCGCTGCTGCTGTTAATAGGGATGGTAAGGGCAATGCAACTGCCACGGGATCCTATCCTCCATCTGTCTATGTAGGCCTCAAACCAGCTTCCCCTTTAGAAAAGAAAAATAAACACTTCCCATACGGGCAGGTCCACAGCCAAACGATCACTTTATTTTTCGCTTCTTTCTGTTCCAGATAGTAATTCGTACAGAAGTAGCAGGTTTCCCAGCACCTACGGTGGAAAGGGCGCCGGTGTAAGGCTTGTCCCTTCCTGCAGCTTTCCTTTTGCTCAGCAGAGAGGTCCTCCTCCTCACCCTGCAGTGCACACAGAAATGGAAGTTGTAAAAACGCATCTACTTCCTGCTTTTAAAGTACGCTGAAAATAGTACAGCGAGTGCCCGGCAACCAGAAAGAGCGTGAGCATAAACTAAAGGAATATAGATGGCGGCTAAAACTGTAGTGCCCCTGCTCAAGTCTTTTCGAAAAGTGCATCTGTAATGCAGTATTTGATTTTTTTTTAAGTGTTATGTAGCACAAACTCTACCCGAAGGGGGGGCGTGTCTTATTTCACAGAATGTAGATGTCTTGCTTGCAGCGTCGGACTGTGACAAATTACAACAAGATGGCGTCGGCCTGTCCAGATGGGCCGTCCTAAAAGTGGACAAGGCAGTAACCCCAAAGCCTGGTTTTCAATCACGCGCCAGCGTTTAACATAAATGATGACGCGCGCCAATTGAAAACAAGGGCGTGGCTTTAAGTTACTTCAGAATCTGTATCGATTCCAAAAGGCCCTCACATGGCGAGAGCCGCGCATGCGCGCTGCTAACGCCAGGCGAGACCTAATAAACGGGTGTTTGTTAGATCATTTATGGCAATTCTTGCAAAGAACGGTCCCTGTGGTTTGGGGCCAAAAGATCATGTATGAAACATAAATGTAGGTGGTAGGTTAGTAAGACACAATAACTATGTTACTTACACACCCTGAAACATCCAGCGCATGAAGTTAGTTATTGTTCATGGCTTTTTTGGTTGCACATTACTGCTGGATAACCCAGCAGTAAACAGACTAGAGCTCGCCAAGGCATTAAAAGCACATGCTCCAAGGGCCACTAAAAGGGATCGGGCGTTATTAATAGGGATCAATGCAATCTTTGTGCTTGTGAAAGAAAAACGCCTCGCAGTCTCCAGACACCCTGTTAAGCAGCCTCCACGGAATGCAGACACTCGCTAGGCTATTATTGCTTTTACAAACCCTTGAGTTTTGAGTCAGAAACTAAAAGACGGCTTTATTACTGTTTGCCCAGTTTAAAAATTTCCCCATTTGCTGTCTTATTTGGTTTTTAAACATCGGCCGACTGCGCTGGAAGGAACTAGAGTTTAATTTTTGGGCAGGTTACTGCACGGTCACACTGTTGTCGAATTGGTCTGTACTGAGAAGGTACCGTGATTCCGGTTGCAAGCTTTCCTTTCACCATCCAGGGTCTTCTGGGAGTTGTGGTCCCGAGACAGAAAGCACAGTCCCATGCCAACATAGATTCTTTTTTTCCTGCTGGATATAGATTAAGGTGGTTGTGTCACTGATGTTTATAGATTAAGGTGGTTGTGTCACTGATGGTGCATGCTAAGCAAACACCATCTTGAATGTACAGCACAAAACATGTCGCTTTTCTCAAAGGCTGAAAAGGAGAAGGAGATCAAGATCTGCTGCAGTCATCTACGGGACACTATTTTGAACACATGTTAAGGATGCCATGCACACAGGATCGAGTCCCGAACAATTAAAGAGGGTGCCATGCTAAATATAAAGCACGGTGCCTGTGTAATGGTGATATTAAAAAAGAAAACACCTAGAGGGAGGAAACAATCAAAATAAAATAAGCGATCACCATGCTAAAATATAAAGCGTGGCGCCCGTGCATATTTAAGTTATATGCATGGTGATAACAAAAAGAAAATCCATGAAACCGGGCGCCTTGCTAGACGCCATGGTGACACAATACAAAATAAAATAAATAGTCCCTAAACAGAACAAATGAAACTTGCAGCATAACAAAGCTGTAGTTGGTAGGTGCTCCTTGTGATAACACGGAAGTGATGTACCAGGAGCACCAACCAATAAGAGGCCAGCAAAGAAGACTGACGCAGGAGTTAGCCTATGGCAAGCAGCAGGCGGGATTACACGCCGTATACTGACTACCACAGAGATCACTGCTAGAGATTTCAGAGTTGATATGGTGATAGGCTGAATAGCAAAATGATCAAGGATGTATCTTGTAGTTTGTAAGGTCTTGTTTTGCCTTGAATAAAAGGACCCTCCAATGATAAACAAGAGTTATTTGGTCCTTTAGATAATCCCTCGTACGAATCATCTACGATGATTGCTTAGCGGTACCAGGAGGAAAATGAGCAGCATCCGAATGTTAACTTATTCCATCATTGTTATGATTTCCTAATGTTAATAAGATGCTAAAATGTGTTAGTGTTACTTAGCTTAATTTGAGTAATGTAATAATCCTCCTTAGAAATTAATTGAGGGCTGAGAGGACCTACCAAGATTTGAACCTTTGATGTTCAGATTAAACCCGGAAATCAGCAGTATATGCACACTTTTAAGTAAGTTTACACTTTGTGGTAAGTTTATCTACTTTCGATATTCACAAACTCTGAGTGTAAACTTACTACAACGTGTACGTTACATGTTTCCACCCTCAGAGTAATGGAATTGACTTACTCTTGTATAGGTGGGTGACGTTTCTCCCTATACTCCTCCCGGAACCTCCCTAAACCCCTTTTTCTCCTCCCTAATACCATCCTCTTCAGTAAGACTGTCCCCTTTCCCCAACTGCTTTCCTGTGTCCCTCCCACATTTACTACTAAAAATCTATACTTACATGTGTGGAAACTCCACATTCGTGGTGGAGAACTCTGCATATATAAGTATAGACAAACTGCAGTTTGAGAATCAGGCACATAATGTGTCCTATCTTCTAAGAAAAGTGTCCTATAGAGAGATCATATGTACAGTTTTTGATGAGAACATCAAAATCATGCTCACCCCATGATATTTTCCGCCCCATAAAATGTCACTTTCATTAATGAGCAGCTTTAAGCCCGTTGAAGCTCTGCCATTGTAGGTTCCCACTTTCACAAAACTGCTGGTGTCACTGGATGTCATGTGCCAATAAAACAAATCGAATAGTGGTGGTGTGTCTCCACTTGAATCAAAAATTAATTCACTTCCAGCGGAGCTGCTCATGCGAACATTCTTCGCATAGTGCAACATCTGCATTCAAACCAAAAAATATGACTAGAATAGGGATGAAGAAGAATTTTGTAAGGTCATGTCCTATATGCATTGGGTCAGTAAGGACAAGTCAGAGTCTGTGATAGGGCATTGAAAAATACTCCGCTTTTAATGAAGAAACCAGTAGAGTGTCAATACAAAGATGCACTCACCTGCCATGGTTGAAAATCCTTAGGATCTGCACAAGACCTGTTGGTAAATGGACCTTCTTGATGATTGCAATGAAGTAGATCATGCAGTGCCATGGCTAAGGCATAGGTGGCTTTGTATGCATAGTAGGGAATGGTGAAATCTTTCACCTCAAACACCGAAGCATCAAGTGATTCCAACTTCTCTGTCCCAGTGCAGAATCCATTCACTACTGTCATGTTCTCGCCATTTGTTTAATTGAAAGCATCCAGCCATTTGCAATTAAAAACCTGTTCCCAGAACGTCATCATGAAGATATCCTTAGAGTTCTTAAGTGGATCAATGCTGTAAAGGAATTCTTTGAACCCAAGGATTTCACCCCCCTGCACTGTCATTCCTAGCGTGTCATTCAATGTTTTCCAGAGATCCCTCTCTAAAAAAACTGTTGAAGGAATCCAACTAGTTGTTCCAAGCCATATTTTTCTAGTGATCCCTTGTAGGGTATTGACTTTTAGAACTAGGGAAATATCTATTGGAAATGCAAAACACACAACTACATTGGAAGAGGATGTTTGAATAATGTTAGAGGCACGGGCTATGGGGGATCTTTTAGCTTGTGTAATATAATCCTCGCTATAGGATAAAGTCTCTTTATCGGACATGTCCTAAGTGCAAAATCTATCATATTTATTCCAAATACTGCATTTTTAATAATCTGTGTGTCTGATAAAACGTGGCACATTTAGCCTATCGTAGTCTGTTTTCCTCAACCGGCGAGCTCGGCTGGGCCTCGTGCTTACTGTTCAGTCTGTCTTCACCTAACCAATCGGGAGGCAATCGCTGCCAGCAGCACGCTCCCAACAGCAACGTGCACGCTGGCTTCAAATAGCAGCGGATGGGTGCGCGTGAGTCTTGAAGGTTTAGAGACACTGACGGATGCGGTACGTCTCCTACTTGCTCTGACTAAAGGTAATTTGATACCCCTGGCCATATTCTACCGGATGTGTGGCGACTTGTTGCAAATATTTAATGCATGCCGCTTACCTTGCAGAATTGAACGTCCTAATGGCAGCATACATTTAGAAGGTCTCACGCCACTCCAATTCAGCGGGTGAGTTGACTGTGTGTCCCAGCACTGTTGTTCCTATTTGTGTATCCGTGTACATTAGGGTCTTGTCTAAATGTCCGGTTTTATTATTTTCTCAATGTTTCTTAGTACCGTGGGGTGATTTCTCCCCAACCCTGAAGTAATCGCAGGATAATTTGACTGAGTACAGTTTGAAGCATCGCACCACCGACCCGACCGTGTTCGGGTGAGCATTACTTTTGCTTTAGTCCTTTTTGACGCATGATCCTGACCCCATGGCACTCATGCTGGCACATTCTTCTTCTTTTTAACGTAGTACCCACCGATTTGGGGGTAGTGTACTTGACACCATTGAACATGGGTCAGTATTGACGGCAACTAGTCACTCATGTTTTCCATTGACCTAGGCCAGCCTATTGATTGTATGGTTATTTTCCAAGTCCCCTTCCCCTGTCCTGAAGAAGACCCGCAGCAGAGGAGTCTATTTACCCTTTTGCGTTAGGGTTGAAACGTCGACATTCTCCCAGTGGGCCTACACCCAACATCTACTCCCCTCCTGTCCCAACCACAGATGAAGCCTCACTGTGCCTCCAATTGAGAAACATTTATTAAATATTACGATTGAGCCTAGGGGTAGGCCCAATACTGTAGGGGTACCGGCTCTGTTAGTAATTTAAGCCGGATCCCAACTGACGTAGTATTTTGAAGTGTGTTTTTTAAATGCCTCTTGATGATCTTCATCTTCATTTTTCTATCCTACACGTGAGCCTACTTTCACTTCTTTCTCTTTCCTTGAAAATAATCGCGCTAATATTACATGCTGCATATTATGCCTCTGTGTATGTCTTTCATTCTATGAATAGGACACAGCGTGAAATAGATTGATGTTTGCAATTGAAGGAATTTTGGGTGGCCTATTTATGAGCTCTTCCCTATTGAATGTGCCTCTACATTATACATTTTCGGCTGTATGAATTGATTTCATAACATACTCTCCTACAGTTATTAAATTGAGTATGGTTAGGAGTGTCTAGGACCAATTTTTTTCCTTACTGGTGTACATCTTTAGACACAGCCAACACGTTTCCCCCTAACAAGGGCTTCTTCAGGGCTGCAATAGCATACAACATAGGAACAACTTAGACATCCACAGTGGAAATCAATATGTCTTTTATAAAAAAGAGAGTAAAAGAACAGTTAGGAATAGGGTAGGAAAGTCATACCCAATAAAGAAAGGACCGCGCCTTAATAGCCTTGTGAGAGGAAGGAATAGCTGTGTTGTGAATGAGTGTTGATACGAGGATAAGAAAGGTAGTGAGAATGAGGGAGGAAGAAAAAAAAGAGCAGTGTCTAAGTCTGCCGATCTCCAAAATCCTAGTGTTGTCCTATATTAAAGTCAAAACACCCAAGTGTCAAACCGTGATCAAAAAAGGTATAGAGAAAGGTCTCCTAATCAGCCAGCTTAACAATGAAGTAGTGGTGGAGTACGTGTGTCAAGGAAATTCGGTCCGGTAGCGTGTAGTCAGTGTGGGACGTCCTATGAAGGGACGTAGTATCAATGAGAAAGGCCTGTTTGAGAGAGAAGGGTTATTTATTGGTCTGGAAGTCCACTAGTGTACGAAAGAGCACAATGAGTATGGTTTGCTAAGTCAGTATAGAATAAAGTCATCCTCCAAAAATCAACCATGCCAAGTTTTGTGGCAGGAATTACAACAGACTAACAACGCGCCCACCTGTCCTTATCATAATCAATTAATTGAAGACCTAGGAATTCAACCCCTATGGAAAAGCTTGTATCTGCAAACAACCTTACAAAAAAGTGTTAACATCTCAGTAAAGGAATTATCGTTCCCTAAAGATAAAGAACTGCTTGCTTCCAGATCTCATGCCTGGTCTTTGATTAATGGATACTTAAGTAACAGATGTATTTAAAGGCAGGTTGGTCGTGATCCTTAAAAATTGATTTTATGCATTTCTAGTTTGGTCACACCCGAGAAAATGCATTGGAAAAAGATGGAATAAGTTAAAGTCAGAAACGATCTGCAGACTAAGTAAAACAGGAGAAGAAAATATTATACATATTGTATGCCTGTGCCCAGCTGTAGCAGAAGAACGAGGATCAATGTTGAAAGTTCTATTTAACGAACGCGGTGTTCGATCTTGCAGACAGGCAATAATACTAAGACTAAAACCACCAGACCCTACACTGATCTGCCGCTATACAAAATGTTTACAATCTGCTAAGAAAAATTATTAGCTGTACAATAACATGAGAAATTGCATAGCACGTCATATTTTTGCAAATCCAGTTCAAATACTGGCACACTTGCTTTTAATCTTTATTATAATTTTTATGTCAAACACTGATTTTTTAGAATGATGTATCTATATATTCGTTATGAAATGTAATGGTTTTTAATAACTATGCATAAATAAATAAATTACCACAAAAAGTTCACACTTGCAGTTTATCAAAAATATTTCTATTGTATTGGTATTGTGTACAAATATTTGTTAAAAATTCAAAGAGCAATGTTTTTTCAAAATATTCATTAAGGATCACTGTCAAATCATTTGAAATCAGTGGACAATGATTGGTGATTTTAATGATTATTATTGAAGAAACATTTGCTTTGAATTTTTAATAAATATTTTTCTACACAATACCAATGAAATAGAAATACATTTGGTAAATTACAAGTGTGAAATTTTATAATTGTTGTTTCTCCTCAAAAATAAATAATGTTGGTTTAGTCTAATGCACCTACACGTTGGATTTCTGGTAATCTTTGGGTTGAGATGTGCAGGACAATGAAGGACTACTAAATCTAAACGTGTTCAGTTGTTTGTGTTCCAGTTCAAAGAGGATATGGCTTGGTAGTTTGGCCTTCTCTGTTTGTTCTCATTGTAGCAGGATCAAGGCTGATTAGCATGTGCATGGGTCTATATTGAGATGGCACAGTGGGCAAATAAAACAGTGGACTGGTATGAGGCCCTGAGCTTTTACCATTGATGAAGATTAAATCACACATTACATCCATCACTTTTTTACAGTCTTCATTGTGACACCCTAAGTGTGATGGGATGCCCATACATATGGCCTGTGCCTCCCGGTAACCCTGGAACGAAGCGACCAAAACCAGTTTTGGATTGCTTGTGTCCTGTTTCAGACAGGCCCTGGCATCACATTTTGACAGTGAGCTCCACTTGCATCACTGACAAAGTAGTGTTTTGCTTTAGGTAAAAACAAGTGGACACTCAGAATTGTTGTGCGAGCTAGCAACACATCACTTATTTTTCTACTGATGGAAATGAAGTATGATTTTTTTTCAAATATGTTTTGATTTCCGGATTGCACGAGAGGAAACAGCACAAACATTTGTCTAGAACGCTGAGTAGCAAGTGAAACCAAGCACCTCTGAGCCGATGGACTCTAATATCCACCATGGGAAGTATGGTTCGTTCTTGTGGATAGGAATGCAGTTAATGATCTCATTTAAAATTTGATGGACCAGCTAATAAATAGCCAGGGTATTGAAGGTAATGTTTCTGCCACTCCAGCTACTGCCGACTCAACGTGCTCAGGGGACTGGCACCCAAACAGCTAGGATGGTTCCTGCTTCCCTGGTGAGAAAGACTGTGCTTAAAAAACACTGACAGCAGGTCCACTATGCCACAAGGCAACAGCAGACATGTTGTCTCCAATGGCAAATAGGGAGTTGGTCGTAGGAAATGACCCAATCAACACCCATGTGTGCTAGTAGTTTTCTCATAGAGCCAGAAAGGGAGCTAGTTCATTGCACGTCTCTCTTGGATGTTGGTAGTAACCATATGGATGATGAGCAAATCCTTGAAAATAAACTTGGACAAAAATGAGGCCCTGTTTTTGATGGTTTCCTATTTAGACATCAATATGATGATAAGGCCTGGTGAGTGCATTCAAAATCCAGACCCTTAGAGTTCCTTTACACCTCAGATCATCTATATAGTTACTGCTTGTTTTCTTCTCCTCAAAACCCTAAAAATGATTTCCAGACTGCATCCCATGCAAGGCAGACATATTGCTATCCATATCAGTGCACTTTATATCGTACTAACCCCAAATATCATTTTGTTAAAGTTTTTTTATATGTAATATTTTCCATTCTTCTGATTGTTTTAAACTTTATTGATCGCAAGTCTGAGGAACTATTCAAATACCTATTAAGCTGCAGTAATTAGAGCTTGTAGTCATAATTAAACAGAATGATCTACTTTATCAGTAACGTTTTTTTTAAGTGTGCATATTATGCATTTTTGCAATGCATTTTTGCACTACTGCTCTGTATAATTGTCTCTGACCTGTAGAACCCTGAATAAGGGTAATTTACCTCCCTGAAATATGGCATGTCGAAAGAACTGTCAACATTTGTCAAGAGAGGGTTTCTCCCTGAATGGGACCTGGATTCACTCTGTACAGGAATGTGGGGCCCAGTTCAACAATCTGAAGGGGACACCTTCATAGAACGAGGACCTGTTTCAATTTTTTGTAAAAAACACAAAAAGGCCTTCAGTGAAAGTGAAAATGCAGCAGATCCAACATTTAGCAACATCTAATGGTCTTAGCCGCGTTAGGTGCGTCATCATTAACAAACTGGGCAGCTTAGCTTTAACATCTATAAATAAACTTTGCAGCAAGAGCACAGGCCCTGAGAGGAACTGCAATCCCTTCTGATGAACCTGCACCCACTCTACACTCCTCTGCACCCGCTTCTGAGTAACCAGAGTCTGCATCGTTCCTGGGTCCAGCACTGTAATCTGCCCAACATTCGAAGCCTCCAAAGTTTAGTATCCATTCGGAAACTATTGCTTTGGTTCTTATACTGAACGATAGATGGCAGAGACATTTCCTGCTGTTAAAAACCTTTCTTCTCGCATTCTAACCCGGGTCGTTTATTCTCTTCACTCCACTTCTTTTATTTTTGTGCCTGGAAGCCTGCGTTTTCTCTGTATATCTATAGCCCACGTTTTTGCATATTAGAAATTGCCCGTTTATGCACAATGCCTCAACATACATAGGCCCAACCACACACACTCATTATTCCCATTTCATTTACTCCACTATTACTTCCTTTAGTCACATTCCTAAATTAACTGAAATCAACCATTACTTCATATGTTGTTTCTCATTTTTTGTAAACTATTTTTAAGTTTGTATGTTGTATATTTCTATGCAACATCACAAAATAAAATAATGGATGGAGTGTTGAAACCTTTCAGACACTCACCCCAAGTCAAAGATCTGGGTTTAATCCTTCATTATTTTGCACTCCACGTCACCTCAGTTTGGACCCAGCCATATGCAAATCAGTCTCTTCTCCCCATGGGAAAGTCCAGCTCGAACTGCCAGGTCTGCCCTGGACTGGAAACAAACATCATGGGGCGGGTTTCGGTGTATCACCCCTCATCAGCCAGGCTAGCATGAATCCAGTGGTGCAGCGAGGAAGGGACCCACATCTGGGCATTCCCTTAGCCACTTAGGGCGCACATAGCAACATCACGAAATATAATGATGGATGTAGTGTTTAAACTTTTCATATATTCACCCCTAGACACAGATCTGGGTTTAATCCATTGTTACTTTGCTCGCCATGTTACCCCAGTTTGGATTCTGCCATATGCCCTGTTCCCCATGTGAGCAGCAGCCCAAACCGCCAGGCTAAGTCCTCCCTGGACTGGAAGCAAGCACCCGGAGACCTGTTTCGGGGTATATTTCCATGCACCAAATGATAGAAGGCTGACGTGTGTTCAATAAAATGAAAAACTGCTAGATGTGATTTTTAGGTCGAGCGTGAGCCAGCGCGCAAGCGCTGCTCTGCGAAGAGCTGTGGTAGTTCAGTACGGAGAGAATACGGAGAGAAGCCCCACCCACATTTTTCATTGGCTTGTGTGTTTGTCCTTTGTAAATGCTGTTTTCTGAATCATTATGAGGCTTGTTAGTCCCTCCTTAGTAATGCCATGTCGTCATTTGTATCCTCCCATGGCTACTGGCCCCTTTACTTCGTTGTTACACAGTACGTGTACTTTTTTTCAGTTTCCTGTTCCCGCCCCCTCCCGTTGCCTGTGTTCTCCATCCTCCCGCCCCCCTCCCGTTGTCCCCGTTCCCTTTGTTCCCGCCCCCCTCTCGCTGTCCGTTGTCTCGCAGCTCGTGGCGGCCATGGACGCACGCTTGTTTTAAACAGTGGTCAGCCGCTTTAGCTTCACCAGTGGCGGCCGCAGGGCTCAATGTTATTCCTCCTCTTACAGCCCTGTGCTTACTTTAATAGCAACACGGGCAGCGCTTTATACCTCAGCACGGCGCCCGCTTGCAAATTATCAACATGGGCGCCACTCTTTAATAAAGCACGGTGCGCTTGATGATAATATTAAAGCAGGTGCCATGCTGTAGCATAAAGTTTCATAACGTTTATACTTCCTCATGGTGCCCGCTTTCTTATTATCAACACGGGTGCCACTCTTTAATAAAGCGGGGCACGCTTTTTTTTTAGGCAGTGGTTGCAGCTGTTGCTCTGACGCACCACAGCACTTTGGCAGTTCAGTCACCTTGCTGTATTTATACATGATAACAAGCAGGCTGTGCACGCCGGAAAAGTGCAAGCAGGCGTCAACGTTTTCTTGTTTTTCCTACTGTGGTTAGCCGGCGGCTCATTGTCTAACTTCCGCAGGGCCGGACTGGCTACCGGGCGTTTTGGTGTGCTGCCGAGCTGGGGGCTGATTTCACTGCGGTGGGGGCTGATTTCGTTGATGGGGACCTGCGTGAGCTTCAAAATAAACAAAGCAAAACGAATGGTTTTAGGCACACGCAGGTCCCCATCAACGAAATCAGCCCCCAGCTCGGCAGCACAACAAAACGCCCGGTAGCCAGTCCGGCCCTGAACTTCCGTCATTTGAAATACAGATGAACTCCATAGACGTCGCGTCTTGTTTCATCTTAATTATTTGTGCCTAACGTCGCGTCTTGTTTCATCTTAATTAATTGTGTCATTTTAATTAATTGTGCCTATTACCCAATGCCTGTTCTCTTGCACAATAACCCCTGCCCTGTAATTGATTGCAGGAGCCTTTTATCGCTGTTCATTCGTGGTAAATGCATTTTAATGCACGGCCACTAAATCTTAAACCACCTGTTAGAAGATGCAAAGAAAGACACGTTACTAATGTGGTAGGACATGAGGCTTCGAGAAGATATCTCAGTGTTTATTTTTATGTTTGCGGCACTCAGCTCCTTATCTTCAAAATGGTAGCATTTAAAACGATTTTTTTTCTTTAGAGTGTTTTATATAGCGGGAACTGGATCCGAAGGTATCAGAGTGCTTTACATAAGCACCAGTTGCGCTACAGACGTCGCCAAAACATTTGTCACAGGAGAGGTAAACAAGGTCATATGAATAAAAGGAACGAATAAAGGTTAAACACGAAAGATTGCAGTGGAAATCCACCATTTAATTTTATTTTTCATAGGTAGGCCAGAAATTATAACATGTAAGAGAATGAATAAGACAAAAGACACGCAGAATAAAAGGAAAAAAAAATCATACGCAGAAGATTCATCTCAGTACTGAAGAACAAGCATTTTGTAAACCCCCAACAATGCCAACAAGCACACAACACGCACCAAAAACCAACAACACACGCACATATGGAGAACATGTGAACAAATTCATACACGCATATTTATATTAACCAGTTACACTCATCATCGGCCCAATATATATAGATTTGCACAGGGGTGTGCACGAATATTGACAAAGTGTATGTACCCAACACACTAATATTGTACACACACAGACACAAAATCTCTTGGTAGCCACACACACTGTTACTTGAAGGGTGTCATTGATGTCGCATAACAAAACACGAAAAGGCCAGTGCGGAAATGGAAGACAGAACATTCTGTGACAAAGAGAGTCACGTGATGTTAGGATGAGTTATCCTCGCGCAGGTCAACATCAGCAAAGGGGCTAAAAGAGAAGGATTAGGTTGAAGGATTGTGGGTAGCACTTAAAGCCACAGGGCACGAATGCAGCACAAAACACATCACCTCGGACACGGGGCAACAAAAAGACAGTGCATAATTTGTGCAGGTGGTCACATGTGGTGGGCACAGGCACTCATTATTGGGTACCTGAACTTAGTTTTTATCATCCGATTTGGACCAAGAGAAAGATAAAGACAGAAAAGAGAGAAGGAAATGAGGAAAGACAGATATCATTTAAATAGAACTGTTTCAGAGCATGGACGTCAATTTTACCAAAATGCCAGGGGTAGTGGAAGTGACATCACACAGCATTTGACCTTTACTTTAACTCACACACATGCTTACACATACTAACATTCACACGCACTCGCACACATAAACACACCCTCACCCGCAAGCATGCATACAACATACATTTAACAATATTTTTTTTACTTACCTTAGCTTAAAGATAGGGTCATATTCCAGCTAATGTACTCCATTTTATATTACACTAACAGTGAACAATATTATTCACTATTTGCATAATTAAACAAGCATTTTCAATGCAATAGGTCTCGCATTTGCAATAGTTTAAGCTATTGGCATTGTAAATGACAATGTCTTTGTCATTTAAAAACCAAAACATAAATAAAAGGCATTGTCATTTACAATGCCAATAGCTCAAACTCGCATAAATGCGAGACCTATTGCATTGCAATTGCTTGTTTATTAAGAATGTTGCTCTATGGTTCATTGATCCTCACATTAATATGTTTTTAATCTTTGAGGGCATGCAAGGACAGCCTGCTGAGTTCTATCAATGAGGAACTCGGTGAACTACAGACAAAAGGTATATACATAGTATTTTCTCACCAAAGAATAACAGTGGTGGAATGTGATGTGTAAATCTTTCACACTGCAATATTGTTCTGCAGTTTAAAAAGATAATTTATCAGCTGGTGTCTAATATTTCAATTATTTCATATCTATTTACAATTGTTAGACTTGGCATCCTTTGGCGTGTTTCCCCTGAGTTTTTGCTTTCTGACCTCCCGGTTTTGACTCTGTTTGTGCTGGATTAGTGTTTCTGCGCACTTTTCTCACTGCTGATCAGTGAGAAAGTGCAAGTGCTCCTGTGGTAAAATGTGTTATGGATTGGTGTTTCCATGATTGGCCAATTTGATTTATGTGTCAGTCCCTAGTAAAGTGCACTGCGTGTGCCAGGGCCTGTAAATCAAATGCTGTTTGGTGTGCTGCAGCACTGGATTGTGCCACCCACACACACAGCCCGTAAATTTGACTCTGGCCTGCCATTGCAGAGCCTGTGTGCAGTCTGGTACTGCCATGTCGACTTGGCAAGTGCACCCACTTGCCAGGCCCTAACCTTCCCTTTTCTTACATGTCAGCCACCCCTAAGGTAGGCCCAAGGTACCCCTGTGGGCAGGGTGCAGTGTATGTGAAAGGTAGGACATGCTCTGGTGTGTGTGGCATGTCCTGATACTGAATTACTGCCAATTTCGTTTTTCACTATTGCAAGGCTACCTGTTCCCCATAGGACAGAATGGGAAGTTTGTTTATAACATCTTATAAACATAACTGGCCCTGGGAACTAGGTAGGAAAAAAAGTTTAGTATGCCTGAACTCAGAATCTAAAGATGCATCTTTTAGTGAAGGTTATTTTTACATTCTCTGTTTGAAAATACCACTTTTAGAAAGTAGGTATTTTCTTGCTCAGTCATCCCATGTGCCTCTGCTGGAATGTGGGTTGCCTGTCTGGGTTTTGGATGACAGAAGGCTGGGGAGCAGGAGTGGCTCCAGATAGTCTAGGTGGGTCAGGAAAGGGCTGAATAGACCTGGGCTGCAATTGGGGAAGGGGGAGGAGATTTCCTTGCACCTCAAAGGGCCTGGTCTGCCTCTGACAATGCCGTCTCCACCTCCTGCCAGGAAGTCACACCAGAGAAGGCAGAACTGGTTCTGGCTGGGCACAGACACTCTCTGCCTAAGAGATCAAAGTATTTTGGGATATAAATATTGGGGCCCAGACCCCTGAACTTTAGAACTCTTTTGGACCAAGAAGACTGCCAAGAAGAAGAGCTGGAGAAGCTGTGAGGAGGAACTACCACTTTGCTGTGTGCTTTGCTGTGTTGGCCTGCAGTGGCTGCTTCTGTCTTGGGCAGTGAAAGGACTGGACTGAACTTTCTGCAATCTACTTTTGTGAGTTTCTCCAAGGGCTTGAGGTAGAGCTTGCCCCCTCTTCAAGAAGTCTCAGGCACAGCAAAGACTTCAAGCTCTTCTGCCCTCAGCACTGGGGACTGTGTGTTTTGTTCTTCAACAGAAGAAAAAGCAACCCGACGACATCGCCGCTGCCAACTCCATGTCCTGACGGCACCGCAGAGGGCCCCGCCGCAACGCCGCACCGTGACCCTGGTCTCACCGACGATGCCTGCTGACGCCACCACTGAGCTGCTGCTCGCACCGCGACCTGTGGGCACCGCACTCCGCACTGCCTCATTTTATGACGACGCCTTGGTATCCCAGACGACGCCGCTCCACGCCGAAATCAACGCCGCTGCTTGCACCGTGGTTCAAGGGCACCGCTCGTAAAGTTACACGACGCACCGCACCGCAGCCTTGGCCTACCGACGCCGGCGCTATTGACTCCAGTTCGTCAGCCGACGACAGCGCTTCAGCAACGACGCCGCCACTGCTTGCACCGCGACCTGCCAGCATCGCGACGAGCACCGTATTCACTTCGCACCGCGACCCTGGTCTCACCGCCGACGCCATCTGACACCGCCACCGAGCCGCTGCTCGCTCCGCGGCCTGAGGGCACTGCACACCGCACCGTTGCACTTCGCACCGCAGCACCCGACTCCTGCCGACGCCAGCGCTCCTGACTTCAACAGAGAGGAGTTTGATCTGCAATGCGTGTGACTTCGAGGGCCCTGATGACACCTGCACCGACCTCCGGAACCGACGCCTGCGGACGCCGTGCTTTCAGAAGCTCAACGAGAGGTCGCCAACGCCCTGCATTGCTAAAAGGTACTGTTTGCGGGTCTTCCCGACACCGTAGCTGGCCCGCGACGCCACGGTCAGCCAGAACTGTTTGGATTTGTTTCCTCATGACGCCGTGATAGCCCCGGGCGGAGCTATTGACATCAAGGAACTGTTTTTCAAGCATATTTTGATAACTGAAGATTTTTAAGTACTGTATTGTGGATTTTTATCGTTTTTGGTCTTGTCTTAAGTATATAAAAATATTGGATATTTTTCTAAACTGGTGTCGTGTCCTTTTGTAGTGCTTGCACTGTTTTACTGTTGGTTATGTGCAAATGCTTTACACACTGCCTCTAAGATAAGCCTGACTGCTCGTGCCAAGCTACCAAGGGAGTGAGCAGGGGTTATGTTAGGAGTGTAACTCCCTTATCCTGACTAGGAAGAAGGGTCCCTATTTGGACAAAGGTGCAAACCCTTGCCAACTAGATACCCCCATTTCTAACATTGGTTGTCAGCGGTGAGGATAGGACTTGCGTTTGCACTTGACTTACAGTGATTGGTGTGCACTACTACCATATCGCAGACCATTACGTGGCACATACTGGTCCTTTTTCTTTTTGGCCTATCTTTGATCTTGCCAGTTTGAACTTGCTACTTCATCATGCCTGAATCAAGAGCATCATCTGTTGCATCCCTGGAAATTGCCTTTGAGGAGGATAGGTTGGAATCCTACAATGTTAGGGAATTGAAAGCGATTTTCAAAAACCTAAAAGTCCAAGTCAGAGGCCTCACTAGGAAGGAGGAGCTACAAAAGGCCCTGAGGGCCTGGGTAGCAGCCAGACATGCCAGCGAGCAGTCTGGTGATCTCGGTGGAGAGGCAGAGGAGCCTATTCCAAGGGTGGATGTGCTTTTGGGAGGGGAAGAACCCTCCAGGCCAGGCAGCAGTGACCTGTCCCCAGAGGAGCTGGAGGACAGGCGGGAAGCAAGGAAGTTCGAGTTGGAGAAACTCAGGATAGAAAGCGAAATGGAAGAAAAAAGAATAGCCATGGAGGAAAGGAAGATGATCTTAGATCATGAGCGAAGTCTTAAGGAGCTGGAGCTAAGGAATAGAGCCAGTTCAGATGGTGGCAGCAACTCGTCAAGACAGGCAGACAGAATTGTGCTCATCCCTAAGAATGTAGGCAAGGAATTCAAGAAGGGGGATGACATACAAAGGTGGTTTCAGGGTTACGAGGCATCGATACACATGAATGGGGTCCCTGAGGAGAATTGGGGAGCAGGATTGTGGCCTCTGTATCCAGAAGAAGCTAGAGATACTTTAGTAGCTTTAGGTAAGGGGTATAACCTCACCTATGCTGACATGAAGGAGGCCCTTCTCACTAGATATGGTCTCACTCCTGAAAAATACAGGGATCAGTTCAGGTCAAGTAAGAAGTCTGATGCCAACACTTGGTTGGAATGTGTAGATATGTTTTGCAGGTCACTGGATGGCTGGGTGAAGGGCAGTAATGTGACAGATTTTCAGGGGCTCTAAAATTTGATTGCATGGGAGCACTTGTCTAGTCTATGTTTTGCAGATCTGCGCCAGCACCTAGTCGATAGTAAGCTGACTGACCCCAGGAAGCTTGCTATGGAGGCGGACCGCTGGGTGAGTACCCGGGTCCACAAGAAAGCATTTGGGGGAGACTCAGCCACAGGTGGGCAGGGTCCCCAGCAGAAAAGTGGGGAGGACAAGGGTAAAGCACAGGAGTTCTCTAAAGGGCCCCAAACTAACACCCAGGGTAAAGGTTCCCATCCCCCCGGAGATAAGAAGCAAGGGTTCTTTTCAGGAAAGCCTGCTGAGACCGGCCCCTGCAAGTGTTTTTCATGTGACCAGGTGGGACACATGAAGGGGGACCCCAAGTGCCCTAAGGGGGCACAGCCACCCACCGGTGGGCAGTCCAAGGTGTTGGCTAGTGTAGCGCTTGGGGAGAAAGAGTACCCACAGGAGGGTGGGGATCCCGCAGAAATGACCCTCGTCTCACTAGGGGACAGTGAGATGGTCCCAGGAAACCAGGTGCCCCCTAACACAAAGAAATACAGAACCTGGGTGACCATCAATGGGGAAAGGGTAGAGGCTCTCAGAGATACTGGAGCCAGTGTGACCTCAGTCCGGTGTCACCTGGTCTCTGAGAAGCAGGTAGTCCCAGGGGCATTGCACCAAGTAATTGCGGTGGACAATTCAGAGCGCCAGTGTCTGGTGGCGCAGGTTCCCTTCGAGTGGGGGGGGTCTCAGGTCCCTTGAGGGTGGTTGTGAGCCCTTCCATGCCTGTAGATTGTCTGCTAGGTAACGACCTGGAGCAGTCCTTATGGAAGGATGTTGAGCTCAGGTCTCACTTGGAGATGCTTGGGTTGCCAGAGTGGGCATGCGTGTCCACTCGGTCCATGGCAGCCAGAGAGCGTGATCAAGAGGACTTGGAGCCTGAAACAGTGGCCCAAGTCCCTGCCAAGAGAAAGGGCAAGGGGCGCGGGAAACCGGCCCCTGAAGTTCCCACGGACCGGGAGGAGGCGGACCTTGAGGGGGACGCCCCGGTGCCTTATAGGGGAGCATGTAGCTGAACTGGGGGACATCTCTGAGCTTATCCATTGGCAGCAAGAAGGGGGCCCCACCAGGGAGGAATTCTTCAAGGAGCAGAAAGAGTGCCCTTCTCTGGAGGGTCTGTGGTGGCAGGCTGCAGACCAGGCAGCTGGTGATCAGTCCGGATCACATTGGATCTACTGGGAGAATGGTCTCCTGTACAGTGAGCCTAAGGTCGCTGAGCCTGGGTCAGCCCATGTGCTGGTGGTACCCCAGCGCTTCAGGACCTACCTACTGGGTCTGGCTTATGACGTGCCTTTGGCAGGACATTTGGGGCAGGATAAGACCTTTGACAGGCTTGTCACCCACTTCTTCTGGCCCCAAATGCGAAGGCAGTCAGATGGACATTGCAGGTCTTGCCAAACTTGCCAGGCAAGTGGTAAGAGTGGGAGGAAGGTCAAAGCTCCTCTCCAACCTTTTCCAGTTGTTGGAACACCCTTTGAAAGGGTAGGGATGGACATTGTGGGGCCACTGGATTCCAAGACAGCCATGGGCAACAGGTACATCCTGATCTTGGTGGACCATGCCACCCGGTACACGGAGGCAATCCCTCTCAGGACAACGACGGCGCCAGTGGTGGGCCGGGCGTTAATGGGGATCTTTTCCCACGTGGGGTTCCCCAGAGAGGTGGTTTCTGACAGGGAGACCAACTTCATATCCAAGTATATGACGTCCCTGTGGAAAGAGTGTGGTTTAACCTACAAGTTCACCACCCCTTACCACCCACAAGGTAACGGTCTGGTGGAGAGATTCAACCAGAACTTGAAGGGCATGATTAAGGGTCTAACATAACCCATGAGGCGTAAGTGGGACGTCCTCTTGCCATGCCTTCTCTTTGCGTACAGGGAGGTGCCACAGAAGTCTCTTGGGTTCAGTCCCTTTGAGCTTCTGTATGGTCACCCTGTGAGAGGACCTCTGAGTTCTGTAAAGGAAGGTTGGGAGGCAGCTCCCAGGAAAACTCCCCACGATGTGTTTAGTTACATGCTGGCCTTCAGAAACCAAACTGCCTGCTTCAGGAAACTCTCTCAGGCGAACCTAGAAGCAAGCCAGGAAGAAATGAAGAAGTGGTATGACCAGAATGCCACTCTGGTCCAATTTCAACCTGGGCAGAAAGTGTGGGTCATGGCCCCAGTGGAACCTTGTGCCTTGCAGGACAAGTGGACTGGGCCGTTTGAGGTGGTGGAGTGCAAAAGTGATGTCACCTACCTGGTGGATTTGCGGGCTCCAAGGAACCTTTGAGGGTCCTCCACGTGAACCGCCTCAAGCCCCACTTCGAGAGGTCCGAAGTGAGCATGCTCTTGGCGACAGATGATGGGGTGGAAGAGGAGAGTGAACCTCTCCCTGACCTCCTGTCTACCAAGGAGCACAATGGGTCAGTGGAAGGTGTGATCCTCTCCCCTACACTGACCCCAGAGCAGCAGAGCGACTGTCACCAGTTGTTGGGACAGTTTGCCCCACTGTTCTCCCTGACCCCAGGTGTTACTCACTGGTGTACCCATGACGTGGACACCGGTGACAGCCCTCCTGTGAAGCACAAGATTTACAGGTTGACTGACCGGGTCAAGGCCAGCATTAAGGAGGAGGTCTCTAAGATGTTGGCGTTAGGGGTGATCAAACCTTCCAACAGTCCTTGGGCCAGCCCAGTGGTCTTGGTCCCAAAGGCTGCTGCACCCGGTGCCACCCCAGAACTGCGGTTTTGTGTGGACTACCGTGGGCTCAATGCCGTCACCAGGACTGATGCGCACTCCATCCCCAGAGCTGATGAGCTCATTGATCGGTTGGGAGCTGCCAAGTTCCTCAGCACATTTGATTTAACGTCTGGGTACTGGCAGATTGCCTTAACCGATGGGGCCAAGGAGAGGTCAGCATTCTCAACCCCCAGAAGGACATTACCAGTTCCGGGTGATGCCCTTTGGGTTGAAGAATGCCCCTGCCACCTTTCAGAGGTTGGCCAACCAGGTGTTGGCTGGACTGGAGGATTTCAGTGCTGCATACCTGGATGACATCGCAGTGTTCAGTTCCAGCTGGGAAGAACACTTGCAGCACCTCAGGGAAGTGTTGAAGGCGCTGCAGAATGCAGGCCTCACGAACAAGGCCAGTAAGTGCCAGATCGGGCAGGGTTCTGTGGTGTACTTGGGACACCAGGTAGGAAGCGGCCAGGTGGCGCCCCTTCAGCCCAAGATTGACACCATTCTGGCTTGGGAGCCCCCCAAGACCCAGACAGAGGTGAGAGCCTTCTTATGTCTCACCGGGTACTACAGGAGGTTAGATAAGGGCTATGGCACCATTGTTGACCCCTTGACAGAGCTGACTTCCAGGAAGCAGCCCAAGAATGTGATCTGAACTGAGTCCTGCCAGAAGGCTTTTGATGCCCTGAAGGCAGCCATGTGCACGGCCCCCGTGCTCAAGGCACCCGATTTCTCCAAGGAATTCGTCGTGCAGACTGACGCTTCAGAGCATGGTGTGGGAGCGGTGCTCTCACCGCTGAACGAAGAGGGCCTAGACCAGCCTGTGGTCTTCCTTAGCAGGAGACTACTCCCCCGGGAACAGAGGTGGAGTGCCATAGAAAGGGAAGCTTTCGTTGTGGTCTGGGCACTGAAGAAGCTGAGTCCCTACCTGTTTGGGACTCACTTCCGGGTTCAGACAGACCACAGGCCCCTCAGATGGTTGATGCAAATGAGGGGTGAGAATCCAAAACTGCTGAGGTGGTCCATCTCCCTACAGGGAATGGACTTTACGGTGGAACACCTCCCTGGCACAGAACACGCCAATGCAGATGGTCTGTCCAGGTTCTTCCGCCTTAGTGAAGAGAACTCCCAGGAGGTTGGGTAGTTCTCCCTACTTTCAGCTGGAGGGGACATGTGTTAGACTTGGCATCTTTTGGCGTGTTTCCCCTGAGTTTTTGCTTTCTGACCTCCCGGTTTTGACTCTGTTTGTGCTGGCTTAGTGTTTCTGCGCACTTTTCTCACTGCTGATCAGTGGTAAAGTGCAAGTACTCCTCTGGTAAAATGTGTTATGGATTGGTGTTTCCATGATTGGCCTATTTGATTTATGTGTCAGTCCCTAGTAAAGTGCACTGCATGTGCCAGGGCCTGTAAATCAAATGCTGTTGGTGGGTTGCAGCACTGGATTGTGCCACCCACACAAACAGCCCGTAAATGTGACTCTGGCCTGCCATTGCAGAGCCTGTGCGCAGTCTGGTACTGCCATGTCGACTTGGCAAGTGCACCCACTTGCCAGGCCCTAACCTTCCCTTTTCTTACATGTCAGCCACCCCTAAGGTAGGCCCAAGGTACCCCTGTGGGCAGGGTGCAGTGTATGTGAAAGGTAGGACATGCTCTGGTGTGTGTGGCATGTCCTGATACTGAATTACTGCCAATTTCGTTTTTCACTATTGCAAGGCTACCTGTTCCCCATAGGACAGAATGGGAAGTTTGTTTATAACATCTTATAAACATAACTGGCCCTGGGAACTAGGTAGGAAAAAAAGTTTAGTATGCCTGAACTCAGAATCTAAAGATGCATCTTTTAGTGAAGGTTATTTTTACATTCTCTGTTTGAAAATACCACTTTTAGAAAGTAGGTATTTTCTTGCTCAGTCATCCCATGTGCCTCTGCTGGAATGTGGGTTGCCTGTCTGGGTTTTGGATGACAGAAGGCTGGGGAGCAGGAGTGGCTCCAGATAGTCTAGGTGGGTCAGGAAAGGGCTGAATAGACCTGGGCTGCAATTGGGGAAGGGGGAGGAGATTTCCTTGCACCTCAAAGGGCCTGGTCTGCCTCTGACAATGCCGTCTCCACCTCCTGCCAGGAAGTCACACCAGAGAAGGCAGAACTGGTTCTGGCTGGGCACAGACACTCTCTGCCTAAGAGATCAAAGTATTTTGGGATATAAATATTGGGGCCCAGACCCCTGAACTTTAGAACTCTTTTGGACCAAGAAGACTGCCAAGAAGAAGAGCTGGAGAAGCTGTGAGGAGGAACTACCACTTTGCTGTGTGCTTTGCTGTGTTGGCCTGCAGTGGCTGCTTCTGTCTTGGGCAGTGAAAGGACTGGACTGAACTTTCTGCAATCTACTTTTGTGAGTTTCTCCAAGGGCTTGAGGTAGAGCTTGCCCCCTCTTCAAGAAGTCTCAGGCACAGCAAAGACTTCAAGCTCTTCTGCCCTCAGCACTGGGGACTGTGTGTTTTGTTCTTCAACAGAAGAAAAAGCAACCCGACGACATCGCCGCTGCCAACTCCATGTCCTGACGGCACCGCAGAGGGCCCCGCCGCAACGCCGCACCGTGACCCTGGTCTCACCGACGATGCCTGCTGACGCCACCACCGAGCTGCTGCTCGCACCGCGACCTGTGGGCACCGCACTCCGCACTGCCTCATTTTATGACGTCGCCTTGGTATCCCAGACGACGCCGCTCCACGCCGAAATCAACGCCGCTGCTTGCACCGTGGTTCAAGGGCACCGCTCGTAAAGTTACACGACGCACCGCAGCCTTGGCCTACCGACGCCGGCGCTATTGACTCCAGTTCGTCAGCCGACGACAGCGCTTCAGCAACGACGCCGCCACTGCTTGCACCGCGACCTGCCAGCATCGCGACGAGCACCGTATTCACTTTGCACCGTGACCCTGGTCTCACCGCCGACGCCATCTGACACCGCCACCGAGCCGCTGCTCGCTCCGCGGCCTGAGGGCACCGCACACCGCACCGTTGCACTTCGCACCGCAGCACCCGACTCCTGCCGACGCCAGCGCTCCTGACTTCAACAGAGAGGAGTTTGATCTGCAACGCGTGTGACTTCGAGGGCCCTGATGACACCTGCACCGACCTCCGGAACCGACGCCTGCGGACGCCGTGCTTTCAGAAGCTCAACGAGAGGTCGCCAACGCCCTGCATTGCTAAAAGGTACTGTTTGCGGGTCTTCCCGACACCGTAGCTGGCCCGCGACGCCACGGTCAGCCAGAACTGTTTGGATTTGTTTCCTCATGACGCCGTGATAGCCCCGGGCGGAGCTATTGACATCAAGGAACTGTTTTTCAAGCATATTTTGATAACTGAAGATTTTTAAGTACTGTATTGTGGATTTTTATCGTTTTTGGTCTTGTCTTAAGTATATAAAAATATTGGATATTTTTCTAAACTGGTGTCGTGTCCTTTTGTAGTGCTTGCACTGTTTTACTGTTGGTTATGTGCAAATGCTTTACACACTGCCTCTAAGATAAGCCTGACTGCTCGTGCCAAGCTACCAAGGGAGTGAGCAGGGGTTATGTTAGGAGTGTAACTCCCTTATCCTGACTAGGAAGAAGGGTCCCTATTTGGACAAAGGTGCAAACCCTTGCCAACTAGATACCCCCATTTCTAACATTGGTTGTCAGCGGTGAGGATAGGACTTGCGTTTGCACTTGACTTACAGTGATTGGTGTGCACTACTACCATATCGCAGACCATTACGTGGCACATACTGGTCCTTTTTCTTTTGGCCTATCTTTGATCTTGCCAGTTTGAACTTGCTACTTCATCATGCCTGAATCAAGAGCATCATCTGTTGCATCCCTGGAAATTGCCTTTGAGGAGGATAGGTTGGAATCCTACAATGTTAGGGAATTGAAAGCGATTTTCAAAAACCTAAAAGTCCAAGTCAGAGGCCTCACTAGGAAGGAGGAGCTACAAAAGGCCCTGAGGGCCTGGGTAGCAGCCAGACATGCCAGCGAGCAGTCTGGTGATCTCGGTGGAGAGGCAGAGGAGCCTATTCCAAGGGTGGATGTGCTTTTGGGAGGGGAAGAACCCTCCAGGCCAGGCAGCAGTGACCTGTCCCCAGAGGAGCTGGAGGACAGGCGGGAAGCAAGGAAGTTCGAGTTGGAGAAACTCAGGATAGAAAGCGAAATGGAAGAAAAAAGAATAGCCATGGAGGAAAGGAAGATGATCTTAGATCATGAGCGAAGTCTTAAGGAGCTGGAGCTAAGGAATAGAGCCAGTTCAGATGGTGGCAGCAACTCGTCAAGACAGGCAGACAGAATTGTGCTCATCCCTAAGAATGTAGGCAAGGAATTCAAGAAGGGGGATGACATACAAAGGTGGTTTCAGGGTTACGAGGCATCGATACACATGAATGGGGTCCCTGAGGAGAATTGGGGAGCAGGATTGTGGCCTCTGTATCCAGAAGAAGCAAGAGATACTTTAGTAGCTTTAGGTAAGGGTATAACCTCACCTATGCTGACATGAAGGAGGCCCTTCTCACTAGATATGGTCTCACTCCTGAAAAATACAGGGATCAGTTCAGGTCAAGTAAGAAGTCTGATGCCAACACTTGGTTGGAATGTGTAGATATGTTTTGCAGGTCACTGGATGGCTGGGTGAAGGGCAGTAATGTGACAGATTTTCAGGGGCTCTAAAATTTGATTGCATGGGAGCACTTGTCTAGTCTATGTTTTGCAGATCTGCGCCAGCACCTAGTCGATAGTAAGCTGACTGACCCCAGGAAGCTTGCTATGGAGGCGGACCGCTGGGTGAGTACCCGGGTCCACAAGAAAGCATTTGGGGGAGACTCAGCCACAGGTGGGCAGGGTCACCAGCAGAAAAGTGGGGAGGACAAGGGTAAAGCACAGGAGTTCTCTAAAGGGCCCCAAACTAACACCCAGGGTAAAGGTTCCCATCCCCCCGGAGATAAGAAGCAAGGGTTCTCTTCAGGAAAGCCTGCTGAGACCGGCCCCTGCAAGTGTTTTTCATGTGACCAGGTGGGACACATGAAGGGGGACCCCAAGTGCCCTAAGGGGGCACAGCCACCCACCGGTGGGCAGTCCAAGGTGTTGGCTAGTGTAGCGCTTGGGGAGGAAGAGTACCCACAGGAGGGTGGGGATCCCGCAGAAATGACCCTCGTCTCACTAGGGGACAGTGAGATGGTCCCAGGAAACCAGGTGCCCCCTAACACAAAGAAATACAGAACCTGGGTGACCATCAATGGGGAAAGGGTAGAGGCTCTCAGAGATACTGGAGCCAGTGTGACCTCAGTCCGGTGTCACCTGGTCTCTGAGAAGCAGGTAGTCCCAGGGGCATTGCACCAAGTAATTGCGGTGGACAATTCAGAGCGCCAGTGTCTGGTGGCGCAGGTTCCCTTCGAGTGGGGGGTCTCAGGTCCCTTGAGGGTGGTTGTGAGCCCTTCCATGCCTGTAGATTGTCTGCTAGGTAACGACCTGGAGCAGTCCTTATGGAAGGATGTTGAGCTCAGGTCTCACTTGGAGATGCTTGGGTTGCCAGAGTGGGCATGCGTGTCCACTCGGTCCATGGCAGCCAGAGAGCGTGATCAAGAGGACTTGGAGCCTGAAACAGTGGCCCAAGTCCCTGCCAAGAGAAAGGGCAAGGGCGCGGGAAACCGGCCCCTGAAGTTCCCACGGACCGGGAGGAGGCGGACCTTGAGGGGGACGCCCGGTGCCTTATAGGGGAGCATGTAGCTGAACTGGGGGACATCTCTGAGCTTATCCATTGGCAGCAAGAAGGGGGCCCCACCAGGGAGGAATTCTTCAAGGAGCAGAAAGAGTGCCCTTCTCTGGAGGGTCTGTGGTGGCAGGCTGCAGACCAGGCAGCTGGTGATCAGTCCGGATCACATTGGATCTACTGGGAGAATGGTCTCCTGTACAGTGAGCCTAAGGTCGCTGAGCCTGGGTCAGCCCATGTGCTGGTGGTACCCCAGCGCTTCAGGACCTACCTACTGGGTCTGGCTTATGACGTGCCTTTGGCAGGACATTTGGGGCAGGATAAGACCTTTGACAGGCTTGTCACCCACTTCTTCTGGCCCCAAATGCGAAGGCAGTCAGATGGACATTGCAGGTCTTGCCAAACTTGCCAGGCAAGTGGTAAGAGTGGGAGGAAGGTCAAAGCTCCTCTCCAACCTTTTCCAGTTGTTGGAACACCCTTTGAAAGGGTAGGGATGGACATTGTGGGGCCACTGGATTCCAAGACAGCCATGGGCAACAGGTACATCCTGATCTTGGTGGACCATGCCACCCGGTACACGGAGGCAATCCCTCTCAGGACAACGACGGCGCCAGTGGTGGGCCGGGCGTTAATGGGGATCTTTTCCCACGTGGGGTTCCCCAGAGAGGTGGTTTCTGACAGGGAGACCAACTTCATATCCAAGTATATGACGTCCCTGTGGAAAGAGTGTGGTTTAACCTACAAGTTCACCACCCCTTACCACCCACAAGGTAACGGTCTGGTGGAGAGATTCAACCAGAACTTGAAGGGCATGATTAAGGGTCTAACATAACCCATGAGGCGTAAGTGGGACGTCCTCTTGCCATGCCTTCTCTTTGCGTACAGGGAGGTGCCACAGAAGTCTCTTGGGTTCAGTCCCTTTGAGCTTCTGTATGGTCACCCTGTGAGAGGACCTCTGAGTTCTGTAAAGGAAGGTTGGGAGGCAGCTCCCAGGAAAACTCCCCACGATGTGTTTAGTTACATGCTGGCCTTCAGAAACCAAACTGCCCGCTTCAGGAAACTCTCTCAGGCGAACCTAGAAGCAAGCCAGGAAGAAATGAAGAAGTGGTATGACCAGAATGCCACTCTGGTCCAATTTCAACCTGGGCAGAAAGTGTGGGTCATGGCCCCAGTGGAACCTTGTGCCTTGCAGGACAAGTGGACTGGGCCGTTTGAGGTGGTGGAGTGCAAAAGTGATGTCACCTACCTGGTGGATTTGCGGGCTCCAAGGAACCTTTTGAGGGTCCTCCACGTGAACCGCCTCAAGCCCCACTTCGAGAGGTCCGAAGTGAGCATGCTCTTGGCGACAGATGATGGGGTGGAAGAGGAGAGTGAACCTCTCCCTGACCTCCTGTCTACCAAGGAGCACAATGGGTCAGTGGAAGGTGTGATCCTCTCCCCTACACTGACCCCAGAGCAGCAGAGCGACTGTCACCAGTTGTTGGGACAGTTTGCCCCACTGTTCTCCCTGACCCCAGGTGTTACTCACTGGTGTACCCATGACGTGGACACCGGTGACAGCCCTCCTGTGAAGCACAAGATTTACAGGTTGACTGACCGGGTCAAGGCCAGCATTAAGGAGGAGGTCTCTAAGATGTTGGCGTTAGGGGTGATCAAACCTTCCAACAGTCCTTGGGCCAGGCCAGTGGTCTTGGTCCCAAAGGCTGCTGCACCCGGTGCCACCCCAGAACTGCGGTTTTGTGTGGACTACCGTGGGCTCAATGCCGTCACCAGGACTGATGCGCACTCCATCCCCAGAGCTGATGAGCTCATTGATCGAGTTGGGAGCTGCCAAGTTCCTCAGCACATTTGATTTAACGTCTGGGTACTGGCAGATTGCCTTAACCGATGGGGCCAAGGAGAGGTCAGCATTCTCAACCCCCAGAAGGACATTACCAGTTCCGGGTGATGCCCTTTGGGTTGAAGAATGCCCCTGCCACCTTTCAGAGGTTGGCCAACCAGGTGTTGGCTGGACTGGAGGATTTCAGTGCTGCATACCTGGATGACATCGCAGTGTTCAGTTCCAGCTGGGAAGAACACTTGCAGCACCTCAGGGAAGTGTTGAAGGCGCTGCAGAATGCAGGCCTCACGAACAAGGCCAGTAAGTGCCAGATCGGGCAGGGTTCTGTGGTGTACTTGGGACACCAGGTAGGAAGCGGCCAGGTGGCGCCCCTTCAGCCCAAGATTGACACCATTCTGGCTTGGGAGCCCCCCAAGACCCAGACAGAGGTGAGAGCCTTCTTATGTCTCACCGGGTACTACAGGAGGTTAGATAAGGGCTATGGCACCATTGTTGACCCCTTGACAGAGCTGACTTCCAGGAAGCAACCCAAGAATGTGATCTGAACTGAGTCCTGCCAGAAGGCTTTTGATGCCCTGAAGGCAGCCATGTGCACGGCCCCCGTGCTCAAGGCACCCGATTTCTCCAAGGAATTCGTCGTGCAGACTGACGCTTCAGAGCATGGTGTGGGAGCGGTGCTCTCACCGCTGAACGAAGAGGGCCTAGACCAGCCTGTGGTCTTCCTTAGCAGGAGACTACTCCCCGGGAACAGAGGTGGAGTGCCATAGAAAGGGAAGCTTTCGTTGTGGTCTGGGCACTGAAGAAGCTGAGTCCCTACCTGTTTGGGACTCACTTCCGGGTTCAGACAGACCACAGGCCCCTCAGATGGTTGATGCAAATGAGGGGTGAGAATCCAAAACTGCTGAGGTGGTCCATCTCCCTACAGGGAATGGACTTTACGGTGGAACACCTCCCTGGCACAGAACACGCCAATGCAGATGGTCTGTCCAGGTTCTTCCGCCTTAGTGAAGAGAACTCCCAGGAGGTTGGGTAGTTCTCCCTACTTTCAGCTGGAGGGGACATGTGTTAGACTTGGCATCTTTTGGCGTGTTTCCCTGAGTTTTTGCTTTCTGACCTCCCGGTTTTGACTCTGTTTGTGCTGGCTTAGTAGTTTCTGCGCACTTTTCTCACTGCTGATCAGTGGTAAAGTGCAAGTACTCCTCTGGTAAAATGTGTTATGGATTGGTGTTTCCATGATTGGCCTATTTGATTTATGTGTCAGTCCCTAGTAAAGTGCACTGCATGTGCCAGGGCCTGTAAATCAAATGCTGTTGGTGGGTTGCAGCACTGGATTGTGCCACCCACACAAACAGCCCGTAAATGTGACTCTGGCCTGCCATTGCAGAGCCTGTGCGCAGTCTGGTACTGCCATGTCGACTTGGCAAGTGCACCCACTTGCCAGGCCCTAACCTTCCCTTTTCTTACATGTCAGCCACCCCTAAGGTAGGCCCAAGGTACCCCTGTGGGCAGGGTGCAGTGTATGTGAAAGGTAGGACATGCCCTGGTGTGTGTGGCCTGTCCTGATAGTGAATTACTGCCAATTTCGTTTTTCACTATTGCAAGGCTACCTGTTCCCCATAGGACAGAATGGGAAGTTTGTTTATAACATCTTATAAACATAACTGGCCCTGGGAACTAGGTAGGAAAATAAAGTTTAGTATGCCTGAACTCAGAATCTAAAGATGCATCTTTTAGTGAAGGTGATTTTCACATTCTGTGTTTGAAAATACCACTTTTAGAAAGTAGGTATTTTCTTGCTCAGTCATCCTGTGGGCCTCTGCTGGAATGTGGATTGCCTGTCTGGGTTTTGGACGACAGAAGGCCGGGTAGCAGGAGTGGCTCTAGATAGTCTAGGTGGGTCAGGAAAGGGCTGAATAGACCTGGGCTGCAATTGGGGAAGGGGGAGGAGATTTCCTTGCACCTCAAAGGGCCTGGTCTGCCTCTGACAATGCCGTTTCCACCTCCGGTTAGGAAGTCACACCAGAGAAGGCAGAACTGGTTCTGGCTGGGCACAGACACTCTCTGCCTAAGAGATCAAAGTATTTTGGGATATAAATATTGGGGCCCAGACCCCTGAACTTTAGAACTCTTTTGGACCAAGAAGACTGCCAAGAAGAAGAGCTGGAGAAGCTGTGAGGAGGAACTACCACTTTGCTGTGTGCTTTGCTGTGTTGGCCTGCAGTGGCTGCTTCTGTCTTGGGCAGTGAAAGGACTGGACTGAACTTGCTGCAATCTACTTTTGTGAGTTTCTCCAAGGGCTTGAGGTAGAGCTTGCCCCCTGTTCAAGAAGTCTCAGGCACAGCAAAGACTTCAAGCTCTTCTGCCCTCAGCACTGGCGACTGTGTGTTTTTTGCTGCAACAGAATAAAAAGCAACCCGACGACGTCGACAATGCTGCTGCCGACTCTGTGTCCTGACGGCACCGCAGAGGGCACCGCCGCAACGCCACACCCCGACCCTTGTCTCACCGACGACGCCTGCTGATGCCACCACCAAGCCGCTGCTCGCACCGCGACCTGTGGGCACCGCACTCCGCACCACCTCGCTTCACAACGACGCCTTGGTATCCCAGACGATGCCGCTCCACGCCGAAATCGACGCCGCTGCTTGCACCGTGGTTCAAGGGCACCGCTCGTAAAGTTACATGACGCACCGCCCTCATCACACACTGCAGCCTTGGCCTACCGATGTCGGCGCCATCGACTCCAGTTCGTCAGCCAACGACAGCGCTTCAGCAACGACGACGACACTGCACTTCGCACCGCAGCACCCGACTCCTGCCGATGCCAGCGCTCCTGACTTCAACAGAGAGGAGTTCGATCTGCAACACGTGTGACTTCGAGGGCCCTGACGACTCCTGCACCGACCTCCGGAACCGACGCCTGCGGACGCCATGCCTTCGGAAGCTCAACGAGAGGTCGCCGACGCCCTGCATTTCTAAAAGGTACTGTTTGCGGGTCTTCCCGACACCGTAGCTGGCCCGCGACGCCACGTGCAGCCAGAATTGTTTGGATTTGTTAGCTCACGACGACGTGATAGCCCTGGATGGAGCTATCGACATCAAGGAACTGTTTTTCAAGCATATTTTGAAAACTGAAGATTTTTAAGTACTGTATTGAGGATTTTTATCGTTTTTGGTCTTGTCTTAAGTATATAAAAATATTGGATATTTTTCTAAACTGGTGTGGTGTCCTTTTGTAGTGCTTACACTGTATTAATGTTGGTTATGTGCAAATGCTTTACACACTGCCTCTAAGATAAGCCTGACTGCTCGTGCCAAGCTCCCAAGGGGGTGAGCAGGGGTTATGTTAGGAGTGTAACTCCCTTATCCTGACTAGGAAGAAGGGTCCCTGTTTGAACAAAGGTGCAAACCCTTGCCAACTGGAGACCCCCATTTCTAACAGCAATATTAAAGGAGAAATTAGCAGATGTGTTGTACCAGTGTCTTCACCCCACTACCATTTTACCATTCTCTATGCCTTAGAAATGTAACTTTTTCAGCATAATATTCTTTTTCAGCAAATAGTTGCATGTGAAAACATGAATTAGTGCAGAATCCCTTGCATGGATCCCTTGCACCTTGTGATGGTGAATATATTGCAAATGCAAGACGATCAAAGCATAAAGCTGCTTTTTTTTAAAGAAATGTTGTGAACCTCTTTTTGCCTCTCATGTTAAAAATATTTCTTCAATAAACATACTACTGATCTTGCTGGACAGGCTGTTATTGTACGCTACGGAACTAATAACAATCATGATTTATCACTATCTCAAAGTAAAGTGTGGAAAGCTGTTTGGGATAAGGATTTTATTTCCTAATTAAGTGCTTTCATAACTTCTTCTAATGCTGAAAAACTCATGGACATAGCTGTAGATGACAGTACAAGCTTGGGTAATGCATTGGAGAACTGCATGAGGTTGAATCAAATTCTTCAGAACCTATTTCCCTTAAACACACATATGCCACTTCCAACAAACCACGGAAGATGGTTTGAAACAGAAGCCCAACAACTTAGACGATAAACACAAAGAAAATCTTGATAATTTTTATTCAATCTACAGAAGTTGTTAATGGATAGGCTGAAGTATATCTGAAACTTGAAAAGACTTCTCCAAAATCATTTTAAGAGGGAGACCGTGCAGCTAAATAGTAAGTGATGTTTGATATCATTAACTAGTAATAGAAGACAGAGGTCCTCATCCTCGGACCCTCCTCCACCGCCTGGGACAACACCTGGTGGCCTTCCGCCCTTGGAAACCCACCCACTCCATCAGACCACGCCCGAAACCTTGGCATCATCCTAGACTCCTCCCTCACCATGACCCGCCAGATCAACGCCGTCGCCTCCACCTGCTTCAACTCCCTCCGCATCCTCCGCAAGACCTTCAAGTGGATCCACCCCGAATGCAGAAAGACCGTCACCCACGCACTCATAACCAGCAGACTGGACTACGGCAACGCCCTCTACGCCGGAATCAACAGAACTCTGCTACACAAGCTTCAAACCATCCAGAACACTGCAGCCAGACTCGTCCTCGGAACCCCACGACACGAGCACATGACCCAGCACCTACGAGACCTCCACTGGCTCCCCGTCGAGAAGAGAGTAACCTTCAAGCTACTCACCCACGCCTACAAATCCCTCCACAACATCGGACCCAAATACCTCAACGAGAGAGTCTCCTTCCACGTACCCAAAAGGAGCCTCCGCTCCGCCGATCTCACCCTGGCAGAGACCCCACGCATCCGCAGAACTAGAGCAGGCGGAAGAGCCTTCTCCTACGTCGCAGCAAAGACCTGGAACGAGCTCCCAGTCAACATCAGACGATCCCCCACTCTGCACACCTTCAGGAAGAGCCTTAAGACCTGGCTCTTCAACTGATCCGGAGCTGCACCCACCCCCCCCCCCAACAGTGCCTTGAGACCCTCATGGGTGAGTAGCACGCTTTATAAAACCCTAATTGATTGATTGATTGATAATATGCCCACATTCTGTAAACATATTTAAATTCATATTTGAGGTTTTTCAATATTTAGATTCAGATTCTGTAGTTTACTTAGAGTGACTAATTAAGTCCATGAAGGGTCTATCAGGCACATGCATCAAGAAAAGCTTTTGCGAGTCCTTAATTGCGAATATTAAGGAATCGCAATTAAGGACTCTCAAAAACCTAAGCATGTAGGAATCGCTATTAAAATAGCGATTCCTAAACATTCCTTAATTGCGACTCGCAAATTGCGAGTCGCAATTAAGGAATGTCTTCCCATTCATTCCTATGGGCCTACAGGCCCTTAGGAATGAATGGGAGATTGCATGCGCAATTTGCGAGTACCAATAGGTACTCGCAAATTGCGCAAGCAATTTCAAGGGTGCACGTTGCACCCCTGAAATTGCTCTGTGCACACATGTTGCACACACACATGCCCTAAGGGCATGTGTGTGTGTAACCTACAACTTTGAAAAATGCACTTTAGTGCATTTTTCAAAGTTTTGCAAATTACCATCAAGTTCAACTTCATGGTAATTTGCGCCCCTAGTAGCGAAATCGCTATTTTTAAGTGGTTCTTGCATTGCATTTAAGGAATCGCAAAATGCAATTCCTTAAATGCAATCGCAATTTGAGAAATCGCAATTAATTGCGAATTCTCGAATTGCGAGTGCCTTGAACCTTGATGCATCGCAAATGCCCTTTTGCGGGCGCAAACGGCCGATTTTTGCGAATCGCACCGTTTGCGCTCGCAAAAATGGTTGATGCATGTACCTGTTTGACCCGTCGAACAATGGATGTCCCAATTTTGTAACAGTACCATAGCCCAAAAATGAGTACTAGTTAGTGTACTTGTTGAGGCATCAACTATTTTTGTAGGATCTCCTTAGATCTCAACCTGCATACATAAAAAGGAGATAGAATTGGTCTGGAAAACTATGCATTACTTTCTATGTTCTGTCCGACTAAAGACTGATGTCTACAGAATTATGTACTGAATTATTAAGATGGAAAGAAGATTTTTTTTTTTGACTATTACAGAAACAAGATTTATTTTGAGTCATTTCCCAATGAATGATTAATTGTTACTCATTGCACTTGCAAGGGCTGTACTTGTGAGAAAAAAATGCACTTTATGGATTCATGTAGAATTCACCTCTGTGGTTTATCCAATAAATTGAGGCAGACTATAGAATACATTGTTATGTTTAAGTATCTCTTCTGCACTTTAACAAGCAATCGAATTACAGGATTCTTATATGTAGGTGACTGTGAATTCCTGGTGAAAGAAGGCATTTGTTCAGAATGAGGTTAATGTAAGTAATATGGCAGGGTGTATACTAGCCCCTTAACTGTTGATCAATAATAGATAACTAAACCTCATGATAGACAACAAACACTCCCAGAAGTTTTGATTGTATTGATAGGTTTGAATTCCATTAATATGATCTTAGTTGGGCTATTGATTCACTATTATAAATGGCCTCATGGCAAGCAAACTATGCCCCTGTGCGGCAGCCCTTCTTGAATTTCAGTTTCGATCATATTAAAGGCCAAATCCATAAGAAGGTAGGTAGGTTGCAGAAATCAATCCCAATAAAGACCCCCAGACTAGAAACTGCCATAAATTCAGATAAAGGAAACATTCGATAATATTAAACTGCTTATAGAGGATAACCTACTATGCAATAATATTTTGAAGTATCTTCAGATTATTGTATCAATGAGTGGATATATAATATTTCCCAATATCAATTAAAAATGGTTGTTGTGAGAAGAGCTTTGATGAGATTAAGGAAATTGATTTCAACCATTTATGGCAGCCATAAACTTACCAAAGATATGTGGAACATTACAGAAAAAGGCAAAAAAATTAATTTATGGTAGGTAGATCAATGATTTTGAAATTATTTTTTTAGTTTTACATAGCGCGATCCCGAAGATATCAGGTATCAGAGCGCTTTACATGAGCACCAGTTTCGTTAAAGATGGACACATTCAATTTTGTTAGGCACTGGGAGATTTGCAGGCACATGCATCAAGAAAAGCTTTTGCGAGTCCTTATTTGCGAATATTAAGGAATCGCAATTAAGGACTCTCAAAAGCCTATGCATGTAGGAATCGCTATTAAAATAGCGATTCCTAAACATTCCTTAATTGCGACTCGCAAATTGCGAGTCGCAATTAAGGAATGTCTTCCCATTCATTCCTATGGGCCTACAGGAGAATTTGCGAGTACCAACAGGTACTCGCAAATTGCGCATGCAATTTCAAGGGTGCACGTTGCAAAGTTTTTGCAAATTACCATCAAGTTCAACTTCATGGTAATTTGCGCCCTAGTAGCGAAATCGCTATTTTTAAGTGGTTCTTGCATTGTATTTAAGGAATCGCTATTAAAATAGCGATTCCTAAACATTCCTTAATTGCGACTCGCAAATTGCGAGTCGCAATTAAGGAATGTCTTCCCATTCATTCCTATGGGCCTACAGGCCCTTAGGAATGAATGGGAGATATGCATGCAATTTGCGAGTACCAATAGGTACTCGCAAATTGCGTAAGCTATTTCAAGGGTGCACGTTGCACCCCTGAAATTGCTCTGTGCACACATGTTGCACACACACATGCCCTAAGGGCATGTGTGTGTGTAACCTATAACTTTGAAAAATGCACTTTAGTGCATTTTTCAAAGTTTTTGCAAATTACCATCAAGTTCAACTTCATGGTAATTTGCGCCCCTAGTAGCGAAATCGCTATTTTTAAGTGGTTCTTGCATTGCATTTAAGGAATCGCAAAATGCGATTCCTTAAATGCAATCGCAATTTGAGAAATCGCAATTAATTGCGAATTCTCGAATTGCGAGTGCCTTGAACCTTGATGCATCGCAAATGCCCTTTTGCGGGCGCAAACGGCCGATTTTTGCGAATCGCACCGTTTGCGCTCGCAAAAATGGTTGATGCATGTACCTGTTGGACCCGTCGAACAATGGATGTCCCAATTTTGTAACAGTACCATAGCCCAAAAATGAGTACTAGTTAGTGTACTTGTTGAGGCATCAACTATTTTTGTAGGATCTCCTTAGATCTCAACCTGCATACATAAAAAAGGAGATAGAATTGGTCTGGAAAACTATGCATTACTTTCTATGTTCTGTCCGACTAAAGACTGATGTCTACAGAATTATGTACTGAATTATTAAGATGGAAAGAAGATTTTTTTTTTTGACTATTACAGAAACAAGATTTATTTTGAGTCATTTCCCAATGAATGATTAATTGTTACTCATTGCACTTGCAAAGGCTGTACTTGTGAGAAAAAAAATGCACTTTATGGATTCATGTAGAATTCACCTCTGTGGTTTATCCAATAAATTGAGGCAGACTATAGAATACATTGTTATGTTTAAGTATCTCTTCTGCACTTTAACAAGCAATCGAATTACAGGATTCTTATATGTAGGTGACTGTGAATTCCTGGTGAAAGAAGGCATTTGTTCAGAATGAGGTTAATGTAAGTAATATGGCAGGGTGTATACTAGCCCCTTAACTGTTGATCAATAATAGATAACTAAACCTCATGATAGACAACAAACACTCCCAGAAGTTTTGATTGTATTGATAGGTTTGAATTCCATTAATATGATCTTAGTTGGGCTATTGATTCACTATTATAAATGGCCTCATGGCAAGCAAACTATGCCCCTGTGCGGCAGCCCTTCTTGAATTTCAGTTTCGATCATATTAAAGGCCAAATCCATAAGAAGGTAGGTAGGTTGCAGAAATCAATCCCAATAAAGACCCCCAGACTAGAAACTGCCATAAATTCAGATAAAGGAAACATTCGATAATATTAAACTGCTAATAGAGGATAACCTACTATGCAATAATATTTTGAAGTATCTTCAGATTATTGTATCAATGAGTGGATATATAATATTTCCCAATATCAATTAAAAATGGTTGTTGTGAGAAGAGCTTTGATGAGATTAAGGAAATTGATTTCAACCATTTATGGCAGCCATAAACTTACCAAAGATATGTGGAACATTACAGAAAAAGGCAAAAAAAATTATTTATGGTAGGTAGATCAATGATTTTGAAATTATTATTTTTTTTGTTTTACATAGCGCGATCCCGAAGATATCAGGTATCAGAGCGCTTTACATGAGCACCAGTTTCGTTAAAGATGGACACATTCAATTTTGTTAGGCACGGGGAGATTTGCAGGCACATGCATCAAGAAAAGCTTTTGCGAGTCCTTATTTGCGAATATTAAGGAATCGCAATTAAGGACTCTCAAAAGCCTATGCATGTAGGAATCGCTATTAAAATAGCGATTCCTAAACATTCCTTAATTGCGACTCGCAAATTGCGAGTCGCAATTAAGGAATGTCTTCCCATTCATTCCTATGGGCCTACAGGAGAATTTGCGAGTACCAACAGGTACTCGCAAATTGCGCATGCAATTTCAAGGGTGCACGTTGCAAAGTTTTTGCAAATTACCATCAAGTTCAACGTCATGGTAATTTGCTCCCCTAGTAGCGAAATCGCTATTTTTAAGTGGTCCTTGCATTGCATTTAAGGAATCGCAAAATGCGATTCCTTAAATGCAATCGCAATTTGAGAAATCGCAATTAATTGCGAATTCTCGACTTGCGAGTGCCTTGAACCTTGATGCATCGCAAATGCCCTTTTTGCGTGCGCAAATGGCTGATTATTGCGAATTGCACTGTTTGCGCTCGCAAAAATGGTTGATGCATGTACCTGTAAGTGATTTGCCCAGAATCACAGGATGTTGAGCGTCCCTGCTGGGACTCAAACCCGGTTCACCAACTTCGAGGTCGACCTCTCTAGCCGTAAGGCTACATCCTCTCCCCATGATTGAAACAAAAGCTGTACGTCTTACTGCAATTTGGTCAATACGAGAACCAACTAATAGATTGAATAGAAAGACGTACAGCTTTTGTTTCAATCATGGGGAGAGGATGTAGCCTTACGGCTAGAGCGGTCGACCTCGAAGCTGGGGAATTTGATTTGACAAATTAGTAAAAAAATGAAGACCCCGCTTCTTTTGATACACCAACAGGAGTGTTTGCCATGGACATTTTTTTCAATTTAGTTTATCTTCATCCAAATATAGTTTTTAGGTGATTGAATACTTACATATTACTATTGAGAAGCTGACTGTTTTATGAGATGTTGAAAATAAAAGTAATTATTAATAATAAAAATAGATTAATGGTAATGTATATTGTTATGGCATGTTTTACATCAATATAATTTATTGTTTGTAAGGTTTATTGTTAACCAGTAAAGCAAAACCAATATCTGTAGAAGAACAGTTGAAGCAAGGGAATTTGGAGGAAGCATGCCAGTAAATGTGCCCACTCCATGGAATGTTTTACGCTAGAAATAGTATTTTATTATGTATGAGGCTAATATCATACCTGAGGTAACCTGCTGAGCCCAAGTATTCTGGCCATGGGAAGAGCTTCTGCTGTTGGACCATCTCCAATAAAGCCAGCCAGTTTGGGACTGAAATGACAGCAATAGTTAGGGATTGTCTCCTTCCCTCCTGAAAGCTGCTGCAAGGTGCCTCCGATAGCACCAATCTCAGAGGGAACACGAATCATAAATCTCAAATCCCATGGTGGTGCTAGGTAGGAGATAAGGGCCTGTATTGATTTCATTGATGGCAAACTCCATAGCAAAGATACTATTTTGGATTAATTCTGGAGATAGAAAGGAAATGCTTAAGTGTGAAATCAATAATATAATGCACTTGTAAAAGACACATGGGATAGCCATCTCCCAAACTCTAAATCAGGCCCTATGTTTGCTTTCATTAATGTGACATTTATTTTAAATCAAGCTTGAGTAAATGCAATTGAGGACATCATTCCTAATGTAGCTGGGACACAGTATAAGAAAGTCATGTGCAGTGGTTTGATAGCAGTAGACATTGGGAAATATTTACAAGGAATTGGCCTAAGGCAGCATCACAAATCGCTTTGCTGCACTGCCCTACGCCAATTCAAAAGGACAGGAATGCTTCATATTTACAAGATACAGTGCATTCCTGTCCTTTCAGCCAGCGCTAGAGCACATTTTGCAGCTGTGCGCCAATGCAGGAACCCTTGCACCATGGTGTAAGGGTGTCTGTATTGTTGGCGCAGTTGTTTTTGTGCAGGTAGGTGTACCTTCCTGCACAAAACAATCATGAGAGGTGTTTTCCTCTTTCTATGTGTGCTGCAGCACACGTTGAAAGGGGAAAAACGAGGAGGAATTTAAATATTTCTCCTCATTACGCCTGCTCTGGGGAGGCACAAGGTTTTGGTACTGACTCGGGTTTTGTAAATCTGGGGCAGCGTCAAATTCCATGGGTGTTGATTGGGAACACCCACAGCAACAACCATTGAATGCCTCTTTTCACGCAGATTAAGGCAAGGCAGCAACTTGTGCTGCCTCGCCTTACTCCATATCTACAAGGCCATGAAAAGCCACACAGGGTCGCTTCATGAGGCCTTGTAGGTATGGCTAAGCCCTGCGCACCACAGGAACATCACAAAAATTGACATTCCATCGGCGCACAGTGCTTGTAACTATGCCGGATGGTTGCTTAGTTTACCATTGTTCACCTGCGATGTCATATTTCAGTAAGTTTAGATTTTGAATTGTAACCAAAATGTTGTTTAAAATTTAGTCTTATAGGTGAATTATGTTCCTGTTCTTTCATTTACTTGCTAGGTATGTGTTCTCTGTAAATATACATAACATTCCTTTTTGAAATATTTTCAGTGATTTTGATTTTATAATGATATAGTTTTTACTTTAAAACTGTCTGCCTTGCATGACCTTCAAAGTAAAAAGATATAGGTTTCAGGCATGTCTTGTGGGCTCTGGCTGTAGTATGCTGTGTACAGCCACTTTATGCACCAAGATTCTACATTGTATATCCCACTGTAGATGTGTTTTGACTGAGCCAAGCAGGCCCAGACAATATGGTTTGGCCTTAAGCCATATCTATCCAAAATTACATCTAGAATATCAGAAGCAGACACTCAACATCCAGCAATTGGATTAGCTGCAGTAGTTTCACTGTGATTGGTCAACATGAGCTGTCACCCACCCAAACTATTTTCAGGGTCTCCTTTACAAGATGGTGCAATATGCCGCAGCATATTTACAAGGCCACGCAAAGCCACTTTACATGGCTTTTCATGGCCTTACAAATATGTGCCCCTTTCACGCAGAACACTGCATGAAAGGGGTGTTCCATTGGTGTTGCTGTGGGTGTTCCCACGCAACACCCATGGAATCTGAAGCATTCCCAGATTTATGAGGAATCGAAAACCTGGGAATGCGTCAGAATCCTAAGCCTCCCAAGGGGAGGCATAGGAGTGGTGCAACGAGAAGAATTACTTTTATTTCTCCTCGTTTTTAGGTCGAGCCTAGGCAGTGTGCATTCGCTGTCTGGAAGACCTGCTGTAATCACTCTACGAAGTGTAATTCCACCTGCTGTTTGGAATTGGTTCACTTGTGTGTTGCTCTTCTGTCCTGGCTCCTTATTAGCTGGTGGTCCCATACAGCATTTCTGTTTTATGCCGAGGCAGCACCGACTAACTACAGTCTACTTACGCTGTAGGTGTTCATCAGTACCTTTGGGGACTAATTAATTTATTTCCTGGTAATGATTAGCCTCAGCGGACGCTTTATGGGCCTCTGTGCATAACATTTACATACACACGCGCTGCACTTCATGTTTAGCACGATGCCTGCTTTCATAATTACAACCTGGGCGCCGTGCTTTATGTTTAGTTCAGCACCCGCTTTCATAAATTATTATTTGTTCCCTTTTCTTTTCTTCGGTGCCTCTTTCGCCATCCGTGCTTGCCCCCACCATCACCTCCTGAATGTCACTCCTTGGTATTATTAAATGCTCGTGTCTTTGTTTCGGCGCAACCCTTTGCATTGTGCTAACTCGCTTCACTACAAGTTGGCTGAATCTTGTCTCCTTTTACTTTCAAAACTCAGCACTGCATAGGCACAGCAGTGACACCGCAGCAGGCATCTTGCCTCCTTGCTACCACATTTATTATCGCAGCTTTGGCTCCCCCACTGACGTATCGGGACCGCAGTTACCAAGGCAGTGATGGCAGCAGCGAGGAGAGGCGAGGGATTTGCACTTTAACTGGAGGAAGACTCCCCCCAGGACTTTCCCCTTCCCCCTCATAACATGGTCACAATGAGGAAAGGGCTCCACGGACCACAGCCTCACAGTGAACCAAGATGCTCTTGTTAGTTCTTGTGGTGGGTAAGCAGCACTGAACTACTATTGCTCACAGTTATTAGTTCCATTTCTGTAGCTCTAACTCTACCATTCCAAAATGGCCAAACCTAGAGGGACACTTCCTAGTTCTTATTTGCTAGGAAGTCCTTTCTCTATCTCTAATACATCACGTAAATACGCGAGGTTGGTAAAACGGCATCCTGCTCCTGTGCTTCGGATGCCGCACCACTGTTTGAAATTTTGCTTACAGGAACTTGGTGTTCGTATTAATTTTTATTATTTTTAACTCAATACGAGTCTATACTTTATGCAGATATTTTTTTTACCTATTTTGTGCCCTAATGGGGGCAACTTTCTTTTTGGTGCCCTGCCCTATTTTCTCCTCCCAATCCGACTCTGGTGTCCATCTGTTCCTTGACTCTTCATTCTAGTCCTTAGGTGTTTTTTTTCTGCTCATCCAAACCCAAGTATAATAGTTCCCTCACTCCTGTCCGTCTACCCAACCTTCCATCCTGTCCATCCAAATGTTCACCTTTCCTCTCTGCCATGCTTTCTGACCATCCACTAAGTCTTTCAGCCACCTTTTCAGTTAGTCTAACTTCGCCCCATATCACCTAGAACCTTGAGGATCATTAATATCAGCCTTCCTCTTCAATATGTTCCCTTCTTTCCCAGTAGTGATTTAGTTTGAGCATGTAGAGTATCATTAGACCAGTATGCCAACAACGTATCTTTCAGCTGAAGGTTTCACAAGACTTACACGTTAGTCAGAAGTCTTCCACTAGTCTAAAATTGGATGTGTGCCAATTGGTTGCTGCCAGAAGGACACCAAAACAAAATGTCTGCCAAGGGGAAATAAGAACAAGCATTTGCGATGCAATAGGTCTCGCATTTGCAAGAGTTTGAGCTATTGGCATTGTAAATGACAATACCTTTTATTTATGTGTTTTGAAAACCTGCAAGCGGGGCGTAAACATGCACTTTGTAGTTACAGTCCTTTCTTATGAGAAGCAAGGCTGGCAGTAAAACAGGCGCAGTTATATGTGTACACCCATGGAATCTGAAGCATTCCCAGATTTACGAGGACTCGTAAACCTGGGAATGTATCAGAATCCTACACCTTCCCAGAGGAGGAGTAGGAGTGGTGCACTGAGGAGAAATACTTGCATTTCTCCTTGTTTTTTAAAATGCCATCAATGATTGTTTTTGTGCACGAAGGCGTCCCGTCCAGCACAAAAACAATCATCCCCAAATGCGGGCACCTTGAAACATGACACAAGGGTGTCTGCTTTGGTGCACAGCTGCTGTTTGTGTACTGGCGCAGCGGAGAAAGGACAGGGATGTGCCATATCTTGTAGATACAGCACGTTCCTGCCCTTTTCATTTGACAGATGGCAGCGCAGCAGGAAGGCCTGCTGAGCTGTTGTATGTCAAAAGTTTGTAAATGAGTCTCTAGGTTCTCAGAGCAAGCTGGGCCATTTTGCAACAATGACCAGAAGACCCTCAGTTCAGTGGGAAGCCATCAGCAACACTCTATACTTGACCACTGTGCACTAGAGACTTCAGCGCACAGATGCTTGAGATGCCCATTCAGAACTGGCTTCAAGATGTGGACCATCTCCTGTAGACAGACCATATTCACTGCAAATCTTACTGCGAGTTAATCTATGCCCATCATTGTTTAGCACAAAGGGAGGCCTTTGGCTGCTCTCTGCACTTTATTCCCCTTCCCAATGAGCTTGCTGTTTATTGCAGTTGGTGGGATCCAACAAACGTTGAGTGAGAGGTCACTTAAACCCTATGCTGGGTCTCCCTAACTAGTAGTGGCTGCTACCGAACAAGGGTGGTGGGGCGGGGAAGGGGGGTTGGGGGGATGCAGGTAGATAAAGAAAATGCACCTACCTTAATACCGCCATCCGCCACCTTTCCTCCGTCCTCTCTGCAGCAAGAACCAGGTTCCTCCTCTCTGCAGCTGGAACCAGGAAGCACACAGCCTCCCAGAACCCCCTGACCAATCACAACACTGCCTAACAGCAGTGTTGTGATTCGTCTGACCACCGTGGTTCGTCGCTCAGATAGGGGCTGGCAGGCTGTGCATGTTCTCCACCCAGGCTGTATTGCAGTCTGGGTGGAGAACATGTAAAGTGTGCATGACTGTTTGGCCGGCCGGAGACGGCTGGCCAAACCATCATGTGCACTTAAGAGGTGGAGCCACCACTCCTCCTCCTTGTGATGTGGGGAGTCCAGCCCTGCCCGCCTTAACCTAACCTGGCTTCAACTGCAGGCTGAATATAAAAAACTAACTGATATTAACGGAACGTTACTACCATTTTATTTTTTTATTTTCAGCTTGCAGTTAAAGTAGTGGGGCGATGCTCCTCCGCAGCTGTCCCTAACACCAGTTATGTCTATATGACACTCTACAAAGGGCCTTAAATTCAACCATGGCAAGTATCAAGTAACCAAGTCATCCAACTGAAGGCGTCTGCTTGGCTCAAACTTTAGCAATGCACTACCTGTTCAGGGTGCAATGGCTGGTATTTGCTTACTGAATAGAGGCAGACCATGTTACCAGAATGCACAGGTAATGGCTTTTGGCATTGATCCATAAGTGTTCTTGTGCTCCCTGTGCCACAGGGCTCAAGCAGCACCCCAGTGACGAGTCCCAAACAGACCAAAACTGGTTGGGTTGCTTGTGTTCCTGCCCTGAGGAGATGAGGCCTGGTAGTTCGGGATTGACTGTTCCTTTTGGAGAAGGAGCAAGGCTTGTTTGGATATGGGTGGTACCTGTCTGATGTGACATGATGGGCACAAAAACAATGGACTGCATTGTGACCCAGAGTGATTCAGTGTCTCAGAATAATGTAATCAGTCTGTCCATCACTGTTTTGTTTTCATAACTGCAGGTTACAGAAGCACGGTGAGAACACTAAGGGGTCGATTACGATGCCGTCCAGAAAGGCTCCGAACGGGATTCGGATTTGGTGAATTCGATTCAGAACCTATGTTTCTGACTGAATCGGAGCAGCCGTGGCTCGTGCAGGTTGAAGCAGTAGGGCCAGGTGGGGGGGGGGGGCAGATTACGACAGACGACCATGAGGGAAAATTAATTATTTATTTAAATTTCCCTCATGGTCATCTGCCGAAATCCCCCCCCGGCCCCACCGCCCAACCGCTCATACCTGCACGAGCCGCGGCTGGAATCGGACACCTTTTTGGACGACCGATTAGGATGCAAGGAAACCTTTTGGGCTGTTCGAATTGGTTCCGAACGGCATTCGGACACCCTGAGTCATTCGGAGCCGATTCGTACAGCTCTATGGACACAGTTTCCAAACGAGCGATTACAATGACTGATTCAGACAGCCGTTCCGATTCGGTGTGCCCGACATGAAACAGCTGTCAGAATCTGACTTTGGGGGCCAGTAGTAGGCCCCCCTTCACCCTGAGGTCTCCAGTTGGGGTCCGTAGGGGTACCCAAGGGACCTCCCTGTTAAACCATGCACAATGTGGCAGGCACAATGGGGTGCCCGTCACATGGTACATGGTTTCCCCCAACCACCCCTTTTTTCGATGGGAGCCTGTGTTCTCATTAGGAATACAGGCTTCCATTGAAGTCAATGCGAGTCCGACCGAACGATGTTCGGAGGCATCGTAATCGGTCGGTCAGACTCGCAGAACGCGAGTCGGTCAGAAACGATTCTGAAACCGATTCAGTCAGAAGAGTTTCCGGACGACATCGTAATCGGCCCCTAAGTCCCTCTTTGCTTCTAGGTTTTCTGACATTTCTGGACACAGGGCAGTAATACCCAGTATGCAAGTGAGGTCGAAAGCAATATTTTCTATTTAATAATCTAGATTTCTGATTTACCAACCATGGGAGAAATGAAGGACAGTGCACATTGTAATGCATTGGTCCAGATAAGCTCATATTCATCTTTTCAAAAACTCAGAAGGTTATTTAAACCCATTGTATATTTATAAAATGGTCAAAAATGGTACTTGTGCCCCTTTTTAGCATTAACACCTATTAAAAATAGGCAAAGAAAGGGCTTTATATTTTCTTTTAAACAAGCTCGTTTAACCAAATGCACAAGAAATGAGATAACTGCAAAAGTTCATGAAAAGGTCTCTGTGACATATATCTGGAAAAGGTGGGCTTCTATTAGGATAAATGCACCACCCCTATGATCACAGCGATGACAAAAGTAGGTTTAATACTACTTGGTGTGGACTTTAAAGGAATACGTAATCATCTTTGAAGAGATTTGAAACTGCATTCAGCTGGAGGATGTGAGAAGCACACATCATCCACACCAACAACTAGTGCATACACATGTTTGGCGGCACATAATGCATGTATGTATGTATGTATATGTATGTCTATAGTAGTTCTACAGCGTGAGCTAATAGGGATCACTAAGAAAAACATAATAATCTCATTTTTTATAACAATAACAATGACAATGATGGCCTTTCATTCACTTTGGCCTTCATATCTAGCATAATCCTACTAAAATTAGCAAGAAACCACAAAAAATAAGCTAGACGTAAATATGTAAATTTTCAGATTTACAACATGAACAACTGAAAGAATCATTTATGGTCACATGCTAATGGAAACCTATAAACAAATACATAACAAATAGAATACATCTTATTCTACATACGTTTTCTTTGCAAGTCATCTGGCTCACAAAATAAAAGTGGCCCAACAAGCCTTACAAAATCGTCTTTCTTATGCACCCCTGTGCAACAAAATGTAAAATTGCCCCAGCAGTGAGCCCCTTAAACTACTATTTGGAGGATATGATAATTGTCCACTACAAAAATATATAATCTCTGTTTTTATAACAATAACAACGATTGTCTTTCATTCACTTTGACTTTCATATGTAGCACAATCCTACTAAAGTAGCAAGGAAGCCCAACGAATAAACTAGACTGCATATGAAAGACCCATTTATGGTCACATGCAAATGGAAACCTATAAAAAAATTCATAATAAATAGAATACATCCTAATCTACATAAGTTTTATTTGCATACTCTCTGGCCCACAAAATAAAACGGTGTCCAACAAGCCAAACAAACCCATCTTCCTTATGTATTCCTGTGCAACAAAATGGAAAGTGACCTAGCAGTAAGCTACACAAACATCTATATAGAGGACATGATAATTGGTCATTAGGAGAAACAATAATAATCTTACATTTTTAGAATAACAATTATTGGCTTTCATTCACTTTAGGCTTCATATGTAGCACAATCCTACTAAAAATAGCAAGGAAGCCCTAACAATAAACTAGACCCTATATATAAAGTTTCAGAATTACAGCATGAACAACTAAAAGACACATTCATGGTCACATAATTATGAAAAACGAAAAACAAATTCATAAAAATACAGTAGATAAAAAGAAAGAAATCACATTACATCTGATTGCCACTATGTAGTTATATTTAGTATTCCCAAAGATAGGAATTCCTTGGATAATTGCTCCCTAATAACATTACACCCATTTGACGAATCACCACAACATTTTCCAGACCAATAGCATTTTCTAAATTTTGAGATGATGTAATGTTTGGTGATGAATTGTTAAAGGGGTGCAAAGGTAACAGGGGGTCCCAAATCGTGTCTTTCCACCAATGCATTTTCCTTAGAGTATTGTATTTGATGTAGAGTGAAAATACCTGAATGGATTTACATGAAATTCGGTAGGATTATACATTATGGTGCAGAGTTGAGGCTTTTTGGGTACTGCAGTTAAGTAGGTTAAGTATTTTTTAAGTTAAAAATCATTTAAACTTAGTGATATCTATCACCGTGGTACTTTCGCGGAATTTCACAAAAGTTTGAAAAACTACAGAGGTACATGGCACAAACCTATTTCAAAATATATAAATACATTCCCCTACTATTGCCACTTTAATAATATGGTAATAGGTAGGATTCTACTACTTACCTATATCTAAGGCCCAAACACTGAACACAGCCAAAGTGTAATAAAAACAATGGGGCAGATTTACAAGCCCCTTGCGACACTTTTGCACCGCCAATGTGTCACTTTTTGTGACGCGGCGGTGGCGTAAAAATGCGGCCCATTTACAATGTGATGCATCTAGGGAGATGCATCACGTTGTAAAGCCCTGCGTCACATTATTCCTGCGTCAGGTAATATTTTGAAGGTGGTAATATTTTGAAGGTGGTAATTTTTTGAAGGTGGTAATATTTTGAACGTGGTGGATAAATTATAAATTACAGCTATAACTATCATTTTAGAATTTCTAACATTTGTGTAAACTTGGTTTGTAAAGGAAAATAAGTTATCCTAATTATAACTAAGCTTTAACCTTTCATTGAAAATATATATATATATATATGTTCACTGAAAAAACCATAGGTTTCAGGCACGTTACAGTTAGAAATTAGCATTTAAAAACCTTAGAAATTCACTGAAAAAACCATAGGTTTTAGGGAAAGTTATAGTTAGTTGGACATTTCACTCGTACAAAACCAGAGAAATTCCCCCGTTATAGTTAGTTCAGCTAACTATAACTCGCGCCCCGCAATGCACTGCTGATGACGTCACATATGACATCACTCATGACATGGTCAGTGACATCACTGATGACATCACTGATGACATCTCAAATGACATCACTGATGACATCACTGATGACATCATCCATGTGATAATTTGATGCATCTTCTCACACCCTAATGTAACCTTTGATACACCAACTCTAAATAACAGACTGCCATTCTCAAAACCATAGACACTCCAGCAGCAATAACTACATACCCACTCACTGATTCTTAGGTCTAAACACATATCCACTCACTCACCCATACAGTCACTCATACTTACAATCACTCAGTACAGGACTATCATATGCACTCATACGCCTATATAGACACACACACCACCACCACTCATCCATAGAGGTACTCACACACCTAGTCAGTCATGCAAATAATTAATCACACTCCCATTTACCACCTATACAGTTATACACACACCAGCTCACTTACTCATACAAATACTAGGACATTCTTACGCTCTTATACAATCACTGATACAAGCACACACTCATCCATACAGTCACTCTCATAATCACACACTCTCACTTATAGCTATTTATATATTCCAACACACATATATACTGCCTTTCACATATGTAGTTACTCACACATGTACCACTGAGATATACATTCACTCACTAACACACCCATACACACACTCACACACCCATACAGTCCATCACAGATGCACTCTTGAAACCATGCACCCAGTGAATCACCCACTCACACATCTATGCACAGAGTCACACACACCCCACCCATACAAACACTCAGGCATCCATACAGATACTCAGCCAACCAATCAATAACCCATATAGACACTCATGTAGCTATTCACAAACCCATGCAGCCGCTTACACACCAACAGACAGACGGATACAGACATTCACACAGTTTAGTCACTAACCCGTGCATTCAGTAAGATACATTTAATCACTCACTTATAGAGTCAGTCACACACCTACTAAATCATCCATTCAGACACTTATACACCCACTCATTCTTCAATACGCCTTTCCCTATATATATTAAACATATTTAAACTTTACAGAAACACACTCACTAGATGATGTCATCAGTGATGTCATCAGTGATGTCATTTGAGATGTCATCAGTGATGTCATCAGTGATGTCACTGACCATGTCATGAGTGATGTCATATGTGAAGTCATCAGCAGTGTATTGCGGGCGCGAGTTATAGTTAGCTGAACTAACTATAACGGGGAATTTCTCTGGTTTTGTACGAGTGAAATGTCCAACTAACTATAACTTTCCCTAAAACCTATGGTTTTTTCAGTGAATATATATATATATATTTATATGTTCGTGGAATTCTTATATGAGCACATGCCTTATGGAAACAGCAAACAAAAGCACCGCCCACTGGAGGGAATTAAAGTAACACTGCCGGTTGGACCACATGTCCCAGAATGCAAGCATAAAAGTTATCCATTGGAGGATCAAGATTTAAATTAGGACATTAGGCTGTGGACACCAGCGATGTGTATGGTGCAGGTTTACCTTTAATAAAGGTCTTTGGAGACCGAAACGCGTCAGGACTGCCATGCTGCTTCACCAGTCAAGAAATAAAGATCTATAAACAGCAAGTTACGAGTGCGGCTCACCTTCTTTCCGTCAAGGGAGAATGTGTATATATATATATATATTCCACAGCAGGATCCCAGGAGTACCACCATCCAAAGAAAGGCGCAACACCAGGAAACAGACTCCAAAGGCAAAGTTAGAAAGTCAATGATGGTTTATTTGAGCATCAAATGTCCAAATGACGCGTTTCGGCCGCCAGACATGCAGCCTTGATCACATCATATATATATATATATCTCATGCCCCCGCAATGCACTGCTGATGACGTCACATATTACATCACTCATGACATGATCAGTGACATCATTAATGACATCACTGATGACATCTCAAATCCGAAATGCGATCCACGCGTTTCGGCTCGTCCGAACCTTGATAACGATACAAGACGTCATTGTAGCTTCCTTATTTAAATGTACAAATGCCTCCAGTTGCCAACATTAACAAAGTACTAATCCAAAAAGCTGGCGGACTTATTGGCCTGGTCACGATGTGAAAATTCAGGAACTGATACAATAAAGAAAAGAAAACAAGTGTTAATATGCACACAATGTCATTTCAGCATATCTTGCCCCGTGACCGCCGTACCTGTATGTTCGTCAACGTGAATTGTTCATAATAAACATACTTAGGATAGCAAACATCAACATAAACAATAGACTACACATTACTTTAAAGTGAAAGGCTATCGGCCATATTGATCTGGGCACATTGCGTATTATAATGGTTCTTACACGAAAGAAAAGAAAACAAGCATTGGCATAGCCAATAGGTCTCGCTTTTGGGACATTATAAGTGTTTAGCCATGCAACAGTTGATGTTGCACCAAGGATATTGTGCTGCAGAATTAAATACTTATAAGGTCCCAAAGGCGAGACCTATTGGCTATGCCAATGCTTGTTTTATATGCTGGTGAAACCTTATTGCGCACTGGGGTGAAGCTGCATTAATTAGTATACATTGGAAATAGTGTGAGACCACTCAAACAATACATCCAGTAACATCACAGAGTGATTAAAAATGGTAACTTCGAGCTATCTGCTGGCAACACATTTTCAAGAAGTACATCCAAAAGGATGCACATTTTGGTTTCATGTAGTTGAACATATTCACATTCACAGCAGAATGTTGTTCACCGTTTGTAAACCATTTGTAATGAGTCAGACTGGGTTTCGCCAGATGATAGTACGGAAAGAAGGGGAGAGGAAGGGAGGAGAGGGAAGAGAGGGCAAGAGATGAAGAGAAGAAGAGGGAGGGCGTGGCAGAGAGACGTACTGAAAAGCAGGAGATGGGGTGGGGAAAGAGGTGGATTGAGGGAAGAACAGGCAGAAAGAACTTGATTTTATATAGTGTCTCGGACTATACTGCAGTTGTTTCTAAGCGCTGTAAATAATGGGTGTTACAATTATACAATTAATAGTACTCAAAACAGAGCTTCAAGAGCAGAATGCAGTGGAAGGGATAGGGCACGAGCGTAATTTATAGCAAGAGTAATGTGAGGTAGCGGAAGGGGCTGGGGAGAGGGAGGAAAGAAGAGAAAATGGACAAGAGCAAAACTAGAGGGGAGAGTGACGGGGCTGAGCATGCCAGCAAATGGCGACTGTAGAGTAAAACGATGCGCTATGAAAAGGGAGCATGGAGAAGACTAGACAGGTGATAGGACAAGAGCTAATGGGGGCGCGTAGATTAGAGGAGTTGGAAATTATGGGCGCCAATGACCTGGAGAAGCAGGTGCAACTAAGAAAGGAGGACGCGCGGTAAGGTGAAAGGTCAAGACAGAAGGGAAGATAAGAAGGAGAAGGTGTAAGACAGAAAGAGTCCGAAAAGACGTAACAAAGAATATAGAGAGAGAAGGTGACTCAATGAAGCGTGTGGCGAGGCAAAGTAGAGAAAATAGAGAGAGAAGTTAAACGGGGAAGAAGAAAGTAGGCGAGAGTTGAGAGAAAGGGGGAGGGGACAGTCATGGCGGAAAGAATACAGAAAGGAGACAGAACAGGTAGAGGACAGAAGCCACAGCACAGGGGAGGGCGAAGAGAAAAGAGAGAGGAGAAAAAGCATGGGGTGGTATGAAAAAGAGAAAAAAATGTGTGACAGAACGATGACACGAGAAGGAACAGCGGAGAAAAAAGCTGGATGATATAAATAAGAGACGCTTTGGGGTCTGAGGAGTGAATGGGAGAACGAGGAAAGAAAATCCGAAGATAAATAAGGATGGAAGAATAAGAAAGAAACAAGAAGAAAAGTGCAGCCGCCATTGTTGCCGATTAGGAGCGGTGTTGAAGATGTGGAAACAGAGTTGGGCGAGCTGCGCGTCGGGACGTGTGGGCAAGGAAAGAGGCGCGCGCGCTTGGGAGAGCAGTCTGCTCTTTTTCAAAGCACATGCTCGTGCTTGTGGCGCGCCGCTGCGCACTCCCGCAAGGCGTATGCTGCCACAAGCACGAGTATGTGCTTTGAAAAAAAGCTGCACAACAGCTAAAGGTCTCCTATGCAGCGCATGCGCCATTTGAGATGTCATCAGTGATGTCATCAGTGATGTCACTGACCATGTCAAGAGTGATGTAATATGTGACGTCATCAGCAGTGCATTGCGGGGGCGCGAGTTATAGTTAGCTGAACTAACTATAACGGGGGAATTTCACGGGTTTGAGTACGAGTGCAATGTCCAACTAACTATAACTGTCCCTAAAACCTATGGTTTTTTCAGTGAATTTGTAAGGTTTTTTAAATGATAATTTCTAACTATAACGTGCCTGAAACCTATGGTTTTATCAGTGAATTTCAAAGGTTTTTTAAATGCTAATTCCTAACTATAACATGTCTGAAACCTATGGTTTTTTTCAGTGAATTTCAAAGGTTTTGTTAATGAAAATTTTTAAATGTAGTAATTGTTATATTTATTTTTTTGATACTGATTTACTACATTTTTTAAAACTATTTATTTTTAGATATTTTATTTTTTAAATTACATTGTAATTACATTATACATTACATTACAAAATATACTTTCTCAGAATGAATTACTTTAGTTTAAATACTTTGCAAATAGGCAATAGACTTTTAAGTACAGTAGTTACAGTTGTTGCAATGGGCAACACAATTTCAAACACAATGCAACATTGAGCTCAATATGAATTTCTAGCTAAATGCAATTAGTTACTTTATGGATTACTTTTCTAACCACAGGACTGGATCCTAGATTCCGTCCTGGGACATCTCCTGTAAACAGTTGAGTAAAAGCGTTTTGGTTACAGTAGTGATTTTTAAGGAATATTATTGTATTTTAAAAGTTGACACAAACTTTTCACATAGAATCACCAATGTTATCCTATGGGAGGAAATTCACTTAGCAGGTAAGTAGTGTTATCGCTACTTTTTCTTACTCAGTGGTGGATCCTGGATCCAGCACTGGTGCATCTCCTGTAAACAGTTGAAAGAATGCGTTTAAGTCATACAGGCGATTTTTAAGGAATATTTGTAGTTTGTGAAAATGGACACTTGGAAACTTTTCTGCTGAAAACCAGACAATGGATTCCTATGGAAAGAAATACAAGTTACTGGTAAGTACGGTTAGAATTACTTTTCAGGGTCAGTGCTGGGCTAAAAGATGCAGCACTGGGTTCTCTCCTGATAACAGGTGAGTAAATCGGAATTCGTAGTTCGGCTGATTTTAGAGGAGTATTATAAAGTTCCAAAACTCCACACACAAGAATTTCCAAGTGAAACCAGTCAATGTTAGCCTATGGAAGGAAATTCAAGTTACTGGTATGTACGGTTAGAATTACTTTTCAGGATCTGTATGGGCTCAAAGATGCAGCACTGAGGTCTCTCCTGATAACAGGTGAGTAAATTGGAATTCGTAGTTCAGCTGATTTTAGAGGAATATTATAAAGTTCCAAAACTCCACACTTAGAAGAATTTCCAAGTGAAACCAGTCAATGTTAGCCTATGGAAGGAAATTCAAGTTACTGGTTAGTACGGTTAGAATTACTTTTCAGGATCAGTACTGGGCTCAAAGATGCAGCACTGAGGTCTCTCCTGATAACAGGTGAGTAAATCGGAATTCGTAGTTCTGCTGATTTTAGAGGAATATTTGTATTTTTCGAAAATCGACACTTAGAAACTTTTTCAGCAAAAAGCAGGCAATGATATCCTATGGAAGGAAATTCAAGTTACTGGTAAGTACGGTTAAGATTACTTTTCAGGATCAGTACTGGGCTCAAAGATGCAGCACTGAGGTCTCTCCTGATAACAGGTGAGTAAATCGGAATTCGTAGTTCAGCTGATTTTAGAGGAATATTATAAAGTTCCAAAACTCCACACTTAGAAGAATTTCCAAGTGAAACCAGTCAATGTTAGCCTATGGAAGGAAATTCAAGTTACTGGTAAGTACGGTTAAAATTACTTTTCAGGATCAGTACTGGGCTCAAAGATGCAGCACTGAGGTCTCTCCTGATAACAGGTGAGTAAATCGGAATTCGTAGTTCGGCTGATTTTAGAGGAATATTTGCACAATGGTGAAGGAAGGGGTGGGGCCTGAGGTGACATGTCTGCAAACACGCCCTGTGGCGCGTTTTAAGTTGGAGAATTAATTACTCCTCAATCCCGAGGGTCCCTAGGGGCCAACTAGCCCACCAGATACCTCCAGTATGCGCCAGAGAGCTGCGTTGCAGAGAGGTGTTCAGAGGCCACGCCCCTTTCTACAACACTCTGCAATGCAGCTCCGTGGCGCTTACTGGAGGTACCTGGTGGGCTAGTTGGCCCCCAGGGACCCTCAGGATTGAAGGGGATTTAATTCCCCATCTTAAAACGCGCCACGGGGCCTGTTTGCACACATGTCACCTGAAGCCCCGCCCCCTCCCTTCACCACTGTGCAAACACGCCCCGTGGCGCGTTTTAAGTTAGGGGATTAAGTCCCCTTGAATCCTGAGGGTCCCTGGAGTCCAACTAGCCCACCATGTACCTCCAAAAAGCGCCACAGAGCTGCGTTGCAGAGAGGTGTAAAAAGGGGCGTGGCCTCTGTACACCTCTCTGCAACGCAGCCCCCTGGCCATACTGGAGATTCCTGGTGGGATAGTTGGCCCCCAGGGACCCCCAGTATTCAAGGGGAATTACTTCCCCTTCTTAAAACGCGCCAGGGGGCGCGTTTGCAGACAGCTGCAGGGAGGGGGCGGGGCCTCCGGCACGATGGTGGTCTTTTTTATTTTTTTCTTTATTTATTTTTTGTATGGGAGGGGGGCTGCGTGGCCCCCCTTCCCTCGGCCACTTTTGGCCCCGGGACCCCAACCCTCGGGGCCTGAGGATTTTCTTTTTTTTTTTAAATAAAAAAAAATGGGAAGGGGGCCGCGTGGCCCCCCTTCCCTGGACCTCTATTGGCCCCGGCGACCCCATCCCCCGGGGCATGCCCTCTTTTTTTTTTAAATTAAAATATTTGGAGGGGGGCTGCGTGGCCCCCCTCCTCAGGCCATTTAAGGCCCCAGGGACCCCATCCCCCGGGGCCGGAATTATGTTGTTTTTTAAATTTTTTAATTTGTAGGGGAGGGGGGCCGCGTGGCCCCCCTCCTGGGCCACTACTAGCCCCGGGGACCCCATCCCCTGGGGCTGGCCCTCTCTGTTGTGGACCGTGGGGGGGTCCCCAATTCCCCCACGGTCCCGCCGGCTCCCCGCGTCCTTCGGGAGCCGGCATTGCTTTTCCACATGGGGAGCTGCTAATATGCAGCTCCCCGTGTGGAAAAGCAATGTGCTTTGGTTTTTGGAAGAGAGAGCAGGTTTCATGCTCTCTGTTCCAAAAACCAAAGCAGTTTGCTATGACAGGACGGGAGCCGCGATGCTCCCGTCCTGTCATAGCAAACTACAGTGTCCCGGGTAGGCACCCCGGGACACTGCAGGAGCCGTCCCTGGGGGGTGGTGGTCCCCAGGGCCATCAAGGGCTCCAGGAGGGGAGGTGGTGGTCCCCGGGGCTCGGGGGTCCGTAACGGACCCCCATATTGAAATATTTAGTGCCCCGGGGGAGGTGGCGGTCCCCGGGGTGTGTGGGGGGGGCTCGAGCCCCCCCACACAGGTAATTTTTTGTTTTTTTTTTTAAAAAGAAGCCCCGGGGGGTAGCAGTCCCTGGGGCTTGGGGGGCCTTAGAGGCCCCCCCATATTATTAAATAAACCACGAAGCGCGGGAGACCGCGCTTCATTTTTTTTTTTTCTCGGCGGGATCCGCGCATCCCGCCGATTTAAAAAAAAAAAAAATAATTTTTGGGACCCCCTTAGCAGGCCTAGGGGGTCAGGGTGTTTCTACCCTGCCCCCTTTTTGCGTTTTGCGGACTTGTTTTACTGATTTCTTGTGCCTCGGTTCTACCGAGGCACAAGATGGCTGCCAGCACTTCCTGGTTTGGAGTGTTGACAGCCAATTAGCATGCAGCTCGTGATCGAGAGGGTGCGCGGATCCACCGCGGCCATAGATATCGAAACTTTTATTTTGGATTTTCTCAGCAACTACTGAACGGATTTACACCATTTTTAAAAAGGGTACTTTCTGAACCAAGCACTAACTTTTTGCCAAATTTGGTGTAATTCCGTTCTGCAGTTTTGGCTGTAGCCTTGCATAAAGTTTCCTTTGGGAAATTGATTTTTTCACTCTTATTTTTTGAATTTCTCCGCAACTACTGAACGGATTTACACCATTTAAAAAAAACGGTCGCTTTCTGAACCAAGCGCTACCTTTTTGCAAAATTTGGTGTAATTCCGTTCAGCAGTTCGGGCTGTAGCCGTGTCTAAAATTTCCTATGGGAATTAACATGGAGAAAACACGTTTTGGGACCCCCTTTTTTCTCGGCCCCCGCTTGATGAATCACCCCGACACTTTCAAGACAGGAGCGGACCGGAGCGCCCCACTAGTTTTGAAAATTTCGCGATGATTCATCAAACAATGCCAAACTTATTGGGAATAGAATGTTACGAATTTCCTATGGATAATAGGTCCTAACTATAACTATCTACTGGCGACCGCCAGTAGATAATATATATATATATATATATACATATATATATATATATATTAGGTTATGCACTGAGAAGAATACACTCTTTGCATCTTAAGTGTCCATGCTAAATTCTTTTATTATCGTCCGTCCTTGTTCCGACATGAAACAAGTTGTCTTCAACTTTGGTAGAAGTAACATTTAAAGTACATCATATGCTTGATCACAAAATTCTCTTCACATAGCAGTGGTACAGAACAGCCAAGCCAACACGTTTCGCCAAATTAATTCGCTTCTTCAGGGCTGTTGATAATAAAACAAACCACTTATTAGCTCCCAAAACATACCAAAGTATTATTTAAAAAACATATTCCACAAGAGCTTCCAACATACAACATACATATATATATATATATATCAACAACAGAGGAAATTTAGAGAAATGCCCGGCGCTAGTTCCCAGATCCCTGTTTTCCTTTCAGGGAATGGTCACACATTAGGTTATTGTAGTAATTACGCTTCCAGAAGGATGATTTAAAGTTGTTTATTCTGGATACATGGATACCTTCAGCACAGCAGTCTTGCTCTCAGCGCTGCCAAACAGTAATGACTCTCACATAGAATATCTTGAACAGGACGCTCTACATTCTGTCTGGACATTCCAGCTCACATGCTATTAGTGTATAAAGTAACTATAGTATTGTTTTACTTAACTAACACCACACATCTCCCCCCTCATGAAACATTAAAAATTGTACAAGAAAAAAAAAAACTTTGAAAAACATAACACAAAGATCTCATAGCGACACTATGACATATGACGATGGTTATATTGTACATTAGGTACTTTACAAACATTTCCAATACTCCAAACTGTCCCATTTTCCAATACCACTACATTAAGCTTTACTTCAATTACCTTTAATGGAACATAGAATTTGCTATCCCCTTTAATGACCACACCACTTTTTTTGTAACAACCCAATCTCCAACTACAATATTTGCCATTTTCACACCTTTTCTCATATTGTAATATTCTTCAGTAAGTCTTTGTTTCTCTGTAATGCTTGCCTTAACAGCATGGTGGTCTACCCATAAACGATCCTTAACAAGCAACCAACTGGGATTGTCTTTCCTACCTGGTTCTCTTCCTTTCAAAGATACAAAGGGAGAAATACCCGTAATAGCATGAGGAGTAGTCCTATGTGCCCAAACTAGTTTCTTTAACTCTTCTTTCCAAGATAAACCATTAGCTAATGACAATTGGATATTGTCCATTATTAGACGATTGATCCTCTCTACCATTCCATTGGCTTGTGGTCTATATAAAGCCACCCTCTCATGAGTAACTCACCATCTTTCCATAAACTCCTTCATTTCTCTTGATACAAATTGTACACCATTATCTGATACAATGGTTTTAGGTACACCTTCTTCCATGAAAACTTCCTCTAAAAATTCCATCACAGTTTTAGTGTTGATAACATTCGTTGTCTTTTACACAAACCACTTTGTGTGATAATCAGCAAGTACAAAAATAAACCTGTTTGCACTACCTAACTTGTTTATAGGGCCCAAGAAATCCATTGCTAACTTTTCCCATGGTCTAGCAGGTAACTCAACACACTTAAGTGGCGGTTCTCTCAATGTCTTTACTTTGTCACTGTTAGCACATGCATAACAATGCTTAATCACTTCCTCAACCATGCTATCTAACTTTGGCCACCAATACGTTTGTCTAATTCTTCTCTTTGTCATGCTCCTTCCAGGGTGTCCTTCATGAGCTAGTTCAATAATTTGACTCCAAAGACTTACAGGAGGTACAATGCGATTCCTCCTCATTATTTTATCACAAAATATACTCAACTCATCCTTGATATTCCAATATTATTTTATGTGTTCATCACAACTTACACAAGTTTCCCAACCATTCCTGATGTACTCTTTTATTCTTACTAACACTGGATCATTGTCCATTGCAACATCCCATACTTCTTTTCTTAATGCTACACATTCATGGATCTTATTTTCATCATTCACTTCAGTTCCAAAATCATTAACTTCTGCAAGTTCATTCCTCGTAGGTAGTCGTGATAAGCAATCTGCTACCACATTTTTAAGTCCTTTCAAATATTACATTTCAAAATTATACTCCAAAACAGACAACATCCATCTTGATATCCTAGGAGTAACTCCACCTTCTAAACCTCTTCCTCCTTTAAATAAATGTATCAGTGGTTTGTGGTCCGTTCTAACTTTAAACGGTAAACCCCAAAGAAAGTATTTAAAATGCTTGATTCCCCAACAGCATGCAAGGGCTTCTCTTTCTATTGTAGAATAACTTTTCTCAGCACCTTGCAGCCTCCTGGACGCAAATCCAATAATTCTTTCATTTCCTTCAACAATTTGGGTCAATACCGCTCCTAATCCAACGCCACTGGCATCTGTGGTCAGATAAGTTTTCCCATTTATTTCAAAATGTCCTAATAAAGGAGCTTTCATGATATAATCCTTGATCTTTTCGAATGCATCCTCACACATATCATTCCATTCAAATATCACATCTTTCTTCATTTGTAACCTTAGAGGTTCTACAATATCAGTAAAGTTCCTTACAAATTTTGAGCAATATTCAGCCAACCCAAGAAAGGACTTCAGGTGATCTTTGCTTTCCGGACGTGGTGCTTCTTTTATCCCTTGAACAATGCTTTGTTTGGGTTGTATACCATCACCTGATATAGTGTGTCCTAAATATGTAACAGATCTCTTCCTAAATTGACATTTCTCACGCTTGACAGTCAGTCCATATTCTTCCAAACGCTTCATCACCTTGTCTAACAACTCATCATGGTGTATTTCATTCTTCCCTGCTATCATAATATCATCTTGGAAGTACCAGACATTTTCTAGACCTTCAAATACCTTCGTCATTACCCTTTGAAAAACCGCAGCTGCAGATGCTAGCCCGAAAGGCATTCTCAAATATCGAAATGCCCCCAAGGGAGTGAGGAAGGAAGTCAAATGCCTAGATTCTATGTGAAGATTGATTTGATGATATGCTGATGTCATATCGACAACTGAAAAAACTTTTCCCCCTGACATAGCTGACAACATCTCTGAAATATTGGGGAGCGGTTGCCTGTCGACCCAAATATTCCGATTTAAATCCCTCAAATCAATACATAACCTAATTTTGCCACCTTCCTTAGGAGCTACAACGATTGGAGCCAACCATTCAGATGATTCTATTGGCTCAATTATACCTTGACTCAACAGCTTGTCCAATTCTTTCTGCAAGGATTCCTTCATCATGAGAGGCACATTGCGCACCTTGTGCACAACCGGGACAGCACCTTTTTTAAGAATTATTTTGTGACAAAATCCTTTTAACAAGCCTAATTCATCATTAAGAACTCGTGGAAACCTTTTTCCATACATTCTTCAAATGTATCCACAGAATTCACATTACGACTTGCAGGCAACGACACAATAACAGGATTTTTGCATTTGGGTCTAACTTTATACCAAGATCTTTCTGGTGGCGCCAACCCAAAAGATTAGATCCATAATTGGTCAAGTATATTCGTCCATAAACTACTTGTTCCATAAAATAGATATTCATCCATTTCATTGCAAGAATATCTATTTTCTTACCTCCATACCCAACTGCTTTTATGTCAGGGTCAGACCAATCATCATATTGTTCTCTTGAAAATGTATCTTTTGATATTAAAGTGTACATACTTCCAGAGTCAATCAACACTTTTACCTGAAAATCATTTATATTGATAACACAATGTGGTTTCTCAAGTTTTTCATCACTTTCCATTCTTGCCCCTTTAGCTTTCCCTTCGTTTGTAGTATCAACCTTGTAAACATGAGTACATTCTTCACCATCAACAGGTACAATTATCTCTGTTACGTCTTCACATGGTGATTCATTTATACATTTAACACCACTTTGAGTATATCTTGATCTGCACATTTTGGAAAAAATGACCTTTTTTCCACAATTACGGCACACAACACCCCTTGCTGCACACTTAAAACTTGTAGCAATATGTCCTGGAGTACCACAACGAAAACATTTTATTTCCCTAGTGTCTTTCTTTTTCCAATCATCTACTGTATTCTTCTTTGCTCCCTCGGAATCTTTCCTCGCAGTATCATTAGAAGAATTTTTTTGAACAACGCAGATTGGAGATACTTCTTTGTTAATGTTCGTAGACTTTGTTTCAATTTTTGATGAAGTGTCTATTTCTTTCAACCATCTTGAAGCATGTTCCATTCCTTTTACAACTTGGATTGTCGCTTCAAGATCGAGATCTTCGTTAACAACTTTTCTCTTACTCTCTTGTCATTAGTGCACCTCACAATTTGATCTCTAATGAGAGAATCACTTAAGCTTTCAAATTTACAGGTTAGAGACAACCCACGCAGTGCTCCCACATATGTATCTACATCTTCATCTAACTGTTGCGCTCGTGTAAAAAATTTATGTCGTTCCATTACAACACTAACTTTTGTGATAAATCTTAAATCAAGCATTTTGATAGACATTTCATATACATTAATGGGTTGTCCATCTCCCACCCCAAGAGATATTTCTGGTAGATTTTCATACAACCTCCTCCCTTCAACTCCCAAGTGATGTAGTAGTATGGCTTGACGCCTAACAGGTCCATATTTATCCCTCCAATAGCTAACATATACGTGAAAAGAGTTTTTTCCATTGTTCCCAAGGTATAGGTGGTGAACCTGGAGTGGCCAAGAATCTAGGCGGGGAGTCCATGGCCTGATCAGACATTGTTTCTGAAAAAACACAATAAAATAAAATAAGAAATTAAAATAAAGGATTAAAATAACAAGTTAACAAAACAGGCTAACACAATAAAGTGTTTTCCATGGACTTTGTATTTTCTTGCATTTTATTTAAGTTAATTGTGTTCGGTAGGCCAGGAGTGATGCGAATTCTAAAGGTAAATGCTGTAAATAAGGCTTGAAATTAATGACTATAGTTCCTTTGCACTTGGGTTTCCCTTAAAGAAATGTTATTGTTGCACTTTCAGAGTGTTTACTTCTCTCACTTTTCACTCAAGTAAACATCGCCATGAATTAGGCTTGTCCTTTTAAATAGTGGTTCACAATGCAGGCCTCACTGTAGAAGATTATTAACTCCTTGCACTTGGTAATTACAGGCTTCACTTAGGAATGTAATTGCTTCTTCCTGTTCTGGGTTCGGGTAGCTGAAACACTAATGCGCTGATAATTGCTGCCCTCACACTGGGAAGATAATTGGTTCTTGCGCTCCTCGCGCTCACACAGACAGCTCCTCGCCTCTCACGCTTGATAATGGAAGCCCTCACGCTGTGAGAATAATTGACATTTCTCCCGCGTGATTGATTCTTTCTTCAGCTTTAGAGTGCTCCTCTCGCGCTTGATTCTCGCGCTTGATAATGGAAGCCCTCACCGCTGAGAGAATAATTGACATTTCTCTCGCTTCAAGTTCAGCTCACGTAGACCACTTAAACAATCACAGGTCTCGTGCTGACTTCGGAATGCTCCTCGCGCCCAGACAGCCAACTTGACAATTACAAGGTTCTAGCTTGTTTATATATATCTCGCGCTTTAGCTCGTGCAGGCCATTTGAATAATTACAGGCCACAAATGTAATTACAAGACATTACGGTGAAAGATAAGAAGAAATAACACCTCTTTTCAAATCCAATCCAGGCACGTTTCAAAGTCAATCCAGTGCGCAACATTAATTGAATAAAAAGCGATCTTACCAGCATGTAGATCGATTTAAACACTTTTCTTTTGTTAGTCCAAGGGTGAAGATATCCGTAGTCTGTCCCTTGCACAGACACAGCCCGTCGCCATAAAATGTAGTAATTACGCTTCCAGAAGGATGATTTAAAGTTGTTTATTCTGGATACATGGATACCTTCAGCACAGCAGTCCTGCTCTCAGCGCTGCCAAACAGTAATGACTCTCACATAGAATATCTTGAACAGGACGCTCTACATTCTGTCTGGACATTCCAGCTCACATGCTATTAGTGTATAAAGTAACTATAGTATTGTTTTACTTAACTAACACTACAGTTATGCACTGAGAACAACATTGGAACTAGTATATTGTATGCAACACTTTTTGTTTTTTTAATATACTAGTTCCAATGTTGTTACTCTTATTCCTCTCTCCATGTTAAAACTGGTATATAATGTGGCTAACACAGATGTGAAATTTCATAGGCGATGTATCCATGACATATGTTTCTTTGTATGTTGGAAGCTCATGTGGAATATGTGTTTTTAAATAATACTCTGGTATGTTTTGGGAGCTAATAAGTGGTTTAATATATATAACTGCTCCACAGGTCCCCTGATGTGTGAGAAGCACTCTGAACACAGTGCAAGATTTCAAACCTTTATTGGTACGAACCGCAGCTCCCCTCCTGATTTCTTTCTCAGCTGTTCCATCAAATAGCCTGACGCGTTTCGAAGTTCGTGTCTTCTTTTTCAAAGGCTGATGAAGAAACAAATGCGCAACCCCAGGCACTTCCTGCTCATATTGTAATCCGTAATTGCACGCTCTGATTGGCCGCCTAAATAGTTCTGTGCAGAGGATTATGGGTCAGGTAGTCCCGGAAAAATTCATATCCCTGAATGGGTGCGTCTCTCTTTATGCTGGATGACCATTATACAAACCCTCAAATGGGTCTCAGGAGACGAGCCCGCTCTAAATCCAGCACTGTGTCCCCACGTTGGTGGCTCGGTGAATACCTGCTACATGGCCCCCAAAAGACACGGGGTTGGTGCTTCTATATATTCAATGAAATACCAAAGGTTACAGGGGTATTATAGTTAGGCTCAGATTTCCCTCGTACAAGACCATTGAAATTCAGCAGTTATGGTTACCTGAGCTACCAATAATTTATGCCCCCGCAATGCACTGCTTATGACCTCACATATTACATCACTCATGACATGGTCAGTGACATCACTAATGTCATTTCAAATGACATCACCCACCATACAGCAACTCACCAACCCATAGAGCAACTCACATACCCACTCACTCACCAATACAGCCACTCACACAGGCACTCACTCACCCATACAGTTACTCGCACACCCACTTATTCACCCATACAGCCACTCGCACACCCACTCACACATCAATACAGCCACTCAGACAACCACTCATACACAGATTCAGACAGTCTCATAGCCTCTCAGATTACATATTTTAGAAATAGTATCGCTCATTAGTAGTACAAAAAGAATAGTAATTTAAGTTCTGCAGTAGCTTAATATATATCTTTAAGACTCAGAAACGTTTACAAAACATTTATACTCACTGGATGATGTCATCAGTGATGTCATTTGAGATGTGGTCTGTGATGTCATGACCATGACATGAGTGATGTAATATGTGAGGTCATAAGCAGTGCATTGCTGGAGCATACTATATAGTAAGCTCAGCTAACTAGAACTGCTGAATTTCACTGGTTTTGTATCAATCAATCAATCAATCAATCAGGGAATTGTAAGCGCGCTACTCACCCGTGAGGGTCTCAAGGCGCTGGGGGGGTCCGCAGATCTGTTTAGCCGAAGAGCCAGGTCTTGAGGGTCTTCCTGAAGGTGTTCAGGAAGGGGGCACGTCTGATGTCTGCCCTTAGCTCCTTCCAGGTCTTGGCTGCAATGCGAGAGAAGGATCTTCTGCCTGCTCTGGCTCTGTGGATGTGCGGGGTTTTGGCCAGTGCGAGGTTGGAAGATTGGAGGTTTCTTTTGGGTACGTGGAAGTTGATTCTGTCGTTGAGGTATTTGGGTCCGTTGTTGTGTAGGCATTTGTAGGCGTGAGTGAGGATTTTGAAAGTGACTCTTTTCTCCACGGGGAGCCAGTGGAGACTTTGTAGGTGTTGGCTGATGTGTTCGTGACGGTGGATGCAGAGGACGAGTCTGGCGGTGGTGTTCTGTATTGTCTGGAGTTTGCGGAGTAGGGACTTATTGATGCCGGCGTAGAGTGCGTTTCCATAGTCCAGTCTGCTGGTGATGAGTGCGTGGGTGACTGTCTTCCTTGACTCAGGGGGGATCCACTTGAAGGTCTTGCGGAGGATGCGGAGGGTGTTGAAGCAGCTGGAGGTGACGGCGTTGACCTGTCGGTTCATGGTGAGTGATGAGTCGAGTACGATGCCGAGGTTCTTGGCGTGGTCTGAGGGGGTAGGTGCGCTTCCGAGGGCGGTCGGCCACCAGGAGCTGTCCCATGCAGAAGGGGTGGTACCGAGGACGAGGACTTCTGTCTTCTCGGCGTTGAGCTTGAGGCAGCTGTTGGTCATCCAGACTGCAACGTCTTGCATTCCTTTCTGGAAGTTGAGTTTGGCAGTGGTGGGGTCTTTGGTGAGGGAGAGGATGAGCTTGGCGTAGGATACGATGTTGAGGCCGTGTTGTCGGACGATGGCTGTGAGGGGGGCCATGTAGATGTTAAAGAGGGTGGGGCTCAGTGATGAACCCTGTGGGACTCCACAGGTGATTTTTGAGGGGTCGGAGAGGAAGGGTGGGAGTCTGATCCTTTGACTTCTTCCGGTGAGGAATGATCGGATCCAGTCCAGGGCTGCTCCTTGTATGCCTGCGTCGTGTAGTCTGGCGACTAGTGTGCGGTGGGAGACGGTGTCGAAGGCCGCTAATAGGTCGAGTAGGTTGAGGGCTGTGGAGTGGCCTTGGTCCAGGAGGGTGCGGATGTGATCTGTGGCGGCAAGTAGGGCGGTCTCTGTGCTGTGGTTGTTTCGGAATCCGGATTGGGATGGGTCGAGGACGGCGTTCTCTTCAATGAATCATGTCAGTTTCCTGTTGACTGTTTTCTCTGCAACTTTGGCTGCGAAGGGGAGGAGTGAGATGGGCCGATAGTTCTTGAGGTCGGTGGGGTCAGCTGTGAGCTTCTTGAGCAGGGGTCTGACTTCTGCGCACTTCCAGTCGTCTGGGAAGGTGCCTGTTTTGAAGGTGGTGTTGATGGTGCGTTGTAGTTCGGGTGCGATGGCAGCCGCAGCTCTGTGCTAGATGTGAGGGGGGCAGGGGTCGATGGGGCCCCCGAGTGGATGCTTTTCATGGTCGAGGCGGTGTCTTCGGCTTTGATCGATGTCCAGTTGGAGATGGTGGGCTGGCTGGCGTTTCTGGGGGCGGGGGGCCGTCTGTGGGGCCTGGTGGATGGTCGATGAAGTTGGCGTAGAGGTTTTTGATCTTGAGGTGGAAATAGGTTCCAAGCTTGTTGCAGAGGTCTTGGGATGGGGTGATGTCTGTGGCTTCGCTGCGAGGGTTGGTGAATTCTTGAATGACACTGAAAAGTTCCTTGGAGTTGGTGGAGTTGGCCAGGATTTTGTTGTGGATTTAGTTCCTCTTGGTGGCTCTGATCTGGTTGTGGTAGTCCGTCATGGCATCCTTGTGGGTGGTGTGGTTTTTGGTTGTCTTGGTGTTTCCCCAGTTCTTCTCCAGGCGTCTGCAGGTGCGTCTGGCTTCTTGGAGAGCAGTGGTGAACCAGGCGGCTTTCCTGGGGGGTTGTCTGTCGGGGTTGCGTAGCGGGGCGAGCTCGTCTGCGCAGTTTGAGATCCAGGTGTGGAGTTCTCTGGCTGCGTTGTTTGCGTAGTTTGCATCAGGTGCCCAGGTGTGGTTGTCTCGGGTGAGGGTGGAGTTAAGTAGCTCGTCGGTAACCTTGCTCCAGTTCCTTCGAGGTGGGCGTGGGGCTGGTTTGGGTGAATGGGTTTGTTGATGGCGAAGTGTATGCAGTGGTGGTCGGTCCATGGTGGCTGCGTTGTGTGGCTGAATTGGACGCTGTTTCCTGCCACGAAGATGGGGTCGAGGGTGTGTCCTGCTCTGTGGGTCGGTGTGTTGATTAGTTGTTTAAGTCCGATGTTGGTGAGGTTGTCACGAAGGATAGTGGAGTTGGGGTTGCTGGGGTTGTTGAGGTGGAAGTTCAGGTCTCCAATGAGTATGTAGTTTGTTGAGGCGATGGCGATGGCGTGGGGTGCGATGAAGTCGGTGATGGGGGTGGCGAAGGGTGTTCGGGAGCCGGGGGGTCTGTAGATGAGGGTTCCTTGGAGTATGGCTTTGGGGGTGGTCTGGATCTGGAAGTGCAGGTGTTCGGCGGAGGGGAGGGTTTCGCTGGAGGTGGTGAGGCGGAGGGTGCAGTTTTGTGGGCGATGGCGAGGCCCCCTCCTGGGTGGTTGGCACGGTCTTTCCTCTGGATCTTGTATCCGTCTGGGATGGCGGTACTGATGTCGTGGGCGGAGGATGCGTTGGTCCAGGTCTCTCTGAAGAAGGCGATGTTGGGCAAGAGAGAGTCGAGTAGGTTCCAGATTTCCATGACATGTTTGTGTACGGACCCTATGTTGAAGAGGATGCATTTTAGGGTGTCGCCGGTGCTGGTGTCGGCGGTGTTGGAGGCTGGGGTGGCGGTGAGAGTCTGGCGGTAGTGGAGGCAGGAGAACTGGCCTTGGGTCGTGTTCGGCGAGGCCTGTTGACATTCACTAAGTCTTCCAGGGTTGAGTGCGAGGAGGGTGGTGGTGTCGTAGCGATGGGTAGTGAGAGGTCCAGGGTTCCTGGCGCTGGCCGCGGTCGGGTGGCGGACGGGCGCAGACCGGCTTGCCTTTGGCGTGCCTTCGGGGTGCTAGTGGCGTGACCGCGCAGCAGCCACCATTAAGTAGGGGAGGTGGGAGGGAGAAGAGGCTGGGAGACGGGAGCGGGGGATTTCCGGGGGTAGGAGCCGCAGGGGCAGCAGCAGCGAAAGGAACAGGCAGGCATGAGAAAATAAAAACGGTGGTGGAATTAGAGCAAGACACAGATGGGCACAATAACAGTGGCACAACAGGGAAAAATTTGAAAAAAACAGCTGAGAAAGGTTACGGTGGTTGCAGGCAGCCTGGTCCCAGTTGGAGCAGGCAGCAGGCGCAGGAGCGGGCAGCAGCCTCAAAGAGGAGGTCGAGGTCTGGAGGTAAGAGACGGTACAGCGGAGCTGCGGGGAGAGAGTGGACCTAGACCGAGGGTATGAGTGAATTTCTAAGGATTTTCTAATTATATATATATATATATATATATATACAAACACACACACATATACGGTCCCCTTGCTGCACTAGTGATGAAATAAACCCCTTTTTAAAAACTGATTCCCGAGAGCCGTCTATGATTCCCTAAAAAGACATGGAGTGAAAGAATAGTGGGATCATGAAAAAACATACACATATATATATATATAGGACGAGGGGGATAAAAGCACAAAGCAATTGCTAAGGCGAATGTGAACAAAGAAGGAGCAACATCATGTTTGATGAGTCAGCACGCCGCGAAACGGCATCAGGCATTTTCAAGAAAAATTCTGCATCAGCACAACCATTGAGAGACAAAAGTTCCCTGGCATTGAAATTTGTCACATTAGAGAGGCTCTATGAGCGCGAAATGAGAAAGTGGTGGGAGGCAACTTCCTCCAGAGCTATATTGATGAAAACCGAGTCCCAAGGGGACTACAAATATATACAATACCTGCCTACGAGAACCCTGACCCACAGTTACTGGAGGAGTGGGCGGAGCATACGGCCCAATCGAGTAAAGGGATGCTAGTTATACTGGTGAAATTAGCCTGGAGCGATAGGGATAAAGCGTTGCAGGAGATAGAGAAACAGGAAATTGAAATAGCAAAGGAGGAGGATAAGAGCAAGGTAGAAGAGCTAAAGGAGCAAATGAAAAAACGTCTAATCAAGTATGAACTAGTAAAAATAGAGCAAAGAAAACAAGAGAAGTTCGAAAGAGATGAGCGGGACTATGCACAAGGTCGAATACTAACTTTTGCCAAGAAATTTGATGGACCAAGGAGGGAACTATTTGCGAAAAAGGTAGCACCAAATGTGGAACGTGTGGAAACATCAGAGTCAGATATAACGGGTAATGACTCTTCAGGGGAAGAAGGTGCTGGGACATCAATGGATCAACACAAAAAGACCCCTTTTCAAGAGGAATTTCGTCTTATGCGCCAAACGTGGATAAGAGGGGGAAAAAGCAAACCACCGGAAAGGGCCGCAGAAAAACAAGACGGGGCGGCTGGAGCCGGAAGACTAAATTTCTCTCCACGGGTGATGCGCAGCAAGAGGGGCAACAAATGGAAATAGAAAACCTTACCATTGTAAACCTCACACCGAAAAAATTAACAAGTAGCGAGGAGTCAGTGTTAAGGTTAGGCCTCACGTTTTGTCCATCTAACAGACTGGAATATGTTCAAACTCGAATCGACCTTTTCAAACTAACAAGACAACTAAAGCTACACAAGTACTTTAAATTAAAACCTAATGCCATGAAAGTCAATAAATCATGAAGAAAAGCAACGGCAACCGATGCCTTAACTGCTGAGGATTTGCCGGCCTTGGAAGATATGGAGGCTTTGCGCACAGAGACAGAAGAGGACACCACTATGGCTTTATACATAGTAGAAAGGACTATAAGATTGGGGATTGAATAAGAGAAAGACATCAGCCCCTTTAAACCAACATCACAATTTTTGCCCCAACTGCCCATGGACGCAATTGATATCTTCTCGGAGGCAGTAAACAAGGATCTTCTTCAATTGAGAACCAAGAGAACCGGCAATAGAAGGCACAACACAACTAAGGAACAACAACAAGCTTTAGAAAATTTGTGGAATGAGATGTCCTTAATATGCAAGCCTTCAGACAAAGGCAGCAATATTGTTTTGCAAACTAGAGAACAATATTATGCTGAGGCTCAAAGACAGCTTTCGGACAGCAATTGTTATGAAAAAAACAACTAAAGAAAGTTATAATGAAAGCATAACGAAATACCATTTGTTGATCAAATCTTGGTATGACAAAGCCATGCTTGAGACAGACGAATATCTTTTTCTGCGTTGTTTGAACCCAATAATACCAACCTTTTACCACATACCAAAGATCCACAAAGACCAAGATCATCCACCGGGAAGACCGATTGTGTCCTCACAAGGGAGTTTGACTGAACATTTGTCTATATTCATCGATTACTTCTTATCCAAATTTGTAATTGAATTAACGTCTTATATCAAAGACACAAAATACTTTCTTTGTCGAATGGAAAAGTTGCAGTGGGACTCGAATAATAAATTAATTGTCCTGGACATTACAAGTCTATATACCTGTATTAACCACAAGTAGGGCTTGCAAGCCGTGAGTTATTTTTTGTCCAAACGATCATTGAAGTTTGTTGAGCATAATAAGATGTTATTGGAATTCACAGAGTTTTGTTTAACACATAACATTTTCTTATTTGAGGAGGATCTTTATAGACAGACTTCTGGGCCAGCGATGGGCACCTGCTTCGCTCCCAGCTATGCAAATTTATTCGTTGGCTGGTGGGAGAAGCAGGTGGCCTGGTCGCATGAGAACAAATCATGGATGGAAAATGTAGTAACATGGCATCATTATATCGATGATTTGTTTATAGTTTGGAGTGGATCGGTAGAACTAGCAGCGGATTTTATTACGCATCTGAACATTAATAATGTCAACTTACGATTCACAGGGGAAGTAAGTCCCAAAATGGTAAACTTCTTGGATCTGAAGGTCAGTGCGGTTGATTGTGAACTTAACATGGCACTGTACCGCAAACCAACAGCAGGGAATTCTACCCTTCACGCGAGCAGTAGTCATCCACCTAAATTGATTAAAAGCATTTCCTACGGTGAATTTTTAAGGTTAAAGAGAAACAGCACCAGAGACAGTGACTTTAAATCAGTAGTGAAGGGTAGCTATGACAGATTTGTAATGAGGGGCTATGATAAAGAACTGCTAGAGGCAATACTTAGAAAGGTTGATAAGATCCCCAGACAACAGTTACTGAGAGACAAAGACAAAGAAAAGAATGATGAAATGACAACTAAATTCAGAATAATTACGACATTTTCAGAGGATGCTAATCATCTCAGAAAAATACTGAGAAGTAACTGGCACATCCTTAAGACGGATGGAGTCATTGGCCCGGATTTACCAGCAGCTCCCCAAATAACTTTCAAAAAGGCAAGATCATTAAAGGATCATCTAGTACATAGTTACTTAGAGAAGATGCCAAGAAACATGGGAGTCCTTAGGGAAATGAAGGGATTTTTCCCTTGTGGGAAATGCAAAGCTTGTATCAGCAGTAAGAGAACACTATCACATGTAATACCAGGTTTAGAAAAACGGAAAATCATTAACAGGTTTCTCACTTGCAATACCACCTATGTGGTATACTGTCTGACATGTCCTTGTGGACTTAGATATATAGGAAGCACTATTCACCCAATCAAAGTTCGAATTTTGGAACATATGCGTGCGATAGTTAAAAATGACGCTGCATACCCTGTCGCCAGACACTTTGCAGAAAAACATCGGAGTAATAGGGATCTATTACAATATTTTGGCATAGATTTTGTACCGCTTAATGCAAGAGGGGGGGGACAGGATCACCAAACTTTGAAGGTTAGAGTCAAGGTATATTATTGACCTGCAGACAAAAACCCCAAAAGGGCTGAACAGTGGGGAAGAACTTGCAATACATTTGGGGAACTGAATATGGGTCTTTGTGGCTAATGAAGATTATAAAATCGTGAACGAACAACTTAAATCCAACACATGACAGAAGTTGGAGTAGAAACTTTTGAAGAACTAATGAATTTGAAAAAATTTACTATGCAGAATTATAAAGAATTAAGGTGGTGATTGGACTTGCACATGGTACAGAATAATTGATAAGCCGAAACACGGCAGTTTTGCATGATTACTTGGGTGTTGTCAATGATGAACTGTATTGAATTTCATTGAAGATTCATGTTAAAAGTAGAGAAAGCATTTCCATGTGGGACTGTATTACGAGGGCTAACTTGGTTATGAAGGCACACGAGTCCATCGTCGACATTTAGTCGTGAAAAATGTCAATTTGTGTATGTGACACTGTGACGTAGAATGCTTAAAAAGGCCGATACACGGCAGGATAGTGATTATGAATTTAATCAAACATCTGTTAATGGGAAGTACGACAAAAGCAAATACATTGCAAAGTTTGTATTGTGCCATTGACTAGATACCGTTTAAATATGGCGGTTACGATTGCTTTGAATAACAGTCCATCATTGGTTTCAATGCGTATCATGTGACAATGTCCATTGATTTATAAAAATACGCTTTTCTGACGCGCTTGTTGAACATCGAAAAAGGCATAAGCCGAAACGCGTCTGTTTGTTGGCTCGAAAATAAATGGATTGTAATCCACCCCCGTGAGTGCTCTTTCCTCGACGAGTAAAAGAAGGAAAAGGAGCGTTTATATATATATAATATATAATATCATATATATCTGAGGAGATGCAAACAGCGGCATCGAAACGCGTCAGGCCATGGACTTCAAAGGGATGTTAAGCTGCCTGTTTGGTTCAAATGGAGTTTGTAACTCACCTGCAGCTGTGTGCGGCCTCAAGCTTCTGGGCATTTTTGGTTACATATATATATATATATGTACATATATATATATATTATCTACTGGCGGTCGCCAGTAGATAGTTATAGTTACAACCTATTATCCATAGGAAATCCGCGACATTCTATTTGAGATAACTCTCTTGCCGGTTGACGTATCTTCGCAAAATTTTCAAACTTTGTGGCCCGCTCCGGTCCGCTCCTACCCTGAAAGTCTCGGGGGATTCGTCAAGCGGGGGCCGAGAAAAAGGGGGTCCCAAAACGCGTTTTCCCCATGCATTTTTCCATAGGAAACTTTAGACACGGCTACAGCCCGAACTGCTGAACGGAATTACACCAAATTTGGCAAACAGGTAGTTCTTGGTTCAGAAAGAACCCTTTTGTTAAATGGTGTAAATCCGTTCAGTAGTTGCTGAGAAAATGAAAAGTAAAAAGTTAGTGATATCTATGGCCGAGTAGGGTCCGCGTACCCTCAGCGCACCCTGCGCGCACCGTCCCGATCACGAGCTGCATGTTAATTGGCTGTCAGCTGGCTGTCAACATTCCGATTCAGGAAATGTTGGCAGCCATTTTGTCCCTCGGTAGAACCGAGGGACAGAAACAAGTGCGCAAAGCGCACAAAGGGGGCAGGGTAGAAACACCCTGACCCCCTAGGTTTGCTCAGGGGTCCCACAAGGACCCCCTGGGCAAAAAAGATTTTTTTTTTAAAAATCGGCAGGATGCGCTCAGGGTGCGCGAATCCTGCCGAAAAATCGAAGCGCGGTCTCCCGCGCTCGATAGTTAATTGGCCCCCGGGTGGCCCAAGTCCCGGGGGCATGGTGGGGGGATAATTTAATGTGTGGGGGCCTCAAGGGCCTCCCAAGCCCCGGGGACTGCCACCCCCGGGGCTTTTTTGAAAAATGGTGCGGGAGGGCTCTGAGCCCTCCCGCAGCCCCGGGGACCACCACCTCCCGGGGCTTTTTTAATTAAAAATAAAACCAGTGTGGGGGGCTCCAGCCCCCACACGCCCCGGGACCGCCACCTCCCCGGGGCACTAAACATTTTAATATGGGGGTCCGTTACGGACCCCAGAGCCCCGGGGACCACCACCTCCCGGGGCTGTGTACTGAATGGGAGGGGGCCACGCGGCCCCCTCCTGGAGCCCTTGATGGCCCTGGGGACCACCACCCCCAGGGCCGGCTCCTGCAGTGTCCCGGGGTGCCTACCCCCGGGACACTGTAGTTTGCTATGGCAGGACGGGAGCCTCGCGGCTCCCGTCCTGCCATAGCAAACTGCTTGGATATTGGAAGAGAGAGCAGGGAAACCTGCTCTCTCTTCCAATATCCAAAGCGATTGCTTTTCCACATGGGGAGCAGCATGTCAGCTGCTCCCCATGTGGAACAGCAATGCCGGCTCCCAAGGGACGTGGGGAGCCGGCGGGACTGTGGGGGGATTGGGGACCCCCCACAGTCCCCAACGGAGAGGGCCAGCCCCGGGGGATGGGGTCCCCGGGGCAAGTAGTGGCCCGGGAGGGGGCCACGCGGCCCCCTCTCCAAAAAAGAGGAAAAAAAATGTAAAAAAAAATGGAAAGGCCGGCCCGGGGATGGGGTCCCCGGGGCCTTAAAATGGCCAGAGGAGGGGGCCACGCTGCCCCCTCAAAATAATAAAAATAGAGGCCATGCCCCGGGGATGGGGTCCCCGGGGCCAATACAGGCCCAGGGAAGGGGGCCACGCGGCCCCCTTCCCGTTTTTTTTTGTAATTTAAAAAAAGGGGTAAGGCCCTGGGGGATGGGGTCCCCAGGGCCCAAAAAGAGAAAAAAGGAAGGGGGCTACACAGCCCCCTTCAGGGACAAAAAAAAACGATCGGGCCCGCAGGCCCCGCCCCTTCCTTCACCACTCTGCAAACGCGCCCCTGGCGCGTTTGCAGAGGGGAACAAATTCCCCTTGAATACTGGGGGTCCCTGGGGGCCAACTAGCCCACCAGGAACCTCCAGTATGCGCCAGGGAGCTGCCTTGCAGAGACGTGTAGAGAGGCCACACCACTTTTACACCTCTCTGCAACGCAGCTCTGTGGCGCTTTTGGAGGTATATGGTGGGCTAGTTGGACTCCGGGGACCCTCAGGATTCAAGGGGACTTAATCCCCCAACCTAAAACGCGCCACGGGCGCGTTTGCACAGTGGTGAAGGGAGGGGCGGGGCTTCAGGTGACATGTGTGCAAACAGGCCCCGTGGCGCGTTTTAAGATGGGGAATTAAATCCCCTTCAATCCTGAGGGTCCCTGGGGCCAACTAGCCCAACAGGTACATCCAGAAAGCGCCACAGAGCTGCGTTGCAGAGAGGTGTAATAAGGGGTGTGGCCTCTCTACACGTCTCTGCAACGCAGCCCCTGGCGCATATTGGAGGTTCCTGGTGGGCTAGTTGGCCCCTAGGGACCCTCAGGATTCAAGGGGACTTAATCCCCCAACTTAAAACGCGCCACGGGGCGCGTTTGCACAGATGTCACCTCAGGCCCCGCCCCTCCCTTCACCATTGTGCAAATATTCCTCTAAAATCAGCCGAAATACGAATTCCGATTTACTCACCTGTTATAAGGAGAGACCTCAGTGCTGTATCTTTCAGCCCAGTACTGGTCCTGAAAAGTAATTTTAACCGTACTTACCAGTAACTTGAATTTCCTTCCATAGGCTAACATTGACTGGTTTCAATTGGAAATTCTTCTAAGTGTGGAGTTTTGGAACTTTAAAATATTCCTGTAAAATCAGCCGAAATACGAATTCCGATTTACTCACCTGTTATCAGGAGAGACCTCAGTGATGCATCTTTCAGCCCAGTACTGGTCCTGAAAAGTAATTTTAACCGTACTTACCGGTAACTTGAATTTCCTTCACAGGCTAACATTGACTGGTTTCACTTGGAAATTCTTCTAAGTGTGGAGTTTTGGAACTTTAAAATATTCCTCTAAAATCAGCCGAAATACGAATTCCGATTTACTCACCTGTTATCAGGAGAGACCTCAGTGCTGCATCTTTCAGCCCAGTACTGATCCTGAAAAGTAATTTTAACCGTACTTACCGGTAACTTGAATTTCCTTCATAGGCTAACATTGACTGGTTTCACTTGGAAATTCTTCTAAGTGTTGATTTTTGAAACATACAAATATTCCTCTAAAATCAGCCGAAATCCGAATTCTGATTTACTCACCTGTTATCAGGAGAGACCTCAGTGCTGCATCTTTCAGCCCAGTACTGGTCCTGAAAAGTAATTTTAACCGTACTTACCAGTAACTTGAATTTCCTTCCATAGGCTAACATTGACTGGTTTCACTTGGAAATTCTTCTAAGTGTGGAGTTTTGGAACTTTAAAATATTCCTCTAAAATCAGCCGAAATACGAATTCTGATTTACTCACCTGTTATCAGGAGAGACCTCAGTGCTGCATCTTTCAGCCCAGTACTGATCCTCAAAATTAATTTTAACCGTACTTACCGGTAACTTGAATTTCCTTCCATAGGCTAACATTGACTGGTTTCAATTGGAAATTCTTCTAAGTGTGGAGTTTTGGAACTTTAAAATATTCCTGTAAAATCAGCCGAAATACGAATTCCGATTTACTCACCTGTTATCAGGAGAGACCTCAGTGATGCATCTTTCAGCCCAGTACTGGTCCTGAAAAGTAATTTTAACCGTACTTACCGGTAACTTGAATTTCCTTCACAGGCTAACATTGACTGGTTTCACTTGGAAATTCTTCTAAGTGTGGAGTTTTGGAACTTTAAAATATTCCTCTAAAATCAGCCGAAATACGAATTCCGATTTACTCACCTGTTATCAGGAGAGACCTCAGTGCTGCATCTTTCAGCCCAGTACTGATCCTGAAAAGTAATTTTAACCGTACTTACCGGTAACTTGAATTTCCTTCATAGGCTAACATTGACTGGTTTCACTTGGAAATTCTTCTAAGTGTTGATTTTTGAAACATACAAATATTCCTCTAAAATCAGCCGAAATCCGAATTCTGATTTACTCACCTGTTATCAGGAGAGACCTCAGTGCTGCATCTTTCAGCCCAGTACTGGTCCTGAAAAGTAATTTTAACCGTACTTACCAGTAACTTGAATTTCCTTCCATAGGCTAACATTGACTGGTTTCACTTGGAAATTCTTCTAAGTGTGGAGTTTTGGAACTTTAAAATATTCCTCTAAAATCAGCCGAAATACGAATTCTGATTTACTCACCTGTTATCAGGAGAGACCTCAGTGCTGCATCTTTCAGCCCAGTACTGATCCTCAAAATTAATTTTAACCGTACTTACCGGTAACTTGAATTTCCTTCATAGGCTAACATTGACTGGTTTCACTTGGAAATTCTTCTAAGTGTGGAGTTTTGGAACTTTATAATATTCCTCTAAAATCAACCAAAGTACGAATTCCAATTTACTCACCTGTTATCAGGAGAGAACCCAGTGCTGCATCTTTTAGCCCAGCACTGACCCTGAAAAGTAATTTTAACCGTACTTACCAGTAACTTATATTTTCTTCCATAGGAATCCTTTGTCTGGTTTTCAGCAGAAAAGTTTCAAAGTGTCGATTTTCACAAACTACAAATATTCCTTAAAAATCGCCTGTATGACTTAAACGCATTCTTTCAACTGTTTACAGGAGATGCACCAGTGCTGGATCCAGGATCCAACACTGAGTAACAAAAAGTAACGATAACAGTTTTTACCTCCTAAGTGAATTTCCTTCCATAGGATAACATTGGTCATTCTATGAGAAAAAGTTTCTAAGTGTCAACTTTTAAAGTACAATAATATTCCTTAAAAATCACGACTGTAACCAAAACGCTTTTACTCAACTGTTTACAGGAGATGTCCCAGGACTGAATCTAGGATCCAGTCCTGTGGTTAGAAAAGTAATCCATAAAGTAACTAATTGCATTTAACTAGAAATTCACATTGAGCTGAATGTTGCATTGTGTTTGAAAATGTGTTGCCCATTGCAACAACTGTAACTACTGTACTTAAAAGTCTATTGCCTATGTGAAAAGTATTTAAACTAAAGTAATTCATTCTGAGAAAGTATTTTTTGTAATGTATAATATAATTACAATGTAATTTAAAAAATAAAATATGTAAAAAAAATGTTTTCTAAAAAATTTCGAAATCAGTATGAAAAGAATTTATATAACAATTAATACATTTAAAAATTGTCATTTACAAAACCTTTGAAATTCACTGAAAAAACCGTAGGTTTCAGACATGTTATAGTTACAAATTAGCATTTAAAAAACCTTTGAAATTCACTGAAAAAACCATAGGTTTTAGGGACGTTATAGTTACAAATTAGCATTTAAAAAACCTTTGAAATTCACTGAAAAAACCATAGGTTTTAGGGACAGTTATAGTTAGTTGGACATTGCACTCGTACAAAACCCGTGAAATTCCCCCGTTATAGTTAGTTCAGCTAACTATAACTCGCGCCCGCAATGCACTGCTGATGACGTCACATATTACATCACTCATGACATGGTCAGTGACATCACTGATGACATCACTGATGACATCTCAAATGACATCACTGATGACATCATCCACGTGATAATCTGATGCAGCTCTTCACACCCTAATATAACCTTTGATACACCCAATCTAAATTACAGACTGCCATTCGCAAAACCATAGACACTCCAACACCAATAACTACATACCCACTCACTGATTCTTAGGTCTACACACACACATCCACTCACTCACCCGTACAGTCACTCATACTTATGGTCACTCAATACAGGACTATCATATGCACTCTTACTCCTATATAGACACTCAAACACCGCCACTCATCCATAGAGGTACTCACACACCTAGTCAGTCATGCAAATAATTAAACACACTGCCATTTACTCACCTATACAGTTATACACACACCAGCTCACTTAATCATACAAATACTAGCACATTGTTACGCTCTTATACAATCACTGATACAAGCACACACTCATCCATACAGCCACTATCACAATCACTCACTCTCGCTTATAGCTATTTATATACTCCAACACACATATATACTGCCTTTCACATATGTAGTTACTCACACATGTACCACTGGGACATACATTCACTCACTAACACACTCTTACACACACTTACCCACCCATACAGTCTATCACAGATGCACTCTTGAAACCATCCACCCAGTGAATCACCCACTCACACATCTATGCACAGTCGCACACACCCCATCCACACAAACACTCAGGCACCCATACAGATACTCAGACAACAAATCAATAACTCTTATAGACACTCATGTAGCTATTCACAAACCCATGCAGCCACTTACACAGCAACAGACAGATACAGACATTCACCCAGTTTAGTCACTAACCCATGCATTCAGTAAGATACGTTTAATCACTCACTTATAGAATTAGTCACGCACCTACTAAATCATCCATACAGACACTTATACACCCACTTATTCTTCAATACGCCTTTCCCTATATATATAAAAATATTTAAACTTTACAGAAACACACAGTTACTGGATGATGTCATCAGTGATGTCATTTGAGATGTCATCAGTGATGTCATCAGTGATGTCACTGACCATGTCATGAGTGATGTAATATGTGACGTCATCAGCAGTGCATTGCGGGGCGCGAGTTATAGTTAGCTGAACTAACTATAACGGGGGAATTTCACGGGTTTTGTACGAGTGCAATGTCCAACTAACTATAACTGTCCCTAAAACCTATGGTTTTTTCAGTGAATTTCAAAGGTTTTTTAAATGCTAATTTGTAACTATAACGTCCCTAAAACCTATGGTTTTTTCAGTGAATATATATATATATATGTATGTGCCATATGTATGTGTGTATATATATATACACACATACATATGGCTACATACAAACATCTATCGCCCCACTCCCTGCTTGTATTAGGGTCTGCCAAGGTAGGTGGCAGTCCTCGGGGCCCCGTGCCCCCCTCTCATTAAAAAAAAAATCATTTTCACCCCAGGAAGGGGGTGATTTCTGGTCCACGAGGCCCCCCTATTTCTTTTCTTTTAGATTAGCCTCGAGGAGGTGGAGGGACCACATAACTGGCCTAGGGGTTCAGGGTATTCCTACTCTGCCCCTTCTCTATTTTTTATGCTTTTGGTTGGGACTCGGACCCTACCAAAGTAGCTTAAAATGTAAGCAAGATAATGTGATCCAAAGTTGGCAACATTGCATACATAGTGAGTGCAATTCCCATATAGCTGATACAAATATTATAACTTACTTACAATACTAATCTGCTGTATAAACAACAATATTAGGATCGTGATGTGTTGTATGTCTTACACTCACAATATGTGAACTGAACCATATATGTTGAAACTTCATGTGTAAAGCAGTGGTCAACATTATCTAAAAATTATCAGCTTCTATCAGGAATTCGCCAACATATATATTAAACATAGCATGTTATGCAGAAGTAACAACAAATCAATAATTGGCATGGACTTTTTCTCATTTCAGGTGACCAAGGACATGAAATACAGGCATGGATAATGACCCCCTATCAACATGCACACACAGATGGACAGAAAAAATATAATTCTGATGTGACCAAAACAGGAAATATTGTTGAGCGCAGGTTTGGTGTCCTAAAGTCCTGTTTTTAATGCCTGGACAAATCTGGAGGTAGACTACTGTACTCACCACCAATGGTTTGCAAGATGATATTAGTCTGTGCAAATGTATCATGGGAGCACCTGAAGATTATAAGGACAACTAATCAGAAGCAGAGATTGAGCATTCAAAGACAGGTCATGTCAGACATGACCCAATTATAGTACATGTTTTCACTTAATAGTTGTTAAAACAATGTCACTTATTTTGAATTTGTGAGCTGTAACAATAAATAGGTTTTCACACCCTAACTATCCTAAAGAGTGTAGTCTTTATTTCTCAAAACAATGTAGAGATAATCACTGTGACAGGTAATAAAAAAGATGTAAAGATATGTCACAGAAATGTGGCATACCAAATTATTTTGTACAGACAATATTTTGAACTTCTGATTTAGGTATATGTGGCATAAGAATCACTATCAACAAAATCTGATTGAAATTGCCATATTAATGAGCTTACATAAATACATGACCCTCGTTATTGATAATTGTAAAACTACTTATTGAACACTAAAAATATTCCCATCACATCACCATGACTCAAATCCAGAGCACTAAAACGATATTGTATTTATGGACTGTCAATGTTGTAGATCCATTGTTTTATTTTCAAAGCATCCAAGGTATTAACACGCAGGTCAGTATCAAACTAAAGAAACAGCTGTTTCTTCTGCATTCAAACTAATTCACAACCAGCGCAAGTCGTATACTGGTAATCATACTGAAATGAAAATGTTTCGCCACAAGCACTGACATATAATCTGAGTGATGAGAAAGGTTGGGAACTTAGATGACAGACCAAGATCATCATTTCATTTGGAATTTACATATACCAACATACAGGTACATCATTACCAGTATGAACGCTAATCACAACAAAAGGTCAAGATGGATTTGTGAGCAAAATGGAGTTAGATGTCTAATAGATGAAGCTATCAAAGTCAATCATAACAATTGTTACACATTCAAATGTTATGGCTCATTAAATGTCACATAAATCTCTATTGTGTCATGCTGTAAGCCTGGGTTCACCTATCCATTGAGACATGTCAATGTCAAACATTTTTGTTTGTTCATTTTCAAGTAACACTGGGATGCTGCATGAAAGCCAAGGGACTTTTCTGTGAGTCCTCAACATATAAAGCCTGGTCTTTGTGAATGTTGTGATGTCCTCTTGTGCCACATGAGGTGATGGAGGCTGATGCCAACCTTACAGTGAGAATGAACTATACACCAAATACAACCATGTGTGAGTGTGCAACACTCCATCCACACATGGTTAGAATAGGATTTTGAACATCAGCAACACTTGTAAATCAGGTAATGGTCAGCTACATGCACACCTGTGCATGATAGATACACTTGTGCACAAAGTTTAGCAGCACTTTGGAACACATTTGTTAACTGTTGGGGTCGCACTTGCTCCATGCAAGGGGACACAAGGGTGATGCTAAAACTAAATGAGGTTTGTCAAGCCATGCAAGGTCACTTTGCATGGCCCAGAGTGGCTTGATAAATCTAGAGTAACCCAAGGCTGCAAGAAACACTGCCTTGTGTTACTCTGTGGAAGGGAGGTGTGCCATGGGTGAAGTGTGGCTGTTCCCATATATCCACCCATGGAATCTGACCCATTCCCAGATTTGCCTACATTGGTAGACCATGGAATGTGTAATATTCATTTGACTCCTCACAAGAAGTTCAAGGAGGAGAAATATCTTATTTTCTTCTTGTTTTTTTTAATTGTGCTGCATTCCGAAGCTCACTTACAAACTGTAAAATGCCTCGTAGGATTGTGTATTTGCTGGAATGTGTCCCTTCCTGCACAAAAACAAACCTACCTGCAAGGAAGGCACCCTGAATCATGTTGGAAGGGTACCTGCATTAGCACTAGGCAATCAAAAGTACGCCAGTGCTAGGAAAGGACAGGAATGCTAAATATAAGCCTAATGTGGCGCATTCCTGCTTTTACTTTTTCACACAGCGCAGGGTACAAAGGTGGTTGACTGTGTTGTGTTGTATGATTTTTGATACATATGACTCTGTGTGCATTAATGTGCTTGGGTCCATATACCTCTGCAATATATAGCCCTTCACATATATGTAGTCATTGGTTAAGTTACTGCTCAAATATATTGCTGAAAGCCACCATCACATATGGTTTTCCATGTGATAGTTAATAGGACACCATTAACATATTGAAGTGCATGGCTCTTTGCATTTCTCTATATGTGCAACTGTATGGCACTTTGCATTGCTCTATATGTGCCACTGCATGGCCCTTTGCTTTGCGCTACATAGGCCACTACAAAGGAAACATATGAATTGCATGGCCCTTTGTGTTGCTCTATATGGGCCACTGCTGGCCCTTTGCATTGTTCTATATTGGCCGCTGTGAAGGAAACATATGAATTGTGCAGCCTGTTGGATTGCTCTATATGGACCACATTGGTATAGAATGGGCCTTTGTGTTGATAGGGAGTGAGTAGTGTGTCATGCAGTGCCCATTTGCATAGAACTGCATTTGAAAAATTGACACAAAAAACGACAACCTGCCTGTCACACTCAGCAAAGGATGCAATGGGTGTGGCTGCATACCAGGAAGTGTAAATGTTTCTTTCACTTTCTGTTTGTGGCTAGTGGTTGGTGCTTCTGTTGAGAGGAGATTAGAGAGAGTTTTGGAGTAATTTTATGGTGTATCTTATTAAGTCTGTGTGCAGTGTCCTTTTAAATTAGTCTTTGTCTTGTTTTTGTGTTTAAGTCTCGTGTTATGTACATCTTTGTGTCTGAGTATTGTTGGATGTCTGTCTATTTAAGGGTATATATATGTTAGTTATAGATAGGGGTTTAAGGGTCCATTAGTAGTTAGGATTTTTAGGAATCGGGCGTGTGCCATATAGAGCCATCTCTGGGAATGGAAGATGCTGTAATTTTAATGAGGGGAGGTAGGTGCGCTTATCTAACATGATAGTGCACTACCTCCCACGTATGCTTGCTGTTGGATGGAGGGTAGGTAAAGGCTAACCTACCGAAGGGCGCAAAAACAGATGGGAGCGTGTGCAGATGCAAATGTCAATGGTGTCAGAGAAAGAGAGGTCAATCCACATTCTGAAGCATCGATGGGCAGACGTTGTTTTGCGTGAGGCTGATGTGCTTGACCTACTGGAGTTGGAGGTTGCAGGTCCTGTAGGTGTGTATCCATTTACTATTAGCTTGTAGTCATGCAAAGTAATTCATCTATAATTCTTTTGCTAAATAGTGATGAGTGGATGCTTTGTGACACATAAGGCAAGACAGAGTGACGCCAAGACTAGAACGTCAATACATATATTAGCCACTCTGCACAAGGTATGTTTGTGTTGCACGTCTAATATATATGTCCAATATTTTTCACTGTGTGTCCTGGCATATTACTGGTGCATGGAACAAGGTACCTAAATCTGCTACTCAATTTACATCCAAGATGAAGTGCATTTTCATGTGTATGTAACATATATGTGTGCATAAGGAGATAATATTATGCATAATGGGGCGTATTTACAAGGAAAGTGGCAAGCGTATCGTTAAGCCAAGAACGCTAACGACAAGCTCTGCCACTTTAGAAATGCAGGGCTGCACCATATTTATAAGAATATAGTGCAGCCCTGCGTTTCCCCCTGCGCTGGAGCTACATTTAGCTGCCTAGTGCCAACACAGGAACCCTTGCACCATAGTGTGTTGAGGGGAAGCTCTCCCTTCCTGCACATAAACAATCTGAAATGGTGATTTGAAACTTCTATGTGTGCTGCTTAATGCAGCACACATAGAAGTTAAAAAACTTTATTTTTTTTATGATTGTTTATGTAAAGGAAGGGACACCTTCCTGCACGTAACCAATCAAAGGTGTTTTGCTGTTTCCTTGTGTGCTTCACAATGCAGCACACATGGAAACAGCAAAAACGAGGAGAAATTAAACATTTCTCCTCGTTTCAGCAGGGTAAGACCAAGATTTCCCTGGTCTTATTTTTGGCGCTGCCCCATATTTATGCCACCATTGTAAATATGGGGCAGCGTCAAAATCAATGCATGCTGCAGTGGAAGGCCCAAAGCAACACCCATTGCCCTCCCCTTTCATGCTAAGTAAAGCGTGAAAGGGTGCCTTATTTACAAGGCGGCGTTAAGCCACGTTAAGTGGCTTAACACTGCCTTGTAAATAAGGCAAAGCCAGTATCGCCACCACAGCATCTTTAAAAGTGACGTTGTGGTGGCTGCTAAATATGCCCACGTTTCCATAATTTTGCCTCTTCCTTGAACCATGCAAGGGGATTCAAGGGTGACATAAACCCTAAGTAAGATTTTGCAAGGGCACGTTGTATGGGCCTTTGTGGATTAATACATCTAGGGGCATATTCTCAAGGAGCTATCGACAAGTTAAAGGCACTTTATCGCAGCCAAATCCGCGATAAATTTATCACCCTATTCCCAAGCTGGTGCTAGCAGCCCATAACACCAAAAACATCGCCACAGAGGAGCCCGGCAACTAACGCAAATGATATGCAGAGTAGGCGTTCCCGTGCTAAAAGCCGCGACAACACCACTCCACAACATTCTCAACGACCAGCCAGATCGGCGATAAGATCACAAAACATGCGATAAGGCGCGTTAGCAGCAGGAAACTAACACCTGCTCCTACCTGGTGTAAAGTCGGACGACAACTGGCACCAGACAAGGGAGCACAGCCCATAGCCACACATGAAGATCAACAGATGCCCTGGAGCAACCCATCATGCAGCCCGGAGCCCCAATGGGTCAACAACACCCACCGCCACCACCACCAGGACCCCACCCCCCGGGGCCTACCCCGGGCACCCCCCACATCCCCCCCTCCTATGGACAAAGATATTGCACATCAACTCCACGAAATCATGAACCAAACAAATCGCCTGAAGTCGCACAATCACAACACCCAACATACATGTGTGGCCAGAAAAAGGGAAATCATACACCCATATCAAAATATCCAAACAATACGTTTATTACAGAACAAACCAAAAAAACAATTCTGAAGAGGCATGGCGGGTCGTCTCAGGACATTCTGTAAGTCACAGCCTGCAAAACAGAAATCTGGATCAGAAGGTGTGCCATGCGCCCATCAAAGTACAGAGAGAGAGAGCGAAAGAGAGGAAGAGAGAGGGTGAGAGAAAGAGAGAGGGAGAGAGGGAGAGAGAGGGATATAGAGAGAGAGTGTGGGAGAGGGAGAGAGGGAGAGAGAAAGAGAGGGAGAGAGAGAAAGAGAGAGGGAGAGAGAAAGAGAGATAGAGAGAGGGAGAGAGAGAGGGAGAGAGGAAGAGAGAGGGAGAGAGAAAGAGAGGGAGAGAGAAAAAGAGAGGGAGAGAGGGAGAGAGAGGGAGAGAGGGAGTGAGAAAGAGAGAGGGAGAGAGGGAGAGAGAGGGATAGAGGGAGAGAGGGGGAGAGGGAGTGAGAAAGAGAGAGGGAGAGAGGGAGAGAGAGGGATAGAGGGAGAGAGGGGGAGAGGGAGAGAGAAAGGGAGAGGGAGAGAGGGAGAGAGAAAGAGAGGGAGAGAGAAAGAGAGAGGGAGAGAGGGAGAGAGAAAGAGAGGGGGAGAGAAAGAGAGAAAGAGAGAGGGAGAGAGTGCCGACACTGCGGACCTAGGCCTCAATGCTCACCTGCTGCCACCGGTGTGTCTCCAACCACGTGCCGGTATTCACAGCAGTCCCCCAGGTCCCTCATCTGAAACAGTTTCCAGAGACATGAATGGCAGAGTCCATACAGTTGCACCCGCCATCATCGCTTGCCCGCCCCTGCGCACACAGGCTGCTGCACCCCAGCCCCTCCTGCCGCCCAGCGGTGATTGCCCGCCCCTGCGCAACCAGGCCTCACTGCTCACCTTCCGCCACCGGCGTGTCTCCAAGAGGGCCCACCACGTTCCGGAGGGATCTCCAAGCCCGGTGCCCGCGACCATGGCACCCTCCACATCATGCAGCCCACACCGCGGGCCACCAGGTCACACACCTGACTCTGGGTCTTGATTTCGCAATGGCAAAGACCACATCAGTGCACACGGCATCATCGCAGGCTGCACACCCGCTCAGCGCTTGAGGTGCCACTAACTCTGTGAAGCGCGATGCAACGCCACGTGGCGGGAGGGCCGCACTGCCCACTGGTTCAGGCCTACACTGCGGTCCAGCAGGGCTCACAATAATCCTTGCCAGTCCGGACTGCCAGGACGGCGCATCATCGCTGGCTGCACACCCTCTCAGCACTTTAGGTGCCCCTATCTCACTGCACCGCAAGACACCGTCCCGTGGCGGGGTGCCTGTGCCTGCCGCAGTGTATCCGGTGCCACCAAGTCTGTGCACCGCTAGCCATGGACCCTTAATGATTGAGTCCCGTTGTGCGGACGCCATCATGTCACCCCCGGCACTGGGCAATGTGAGGTGGCAGGGCCCTAGGCCCTCATGCACACATGAGAACTACACGGAGACACCCAGTCAGAGAGAGTGGAAATGGCATCCATCACATGAGCCAGGCCCTTTTTATTGCCAGGGTCACATGTCCTGTGACGCCAGTGCTGGACGGGTGTGGTGTGGATGTACACCAGCCGTGAGGGAGTGGCTGTGGCATGCTGACAACTAGACCTGTGAGCTGCAGATCCCCACTGTGAAGACCTGGGACATGTAGCGTTGTCGTCGTCCCCTGTGTGCGTAATTGGAGTGGGCTGTCCTGGCGTATGCCAGTCCAGCGTAAGGGTGTGAACAATGACCCTGGGGCTCTGGCCGTGGTTCCGTCCTGGGCTGGACAAGGAAGTGACTAATGGATGTGTCTCCGTTGTAGTGTCGGCGCCAACCGGACCGGAATCGGCAATCTGTCACCCTGTGACAATAGTCCCACAACATGGGCAACATGGACGTAAGGGGGAATCACTGACCCCACTTTCATCCATACTTCCACACTTGAAAGATCATAGACATGACACATCTGTGTGGATATGAATGTTTATTACACATTCAAGGGAGTGTTGCAGCTGGAGCAGTACAGGGCCATGCCAAGCCCACTTCACATTGTCGGCCTGTGGAGGGCCAGCCAGAGTCCTTCAGGGAATGGCAGGAACATCAGGAGAGGAGGAGTTCAGTCCGCAGTCTGATAGCTGTGTCATTGGTGACCAAACAGAAATGGCAGTCCATGTCGAGGTCCAAGGTTAGTGTCGCAGAGTGCATCAGGGGACAGTGGAAGGTGATGATGCAGAGGGCAGAACCAAGCAGAAACAGGCCACATGGCGGAGATGAATGCTACTGCATCCTCCTGACTACAAGGGCTGATTCATCTGCATCTTCGTCCTCTGCTGTTGCATGTGCCTCACATGTGGGTAGTGGTGTACTGTCTCCAGCACTGTGTGGCACAGACACATCAGGGGCCGGAGATGTGGATGGGGTGGTAGCAGCAGCATGCATCAGCGCCAGGCCTTGTGGCATCAATGCCATGAGGAGGGTCTTTAGGACATTGAGGGACCCAGCTACCTCTCGCTGGTGTGCAGCCGCTCTTTCTGCCTGCATCCGCTCCATGTTCTCCATGATCCTCCGCATGTGTCCCAACTCCCGGGCGAGATCGCTGGGGGCACTCTGGCTAGACAGTCGTTCTTGTCGCAGAGTCAGGACTCTGGCGATGTCAGCCATGGTCCATTGGAGAGCATGGAGCGGACTGTGGGTGTCCGTTAGGGACTGTGATTGGTCCCTGATGGGACTTAGACACCCACGTATGGCGTCTAGTTTGGCTGCCATGCGGTTGAACCCCACCTGCACCTGTTCAGCCAGCTTCTCCTGGCACCCCAACATACGGCGTTGGAAGGCCATGTGTTTGTCGTGGGGTTCCTGGGAGGCAGCCGTGGTGGTGGGTGCTGCCTGCTGTGTGTACTGTGCAGGGGGGGCTCCTCGTGGCAGCTGGGCTGCCCTGATCCTGGAGGTGGGATGCGGGGGCTCTCCACGAGCTGTTCGAGGGCGTCTGAGTCGAAGGTGTGGTGGTCCTCTTCGTCATCAGAGAAGAGAGGTTCGGACTGCTCTGCAGGAGGCGTTGGATTTCCCCCTGCAATGTGAAGGGGAGATGCAGTTTAACATTGTGTACACATGTATGTTGGCGCATTGTACATGTCTGCATTCCTACTGCATGACAGTGTACATTGTGACTGTTTGGGGGGAGCTGCCTATTTGATGCGGGACAGTGGACATTCCGACTACATCACGGATGTGAGTTTGTACTTGTACATTGTCAACTCACATTTCCCTGCAGTGCCATATGTGATTGGCCAGTTTCTACGCACATGCGGCGCCTGTTGTGTCCTCTGTTCTGTTGTGGACGTGTTGCGGTTTGTACCACCTCGTTGTCAATGTTGATGTGCTCTGCATGTTATGTGTGTGTGCCGCATTTTGGGGGAGTCGCCCCTGCAGCTCTGATTTAGCTGCCCTTCTCCCTTCCATGCGGTGTGCCGCTGGGTTCTGTGCTTATGCACTGCTGAGATGTTGCATACCTGTGTGCATTGGTCTCTTGGTGGGAGTTGTGGGTCTGGGGCATGTGTTGTCCGCAGTTGTGCTATGCTTAATTGTGCATGTATGCCATTGTGCCCACCTCCCCCAGTCCCCCCAGTCCCTGGTGGTTACTCACCATGTTGCTGTTGTGTCCGGTCATGTTGAGCAGTGTCCGGTCCCCCGACTCCTGCCACCGTCTCCCCACTGATGACTGTGGACACCATTTCCTCCATCTCGTCCAGCTCCTCCTGTGGTGCTGGACTCCCACCTCCAGTCTGCATTGCTGCCTTCCGGTTGTTTGCGAGTTTCAGCTTGGTTTTGCGCTTCACATCATTCCAGCGCCTCTTGACCTCGTCCATTGTCCTCTTCAGCACTCCGTCTGCATTCACCTTGTCCACGATGGTCTGCCATATTCCATTTTTAGTTGCCAGTGACACAGTGGAGGTGACGAACAGTGATTGATGGTGTTCTATCACCTCCGTTATCAGGATCCTGTTTTCCTGCGGACTGAACTTCGTCTTCCTCTTCTTCTTGTCCTTGCCCTTCCTTGACCCCGAGGTCCCAGGCTGGTCCTCCTTGGGGCTTGTGGGGTTCTGGTTGTCCTCTGTACTTGCTCCGGCTGCCTGCATTGTGCTTCGCTGTTGTTTGGCTTTTGTTTGTGTGTTTTTTTCTACTTTTATAGTGCATTTTCCCGCATGATGCCTGTGGCTGATTTTCGTAGATTTTTGTATCGCGATTGGCATCATCGCTACTATTTTCGCGTTGGGGTTTCGCGATTTTGTGGCGTCGCGTTGTTTTTAACGCGTTCATTTGACGTGTTGTCCTGTGACTATCGCATGGTACCGCCGTGTTGTGAATACCACGTTAACACGGAGTTGTTTTCCCGCGATGGACTGCGATGTGTAGGGTTGCGTTAAGCTACACTTGCGGTAGTTATCACACGTTCTTGAGAATATGCCCCCTAGAGTAACGCATATGAGAGCAAAAGGCTGGTTTGTGTTACTCTGCAGCAGGGATATTTGCCATGGTTGGAGCATGGCTGTTTCCACCCATCTATCTTTGGATTCTAACACATTATCAGATTTGCGTTCACTGGTAGACCTGGGAATGCATTCGATCTGTATGCCTCCCCAACAGTGGAGCAACAAGGTGAAATAACGTTATTGCTACTCATTGGTTCCTCTTACTAAGTGTGTGAAAGTCTGCAGCACACTTAGAAAGAACAAAATGCCTCTGAGGATATTTCATTTTCTGACAAGGTATCCCTTCCTGAACAAAACTCAATCATGTCTACAATGCAGTCACCCTCACACCATCGCGAAGGGGTGCCTGTGTTGAAGCTAGGCAGCAGTTTGTACAATAGCACACACAGAGAGCAGGAATTTGCCATATAATGTTACAGTTATCTGGCCTTTCCCCTTCATGCAGCTCTGCTCTGCAAGGTGACTCGCTGCGTTACATTGTGTGAAAACTCTAAAATATCTGTCTAAGGGTGCCAAAAAGTGCTATTACACTAGGATATCCAAGTGCTTAGAATAGAAGTTGAACTGTGTGTCTATGCTCCATTTTTATTGCCATTTTATTGTACTTTTATTTTAGGTGGACATGTACCATTTTCAAGAGGTGAAATTGAGCACTTCAAAGATCCTAATGCAGAAAGTAGGTGTCATGAAAACATGGTTGTAGCTCTGAAACAAATGTGTGTGTGATTCAGAATACAATTAACAGTCCAATCGGTATAGTAAGGTATTCGTCACCTTTAATCATATCACTTAGAATTAGAAAGCGAATACAACAGAACCTGTTTAGACATATTCTGTAATATACAAAGAAACCTGTTAATGTGAATAAAGTATCAATATAGGTTTTGGTAAGTAATTATATTTACACCACTTGAAATATGGTGATGGTATGAATCAAACAGAATATGCATGTCATACCAAACTACACTTTGGATGGACATTAGGCCCAATGGCATCCAATTAGCCATAAGATTGCAATCATTGTACAACAGATTGATGTAGGAAATGTGGCAGTAGCATCACAACTTTAGGTGTATCTTGATTACAACCTACAAAACAATTAAGATCTCACCATGTCGTGGTCCATGGGTGTGACACATTTCTCTATCATCCAGCCATTCCCTCAATATTACCAGTTACCTGTGGTGTAGGTATTGATATCCTGTCTCAGGGGTGTCTGATCCTCCATCAGAGGTGTCCATGTCAGACCTATGTAGAAAAGAGAAGAGTGAAAGAGGCCCCATACGTCTGATGCCCGGGAGGGTGTGTGGATGAAGGGCAGCTAATGATTTGAAACAAATATTCCTACAAAACAATAGCTCTAAGCCAGTCTTATGCACATTGTGAGGGAATATGTCCTCATGGCAGGGAACTTGTACTGTGGCCAAGCAGATGTCCCATGGATGACAGTCTGCATAGCTCAGATGGTATGTATTTGATACAGCACAGAGAGCCTATATCATTAATGAGTAATCAATGCAGCTCCAGTATGACTCACAGCCTGGATACAATGCATTGACCTACGTTTTGCCAGTAGGCCATAAGCACTCTAACTGGCATTATTTGACAAGTCAATGCCAGCCTCATTGGGAGTGTCTAAACTATGGGCCATATTTCTCAATATTTAGCGCAGTACAATGCAACAAGCCACCTTGTTGTGCTGCTTGAAAGGGAAAGGGCATGGATCTGATATATTTTGCAATTATATAGGACATTCCTGTAATTTCCTAGGCAGGATTGTTTTTGTGCAAGTAGGGACACCTTCCTGCACAAATACTATCCTAAGAGGCATTTTCTTCTTTCTATGTGTGCTGCATAATGCAGCACCATTCAAAAGAGGAAACAACACAGAAGAATATTGAGGTGTCGTACCACCTCTGGTGGGGTGGCAAACAATTCTGACGGATATGTGACGTTACAACGCATGTCATTACATCGCATGCCGTTGCAACGACAAACTTTACCCCGACTTTCTGTCGGGGGAGCCCTGGAAGTTGGAATAGATTAATTTTCTATTCCAATTCCAGTGTGTGCAACAGTAGGGAAGGTGTTGGCGTTAAATCCAACACCTTCTACCCACTGCTGCACACGTTTTTCGTTGCAACGGCATGCGATGTAACTGCATGCGTTGTACCGGTTGCGTTGTAAAGGCTGCTTCTTATTCTGACACATTCCAAAATTCTGGTATCTGTCAAAATCCATGGGTGGTTGTGTGGGAACACCCACTCTCCACCCATGGCACACCTCCCTGCTGCACAGTAATGCAAGAGAGTAATTCCTGACTCCTTGAGTTAATCTAGGTTTATGAAGTTTGATGATACAGATCTATATTTTGCCTCACATTTGAATCCCCTTGAAAGGAAGGGCAACACTAATTGATAAATGTGCTCCTAGGTTGTTGTTCCAGCAATCAGATGGAAATTCCATTTAACTGTCCCTTATTTAATAATTGATCACACTGTCCTTGCACACTTCTCATTACATTACACCCCTTATTTTCACTCACCCTTACTTCTTGCTAGTCCTCTATGTCAGCACTGTCCTGACCTTCCGTTTCCGCTACCAACTCTGTTGGAATGAGGGTGCCACTTGCTCATCCAACAGGTCCAGTTCTCCTGGACGTCTGTTCCTCCTAGCAGTCATCATGGCTGCCTTTAGGTTCCTGGCCAGTTTTTATTTTGTCCTACTTTTGTAGTTGTGCCACCTCTTCTTTCACTGCACTACAGTCCTTCTTGCTTGTGCAATGCAGTTGATCTTCTCCACTATACATTGCTATATGGCGTCCTTTTTTGCTAATTGCAATTTGATGGTGACACAAAATAGATGTTCATTGTAAGTCACCTCATTGATGAGTATTTGGTTTCACTCCTGTGAGAAATTTGACTTCCTCTTCCTTTTCCTTGGGTTGTTGGCAGGTCTTCGGGGTTAGGGCTGTTGCCATCCTGGGTTTCGGAGGTTCCTTCCATGGTTGTAGATATTGTGGGGGAAGGGTTCATAGTGAGAAATGTGTTGCTCTGTTTAATGTTTTAAAGCGTTCCTGCAACGGAATGCACTCCTGCGTGATGCAATGCTGATTTGTTGCACATATCGGTATTTTACAACACGCAAATCAACTTTGCATCACATAGATAGTAGTTGCTTTACAGCACCTTATGCCATAATCATCTAATTTGCATGACGCATCTTGGGGCCATGTGCCATGGTGTGCCGTATGATAAATATGACATATCCATAATGCAGGAATTTGCCGCAACACGATGCAATTTATTTTGATGCAATGCTGCGCAACACAGAGTTGCATCAGAAATGATGAATTTGACCCAAAGTACTTATAAAGTTAGTGTAAGTTTTCTCATAAACAAGTGCAATGTTATTTTTTGTCAAGTTAACAACAGACTAAGATAGTTTTAGTAAGAATATTATTCTGCCACTTTTTACCACACAGATTTTACCTGCCCTGAGCTTTAGGAAAGAACATTAAAGGACGCCTATCTTTGTCAACTCATGTTAAATCTACCTATGCTCTAATTTAGGTTGTGTTAATTATACAAATTTCGATAATAGAATGTTTTAAGGTTTAGAGGTCTTCTTCTCGTGCTTCATTGGAATTTAGTTTCCCAATATTAACCATGGAATATACCACTTGACTATTCAAAAATAACATAAAGCATAGAAAACAGGAAATACAGCCCACATAGAGAAGATACGCAGGCAAACACTCAACTGTTAGCAACGATGTGCATAATAAGCATTACATTTCCCTTTGTACTCGCATATGCAAAAAAAAAATACAAAAAACAAATGACCACAACATATCAAATGGAGGTGTAAAACAAAACATTGCACACGAGGAATTGTGAAAACAGAATATAGCACATTACTACACGATGTATTACATCGCATGCTTTTACAATGACTTGCAGTAGGGGGCGCACTGGACTTAGGAATAGTATTATTTACTATTCCTACTCCAGTTTGTGCAACAGTAGGGAAGGTGTTGGAATTCATTTCCAATACCTCAGCACCCCCTACAGCAAGTCGTTGTAATGACTTGCAAAGTAAATGCATCGCGTACTAACAACGCGGTCGTTGTAAGGACCGCGTTGTGAAAGTACTGCGATGTAATGACAGCGTTGTAACCGCTGTTTCCCGGGAAAACACAGCAATTCTAAATGGCATTAGCAAGTGTCAACAAAAGCTTTGGTGTAAGCTGCCTTCGATGCTGCTGTCACTGCTATTTTTGCAGCTGTTGCTTCTACTGTGGTACAGACCTTGTTCTCCGCTTCTGTGGCTCCTGTGGCTTCTGCTACAGACGCAGCTGTGGTAAAAGATGTTTTCAACCTGTGTTGGCACCACGGTGGCAGATGTATTTAATGCTGTGTCCTTGCTTGCTTCTTGGATTAATCTACTGCATTTGATAAAGTAAATGTAATTTATTTATGGAGCAAATTAGCAAAATGAGATATTTCCCCCTCACTACTTTGTGTGGTGCAGCTGCTTTACTGGAATACGTGTAAACCGAGGACTAAACCCCCTTCTTTTTAAATTATGTTCAGTGGACATGGGAAAGTTTACTCATAGCGCACACCTTTTCCACTTAAATTGGGCAGCAGACACATGCCTACTTTACATGATGCAGATGACACTGTATTTGTGACTCTCTGGAGCACGTGAAATAAATTGTCACGAAAAGAACACAAAGGTTCTCGTTTAGGAAGATGTTCAAATGACCATCTTCAAATGTTGATGGAGAGGAAAAGGCAGAAATTTTACCTGCGATTTTAAGCAAATTAGGACCACAATATTATTTAACAAAACCATTGAAATTACAGGCATGACAAACACTTAAATACCTCAGATTGCTTTTGCTTCCCTTTCCTGATTTACATTGTCACTGGTCAAATGCCCTGACAATCAAATGTCGTTGCTGTCGCTTGTGCACCACCAGTAATGAGCCAGCGAGCCGTGGGTCTTAGTGCAACCTTGTTACATCCTTAAAGAAGGTAGTCCACGCAGGAATGGATGAAGGATAACAGGTTTATTCTTAGATAAAATAAGACAGCACCAAGGGCCCTCACAACACAGCTCCCATCACGAACTCCAAGCAGCAACTGACTTCCACTGGAGTTTCCAGGAGTCTACATTCTAGTATCCCAAGCAACAAGTAATGGCTGATGATGTAACATGCACCAAAGCCACATAATAAAGAGTAAAACATAATAAACAGAAACATGAAGGATATAACACACCTTCCCCTTCAAACAAAAGAGGATAACAGAATAACAAAAAGGATTATATGACATAATCTTCAAGATATTTAGGCATACATCTTGCTCTTCCATGTGTAGATTCCGAAAGAACAACACATGGATCATGAGAGAAACCTCCAGTACCAGGAACATCCTCAGGCAAGGAAAGAGCTTCTTCACTCAAAGTGGATTTCAAAAGACTTTCCTGTGAATCAGAGGGCATCCCAGGCAAAGAAAGAGACTCCTTAATTGATCAGGAATTTGCACAACATCCTTGTACCTCTTCTTGATCAGAGAAAGACTGAGCTTCTTTGTGTAAACTAGAATATAAACAAGACTCCTGAAATTTGACTACATTAGGTATACATTTTTCATTAGATACATCAAAATCAAAAAAATGATGTGCAATAATTAACACACTATCAGAAAAACAATTATCCTGACAGGAATCAGGAATTTTAACAACAGATTCTTTAAGTTTGGGATCAGGAGTTTTAACATCAGGTCCTTTAAGTTTGGCAATTCTTCTTTTGTTCCACCATTTCCCACCAATAACTTTTACAGCATGCTTATCAACTTGAATAATTTTAGTCTCAGGATAAAATTTAGAGCTACCTTTCTTGAATGGTCTCCTGATGCGGATAAATTCACCAACCACAAAATCCTTTTCCTTAACTTTCTTAATATCATCAAATCTCACTTTAGATTTAGTTTGACTCAACTCCACACGAGATCTAATTTGATCACTGTTGGGAATATTCCCATCAACACCTGAATTAGAAATCACCCACTCAGGAGAAAGTTCATTAAAAGAATGTCTACCCTTCAATAAAACAAATGGGAAACACCAGTGGTGGAATGAGGGGTATTGTTGTAAGACCAAACTCTCTCACCAACCGCATCTTGAATTTGTAGACCTGAAGAGATAGCTAATTGAACAGTATCCTTCAAAACACGGTTAACCCTCTCAACTAAACCGTTACCTTAAGGACTATAGAGGGCAGTGGTAAGATGTTTAACCCCAAACTTGAACAAGAAAGATTTCATATTATTGGAAACAAATTGAACTCCGTTGTCAGAGATCACAAATGCCAGAATGCCTACAGAATGAAATAACTGCTTCAAAAAATGAATGACATTTTCTGTGTTGGGTTCTCTCATAAATTTGAATGAAACCCTCTTGGAAAAGTAATCAACTACAGTTAAAATGTACCTGAAACCACCATTCAAACCACCAATGGGACCAAGAAAATCTAAACCTAACTTTTCCCAGGGTCTCTGAGGAAACACCACCGGGCACAACGGAGAATTAAAGGTGCGAAGGGATTTCTCTGCATGGTAGCATTCCTTACAATTATCTAACATGGTCTCAGCCAAACTGTCCATGCCGGCCACCAGTAATACAAGCGTAATCTCTTCTTAGTTCCAGTAATACCCACATATCCTTTATGAGACAATGCAATGAATTTACTTCTTAAAGCAGCAGGAGGAACTAACAAGGAACCCCTCAAGATAAAAATTCCTTCCACACTCAATTCATCCTTGATCTTGAAGAATGATTTAAACTCTTCACCAATTTCAGCTTCTCTAGGCCAACCAACACTGATGAACTTCTTAAGGGTTACTTGACATTGGTCAGAAGCAGATATACTTCCCAAATCTTGATAAGAAATAACTTCTTTAGTCAAAGCAAAACCGCCAACCAATCCAACAGTAATCTCCTTGTCTTCAAGAAAAGACTCATCAGTGCTAAGATTAGAAGGACACCTGGAAAGAAAATCGGCTCTAAAGTTTTTCCCACCAGGAATATGTTTCATTGTAAAATTGTACTCATACAATTTAGAAAACAATGGAATCAACCTAGGACTGGCATTTCTTAAACCCTTGTCATTCCAGATGAAAACTAAAGGTTTGTGGTCAGTAACCACCACAAATTCTTTCCTCCACAGATAAGTTGCAAAGTGATGAACACCCCACACACAAGCTAATGCTTCCTTCTCAATTGCACTATAGTTTTTCTTAGCTGCTGAAAGCTTACAAGAAGCAAACGCTACAGTACTTTCAATTCCATCCACCATCTGACTAAGAATGGCACCAAGACCCAAATTGCTGGCATCAACAGTAACATAAGACATGGCATTATCTTTGTACGGCTGAAGTGCAGGTGCTTTTATGATCAAATTCTTTAAATTTTTAAATGCTTCTATTTGTTCATCTTGCCAGTTAAATTTGACATTGCTTCTAACAAGTTTCCTTAGTGATTCACTGACTAAAGCAAAATTATGTACAAAACGAGAATAATATTCGCTTAAGCCAAGGAAAGATCTTAACTGGTCTTTGTCTGTAGGTTGAGCACAATCATTGATGGCTTTTAACAGATCTTGCTTAGGTCTGATGCCAGTTGAAGAAACAACATGCCCCAAATATTCAACTTCTTTCATCAAAAATTTACATTTCTGTTTCTTTACCGTCATACCATGATCTTCCAAGATGCCAAGAACTCTGTCAAGTTTACTTAAATGTTCTTTGACTGAGTTTGAAGAAATTAAAATGTCGTCTTGATAAGTGAGGACATCTTTTTCATCTCCTAATAATTGGTACATCAGTTCCTGAAATACAGACGCCGCGGATGCAAGGCCGAACGGCATCCTAAGGAAACGAAAGGCACCAAAAGGAGTGTTAAAAGCCGTTAGATCACGAGAATCTTTGTTTAATTCTATCTGATGATAGACAGCTCTCAGATCAATGGTGGAAAATATTTTAGTACCTGAAAGTTGAGCCAACATGTCATGAATCCTCGGTAAAGGGAAACAATCTACTTGTATATTTTTGTTTAATGACCTCAAATCAATGCATAATCTGAGTTCATCAGAATTTTTTTTTAAAACCACTACAATGGGAGAAACCCATAATGAAGAATCTACAGGCTCAATGACACCATCAGAGCATAACTTATGAAGATGTTCTTTTAATCTATCTCTAATGCTCAAAGGAACATGTCTTACCTTGTGGACAACAGGGATGGCGTCAGGTTTAAGAATAATTTTATGCTCATAGCCCTTTACAATTCCTAAATTGTCGTGGAAATACCTGTTGATGTTTTTTAAGAACACCATCTAAAGAAGTAATGTTGTCCTGAACAATATCTACCAGAGAGATGGGATGTTCTGTTCCAGGCCTCAAAATCATTCCAAATTTGCCTTGGTCTCTCCAACCTAAAAATGTTATAACCTTTCTTTGCTACATAGACTTTGGTATGGATAATTCTATCTTTAAACTGTACATTTTCAGGAAAATAGCCCATCATGTCAATTTCTTGTCCTCCAAAAGCAACAGTACGAATGTCAGGTGGAAGTAAATCTGTACCATTCCATTCTTCCATAAAAAATGTATCTGAAATAATGGTAATGGGAGAACCGGAATCGACAGTGACTCTAGTTTAAATATTTCCAATGTTCACATTACAAATAGGATCACCTCCATCTGGAACAGGTTGTGTTACAGAATTTACCATTTTAATAGACAAAAAAAATTCTTACTTTGACTGTTATCATTTTGTGGACATGATATAAACTGAGGTTCTTGTATAGGTGTAGATAATGTCATAACTTTATTAGGATTCCTACATGCCTTAGCAAAGTGCCCTTTTTTCTTACAGTTAGAGCATGTTTTGCCAACAGCTGGACAAGTGAGAGCATTGGCTAAATGAGAGTTTGAGCCACATCTGAAACATATAATATTTCTATCTGTTTTTTTAAACTCAGGTTTTGTGTTGAGAGATTTATTATTTTGTGTGGAATTAGAGGTAGACTTTGAACGATTTTGTTTACAGATTCAGTGTTAAAACCTTTAACCTTTCCTAATTCTTTAGAAGCTGAAACTGAACGCTCAATTCCTCTAGCTATTTCCAATGTTTCTATCAAAGAAGGGTTCCTGCAACATAAAATTCTTTCTTGAACTTTTGAATCAAAACAATTTACCACAATTTGGTCTCTTAAGTATTGTTCAATTGGCCCTACAAACTCACAGGACGAAGCTAAAACTCTTAACTCAGCTAAAAAGAATCAATGTTCTCATGTTCTTGCTGTTTACGAGTATAACATTTGTATCTCTCAACAATGACACTGGGTTCATCTTTAAAGTGTTTTTCTAATCTGGCTATAGCCTCTGCAAACTCATCCCAGTCATCAGAAGGAGGACGAATAATGGGAGGTTGATGATCAAAAATTCTCTGACCTTCAGAACCTAAACAATTGTAAAGCATGGCATTTTTCCTGACTGCAGAAAATTTTACACCATCTATCGCTAATATATAGCTATTAAAAGATTTGTACCATTGGCTCCATTTAATCTTAGGTGTACCTGGTTCTGAAAGAAATGGATCTGGTAGAATGGCTGTTTGAAGAGCCATTTTATAATGATGTGATTAACAAAATGCAAAATGAATATATAATAAATTGAAACACTTTTGAAATCGAAGAAAATTACTTTAGAAATGGTGTGCGCGTCACCGTGCTTGAGCAAGGCCAGTAAATAAGTAATAACAACAAGGAAATAGTTCTGTACTAGTAGAAGGTGTGCGCGTCACCGCGCTTGAAAACACTTAAATAGATAATAATAAAAGGTTTGCGCGTCACCGCGCTTGAAGTACTCACCACCACCACCGTAGAAGAAAATGAATAATTATTTCATGAAGAAAGTGGTGAGCGCACGAGTAAGGATGAGCTTACCAACTGTGGATATGCTTCGTGAAGTTGAAAGCGTGCGCGTCACTGCGCTTGCCGTGCTCTTCAGGATGTAGTTGTAAATCAGGTGAAGAAAGGAGTGAGGACATGAAATAAAGATGAGAAGCTCACCAACTGTCAAAATGCAAATGAAGATGAAGGTGTGCACACCACCGCGCATTAAGTGTTCCTAGACGAGAGAATAAATAATGTCTCTTCAGTTCGTGACCAGCAGAGGTGTGCGTGTCACCGCACAAAAAAATTGAGAGGAGAAAAGTCTTAAAGGAGATGAACTTCGCCTTTAAGAACAGCAGGAAGAAGTCGTCAGCGTGCTCTGCAAGGCGTATGACATCAGCTGTAAATCCGAAACTCGGAACAAAGAGAAGCGGCAGGCAAAGACATTCCGGAGGCAGCGGAGAAATCTAAAGGCGAACGCTGAGGCAGAGAAGACTCTGACTGCCAAGGGAATTCCAGGAGGAGAAGTTGGTGCTTGCGGAGGTTTCAAAGGTAAACCAAAGTCCGCACGAGCACATAAATGTTGAAAAATTTGTGAAAAGGGTTTCTAATAAAATTGTAGATCTTGTTTCAAACAGCGAAAAGGCATGAGGCTGTGAAACAAGATGACGAAATTGAAGTAAATGAAAAATTGTCCAAGAAAACAAGATAGTTCTTCCGGAGTAAGTAAAACAAAGCAAATCCAAGATGAGATTCTGAGAGGGACACTGCAGAAAGTTTGGAGGGTCAAAGAAGCAATTAGTTGAGAATAAATGATAACAGATGAGGCACACATAGAAAGGGGTTCTTCTGTGGTGCTGACTTCATCCCAATCGTTGCCAATTCATGTTACATACTTAAAGAAGGTAGTCCCAGCAGGAATGGATGAAGGATAACAGGTTTATTCTTAGATAAAATAAGACAGCACCAAGGACCCTCACAACACAGCTCCCATCACGAACTCCAAGCATCAACTGACTTCCACTGGTATTTCCAGGAGTCTACATTCTAGTATCCTAGAGCAACAAGTAATGGCTGATGATGTAACATGCACCAAAGCCACATAATAAAGAGTAAAACATAATAAACAGAAACATAGAGGATATAACAACCCCCCCCCCGAATGCCGTTTGAATTATAAACGACAGCAATAATCTGGGTCCAGGCAGCCACTGCACCTGCTGCACCAATGGAAGCTAGGCTCCTGGTACCCGCTCCCGATGTCTTATATATCTGCCCAGCTCTATACGGAGAACGTGTTAAATTGTTGAATCCTAAGTCAGGGAGTACATTATGTGGCCCCTGCGACCCATTTCCTCTCACTGGAACAATCATGCAGCCTACTTGTTATGTCTTTATATGTCTTTTTGATACACCACTGTGTTTTGCCTGATGCTCATTTTTCTTCTTTTTATGCTGATTTTTAAATTTTCTCATCTCGAGAGAAACCCTTCCCAAGCATGCGAGTTCACCCCTATTGGCCATACCATGCATCATCCCCTCTTCAAATCATTCAGGGGACACAGTTTATGGTGCATAACACAACGTGGATCATACATTTCTCAATTTACTGGTTGGTCATACGCGACCCATGTTTGTTTGTTACATATTCTACTTCTCAATGAAGAATTGTCCCAATCGTTTATCTCTATTTCCGGCTGACAGCACTGACCCTGCGCAATGGCCCCTTTTGCAGGTGTCTCCGGTTCTGCGGGCTCTAGGCTTACCTTGTGTGGTAAACTACTTCTCTACCATTACCCACTGTACTGCTCTGTTGGAATGCACCATGACATCATAGAATGCCTGAGTGCCTCTCTGTGTTTAGAGTGTCAGTTGGTTAACCCAGGCTGAGCTGCTAGGAGCCTGCTCCTGGTGGGGCTGCATCTATACCTTCTATCTTATCCTACTCACCTATCCTGGAACCAAGCTACAATAAAGGATTACTCCATTTATACAGCTGGACTCTGTATCATCCTTTACTACATTTTGGCGACGATCTTGAAGAAACTACGCGTGGAGTAAGCTGTAAGGACAACTAAGCTACTAGGGAACTAAAGAACAAGGAAACAAGGACATTAAGGACTTTCAAAACGTCAATTGAAATTCAGAGAAACGCCCTGGACAGCCCCACCAGTGTCCCTCATCATCTGGACAGCCTGCAGCCCAGGGCGTTTGACCTTCTACTGCCGGTATTAGTGCAGCTTTGGAGGAGATTGCTGCCATCCTACTGCCTTGGAAGACTTGTCCAGCAACAGGAGTCTACATGGATTTGGAGATCTTTGTTATCTGTGCCTAAGTGGAAGCTGACTTAACTTGTAAACGTCCTTGATGCCACACAGAAGAAATGGTCGTTTCCGTCTGTGCTTGCCTGTGTTTAAAAGATACTTTTAAAGCCATCCGGCTCACTGTTTACCAGCCCTTTTGGATTTGGGTGAAATTCAATTTTTTGTGTGTTTGCCAACCGGTGTTTTGAACGTTTTCTGTGAGTATTTTTCATTTTGCGCTTCACCGCTGTGTGCCTCTACAATTTGGCAGTTGAACCGCTGCCTGACATTTTAAAATTGGCACGGGCTGTGCATAGCGCACACACAGAACGCACGCTGCCTTACCTTCATTCAGATGTCCGGCGATGCCTCCTTTCAGTCCTCTGTGACGTTTGCTCGTCCACGAGGCTTCTTGCTGTCTGGCACGTTTGGGAGCACAGTAATGCCGTGAGCCATCCGGCTCAGCGTCCCAGACGTGCCGCCATCTTGTGCTTGGAAGTAGCACATCGAGGTTAATGTATTCCTTGCTGTACCGTGGTGGAGTTCGTCACTGCCAATCACGTTTTTTTTGGGAGAGGCCTTAAAACATAATTGCTTGGAACGTCTTCCGCATGTCTGTGACTGTGGCATTTCTTCTTTGGACGCGGATACGCTTTTCTACCAAGCGCAATGATTGGTTTGAACGTGGCGAGTTATCCCTGATGACGTGCTTCGCTATATGGGAAGAGCGGGAGACTAGAATAGCTCTTCTCTATCTGATGCAGACTGAGTTATTCCATCGGAATTTCTGCAGCGTGTCTTTTAACTTTGAAGCAAGTTGGTTATCTTTTGGAAGTGAGACGTCAACTGGGAGGAGGCAGTCACTGTATTGTATTTACAGCTACATGGAGCTCATGGTCAAGGATTTCACGTGGGGTGAGCACCTCGGGTGAGAGACCGCTCACCGGAGCTCAAGACTTTCATTTCATTATATTGCTTGCCATTATTATGCTTGTCCTGTTTTGGGTGTGTGCGTTTATGGTCGTGTTTTGTTCCTAGGACTCTTAACAGGTGTAAGGCAATTCCCATCCAGTTTACTACTGCACTGTGTACCCTTTATTGGGGAGGCTATCAGGGTGGTTTACCCTGTCATGAGGAGGCTTAGTGGGTGGTCCTGTGTGTTCCCATTTATGTGCTGGTTTGTGGGTCCAGTGTACCTTATAATGGGGTGGTTGAGGAGACAGTCAGTGACTTGATTCTATTCTCTAGGGTGACGGATACCCTGCGGTGTACCCATGTATGGGGAGGTTGTGCGAGCGGTGAGTGCTCAAGTCTAGTTTTTTGTTAGTGTAGAATGTACCTGTTTTGGTAGGTTGTGGGGCTAGTCAAATGCTCCAATGTAGTTTTTAGGGTGCTGTATACCCTATGGTGTACTCTCATTGGGGAGGTTGTTGGGCCAGTCAATGCCCAATTTTTTTTGGTTTCCTAGGGTGTTGTGTTACCCTTCGGTGTACCCTTTATTGGGGAGGTTGTTGGGCCAGTCAATGCCCAATTTTTGTTTCCTAGGGTGATGCTTTACCCTACGGTGTACCCTTCATTGGGGAGGTTGTTGGGCCAGTCAATGCCCAATTTTTGTTTCCTAGGGTGATGCTTTACCCTACGGTGCACCCTTCATTGGGGAGGTTGTTGGGCCAGTCAATGCCCAGTTTTTGTTTCCTAGGGTGTTGTTTTACCCTATGGTGTACCCTTCATTGGGGAGGTTGTTGGGCCAGTCAATGCCCAGTTTTTGTTTCCTAGGGTGTTGTTTTACTCTCTGGTGTACCCTTCATTGGGGAGGTTGTGGGGCCAGTCTATGCCCAATTTTTTCGTTTCTAATTTTCCAGGGTCAGTACCCTGCGTTGTTCCCTATTTTTGGTGGATGTTGTTTGGTCAGCTCCTAGGGTTACTACCCATGGGGCATCTTTTCATGTTGACATTAGGCTCCGGTCGAAGTCCACCTGCTTGGAACTCGTGGCCAAGGGTTTCATGTTCGTAGGACTTTGAGTGAGAAGCTTTTCTCTAGTGTTTAGACCTCTTCCGTTACCCTTAACGGACCTTTTATCCTAGTTTTCAAGTGTCAGCATGCCTTCTACCCTAATTAGGGGAACCTTTGTCCTTTCCAGAGCGTTTTCTCTCTGGTGTATCTTTCTTGTGGAGGTTGCACTCTTCTGGTTATCTAGAGTGAATATTTCCCCTGTTGTACTTTTTCTTGGGGATGTTGTTTTTCTCCCAAGGGTCAGGGTCAACACCCACTTTTGTTTACCAGGGTGTCTACCCTGTGGTGTACCCGCGTATGGGGAGGTAGTGGGTGTGACCACCCTTCTCTGTTGCATTGGTTTTTTCATCTAAGCCTTGCTTTATTTTCCCTAAGGGAGGGGGATGGGGCGTGTATTAATGATATTTGCAATTTTAATACATTCAATGATGTTTTGCATTTTAATGCATTTCTTTTCATGCCTGTGTTATTCCCGATACCTCATGTACTACACCATTAGATATTTGCATCTCAATGTGTTCATTTCATGCTCATGTTATTTCTGAGGTATCTCATTTGTCCTTCTCCTTATTTCTGCTGTTGTTCCCCAAGGAAGGAGGATGTGTGGTAAACTACTTCTCTACCATTACCCACTGTACTGCTCTGTTGGAATGCACCATGACATCATAGAATGCCTGAGTGCCTCTCTGTGTTTAGAGTGTCAGTTGGTTAACCCAGGCTGAGCGGCTAGGAGCCTGCTCCTGGTGGGGCTGCATCTATACCTTCTATCTTATCCTACTCACCTATCCTGGAACCAAGCTACAATAAAGGATTACTCCATTTATACAGCTGGACTCTGTATCATCCTTTACTACACCTTGCTACCGACCTTGTGGGCAGCCGCCAGACCCGGCCAAGGCTGCAAGTACTGTTCTGCTTCCCTGGACCCTTGCTGGCCGCTCGCCTGCTCCCCCATGTCCTACCATGTGGCATCCCAACGACAATGATTGAGCAGCTCATCCTCCTGTCTCTATTGGGCAGTTTGCGGATTCAAAAGATGTGCCTAATCATTGCACAATTTTTTTCGCGGGCTTGGACCACAGTGCTTCGAGTGTTCTCGCCACCAGTAGGGGTTTCCTGCACGCCCCTATCAGGTCCGGCTTTGCCTCCCCGGCCCGCTTCACTTTTTTTCGAGCTGAAATTGGCTTGCAGTCACAGTGAATCTGGATGTGGAAGACGCCCACATGTGCTACGTTAGCAAAATTCTGTATGCAGTTTTAGAAGCAAGAAGGACAATAAATTGATCTAGGAGCTCGAACGGCTTTCATGCACAGGACAAACCTCTTGCACGATTTCCACACACCTTCCACACATAATATGCGCATAGTCCATGATTTTCGTGAGCATTAGGTATGTTACATGTGAGAAGAATTCAATTCGCCCACCTCTGAAAACCGGTCTGGAAGATGATTCACACAGAAAACTTCACTGAAAGTGTGTATACTATATGCGTGCTTGGACAAACACTACATGCATTTGTTAAACAGTTGGGCTGAATGAAAATGTGATTTTTTTACTCGTAAAGGCAAACTGTGAACCGGTGTAATAAGAACTTTACTGCTCGCCAATTTTCTCGTCTGAGATGTTTTTTTCCGGCAGATTCGGGCATGGAGTCTGCAAATAGGGATCACTGAACGATGAATAGCTTTAAAATTAAAAGTTTTATTGCATTTCTCTTGGTTGAATTGTGAGTCTGCAATTGCTAAATGCACTTGCTGGTTTGTCCGTACAATGAGGATTGATTCTATTTTGTTTTGATATTAGCAAAAAATGCATTACAGAAATGACTTTAGAAAATTACAGCAACAACAAATTGCGGACAAATTGCAAATATGTCAGTGGCAAGCAGTGACTGACGAATTTTATTACTGAGTTTCCTACAGAAGTGACCAAAGAAACAAGAATTGGCAAAGCCAATAGGTGTTGCACATGGCATAAAAACAAGAATTGTGCTGTGCAGTCATATAATTTTCCTGCGCTAAATAAAATAGTAAACTGATGAAAACCACTAACACAATAACAAAATGAAAGTTTCTAAAGTGCATCAAGTGTGAGACAAAAGAAACAGAAAGGTAATTTTGACCTTCCAAAACTAAAGGTTATTAATTTAAGTAATCTTTTGCCTTATAGTATTGCAATGCATTAGAATGTATGTAGTGCTTTCTCCCCATGATGAGACAATGATGCACTTTGTTGCTGAATGAACACGGTCTTAATTTTAGTTCTTTTTTATCTGCTTCTGTGCCCGGGCTTCTTTCTGTTACTCTGTGACTGATCAGAGACTTTCTGAATTCTCAAATGACCAATTCATGCTCTTTCACAGGTTCTCCAAAATGCCCTTTTAGGTACTGATTGAACTACTGAATGTCAGCATCAACAATATCGTGGTAAAGGAATACAGAGGACAGAATATTGAAAGGTAAGCAGTGGCGGCTCGCACAGGTATCGCTGCGGGGCGGTGAGGCGGGCGGGGCTAGGTGGGGGGTTAGTGGAGTGTGACATACGATGGGAACATTTAGAGTAAATAAACAAAAGCACTAACTTTGCGCTCGCAGCATCGCCAACTCAGCGATGCTGCGAGCGCAAAGTAAGTGCTTTTGTTTATTTATTTATTTACTCTAAACGTTCCCGTCGTGTGTCACACTCCACTACCCCTCACCTAGCCCTGCCCCGCCTCACCGCCCCGCAGGGTACCTGTGCGAGCCGCCACTGAAGGTAAGTGCATATAGGGAAGTGTAGAGTTACTATTCCTAAATCCATGTCTATTACCTTGAAGCTATATGTACCGCATATGTACATGTATGTGGAATTAGGTATAGAAAATCTAGACTTATTTGTCAATGATATATTTTTGATATTCTGTTGTCGATCTAATTGTGTCCTATCAATATTGTGGTTTCGAAATTCAGGGAAACAACCACATGCTAATTTATCAAGAAAAAGAATCCCATTGGATATACATAACCCTTACAATTCAACTCTTCCCTCTAATATAATATGTTGCCCTCTTTAGTGCATTTCCAAACTAAATAACTCTTCCATGTATAGTAGTCAAAATTGAACATGCTTCTTTAAATAGGATCTGATTAAAATCTCAAATAGGGAGAAAACGAGTTTCATGTCCTAGCATAACACATCCCTTTTTGAGCAGAAAAATATATTTTACTTGAAGAAAAATAGTGAGAACAATTTTGAGCCAAAATTCACTTATTGAGAAATCAAAGAAGGATACATTCATCATCACGTGCAAAGACAAAGCTTCGTGTCTGTGTGCGAAGTGAAGTACTGTCATTCTCTAGGATGTCATCTTATATACCATATTTTTTCTTAGGACGGTAAACAGACAAGGAAAGGGCTGCTCATTAATGAGAGGAGTTGGCCTAACGGCTATGGCGGTCGACCTCGAATCTGGGGAACTGGGTTCGAGTCTCGGCAATGACCCTGAACATCCTGTGATTCTGGGCAAATCACTTAATCTCCCCGTGCCTAACAAAAATGAATGTGTCCTCATGTAACGCAACTGGTGCTATGTAAAGCGCTCTGATACCTAATACCTTCGGGTCAAGTTGGCGCTATATAAAACTCTGTAAAAAAAAAAAACATTAATCACTTGTCTCGATCCCTAGATAGTTCTCGTTACGTTTGTCAACCCTTACTCCAGCATATAATCACTCACTAGTGCCAGCAGAGGATTGGCACCTTTCATGGATGGCAATCATCGCCTGTCCCAATGTGAGTCTGAACTGGATGTGTAGGGATGAGAATGCAATACCAGTTAGAAGAGGAAACTCCCCCCAGACAATCACTTCTCTAAATGGTAAATTGCACACCAATATCTGTACTTTAAAGGTTGTGGACAAACTCACCCAATTTATAAGCAGATATAAACTCATCCTGTTATTATCCATCAGTACGGTATCTTTCAAACCCAAACATTCCCCACTGCAATAGGGTATCTTGCACAAAATCATCTGGAACTGGCACAATGTAGGAAATACAGATACATCTTGTTAGAAATTGAGTTTCTGGTTGGCAGGAACCACAATCCTAGTCAAAGTAAGCTAGATACACACTAAAAGATAATCTATGCTTACCCTCTGGTAGCTTGGCATATGGCAGTACAGCTTATTTAAAGCAGCAATGTGTAAAGTATTTGTGCAACACAAACACAGTAACACAATGAAAATACCTCAAAAGACTCCACACCAGTTTAGAAAAAATAGACACTAACTTCATGAGTACAAACTGACCAAAATGACACCAATCCAATAATTAGAACTGGAGTTATGTTTTTATAAAGAATATTTGAAAATATAGTGCTTAGAGTCTTAAAGGACCTACCAGGGAAATCTGATCTTGCTTGACCGGGGTAAATCCCAAACTTCAGGCTGACCGCTGAAGGAAGTGACCCGATTAGGGACACCCGGGTCACTCTCGACCTCCTCTAGCCTTCCATTCAATGAAGAGTCGATGACGCAGTAGAGAATACAAGCAAACTAGTTTATTCACAAAGTACACTGCAGTGGAGTCCAATCTGATCAGCCTCCTATGATGGCTGACGAGGGACTGACTGTAACAAACATAAAGTTACTTTATGTAGGTCGCGGAGCCCACAAAGACCCGCCTACTATGGAAAAGTACTGGTAGCTGTCGTAATACAATGGGGGTACAGAGCACAAGTTTCAATTCCGCAGCCTGGCACAAGCTATCTACTGCCCAAGGTCATCTGGCTTATCCTCCCTACTAGACAGGTGGGAGAAGGCCTCTATGTAACAGAAAAGGCATGAGTTAATGAGCAAGATTCGACATTGGAGAAACGAAACTTACCAAGGACCATTTCTCATAAATGATCAAGTAACAGTTTCTATTATAATACAAAATGGCGTCTTCGAGAGCTAAAATGGTGGCGCAGATGTCAACCTAACTAACATAACATCTGCACTCTCTAGTTACGTATGCATACAGCGAGAATATATAATGAATTAGCTACATAAAGGCTAACATAATGTCAGGTAAAATACGAGTAATATGGTAATAATACATTTCAATTCTAACAGACCCTCCTTTTAGCATTTATAAGCTAATATGGACACCTTTATTCTTGCTATCAGGTAAAGGTCTTTACAATTCTAAAAGTAGAGAACATATAGAGATACAGGTAATAACATATCAGGTGCGGATGTATATACGTATATATGCATAATGAAACATATGAAAGGAAATGGCACTAAATATTAGCAGTACAAGTAACATCAGAGACAGAACCTGCAAGAGAAGTGGTCGGACCTAAAACACCCTCATCAATTTGCATAATATTATCAAACTCCTTTTGAAGCATGATCGTGGCATTAGTGTCATGAACTGAAATTATTTTAGGAGAGAGAGATAAGTAGCACAATATGAACACCATAAGGGAAGACACTGAATCAAAACACAGCAACAAATTAAAAGGACAATGAAATATATCACCTTTTGTAGAATCCAACCCCAACCACCAAATAAAGACCAACTCCAGTTACCGCTCTCCATTCCTCGAACATTTTCCAAAACATCTAAAATATGTTGAGTGATATTTCTTTCCATATTTGTAATACCGACCACACACTGCTCTCCTATTATTGTGCATGCACCACCGCTCTTGGCTAAAATGAATTCAATCAATCAATCAATCAATCACAGAATTTGTAGAGCGCACTACTTACCCGCGAGGGTCTCAAGGCGCTGGGGAGAGAGAAGGGGGGGGGGTGCTGCTACTGGTCGAACAGCCAGGTCTTGAGTAGCCTCCTGAAGGTCAGCAGGTCTTGGGTCTGTCGTAGGCTTAGTGGAAGGGTGTTCCAGGTCTTGGCGGCGAGGTGTGAGAAGGATCTGCCGCCGGTGGTTGTTCTTCGAATTCGACCGCATATCTCGTTTGCTCAGAGTATATGCGCATACTTTCTAACTGGGTGGTGATGTCATGCAAGGCTGCCACTGTAGAGTTGGACAAAATCTGCAATTTGCACCCAAAATACTCTCTAGCTCGTTCACCCCTGGCCATGGCAGTGCCATCAAATGTGATAATAGAGGAAAGTATATATCCAAAAGTGATACCATTCCTGTAATTGTTGACTTCCAAATCGGTAACTCCCTCCCAAAATTCATTGGTCAACGTTCTTTTCAGCATCTTGTATGTGGTTTACTATACTTGCAGGGTACTCCAAGAGGTAACACCATTCCCAGGGCCACATCCTCTGTGCCGGGTACATATTAGTATAAGAACCATTTGATAAAAAATAGAAACCTGGGTGTGCATAAAGCGGACCTTGATAATCCAATGGAGCATATCTAGTACTCATGCCTTTCCTACTAGGGTCATCCTTTTTCCCTAAACGTAATATATTTTTGTACACTATTGATCCGGAACAATTTAGGTACAAATAAGCATCAGTACTATTTATTATTGGGCAACATGCAGGATAAATACCTGCCTCCTGAGTGACTGTCAGATCTTGATAATGCCAACCTGTCAGAGTGACATTTCTTTTATCAATATATAAATTATCGCAATACATTTCAGGCATGCAACCTGGGTACCCTGTCCCTCTGGGTTTTCTTTAATACAAACAAGGGTCAGGATATCCCATACCGAATTCACCTTTTGCAACTAGAAAATGAGGAGGACGAACATATGTATAGTTCACCAATGATAAGGAGTAAGCAGTCCATAAACCTGTAACAGAATCAGTGGGATAACAAGCTGTGTTATCATCTAAAAAATGTCCTGTGCGTATCTAAGAAAACATTACTTTGTATGTCTCTTTTACTATGATCTGAAGAGACAATCCGATATAAGGCACATGATGGTGTATCACCAGAACACTCCAGAACCCAGAACATCCCCCCTCCCACCAATAGGAACAATATTATGGAAATAACACAGAACACCTTCCTTCTGACCAACCAATCAAAACCCGAGCTGCCCCGGTCGCAGGGTAAAAAAAGGCTGTTCATTTTATACAATGGGACGACCAAACAGATACATTTTTACTATGGATTTTACAAATAGACTCACCAGAGAAAGAGACGTCACGTAATGGAACCAATGATGGAAAGGACACAAAAAAAGAAAAAATATAAAAACGTTGAGAAAAAAATCAGGGTCTGTCACAAGCCTCCCTGGCAGGCTTCTATTGTTCAATCCTTGGTGGTGCTTTTGAGCACTGTACGGTGGAGCCACACTGTTGCAGCTCATCAGCAAATGTTCACTGTCCTCAAAATAGGGCACTCTCCCTCCTTGGAAAATACCCTCAACTTATCCTGTCCTGCGTCACAGGCAGTGCACCAATCTTCTGATCCCTAGTCTAATAGGCAAAAGCAGAAACAAGGGGATTTTACTAATCTTATCCACGAAGTCCATCCCTGCTACACTCACTTCTCTTTTGGTGCACTATCCTTTCGTCGGGGATGCAAATTGTACCTTACTACTCCAGGCACTGTCTCATCATGAAGAAGAATCTGAAATTCCGGGGGTGTCGGAGAGCGAGGCTCAAGCTCCTTTGGGTCAAATGAAGAAGAAGCCTGGGCAGCCCTAATTTCTGGGGGGACTGCCTCGTTCAGAACGGCCTCACTCTCTTCCTCCGTCTGCGCCCAAGTCAGCTGGGCATCAGAAAAGGGAACAAAAAGTGGAACCTTCTCCATCTCGTGGTCCCCTATCTCCTCGCGAACCCATCCATCAAAAGGGAGGGGAAGCGGCACTCGCCGACAATGAGAGGTATCGACCCAATGCTTCCGGCCGTCCACTTCCACTGCTGTCCTTGTCGTAATGAGGACCAAATATGGTCCTTTCCATCTGGGTTCCAAGCTGTCTCGCCTCTGGAAATTCTTAATGAGGACGAAGTTTCCAGGCTGTATGGTGTGCCTGGGCCCCTCTGGTGCTGGAGGCAAAGCTTCATGTATCTGTTGATGAATAGAACGCAGACCTTTAGGAAGGTCATATAAATAATCAACTAACAAAGGATAATCAATTTCAGAAAACTTTTTCGGTCTAGGGACGCCCCACACATTTGCGGGACGGCCAAAGACCACCTCATATGGTGACAATCCAGTTCTAGAGTGGGCTGTCATTCTAGTGGGCAATAGAGCAAGGGGTAATGCATCTGGCCATTGCAATCCAGTACTTTCCTTAATCTTAGCCAATTTTACCTTGAGAGTACCGTTGTACTTTTCAACTAAACCTGCTGACTGGGGATGATTTGCTGCATGAACTTTTTGCTTGATGTGCAGACCATCGCACACCAATTGGATCACTTTTGCATTAAAGTGACTTCCGTTGTAACTCCAAATCAAACGGGGCAAGCCGTAGCTCGGGAAAAACTCTTTAATAAGAGCCTTCGGCGTTGCCATGGCTGTGTTTTCTTTCATTGGGTAAGCCTCAATTCATTTACTAAATGCACAAACAACCACTAGCACATACTTCAAATTATTAACTTGTTGCATCTCAATATAATCTATCTGGAGTACCTCAAAAGGGAGAGAAGGTGGCGCAAAGTTACCAGAGGGTGTAGGTGTACCTTTTCCAGGACTGTGCTTCATACAAATCATACAGTGTATCACTAGATGAGAAGCAACCTTTGGAATACTGCCATTTTGCCACACAGGTCCAATAGCCTGCAAAGTCCCCTTGCGCTAATATGAGCCGGACCATGTGCCATTGTAACTACGGGAAATACATATGCATCCGGTAACATCCATCTCTGCTTCTCGGTTTTATCTGTCCAGCACCCCTCTTCATCTAAACGCCCTGTACTTTTCTGCCACACTGCCAAATTCTGAACTGTTGCCTCACTGTATTTCCCTAACACTTTCTAGTGAATTTTCAAACATGGTAACATCTGGTGCCCATCTAGCAGGTCCTGCCACAAACATTTTGGTCATTTTTGACCTGGCTGTCTCCTTTGGTATCTGATCTGCAAAGGCATTTCCCTTCCCCACATCATCCGTGATTGCTTTATGGGCACTACACTTCACTATTGCCAATCGTTTGGGAAGGGTCAAAGCTGTCAAAAGCCTTTCTATCAGCGGACCATTCTGAATCTTCGTACCATGTGAAGTCAAGAGTCCTCTCTCTGCCCAGAGGCGTCCAAAATTATGGGCCACCCCGAAGGCATACTGACTGTCAGTGTAGATATTGACAGTCAGTCCCTCGCTCAATTCACATGCTCGCGAAAGAGCTATCAACTCCGCAACTTGCGCAGATTGGTAAGGAATACGTAATGTCTCAACTACAGTGCGTAGCGAAGTAATAGCATATGCCGCTGTGGTGTTGCCATCTGACAGTTTAAACAAGAACCATCGACATATAGTTCCCCTTGTGGGTCAGATAAGGGAACATCAGTCAAGTCTACCCATCCCTTCGTCTCTTCTTCAGATTGAAACAAACAATCATGGACATTTGTGTCCTCATCTTCCGAAGGGAGGGGCAGTAAAGTGGCTGGATTCAGAATGGCACATCTTTTGATAGTAATATGAAGTGCAAATAAAGTCAATTCATAACCGGTCAGACGAGCACTGGTAAGGTGCTGCGTCTTTGTCTTGTTCAAAAGTACATTCACAGCACGGGGTACCATTACTGGGAGATCATGATTAAGAACGAGCCCTGCTGATTGTCGAATAGAGACCGCCGCAGCTGCGGCGGCTCTTAAACAACTCGGAAGGGCTCTGGTGACAGGATCAAGCGTAGCAGAAAAATAAGCACACGGCCTCTGCTTACCTCCAAAGGCTTGTGTTAACACCTAAAGCGCACACCCAGCCATTTCGTGTACATACAACACGAAAGGCTTCTTATAGTCAGGCGTACCAAGCACAAGTGCAGAGCAAAGCGCAACTTTTAATTGCTCAAAAGCATGCTGACATTCATGCGTCCAGGGCAAGGGTTCATGCACATCTTTAGTTGTTAAGCGGAGCAAGGGCTGTATTAATAAAGAATAAGCGGGTATCCAGTGTCGACAGTACGAGGTGATGCCTATGAAAGCACGCACACCCCTCTGAGTCACAGGGATAGGCATCTTGACAATGGCATCAACTCGTTCAGGTGTTAGCCTCCGACCCTCCTACGACAGCAGGTGACCTAAATGGGTGACCTGCTGTTGACAATATTGGAATTTGGAAAGGGACACTTTATGCCCTTTATGTGCCAAATGCTTCAATAATTTAACCGTAGTATCCCGACAACCCTCTTTGGTATCGGAGGCTATCAACATGTCATCCACATACTGCAGTAATACATTACCTGCGGGAAGAGAGAGAGAGTCCAATTGACTTTTCAAAGCCTGACTGTAAATACTGGGACTTTCTGTGTACCCCTGAGGAGCTCGACAGAATTGGAAGCTCCTACCAGCCAAGGCAAATCCAAAAAGATACCTACTATCTGAATGAATAGGAATACTAAAAAAAGCGTTTTTCAAATCAATCACAGAAAAGAATTTGGCTGTAGAAGGCATCATCGTCAAGATAACAGTAATATCTGGGACCACCGGGAACTGAGGGACTACTATCTTATTAATTTCCCGGAGGTCAATCGCAAAACGATAAACATCAGGATGTGCATCAGGGGAATCCAAAGGTGCCTTCTTAAGAATAGGGAGAATGGGGCTATTGCACACATTCGCTACTGTCTCCTCAACCACCCCCGATTTGATCAGATCCTGTATAATCTGCATCAAAGCCTGTTCTCCAGCTTGTGATATTTTGTCCTGGGGAATACGAGGGAGCACAGCGTTCTTCTTGACCTTTATGGAAACTGGTGGTATCTGCAACAACCCCACATCCGTATCCCCTGTGGCCCACAATGAGGACGGCACATCTTGAAATTCAACAGGGAGCGTTGCATCCTTTGCCAAACACTGTTTTGCACTCACCATCATAGGTCCAATATTCATGTAAACACCATCCGGGGAACAATAAATGGTAGCATGTAACTTTTTCAACAAATCCAATCCTAATAAATTTTCCCCACAATTTGCTGTTAACAAAAAAGGAGAGTCCACAGTAAAAGGACCACCAGTCAAAGCAAGAGGTTTGGAAATGGGGCTCACAACTGGTACGCCTGAAAAACCTACCGAAATATTATTATGGCGAGACAGAGCTGCTCCGGGGACCAGCGAACGAGAAACAGAGCTATTCATTGCACCTGTATCCACCAAACATTTCAGTGCCGAACCATACAAATCTGCTGTAACATAAGGACCACGCTGATCCACAGAAATTTGGACTGGTCCCTTTCCCTGTCCCTGGCTGTCCTAACCAAAGGACATTGTTGCAGTTTCATCCATATCATAATCATCATGAAAATACTGCCTTCCCCGGGGGTCATCAAAATAGTTCTGATCAGAACGACCTCCCTAGGATGCACCTGCTTGAACCTCGTCCTGATTACTCTCATAACGACCCCTTCCACTCGAACCCCGCCCTCTAGGTACTGCAATTTACGGTAACAAATCTGGACACTTGCTTCGCCAATGTCCCTCCTTTTTGCAATACGCACACTGATTCAGGCCTAGGGGTGCACCACCTCTACCAGCACCCTGTGAACTCTGAGCCGGACCAGTGCCTCGCCCCCTCCCAGACCCTTTTGCAACCTGCTGTAACAACACCCTAGTTTTCAAATCCTTACTCTTCTTTTCCACCTTGTCCTTTTCCTCATTTTCTCGATGCTCTTAGTACTGAGCCATACTCAATATCACAGAAGGGGAAGAGGTAGTCCAAGTGCTCTCAGAAGCCTGTAACCGAGCTGCAATCTCTGGAAGCAAATTTGTGACAAGCCTGTTAACAAACAAACGAACACCACCTTCAACCGACAAATCCTGCCCACTGAAATCCAAGAACACCCCTTCAAACCGAGTGAAAAAATCAGACACACTCTCCTCTTTCTTTTGACAACATGTCGTCAGCTTATCCCAATCTACTCGTCTCGGTGGGATAAGAGAATGCATATAAGTAATAATACGACTTGGCAAAGCCAGAATCTCAGCCCTAGGTTTTTCACCGGGCTTTCGCTCCTTATCCCATGCATTATTCTCATCCCAAGTGCCACCCAATTCCACACTGTGATCCTGAGTATGCACCTGTCTCCATATATCCACCGGCACCAACAGCCCGAAAAACATCTCAATATCTGCTAGGGTCATAACTGATGAGGAGGCGGCTTCTGTTAACTCCTTATAATACGTTGTAGGGATTTTCTGGGATCCGGTAACTGACTCTTAAGAGCTAGCACCTCACTTCTCTTCCACGGAGTATAAACCCACTGTTCCTGAAAATGAGCCGCCACCCATTGTTGTACCACAACTCCCCTCTGATTACGCTGATCTGGAATCTCAAGTTGAAAAATAGGATGCACCTCCCTCATCGGAAATTGGGACACACTAGTTGGAGTACGGTGATATAATCTTGCTCGATAACTGAGTAGCATCCCAACATTACTAAGAACCTCTGCAGGGGCCATACCAGCTGAATATACACGGTCTCGAATGTCATAAATAATTTGAGGAGCTGTGCCTCCAATACACTGTTCCCACAAACCAATCAATGTAGCCGACATATGCTGAAGGGCATGCTGTTGTACAAACGGATCAAAATCTTTCATCACACTCCATATATCCTCTACACTATAAATCGGACTCCGAGCCCATTGTGCTGCCTGATTTGCAATCATCCTTTTCTCCTCTTTGGGCCTTCCGGCCTATCTTATTCAAAGGCTGCAGACAGTCCAGAATGCTACAGCTAGGTTTATAAGAAAGGTACCCCTTCGGCCCCATATCTCCCCTCATTTGCGCAGCCTACATTGGCTGCCGGTAAAAAGGAGAATTCAATTTAAGGCCTTATCTTTGGCCTTTAGAGCGACTAGAGACTGTTGGCCTGGCTATCTTAGGCAGAGACTCCAGATATACCATCAGAATAGAACTCTGCGTTCAAATTCTCAGTCGTTGCTCCGTGCTCCCCGCTTTCGGAGAGCAAGGTTGGGAGGGCGTGCCTTTGCAGTTAGAACAGCCGCCCTCTGGAACGAGATGCCCATTCACCTGCGCAAGGCTGAGTCCGAATCCCTTTTTAGGAGTTCCTTGAAAACTTGGCTGTTTGATCTGTCCTAGCCTCTTCCCCTCCCTTCAACTGCTTTAACCTCACAGCGCCAGGACACCGCCGTAGGTGGTAGCCGTGCGCTCTATAAATGCTATTGACTTGACTTGACTTGACTCTTCACCTACATCAGATCGAATCAATACCCATTTCATTCGCTCCCATGCTGCAGCCCAATTCCCTCCATCCGACCCTCGCGCCGGTGTCCCAACACTAGACAACACTACAGATGAAATATCTGGGGAAGACACAAGGGATACGGACGCAGGTGACAGTGTCAACAATGACTGGGTAGTAGGTGTAAGAGAAGGAGGAGAAACATGTACAGAAACAGTAGACACTGCGGGGGTGCCTGCAGTCACCACACTCACAGGTTGTGAAGCTGGAGAGGAGACAGATAAGGCTGGAGCCGAAGCCGTTGTGTCTGCAGAAAGATCAGAGGAAGGCAGAAGAACAACGGAAGACTGAGACGACGGAACAACAGGATATATTCTCTGCGGGCATAGGGAGGTGGGGGGCGAGTTTCCAGCAGATCCTCCACAAAAGGATCCTCATCCTCTCGAACAACATAAGACTTATTACATTGTAATCGAAACTTCCTATCTGCACACTCAATACCCTTTTCTGTTTGTTCTCTATCATAAGCTACAGCTTTCTGAACCACTGTTTGCATTGCCTTCTTCCTAGACTCCTTCTCGGCTCTTATACGCTTCTGCTTAGCTTCCTTCTGCCATAACTGCAAAGTGTCAAACATCGACTGTCTACTTCTTCTAGCGAATAATTTGTCCTGCAAACAATTCAATTTTTGTTCATCAAAAGTACCATCTCGTGGCCACTGAAGCTCAGCATTGTCCCTCATATACTTGTGCCACAATGTACGAAACATAATAGGGCCAATACCGTGCTTCACATACATCTCAAAACTCGGAGTGCCTTCTGGAGGCGCAGGCTGCCGTTCCTCCAGCCGATGCTCAACAGAGCAACAGCGGCACCCCAAGCACCCCACTTTACTCCAACAAGGCATCCTAGCATCAGACACATTCAGTTTCCACACAAACGCACGCAATAAAAACACACACACACAAACAAAAGAGCTCTCAAAAGCAGTCCTCAGACTGCGCCAAGACAAGTCAGTCCTCAGACTGCACCAAGACAAGATAGGCTCTAACCCCAGACCTTTTTCAAGAATAAGCCAAATTCAAAAAGTGGCCTGGCAGAACGTTCACAAATGCTCCGTATCACAAGGGTTCACAGACCCACCAAATTAATCAAGACGGTGCTGCTCTTACCAAAAAATCACGATGAACTCACCTGGTGCACACAGATCAAACAAGGTTATTCTCCACTGCCAACTCTTCGGACCAAACGGTCAGATCCAAGGGTTTTGCCTTTTCAGGACCCCAGTCGAGATGACCACTAGACGAGGAGCCGCCCGATCAGACAGGCGGGGCAGCCATGAGAACCAGGCTCTATCATATGGGGATCCCCGATCCGCCCATCCGACCGGACACAACCCCAACCCCACAACCCGACTACAGGCGGGATGGGCCACCTGGTGGAGTCCCTGTTCGGGCGCCAACTGAAGGAAGTGACCCGATTAGGGTCACCCGGGTCACTCTCGACCTCCTCTAGCCTTCCATTCAATGAAGAGTCGATGACGCAGTAGAGAATACAAGCAAACTAGTTTATTCACAAAGTATACTGCAGTGGAGTCCAATCTGACCAGCCTCCTATGATGGCTGATGAGGGACTGACTCTAACAAACATAAAGTTACATTATGTAGGTTGCGGAGCCCACAAAGACCCGCCTACTACGGAAAAGTACTGGTAGCTGTCGTAAAACAATGGGGGTACAGAGCACAAGTTTCAATTCTGCAGCCTGGCACAAGCTATCTACTGCCCAAGGTTGTCTGGCTTATCCTCCCTACTAGACAGGTGGGAGAAGGCCTCAATGTAACAGAAAAGGCATGCGTTAATGAGCAAGATTCGACATTTGAGAAACAAAACTTACCAAGGACCATTTCTCGTAAATGATCAAGTAACAGTTTCTATTATAATACAAAATGGAGTCTTCGAGAGCTAAAATGGTGGCGCAGATGTCAACCTAACTAACGTGATTTTGTAAATCTGCGGCAGTGTAAAAATCCATAGGTGGGAACACCCACCGCAACGTCCATCGAACACCTACATCATGCATTGTAAGGCATTGCAGCGACTTGCATTGCTTTACTCCATACTTACGAGGCCATGAAATGCCACGCAAAGTAGCTTTGCATGGCCTTGCAGATATGGGTCTGCACACTGCATCTCTGGTATGTCACAAAAGTGATGCTCCGGCAGTGCAAATTTGTAAATGAGCCCCTCGATTCATTGGAAAAGTTAGGGTCCCTGAGCACAGGGGATGTGCACATAGCCTATCTTAGTGAGTCAAATGCTTTTTGGCATACCTCTGTCCAAATCACATTTCTGGGCTGCTCCTTGGAAGTCAGCTCTGTCAAAGGGGCAACAATGGTGCCATATCCCTTGACAAACCTCCTATAGTACCCAGTGAGACCCAAGAATACTCTGACCTCAGTCTGGGTTTCGGGGGGCTTCCAGGCCATGATAGTCTCTATCTTGGCCTGAAGGTGCTGCACCTTACACCTAACCACCAGGTGTTCCAAGTACACTACAGACCCCTATCCTATCTGGCACTTACTGACCTTGATGGTCAGGCCAGTCTACTGCAGAGCCTGAAGCACTCCCTGGAGGTGAAAAAGGTGGTCCTTTCAGCTCCTACTGAGGACAGCTATGCCATTCAGATAGGCAGCACTGAAGGCCACCATTCCAGCAAGAAAATGGTCCATCATCCTCTGGAAGGTGACAACGGCATTCTTAAGTTCAAAGGGCATCACCCTAAACTGGTAGTGGCCCTCTGGAGTGGAGAAGGCTACCCTCTCCTTTGCTCACTCTGCTACTGCAATCTGCCAGTACTCTGATGTAAGATCAAAGGTACTTAAGTACTGGCCAGCCCCTAACCGGTCAATCAGCTCATCAGCCCGTGGGATGGGATGAGTATCAGTCGTTGTAACTGAATTGAGTCCCCTGTAGTTCACACAGAACTGGAGTTCAGGTGCGGTGCCCGTTGGGGCAGCTTTTGGTAGCAATAGTATAGGACTAGACAAGGGGCTACTGGAGGGCTCTATCAGCCTGAATTACAGTATTTTGGAAACCTCTACCTTAATGCTGGCCCTCACCTTGTCAGACAGCCTGTAAGATTTGTTGTTGACAGGAAGGATGTCACATGTGTCCACATCATGGCTACACAGGTGGGTAGTCCCAGGGATGAGGGAAAACAGAGAGTAGTACTCCCCCAGCACCTGGTGGCAGTCCCTCTGCTGTTCAGGAGTCAGACTCGGGGAAAGGATTACTCCTTCCACTGAACCATATTTCTCCTTGGAGAAAGTGGCAGACTGGAGATGCGTCAACGTCTCTGGTGCAAGTACCTGGGTCCACTTCCAGTGAACCAGGAACAGGAGAAAGGTGTAGAGACTTTGATAGCCCCGAGTCTCAAGCAACAGGAGACCAGACAGCAAGCCATTGGCGATCACTTTGGTTGCAAGGCAGAGTCCAACTCTCCCTCAGCAGGGCCAGAGAGCAGCAGGCAGCAGGGCAGTGCAGCAAAAAAGCAGGTCTTCCAGATCAGCAGTTCAGCAGAGTGTCAGTCCTTGTAGAGCACAGCAGTTCTTCTGACAGATGCACTTTACAGGTCCAGAAGAATCTGATTTGGTGGACCCAGTTCTTATAGACAGTTGTGCCTTTGAAGTGGGGGTGACTTCAAAGAAGGGTCTTTGAACGGCACAGAGGTCCTTTCTTTCCAGCCCTGGCTCCAGACTCACTAAGAGAGGGGGGTAATCAACCCTTTGTGTGGGGGACAGGACACTGCCTTTTAAGGTATAAGAGTCAGCTCCACCCTCCCTTCCTGCCCGGGAAAAGCCATCAGGATGCAGATGGGCACTCATACACATCTAACCTTCCTTTGTGTGTGGTTGTATAGAGGGAATGCACAAAGTCAAGCATCACCCACCCCAGACATGTATTGGAGACAGGCTGCAGGCACACAGCACTTTTAGAGAAGAGAAATGTCCACTTTCTAACAGTGGCATTTCTAAAATAGTAATGTTAAATCCAACTTTACCAGTAAAGAGGATTTATCTTTACCATTCCAATGATATAAAACATGACCTCGCTACTCCTTTTCAATCAGGAATTACAGCTGGAAAGTGTAATAACATGCCGCAAGATGGCTGATCGAACAGGAGCACTCTCTGTGAGCACATGAGGGCTGGGATCATCATCTCTGCAAATCCCTGCATACCCTGTGCCATCCACCCTTTGAAGCTCCAGAGCTGATCAGAGGAGGAGAATTACAGAACTAAGACTGCCTTTGTGGCTGTCTGACCCGGATCCTGCTGCCCTAACTATGTGCATTGGAACTTACCTCTGTCTAGAAGCTCCGCACTGCCCTGGTGGACCTGATGACCAGGGACAAATGCTGCCTCTCCCTGGCTGAGCAGCAGATAAGGGACGGTCCTGGTTGCCCGGGCCCGCGTACTAGCCCGGATCCCATCGGACGTATCCGGGTCGGGGTCTGCGGCTGTTGGGGGCTGCCAGATACCGCATCTGAACTATTGCTCTCATCATGTTGTGAAGCCTGGTGGGGCCACGCTGAGACACTGGAGTCTGGCGGCACTGAAGTCCTCTGGCTCCAGCATTGAGGTATGACCTAGCACCAAACCCCCAGCACTCAACTTGCTGGGGACTCCCTGCTTCCCCGCTTCCCACTGCCATTGACTGCTGACCTGGGGCATGACCCAATCCCCAAGCTGCGGGTCCTGCCTCCACCGTTGCTTGCTGCGGGTGGGTCCCTGGTGTCAAGGAGTGGGCTGGATCTAATCCCAGAGCTGTGGACCCTGCATCTGCCGTCACTTGCTGCGGGGGATGCACTAATTACTGATCAGTTCTTCTTTGAGCACAATAGGCACACTAATGACTGATCTGTTCTTCCATGTGGACAATACGTGCTCTAATGACTGATATGTGCCGGCACGCTGCTCCTTGAGTGTTTTGTCTCGGCTGAGCACCTTTCGGGATTCACTTTCCCGATCCCATTTATTGGCAGCCATTTGCTCTCCCAGAAATCGGCCATTTTGTGCTTCCCCAGAAACACAAACAGTGCCAGAAGCAATAGAAATAGAAGAGGCACTAGCTGCTCTTCTGCATCCTGTATCTCTCCTGAGTACAGAAACAGAGCTAGAAGCAATAGAAATAGAAGAGGTACTCGCTGCTCTTCTGTGTCCTGAATCTCTCCTGAGTGTCACTGAAATAGAAAGAGGAATCATATATCCTCCTCGAGTGGCGGCCATCTTGGATAGGTCAGTTTTTACTAAATCCTATCCTAGAATGCATTGCTTTCTTTCTAATGTCTTTCCTACCTACTATTCATGCCAATATATACCATGCTCTCTAGCAGTAGCTGCTTATCCCAATAGCTCAAGATGGAATTGGAAAGTGAATAAGCTGACTAGGAGCCTTTAGTGGCAGACATTGCTTCCAAGCTTCTCCTCCCTTAACTCTTCCCGATATCCTCCTGCCGATATCCTCCTGCCCTGAACACAGCCTGCTCCCCTGAATGCTTAGAGGCAGACACTGCCCACCAAGCTTTTCCTCCTTGACCCTTGCCCACCAACACAGCCTGCTACCCCGAACTGCTGCATCACCACCACGACCACACCACTCAAAGGCATGCTTTTAGCAGGTATATGGAATACAAAGATCTCTTCATGCATTATCACTAGGGGTGGGCGGAATTTGCGTACTCGCGCTACGCAAAGCTCCGCGAAACGGTAAAAAATCTCCGCGAGCACGCAAAAGTTCCGCAAACACGCAGCATTGCTTGTTCCGCCCGTTCACGATGCTTTTATCCTGTTCGCGAATGCTGTTTGCGTGCTCGGGGAGAAATATCTCGCGAACACGCATTTTGAAAGCGCAAACAAGCAAAAAATTCCGCGAAGCCACGGATCGCGGAATTTTGGGTAATTCCGCGTTCTCCGCGGAACGCGAAATTACCCAAATTCCGCGAGCGGAACGGAATTTACCACCCAGGCCTAATTATCACCTGGATCTGTGACCCTATCTGTTTACGCTTTCTGCCTCTCAGTCAGCAGTTGTAAGGAGCCTGGATAGGGAACCAAAAGCATTAAGACCTATCCTTATGAATTTGGAGCCGTCTCCAATACCCTAACCTAACAAAAAACGCATCCAAAAACTTCACGCACAGACTCTTGAAATCACACCCAGAAACCCTTATTTTGGATTCCTACTTCTACAGAAAAAAAGGTGCGACAATAAGCGACCTTATCTTCTTTACAAAGAGACGTGCTCAATGGAGGCTGGCACTTTACTCACTGCTCCAAATCATCACATCCAAGAAGATTCCTCATGGACTTAGACTTACAGTTGCCCCCTCACCTACATACAGAATAGGAGCAACCAACTCCCTTTACAACAATGGGACTGTCCTTATCCAATCATCAGACCGCAACCTGGACATTTTTGACAATATTTTCCCCATCATCAAGAACACAGTGACTAGCAATGAATCCCTACCCTCCCAAGGTCGTCCTAATCCCTCAGACAACCCCCAAAATCCACAAAGCGTGTCCTCTCACAACCTTGATATGCCTGTTGACCCTACCCCTTCCCTTCCTTGCTCCACTATAGGGACCATCATACTTAATAGCAACACTTCAACAACATTGGGTGGGTTAGAATCCTTCTCTTGTAATTCCCAAACTAGTCTGCATCCTCACCACTCCTCTAGAGCATTTAGCTCAGAGTCACTTAGCCCAATAAGGCACACCATCACCCCATCGACACCCCTGACCCCCATGCTCACTGTTGCGGACACTACTATTGTGCCTAAGACTCTCACCATAGATAAACCGATGTCACACCCAAATTCTGACCTCCCTAACCGGGCTTGTAACTTGATTCTTACGACCCCAGTGCATCCTCTTAACCAGGTGCTACACTTCCCACCGCTTGATGCACCTCACAATACTACCTCGCCTCCTAATGCTCTTCCTGGCCAGCATTTCTCTAACCTTCCTTCTCCAAGCTCAACCCCCTAACCCCTGTCCCCAACCCGCTCCCACACAGCTTTAGAATCCAGACTGGACGAGATCTCACTTGCCCTCCAACAACTCAAGGTGGATGTCCAAAGCCTATTAAGCCTCACCTCCGTGCTATCTGACAATCGGAGGTTAAGTTGGTCTACGAAGACTAAATCCACAACCACAACCACACCCATCCCTCTAACTCTTTCTCTAGGCTTTCTGCATACCCCACGCCCATTGGGACCTCACCATTAATGGCCTCTACACATCAAAGATGGAAATCCTCACCCCACTCTAACAACCCCTCTCGGCCATTCAGAGTAAAGGACTCACTGCATGACAAGGATATTATAGCCTTATTACTCTCATATGATAATATGTGCCAAATTGAGGCAGTCCTCTCTGACCCATTCAGAGAACCATGGGTAAACTCCATATCCTTAAATAAGAATAACCTCACTCAAGTACCCACCACTATATCTACCTCAGATGATTCCAAGCCACAGCTTAAAGACATGCTTTTTAACTGCAGATCAGCAGTGCGACACACTGCAGACATTGCTGCCCTCATCCTTGCTCATGATCCTGATATCTTACTGCTGACGGAAATCTGGTTAAACGATTCATCTGCATCAATCCTCAACATACTAGTGCCTCCTAGCTACAACATCATTAGGCTAGATAGATCTAGTGGACAAGGTGGTGGCATCGCAAGTATACATCATAACAATCTATCAGTTAGACAATTACAATCTGCTTCCTTATCATCATGCGAATACCTGTGCATTGAGGTTAAATGTAACAACAGGCAAGCATGCAAACTCCACGCCCTCTACCACCCTCCACAGGATAACCTCCCTTTCAAAGAACAAATCATGGAAATCATCTCAACGAACGCTGAGTGTCACAGCACCCTGATATTCCTCTAAGATTTTAACCACCACTAGAATGGCACAAATGACTCGGCAGTCAATAGAATCTAATCCTTCTTAGTAGATCTCAACCTCACCCAAATATGTGACAGACCTACTCTCATCAAGGGAGTTACCTTAGATCTAGTTATCGGTAAGGTCAACTCCATTCATCTCGAATCTATCACCCGTTGTGACTGGACATACCATCATTGCATGACCTTCCTCATCACAGAATCTGTGAGAGCTAAAAATGTTCAGCAAAAGAAACCCAGATACTGGCAACGAAGTTTGCGAAACATTAACTTAGATGATCTGACTTCCCTCAGTGATAACATCCTTCCCCCTCCTGCGGACATGTCTGATGTCCATGACCTTACAGACCACTATAATCGCTCCATGACAAACATTTTAGACTCAATTGCGTCTCTACATCTAAAAAGAATGTCCTCCAAATTCTCCAAACATTGGTACAATGGTAGTCTAAATACAGAAAGAAGAAATCTGAGACTAGCAGAATAATTGTGGAGACCCTCTCCCTCCCTCAACCATCTCAATCAGCTGAGATCTTTGAGAAACATATATAGCAAATGCATTAGATGCTTTAAAGCTAGTTACTCCAGAAACAAACTAGAGCAAGCAAAAAAACGTTTTTCAGCCTAACTGTGAGGAATTTGCTGCCTTCTTCTGTGAAAAGACAACAAAGATTGAATTGGAACTGCGGTCAGCTTTGGAGACTCAACCGACTACACCAACCATCAACCTCCCTCCCTCCAGGTTTAGAATGCCCCACACCTGCTCTGGTTCTCCCCCCAAAAACAATGCTTCCTGGAGCCTATTAAAAACTTTAGATGAAAGCCCTATTCTCGAAACTCTGGCTGCACTGACACCATCCACCCACTTCAGTGATCCTCTGCCATCAAACTTCTTCAATGAGATCAGATCATCCATACTCCCACTTTGGACAAAGATAGTTAATGCCTCTCTACTTCAAGGCTCTATTCCGGATTGCCTAAAGTCTGGGTAGGTCACCCCTCTTCTAAAAAAAACAACTTCAAATCACACTAACCTTCACAATTTTCGTCCAATTTCCAACATTCCTACTCTGGCAAAGCTCCTCAAGAAATGTGTCCACACCCAGCTATGCAACCACATAGAACAATTCTATCTGCTAGACCAATTCCAATCTGGCTTCCGTCAGGGTCATAGCATTTAATTTACAGGCCTTGGGTATATGGCATACCACTTTATAAGGGACTTACAAGTAAATTAAATATACCAATTGTATATAAACCAAATATAACCATATTTAGGGGAGAGCACATGCACTTTGGCACTGGTCAGCAGTGGTAAAGTGCCCAGAGTCCTAAGGCTATCAAAAAGAATCAGCAAAAGAAGAGGTAAGACCATCCAAAGACTGAAACCTACAGTGCTCTCAAGGAAGCAGACGTAAAGTGTTCCCTGCCCTCCTGGTAAAGGTACACCTTGGAAAAGAACCTACTATAATTTAGTTTCATGGCTGCCTGGAATTTGTATAGAGCAGAGGTCTCCAACCTTTTATATAGTTAGAGCTACATCTGATCAACGAATGTCTCTTCCAACTACTGCCTAATATAGCTACGAGATTATGGCAAATAAAGGCCACACAGCTTAAATGTTGACCTCACAGGACTCATGTCTTGCTGCAATTCATGCACTGCATGAATGGCATAACACCTGTACCGGGAAAGGTTTCCCTGTATGATTCCCATGGACCTGTACTGTACCTTTAGTCTTGTTTCTGAATCAAATTTGTAAGGTATCTCATTGGGGCTTCATTCTTTGCCATACATTACAAGGTATGAAATAATTTCAGTTTGAGAGCTAGCACCCAAAAGACTTCTAATACTTGACTAATGCTCTGAGGAACATTGGTTGATGTCCAAAACTGCCCTTTCCTAATAACTCACGATTAAGAATAAAGTTTTTGGGTGACAGAAATGGTTCAAGGATTGTCAACAGGACCAAAGCTAGAGGTTTTGCTGCCCTAAACAAATGCCCAAGAACAACACTTCACATGTCCTCTTTCCAATCATAAATACACATGAAAATTAAGAAGAACATTTATTCCACCACAAATTAGGACTCTATTTTTTCTATTTCTGGTATCTGAATAGGAATTCTTGACACAAGTCTATGATCATGAACATTCATTTATGTTCTGCTGGAGTCCTCAATAAAATAACTGCAGGATTCTGAGCAATGGGACAACATGGGATTAATATATCATTAATTATGCACTGGTCTTCTAACATACACCATTTTCCACTGAGTTTTTATGCTGATAATCTGAGAGTTACATTGATTCCCTGTGACAAAATGGGTTGTTAGTTGACTTAGGTGTGAGCCCTGGTCAAGTAACAGTCATCCCCACTTCTGGAGTTTGGCTATCTGGTCACATTCAACACCACTTCCAAGGGTCTAGGGCTGGTGGGGCACCACTTGGAGGGTTAGGACTTACTCGGGCTGGGTTCAGGTGTGGGTCTAGGGTGAAGGGAGGCCAGCAAACTAGCCCTTTTAAGTAACTCTGGTGATCCTAGCTTTAAGTTGCAAGTCTAGTCCTTCCTTCAGGCAAGAGGGCAGCAGGGCAGAAGGTCAGCAATCCAGCAAGGCAGAAGCAGGTCAGCATTCCGCCAGAGTGCCATTCCTTTCACCAGCACAGCAGTCCTTCTCCTGGCAGAGTATCGACAGGTCCAGAAGTGTACCGAAGAGTTGGTGTCTGAGGTCCTATTTGTATACCCTGATGCCCTCCTTCTGGAAGGTGGGAAAAGCTTTAAGACAGTGGCTTTGAAACCCTGCCCTGGCTTCAAGCTGGCTGCAGTGACAATGTGGAGCTGATAGGTCTCTTGAGTGAAGGCAGAGCACTTCCTATAAAGTTGCAAGTGAGGCTTTGCTTAGCTCTGCCCCCATCATGGCAGCAGATGGCCCATTCAGGCACACCTAATCCGTTGATTGTGTGACTGTCTGGGAGGAATTCACAAAGTCGGTCACTTACACTCTATCATGTGACCCAAGACAGGCTACAGGCAAAAAAGGGCTAAAAACAGAAAATCTTCAACTTTCTAAAAGTGCCATTTTCAAAATTGTAATCAAAAACCCGACTTTAACATTGAATCAGGTGTCTCATTACAACTACAAGACACCAAGTATAATATAGCTACCTGCTCCCAACTGGAAATTACAGCTTATTAAAAATAATAAGGAATCCCGAATGTTATCCTATGGGAGAGGTAGACCTCACAGTAGTGAAAAACAAATTTAGGAGTTTTTGCCTACCAGGACATGTAAAACGTAAAAGTGCATGTCCAACCTTTTATTATACAGCACCCTGCCTTGTGGGTTACCTAGGACCTACCTCAGTGATGTCATATATATAAAAGGGGAGAAAAAGGCTTGGCAAAGGAGTTCTAATTCCAAGTCATCATGGCAGTGTAAAACTGCATTTAGGCTGACATGGGAGGTCTGGCTCATATTCTAATGCAGTTTTAAGGAGATACTTTAGTCAGTGTCACAAGAAGCTCTGCAGGCCCACTGGTAGCATTTAATTTGCATGCCCTGGGTATATGGCATACCACTCTACATAGACTTATAAGTAAATTAAATATGCCAAAGGGTATAAGCCAATTCAGCCATGTTTTAGGGAAGTGTGCACAAGCACTTTAGTACTGGTTAGAAGTGTTAAAGCGCCCAGAGCCCTGAGGCCAACAGAAACAAATCCAGCCAAATGGAGGAGAGGCAAAAGGTTTGGGGGAAGAGCACCCTAAGGCTGACAGGTCTAACACACCGTAGCACTTCTTATTTTCTTTCAAAATGCCACATTCAGTCATGTTGTCAATGACAGGTGAAATCCACTCCTCTGCTACATGAGTAAGCCTGAGTTGAGCAGTCTGGTGATACGCTGCATTCAGTTTTACAGAGATCTGCACTGGCTCTGCACTTTTTAGACAACCTAATTTCTTTTTCCAAAAGATCCCAAACAGTGGGGCATATTCACAAGGAAATGTCAGAGCATGGAAATGCGCCAAATTTGGAAGCTCTGCGCTCTTACATTTTCAAAACGCAGGGATGAGTTGTATTCACAAGAATACGGTACGCCGTGTGTTTCCCCTACTGCTGGCGCAAAAAAACCTGCCTAGCGCCAGCGCAGACACCCTGCCGCCATGTTGCAAGGGTGCCTGCACTGCAGGGACGATTGTTTATGTGCAAGAAGGGACACCTTCCTGCAAATAAACAATCAATAATGGTGATTTGCACCTGCTATGTGTACTGCAGAAAGCAGCACACATGGAAAGAGCAAAAAATCGAGGATTTAATTAATAATTTCTCCTTGTTGCGCCATTCTAACGTCTGGCATTCCATGGCATTCGTTTTTGGCACTGCCTCAGCCTTGTAAATCCGGGGCAGTGTCAAAAAGCAATGGGAGTTGCAGTGGAATGCCCACAGCAACACCCATTGCATGCCCTTTGCCACAGGGGACTGTGGCAGAAAGGGGCATATTTATAAGGTGACGTGGCTTACGATTACCTTGTAAATATGGAAAATGCTGCTGCACCACTGGAGCGTCAAAGAAAGTGACACACCGGTGGTGCTGAGGGTTTCTAAATATGCCCCAATAAGCATTACATCTGGAGGTAAGTCCTCCATAATGAGCACTAGCAACATTTTAAAATTTGTATTTGAATGCCAACTCCACCCTGTGTTCAGAAAATCATGCAGTTCAGTTCAGACAAGAAATCACAACCAAACAAATTAACTGGGCTTTTATCACTGATTGTAAATTTCTGATTATTTATAGTTGAACTAATTTTCACTGGGATATTGGTCTTGACAACGTATTATTATTGTTTATTTGAAATACCTACAACTTACATTTCTTTTCCTGAGAAGGGTAGGTTCGGAACTTCCAGCGGCCAAACCATCGAGCGGGTAGCACCTGTATCAATTAAAAATTATCTTGGATAGTATTTTGCTTCTCCTTTAAAAAAAGGACTATTCTTGTTTACATTTAGGACTGCAGAAAGCATGTAATCCTTTTCCCCTCTCAGGCACTGTCATTGTGCTTGACTCAGTCCTGTAGGAACTCAGAGTGCAGCTGCAAGCTGTGGAAAAAGTTTATTAATCAATCTTATCTTATCTTAATTGTGACTTATAGAGCGCTCGTTCACCAATTGGTTTCATGGCGCTGGAGACTAGGGGTGCCAATCCGGAACAGTTTATTCATAAGCTTGTGTGAATAACCAAGTTTTAAGAGATTTTCTGAATAGGAGCAGATTGGTGCTAAGTCTAATTTCCAGGGGGATGGAATTCCACAGGCGTGGGGCTAAAGTCGCAAACCTGCAGCCCCCCTGGCGTTTCAGTTTGAAGGTGGGTATTGTCAGAAGGTGAAGTTGGGCTGAACGAAGATTCCGAGTGGGGTTATAACGAAAAACAAGATTGTCAATGAATTTTGGGCTATGGCCGTTTAGGGATTTAAACACCAAACATCAGACTTTGAAGGCACATCGCTGCGGAATAGGGAGCCAGTGCAGCTTCCTGAGGAGGGGAGAGGCGTGCTGCCATCTGGGCTGATTATGTATCATTCGAGCCGCTTGGTTCTGTACCAACTGAAGTCGTTTGGTGAGGCCAAGTGGAAGTCCCAGGTAGGTGGAATTTGCGTAGTCCAGACGAGACAGCACAAGAGCTATTACCACCTGGACCAAAGCAGCGTGGGACAAAAACCTGCTTATTTTCCTAATTTTTAGTAGTTGTAGGAAACAGGCAGAGACCACTGTGCCTACATGCGCTTTTAAGGACAGGTCGTTGCCTATTGTAACCCCTAAACTTTTTAAGGGGGTAGGAGGAGGTCCCAGAATATTAGGCCAATATTGTGGACCCCATGGATTGCAAGCTCCCCCTGTTAAAATTAGTTCAGTTTTGCTGGGATTGAGTTTTAAATGATTAAGATTCATCCATTGCTGGATGAAAAGCATAATAGATTGAAAGTTGGTTATAGATTCGGGGGAGTTATCGATTGAGAACATGAGTTGGAGGTCATCTGCATAATTGAAGAGGGTCACCTTCCTGTCTTTCAAAGATCTTATTAATGGGCATAGGTAGAGGTTGAACAAATGTGGTGAAAGCGAAGAGCCCTGTGGGACCCCACAAGTTGTTTTTAGTTTAGGGGCAGTGAATTGGCCAATACGGACTGCCTGAGTGCGGTTTAATAAGAAGGAGTTAATCCAGCTAAGGGCTGGACCCTGAAAGCCAGCCTCTCTGACACGGTCCACTAGTATGTTATGGTCGACCGTGTCGAATGCAGCTGAGAGGTCAAGCAATATCAGGGCCTGGTGAATGCCTCTGTCTGCATTTTCACGTAGGGAGTCCAGTATTGCCACAGTCACTGTTTCAGTGGAATGGTCAGGCCGAAAACCGGCCTGACATGGATCAAAGAATTCCGTCTGTTCCAAAAAGTTGGATAAGCATTTTGCCACATGGGCCTCTGGTAGCTTAGCCATATAGGGGAGCAGAGAGATGGGACGGAAATTTGCTAGTGTCTGGGGGTCAGCACTTGGTTTCTTTAGAAGGGGGACTACTATAGCCTCCTTAAAAGCCTTGGGGACGCAAAATGAATGGTTTTGCTGAAAAATGAAATTTGGTTGAAATCCCTGCATGTTATTTTGCATTGTCTGTTACATAACTGGGGTGGACATCATATTCCCGTTGAATTCTGCATGTTCTACACAAAGGCCGGTAGAACTGGAGCCATTAAATGTGATGATGTAGTCGTCCCATTCTGTTTCCAACCCACTTTTTAAATCTCTCTATCTATAGCTTATAATTTAAGAGCATTAAGGGCACATATTAAAACTAAGGATATACAATTTTTTGTTGTCCACAGACATTACTTCGATTCATCCTGCGGCTTCCTGATAAAGGCAATTCACTGAAACGCGTGTAGAGAATGTCATTGCCCTGTATAACTTAAGAATATCATAGCCTTCCATAACTTTGTTCTTTTGACCACTAAAATGTACAGCATCTGCTATCACTGATACATTGAAACATTTGGCTCAATTTTGCATTATAAATGATCAAATAGTCTGTTTTCTGATTACATATATAGAAGGATAAGGAATGGATGTATGTATGTATGAGTATGAGTATGTCTGTTGGTTGTAATGTATGTTATTTATAATTTGTACTTATTTTTATAGTTAATTATTGAAATACTAGACACAGCGACACTGTTCCTTATCGATTAAATATACTTTTTCATTGCTGTTATCATAGGACATTTTGCTGTTTTATTATTTTTTCTGTGCCTTTAATCAGGTTTCATTTTTACTTGTCCGAGATATTTTTTGAAACATATTGTCATCCAATTCTGTGCCATCAGATTCATATTCTGCTGCATTTGTAAACACAATACATAAAGTTTTCGGATTAAATCTAATATCCGGCTTGCAGTGTCCACTTTCTCACAGATGTGACACAGACTTTTGCTCATTTGTGCATTGTTAATACCATTGCTCACATTAGCAAAACCTCTGTCTGTACCAGGAGGACCACCATTTCCACTTTGCTCAAATTGCACACAATTGCCTTGCAAATTAACACATTTCATTCCAAAACCAGCACCAAACCAGGTGTCAGAAAACCACCCTGATCACTTTACTTAATAAACTTAGGGGCTGATTTAGAATTGACCAGGAGTTTTGGCAGATGATAAGGTTACTCTGTCGCCTTGACTGCACCTCCACCCACCAAATTTTGAAACGACTGCCAAGCCAGCAGTCATTTCTGAAAGCATTGAAAGGGACATCCATCACAGCATTTTTGTTTTTTTGCAGTTTAATATAGCGCAAACTCAAGGTATCAGAGTGCTTTACATGAACACCAGATTCGTTACAGACAGACACATTAATTTTGTTAGGCACGGGGAGATTAAGTGTTTTGCCCAGAATCACAGGATGTTGAGCATCCATGTCGAGACTCAAACTTGGTTCCCCAGCTTCGAGGTTGACTGCTCTAGCCATTAGGCCACATCCTCTCCCTTGTCAATGCTTTTTGCAGTTGATGCATGACCCCCACTAGCATGACACAGCCATACGACAAACTGTTCACTTTTCTATTTTCAAAAAGAAAATCCTGAAGGGGAACTTTTTTCTAATTAAAAAAGAAAATGCTCCCCTTGCAGTGAGAGTCCTCTTCCATGGTAATGGGAGTATTTTGTGGTTTTCACTGCCCTTTCACTTCCCTTTCACTACCCCTGCCTCTTACCACCAGGATTTTCCTGGCAGTGAAAACTCAGTTGGGCTGTCTGAGGGGTTTAATCACAGGTCGACCTGCATTTAATTCAGGCAGGCAGACGACAGTCTTGGTATGGATTCTCAGTTTCCATTTGCCATGGAGTATCCATACCCCCACTATACAGATCAGCCCTCAGTTTGCACCACAAATCAATTTCTCTTTTGTCATTTTCTTTTTAGCATCACAACAATCACTACAATACTTAACGTAGGAAGGATTTTGACTAACTATTATGCTTATTAACACCGTGCTTTGCTGAATATGAACACGAATGTGTTAATGCACTCTTTTACAGGGTCATAAACTTCACTATACGGTCTGTAAATCTGCATCAATCTCTCATAATATATATACACTGACTCATCTGGATTATGCATTGCTCTCATGATTTTTGACCAATTGACTTGTTTCTGGGGACATTTGTTTTCCAATGCTCAGTAATCAAATTATGTTTCTGCTTACAAATTGGGGAAGACTTATTGAGAGGGGCTTTCCGTTCTCGTTCTTCTTCTGGCCACTGTACTATAGTCTTGTCTTTAGCCCACAAATATCGAGCAACAACAATTGAAAAACATCCAAATCCTCCTCTGTGAACCACTTCTCAGACTACTGTCTGAGTTTCATAAAATTCTTTGTAAATGGAAAAAGATAATTTCTCAACCAAGGTTCATGCCTGACTTTGACTTGACATGACTTTGACAATGCTTTATAATTCTGTCCACAACGCAGCAGACCCCTGAGCAGAATGGAGTGAACAGAATGACCCATCAAAGTGTAGGTACAGGCAGGAACCTATCCCAGGCAGGGTGTCCTAAAGCCTAGTCTGGAACCAAGAAAGTGGAATTGAGGCCCTGTGAGAAAAGAAATCCTGAAGGGGGTCACAATGCAGGAAAGATGTACAACAGTCAGTATGAACAGAACATGAACAGCAACAAAGCTCTGCATTCCATCTAGAAAAAAGTACACAGGCCTTGGAAGCATTGTCTATATCCTACATGCTTCAAAGAAAATGTGCTCCACTGGAAATACTTGAATCAGACACCCTTTCCAGCTCAGATCAAGTCTATCATGGTAACAGTCCAACAAAGCTGTACCATAGTGCCACTGAAGTATTAACTCAGCAAGTTCATAATACAAAGCTGCCTTTTGTTAAGAATGCTGCTTTGTCCTTGGCCGTAGCCAAGCCACCATCTGCCTCACCCTATGGAATGGGGATGAAGGCGAATGAAATACTGTGGGGCATATTCACAAGGAGCCATCGCCGAATTAACGGCACTTTATCGCAGCCAAAGTCCTGATAAATTTACCCCCCCCACTCACAAGCCGGTGTAAACAGCCCACAGCACCAGTTTACCCGCGATAGCAGCCGCAAAAAACATCGCCACAGAGGACCCCAGAAAATATCACTAATGAGATGCAGAGTAGGCGTTCCTGTGACAAAACCCGAGACAACAGAACACCTCAACATTCACAACGACCAGCCACATCCGCGATAAAAACACAAAACAGGCGATAAGGCGCGTTAGCACCAGGAAATCTACACCTGCTCTGACCTGGTGTAAAGTTGGACGGCAGCCAGCACCACAAAAGGGAGCACAGCCCAGGGCCACATCCGAAGGGCAACAGATGCCATGGAGGCACTCATCATGTGGCCCGGACACCCAAGAGGGCCACAACACCCACCAACACCACACCCAGGCCCGCAGCACCCCCCCCCCTCGGGACCACCCCCAACCCCAGACTAAGAAATTGCACACCAACACCACGAATCCCAAAACAAACATTTTGCCTGATGTCGCATAAGCAGGAAAATAAACATACATGCGTGGCCAGAAAATGGAGAATCAGTCATACACAATGCAATCACCAACACAAAACACCATACAAACAAAAGCAGAAACAACCCTTAGGATGAGTCCTAGCTGCACCTCACTGGACAATCCGTAGCACACAGCCTGGAAGACCAAATCCAAGAGAAGAAGGTGATGATTTGTTGTGCAAAATGAACTGTACAATTTTCTGCACACCGGATGGTGTGGCAGTTCAGACCCCAGATGAAGATCATGTATATAAGTTTATGATTGCAAAACAAGGTACAGAAGTGGATGAGATGTTTTCTTTGATAACAAAAGATGAATTGCCAGAAGAATTAAAAACTACAGTAAACCCCACAGTATGGGATTTCACAGGAAAAGAAGTAGGACTTATGGCCAAAATAGACCCAGTTAAAATTACTGTAAAGGAAGGTGCGATTTACTATCTCTGAAAAAAGAAAGGAGTAGAGAAATATAATTTATTAAAAAAACAGGTTTTCTAGTTTCATAGTTTCCATTTTACTCATTATCAACAATTGGGATATGAATGGTTCTGATTGTGTGACTCAATGACTACTCTCATAAAAAAATGTTACTGTGTTGTGGAACCTGCCCAGACTTTTAATATATTGTTTACAACTAGTATATTTTGGCAAAGTGGTAAAGCAGATTTAAACGACAAGTCTAGTGCCATGGTTAAAACTTTCCCATTGTAACACATTTACTGCTGAAGGTTGTGTCTGCCTATCTCAGTGAATTTCACACTTTGTTGAGGGGTTTTGTCAAGGATGTTCTATAGCACTATAGAACTAAGCAGGTTTCTAAGCACTCCTTATATTATAAATAATGGATTAAAGTTGTAAAGACATTGTGGGACCTAAGATTCCATTTCATTCCAGTTCAAATGCCAAGTTACTTCCTTTGCACTCTTGACTTACCAATGATAGTGAAAGTAAGAAGATAAGATGTACTTCAAGCTGCAGTTGAGCGATAGCTATGCAGATAGCATAAAACCCTCAAATAACTCCACAACTCAGAGTTCACACCATGAACATCCTTTCATTCCCCTTACATCTACCTTTCCCATCCTTCCCCTACCTCCACCCTGCTGGTACCAAAGCAGCCCTCTGTCACATCACAGACCATATTTTCAGCCCCTGGAAAAAAGTCTGTGAGCACCTAAGTCCATAGTTTCACTTCTAGCCCCAGGTACCAAGTTCTACACTTTTTGTTTGGATTTATAAAGCACAACAACGCCAGAAGGAAATCATGACAATAGAGGGAAAGACAACACAATCCAGATGCTAGTTAAAACAAAAAAGCTAGTTTTTGAGCCTTACTAAACATCTTGGAGAGTAGTTAGCGGTACATGATTCCAGCAAGTTGCAGCTGCCACTTTCTGTTGATTAAGAAAACTGTAGACAAAATACAGCAGAGTTATAACAACTTCCCTAGAACAGAGCCCAATGGAGTGTCTGTCTTTTCTGTCATTTAAAGGTACATTTAGCAGTTGTGGTGTTGGGGCACAAGCGGGGAGGGTGCAGGGTACAGGCCCAACCTGGACTCCCCAGTAGGGATGCCACTGATCTGCCAGTGTAAACACAGTACTTCCCCCAACTCTAAATCGAACAGGGGAACTGCAAGTTTGGCTAGGCAGCACTGGTTCTCAGTTCAGTCACAAAACCACACTCAAGACCTTCTGCACAGTACCTTGAAAATGGATTTTGCATCTAACCAAGTTAAGAGGTTGTCATTGCAGTCAAATCTACTAGACATTAATGTGGGTACGTCACCGGTAATCACTTGGAAGTAATGCCAGGGGAAGCAAACATGGAAAGCAAGCCTCAGCACTACGTCTCCCAGTGTAATTACTAAGGGGTCGATTACGATGGCGGTCGGTGTCAGTACCGCAATGCCGGCGGTGCGGAAAAATGCCTTTTACCGCCCACCAGCAGCGGTCCTCACGGCCGCCATATTATGATGGGCAAATATGCCCCATTTCCCGACCTCCGCGGTGCAACGCCGACCGCCATGAAATTGCGCCCGCCACCACGCCGGTGGTAGCCAGTGGAGACTCACTGCCGTGCGGAATGACGTCCCGTCCGCTCAACAAATTAGGATGCACCAAACAACCAGTCGAACCGCAGGGGAGAAACCGCCCTTCCAGACACGACGGAATCTCGACAGCGGAGCGTGAAACGAGACTTCCGGAGCCCTCCACCCGGAGCCGAACGCCATGGATCCAGCACTACACGTCCTCCCGGTGCTGTACGTGATACATCACCAGGTAAACATCGCCCGCCGCGGACGCCGCCACAGGTACGTAATAAAACACAATACAACACAAAACAGAACACAAATTCCACGGGCTGAAACAGGGCACCTGGCCACACCAGACACACTGGTGTGGACAGGAACACATCCATCAGTGTACCCACACATGTCTCATCTGGCACCAATTCACACCCTGCATCAAGCCCACCAATTTACCGCAATCATAATGTAATGTGTTGCTGACGACACCGCAGCGGTGAGTATGCGGGAAATCCATCGCACAAAGTAGAATGCATGTACAGCAACGGTCAGGCCAGAAAGACCACAGGGCACCACCACCACCCACCACCCACAGCTCCGCCGCACACAGCAAGAAACATGCCAATACCTCCCCTGTGCACCCCCATGTCCAACACCAAGCGAGCTAAATCCACACCCAGCAGCACACAACTAACACCTAGGGAGACAGACACAGCAGCATTGGGTGTAGATTAATACACAGCACAGAAGCATAGGCCCAGGGCAACACACACACACACCACAACACCACATACATGGCAAGAAAGCTGAATACAAGCACAAAATTAACATCCACACACACAAGGAACATACAGACTACTGGACACACACCCTGCCAACTCACACAGACATACCCCACACCGACACACAGCCACATACACAGACTACATGCCACCAGCAATGGAGCACAACATAGAGGAAAGCAAAAATGATGTGCACACAAATGGGAGGGCAAGGAGACAACCAACAACCAGGTGAACAGACACATGCAGGACAAGGAACCTAGAACAACATCCACACCTCATCCAAGCACATGGCTGGCACAGTGAGTGAAGTCAAACAACAGTCACCTCAGTGCAACAACTCAGGGAGACAGCAAGGTAACCCATGTATAGGGACAGGGATGAAAGGAAGGACCTCAAGTCAAACAGTGAACAGCAAGTACACATGAGTATGCCAGCACCACAACACACAGGGCACATTGGCACACTCAATGACTGTCAAACACAAGTAGGAGTCCCCAAACATACCCCCTCATATCTGCAGCACACAACCCCAATGCCAGACACACAGAAGGGCCTACATAATGTCCAGTCAAGAGACAGACAAACAATCAAACCCCTGAGAGCATCCACAAACATCACACACACACAGGGATGCCAGTACCAACGTCTGCACCAAAACAAAAATGGCAAACACAATTCAAAAAGGAAACACATACAGAACCACAAAAATAACACATCACCTGTGCAGCCAAACTAGGGGAAGGCAATGGGAGCACACACACAACAGGAGTGCACCACCTCATCAGTCAGGAAAAATGCATAGGCTACATACCACAACACAGACAAGAAGTGCACCATCACAGAACAACACAGACACATCAAACACACAACAGATGCACAACACCACAAAGCACATAGCAAACACAGCAGTACATCAGGGGATGTACACTAGGACAGCACAAGGCAACATACACCCACAGCACTGAATGCACAACAAGCAGTGTGTGCAATCAAACACACAACAGTCCCACACAGCCATGAGTCACACGCCATTAACACACACATCAACACACACGACAAAGCCACAACCTACACACCGTACAACCCTTGACCACCCAAATGCACACCTTGTAAGTAACCGTTGTGACTAGGATGACCGCCCATCACAACATGACTACACATCTACACTGCTAGGCATACATGAAAGCAAGAACGCACATACATGTTGAGCCTGGTCAGCCTGCCTGCAATCCTGTGTATATGACCCCTCTATGTGTTTGCAGTGCCCACATACCAGGATTCAGTAAAACATAGCCAACAGCAACAAGGAAGGAACATGAGTCTGGTATGTCACAGATAACATCACTGACCCCACAAGTATCCGAGTCATGAAGAACTGAAGTCCCCGTCACCCCTGTTAAAAAATAATAAGTTAAACAAGCCAGTGGCACAGTTGAAGTGGCACACAGAGCATGTGGCCCAGTAAATGTGGACATACAGGAAAAGCCTTATTCAGTAAGGACAATGACACAACTGACAACATGAGCAACTGTTTTTATTCACAAATAGCACTGATAGGCAACAATATTAGACAAGACCAAGGCACAAGATGCAGAGCCTGAACATGAGAAGCTGCACAGGCAGGGGGCAAACTGCAAGGCCAGTGGCCAGTCCAAGGTGCTGACAGAGTCAATGAGAAGCTGCACAGGCAGGGGGCAAACTGCAAGGCCAGTGGCCAGTCCAAGGTGCTGACAGAGTCAATGAGAAGCTGCACAGGCAGGGGGCAAACTGCTAGGCCAGTGGCCAGTCCAAGGTGCTGACAGAGTCAATGAGAAGCTGCACAGGGAATGTGTGTTACCAAACTCCGCCATGGTCAGCAACACAGTCTGGTGTGTCACGATGGGCAGCACAGGTACCGGTGTTGGAGAGATAGGTCTGTGACGTTGATCAACATTCATACTTGGCTGTCAGTCTGACTGGGAGCTGACTGTGTGTCGGGCACAGTTGGACCACTTGACTGGGGAGTGAGACGCCCAGCTGAGGAAAAGCTATCAGTGGCCTTGGACGCTGGAGGGCTGCTTGGACCAGGTGGTGTAGTGGCACGTGGAGGTGGACTCAGGCCGACGTGGGACACAGTGTGGGAGGGAGATAGTGGAGGAGTGCCTTTCCACTTCTTGGGGATTCTAAATGGCTTGCCTGTCTTGGTATCAATGGGAAGTGGTGTGGACACAAACGGCACACTCATCACCAAGGCTGCCGCAGGTGCACACGCTGGACCTCCCTCTGGGGATGTGCTGGATCCAGAAGGACGCTTAGCCTGGCATTGCCTCTGCCCCTCCATCCCCTCTTTACCCTGTGTGCCCCCTACAGTGCCCTCCTGTCCCTGCTTCACTGGTCTTGGAGTGGGAGTAGAGGTAGTTGGTGAAACAGCCTTGGATACCTTACTATGTGTAGCCTTGCCAGGCCCCACCTTCACAGTGGGCATGGAGAGTGTCTGCATGCCTTTGCGAGACGTTTTTGGGACCACAGAGTCTGTGGCCGGGGATTGCTCTGAGGCTTGTGACCCTGAGTACTTCCTCCTTGAATCATGTGCCTTTGCAACGCCTGACGGGCTCTTCCCTTTGCGCTCTGGGGTTGTTTTTTTCTTCGTAGGGGAAGGTGTCTGTGACCTTGACCGCTTGGGCTGCTGCTGCTGTGTGCTACGTGTGCAGTATCGTGACGTTGAGGTGTGTGAAGCGTGGTCACCGTCGTCAGACGTCGCCACTGGCATGGGAGTGGACAAAGGGACTGGAATTGGACTACGAGATTGAGCCAGTTGAAGTGCAGCCGCCACTGTGGAGGACATTGTCTGGACAGTGCGGTGCAGCCCACCCACATCTGAATGTATGCCCTCCATGAAAGCTAACACCTGTGCCAATTTGCGGTCTTGGTCTGACAATGCATTGAGGAGCCCTGTCTGCCCCACACACAGCTGGCGCAAAGGTCCACACACTCTGCACTGATGGCAGCAGGGGGCACAGGGGCAGGGGCAGCGGTGCCTGGAATGAAGGACACTCTTCCCCTCTTTGTGGTGCGAACACGGGCAGCAACAGAGGAAGTGGCTGGGAGGGTGGGCACTGCACGCTGTGTGCTGGAAGATGTAGCAGACTCTCCGTTCCCTGTGTCCTCCAAGATGTCTGCACCACCGCCGTCATCAGATGATGTTGAACTTTGCGTCTCGGGCTGTGATTCCTCCAGCATACTCCTATCCCCCTCCGAGGCGCTGGTCACATCTGTGTCACTGGGATCCTGTGCAGCTGTTGTGCTTGTTTCACCACCACTGGTGTCCGTCCCCTGTCCCTCCGTGCCCACGGGAGATGCTGCATAACAGAGAGACATGTAGGGTCAGCAAAGTGACCGCAACAGGACAAACATATTCAAGCAAAGCAACACTGAGGATGACAAAGTCTACATGTTGCAGGCCACCCCGTGCATTCTCACCATGCAGACACACTTCACTACCTCAAACAGTGCGTACAAACATCTAAACACGGCATAGCTGAGCCATGTGATGGGCAGACAGCACAACATCATGCATGTTGGGGCGTACAGACACTAACACCAATGGACCAGGCCTGCAGCACACCACCCACAATGCCATTGAAATTCCCAGGATTGGAAAAACATCAGTAAGTGCATGTATGTAAAATCCGTGACTGCCACACCCAGCACAGGGGCCACTTACAACCCACTGCATCACAGTAACCACATCACGTACACCAGCGCAGGTACAGGCTTGGTACACATGCAGCCACTCACAGACAAAATCAACCTTCACAGAATACTCACCCCTAGCTTGCTGTTGATGCTCCTTCAAACGTGCGTCCAGCTCAGGCTGTGTCACAGCCAAGATGCGGCACATCAGTGGTGTCAAGCTGCGTCGTGACAACCTGCCACTGCGAGGAGTAGCCCCAGTGTCATCTCGGCAACGTTCTTTGCCAGTCGTGATATGTCGTCCCACCTCTTGTGGCAGTGGGTGCGCCGGCGGTTTGACACTCCCAGAGCCCGCACCTTGGTTGCAATGGACCTCCACACGGCCTTACGCTGGTGTACCTTGAGCTGCAGGTGTGGGAGACAAGAGGGGAAAACATCAGTGACACACTCTCATGGTAAAACCTCTCTCTCTGAACAGTGGCATGACACAGACTCATCCCAACACGGCAGATATGTCCCGCAGATACACTACAACATCTCACAGGGTACATCGTCATGTGTGAAGTCCACGTCAATGCATGCATGTTTGAGGAGGGACACTGTATCCGCACATCTCACATACAAGCTGGATGCTAGCACAGAAAGCCATGTGTAATGTGCCCACATCTACTGGCTATTACCAGGTAGAGCAAGACATATGTCACATTGCAACATGTGTATGGGGTGAGAGTCACTGTGTCCACCACTGCGCACGCCTAAACGACCTTGCTCTGTGAATAGCTCACTGTGTCATGTTTGTAGCATTGAGGACATGATCTCACATAACCACTGACTGATCAGAGGGCCAGTCATGTGCAGTCCACACGGCAGACATGGGTCATTGATGTACACTCCTGCCAACCACACACGTATCACACTCTGTACAGTCAGTGATGTGTCCTTGTCACATTGGGCGTGGACAGTCCATGCCAGGTAGAATCACACAGAGATGGACAACGAGGACCCACACAAACAGTCACATGAACAATAACTGTCCCGAAACATGCATCACCAGATAGCTGTCACACCATATGGATGTGTACACAACACATGTCCATCCACCCTTCATGTCCATGCATTTAATGTGTGGGTTGCATACACCCCCTTAACAACTAGGAAACAGCATGTCAGCCAGTGCATGACACAACCCCACACTCTCAGGCACATACACCATCTGATCGACTACATGTGTGCCCCCTTGCACTCACCCCCCCACTGTTGGAGACTTACCACAACATTTGGGCCACCATATAGCCATGGGTACTGTGTCAGCACCTCGTCCACCAGGACATCCAGCTCCTCGCTTGTAAATGGACTGGCACGGATCTTCTCTGTCCTAGCCATCACTGTGGACATGAGACATCAGCGGCGGCAGTGGGCGGTGAGGGGTCCCAGGCAGCAGTCCCTGGAGGCAGCAGCAGGTGAGGGGTCTCAGGCAGCAGTCCCTGGAGGCAGCAGCAGGTGAGGGGTCTCAGGCAGCAGTCCCTGGAGGCAGCAGCAGGTGAGGGGTCTCAGGCAGCAGTCCCTGGAGGCAGCAGCAGGTGAGGGGTCCCAGGCAGCAGTCCCTGGAGGCAGCAGCAGGTGAGGGGTCTCAGGCAGCAGTCCCTGGAGGCAGCAGCAGGTGAGGGGTCTCAGGCAGCAGTCCCTGGAGGCAGCAGCAGGTGAGGGGTCCCAGGCAGCAGGCTCTGTGAGCAGTGGAAATGTGGTGCTCCCTTCCACACATATATAGTGCCCTGGACTCGTTTCAGTGGTCATAGTCTTCTGCCATTGGTGTTCCACGTCAGCCTTCTTCAAAAGCATCCAATGACCGCCTCCGCGGGGGCGGAGCACGCCTACCGTGATTTTTGAATGTGCATCATGCCACCGCGATAGCGGTCCCCATTGGCTGCAAGGGCATGGTTCATGGCGGTGACACACCGCGGGGTCCTGGCCGGGCGCTACCGCGGTGGTGCATCTTACAATTGCATCCAATCTCCGCATCCGCTGGGGGCGGAGCACGCCTACCGCGATTTTTGAATGTGCATCATGCCACCGCGATAGCGGTCCCCATTGGCTGCAAGGGCATGGTTCATGGCGGTGACACACCGCGGGGTCCTGGCCGGCGCTACCGCGTGGTGCATCTTACAATTGCATCCAATCTCCGCATCCGCTGGGGGCGGATCACGCCTACCGTGATTTTTGAATGTGCATCATGCCACCGCGATAGCGGTCCCCATTGGCTGCAAGGGCATGGTTCATGGCAATGACACACCGTGGGGTCCTGGCCGGCGCTACCGCTGTTTGATTGCCATAGAGTGACATGGGTGACCGGGATGTGGCTGGTGGAGCATGACAAACGCCATCTGCAGCTATGTAGAGGGCCATCACTAACACCAATGTGTCATGTGCAGCACATGAAACACTTGCGTCAGTGGTGGGCATCGACAAAGGTTCAAATGGTGGTTGGCATGCTCCGCCACCCAATTCACGGACAGTATGTGCGTCCGCTATGGGGAATATGCAGCATCACATCGTACACTCTGTGCGTCATTGTGTTTATGGAGCACGTTTAAGGCACCTACGGACAGTTCTTGTTGTGTGTGGATCAGTGAAACTCGCCTGCATGCTTGTTAACTGTCGATCTACCGTTCGACACGCCACTGAAATCTCCGAATCTATCCTTAGCGAATCAATTGATATTGCGTTCCTCTCGGAAACCTGGTTCAATGACCACTCAACGAGCATGCTTGATCTAATCTCCCCCCCCGGATACTCTATCCTCAGAAAAGACAGACCTAACAGAATAGGGGGGGGCCTGGCCATAATCTTCAAAAGCGAACTTCAGCTCTCCCTCGTTAACAACTCTGGCCATTCGACTTTCGAATACCTTGAAGCTGAACTTAATGTTCAAAATACCCACCCTATTCGTTTACATACTATATACCACCCTCCTGGTGATCCTCACTCCTTTATTGATGAACTTTCTGACTTGATGACACAAGCCTCAACATCCAACTCAAAAAATCTCTTCCTTGGAGACCTCAACCTCCACTTGAACGACACCAATGATCCGATTACCACCCTCTTCACCAACCTTCTCGAGATCAATGACCTCAAACAAATATGTCAGTCCCCCACCCACACCAAAGGAGCCACCCTGGACGCCATCATTACCAACAATGACTTGGCCTCCCTGACCAACATCATCCCCATTGACTGGTCTGACCACCACCTCATATTGTTCACCATTGCTATCACACCCCCTCCCCTCCCCACCAAACAAATTAAACCCTTGAAATGGACCAGAAATCTAAAATGTATCCCTCCTGACGAGCTTGAGTCCAAACTCCAAGCTCAACTGCTCCTCACTCCTCCCTCACATAACGCAAATGAGCTTACTGAGCACTTTAATAAAGCTGTTACGGATGTCCTAGACCAATTGGCCCCTTCTAAATTTAAAACTCTAAGAAACATCCCCTCCAAATCATGGTTTAACCTAGAACTTAACAACAAAAGACGCTCACTAAGACTGATGGAAAGAACCTGGAGACAGCATCCCTCCCACTCAAACCTGACACTCCTCAGATCAGCTAGATCTACATACAAAAAACACATTTTCAACGAAAAGGCATCCTTCTTTCGTACACAACTCGATCGGGCCAAAAACAGACCTAGAGAACTGTTCAACATTATCCGTCACCAAACCTCCTCAGCTCCGCCTAACCCCACGGCCTCTACCATTAGATGCGAAGAAATTGCCCTCTTCTTCTCTGAAAAAATCACCAAAATAGATCAATCCTTCCGCTCAACTCAGATCCCAACCAACCCCCTACTTACTCCTGACATCACCTCTAAATCTCACTCCTCACTCTTGACACCCCTGATCCCCCCTCACACTCACCCGCTCCCTCACTTCACCCTAACCCCTCCTCACACATTCCTTCTCCTATTACCACCCTAAACCTCCCCCACACCTTTCCACCACTTCTCCTCTCGTACCAATACACCAAAACTCACGACCTAAAAATAATGCCTCCTGGCAAAATTTCCTCCCTGTGACTGAGCGTGAAATCCACAGCATCATTGCTAAACTAAAACCATCCTCCCATACCAAAGACCCCCTCCCATTTAACCTCGTCCTAGACCTAAAGCACATCATTGTCCCATCCTGGACCACAATCATCAACTCTTCCCTTGCTACTGGAAATGTCCATAGCTCCCTTAAACTTGTTCAAATCTCCCCCATTATTAAAAACACTAATGCTGATCCTAATGACTTAAACAACCTCCGCCCCATCACCAACCTCCCCCTTCTTTCTAAAGCCCTTGAAAAATGTGTCTTGCTCCAATTAGACAAACACATCGAAAAATTCAACCTTCTGGACCCCTTACAATCAGGCTTCAGAAAAGGCTGCAGCACTGAAACTGCCATACTAAACATTGTTGACGACATCCACCACTCCCTTGATAATGGTGAAACATGTCTACTTATCCTCCTTGATCTCTCCGCAGCTTTTGACACTGTTAACCACTCTGCCCTACTTAAGGTGCTCAAAGATCGTTTCGGCCTCAATGGTACGACCCACAAATGGTTCGTCTCCTATCTTCAGCATCGAACCCAGCAAATTAAAATTCAAGACTGTCTATCTAACCCCACTCCGATCTCCCTAGGAGTCCCCCAGGGTTCTATTCTCTCACCCTCTCTCTTTAACCTCTTTATGGAACCTCTCACCCTCATTCTTAAACAAGCTGGTATCAACTACCACCTCTATGCCGACGACACCCAACTCTACTATAAGATCAAATCCCATGCCGACATCATACACCTTAATAACACCCTCACTAAAATCCAATCCTGGTTCCACCTTAATCATCTCAAACTCAACCCCCCAAAAACTGAAATCATTCTCTTCTCCCCTAAAAACAACCCCCTCCCCATTCAAACCTGGATCTCTGACCTCAATGCCCTCAACTGCTCTCTCTCCTTGTCCAACTCAGTAAAATCTCTTGGTATCTCCATCGATAACAGCCTCAACCTCAATGTCCACATCAAAAATTCGGCTAAAGGAGCCCTCTGCACTCTGCGTCATCTCAAGAAAATCAAACCCTTTCTCCCAACTGAAGATTTTAAATTAGTAGTTCAATCCCTGGTCCTTTCGCGAATTGACTACGGCAATGCCATCCTCACTCGAATCCCCAAGGTCCACCTAGCTCCACTCAAATCTGTACTCAACCTTGCAGCCAGGCTCATCACCGACTGTAAACGGTTCGACCACATTTCCCCAGCCCTCAAAACTCTTAAATGGCTCCCCATCGAAGGCAGATCCGCCTACAAAAACGCATGCATCACACACAAAATCCTCCACCAAAATGCTCCCTCATACCTCGCCAATAAACTCTGCAAAGCGGGCAGCACTCGACCTCTGAGAAGCACTAACGCCCTCCTCCTTGTCCCACCCCTGCTAAAAAAGAAGTCCACACAATCCGCTCCTTCTCCGGAAATGCCCCCTACATCTGGAACGCCCTCCCCAAAGACCTACGATGCAACCCCTCCTACTCCAGCTTTAAAAAGACCTCAAAATGCACCTCCTCAACAAATATTGGGGGTCTTTATCTGTGCCTTAAACTCGATCTGCCATATCTTATAGGTATTTAACCCTTTACTCTGACTATCTGTTTACATGATATGTTTAATATGTTTAATCTCAAGCCGTTCTTTCTTCTGTTTTACCTGCTATTATTCACATGTTGTTGAAATTTTGTTTTATTGTTCTTTCTCTGTCGTGTTAAGCGCTCAGATGTTTTGTTATTCCATGATGATGTAATTTGTTTCTAACCGTAACTAGCTCTATCATGTAAAGCGCTCTGATACCTACGGGTCCAGCCAGCGCTATATAAAACCTCTAAAATAAATAAATAAATAAATGGTCATTACTGTACTACGCACAGTGGATACGTACAGTGGCACATGGCACTGGATGACATTGATATGGTCTCCTGTCACAAATGTCAGCCAATGTGTAACGTCTCACACCAAATGGAACACTGTACTTCATTATGTTGAGCAATATTTACACACAATGTCGTATCTGCCACCCATGCTGACCACTATCTCACACCTGAGCCCATGTGTTACACTGAAAACCCAGATGAACTCATTTATTCAGCATGACTGTCATCATTGGAAACAGATGTCACCCTGTTGTGTTATTGCTAAGACCAATTACATGCCGCATGTAATGTCTTTGTGCACACTGGCAACTCCTGCAGTGTATGTCCACATGTACAGGGGGGGGCTCGACCTGCTAAAGGATGACGAGTACTTCAGCACCAAACCTGGCATCCGTTGCATTATTATTGTTTGTCACTTGGGTAGACGGCCAGAGCAGATGTCTTTGCTACATGTCTGCCACCTGTAACCACAGGGACCTATGTGGTAGTGTCAGGTCTGTGCTCATGTTGTTTGGACTGTTGTATGTGAATCAGTGACATGTACATTTCAACAATGGTGCTTAGCTAAACTATGTTTTTGAGTGTTGTGCTGTGTTCCGGTGCTACTCACCTGCCACCAGTGCATGTCCATTGTTCACATCAGGAATGTTGCGTTGGCAGATGGACTGCATGCACGGTTGTGGATTGTGCTAACTGTATGGAATATAGTATGCGACATTTGTCCACAGGCTATGGGTGTCCAGTATTGCCTGTGCAATGTTGCAATGTGTGTGCACTGATTTGCGGGAATTGTCTGCAATGTTGGATGGTCAGCACAAGTGGCACACGTGTGCAGTGTGTTGCCACCAACACTAGTGTATGTGCATGCTATGGGGTGCTAGCCATCCTTGCTCACCATCTATTCCAGCACTGTGTGGGTGGATCACATCTGCTGGTGTATCAGGATGGAGTGGGCACCCAAGACAGGTGAGATGTACCTTGATTGTTGTGCCTGTGACACTCATCCAACTACGACATTTGGTCAATGTGAGGTACCATTGTCCCACTACTCATGCACAGCCAGCATGTTTGTTAGATGTGGGATATTGATTGTATGCTGTGTTGGGCCTGACAGCCTGTGTGGAATGAGGGTCAGGATGCATGTCCTTTGGGACATGTGGTGTAAAATTACATCCACTGGTGTCAGGTGTCTGAGCCAGTTGTCTATATATAATGCATACAGTCTGTTCATGCGTAGACTTGTTGGCATACTGGCTTGGCATTGTCCATGTAGTGTTGTATGTTTGTGTTGTGGCACTGTTGTGTCTTGAAACAGCTGGATGTGTATCACCATGGTATGTGTTGTGGTGCACATGTGTCCTTGGGCAGTCCCTCCTTGATGCTGCATGTAAATGTCCAAAATGGGGGAAGATTAAGGGTGCATACAGGCCCTGCTGATCACGTCCCTCATCTATTGTTAATGTGTGCCACATTGGCTATCTGTGTGCTTGTAGAGAGTATTGGGCAGTGGGGTAATGGTGGCCTGTTACAGTGGTACACATACTCTGCACAGGCGTGACATCATCTGTCACTGTCCGACTTTGTATTCAAGTCAGCAGCAGATATGGCCTGTGTACTGATGACATTGGCACATGTATGGGTTTGGGATGTGAATGTCATTGAATTTGAGTGTGTTCGAAGTGGCACTGAGTACAAAGACAATCCCAATGATCTATCCACATTGTGTTGTTGATGTGTCCCCTGCAATTATTGGCCAAGGAGGTGTGGCAGGTACAGCAGCAACGTGGAAGCCAGCAGTGTCTCTGCTTCACACATGTCCTGTGTCATGTACACCCAAGGCTGAGTCCACCTCAGCTCGATATGTGACTCTTGGCATCCACATAGACAGTGTTCGTATTGTGTCTACTGACTGTGCAAATCCATGACAGTTGTACAATTAATCTGTCTCATGTTGGGACAACACTGAATTGCACTGTGTGCTTTCAGGGATGACAGTCAATGTTAGCGCCGTGACAGGACGGACTTTATGAATTTGTGCACATCCTAATTCATGTTGCTATGACGTGTCCCCTTTCATCTCACCTAGGAGGCGACCTAATGTGTTTCGTACCTTCACCCTGCTGGCTAACATGGAGGATACCGACATCATCAGGCGATTCCGTCTGGATCGGACAAACCTCCTGGAACTTTGTGCAATATTGGAGCCACACCTGCTTCCACGCAGGACATACCCAACAGCACTCACGGCAACGGAAAAGTTGATGGCATTCCTACATTTTGTGGCTACGGGATCCTTCCAGCAAACTGTGGGCATTGCAGGGGGGATGTCCCAACCAACATTCAGCATGGTGCTACGTGATGTCCTGTTGGCTATGATGCAACACAGGGACCAATTCATACATTTCCCCAGGCGGCAGGAGTTGGCGGATGTGAAGGGCGAATTTTATGCACTTGGACACGTTCCTAATGTAGTTGGTGCAATAGATGGCACACATGTTTCCCTGATTCCACCCCAAGCACGCAAGCATATTTACCGAAATAGGAAACATTATCATTCCATCAATGTGCAGGTGGTGTGCCAGGCAGATATGGTCATCTCACACGTTTGTGCAAAGTTTCCAGGATCAGCCCACGATTCACACATAATGCGCAACAGCATTTTACCACAGCTGATGGCCAATCTGGCGCCGGAGCGGGCATGGATTGTGGGTGAGTACAAAGGGTCGAGTCGTGTGCTGTTTGTGTGCCATGCTGTCCTCGGACACATGTCAGACACTCAATCTGTATGTGTCTTTCACACTTAGGTGACTCTGCATATCCCAATGGACCTTGGTTGCTGAGTCCACTTCGCAATCCCAGGGCACCAGCTGAAGTGCGCTACAACAATGCCCATGGGAGGACACGTCGGGTCATTGAGCGAACATTTGGACTCCTGAAATCGCGTTTCGATGCCTCGACAAGACCGGAGGGGCTCTGCAGTACTCACCCGTCAAGGTGTGTCAGATAGTGGTAGCATGCTGCATGCTACACAACCTGGCCGTGCGGAAGGGGATCCCCTTAATCCAGGATGATGATGACCAGCCACAGCCCCCACCTGCGAACACCCAAATGTCAAGTGACGAGGATAGTGGAGAGGAGGAAGGTGTTGGACAGCGTCAGCAGCTCATCAACAACTACTTCACTTGATGGTCAGTGGCAATGTCAAAACTGGCTGTTGTCTGATGATGTTGTGCTTGGTGAATATGTGTATGTGAGCTTTGTGACTACAGCATGTTGCAGAGTCAGTGCTGGCTGCAAATGTGTATGGTAAGGGATCTTTTGACACAGCTACTTGATGTCTATGTTGGTACAGTTGCTCCTTGTGACATGTGCAGATTGTCGTACCTTGATGTGCTGTGTTGTGTGATGGTTGTTAGTCCACCACCTGATTAGCAACTGATGTTCTGTTGTGTTTTCCTAGGTCCCTTCAGCCTCTACTTGCCTGCGGAGTATCCCTGCTCCTGTGACATTGTAATCATGGGTGTGAGTTAACATACTGTGATGAACATGGAACAGTGACAACTACATTGGTGCGTTATTAGTGTTTATTTACAGTGGATACATGTGATGTAGATGTGGATATTTACAGATTTGTGAATGGTGAATAACAGATTTGTCAGTGATGGTAGATGAGACAATAGAGTATACACAAGATCAGTATGGTAACACAGTCCAACAGTCATTTGCCATTCCCACGGCATTGTGGGTGGGGACAGTCTGCAGGGTACACAGCAGGGTGAAGAGGGGTGCCATCATGGCTGGCTACTTGACTGGCTTTTGCCAGGTGCTTTGCCACGGGATGCTCCCAATGATTTTTTCGGGCGGCCCCTTGCTCTTTTGGCAGGGGGGGACACAGGTGCATGGCCAGTGGTGTCTGATGAGTCCCCATGCTCGCTGAACGCAGGGGAGGATGGAGGTCTGTCATCCTGCGGCACAACGGAGGGAGCTGTAGGTGTTGGCGGTGCCGCATGCCTGTCCCTGAGGACCCCCACTAGCTGGCTAAGGAGGTCCCTGAGTTGGCCCATGCAGGCCACGAGTTGGCCCATGCGTTTGTCAATTGAGCGCATCATCTGTTGTTGCTCACGGGCATCCTGCTGAGCCTGCCTCAACTGTCCCTGGGCGTGTTCATAGGCCCCCACAACTCTGTCAATGTGTGCCAGTGATTCAGTGCCAGGGTCTTGTTCCCTTTGGGTCAGCCTTGTCCTCACACCTGGCCTGCTGTCACAGCCCTGTTGCCTCCCTCCTTTGGGCACCGGCCTACTCTCCCGTACCTCCGCAGTTGTTGTGGTCTGGTTGGCCTCTGGAGCAGGGCGAGTGTTGCAGGCAGCAGTGGTAGTGGTAGTGGTGGTGGAGGTGGTGGTGGCACAGGTTGTTGCAGCAGGGCTCTGCGTTGATGTTGTTGCTGAGGGTGGTGGGGCTGTGGGGTCCTGGGACACATTACGCCCTGCCACACCAGATGGTCCGGCTTGGTCCTCCTCCTCCTCATTATCCAGGGAGTCTGCATCCGAGGGGAGATGTTCGGGAGCTGGTGACTGGCTGTGCTGGTTGAGGTTGTCGTCCTCTGCAGTCAGTTGTTGGTCACCTGTGGGACAGGAAGTAGATGGTAATTGCCTTACACACCTCAGGGTTGCTGTGTTTGATGTCTCTTATTTACATGTTATGCTACACACAGTTGCCTTTTTCACACATTGTATGTCTGCACAGTGATGTGCCTCATGCCATGAAGTGGAGTTACATTCATCATTTCACAATGGTGTGACCTGTGATTGGTTACCATGCCACACGTCTAGTATTGGTGATTTCAATGTGAGGTTGTCATCTGACAACTGGCATGACTACAAGTTGATGTTCAGCATCTTTGCTGATCACTCTGCCTGGCAGACATTACCTGTGTGCATGGACTAGCCATTGTCATCACATGCATACCGTTGACATGTCCTGTGCTTGTATTTCTTTATACAGCAGACCATGCTAGTTTGTTTTTCCCATGGTCCTTCATGATCAGCACCCATGTACGCTACAGAGGGAAGTCTGGGTGATGCATGTCAAGAGGCCCGTTTGCTTGGACATATTTGTTGAGAGTCACAGTTCTGTTTCTGTCACAGTTACGTACGCTGAGCTGTCTGCATCCTGTCAATGGCTGTGCTTTTCTTTTCTATTTTTGTGTGAAGTAGAGCCTCGTGTTGTCATGTCTCTCAATGCTTTTGTTGAGTGATGGTGGGGTGCATGCACTGTCTGATTACCTGTGCAGTGTCACTTTGGTTTTTACTTTCAGACACATGCTTCTGGGTGGGGTGCTCCATCCTGCTGAGGGGTGGGAGAGGGGGCCTGTTGGGAGTTGTTGTGCTGCCTCCAGATACACATTCCCCATCCCTGTGAAGATGGCTACCTACCTGTTAGGTGGTGGGGAGCGTTCAATGGTTGACACATGCTTCTGGGTGGGGTGCTCCATCCTGCTGAGGGGTGGGAGAGGGGGCCTGTTGGGAGATGTTGTGCTGCCTCCAGATACACATTCCCCATCCCTGTGAAGATGGCTGCCTACCTGTTAGGTGGTGGGGGAGCGTTCAATGGCTGACACATGCTTCTGGGTGGGGTGCTCCATCCTGCTGAGGGGTGGGAGAGGGGGCCTGTTGGGAGATGTTGTGCTGCCTCCAGATACACATTCCCCATCCCTGTGAAGATGGCTACCTACCTGTTAGGTGGTGGGGGAGCGTTCAATGGCTGACACATGCTTCTGGGTGGGGTGCTCCATCCTGCTGAGTGGTGGGAGAGGGGGCCTGTTGGGAGATGTTGTGCTGCCTCCAGATACACATTCCCCATCCCTGTGAAGATGGCTACCTACCTGTTAGGTGGTGGGGGAGCGTTCAATGGCTGACAAATGCTTCTGGGTGGGGTGCTCCATCCTGCTGAGGGGTGGGAGAGGGGGGCCTGTTGGGAGATGTTATGCTGCCTCCAGATACACATTCCCCATCCCTGTGAAGATGGCTACCTACCTGTTAGGTGGTGGGGAGCGTTCAATGGCTGACACATGCTTCTGGGTGGGGTGCTCCATCCTGCTGAGGGGTGGGAGAGGGGGCCTGTTGGGAGTTGTTGTGCTGCCTCCAGATACACATTCCCCATCCCTGTGAAGATGGCTACCTACCTGTTAGGTGGTGGGGGAGCGTTCAATGGCTGACACATGCTTCTGGGTGTGGTGCTGAGGGGTGGGAGAGGGGGGCCTGGTGTGTGTTGTCGTGCTTTTTGTCTGTACACATGCAACCCAGTTGATTTTGTTTAGCTTTGTGCTTTATCAGGTTGAGTGGTGGTTACATCTGTGTGACCTGTTTTGGGTATTGTGGGTCAGACGAATGTCCTTTGGCCTAGGGGTTGTAGGTTTGAAGTTGTGCAAGACGGTACATGGCAATGTGATGATATACATTGGTTTGTACTTACCAGCTTCCAGTCCCCCGCGGATTCCTTCAAGACTCTCTGGATGTAGGATTCCAAGGACCTTCTCCTCCCACGGACTGTATGGTTTGGGTGGGATGGGAGTGCCTCCACCAGTCCCGTCAGCCAGCTGACAGTTCTTGGCCCTCTTCCTCTTCACCATGGTCTTCAGGTCATGCCACCGCTTCTGTATTTCCTGCTTGTTGCGGGGGGTGGTCCCTACTGCATTGACCTTATTGACTATCCTCACCCACATTTGGGTTCTTGTGGCTAATGGGGTGTGTTGGACCATGTTGCCATAGAGTTGTGGTTCAACTCTTATTATCTCATCTACCATGACTGAAAGCTCTGAATCAGTGAATTTTGGCATTTTGTGTGGTGCCATGGTGTGTGCTGTGCAGATGTTCTGTGGTGCAGTTGTGTGGGTGTTGTGGGTGTTGTGGGTGGTGTAGGTGGTGTGTGTGTTGTGGTGGTGATGTGTGCAGGTTTGCCTCTCCTTTGTTCTCTGGGGTTGGGACCTTCAGTTGTGGAGTGTAGCAAAGGATTGTGGTCAGGGAGGGGCTGGTTTTATGCTCGGCTATGGGGGTGTGGCAAGCTGGTATGTTGCTGTCAGGTGTGTTGTGTGTGTTGTCCTGTGATTGGTTATTTTGAAATTTCTGGGGCTGTTGTCATTGGGCACTTTTGGTTTGTATTGGGACAGGTCTACTTCACTGTGTGCATTGTTTGTATTTTTTGGTGTGTTTTTTCTACATCCGCCATTTTTTTGCGGATCCTCCGCAGCGGTTCCTCGGCAGCGGTGGCTATGCTGCAGCCCTTCCGCCGCCTATCGGATTCATCACTGTTCGCGCACAAGGCGGTCGGATTCATAGGTAGGTACCATGGTGGTAACGGGGATGTCATAATGTCACGGGCGGTTACTCCGTGTGCATGGCGGCGGTTCTTGGCTTTTCCGCTGAGTATCCGGCCGTTGCGGTCGGATTTTCAGCTGGTCCGGCGAGTGCGGGCGGTTTTTCGTTGACTCCCGCCGCCGCGGACGGATTATTCTGCCGGTTCATCATAATGTATCCGGCGTTTTTCCCGTTGGTCATGCGGGCGTTTTTTTGCCGCTACCATGGCGGTCGGTATGCTTTTCCGACCGCCATCGTAATCGGCCCCTAACTGTTTTAAAAGTCGGCAATTAATTCTTTAAATGGTTGTGAAAAAGTCTGACAGATCAGGCGACTACACTCATCGTTCTTGATATCACAGGATGAAAAGTATGGTTTTTGCAATGCTCAACTAGTTGCTCAAATCTGTGCTATACTTACTTGGATGGACCTTGTTCTCTAACTGAGACTTAAAGTAATCAATTTCAACATTTCAAAACAGTATAATTTGCCCAACAATAACAACAGGGAGGAATAGCTATGCAAACCATCAATGCCTATTAACACATTATTAAGATCAAAATCGCAAATCAAAAATCGATCATCACCTGGTTACAGCATAGTCGTAGATTAGGTCAAACAGACAATGCAAAGTTTAGTTATCTAAAGGCAGGAATAGGTTACTTAAAGAGACGGTTCCCCTTAAGGGAAATTCCCTAATGCTAACCTCATGTGTCGGTTAAAATCGGGAAATTCATAAGCTGCTAGTGTCAGTGGGCATAGAATATGAAATAGAACCAAATAAACGTTTAAATCAAGTTAAGGCAAAGAGAGCGGGCTCTAGAGAGTAACTGTAAGAGCAGAAATATAAGGAGAAATTGGCCTGAAGAGAAGGAAAGGGAAGTCTACCTCCTAGGGTGGACAGTAGCAAGATCTAACTAACTAATATCATTTAAATTATGGAACTTCGGAAGAAATGCATCCCTCACGGTTCCCACTACAGTGAGAACCAATCAAAAATCAACTTTCACAATAAGCTTGGTGTCGGCCTCCTTCTCACGGTAATACAATGCCAAATTCTTCCATCATTGCAGACTTTACTGTATCTTACAAAGGAGTATCCACCCCCTCTGTCTCCCATACCTTGCAGGTTGTGAAGATCAAAGTCTCACTGATTAAGTGCAACAACATGACCTTCAGACAATAAACTATCAGAAAATAACACATTTTATGGGAAGATGTAGATGGTGCCTGGAACAGAAAGGAAAGTTATGCACAGTAAGCAGAAATGCAATGATTACATCAAATTTGAGTCAGGCACATAAGGCCTGTCTAGAATCATATAACTTAACTATAATTAATCCAAAAACATGTAAATCACTTGTTTCACTAAATCTAAATTTAAAATAATGTGTGAATATTACTAGTCATCAGGAGGGAGTAGGTCAATTGAATGTAGCAAATGAAACATTAAGAACCAGAGAACCTAAAGAATATCAAGAAAATTCAAACAAATAAAGCAGTTGCCTAAATATTAATGACTTATACAACCCATTAACACTCTGTCCATAAAATATAGTATCTTTAATCTAGGATGTCCTCTACCAAAAATCATGCTCGCTCCACAATCCATCTCACCAAAAAGAAATAAAAGGTAATCTACTTCTTCAATCCACACAAAGCATGAGTTTAGAGGAATACAGTGATTACTCCCTAAAAATTGTAATAATCAAGAGATTTTAATCAAGTTAATTCAAACTAAAATAATTGCAAGAAACTGTTATGGGAAACAAAGAGAAAGTGTTTTGAGAATCAAGGGTAGTGGTTTACAAACTTTCAAAGTCAAGGAACTGAAGTAAATTAATTCAGTATGTTAAACAACCTAGATGGAACTAACAGTACTACATGGGAAAATGGGGCTGGCATTTAAGAATGGGGATTATATATTATTAAATTATATTTTGAGCCAAACATGATAGAGCTCCAAGTTATCAAACAGAAATATGTCACAAAATTATAAATACTCAAGAAGGCTCTTATGGTTCAAGAGACCCACTTGGCTAATAGGCCTAGCAACCAGAAAACCCGTCTTTAGCTAATTTAGATCTACAGGTGCTCCTAACTCCAATGGCATTCCAGCCTCCCTTTTCAAATCTGACTGCTTTGAGGATTGGCTAACCTTGTTGTAGAATGCAACCTTCTTTTTGCCCATGGCCCCCTATTCATGGTGGTATTCAATTTTACATCCTCTGTGCAAAAAGGGAGACAGATGAACCTTGCTGACTATCACCGTATAATAACTTTCAGATATGGGGCAAGGTTTATGCCAGGATTTTTTTAAATGATTTTGAAAAATGGTTAGAGGAATAACAGATGATCATAACATGCTACCTTCCACATTATAGCACAGAAAGAAACATAGAGGGTGTTTAGGATGTCGGACGGCCCGGCGGTGGCGAACCGCCCGACATCCACACCAGAAAGACCCCCCGCCATATTAGGATGGCTGGGGGGTCCGCGGCGGACGGAAAGACCGACCACGTTGCCGCCATGGAAAGGCATACGGTGTTTGCTTTTGGGGGCACGTTGCCCTTGCGGGCCCCCAGGGTGTTGAGGGGGTGGGGGGTGCACATGGGGGGTACCTATGGTACCCCCCTGCATTTGCATGCACAAGGTGGCAGGCACCGCGCGGTGCCTGTCACCTTGTGCATGCAAATGCACAACGTGCATTTCCAGCATTGTGACGGGCGGTGCTGTGAGCACCGCCCGCCACAATGCTGGGAATGGGGGATGCCACCACCACGGTGGCGGTGGCATCCTAATTGCAGGTGCGGGACCACCGCACCCCTGGCGGACGGTCCCGCATTCCGTTACGGTGGCGGGCGGACAAAGTCCGCCCGCCATCGTAATGGACCCCAAAGTACTGACAACATTAATGGGCCATCAGACAGTGACCTATAAATGGGTTTCATTGTTTACCGGTGTTATAGATTACACTGCAGCACTTGATGGCTTTGACTACCAAATTCTATGGAAAAACTAGGGGACTGGGGAGATCCTTCCACATGATTATGAGCAATAATTTCCATTGGCTCAAATACACGGTCAGACTAATGGTAGAGGATGCTACAAGAGGTTCCAAACAAATCAAAGCATAAGGGGGCTTAAGAATACTGTATGCAGGCACCACTATAGTCAGATTTTAGACGGATGATATTAGACAACCTTTAAGCAAGCCAGATCTTTTACCCCAAAAACTGAAAATTATAAAATACAGATCTTTCAATATGCAGATGACTGTGTTATTTTCGACCAAACATTAATAGGTCTCCAAAGAGCATTAAATGCATTACACACACATATAGTCAAGAACATAAACTGTTGGTTAATCAAAACAAAACTAAAACATTGGTCTACCTGTATCTGAATACACAAATCCGGTTTTAGCTATAATAGATCTCGAAGCATAAATGATTTGGTCAGATACTCTTTCAAAAATGTTTATTAGTTTTTAAGGCCATACTAAAATCTCAATTAATACTCTTGTGAGCTACATAATTTGTCGAATTTCAACTGTTCAATGCATATTGGTAAATAAACTGATATAATTCTCGTAAAACGTAATGTTATTGCAATGCATTTTGTACTTTTCTGGATCAGCGAATGTAGATTGGCGTGGCATAATCCAAACAGTGCAAATGAATGTTGCAGAATTTGCAGTTATAAGCAGGAAACCCTCTCGCATCTACTTCGCTATTACCCGGGAATGGGTTTAGAGAGACAAAGGCTACTTCAATGGATTTTCATATCTAATGGATACAAGATGTGTAGATGCTTTAAGGCACTCTTAGAACATGGCAAACATCATTGAGTTATGTCACTCTGGAAACTTATTACAATTAGTTTTTAAAAAGTTTTCCTATAATTGAGTTTTAGCCTTTACCTAATTATTATGTATGGAAAGGATTTACCTTTCATTTAAATGTGAATATATATTTTTGCTACAAAGAGAATTATTTTTACTTAATGTTGTTAATTGTTAATTTTACTAATTCCTTCTTATCTACTTTGCAAATATTTTAATAGATAGGGGTGTTCGGCAGGGTTGCGTTTCAGCCCCTTTGTTATTTTCATTATTTTTCAACGACATTGAGTTGTTTTTGTCCCAGAGTGCAACAGATGCCCCTGCAATGGCAGGTATCAAAACACCAATATTATTATTTTGCGGATGATACCCTGCTAATTTCTAAGACACCAGAAGGCCAACAGCGTTTGCTGCTTCTTTTTGAGGAATTCTGCAAATCTTGGGGCCTCGAGATCAAGACTTTAAAAATGAAATATATGTCATTCAATCAACTAAGAAGGTATAGGGCAAGAGTAACATTGGGAGGTATGCCACTTGAGCGCACACATGTTTTCAATTATCTAGATGTCACTTTGTCGTCTGATATGGTCTGGAATCCTCAAGTGGATGCCGCGTCCATGAAGCTTAGGTAGATTAGTGGGGTCATTTTGAAGGAACACAGCTGCTCTCACACTTATCCAATAGGCCCGGCCTTACAAATGTATGACGCAAAGGCTTTGGGCTCTGCCCTGTATGGCGCAGAACTATGGGGATTTTCTGACATTGCAGCATTAACTATAGCTGAGAACATGCTTCTAAGAAATCTAACTCGCCTCCCGGCTAGTACTCTGTTGAAACCTTTAATGCTCAATCTGCGCAGAAAAAAATTGCTCCTAAAGTAAGATTGCGCCCACTTTTATATTGGAGAAAGGTGTGGTCCATCCCTGAATTAGAACACCATGAAATGGCTTTGAGAGATGTCTTAGCGGCAGACCAGTTTCATAAGGTAAAATGGTTACGACAGATTAAAGCACTGCTAATCGACATAGACCTGAGGGGGTTCTGGGACAATCCATCCTTTAAACATATACCATCCCCAGATGTAATTAAGTCAAACTATTGGTCATGGATCTTTTGGTGTGAGGCACGTGCCGTCCAGAGTATGTCTTTGTCGGACAGGTTCATGGATTTCAAATGCTACAACCTTCTGGAACCATATTGGGATACCATCATGATACCATTAGACAGGAATCTTTACTTCCAATTCAGGGTTGGTACATTGCCCTAAGAGCTGTTACAAGTTCTTGAGCTGCTGGTAGGGGCGCATTGTGCCATGGTTGCAACGCTTACTCAGAAACAGTTGCCCATGTCCTTTTTGTTTGCCCCAGCTATGGGGGTGATTAGGATGGCGGGCGGATCGCCATCGCCGGCCAGGCGGTGGCGATCCGCCCGCCATCGCCACCTGATTTACCCCCTGCCATATTATAATGGCGGGGGTAGCGCGGCGGACGCAAATGCCTACCAGGCCCCGCCATCCATATTAGGATGTGTGGGTAAACTGGCCTTTCCATGGCGGCGATGCAGTTGCCAAGATCCTGGGCTCGATGTCGGTATCGAGGTTAAAGGTCCTCCCCAAAAACTGAAATCCCGGTCCTTTGAACACTTTAAAGATCTTTTCACTTGTGCATAGTCAATACTGATATGCATTAGTGACGTTCAACTTTTCATCAAGTTTTTGCTGCTGCTAATACATAATATTCAGCTGAAATCTATACAGCTCAGCCAATCATAAACATGCTGTGATGCTCCTGCTACTTTCATGTCTTATCAGCACAAAATTATGATAAGCATACCATATCAGACATAGGTAAGTACATGTAAGTTGGCATGGACTTCTTTTTAATTGTGAGAAGTTTTTAAGTGTTTTATAGATTTTATTGTTTCAAACAACGATATGATTTTTCTATGTATTTGGATTGTATAGCTGATATTTATGAGAAGTGTAAGATGGCTGACTATAAGATATCTAGGCGATTATAATTGGTTTGATTATGCATATATTGTTTAATATTGATTCTGGTTTGTAATATGCGTTACCACCTTCCTGAAATGCTTTTATGTTTTTAACTGAAATAAAGCTAAATGAAATGATTTTAATACATTTTTTGCAAAAAAATGTATTGTACCTTTGTACAATCTTTGATGTCACAAGATAGAGAAGATCATAAACCAACCCAAGATTTTAAATATTTCTCTATGCATAAAGACAAAAATTGATTTCAAGTGGGGGAGGGCCCTCTAGCCTATATCAGAGAGTTTGGATGATAAATGTATTCATTAATATCATCTGTCTTGTGTTTTACTTTCATCACATTTGAAATTCTAACAGTATATAGATAGGGGAATTTTTTATAATTTACACATTTAAATGCTAAACGCTTTATTTTCCAGACTAGCAGCAGAACGATGATACAAATGCACATACAGGGAATTTGAGGAATCACAGTTTGAGTTCAAGATCTGTCAATCCAAATAATTTTAACTACTAAATGCCTTTAGTTAATTCCAACAATGTATTTAATTTGTTTTGAAGTGCATTGCTGATGTTTTCATTAAAAATTCCCTTGAGTTCTTTTCTGGTCTTACAAACATGATGTATATCTTGGGTGCAAATATGCAGAAAAGAAGACCAGGACCAGAAGACAAAATTGCAAAAATCTCTACTGCAACCATGTACTTTCCTTTTGTGCTGAGATAAGCCGGGATAAAAGAGAGCCAGACACTGACAAACCCTAGCATGCTGAAGGTGATGAACTTGGCTTCATTGAAATTGTCTGGTAAATTTCGAGCCAGAAAAGCAATCCAAAAACTTATACATGCCAAGAATCCCAAAAATACCAAAATGCAATAGAACATCAAGTTGGAATCCTTATTGCATGCAGCTTCGATCTTCACATTGACAGCACTGTTGTTAAGTTCTGGGAAAGGAGGTGATGTTGCCAGCCAGATAATTGCAAGGCTCAGTTCTATGGTGGTACAGCTCAAAATTATTGTATAAGAAGTCCTGGAGCTAAGCCATCTTCTGAAATTGCTGTTGGGTTTGGTAGCTCTAAAGGCGATGACCACCATGATTGTTTTAGCCATCACGCAGGAAACAGCAAGTGAGAAGGATACAGCAAATATCACTTGACGGAGCATGCATGTCACTCTATTGGGCCGGCCAATGAAAACCAAGGAACAAAGGAAGCATGGCATGAGGGCAACTAGAAGAATATAACTGAGATGAAGGTTGTTAGCTCGCACCACTGGTGTATGTCGATACCTTATGAAAATACACAAAATTCCTAGAGTGTTGAGAAAGAAGAAGATGGAGATCAAAGCTAATATGTAACCAAGTGGTTCCATGTAGGACAAGAAATCAGTAACCTTTGCTATGCATTGGATCTTGTCACCGGATGACCAGTGGTCTTCTGGGCACTTCAAGCATTCCAAGGCATCTGAAGATGACATAAAAGGTCAATTTTAGGAAGCAGTGTGATGCTGATGTTTGAAATGCCATATTTAGGTAAGCAAATGCACCTAACAACTGGTTTGCAAAGAATGCTTTTACCATATGCTATGAATATATAACAACAATACATTTACGCTTGTCTAAGACTATATGTATCACCATGAACTACTCTTATATCAGACAATACAATAGTGAAGGGTCATTCCACCCCAATCCTGCACATCCACACCCCAATTTACTAACACTGTGCTTTGGGTTTATGCTACTTTTGTATTACACTATACACTGATTTGAGTTACTTTGTACATCAAGGAGGTGTTCCATTCTTGGTACATGGGCAATCCCATGCAACTACCCATGGGTGTTGATGCAAATTCCTAACTTTAAACATTCAAAGAAAGGGAATTGTGCCAAAATCTTATGCCTCTTCGAGACAAGTGTAACGAATAGAAATGTTTTTCCAAATTTGCATTTGTGCAGCATTGTACAGCATACATACAAAGCAGGAAACGTGTTAAAGAATAGTTTAGGTACTTGAGGGTTCACCTTCCAGTACCAAAACTATTCCTTACAGGAAAAACACCCTTGCACTATTGCATATATGAACCGTCTTTTGGAACATGTCAGACTAAAGGGCAGCAGCGTATGGAGAGAGGGAAACAGTGCCCTATCTAAGTAGGTAGGGTGCTCTTCTTCTCGCTCCCTTTCATGCAAAACTGCAAAGCAACTGTGAATTTGTCATAAATCTGGGCCCAATGCATTTATAGACGGAGTGGAGGTTTGAAATTTGGCAAACTTGTTACAGATTTCATGGCCCACCAGGCACTTCTACCCATTTTTAGGTCGAGCCTGAGCCAGCGTGCAAGCACTGCTCTGGCGATCTGTTGTAGGTAGAGTACGGAGGAGAAGCCCCGCCCATATTTTTCATTGGCTTGTGTCTTTGTCCTTCGTAAATGCTGGCGTTTGATTCCTTAATAGGCTTGTTAGTCCCTCCTTAGTACGGCCATGTCGTCATTTGTATCCTCCCATGGCTACTGGCCCCTTTACTTTGTTGTTACACGGTACGTGTACTTTTTTTTTCTTTATTGAGCTTTTCCTACATTAGGCATGATGACGTGCTTCCCTTACATTCAGCGCGCCATGCCCGCCTCCACTTTCGAAGCAGGGTGAATGGCGGCCGTTTGTTTGTAATGCCATAGGTTTCGCATTTAAATGCGAGACCTATGGCATTGCAAATATTTATTTGTTTAAACGTCTTTAGCGCAGAAAGGAAAGTAACGTGAAGGCAGGAGGCTCCGAGCGAGGTGTTCCTTCTCTTCGCTCCTCAGCCGTGTTGCGGCTTCAGAGAGAGGGGTAGCCGCAACACGGCGACATGGTGTCATTTGTGGGGCGCTACATCATTTCAAGGGTAGGAAGGGTGTGCGGAGAGGACAGAGCATCGTCTTCGGGCACAGCTTCCCAAATGGCAGAGCAAAGCTTGACACAGAGCTTTAGGCAGGAATCTGAGGTGTGGAAACAAAAACCTCTCCGAAAGGAGAGCTATTCTGGGAGCCAGTGAGTGCCCCTTCACATGGCACAGCCCGTCTCTGAGCAAAGGAGCCCCCGCTTCCGTTGCATGTAGACTTCTGCCCCTGTTCGCGTTTCAGGATTTTATTTTTAATGCCCTTGGTTGGTATGTCAAAATTAAAATTCACCTGTGACACCCCCGCCCCAACCCACACCACACACTTTCACCCCACCCAGACACTCAGAATGAAGACATTTTCATTTTCTGCCAGAAGTGATTTATATCACCTCGGGGGTCCTCAGACGTTGACAACATTTTTGTTGTTGATCGGCTTCATTGTGGTGCTGAAATCTGTTTTACAGAAGGATCGTCAATGTCATTTCTATTGCGAGTATAGAGAAAAACATCAACAGAGATGTAATCGTTTTTATTTAATAAATAAATGGGCGTAATTTTTATTTGTAAGTACATCAATAAATAAACTCCGCTATATGAGATACGATAGGAGTGTGTTGGGTTGTCGTAGTATGCACCACCAATACCACCACCAATACCACTACCACCAATACCACCACCTCCACCAATACCACCACCAATACCACCACCACCAATACAACCACCCCCAATACCACCACCAATACCACCACCACCACCAATACCACCACCACCAATACCACCACCACCAAAAGCACCACCACCAATACCACCACCAATACCACCACCACCAATACCAATAGCACCACCACCAATACCACCACCAATACCAATTCCACTACCAATACCACCACTACCACAAATACCACCAAAACCATCAACACCACCAATACCACCACCACCACCAATACCACCACCACCAATATCACCACCACCACCAATACCACCACCACCACCAATACCACCACCACCAATACCACCACCAATACAACCACCACCAATACCACCACCACCAGCAATGCCAATAACACCACCACCAATACCAATACCAATACCACCAATACCACCCCCAATACTATCACCACCACCACCACCAATACCACCAACAGCAATACCACCCCCAATACCACCACCACCACCACCAATACCACCACCAATAACACCACCACCAATACCACCACCACCACTACCACCACCACCAGCAATACCACCAGCAACACCACCACCACCACCAATACCACCACAATAACACCACCACCACCACTACCACCACCACCAGCAATACCACCAGCAACACCACCAATACCACCACTAATACCACCACCACCAATACCACCACCACCAATACCACCACCACCACGAATATCACCACCACCAATATCACCACTACCACCACCACCAATAGCAATACCACCACCAATACCACCACTACCAACACCACCAATACCACCACTACCACCACCACCAATACCATCACTACCACCACCACCACCAATATCACCAATATCACCACCAGCAATATCACCACCACCAATGCCAATACTACCAATACCACCACCACCAATAGCAATACCACCACCAATACCACTACCATCAATACTACCACTAATACCAACACCACCAATACCATCACCAATACCACCACCATCAATACCACCACCACACCAATACCACCACCACCAATACCACCACCAATACTACCACCACCAATACCACCACCACAAATATCACCACCAATACAACCACCACCAATACTACCACCACCACCAATACCACCACCACCACCATCACCACCAATACCACCGCCAATACCAATACCACCACCACCAATACCAATACCACCAACAGCAATACCACCACCAATACCACCACCACCACCAATAACACCACCACCAATACCACCACCACCACTATCACCACCACCAGCAATACCACCAGCAACACCACCACCACCACCAATACTACCACCACCACCAATACCACCACCACCAATACCACCAACAGCAATACCACCACCAATACCACCACCACCTCCAATACCACCACCAATAACACCACAACCAATATCACCACCACCACTACCACCACCACCACCAATACCACCACCACCAATACCACCACCACCAGCAATACCACCAGCAACACCACCACCAATACCACCACTAATACCACCACCACCAATACCACCACCAATATCACCAATACCACCACGACCAATACCACCACTACCAACACCACCAATACCACCACCACCAATACCACCACCACCAATACCATCACTACCACCACCACCACCACCAATACCACCACCAGCAATACCACCACCACCAATGCCAATACTACCAATACCACCACCACCAATAGCAATACCACCACCAATACCACCACCACCAATACCACCACCAATACCAACACCATCAATACCATCACCAATACCACCACCATCAATACCACCACCACACCAATACCACCACCACCAATACCACCACCAATACCACCACCACCACCAATACCACCACCACCAATACCACCGCCAATACCAATACCACCACCACCAATACAACCACCACCAATACCACCACTACCAATACCACCAATACCACCACCACCACCAATACCACCACCACCACCAATATAACCACCTCCAATACCAATACCACCACCACCAATACCACCACCAATATCACCACTAATACCACCACCAAAACCACCACCAATACCATCACCACCAATATCATCACCACCAATACCACCGCCACCACCACTACCACCACCAATACCACCACCACCAATACCACCACAACTAATACCACCACTACCACCACCACCATTACCACCACTGCCACCATTACCACCACCATTACCACCACCACCAATACCACCACCAACAATACCAATACCACCAATACCAATATCACCACAACCAATACCACCACCACCACCAATACCACCACCACTGATACTACCACCACCAATACCACCACCAATACCACCAACAATACTACCACCACCAATACCATCACCAATACCACCACCACCAATACCACCAACAGCAATACCACCACCACCAGCAATACCACCACCACCAATAACACCACCACCAATACCACCACCACCACTACCACCACCACCAGCAATACCACCAGCAACACCACCACCAATACCACCACCAATAACACCACCACCATTACCACCAGCAATACCACCAACAATACCAATACCACCAATAAAAATACCACCAGAACCAATACCACCAACAATACCAATACCACCAATACCACCACCACCAATACCACCACCACCACCAATACCACCACCACTGATACCACCACCACTGATACCACCACCAATACTACCACCACCAATACCACCAATACCATCACCAATACCACCACCAATACCACCACCACCAATACCACCACCAATATCACAACCAATACCACCACCAATACAACCACCACTAATACCAGCACCACCACCAATATCACCACCACCAATATCACCACCAATATCACCACTGCCACCACCATCAATACCACCACCACCAATACCACCACTACCAACACCACCAATACCACCACTACCACCTCCATCAATACCACCACCACCAATTCCATCACTACCACCACCACTACCACCAATACCACCACCAGCAATACCACCACCACCAATGCCAATACTACCAATACCACCACCACCAATAGCAATACCACCACCAATACCACCACCACCAATACCACCACCAATACCAACACCATCAATACCATCACCAATACCACCACCATCAATACAACCACCACACCAATACCACCACCACCAATACCACCACCAATACTACCACCACCAATACCACCACCACCACAAATACCACCACCAATACAACCACCACCAGTACTACCACCACCACCAATACCAATACCACCACCACCAATACCAATCCCACCGCCAATACCAATACCACCACCAATACCACCACCACCAATACCACCACTACCAATACCACCAATACCACCACCAATACCACCACCACCAATACCACCACCGCCAATACCACCACCACAAATACCACCACCAATATCACCACTAATACCACCACCAAAACCATCACCAATACCATCACCACCAATATCATCACCACCAATACCACCGGCACCACCACTACCACCACTACCGCCACCACCACCACCAATACCACCACCACCAATATCACCACTACCACCACAACCAATACCACCACTACCACCACCAATACCACCACCACCAATACCACCACTGCCACTATTACCACCACCATTACCACCACCACCAATACCACCACCAACAATACCAATACCACCAATACCACCACCACCAATACCACCACCACTGATACCACCACCAATACTACCACCACCAATACCACCAATACCATCACCAATACCACCACCACCAATACCATCACCACCACCAATACCATCACCAATACTACCAATACCACCACCATCAATACCACCACCACCACCACCAATACCACCACCAATACCACCACCAAAACCAACATCACCACCAATACCACCACCAATATCACAACCAATACCACCACCAATACAACCACCACCAATACTACCACCAGCACCAATACCACCACCAATACCACCACCACCAATACCACCACCAATACCACCACCAATATCACAACCAATACCACCACCAATACAACCACCACCAACACTACCACCACCACCAATACCACCACCACCAATACCACCACCACCAATACCACCACCACCAATACCAATACCACCACCAATACCACCACCACCCATTACCACCAATACCACCACCACCAATACCAATACCACATCTACCAAGACCACCAATACCACCACCTATACCACCCATACCACCACCACCAATACCACCACCGCCAATACCACCACCACCAATACCACCACCAATACCACCACTAATACCACCACTACCACCAATACCACCACCAATACCCCCACCACCCCCAATATCATCACCACCATTAGCACTGACACCATCACTACCATCACTACCACCAATACCACCACCACCAATACCACCACCACCAATACCACCACTACCACCATTACCACCACCAATACCACCACCACTAATACCACCACCAACAATACCAATACCACCAATACCACCACCACCAATACCACTACCACTGATACCACCACCAATACCATCACCAATACCATCACCACCAATACAACCACCAATACCACCACCAATACCACCACCACCAATACCACCACCACCAATACCACCACCAATGCCACCATTACCATCACCAATACCACCACCACCAATACCACCACCAATACCACCACCACCAATATCACAACCAATACCACCACCAATACAACCACCACCAATACTACTACCACCACCAATACCACCACCACCAATACCACCACCACCAATCCCAACACCACCACCAATACCAATACCACCACCACCAATACCACGACCGCCAATACCAATATCACCTCTACCAATACCACCATTACCACCACCAATACCACCACCACCAATACCACCACCAATACCACCACCACCAATACCACCACTGCCAATACCAATACCACCACCACCAATACCACCACCACCCCAAATATCATCACCACCAATACCACTGCCACCACCACTACCACCACCAATACCACCACTCCCACCACCACCACCACCACCAATACCACCACCAATACCACCACCACTAATACCACCACCAACAATACCAATACCACCAATACCAATACCACCACCACCACCAATACCACCACCACTGATACCACCACCAATACCACCATCACCAATACCACCAATACCATCACCAATACCACCACCACCAATACCACCACCAATACTACCACCACCAATACCACCACCAATGCCACCAATACCATCACCAATACCACCACCACCAATACCACCACCAATACCACTACCACCACCAATACCACCACCAACAATACTACCAGCAATATCACCACCACCAATACCACCAATACCACCACCATTACCAATACCACCACCACCAATACCACTATCAATAACAACACCACCACCACCAATACCACCACCAATACCATTAACAATACCACCACCACCACCACCACCAATATAACCACCCCCACTAATACCACCAATACCAATATCACCACCACCAATACCAATATCACCACCAATACCAACACCATCACCACCAATACCGCCACCAATACCACCACCAACAATACCACCACCGCCAATACCTCCACCACTGCCAATACCACCACTACTAATACCACCACCAATACCACCACCAATACAACCACCACCACCAATACCAACAATACCACCACTACCACCACCAATACCAATACAACCACCAATACCACCACCACCAATACCAGTACCACCACCAATACCACCACCAATACCAATACTGTCACCAATACCACCACCACCACCAATACTACCACCACCAATACCACCAATGCCACCACCACCACCAATACCAGCACCACCAATACCAGCACCACCAATACCACCACCACCAATCCCAACACCACCACCAATACCAATACCACCACCACCAATACCACGACCGCCAATACCAATATCACCTCTACCAATACCACCATTACCACCACCAATACCACCAATACCACCACCACCACCAATACCACCACCAATACCACCACCACCAATACCACCACTGCCAATACCAATACCACCACCACCAATACCACCACCACCAATACCACCACCAATACCACCACCACCCCAAATATCATCACCACCAATACCACTGCCACCACCACTACCACCACCAATACCACCACCACCAATACCACCACCACGAATACCACCACTACCACCATTACCACCACCAATACCACCACCACTAATACCACCACCAACAATACCAATACCACCAATACCAATACCACCACCACCACCAATACCACCACCAATATCACCACCACTGATACCACCACCAATACCACCATCACCAATACCACCAATACCATCACCAATACCACCACCACCAATACTACCACCACCAATGCCACCAATACCATCACCAATACCACCACCAATACCACCACCAATACCACTACCACCACCAATACCACCACCAACAATACTACCAGCAATATCACCACCACCAATACCACCAATACCACCACCATTACCAATACCACCACCACCAATACCACTATCAATAACAACACCACCACCACCAATACCACCACCAATACCATTACCAATACCACCACCACCAATACCACCACTACCACCAATACCACCACCACCAATACCACCACCAATACCACCACCACCACTAATACCACCAATACCAATACCACCACCACCAATACCAATATCACCACCAATACCAACACCATCACCACCAATACCGCCACCAATACCACCACCAACAATACCACCACCGCCAATACCTCCACCACTGCCAATACCACCACTACTAATACCACCACCAATACCACCACCAATACAACCACCACCACCAATACCAACAATACCACCACCAATACCAATACAACCACCAATACCACCACCAATACCAATACTGTCACCAATACCACCACCACCACCAATACTACCACCACCAATACCACCACCACCACCAATACCACCACCAATACCACCACCACCAATACCACCACTGCCAATACCAATACCACCACCACCAATACCACCACCACCAATACCACCACCACCACCACCACCACCCCAAATATCATCACCACCAATACCACTGCCACCACCACTACCACCACCAATACCACCACTCCCACCACCACCACCACCACCAATACCACCACCACGAATACCACCACCACCACCATTACCACCACCAATACCACCACCACTAATACCACCACCAACAATACCAATACCACCACCACCACCAATACCACCACCACCAATATCACCACCACTGATACCACCACCAATACCACCATCACCAATACCACCAATACCATCACCAATACCACCACCACCAATACCACCACCAATACTACCACCACCAATACCACCACCAATGCCACCAATACCATCACCAATACCACCACCACCAATACCACCACCACCAATACCACCACCAATACCAACACCATCAATACCATCACCAATACCACCAATACCACCACCATCAATACAACCACCACACCAATACCACCACCACCAATACCACCACCAATACTACCACCACCAATACCACCACCACCACAAATACCACCACCAATACAACCACCACCAGTACTACCACCACCACCACCAATACCAATACCACCACCACCAATACCAATCCCACCGCCAATACCAATACCACCACCAATACCACCACCACCAATACCACCACTACCAATACCACCAATACCACCACCAATACCACCACCACCACCAATACCACCACCAATACCACCACCGCCAATACCACCACCACCAATACCACCACCAATATCACCACTAATACCACCACCAAAACCATCACCAATACCATCACCACCAATATCATCACCACCAATACCACCGGCACCACCACTACCACCACTACCGCCACCACCACCACCAATACCACCACCACCAATATCACCACTACCACCACAACCAATACCACCACTACCACCACCAATACCACCACCACCAATACCACCACTGCCACTATTACCACCACCATTACCACCACCACCAATACCACCACCAACAATACCAATACCACCACCACCAATACCACCACCACTGATACCACCACCAATACTACCACCACCAATACCACCAATACCATCACCAATACCACCACCACCAATACCATCACCACCACCAATACCATCACCAATACTACCAATACCACCACCATCAATACCACCACCACCACCACCAATACCACCACCAATACCACCACCACCAATACCAACATCACCACCAATACCACCACCAATATCACAACCAATACCACCACCAATACAACCACCACCAATACTACCACCAGCACCAATACCACCACCAATACCACCACCACCAATACCACCACCAATACCACCACCAATATCACAACCAATACCACCACCAATACAACCACCACCAACACTACCACCACCACCAATACCACCACCACCAATACCACCACCACCAATACCACCACCACCAATACCAATACCACCACCAATACCACCACCACCCATTACCACCAATACCACCACCACCAATACCAATACCACATCTACCAAGACCACCAATACCACCACCTATACCACCCATACCACCACCACCAATACCACCACCGCCAATACCACCACCACCAATACCACCACCAATACCACCACTAATACCACCACTACCACCAATACCACCACCAATACCCCCACCACCCCCAATATCATCACCACCATTAGCACTGACACCATCACTACCATCACTACCACTACCACCAATACCACCACCACCAATACCACCACCACCAATACCACCACTACCACCATTACCACCACCAATACCACCACCACTAATACCACCACCAACAATACCAATACCACCACCACCAATACCACTACCACTGATACCACCACCAATACCATCACCAATACCATCACCACCAATACAACCACCAATACCACCACCAATACCACCACCACCAATACCACCACCACCAATACCACCACCAATGCCACCATTACCATCACCAATACCACCACCACCAATACCACCACCACCAATACCACCACCAATACCACCACCACCAATATCACAACCAATACCACCACCAATACAACCACCACCAATACTACTACCACCACCAATACCACCACCACCAATACCACCACCACCACCAATACCACCACCACCAATCCCAACACCACCACCAATACCAATACCACCACCACCAATACCACGACCGCCAATACCAATATCACCTCTACCAATACCACCATTACCACCACCAATACCACCAATACCACCACCACCAATACCACCACCAATACCACCAATACCACCACTGCCAATACCAATACCACCACCACCAATACCACCACCACCAATACCACCACCAATACCACCACCACCCCAAATATCATCACCACCAATACCACTGCCACCACCACTACCACCACCAATACCACCACTCCCACCACCACCACCACCAATACCACCACCACCAATACCACCACCAATACCACCACCACTAATACCACCACCAACAATACCAATACCACCAATACCAATACCACCACCACCACCAATACCACCACCACCAATATCACCACCACTGATACCACCACCAATACCACCATCACCAATACCACCAATACCATCACCACCACCACCAATACCACCACCAATGCTACCACCACCAATACCACCACCAATGCCACCAATACCATCACCAATACCACCACCACCAATACCACCACCAATACCACTACCACCACCAATACCACCACCAACAATACTACCAGCAATATCACCACCACCAATACCACCAATACCACCACCATTACCAATACCACCACCACCAATACCACTATCAATAACAACACCACCACCACCAATACCACCACCAATACCATTAACAATACCACCACCACCACCACCACCAATATAACCACCCCCACTAATACCACCAATACCACCACCACCAATACCAATATCACCACCAATACCAACACCATCACCACCAATACCGCCACCAATACCACCACCAACAATACCACCACCGCCAATACCTCCACCACTGCCAATACCACCACTACTAATACCACCACCAATACCACCACCAATACAACCACCACCACCAATACCAACAATACCACCACTACCACCACCAATACCAATACAACCACCAATACCACCACCACCAATACCAGTACCACCACCAATACCAATACTGTCACCAATACCACCACCACCACCAATACTACCACCACCAATACCACCAATGCCACCACCACCACCAATACCAGCACCACCAATACCAGCACCACCAATACCACCACCACCAATACCACCACCACCAATCCCAACACCACCACCAATACCAATACCACCACCACCAATACCACGACCGCCAATACCAATATCACCTCTACCAATACCACCATTACCACCACCAATACCACCAATACCACCACCACCACCAATACCACCACCACCAATACCACCACTGCCAATACCAATACCACCACCACCAATACCACCACCACCAATACCACCACCAATACCACCACCACCCCAAATATCATCACCACCAATACCACTGCCACCACCACTACCACCACCAATACCACCACTCCCACCACCACCACCACCAATACCACCACCACTAATACCACCACCAACAATACCAATACCACCAATACCAATACCACCACCACCACCAATACCACCACCACCAATATCACCACCACTGATACCACCACCAATACCACCATCACCAATACCACCAATACCATCACCAATACCACCACCACCAATACTACCACCACCAATACCACCACCAATGCCACCAATACCATCACCAATACCACCACCAATACCACCACCAATACCACTACCACCACCAATACCACCACCAACAATACTACCAGCAATATCACCACCACCAATACCACCAATACCACCACCATTACCAATACCACCACCACCAATACCACTATCAATAACAACACCACCAATACCACCACCAATACCATTACCAATACCACCACCACCAATACCACCACTACCACCAATACCACCACCACCAATACCACCACCAATACCACCACCACCACCACCAATATAACCACCCCCACTAATACCACCAATACCAATATCACCACCACCAATACCAATATCACCACCAATACCAACACCATCACCACCAATACCGCCACCAATACCACCACCAACAATACCACCACCGCCAATACCTCCACCACTGCCAATACCACCACTACTAATACCACCACCAATACCACCACCAATACAACCACCACCACCAATACCAACAATACCACCACTACCACCACCAATACCAATACAACCACCAATACCACCACCACCAATACCACCACCAATACCAATACTGTCACCAATACCACCACCACCACCAATACTACCACCACCAATACCACCACCAATACCACCACCAATACCACCACCACCAATACCACCACTGCCAATACCAATACCACCACCACCAATACCAATACCACCACCACCAATACCACCACCACCACCACCACCACCCCAAATATCATCACCACCAATACCACTGCCACCACCACTACCACCACCAATACCACCACTCCCACCACCACCAATACCACCACCACGAATACCACCACCACCACCATTACCACCACCAATACCACCACCACTAATACCACCACCAACAATACCAATACCACCAATACCACCACCACCACCAATACCACCACCACCAATATCACCACCACTGATACCACCACCAATACCACCATCACCAATACCACCAATACCATCACCAATACCACCACCAATACTACCACCACCAATACCACCACCAATGCCACCAATACCATCACCAATACCACCACCACCAATACCACCACCAATACCACTACCACCACCAATACCACCACCAACAATACTACCAGCAATATCACCACCACCAATACCACCAATACCACCACCATTACCAATACCACCACCACCAATACCACTATCAATAACAACACCACCAATACCACCACCAATACCATTACCAATACCACCACCACCAATACCACCACTACCACCAATACCACCACCAATACCACCACCACCACCACCAATATAACCACCCCCACTAATACCACCAATACCAATACCACCACCACCAATACCAATATCACCACCAATACCAACACCATCACCACCAATACCGCCACCAATACCACCACCAACAATACCACCACTGCCAATACCTCCACCACTGCCAATACCACCACTACTAATACCACCACCAATACCACCACCAATACAACCACCACCACCAATACCAACAATACCACCACTACCACCACCAATACCAATACAACCACCAATACCACCACCACCAATACCAGTACCACCACCAATACCACCACCAATACCAATACTGTCACCAATACCACCACCACCACCAATACCACCAATGCCACCACCACCACCAATACCAGCACCACCAATACCAGCACCACCAATACCACCACCACCCATACCACCAATACCAATACCACCAATACCACCACCACCAATACCAATACCAGCAGTTCAGCGCCTCTCGCTCACTAGTAATAGCAGGGGCACTGTTCAAAGCTGGAGCTGCAGCCGAGACCATCCCTCCCTCCCTCCATGCCTGCCACAAAGCACTGCCCACCCTGCACCAGGAGGTGAAGCCAGGGCACTACTACAGCTGAGTGTATTTTATTAGGCCAAAGATAGCAATGACATTACGCAATACCACACTGCACACTCAAATCACGGAGAGGGCAGGAAATAGCCCCCCCTCCCGCTCTTCTTCCTGAGCCGCGGCAGTGTAATCACAGAGCAAAAGGTCTTGGAGCGCTTTGTTAGTGTTTATAGCTCGGATCATATGTAACTCCCACTTCACACTTTGGGGCCGATTCCGATCTTGGCCGGTAGGGCACCGAATCGGATTCGGCTTAACCTGATCCGATTCGGAGCCCTCTTTCCCGACCGATTCGTACGTGCGTCAGGCCAAGCGAGTACGATGCGAGCGCACGCGAAATCGCCGACCGACTTGTTCGCGGGTCCGAAGCGCTCCGACCGACTCGCACGGACACGACGCGCACCGCGCGATGGAGACGTTCCCCGGCCGGGCAAGTACGATGCGTGCCGCGAGCAGTCCGACCGACTCGCGCCGTCCGGCTCGACAGAGCAGTCGGAGCCGCACTTTGGGGGTCCGTGTCGGACCCCCCTGTACGCGTAGGCACGCGAGTCGCACGTCCCCCCTACCTGTGCATGTACGCCGCGAGTCGCTTTGAGGCGTACCCACTGTAGGGGGCACCCGTGTTCGCCTCGCACCCATTGGGTCAATGGGAGCCCGCTTACGCGTTGTACGTCCGGCTCCCATTGACTCAATGGGAGTCCGACCGACTCGAGTCCGATTGCATGCGTGCGCATCATACTCGTTCGGTCGGACTGCCAGAGTCCGATTCGGTCGGAAATCTCTCCGGGTCCGGCTCGGTCGGAGAGATTTCCGGCCTGAATCGGAATCGGCCCCTTTGTGTCTGTGTAATTTACAACACTTACTCATCTTCTTCACTGCACTATTTATCACTGCTTTGAAGACGTCACAGGCCGGTTTCTTCCTCTGATATTTACAATCTAACAACTGGTCGAGAAGGCCCTTTATTGCAATGCAATAGGTCTTGCATTTGCGAGAGTTTAAGCTATTAGTATTGTAAATGACAATGCCTTTTATGCATGTTTTAAAACCCAAAACATAAATAAAAGACATTGTCCTTTACAATGCTAATAGCTGAAACTTGCGTGAAAACGAGACCAATTACATTGCAATTGCTGTTTTACATTGATGAGGAAAGTGATATCCACTTGTAAAGCACACTGCCGTCCAAGGCATGGCCTTGCATACATTCGTGGTAAGATGGTGAGTATGACAGCAGGCTTTGCCAGTTCAGTGCTTGGTTGTTAGCCTTTTCACCTCTCTGTTGGACTCGGGGTTACTCTGCGAAAGTCAGAAAATTAATAGAATCGAACAAAGGAGGGGCTTCCAGGGACCCAGGAAGGAGACAGAGGGCCCTGTGACACTGAACCTAAGGAAAAAAACAGTCCCTTAGATTGCCCTACCATTGTTGCACAGGCACCCCCAGGAATGCATGCATTTTTTCTAGGGCATGGTAGCCTTACATTCTTCCTTGGTAAAGGAGTCACTGAATGGAGTGAGAAATGGGGGATTAATGTTTTCATTTCATTTCTCCATTTTTCCATGCACGCTGGTGCATGTATGCAAATTCAGCTCAGTGTCACAGAGATTATTTGCAAATATTAGTGAGCTGCTGCTGTGTTACATTATTGAAAACACAAGTCACTATTCGTGAATATTAGATGTAAACACATTGAGAATTTTGATGAGAGTGCCTGGGCACTGTCAATGACTTGGTCAAAAGGGCATAAAAGAGCTAAAATTGGAGCTCATAAAATCAAAGCTGTTTTGAACAGGTACCCCCGAAATTTGTTTGGTCCAGGGCCCCCAAAATCCTTAAGATGTCCATGAGTAGCCCTCTTGTGGTGTGCCATGTTTCCATGTTCCAGTGGGTGGCTCTCTAGAGCCCTTTGACAGGTCATGACATCAGTATGCTGTGGCACCACATCCATGCTGGTTTTTACCCCCATTCCATCAAGTCTGAGCAAATCTTGAATTAGACATCAAAGCCACAGCAGCAACATAATAAAGGACATGGCAGTGGCTGAGAAGTACTTGATTGCAAGTTGTGCCTTCACTTTAAAGCTAATTAAATGCCCTACAGCCAGAGGCTACATCGAGTGATGTGTGACTTTACTCCATATTCACAGTCACACCTAATAGGTTTATGTTTCTTAGGCCATACGTATTCACAAATATGCCAGAGTTTAGAAGTGTAGAGATGTTAGAACCTCTTAAATGACATGGAAATGAGGAAAAATGAGAAATAATTGCCTACGAGTCCAGTAATACTATTCAAAGTCCCTGGCTGTCAGCACCTATCCGATTATTCCATTGGTATTGTTTTGAACCAAGTTCTAAGTGTTTCATATTCCCAAATCAAGTTAGACATTAGACAGTTAATATGATGGAAGAAATGATCTCGAACAGTGCCGTAGGCATTTTGAAATAGGCATTTATGACCAGAGTAAAAGCAAAATCTATTGCAAGGGACAGTCTCATATTGTTTCCGTTTGATGCAGATATCTGATACTGGAGATGTATTTTTGCTTTAACAGGAGGACACATGAGCATGGTTAGTAATAAGCAGAATATCATGAACAGAAAAATTAGACTGGCAGCCTAGAAAGAGGTACATCTGTCAAAACCTAATGGAATCAGGAAGTGTGTACCTTAGTTTAGTGCATTTAAGATTTACCAATGAGATGGAGAGTACAGGTTTTGTATTCACATTAATGATAAACCGCTCTCCAAAAGATTAAGCCACCTTACCAGCACACCCAGTATTTGTAAAGCACACATTCATCTGTGTTTACTGGATAACAGATGTGTTTTGTTACCCAACTGAACGATACGTATTTTGCTGACTTTGGGATGATCAAAGAATGTGTGGACCTTCCCAATGACCTAATAACAAGTGGCCAAGTGGCAAAGTGCCAGTGGAAACTCCAGGTGAAATTCCACCGTTCTCTGAGTGAAATAGTGTCTCTGGATATGGAATTATAGGGTTCTCAAAATACAGTCCTGGTAATCCCTGGTTTGCAAACTCTGGGACCAGGAAGTCTAGGTTCAGAGATTTCTGATCCAGTTTAATCGGGTGCAGACATGCAACCGGTAAAACCACTGCAGTGGGCGGGAGCTGTGAGCGAGAACATGTCCACCTCCACCGGACCCTTGCAGTGCTATGTGGGAGTATACAGTGCCTCCTCCACGGTTAGCAGTTAAGGCCCAATCTTCTCTTACCCCACCAGAAACAAGGCCCAGTGAAAGGACATGTATGGCCATATAGAGAGCCTCGGGCAGCAGGCAGTTACTCGGGGTAGACAGGACTTCCACCTCTCCCCCTCCACACTTTGAACACTGAGAGCCCCAGGTCACTGGCAGTGACCAGGGAGGCATCTCCCCTTCTCCTCTCCCTGGCTCTGAATGCACAGCCCCAAACCACTGTCAATCGCTATGGATATGTGCTCTCTGCTTTTTCCCCCACTACTGCTGAGACTGTCATGGATGGGCCAATGAGAATGACCAGGGCTGACAGATACCTTCCCCATTACCCTTTCCCACAGATCAGTATGGAGGGAGCATGCAATGCTCTCCCTAGTTAGGCCCTAGACCTCACTCACATACCTCACTTCCACACCCCTCACCAAAAGACATGTCAGCCTCAGGCACTGTCATAGCTCTGGGCTGTGAGCACCTTTGTCCCCCGTTGCTGGGAACACATCATGGGGGGAGCAAACGTTCTAAAAGTTGCCCTGCCTCTCTCCCCAACACTCCAACCCCCCACACCCCATTTCCCACTCACACACCTGCTGACATTTTTCACGTGCTTTGAGCCGGTAGAAAATGCCAGTAAATTTGTCTCCAAAATCAGCGAAAAACACAATGTAAAGGATTTGGTATACTAAGGTCTGTGCTGTCAGTCCCCATTCCAGTGACAATAGAATAGTCCTAATTTGGCACTGGGATACCGGCCAGAATAATAGATTTTGCTCTTCCCTCCACTTTGTTACTCCCAAACCAGCTTCCTGCTAACGTAGGGCCTAAAATAGTTTGATGACCAGTCACCAATTCCAAATTCATTGCCATCATTCTAAAGTGGCAACCACTGAAGGGCATGACATAGTGCAATGCGTAAAAGCACTAAAACTCACGTAGGGAACATTTGATTTGAGGGAGTTCTGACTCATTGCTAATAATATGTTATGACATTATTGATTTGTCCTATTAGATGGCACTTATGAAAATATTACAATATGCCTCTTAGACAGAATTTTTTTGCAGTATTTCCCACACAGTCGCATCCAAATGGATACAATTGTGAAAATGGATTGCAGCACCGTGCTAGAGATTTTAACGACATATGTTGATTCTAAGTGGACTTCTTAGAGAGGTGGGACTAACTGGGACTGAAGTGCCTTGGTGGAGTTCTTCCTCTAACTCTTAACGGTGAGTGTAATGACAAGTAATTAGTAACTCCATAGCTGCCACAATGCCTCGATTTTTAGCTAGTTCCAGTTATGCATGTGAATTGTTACTATTAGGGTTACTAGTTCAAGAGTAGTCAGAAGCATCCTATTTATGTCAACCTTGTTGTGTTTCTCTACCGTCATCATCCTAGATCATAGTAAAGCTGTAACGCTCTCTTTCCATTGAGCAGTAAAGTAAGCTTAGGACTGATATGCCAATGTTTCATTTTGCTAGAGGGTGCATTTCTTACCCAGCAAGATATTTTGGGGCTTCATTGGGTTATTTGTAAGCTCAGAGATGACATTCTCAATCCCTTTTAGTCAGTGTTTGTCTCAGCTATAACCATTGCTCATGCGTAACCTTGAGGGGGCCACTGACACATGGACAGTAGTGGCTAGCAGCATCAGCATTTGCAGCAGGGGGATACTATGGGGATGTTTAATCTGCACTAGGTTTGATGGTATCCTTCTGCACAACAGTTATGGGCTTGTTTCTGTCCATCTTTTCACCAAACTGAACTGAGAAAAACAAGTGATCAGAACTGTGAGTTGCACTAAGCATTGAACTGAGGCCTGCTTGAACATGAGAAAACACGTTGCTCTGTATGTCTAGATTCTGTTATCCTCTTCAACACATACATGATCCCTCTAGTCAGCATGATCTCCTCTCACAACATCACCATTCTCTCCTACGCTGACAACATGCAACTCATTCTCTCCCTCATGGACAAGATGCCGGATCAAGTTCAATGCCTGCATGACTGAAATCACCCACTGAATGAAGACCAACTTTCAAAAGCTGAACACCCACATAACCGAAATTGTGATCTTCAGGAAGAGTACCTCTCTGTGGACTCCTACTGGTGGCCGTCAGAGCTAGGACTGAAACCCACCCCCACCACCCATGCCAAGACCCAATCGTCATCAACAGCAAACTCAACATGATGGCCCAAGTCAACGCCATCACGGTAAGTACAAAAATATCGAAAAAAGATATCGTTGTACAAAATATCGTTGTTAAAAATATCGTTTTTTTAAATGTAAAAAAATAATATAAAATAAAGTAAATAATACATATAATAAAAAAAAGATAGTTATAATTATTATAAAATGTTTAAAATTAGAAATAATAAATATAATGTAAAAACATATATATATGTAAAATATAATATATATATTTACTTAATAATATTAATTAATAATTATTATAATAAAATATAAAATGTTAGAAATATATTAAAAATGATAAATACATATATATATACATATACCAGTAAAATTAAAATTAAAATAAAATATATATATAATAAATTAAAATATTAAAATATTTGTATTCTTTTACAATTACATTTTACACTACATTAACAGCAATAGTAGGAACAATATTGGATAGTGGAGGGGATAAAATTACTATTCCCACTCCAGGGAGTGCAAGAGTAGGGAAAGTGTTGGATAGCAGAAAGGTAAAAATTACTATTCCCACTCCAGCGAGTGCACCAGTAGGGAAAGTTTTGGATAGCGGAGCGGAATAATTTACTATTCCCACTCCAGCAAGTACAACAGGAGGGAAAGTGTTGGATAGAGGAGGGAAATAATTTACTATTCCTACTCCAGGGAGTGCAACAGTAGAGAAAGTGCTGGATAGCGGAGGGGTAACAATTACTATTCCCACTCCAGCGAGTGCAACAGTAGGGAAAGTGTTGGATAGCGGAGGGGTAACAATTACTATTCCCAATCCAGCGAGTGCAACAGTAGGGAAAGTGTTGGATAGCGGAGGGGTAACAATTACTATTCCCACTCCAGCAAGTGCAACAGTAGGGAAAGTGTTGGATAGCTGAGGGGAATAATTTACTATTCCTACTCCAGGGAGTTCAACAGTAGAGAAAGTGTTGGATAACAGAGGGGTAACAATTACTATTCCCACTCCAGCGAGTGCAACAGTAGGGAAAGTGTTGGATAGCGGAGGGGTAACAATTACTATTCCCACTCCAGCGAGTGCAACAGTAGGGAAAGTGTTGGATAGCGGAGGGGAATAATTTACTATTCCCACTCCAGTGAGTGCAACAGTAGGAAAAGTGTTGGATAGCATAGGGGTAAAAATTACTATTCCCACTCCAGCAAGTGCAACAGTAGGGAAAGTGTTGGATAGCGGAGAGGAATAATTTACTATTCCCACTCCAGCAAGTGCAACAGTAGGGAAAGTGTTGGATTGCATAGGAGAATAATTTACTATTGCCACTCAAGCAAAATATTTAAAATGAATTAACAAACAATTAATTAATTTTAAAAAAATTGCCTTGCACCATATTCCCCTATAAATAACACCACCAATGTTCTAAAACATAACACTATTAACATAATTAATTATTAATTATTAATTAATCAATTAATTAATTAAAATTAACAAGCAATTTAAAAACAATAAATAATAATTTAATTCACACAATTAACAGTATAAAACAACGTAAAATAAATGTTGTAATAAAAAAATATATTGAAATTGAATTACTTCCCAGCCTACTCCCCTATCAACCAACAGCCCGCTCTTAAAAAAATGACACAAATAACATAATTAATAATTAATTATTAATAACCAAGGGGCTCATTACGATGGCGGGCGGAAGCACAACCGCCGTGCTGGCGATGCAAAAACCACCAGTTACCGCCGGCACGCAGCAGTCCACACGCCCGCCCAATTACGATGCGAAAAGTAGGCCAAACACCGCCGGCAAGCCAGCAACACCGTCCGCCATCAAAGTGCGCCCGTACACGTAGCGGCGCAGCCCAACTGACACACACCGTCCGACGAAACACGTCCCGCCCGGCGCATAAATTACGATGCCGCAAACAAACGGCTCCCACGGCCAAGAAACACCGTACGACAAACCGAAGCGGTAACACGGACGCCGAGCACGGACAACGAAGAAGCGGCTCCCCCGAGCATGAATCCAGCACTGCAGGCCCTCCCCATGCTCCTGCTGATGCACCACCAAGGACGCAACGTACCGCGGAGACGCAGGTAGGCACACACACAACAAGTGCACGCAAACAGCGCACACAGTGCAAGGGCGGAAAAAGCGGACAACCCCCCACCAGCGCGTGTACACTACACATCCACCATTGCATCCACATATGACACACAGGCCAAATCGTAACATCGCGTAACACATGTGTACACACCACCTGGGACTAGGAACCAACAACCCCGTCACGGCCCCAAAGCGGCGATGACGCCGCCACACATGCGCACAACGCAGAGGCCAACCGCAGCGCCATGCATGCGTCGCACACAGACACAGGGACACAACCAAGCAGCACACACATCAGCCCCACCCCGAACGCACATGACACGTGACAGGCCTGCCACAGACATGTCCCCAACGCCCAATTCACGGACAACACCCAACGCCACACAACCGACGCACACATGTCAGTGAAGACACGCAACAGCAGGACACACCCCAGTGTAACAAACATGGCGTAGCACACAGCGGCGGCAACACCAACTAGGAGAAGCAGGGCCCCTTCGGGAAGAGGAACGCCAGTACCACACTGAAACACCCATACCACCCTGCACATATGAACAAGACATATAAAACGGAACACCAAAGAGCCCGGGGACCGACAACAGGTGGCCCAAGAATAACATTCACACACAAGGCCCAACGCAGAGCGGGAAGGCAGCCTGCCGCCCACACAAGGGAGAGCAGACAGCACTGAATGACCTTCCATTCCAACTCCGAAACCACAGCCCTACGACAGAAGCCGGTGAATACAGCCATTGTCCAAGAATAGACCAACACAGGCATGCCGAGGAGACCGACCACAGGGCAGATAGCGCATATCACAGAAGCACACAACGGACGGGGAAGAAAGAAGAAAACACTCCCCCATGTCGGCCACATGCAAGTTAATTGGAAGGAGTCACACATCACTGACCTTGAACTGTCTGAGAAGCATGTGGGATGAGGGCCCGTGTCCTCCAAACAAGCCAACAGAACACAAGTCCTGTCTCCCTACGACTACACAGAGCTCACAGCAACCTCGGAGCGTGCACATTGCAGACTGCACACACAGCCGGAGCACGCCACCACAACGCACCGCTGCAAAATGGCAACCGCAACACACCTACCCAACTACGCCGAACAGCTCAAGCTGTACAAAACCAACCTGTTTCATATATTGGGATGCGATCTCCTGTCCCTGCTGAACGTAAGTTACCGACTGACTTACCGCATCACATTGTTCAGCTGCGTCATGCCCGTCTTCTACTGTCGGAGGTGTCCCTACCGGCATCCCGTGGAGATATGCCTCTCCAACCCGGCATGTCTGAAGGCGGACCTGCTACCACTACTCCTCCCTCTGGACGCACACGACAGGGCCTGCTCTGCCTATGGGGGCATGGCGTATGTGGCCAACATCGCACCCGCACTGAAATGGGACCACTGTGCCTCCACACGACGGATCATCGAGAACAGCTACATCGAATGTCACCCAGCATGCCCCATCATGGTCCTCCAAGGGACAACTTACGAACAACACCTTGACAGCCACCATCCGCTACATTGGCTGGCAAACATGTACACCACCAATGACATGGAAGCCCTGCTGGACGGCATCGCATACCTGACAACCTGTAAATTCGTCGGACCACAACGCAGGTTCCCCGATTGACCTATGATGTCCAACCCCGCACCCATGCTTAGCTTCCGCACGGACTGGCCAGTCACCATCACAACAGCCATACCAAACGACCGGCAACTGTAACCACACCATCAACGACATCGCCATGACATCGGATATGACCGGGACATGCACACTGTTCCCCATCACATCCAGGAACACCGCATGCATCGTGGGAGGCAGTGGCATGGGCTCTGTGTATCGCACCCACATGGACGGAACTGCACGAACAACCAGGACACGACATGGATCCAGCGCACATGGACACACACACCGCTCAGTGGACATGAATAGGTCACCTGGAGTCTGTGGGTGCTGCACCCCTCCCACCCCGCCCCGGGAATCCCATACCAGGACCTTTGCATGGACGACAAGTGCATACAACAACAACACGACCCCAGTGACTGTGACATGTCCAGTAACCACCACAGTGCAACAACAAGTGGCACGCCGCTGCATGCACGCAAGCACATGCCCTGATGTCATCTCACATGCACGCGTGCATGAGGAACAACCGCAGCAAACCTGTCACATGGAACTGAGATGGACTGTGCCCATGATGCCAAGCGGTCTGGTAGGCTACATGTATACCGTCTGTGTCAAAGTCCGCAGCTCCGCAGCTATACGTAAATGTACATTAGCACAGCCTTGGCCAAGCAGATGTCACTCTGAAGCCCACATCCCACATGCAACAGCCAATCACATGTAACCCCACACCCTATCCCATTTGCAATCATGCTCAGTATATCCTCAACATGTATTCCGCTGCCAGTAGTGTCCACTATACTGCATCACAGAGGACAGAAGACTCAATATAATGTTTGAAACCAAAACTGTCTCCGCTGACTCATTTCACAAGTACGAATGAGAGAGGATGAGAGTATGTGAAGTACACGGCAGTCGTGACATGACCATGTAGTCCACTGGTATTGGATGTCAACGCAAATGAGTAGCACAACTGTGGAAGACACACATGTGTCGTGTGAAGTCGTATGGACGCAGTGCTCAGGTGGGTGGGTGTGACTGGTAGATGCGCACATGCCAAGTTGGAGCACGCCGTGTTGGGAGGGGTCATGAACAGTACACCACCGCTTCCCTGGGCATTGTGAGAGGACACCTGTCGGGGGAGTGAACACGTGTGTGCACAGCAGCCGGGCACACGTACAAAGCGGTACCAGGCGCACCTCAGCCCACCCTCTGTGGACAAGCTGGATCCTGTTGTGCGCCCGCCATGCCCCTTGACAAGGCACACACAGCCCCAGTCGACCAGGTGTAACCCCAACATAGTCAATCCGCACAGGCGATACAGGGCACGGGATGGCAGTGGAGCATGGTGTGTGAGAGGTCTCCTCGCGCTCCTCCTGGTCATATCACGCAGGCAATAGAACCTCAACGTCTAGCATGGCACAAGTCAAATGGAAGTGTAGGGGACGCACCACAGCACGAGCAGCACTGACGTCACGGGAGGTGGCTCGCACCATCCCATCCATTGCCCATCATACCAACCACGCCACATGCCATTGCGACTAAGTGCAAGCGCGTGCGCCACCACCCCGAGCCCTCCCCAGAGAGGCCAAAGAGTGAATGTGTGGGCCATCAGCCACAGACGGACGCGGCCTGGCCGCAAGGGCAGCCACAGCCACTGGGTGTCGCAGGTGGCGGATCCGGAAGGCGAAGACTGTGATGCATAGTCCATGCAGGCCGGGTCTCCATTTGGGGCACCACGCAGGTGGACGGCGTCCCGCCACACATCATACCCTGAGACAGCCCACTCGTGCAACTGGACCCACACATACACTCCTTGCCCTCTCTGGTGCGAGCTTGGGGCTGCCTGTGCAAGCGCTAGCCTCGCAGGTGAGCATGCATATTGGGGGAGCGAGGGGAGGACATGAGGGATTGGGGCGAAGATGACTGTATCACTGTCAGTTAGTACAAGGGATGACCCAGATGTGGAAAGGAAGAGACGTGTCCCGTGTGTACTGCAACTAGTCGCCAATCCAACTACCCCCCCATGTCCGGAATGTAAGCCCGCACCTAGGCCCGCCCATCCGCCACATCGAACATACCACCAGCACGACAACCTTCCCATTCGAAACACTGACTGGGGGTGGCGACCAGTGAACAATCATGTGTAGCCTACCAACGCGTACATGTGGGCCCTCCATGATCCATGTCACCTGCGGCAAAGTCATGACATGCGCAATGAGGGAAGTGAGGAGAGCTGTCCGCCCCACGCGCAGAAGGTGCATCAGCTCCACAGACCCAGCAGCGAGTCCAGCAGGGGTCACATGTGCAGGGGCAGCTGTGCCTGGTGTGAAGGCACATGCATATAGACAGCACATCGACCAATGTGTAGTCTGCCCACATCTACAGTCCATCATCATGCGGACATAGGAATTGAACACAGGGCAACACATCTTAGTTGGTGCACCCACCGTGACCAACAATGCGCAATCATCGACGTACCCGCCCTGTGCATGGCCCCCCACCCAACGGAGGCACATCCAGTGCCACCATCCCACACACACAAGCCTTCCACGGAACATGCTGTGTCCAATGGTCAGTACAGAGTCAGCGCCCATCTGGTGGATCCTGAACAGGAGACACATGCACACACATGCCAGCTCCCACTATGTACGTCTGCCACCTGGCACGTGCAATGTAACCTCTCACCTGTGACGTGTGACTGCAAGCACACAGCCGTCTTGGCATGGGGCTGTCAATGTGGACACCTGTCAATGTTTCGGGAGGTGTGATCCGTACAGTGCTGTACATAGGGTGCAGTGCTGACACCTACTACTGTCTCATATCCCCTCGTGCCACAGGTCCCACTTGTTTTGGCTGCTCAGCCTGTGCCCACATCGTCGTCAGTCGTGTGCCATACTCATCCAGCCGCGGAAGCAGTTCCATGCTCAGCAGACATTCATGTTGCCGTGGCGTTGCCGCTTGACGGATATGCAGTCAGTCCCCATCAGCACGCCCCGCAAGTCATTGGGGCCTAGATCCCCATGTGCATGCACATGGCAGTGGTTTGTATCACTAGCCATTGCCATTGTTGGGAGACCTGTGTAAGTGTATTGTGGCCGTGCCGTCCCAGCTTGACAGCTGGGCTGTGGCTCATGTGCTTGCTCAGTCATGTCAGTGATGTGTATGCGAAATTGCTATGTGTCGTGTTGCTTTGACATGTGTCCTCTGCCATTGTCCCTAGGCGGAGACCGAACATTGACCGCCCATACCAATTGCTGGCGGACATGGACGATACAGAGGTTATTAGGAAGTTTCGGCTGGACAGGCCAACCCTGCATCGACTGTGTGCCATGTTAGAACCCCATCTCCGTCCCCGCAGGGTGTATCCGACTGCTGTCACCCCCACGGCTAAGGTGATGGCCGCCATGCATTTCTTCGCCACTGGGTCATTCCAGCACACAGTGGGCATTGGAGGAGGGATGTCCCAGCCCATGTTCAGCAAGGTGCTGAGGGATGTACTGGCAGCCATGATGCTGTACCGAAACAGGTACATCCGCTTCCCCAGGGCTCGTGAATTGGCGGCAGTGAAGGGTGCATTCTATGCCCTTGGCAGAATCCCACACGTCGTTGGAGCCATTGACTGCACACATGTCGGCCTTGTTCCACCACAGGCCACTGAGCACCTGTACCGCAACAGGAAGCACACGCACTCCCTGAATGTGCAAGTGGTGTGCCTTGCGGACATGGTGATCACCCACGTGTGTGCAAAGTTCCCAGGCTCGGCCCATGACGCACACATAATGCGCAACAGCATCTTGCCACGACTGATGTCCAATATGCAACAGGATCGTGGCTGTATTGTCGGTGAGTATGTGGAGTGGTGTAGCGTGCTGGTTGTGCGATGCTGTCCCCTGTCCAGTTGGAATAGCAACGGTTCTCTGTGTCCCTCACACCCAGGTGACTCTGCGTACCCGAATGGGGCATGGCTGCTCAGTCCATTGAGGAATCCTCGCACCCCATCAGACGATCGCTACAATGAGGCACATGGGAGGACCAGACGTGTGGTCGAGCGTACCTTTGGCCTCCTCAAGTCCAGGTTCAGGTGCCTGGACCGCACCGGGGGTGCGCTGGCGTACTCCCCACAGAAGGTGTGCCGGATAGTGGTGGCGTGCTGCATGCTGCACAATCTGGCCATTCGGAAGCAGATCCCCCTCATCGTGGATGACGGAGATCAACCAGGGCCCCAGCACGCAGACCAGGACAGCTCGAGTGAGGAGGACAGCGGAGAGGAGGAAGCTGGTAATGTGCGGCAGCAGCTCATCGCCCGCTACTTCACTTGACGGTGAGTGTCCATGTACGACGGCTGATGTGGCTGTATCTGTGCAGGTGTGTGTGTGCTGTGTCAGGGTGGCCGTTTGTTCACTGCGTGCTGTGTGCAACGCTCCATGGCCAGGGTAGTATGCCACTGTTGGTGGCTGTGGCATTGTGCCCTATTGCTCTGTGCGATGTGTGTACATTGCTTGTAGTTGTTGACATGTACTGTGTGATGGGTGTGTGACACACTCATTGAATGTGCTCCTGTTCTGTCTCCCACCCCTAGGTCCCTACAGGCCCTCCGGATTCCATTGCCATGCCACGCATCAGGTGCCTTTCCGCCCAAGGTGGCCGTTGTATTCCGTACAAATAAAACACAGGGCACAAACAGCAGTTAGTGTAAGAGGTGCATTTATTTCAAACTGTGACATGTGATTGTGTGTAAGGTGATGACAAAAGTGGTGCGTGCAGTGACAATGAGCTGTCGGTCATGGCTGCGTGATGCTCAGGGTGTACCCACTGGTTCTATGTCCATAGTCCAACACACACATGCCATCCAGATGGCTGTGTGGAGTGGGATCGTAGTCCAAGTCAATGCAGTGGCTGGTCAAGGAAGGCTGGCGGAAGGCTGGCTGGCTGCCTCACTTGCGTTTGGAGCGTGCGAAGTCCTCCCGGGAGATCGGTTTCCACTTCGGACGGCCCCTTCCACGTTTGCGAGGGGGTGCCTGCTTGCGACATGCTGGTGGTTGAGGTGTGCTCACTGGCTGTGGACGCAGGGGAACTGGACACTGCTGCTCGACCCTGCGCCCCGGCAGGTGGTGGCGGAGGGGAGCTGCTGTCCCTGGCTGTGACCTCACCGCCACCACCAGCTGGCCCATGAGGTCCACGAGTTGGCCCATACGGGTGTCCATGGACCTCAGCACCCCCAGCACCTCACGCGTGTCTGAAGCAGACCTGACCCATTGTCCTTGGGCCTCTTCATAGGCCCCAAGGACTCTGGCCATTTGAGGCAGGGCATGGCTCCCAGGGGAGGCTGGCGTTTCCCTGACCCTGCTCCTCCTACCAGTCCTGCTGCCACCGGCCTGCCCACTAGCCACATTGCTCACCACGGTCCTCGCTGTGGCTCCCAGGGAGGATCCAGTCGGCCGGGCCACCACCTGCGCTGGGGCTGGTGCCAGCGAAGACGTGGTGGTGGTGGCGGCGGTGGTGGTCGGTGCGGCGATGGTGGCGGTTGCGGCAGTGGTAGTGGCCGCAATGACCGTGGGTGTGGCCGCAACGACAGTGGCAGCAGGGGGCTGGGAATGTTCAGCAGCCCTGGATGATGGGTTGGTGGGTAGGAGGGGTCCTGGGGAGCGGCTGGGCCCTGCCACACCAGATGGGCCTGCTTGGTGGTCCGTGTCCGAAGAGGAGGACAGATCCTCCAGATCCGTGTGTCCTCGTTGGGGGCTTGTAGGCTGGCTGTGCTGGCTGCTGGCTCGATCCCCAGCATCCAGCAGTTCGTCACCTGTGGAGAGAATGAGATTTGTTATTGTGTTGCACCTGGCGAAGTATGTATTTGTCGTCTGACATTAACAGTTCGTGCAATCTCGTACATGGGTTTCCCGGAGGCGTGTGTGTGGCTGTAGCATTTGTAGTTGTGTGTGCTTGGCAATGGGACTGTGTGCTGTGCACATGTGGCATGGGACGGATTGGCCATGCCGATGGGTGTGTTGCTGTGCCCCTACTTATTGTGACTCTGGTGTATGCGGGCTCCTGGCCCATCCTGGGTCTGGTTTGTACTTTGCTTTTGGTGTTCAGATGGGGCGCTTAGGAACGCATATGGCAACATGGGGGCCATGCCCCAGATTCGCATTTGGGAGGGATATGCTTTTGGGGTTCAAATGGAACGCTTAGGACGCATATGGCAACATGGGGGCCATGCCCCAGATTCGCATTTGGGAGGGAATATGCTTTTGGGGTTCAAATGGAACGCTTAGGAACGCATATGGCAACATGGGGGCCATGCCCCAGATTCACATTTGGGAGGGAATATGCTTTTGGGGTTCAAATGGAATGCTTAGGAACTCATATGGCAACATGGGGGCCATGCCCCGGATTCGCATTTGGGAGGGAATATGCTTTTGGGGTTCAAATGGAACGCTTAGGAACGCATATGGCAACATGGGGGCCATGCCCCAGATTCGCATTTGGGAGGGAATATGCTTTTGGGGTACATGCTGTGAGCCATGGGTGCCGAACGTGACATGTGTTGTGGCAGCATGACAGTGCATGGTTTGAGGTGTGTGCATGCTTGACATGGCCTGCATATTTGCTGTCTGTTGTGATTACTGGACATGGCATTGGACGCATCGTTATGAGTGAGTGATGGTTGTGTGCCAGCCAACGTATTGCAGTTGTCCCATCTCCTTGGTGTGCGTGCTGCCCTGTGCCATGTGCATCACTGCAGTGCTCGGGGGTGTGGCCCATGTTGTGTGTTGTTGCTCACAGTGTGTCGTGCGCTTCATTGACTTCTGGCACATGGTTGGTCATGGGCATGTATCTTAGCGTGACTGCTGTATGTGTGGCAGCTGTGCGGATGACATGCCTTTCATGAGACTGGGGCTGACGGATGGGATGGATGGTATGTTGTATGTGCATGGTGTGTCTGTGTGTTTGATGGGTTCAGTGGTGTTCGTGTGCATTTATGTTGTTCCGCTCTGTTGCGTCTAGTGTTGTTTGTCTTACATAGGCGTAGTTGTGGGGTGTGTGGTTGACAGGCAGTAGGGGCTACATGGACAGGACTTCAATGGTGTTTCGGTTGTGTGTGATGAGTTGCACAGTGGCTGCCGTGTGGTACTATATTCAGTGTGGCTTGTGCATGCAGACGTGGCTCCTTGGGTGTTGCTATGTCTGTGATGGGTCATGTGGGGTGTGAGTCTGTTGTTCATGTACGTGTGCACATTGTTCACTTGTTCGTGACGGTGGGCGGTGCTGCGTGTTCGTCTGCTACGTGACATGTCCCATGTGTTGGTCGTGTTCCGGTCCTCATGCCTCCAGTAATCCAGCCCTGTCTAGTTTCCCACCTGCAAGTTGTTCGTGCGTGCACTGTACTGGATGCCACATGGCTCTAAGCGGGGGTGCTCCATGTTGCAGGTCTGTGGGGGTGGGGGTGTTGTGGGTCGTGGGGGTGGCTGGACACCCACTGACACCGATTGCTGTGGACCGTGATGTCTGCCTTCGGCTGTCGTTGTGCACTGCGGTGGCTGACACGTGGCTGTGGGGTGTGGGGGATGCTCCTCCTTGCTGTGCTGTGGGACTAGGGGCCTGGTGTGTGTTGTACTTGGGCTGTCCACCGTCCCACCCACTGCACTTTGTGTTCCTGCCACTTACCTGTTACTTGTCGGTTAGTGCAGCTGTGGCGGACACATGGGTGTGGTGGGTGCTCGTTGTGGCGCTTCTGGCATATTTGGGGACCTGTTGGTGGTTACGTGGCTGGCTGAGTGTACACATGTCCCCACGTATCTTACAGTTGTTCGGTTTGGGCTGTGTGTGGTGGTGTCTGTTGCATGTGTGTGTGATGTGTTGTGTATTGTGTGCTGGACATGGGGTGTTTGTCCCTGGGAGCTGTGGCATGGTGGTAGTGCATGTGAGTACATAGCGGTGTGCTGGTATACATTAGTTTGTACTTACCAGCCTCCACTCCCCTGCTAATCCGGCGAGGATCTCCGGATGTATTATGACTCGCACCTTCTCCTCCCACGCTTTGAAGGTCTTGAAGAGCGCGGGATTCCCTCCGCCAGTGACGGCAGCCAGCTCTCTGTTTTTGCCCTCCTTCTTCTTGACCAGGCTCTTGACGTCATTCCAACGTTTGTTTATTTCTCCTCTGTTCCTGGGCAGGGTCCCGACTGCATTGACCTGGTCTACGATCCGGTTCCACATTCTGTTTCTGGTGGCTAGTGGTGTGTGCTGGACCATGTTCCCATAGATTTGTGGGTACACCTTGATGATCTCGTCGACCATGACCGTCAGCTCATTGGGCGTGAACTTGGGCATTCTTTGTGGTGCCATGGTGTTTGTGGTGCTGGTGCGGTGTGTGTTGTGTAATGTGCAGGGGGTTTGTGGTGCAGGTGTTTGGTGGTGGTGGTGGTGGTGGTTGTGATGTGTGCGTTTCTGTGGTGTGCTGCTGTCCTTGCTGTGTCACTGTGTCCTCTCCTCTCCTCTCTGGTTTGCAATGTTGCAAGGGGTTGTGGTCTGTGGGAGTGCTGCTTTTGTACTTACCTATGTGGGTGTGTCCTCATGGTCTGTTGTTTTCAGGTGTGTTGTGTCTGGGGTTCTGGCCTTTGTAGTTTTTGTTTGTCCGGGGGGTGTTTTCGGGATGTGTACTGTGCTTGTGTATTTGTGCGTGCCTTGCTGTGTGGACTTGTTGGCAATGTTGTGTGCTATTGGTTTTGTGAGCGGATGGTTTCTGTGCAGGTACGTGGGCGCCATGGCTTCTGCCGTGTCGATTCTCATCGGCGTTGTTTGCGCTGGCGGGCGGTATATTTGTAGTTTTCCGCGCTCATGGCGGTGCGATCGTAATTTCACGTGTGGTGTGTCGGCCGTGAGGGCGGGCGGTTTTGTGTTGTCGTGCGTGTTTCCGTCCGTGGCGGGCGGTTTGACTCCGACTCGGACGATGGCGGGCGGTATTTTGTGTGATTTTTCCGCCGATGGCGGTTTTCGGTTTGTGTAATCGTAATGGCGTGGTCGGTGTTCAGACGGTGTGTGCGGGCGGATTTTTGCCGCTTTCATGCCTGGCGGATTTTTTACGCCGGGTATCGTAATGGGCCCCTAAGTAATAAATAATTAACAATATATTATTTACTACAATTTACAATTTTAAATTTTAAATACATAAATATTAAATAATTAAAAATATAAATAAATTAATTATTATTAAATTACTTCCCACCCTACTCCCCTTTAAACACACAACACACTCCTAAAAAAATAACACAATTTACATATTTACCAATTAATTATTAATAATTAACAAACAATGAATAACTAATTAATACTAAATTATTTACAACAATTAACAATATAAAATCATAAATACTTAGGGGCCCATTACGATACCCGGCGTAAAAAAATCCGCCAGGCATGAAAGCGGCAAAAATCCGCCCGCACACACCGCCTGAACACCGACCACGCCATTATGAGTACACAAACTGAAAACCGCCATCGGCGGAAAAATCATACAAAATACCGCCCGCCATCGTCCGAGTCGGAGTCAAACCGCCCGCCACGGACGGAAACACGCACGACAACACAAAACCGCCCGCCCACACGGCCGACACACCGCACGTGAAATTACGATCGCACCGCCATGAGCGCGGAAAAACCACAAAAATACCGCCCGCCAGCGCAAACAACGCCGATGAGAATCGACACGGCAGAAGCCATGGCGCCCACGTACCTGCACAGAAACCATCCGCACACAAAACCAATAGCACACAACATGGCCAACAAGTCCACACAGCAAGGCACACACAAATACACAAGCACAGTACACATCCCGAAAACACCCCCCGGACAAACAAAAAATACAAAGGCCAGAACCCCAGACACAACACACCTGAAAACAACAGACCATGAGGACACACCCACATAGGTGAGTACAAAAGCAGCACTCCCACAGACCACAACCCCTTGCTACATTGCAAACCAGAGAGGAGAGGAGAGGACACAGTGACACAGCAAGGACAGCAGCACACCACAGAAACGCACACATCACTACCACCACCACCACCACCACCACCAAACACCACCACCACCACCACCACCACCACCACACCCCGGCACCACAAACCCCCTGCACATTACACAACACACACCGCACCAGCACCACAAACACCATGGCACCACAAAGGATGCCCAAGTTCACGCCCATGGAGCTGACGGTCATGGTCGACGAGATCATCAAGGTGTACCCACAAATCTATGGGAACATGGTCCAGCACACACCACTAGCCACCAGAAACAGAATGTGGACCCGGATCGTAGACCAGGTCAATGCAGTCGGGACCCTGCCCAGGAACAGAGGTGAAATAAACAAACGTTGGAATGACGTAAAGAGCCTGGTCAAGAAGAAGGAGGGCAAAAACAGAGAGCTGGCTGCCGTCACTGGCGGAGGGAATCCCGCGCTCTTTAAGACCTTCAAAGCGTGGGAGGAGAAGGTGCGAGTCGTAATCCATCCGGAGATCCTCGCCGGATTAGCAGGGGGAGTGGAGGCTGGTAAGTACAAACTAATGTATACTAGCACACCGCTATGTACTCACATGCGCAACCACCATGCCACAGCTCCCAGGGACAAACACCCCCATGTCCAGCACACAATACACAACACATCACACACACATGCAACAGACACCACCACACACAGCCCAAACCGAACAACTGCAAGATGCGTGGGGACATGTGTACACTAAGCCAGCCACGTAACCACCAACAGGTCCCCAAATATGCCAGAAGCGCCACAACGAGCACCCACCACACCCATGTGTCCGCCACAGCTGCACCAACCGACAAGTAACAGGTAAGTGGCAGGAACACAAAGTGCAGTGGGTGGGACGGTGGACAGCCCAAGTACAACACACACCAGGCCCCAGTCCCACAGCACAGCAAGGAGGAGCATCCCCCACACCCCACACCCACGTGTCAGCCACCGCAGTGCACAACGACAGCCGAAAGGCAGACATCACGGTCCACAGCAATCGGTGTCAGTGGGTGTACAGCCACCCCCACGACCCACTACACCCCCCACCCCCACAGACCTGCAACATGGAGCACCCCCCGCTAAGAGCCATGTGGCATCCAGTACAGTGCACGCACGAACAACTTGCAGGTGGGAAACTGGACAGGGCTGGATTACTGGAGGCATGAGGACCATAACACCACCAACACATGGGACATGTCACGTAGCACACGAACACGCAGCACCGCCCACCGTCACGAACAAGTGAACAATGTGCACACGGACATGAACAGCAGACTCACACCCCACATGACCCATCACAGACATAGCAACACCCAAGGAGCCACGTCTGCATGCACAAGCCACACTGAATATAGTCCCACACGGCAGCCACTGTGCAACTCATCACACACAACCGAAACACCATTGAAGTCCTGTCCATGTAGCCCCTACTGCCTGTCAACCACACACCCCACAACTACGCCTATGTAAGACAAACAACACTAGACGCAACAGAGCGGAACAACAGAAATGCACACGAACACCACTGAACCCATCAAACACACAGACACACCATGCACATACAACATACCATCCATCCCATCCGTCAGCCCCAGTCTCATGAAAGGCATGTCATCCGCACAGCTGCCACACATACAGCAGTCACGCTAAGACACATGCCCATGACCAACCATGTGCCAGAAGTCAATTAAGCGCACGACACACTGTGAGCAACAACACACAACATGGGCCACACCCCCCGAGCACTGCAGTGATGCACATGGCACAGGGCAGCACGCACACCAAGGAGATGGGACAACTGCAATACGTTGGCTGGCACACAACTATCACTCACTCATAACGATGCGTCCAATGCCATGTCCAGTAACCACAACAGACAGCATATATGCAGGGCATGTCAGGCATGCACACACCTCAGACCATGCACTGTCATGCTGCCACAACACATGTCACGTTCGGCACCCATGGCTCACAGCATGTACCCCAAAAGCATATACCCTCCCAAATGCGAATCTGGGGCATGGCCCCCATGTAGCCATATGCGTTCCTAAGCGTTCCATTTGAACCCCAAAAGCATATACCCTCCCAAATGCGAATCTGGGGCATGGCCCCCATGTAGCCATATGCGTTCCTAAGCGTTCCATTTGAACCCCAAAAGCATATACCCTCCCAAATGCGAATCTGGGGCATGGCCCCCATGTAGCCATATGCGTTCCTAAGCGTTCCATTTGAACCCCAAAAGCATATACCCTCCCAAATGCGAATCTGGGGCATGGCCCCCATGTTGCCATATGCGTTCCTAAGCGTTCCATTTGAACCCCAAAAGCATATACCCTCCCAAATGCGAATCTGGGGCATGGCCCCCATGTTGCCATATGCGTTCCTAAGCGTTCCATTTGAACCCCAAAAGCAAAGTACAAACCAGACCCAGGATGGGCCAGGAGCCCGCATACACCAGAGTCACAATGAGTAGGGGCAAAGCAACACACCCATCGGCATGGCCAATCCGTCCCATGCCACATGTGCACAGCACACAGTCCCATTGCCTAGCACACACACCTACAGATGCCACAGCCACACACTCGCCTCCGGGAAACCCATGTACGAGATTGCACGAACTGCCAATGTCAGACGACTAATACATACTTCGCCAGGTGCAACACAATAACAAATCTCATTCTCTCCACAGGTGACGAACTGCTGGACGCTGGGGATGGAGACAGCAGCCAGCACAGCCAGCCTACAAGCCCCCAACGAGGACTCACGGATCTGGAGGATCTGTCCACCTCTTCGGACACGGACCACCAAGCTGGCCCATCTGGCGTGGCAGGGCCCAGCCGCTCCCCAGGACCCCTCCTACCCACCAACCCATCATCCAGGGATGCTGAACAGTCCCAGTCCCCTGCTGCCACTGTCGTTGCGGCCACAACCACGGTCATTGCGGCCACTACCACTGCCGCAACCGCCACCATCACCGCACCGACCACCACCGCCTCCACCACCACCACGTCTTCGCTGGCACCAGCCCCAGCGCAGGTGGTGGCCCGGCCGACTGGATCCACCCTGGGAGCCACAGCGAGGACCGTGGTGAGCAATGTGGCTAGTGGGCAGGCCGGTGGCAGCAGGACTGGTAGGAGGAGCAGGGTCAGGGAAACGCCAGCCTCCCCTGGGAGCCATGCCCTGCCTCAAATGGCCAGAGTCCTTGGGGCCTATGAAGAGGCCCAAGGACAATGGGCCAGGTCTGCCACTGACACGCGGGAGGTGCTGGGGGTGCTGAGGTCCATGGACGCCCATATGGGCCAATTCGTGTCCCGTATGGACCAACTCGTGGACCTCATGGGCCAGCTGGTGGTGGCGGTGGGGTCACAGGCAAGGCCAGCAACACCACCTCCGCCACCACCTGCTAGGGCGCAGGCTCGGGCAGCAGTGTCCACTTCCCCTGCGTCCACAGCCAGTGAGCACACCTCACCCACCACCAGCAGGTCGCCACCACACACCCCCTCCCAAACGTGGAAGGGGCCGTCCGAAGAGGAAACAGATCTCCCGGGAGGACTTCGCACGCTCCAGTCGCAAGTGAGGCAGCCAGCCAGCCTTCCGCCAGCCTTCCTTGACCAGCCACTGCATTGACTTGCTCTACGATCCCACTCCACACAGCCATCTGGATGGCATGTGTGTGTTGGACTATGGACATAGAACCAGTGGGTACACCCTGATCATCACGCAGCCATGACCGACAGCTCATTGTCACTGCACGCACCACTTTTGTCATCACCTTACACACACTCACATGTCACAGTTTGTAATAAATGCACCTTTTTCACTAACTGCTGTTTGTGCCCTGTGTCTTTATTGTACGGAATACAACGGCCACCTTGGGCGGAAAGGCACCTGATGCGTGGCATGGAAATGGAATCCGGAGGGCCTGTAGGGACCTAGGGGTGGGAGACAGAACAGGAGCACATTCAATGAGTGTGTCACACACCCATCACACAGTACATGTCAACAACTACAAGCAATGTACACACATCGCACAGAGCAATAGGGCACAATGCCACAGTCACCAACAGTGGCATACTACCCTGGCCATGGAGCGTTGACACACTGCACGCAGTGAACATACGGCCACCCTGACACAGCACACACACACCTGCATAGATACAGACACATCATCCGTCGTACATGGACACTCACCGTCAAGTGAAGTAGCGGGCGATGAGCTGCTGGCGCACATTCCCAGCTTCCTCCTCTCCGCTGTCCACCTCACTCGAGCTGTCCTGGTCTGCGGGCTGGGGCCCTGGTTGATCTCCGTCATCCACAATGAGGGGGATCTGCTTCCGAATGGCCAGATTGTGCAGCATGCAGCACGCCACCACTATCTGGCACACCTTCTGTGGGGAGTACGCCAGTGCACTCCCGGTGCGGTCCAGGCACCTGAACCTGGACTTGAGGAGGCCAAAGGTACGCTCGACCACACGTCTGGTCCTCCCATGTGCCTCATTGTATCGATCGTCTGCTGGGGTGCGAGGATTCCTCAATGGACTGAGCAGCCATGCCCCATTCGGATACGCAGAGTCACCTGGGTGTGAGGGACACAGAGAACCGTTGCTATTCCAACTGGACAGGGGACAGCATCGCACAACCAGCACGCTACACCACTCCACATACTCACCGACAATACAGCCACGATCCTGTTGCAGATTGGCCATCAGTCGTGGCAAGATGCTGTTGCGCATTATGTGTGCGTCATGGGCCGAGCCTGGAAACTTGGCACACACGTGGGTGATCACCATGTCCGCAAGGCACACCACTTGCACATTCAGGGAGTGCGTGTGCTTCCTGTTGCGGTACAGGTGCTCAGTGGCCTGTGGTGGAACAAGGCCAACATGAGTGCAGTCAATGGCTCCCACGACGTGTGGGATTCTGCCAAGGGCATAGAATGCACCCTTCACTGCCGCCAATTCACGAGCCCTGGGGAATCTGATGTACCTGTTCCGGTACAGCATCATGGCTGCCAGTACATCCCTCAGCACCTTGCTGAACATGGGCTGGGACATCCCTCCTCCACTGCCCACTGTGTGCTGGAATGACCCAGTGGCGAAGAAATGCATGGCGGCCATCACCTTAGCCGTGGGGGTGACAGCAGTCGGATACACCCTGCGGGGACGGAGATGGGGCTCTAACATGGCACACAGTCGATGCAGAGTTGGCCTGTCCAGCCGGAACTTCCTGATTACCTCTGTATCGTCCATGTCCGCCAGCAATTGGTATGGGCGGTCAATGTTCGGTCTCCGCCTGGGTTAAATGGCAGAGGACACATGTCAAAGCAACACGGCACATAGCAATTTCGCATACACATCACTGACATGACTGAGCAAGCACATGGGCCACAGCCCAGCTGTCAAGCTGGGACGGCACGGCCACAATACACTTACACAGGTCTCCCAACAATGGCAATGGCAAGTGAGACATACCACTGCCATGTGCATGCACATGGGGATCTAGGCCCCAATGACTTGCGGGGCGTGCTGATGGGGACTGACTGCATATTCGTCAAGCGGCAACGCCACGGCAACATGAGTGTCTGCTGAGCATGGTACTGCTTCCGAGGCTGGATGAGTATGGCACACGACGACGACGATGTGGGCACGGGCTGAGCGGCCAATACAAGTGGGACCTGTGGCACGAGGGGATATGAGACAGTAGTAGGTGTCAGCACTGCACCCTATGTACAGCACTGTACGGATCACAGCTCCCGAAACATTGACTGGTGTCCACATTGACAGCCCCATGCCAAGACGGCTGTGTGCTTGCAGTCACACGTCACAGGTGAGAGGTTACATTGCACGTGCCAGGTGGCAGTCGTACATAGTGGGAGCTGGCATGTGTGTGCATGTGTCTCCTGTTCAGGATCCACCAGATGGGCGCTGACTCTGTACTGACCATTGGACACAGCATGTTCCGTGGAAGGCTTGTGTGTGTGGGATGGTGGCACTGGATGTGCCTCCGTTGGGTGGGGGGCCATGCACAGGGCGGGTACGTCGATGATTGCGCATTGTTGGTCACGGTGGGTGCACCAGCTAAGATGTGTTGCCCTGTGTTCAATTCCTATGTCCGCATGATGATGGACTGTGGATGTGGGCAGACTACACATTGGTCGATGTGCTGTCCATATGCATGTGCCTTCACACCAGGCACAGCTGCCCCTGCACATGTGACCCCTGCTGGACTCGCTGCTGGGTCTGTGGAGCTGATGCACCTTCTGTGCGTGGGGCGGACAGCTCTCCTCACTTCCCTCATTGCGCATGTCATGACTTTGCCGCAGGTGACATGGATCATGGAGGGCCCACATGTACGCGTGGGTAGGCTACACATGATTGTTCACTGGTCGCCACCCCCAGTCAGTGTTTCGAATGGGAAGGTTGTCGTGCTGGTGGTATGTTCGATGTGGCGGATGGGCGGGCCTAGGTGCGGGCTTACATTCCGGACATGGGGGGTAGTTGGATTGGCGACTAGTTGCAGTACACACGGGACACGTCTCTTCCTTTCCACATCTGGGTCATCCCTTGTACTCACTGACAGTGATACAGTCATCTTCGCCCCAGCCCTCATGTCCTCCCCTCGCCCCCCAATATGCATGCTCACCTGCGAGGCTAGCGCTTGCACAGGCAGCCCCAAGCTCGCACCAGAGAGGGCAAGGAGTGCATGTGTGGGTCCAGTTGCACGAGTGGGCTGTCTCAGGGTATGATGTGTGGCGGGACGCCGTCCACCTGCGTGGTGCCCCAAATGGAGACCCGGCCTGCATGGACTATGCATCACAGTCTTCGCCTTCCGGATCCGCCACCTGCGACACCCAGTGGCTGTGGCTGCCCTTGCGGCCAGGCCGCGTCCGTCTGTGGCTGATGGCCCACACATTCACTCTTTGGCCTCTCTGGGGAGGGCTCGGGGGTGGTGGCGCACGCGCTTGCACTTAGTCGCAATGGCATGTGGCGTGGTTGGTATGATGGGCAATGGATGGGATGGTGCGAGCCACCTCCCGTGACGTCAGTGCTGCTCGTGCTGTGGTGCGTCCCCCTACACTTCCATTTGACTTTTTGCCATGCTGGACGTTGAGGTTCTATTGCCTGCGTGATATGACCAGGAGGAGCGCGAGGAGACCTCTCACACACCATGCTCCACTGCCATCCCGTGCCCTGTATCGCCTGTGTGGATTGACTATGTTGGGGTTACACCTGGTCGACTGGGGCTGTGTGTGCCTTGTCAAGGGGCATGGCGGGCGCACAACAGGATCCAGCTTGTCCACAGAGGGTGGGCATTCGGTGCGCCTGGTACCGCTTTGTACGTGTGCCCGGCTGCTGTGCACACACGTGTTCACTCCCCCCCGACAGGTGTCCTCTCACAATGCCCAGGGAAGCGGTGGTGTACTGTTCATGACCCCTCCCAACACGGCGTGCTCCAACTTGGCATGTGCGCATCTACCCGTCGCACCCACCCACCTGAGCACTGCGTCCATACGACTTCACACGACACATGTGTGTCTTCCACAGTAGTGCTACTCATTTGCGTTGACATCCAATACCAGTGGACTACATGGTCATGTCACGACTGCCGTGTACTTCACATACTCTCATCCTCTCTCATTCGTACTTGTGAAATGAGTCAGCGGAGACAGTTCTGGTTTCAAACATTATATTGAGTCTTCTGTCCTCTGTGATGCAGTATAGTGGACACTACTGGCAGCGGGATACATGTTGAGGATATACTGAGCATGATTACAAATGGGATAGGGTGTGGGGTTACATCTGCTTGGCCAAGGCTGTGCTAATGTACATTTACGTATAGCTGCGGAGCTGCGGACTTTGACACAGACGGTATACATGTAGCCTACCAGACCGCTCGGCATCATGGGCACAGTCCATCTCAGTTCCATGTGACAGGTTTGCTGCGGTTGTTCCTCATGCACGCGTGCATGTGAGATGACATCAGGGCATGTGCTTGCGTGCATGCAGCGGCGTGCCACTTGTTGTTGCACTGTGGTGGTTACTGGACATGTCACAGTCACTGGGGTCGTGTTGTTGTTGTATGCACTTGTCGTCCATGCAAAGGTCCTGGTATGGGATTCCCGGGGCGGGGGTGGGAGGGGTGCAGCACCCACAGACTCCAGGCGACCTATTCATGTCCACTGAGCGGTGTGTGTGTCCATGGGCGCTGGATCCATGTCGTGTCCTGGTTGTTCGTGCAGTTCCGTCCATGTGGGTGCGATGCACAGAGCCCATGCCACTGCCTCCCACGATGCATGCGGTGTTCCTGGATGTGATGGGGAACAGTGTGCATGTCCCGGTCATATCCGATGTCATGGCGATGTCGTTGATGGTGTGGTTACAGTTGCCGGTCGTTTGGTATGGCTGTTGTGGTGGTGACTGGCCAGTCCGTGCGGAAGCTGAGCATGGGTGCGGGGTTGGACTTCATAGGTCACTCGGGGAACCTGCGTTGTGGTCCGACGTATTTACAGGTTGACAGGTATGCGATGCCGTCCAGCAGGGCTTCCATGTCATTGGTGGTGTCCATGTTTGCCAGCCAATGAAGCGGATGGTGGCTGTCAAGGTGTTGTTCGTAGGTTGTCCCTTGGAGGACCATGATGGGGCATGCTGGGTGACATTCGATGTAGCTGTTCTCGATGATCCGTCGTGTGGAGGCACAGTGGTTCCATTTCAGTGCGCGTGCGATGTTGGCCACATACGCCATGCCCCCATAGGCAGAGCAGGCCCTGTCGTGTGCGTCCAGAGGGAGGAGTAGTGGTAGCAGGTCCGCCTTCAGACATGCCGGGTTGGAGAGGCATATCTCGACTGGATGCTGGTAGGGACACCTCCGACAGTAGAAGACGGGCATGACGCAGCTGAACAATGTGATGCGGTAAGTCAGTCGGTAACTTACGTTCAGCAGGGACAGGAGATCGCATCCCAATGTATGTATCGTGCTGGTTTGGTACAGCTTGAGCTCTTCGGCGTAGTTGGGTAGGTGTGTTGCGGTTGCCATTTCGCAGCGGTTCGTAGAGGTGGCGTGCTCCGGCTGTGTGTGCAGTCTGCAATGTGCACGCTCCGGGGTTGCTGTGAGCTCTGTGTAGTCGTGGGGAGACAGGACTTGTGTTCTGTTGGCTTGTTTGGAGGACACGGGCCCTCTTCCCACATGCTTCTCAGACAGTTCAAGGTCGGTGCTGTGTGACTCCTTCCAATTAACTTGCATGTGGCCGACATGGGGGAGTGTTTTCTTCTTTCTTCCCCGTCCGTTGTGTGCTTCTGTGATATGCGCTATCTGCCGTGTGGTCGGTCTCCTCGGCATGCCTGTGTTGGTCTATTCTTGGACAATGGCTGTATTCACCGGCTTCTGTCGTAGGGCTGTGGTTTCGGTGTTGGAATGGAAGGTCATTCAGTGCTGTCTGCTCTCCCTTGTGTGGGCGGCAGGCTGCCTTTCCGCTCTGCGTTGGGCCTTGTGTGTGGATGTAATTCTTGGGCCACCTGTTGTCGGTCCCCGGGTTCTTTGGTGTTCCGTTTCATGTGTCTTGTTCATATGTGCAGGGTGGTATGGGTTTTTCAGTGTGGTACTGGCGTTCCTCTTCCCGAAGGGGCCCTGCTTCTCCTAGTTGGTGTTGCCGCCGCTGTGTGCTTCGCCATGTTTGTTACACTGGGGTGTGTCCTGCTGTTGCGTGACTTCACTGACATGTGTGCGTCGTTTGTGTGGCGTTGGGTGTTGTCCGTGAATTGGGCGTTGGGGACATGTCTGTGGCCGGCCTGTCACGTGTCATGTGCGTTTGGGGTGGGGCTGGTGTGTGTGCTGCTTGGTTGTGTCCCTGTGTCTGTGTGCGACGCATGCATGGCGCTGCGGTTGGCCTCTGCGTTGTGCGCATGTGTGGCGGCGTCATCGCCGCTTTGGGGCCGTGACGGGGTGGTTGGTTCCTAGTCCCAGGTGGTGTGTACACATGTGTTCCGCGATGTTAGGATTTGGCCTGTGTGTCATATGTGGATGCGATGGTGGATGTGTAGTGTACACGCGCTGGTGGGGGGTTGTCCGCTTTATCCGCCCTTGCACTGTGTGCGCTGTTTGCGTGCACTTGTTGTGTGTGTGCCTACCTGCGTCTCCGCGGTACGTTGCGTCCTTGGTGGTGCATCAGCAGAAGCATGGGAAGGGCCTGCAGTGCTGGATTCATGCCCGGGGTGCCGCTTCTTCGTTGTCCGTGCTCTGCGTCCGTGTTTCCGCCTCTCTTTCACGTGCGGTGTCTCTTTGCCGTGGGAGCCGTTTGTTTGCGGCATCGTAATTTATGCGCCGGGCGGGACGTGTTTCGTCGGACGGTGTGTGTCAGTTGTACTGCGCCGCTACGTGTGCGGGCGCACTTTGATGCGGACGGTGTTGCTGGCTTGCCGGCGGTGTTTGGCCTGCTTTTCGCATCGTAATTGGGCGGGCGTGTGGACTGCTGCGTGCTGGCGGTAACTGGTGGTTTTTGCATCCGCCAGCACGGCGGTAGTGCTTCCGCCCGCCATCGTAATGGGCCCCTTAATTATTAATTAATTAAAAATATTAATTAATTAATTATAATTAAATTACTTCCCACCCTATTCCCCTATAAATCCACAACCCGCAACGGAAAAAAAACGCAAATTTAATTAAAAAAAATTAATAACTTCTAAAAATTATTATTACATTTATTATTATTAAATTACTTCGCACCCTATTCCCCTATCAACCCACAACACACTCCTAAAAAAATAACACAATTTACATATTTACCAATTAATAATTAATTATTAATAACCAAGTAATAAATAATTAACAATATATTATTTACCACAATTTACAATTAAAAATTTTAAATACATAAATATTAAATAATTAAAAATATGAATCAATTAATTATAATTATAATTAAATTACTTCCCACCCTATTCCCCTATAAACCCACAATGTGCTCCTAAAAAAATAACACAATTAATTTATTTACCAAATAATTCTGAATAATTAACAACCAATTAATAACTAATTGATAATAAATTAATTACCACATTTAACTAGATAAAATATTAAATATATAAATATTAATTAATTAAAAATATTAATTAATTAATTATAATTAAATTACTTCCCACCCTATTCCCCTATAAACCCACAACCCGCTACGGAATAAAAACGCAAAATTTAATTTAAAAAAATTAATTACTTCTAATTATTATTATTACATTTATCATAATTAAATTACTTCCCACCCTATTCCCCTATAAACCCACATCCCCCTACAGAACTAAAATGCAAAATGTACTTAAATAAAAATTGATAACTTCTAAAAATGTAATACATATATTAAAAAATAAATACAATACTTAAACAAAAATATAAAACACATACATTTAAAATACATACTAAAATACATAACACTAATATAAACATCGATATTATTAACAACGATATTTTTACAAACGATATTACTGTCTTCGATATTAAAAAAAGAATATTTGTTACCTTACTGTCAATATTCTGGTCCACGATATTCTAGCAGTCGATATTCTTGTACCTCGATATTTAAAACTCGATATTAAGGTACTACGAAGAAAAAAACTCGATATTATGTCTGTTCACCATTCAGACCTACCCAGTAGCCACAATCAGTTTTACCCTCCAAGCCACACTCATATCGCACCACATCTGAAGGAGATTCACTGGCTCCCCATATACAACCAAGCACAATTCATATTCCTCACTCACAGTACACTTGCACGGCACTACATAACATTGGCCCAGCATACCTCAACAATTGCATCTGCTTTCACAACCTTGCACTCCGCTTGTCCGGATTCCTACTTGTACACACCCGAGCATACGAAAAGCCAAGTACTGCAGTCAAACCTTCTCCTACATTGCTCCAAAACTGTGGAATGACCTGTCACTACACATAAGAGTCTCCTTCCCACTTCTTGAATTCTGCAAGAAGCTGCAGACCTGGGTTTTCAAGTTGTCCCAGTAGACCCTGGACCTGGCTAGGCCCACACTTGGCAAAACCAAAGGGGATGATGGACGGAGTGTTGAACATTGCAAGCACTCACCCCCAGTCAACTGATCTGGGTTTAATCCATCATCATTCTTTAGCTCACTCCGCCACCCCAGTTCAGACATGGCCATATGCAAATCAGTCTGACCCTGTGCCTCATGGGAACAGTCCAGCCCGAACTGCCAAGCCATGTCTTCCCTGGACCGGAAACAAGCATCCTGGGGACCGGTTCCTGGCTTACAGCCATCATCAGCCAGGCTATCTTGAATCCAGTGGCAAAGTGAGCAAGGGACCCACGTCTGGGCATACCCTGCCAACTTAGGGCGAACATAGCAAAACCAAAGGGGATGATGGACGGAGTGTTGAACATTGCAAGCACTCACCCCCAGTCAACTGATCTGGGTTTAATCCATCATCATTCTTTAGCTCACTCCGCCACCCCAGTTCAGACATGGCCATATGCAAATCAGTCTGACCCTGTGCCTCATGGGAACAGTCCAGCCCGAACTGCCAAGCCATGTCTTCCCTGGACCGGAAACAAGCATCCTGGGACCGGTTTCTGGCTTACAGCCATCATCAGCCAGGCTATCTTGAATCCAGTGGCAAAGTGAGCAAGGGACCCACGTCTGGGCATACTCTGCCAACTTAGGGTGAACATAGCAAAACCAAAGGGGATGATGGACGGAGTGTTGAACATTGCAAGCACTCACCCCCAGTCAACTGATCTGGGTTTAATCCATCATCATTCTTTAGCTCACTCCGCCACCCCAGTTCAGACATGGCCATATGCAAATCAGTCTGACCCTGTGCCTCATGGGAACAGTCCAGCCCGAACTGCCAAGCCATGTCTTCCCTGGACCGGAAACAAGCATCCTGGGACCGGTTTCTGGCTTACAGCCACCATCAGCCAGGCTATCTTGAATCCAGTGGCAAAGTGAGCAAGGGACCCACGTCTGGGCATACCCTGCCAACTTAGGGCGAACATAGCAAAACCAAAGGGGATGATAGACGGAGTGTTGAACATTGCAAGCACTCACCCCCAGTCAACTGATCTGGGTTTAATCCATCATCATTCTTTAGCTCACTCCGCCACCCCAGTTCAGGCATGGACATATGCAAATCAGTCTGACCCTGTGCCTCATGGGAACAGTCCAGCCCGAACTGCCAAGCCATGTCTTCCCTGGACCGGAAACAAGCATCCTGGGACCGGTTTCTGGCTTACAGCCATCATCAGCCAGGCTATCTTGAATCCAGTGGCAAAGTGAGCAAGGGACCCACGTCTGGGCATACCCTGCCAACTTAGGGCGAACATAGCAAAACCAAAGGGGATGATGGACGGAGTGTTGAACATTGCAAGCACTCACCCCCAGTCAACTGATCTGGGTTTAATCCATCATCATTCTTTAGCTCACTCCGCCACCCCAGTTCAGACATGGCCATATGCAAATCAGTCTGACCCTGTGCCTCATGGGAACAGTCCAGCCCGAACTGCCAAGCCATGTCTTCCCTGGACCGGAAACAAGCATCCTGGGACCGGTTTCTGGCTTACAGCCATCATCAGCCAGGCTATCTTGAATCCAGTGGCAAAGTGAGCAAGGGACCCACGTCTGGGCATACCCTGCCAACTTAGGGCGAACATAGCAAAACCAAAGGGGATGATGGACGGAGTGTTGAACATTGCAAGCACTCACCCCCATATACAACCAAGCACAATTCATATTCCTCACTCACAGTACACTTGCACGGCACTACATAACATTGGCCCAGCATACCTCAACAATTGCATCTGCTTTCACAACCTTGCACTCCGCTTGTCCGGATTCCTACTTGTACACACCCGAGCATACGAAAAGCCAAGTACTGCAGTCAAACCTTCTCCTACATTGCTCCAAAACTGTGGAATGACCTGTCACTACACATAAGAGTCTCCTTCCCACTTCTTGAATTCTGCAAGAAGCTGCAGACCTGGGTTTTCAAGGCCCACACTTGCTCAGCACCAGGATACCCTCCTGGGTGATAGTGCGATCGACAAATCTGTGTAGCATAAAATAACAAATATTCATAAACACTATACAATATGCTTTATCTTATGTTGTATTTTATGTTTGTGTTCTTACTTTCCAGCTACTACACATTTATATGTAGCCAGATGCAGACTCTTACCGAAACCACCAAAATAGAGCTACAGTCTATCATTGTAAATTTGTGAAGAATAGCTGTCCATTAACATCAATACAGAAGTAACCTAACTCCTTCTGCTGCTCCAGGTCTCCCTCACAGCTGGCTCTTTCTTGCAACCATTCCCCTCATCAGGCCACTCTGATTCTCTGCAAACATGCAAGTCAAGTTAGTGCTACGAGAAGGTGCAATTTGCTAGCGACCTGCATCTGAAACATTAGTCCTTCAGAGCCTTTACATGCATCAAATTTAAAAAAAACTATTTATTTCATTTTCTCAATGTTCTTAAACTATGGGGGTCATTACGATGGCGGGCGGACAAAGTCCGCCCGCCATCGCAATGGAAAAAGGGACCGCCCGCAAGAGGTGCGGCGGTCCCGCTGTGCGTATTATGATGCCACCGCCACCGTGGCGGTGGCATCCTCCATTCCCAGCATTGTGGCGGGCGGTGCTCACAGCACCGCCCGCCACAATGCTGGGAATGCACTGTGTGCATCGTCATGCACAAGGTGACAAGCACCACGAGGTGCCTGCCACCATGTCCATGACAATGGTACCCCCCATGTGCACCCCCCAACCCCCAAAACCCTGGGGGCCCGCAACGGGCCCCCGAAAGCAAACTCTGCATTGTTTTCCATGGCGAGGTCTCCGCCATGGAAAGCCCTGCAACGCTGCCCATGGTAATATGGATGGCGGTGCCTAGCAGACACCGCCACCATGTCCAGCCCCATTTCCACCCGGTCGACTGGTTGACCGGCGGTAAACCGGCGGACGGTCTTTCCATCTGCCGGGGTCCACCTGCCATCGTAATATGGCGGGGGGAAACGGAGTGCGGGCGGTGGGAAATAGCGGGTGGATCGCCACCGCCATACAGGCGGTGGCGATCCGCCTGCTATCCTAATGACCCCCTATGTTTCTTTCAAATAAGCAATATGAACGGATTCAAATTACGGTCAATCTATGTACTTTTCCTAAATTTGGCATGGAATGGAAGAATGGTAAGATTATCTTTTAGTGTAGTGTAGTGAAGACAAAGATACACTAAGGGGCCGATTCAGATTCGGGCCGGAAATCTCTCCGACCGAGCCGGACCCGGGGAGATTTCCGACCGAATCGGACCCTAGCAGCCCGACCGAATGAGTACGATGCGTCCGTATGCTATCGTACTCGAGTCGGTCGGACTCCCATTGAAGTCAATGGGAGCCGGTCGTACAACGCGTACGCGGGCTCCCATTGATTCAATGGGTGCGAGGCAAACAAGGGCGCCCCCTACAGCGGGTATGCGGCGAAGCGACTCACGCCGTACATGCACAGGTAGGGGGGACCCATGGGTCCCCCCTGTGTGCGACTCGTGCGGCTATGCGTACAGGGGGGTCCGGCACGGACCCCCGAAGTACGGCTCCGACTGCTCTTTGGAGCCGGAGTGCTCGACTCGGTCGGACTGCTCGCGGCGCGCATCGTACTTACCCGGCCGGGGAACGTCTCCATTGCGCGGTGCGAGTCGTGTCGGAGCGGTCGGGACGCCCGAACGAGTCGGTTGGCGATTTCGCATCGTACTCGCTCGCCGGGACGCACGTACGATTCGGTCGGGAAATAGGGCTCCGAATCGGATCCGGTAAAGCCGAATCCGATTCGGTGCCCTAACGGCCGAGAGCGGAATCGGCCCCATAATCTGACATCAAAAAAGCAAAAACGTTAACAATGAAATAGTTAACTAGTTATTATATCCTATCCCAAGGCACATCAATGATGCCCCTATGGACCCCTCTATTTGCAATTTTGGGGTACCTTGTAGTAGGGACCCCTCAAAAGGGGCTGTCAGGGAAATACACAAGAGAGCAGCAGAGATAAAGGAAAAATGGGAATTGACATAAATCCCTTGTAGTTTAATTATCCTTATTCTATTTTGCTTTCAAACAGATTTTAAGAAACATATTACTGCATGGTGCTATTTACTCTATCCCATTGAGGCAGTGTTTATCGAATACGTTAGGTTTCCCATTTCTAAATCAGTATTAGAGTGGACATAAACTCCCAAGGCAGCTGACACCTATTTGCTCTCTAGCAGAATATGCCTCTATGCTTTCTAAGACTTTAAATTATAAATACAATACAAAGATAAGCCATAACAAGTTGGCAAAAAATGAATATGTGAACATTAAATTATAGTGCAAAAAGGTTACTTTAAGCCCACTGAAAAATAGAGATACTTTGTAAATCACCCAGGGTATTGACTGTAGATTATTTGTTTGTGTCACTAGGTTACCAAATCAATTTTGACACACTTGATAAAGCTAGTGAAGCTTGACCCACTTGAATCAACTTTGAATTAAACAGTACTTTAAATGGTTTTAACTACTTAAGGTATAAAAAGGTATTCCCAATCAAAACATATAAAATTAATCCTAGAAACCTCTAAAGTATAACAGCGAGAAGTTCATTAGTAACAAATGTAGGCATAGTTTACTGTGAGGCAATGGGTTCTGACCATCTAATCCACCTATATTTTTCTCTTTTTGATCACCTGGTTTTTGACCATTTTACTGTGGGTGAGCCTCACATCTGGTGCCTCACCCACGGTAAAAACACAGTATACCGACTTTTACGATAAGGCTACTGTGATGCAGCAAGGGTAAGGGACACTTGTCTGGTTACACAGGAGGTGTGCACACATGTGAGGGCTGTGCTTGTGGGACTCCTGTCATGTGCAGCCCAATAACTGCGCTCAGGCAGCCTGGCACAGAGGGGACTCTGCAGGGTTAGATATTAACATAGGGCAGCCTCATAATGTTAATGTACACTCCTACGGAAAGTCAATGTGGTTTACTGTCTTGTCTGCAATGACACTCTGATAGAATTGGGTTTCCTGGTTGGCTGAGGTATGCACCCAGGTCAGACAGGAACCACTATTCTAGTCAGGGTGAGCTAGATACACACTAAAAGATAACCTGTGCTCACCCTCGGGTAGGCTAACATGGAGCAGTTAGGCTTAACTATAGAGTCAATGTGTAAAGTATTTGTGCAAGACTCACACACATGCAGTAACACAATGAATACACCACAAAAATACTCCACATAGATTTAGAAAAGTAGAGAATATTTACCTGAGCAAGACAACAAAATCCAATCAGTAGAAGTCGAGATATCAATTTATAAAGATTAAATGCAAAAACCTTGCTTAAAAGTCAATAGCGGTCAAAAGGTTACTTGAGGTCGCGAGGGACCAGTGCAAATCCAAAGTTCGAGCCTACCGCAATAGTGGGCAGGCCGACTACAGGACCCATGCAGGGCCTGCTGAGAAAGTACCTTGGATGGAGTGAAGCATCGATGCTGAGGGCACGATCTTGTCCACAAGGTGGGTCACTGCGTCGTCTCCAAGCTTTGCAGAAGGGAAGGCAATGCATCGTCATCGAGTCACGCAGAGTGTCTTATCCTTCCGCGCAGGCTGTAGAACTGCTGCCATCGAGCAGCCTCTGTATCGGCTTCGAAGGGGCGATGCCTCTGGGCTGATCGGTGCGGTGGTGGCGATGTGTCGAATTTTGTAGCAAAATGGCTGCAGAACCCACTTCTGAGGCCCAGAACTTTGAGAAGGCACCTTAGGCACGGGTAGTACTCACAGAAGGCACAGTCCAGCAGCACCAGCAGAATTGTATGAAGTTTTTTGTCTTCCTGAGACTTCAGAATACAGGAGGCAAGCGAGCAAGCCCTTGGAGTCACTTGGAGGATCACTCTCCTTCAGCAGAGTCAGGGAGCGGCAGGCAGCAGGGCAACAAGCAGAAAAGTAGTCCTTCCAGAAAAGCAGTCCATTTGAGTCCTTTAAGCAGCACAGCAGTCCTTCTGACGGAGGTTCAATTCAAGATCCAAAAGTGTCTGATTTTAGGAGGTCAGAAATCCAGTACTTATCCCCAAAAGTGCCCTTGAAGTGGGGGTTGACTTCAAAGAGCTCTCTGAAGTGCACAAATATCCCTTTCAACTGAGTCCTTTCGCCAGGCCATCTGTGGGGGGTAAATCAGTGCTTTGTATGTGGACAGGAAACTACCTATTGAAGTGTAAGTGTGTCAGCACCTCCCATTGCTCCCAGCCCTGGAAGGCCCATCAGAATGCAGATGAGTGCTTTGAATGCAAATTTGCCTCACCTTCCTGTGTTTGTGGCTGTCTAGAGGGAGTGCACAAAATGTAGCTGTCACCCACTCCAGATGTGTATTGGAGGCACGTAGAGCAGTAAATGCAGAAAAATGTCCACTTTCTAAAAGTGGCATTTCTAAAACAGCAATGTTAAATCGAACTTCACCTGTCAGGAGGATTTATCATTGCCATTCCAAACATATTAAACATGAAAAAGCTACTCCTCTCTGATCAGGAATTAGAGCTTAAAAGATTGTTAGGGAATTCCCAATGCTAGCCTATGAGGGGAGTAGGCCTCACAGTAGTGGAAAAAGAAATAGGCTATTTATCACTACCAGGGCAAGCACAAATAAAGCTACATGTCCTACCTTTCACTTACATAGCGCCCTGCCCTTAGGGTTACTTAGGGCCTACCATAGGGGGAGCCTATATGCAATAAAAGGGGAATTTAAGGCATGGCAATTAGTTTTAAAGACCAAAGTACATATCCTACCTTTCACTTACATAGGAGCCTGCCCTTAGGGTTACTTAGGGGCTACCTTAGGGGTGACATATGTAATAAAAGGGGAGTTTAAGGCTTGGCAAGTAGTTTTAAATGCCAAGTCGAAGTGGCAGTAGACTCCACACACAGGCACTGCAGTGGCAGGGCTGAGACAGTTTTGAAAGGTTACTTCTGTGGGTGGCGCAATCAGTGCTGAAGCCAAGTAGAAGCATTTGCAATACAGGCCCTGGGTATATGATATACCACTTTACAAGGGACTTATCAGGACTAAGGGTGGGCGGAGTTGGCGCAGTTGCACTTTGCGGAATTCCAGGGAGTCGCCTAAAAACTCCATGGATTCCGCTCCGCTCCACTGGAAGGTTCCTAACTCCCAGACTGCCACCTGCTTACCTCTGCTGTCACCCGTGGCGTTTCTTCTCCAGTCATTCCTGACTCCTACCTGGGCCGTAATTAATGAAACCCCTTGGCTGCAGGGCTCGTGAGGACTGTGCATGCGTGCGCATGGAGAGTGGAGACCTTAACCCTGTCTCCACTCTCCATGCATGTGCATGCGCAGTCCTTGCGAGTCATGCAGCCAAGGGGTTTCATTATTTCAGCCCAGGACTGGAGGAGAAGAAGAATCTAAACCGCCGAGGATGAGCAGACAGCACGGGCACGGAGAAAGCCACGCCGAGATCCAGGTAAGGAAGACTCGGGCTGGAGAAGGGCTTGGTTGCTTGGGTTAGGGATGAGTGACAGGGGCAAACTCCACCATGCAGCGGAAGCAGAATTTTTTTGCGCTCCCAGTGGAGTGCAGAGTTGGCAAACTCCACTGTCGGAGCAGAGTTCACCACCCACCCTTAATCAGGACAAGAAATATGCCAATTAGGTATACACCAATCTCATCATATTTAGGGGAGAAGCACTTGCACTTTGGCATTGGTTAGCAGTGGTAAAGAGCTCAGAGTCCTTAGGCCAACAAAAAGAATCTGCAAAACCTAGAGGCAAAAAGCAAAAAGTCTGGGGATAGACCACCCTAAGAAGGCCAGGTTTAACACATTCCATTATGCACCTATGGGGAAGGCTACCCAAGAGTGCAGTTTTTCTTTCCTTTGGCCTACAGAGACGAGTGACGGTGTTTTATCAATAATTGTGTGGTACTGAGTAGTGTGTGTGTAATAAATGTACTTTTCCTTTTCTACAAAAAAAGCACAGACTGGACAATTATTTATTGAGTGTTATTAATGTGTGCCAGAGAATGGTGATTAATAGCCCACACCACCTCCCTTGAGTAGGCCTTGGACTGCTCTGATACCCTGAGAGAGTCAAGCGCTAGAATGGGGTGTTTTGTTCCCAGTGGAGGATGAATGTGGACCCATAACTTGTGCAGGCTACACAACAAATTGCCCGTTTCCTCACATTTACTATATAAAAAGTTAAATGACAAAATGTATTATTGATGTATTCATACTCTCAGATATTGTCACAAAATAAGTGTATTTTCAAGTTGGTAAACAATGAGAAAGTGAATTGTTGTTTTCAGCTGGTCTGATATTAGGTGATTATTTTTTCCTGTGTGAGTGAAGGCTGATTTTTTTCTGACTCAGCCAATCAGTTGATGTGTGGCATGAGTGTGAAGTTAAAATTTGTGGTGAAGCAATTTTAAAGTTTGAGACAGAGAACAAAAAGTCTTAACATTTGAATACGTTGCTAGGATAGGGTATGATTTTGAGTGGAGTAAATGTGACAAATCCACTGGGAAGAATTATTAGAACATGAGGAAGATTTCTTACTTACATGTTTATGTCTGTCAAGTTAAGTGCAAAGAGTGGCAATGTTCTTAGTTGTCTAAGAGGCTTATTTACAAGGCCCTTGCGCCACTTTTGCGTAATTTTTAACATGGTAAAAGTGACGCAAAAGTGGCGCAAGGGGCTTTGAAATCTGCCCCTAAGTTTTTATATTGATTTGTATGTTGCCCCTGTTTTGATGTATGGTGAAACTGATATCCTCAAGGATCTGATTCAGTAGTTCCATGTCTAAACTTAATATGAATCAAGACCCGGATGAAACTGCAAGATATTTCTGATCTTTCTTTGATATTACCCAATCTTTTAGTGAGAAAGGAAGAAAACCAACTCCGAAAGTGACTGTGAAAGCCCATGTAGTTTGGAGTCTTCGATGAAATTTAGTGTTAAAAGTTTGAGAAAACAGGTATTTCTTTAGTTCTGCATGGCAATGCAAATCATCCTGGATTTTCAATATGGCTTTTTCTGCTCTGAAACCAGGACAAATTCCAAATATTCTTGGTGTTAGATGCAATTGACGGATCTCTCCTTGGCTTTCTAGAACTAACGTAGAGTGGTTACTGGTCATAAGCTTAGAAGCAGTTCTAGCTCAAGAGTGGATTATTTCTTCATGTGTTTATTTGTAGATCCTTTAAATATTTAGGAAAATTCCTTTAGTGAGGAAAGCATTTGTCAGATTACACCAGATAGATTCAAAACATGAAAGCTTTCTTTGCTGGTATTCGCAGACAACTGGTTTAGATGCTAATTTATTTGAGCACCTTCAAATTGAGGCTATATCAGTGTTGTGGACGGAAGTAAAGAGTAACAGGTATTTGTAGTTTTTGGTTGGAGAATGTCCATCATTCCACCAGGATATGAATTTATTTCTGATGGAAAATGTCTTGTCTAGAAAATAGAAGAGGAATTTCTAACATTTACTGAGTAAGGAAAAAGTCTGGATTCCATGGAAATTATAGCATTGGATTGAATGTGCCCAAAGAGGCATTTGAAAGGGTTAAATGGGGTGTTCTATTGTTCTTGGTTGACATGGAAAAATAGCGCCAAAAAGCACAGGATGCTAAAGGGGATATCACGACAGACCAGGACAAAATCACAACTTCAGGTCAGCCACGTTAGAGTGCGGGCCAGCTACAGGGACCCAGTTAGGCCAGCTGAACAGAATACCTAAAATCCTAGATGCGAGCATTGCGTGGATCAGGGTCAAATATGCACCATACAGCCTAAGCGATGCGTCGGTCCAGGGAAATGGAGATGCAACGGTTCTGTTAGAGGATGTGCCACTCAGCCGTGGAGGATGTGCGGCTCAGCAGAGAAGATACATTGGTTCCAATGGCAAGTACCTTAGGCCCGCTTTAAGGGACTAGGACTGGGGTGGCACCACTTGGCATGGTAGACTCACAGATAGCAGAGTCCAGGGGCAGGTGCAAGATGAATGGATGCCTGTTATGACCCTGAGGCTTTAGATCGGGAGACCAGCGAACTTATCCTTGGAGTCAATCAATCAATCAATCAATCAGGATTCTTGTAAAGTGCGACTACTCACCAGTTAGGGTCTCAAGGTGCTGAGGGGGGATCTGCAGTTCAGTCAAAGAGCCAGGTCTTGAGGTTCTTCCTGAATTGAGGCACCAACATGAATGACTGAGATGCAGGGGCAGGGAGTTCCACTCAGGGTTCTCTATTCAAGTGATGCAAGTCCAGTCCTTCTCACCCAGGCAAGAGGACAGCAGGCAGCAGGTCAGCACAGCAAAGCAGAAGTCCTGCAGAGTGGCAGTCTTTAAGCAGCACCGCAGCCCTTCTTCCTTGCAGAGTATCCACAGGTCCAGAAGTGTACTGAAGTGGTGGTGTCTGATGTCTTTCTTTTATACACATCTGTGCCTTTGAAGTTGGGAGAAACTTCTAGAGGCATGCCTTTAAAGTGCACAGATGGCCTGCCTTCACAGCTCTGGCTCCAGACTAACTACAGGGGGAATGCAGCCCTTTGTGTGGAGACAGGACACAGCCTATTTAGGCATAAGTGATGCTGGCACAAGCTCCTCTCTCCCATCCTGCCAGTGATGGCCCATTCAGTCACACCTAAGCTCTCATCGAGTGCAGCTGTCTAGGAGGAATACACAAAGCCCAACTGCCAACTACACCCAGCCATGTGATCAAAGGCAGGCTGCAGGCACCAAGTGGCTAAGACAGGAAAATGCGAGCTTTATAAAAGTGGCCTCAAACACATCAATTCTGAAAATCAATTTTTACAATCAAAAACGAATAGATCAAAACAGGAAAATGGGTGTAGTCTTTTTTGTTAAAGTTTATGATAAAAATAAATCATATTCAAAGGTACAAAAATATTCTCATATACAAGAATGATGATCATTCAGTAAATTACCCATTTCTCATTTATATTTACAAAGAATATTTCCTAAGCATTAGGCAAGAATTTCTTATACAGAAAAGTTGATTCAGAATTGAAAATGGGTATGTTGGTCAGCATTTCGGTCTTGTTGTATATACATCTATAAGACCATCTTCAGGACAGAGAATTCTTATGTAGAACAACGAACCTTTAGAAAATAAATCTATGCAGAACCTTAAGGTAATTGGTCCTGTAAGGTATTTAGATTTGTACCATACAGTTGCTGTAAACAATAGGCATGTATTTGGACGAAACATGGTTAAATAAGTATCTATGATGTTTTATCATGCCGTCAGGAATCAGCATGTAAGTTGTGGCATTTGCATTGTCAAGAGCACTGTCTCTATTTAGCCTTCAAGCATTGTGCTTAATCAATTGTCGAAACGTCGAGCAACATACCCATTTTCAATTCTGAAACAACTTTTCTGTATAAGAAATTCTTGGCTAATGTTTAGGAAAAAGTCTTTGTAAATAGATATGAGAAATGGGTAAACTACACAAGAGACAAGTAATTACTTTACTGAATGATTGTCAACCTATGCCATTCTTGAATATGCGAATATTTTTGTACCCTTGAATTTGATTTATTTTGATCATAAACTTTAACAAACAAAGAATACACCTGTTTTCATGTTTCGATTTGTTTGTTTTTGATTGTATAAATTCATTTCTAGAGTTGATGTGTTTGAGGCCACTATTTGGGTACTCATAAATGATATTGTGAAGCAATGTTTTCACATATTTCTAAATAAAATCCCTTGTAGGCATCTTTACCTGATAAAACATTTTGTCACCCAAGCCCACAAGGGTATATTGGGTTACCAATAAACATAAACAACTTTATAAAAGTGGCTTTTTCAGAATTGTAATTTAAAATCTGACTTCACCATAAGTTAGGATTTTAAACTAGGATTCTAGAGATACCAAACCTTAACCAGTTATATCTTCCCATTTGGAAATGACACATATAAATTGTAAAAAGGTAATCCCAATTTTAACCAATGGGCAATATTGGCCTTGCAGTAGGGAAAAAAGAAATGTACTACCAGGACATGTAAAACATAAAAGTACATGTCCTGCTGTCTGGGCTGTCTTGGGTCTACCCTAGGGGTTACTTAAATGTATTATAAGGGAAGGTTTGGGCCTGGTAAAAGGTTTATTTCGCCAGGTTGATTTGACAGTTTAAATTGCACATGCAGGCTCTGCAATGGCACCCCTGAGGCATAATCTAAGGGGTACTAAAGTGGGTGGCACAATTAGTACTGCAGACCCACTAGTAGCATTTAATTTATGGACCCTGGGTAAATGTAGTGCACTTAACTAGGGACTTATAGTTAAAATAAATATGCTAATTGGGTGTGAACCAATATTACCATTGCTGTAAAGTGAATTATTAGTAGTGATAAGTAGTGGCTTACCACCGTAATAAGCCCACAAACACAACAAAGGGTCAGTCACAGTCTCAATAAATTATTCCCTTGCTCAACCGTTGGTAGCTGACAACGATCAGACAGGTTTGTAAAGCATTTAAAAACACCAATACATTAAATAAGTAGTAGATAAATACTTTATTTCGGCCATAGGCCATTCAAGTAACATACATTTTTAAAAAAAAATATACAATACATTGTTTTTGGGCAATACAGTAAGCATACATCAATTTGCATGGATACGCCTCTGAGCTCAATAGCACAAAATTAATATAAATACACTTCTAAAGACCAAAACCTAGAACAGACCGCCATGCCTGAGGATGAAATGCATACGTAAACGTTTAGCTAAAATTGAATTAACTATGTACATCATTTGTACGGTTATGACTGTATTAATTTAACTTAGCTATCGTGGAGTAACAATAGCTCATCTCTCATAATACATTTGCATATCCATACCCTACAAAGTCCCACAAAAGCCAGATGATAAAGTGCAAACACTAAAATGAATAAAGTGCAAGTGCTAAAATGTGGTAGGTAAAATTGATTATTCCCAGGCAATCATATTTACAGATTGATTCAGCCCAGGAATCTAGTGATTATAATACAATTATTTTGGGCACGTCAACGTAAAATTGCAGCAGTATAAGCAATAAAGGTATAACTGCAGAACTTGAGTATGCCTCCCCCGTTTGTAAGTAAGCTAAAACTTAAAAAGTATACAAATACTCATCCTGTCCCACAACATGTCTAAGACCACTCTTTAAGGAAAAAGCCTAGAATTTCAACCCTGCTTTCTTAGGTATAAAACTGACTGTGAGTAAGTATCTGAGGAGGGCAAAAATTATGTAGGGTGATGTGTCGCTTTTAATTACCCTCAGGGCTTCTTAAAATTTGCTGTTGCCCAATATCCTACATACTATAGGTTGTACAGAAAAATAGGGTATGTGCAATGTTTTCTGCCTGATCTAAAGTGTATAGGGTGTAAGTCTCAGTATGGTAGGTCGCATTCATCTTCCATTTTGAGGTGTAAGATCTGATTTGGAGAATTCCATAACGAAATTTCAAATACAGTATCTTCACCAAAAAAGGCTGAATTTCATCTAGGAAGTCTTCAAATGCATGGCTGGTTTTATATCGAGAAATTGGGTTGCAGGTTGACCTAGTTTTGGGTTGTGGTCTTGGGAGTTTGCAACATATTCCCAGTACACTGATTTAAGATGTTTCTTTGAGCTAGTTTGTAGTGTTTGAGGCTCAATGCAGTATGAAGGTAAGGCAAGTATTATTAACCACGCTTTTACATGTCGCAACCATGGGAAAGTTAGATTCCCATCTAGTTCCAGTATTTCCCGTAGACCATCTCGATAGTGACCCAGCTCTTCTGTGGTCCAGATTCTTACCCAATAGATGATAGATCTTAACAGTGCGATATGTTCTATCTGTTTGATATTCAGATATAAATACATTGGAATCAGTGGTGCTCCAGCTGGCAACCCTAAGATGCTTTTCATAAGCTTATTTTCTGCTACAGCAAGGGATTTCACATTGTCAATGCCCCATAGTTCAGGTCTATATAATGAGGCAGCCTGGGCCTTGTGCCTGCAGATTTCCAAGGCTGGTGGTGCTGCCTTGGTAACGGATCTATTACACTTAATCAATATTGGTCTAGAATTTTGTACGAGGGCCATCTTAGCCTGGTTTTTCTTGGGTTCCTATGGTAGTCTGGAATTTAAAGTTATAGCCAGATATTCTAAATTGTTGACATGCTCCAATTTTTGTGCCCCCACTGTAACATTTTTCTTAAATGACCTGTGTGGATTTACTGTCATATATTTTGTCTTACTTAATTTCCAGTCCTTTTTTCCTACAATAAATGTGGAAACTATCAAGTAGATTTTGAAGACCCTGGGAGATCAGAGTGGTATCATCTTCAAAAAGTAAAGTGGGGACTGGATTTCCACAGATCTTAGGTGAATCGTGGGCACATTGTTTTAGGTGATCCACAACATCGTTAATGTAGAGTGAGAACAGGGTGGGTGCCATCACACAGCCCTGTCTCACTCCTCTTCTTATAGTGATCTGTTCTGTTAGATTGCCTTGTTGGCCTTAGCACACCCTGGCAAAATTATTCTGGTGTAACCTGATTATCTGAATTAGGATTTCTTCTGGGACGCATTGGATCTTAAATCTTGTCCACAGTAATTCTCTTGGGACATAATCAAACACCGCCTTTAGGTCAATAAATGCCATATAAATGTGTCCCTCCTTGAGTTTTATGTACCTCCATAGCAAGAACATTAATTTGAAAGCCTGGTCAATGGTACTAGTGTGAGACCTGAATCCCGCTTGAAATGGTGAAAGTATGTGATATTCACAGATGCAATCATTCAATCTGTCTAGTATTTGGTGGGCATAGATTTTTTGCATTATATCTATAATGCTTATTGGCCTATAATTACCAGGATCACACTTATTTACTTTTTGGTGGATTGGTACTATCTCAGCCCCATTCCACAAAAGAGGGACGGGTGCCCCAGATGCAACTGTGTTGCATAGCATATTCACGTAGGGGGCCCATACTTCCTTTTCATGCTTTAACAGATCCCCTAGATTCTTGTCCAACCTGAGTGCTTTTCCTGGCTTTATAGCCTCTATTGCTTATTCCGTATCTGCTAGGCTAAAATAAAGCACCTGTCCATCATTTCTATCAATTGTGACATTCTGTAGTGTCAGTTCGTCTTGCTCTAGAAGGGTGGGGGCTGCGTAAAGATTACTAAAGTGGGTCGCCCAGGTGGCTGAGTCCACATGGTGCTCCGTGTAGGACACAAGGTCTTTATTTTCATGAGCTACTATTTACCAGAATAAGGCAGAGTCCCTCGATTTAACTGCTTGTAATAGGTCAGACCAATTTAAGTCCTTCCAAGTTTTTTGTGCATTCAGTAATGCTTTTTTGGAATTAGCCCTTGCTTTTCTTACCAATGAGGCCATCCCACTCTTTAAACTATATTTGGCTTTTTTGCATTTATCCGAGTACCATGGATTAGATGGGTCAATTCTCCTTGGTTCTGGATGTATTTTAACAGCCAGGGCTTTTGTTAAAAATGTTCTTAGCGCTATGGTGAGAATTTGGTGGTGGTAATAGTCGAGGTCAGTGTAGGGCAACCTTTACGGTGTCCCTCAAGTACCCCAGAGAAGGTATTTAATATATTAGTCATAGTATCAGTGTCATTCACGACACAAGGACATTTTAGTGATCTACAGTTGTTATCTATTATTGGTTGTTTGGTCAGGAAATCCATACCGGTCACGTGTACACCGTTCTTGTTTCCTTTCAATTCCAGACACAAGGGTTAGTGATCGCTGTCTACTCTTTCACTATCTATTTTAAAACTGTCGATTTTTCCCCATGTTATTATGCTGTGCAGGATATAATCAATTTTTGAGCGGGCTGTTCCCCTTTTAAATGTGTATAAAGGAGTTCTATCTGTGTTGCCATCCTTGATCCTGCCATTACATACATGTAGCCCATGTTCTATTGTAAAATGGGTCAATTGCTTGGTTGCAGTTGTGCATAGTACATAGTTGTGTACCTCAAGAAGAGGGATTCCCCTCGCTAGATCCTCTTCCTCAGTGATTACATCCAATGCCATAAGGGGTTCGTAGGTACAATTAAAATCTCCGCCTATCACTATTGTTGCACTGGGATCCATGGTTTTTAGAATATTGTCCAAGGATCTAATAGTCTCCGATTCAGTACTTGCTTTCTTTAGTCTATTGTAGATATTAAAAAAATGTAATGATTTCCTCGCTCTTAGATATTCGAATTCCTAGTATATCCTGGGAGTTGATGTTATGAGTATATGTAGTTGTATCTGGGGTGATTTTTATCCATATGGCCAATCTTCCTGATGGTCTCCCATGTCGTGAGAGGGTTGCATTTTTAAAAAACGTTTTATATCCTTGTTTATATGGTGGTTCTAATAACCATGATTCTTGGAAAAGGCAGTAATCAAATTGTTCTATATAGTCTAGTAACCTGTTTTTTAATCCTGCTACATTTTATTAAATCAGTGCTTCATTACCACTGTTTGCAGTTCTATTAATGGTGGAAGTGCTGGGATGTTTACTGTTCCCTCTCTTTCTTCTCCTATATTTATAGGATAAATCAGTAAGACGCAACACACAATAAAAAATCCAATTCCAATTTATAAAAATATATTACATTTTTATGAAGAAATAGACACCAAAACGACCAAAAATCCAATGTAGGGTACCCAAGATATGAATTTTTAAAGAATAAACACTTTCTAGCGCTTAAAAACATATAGCGCCACTCTGGGACATCTGATCATGCTTGACTGGGATAAAGTCAAAGTTTGAGGCCAACTATGATAGAGATCTTGTCATATACATTAAGCGGGAGGCCTCGGTCCTCATTTTCACACTTAGGGGCCGATTACGATGTCGTTCGGAAAGGCTCCGAATGGGATTCGTTATTGCAGAATCCGATTCGGAACCCTTGTTTCTGAATGAATCGTACCATTTCCCAATGACCGATTACAATGCCCGGAAACCGTTCGGGCAGTCAGAATCGGTTCCTAAAGGCATTCGGACAGCTCGAGTCTTTCAGAGTCGAATCGCACAGCTCTATGGACATGGTTTCTGAACGAGCGATTTCGATGACTAATTCGGACAACCGTTCCGATTCGGTCTGCCCGACACAAAACGGCTGTTGGAATCTGTCTTTGGGGGCACGTTACGGGCCCCCCTTCAACCAGAGGCATCCAATTGGGGCCCATGGGGGTACCCTATGGACCCCTCTTCCCAACAATTCACAATGTGGCAGGCGCCATGGAGTTCCCTCCACAGGGTGCAAGGTTTTCCCCAACCACCCCTTTTTTCAATGGGAGCCTGTGTTCAAGTTCGGAACACAGGCTCCCATTGAAGTCAATGCGAGTCAGACTGAACAATGTTGGGAAGCATCGTAATCGGTTGTTCGGACTTGCAGGACCCGATTCATTCGGAAACGATTCCGAGACCGATTCATTTGGAATAGTTTCCGAACAACATCGTAATCGGCCCTTTAGTTGTTTTTCTGGAGCTTTTTTTCCCTCAACATTGAGCAAGGCATTTAGTCAGGCTGGATTGGATGTGGGTATGCCGAGTTGACTTTCTGCAAGGCCCCCGTCATATCCGGGAAGTCAGGAGCTCCAGAGCTTTCAGAAGGATGAGCCAGAAATCCAGGCCGGGACACGGTTGAAGGTAGTCGGCTTGACTCTCGACGTTGAGTAGATCACCTTATAGAGCTTTTTCCAAAAGTTGCTCCCAACTTCCGGAACTTATTCCTGAAGTTCATCTTGAGGGTTCAAAGTGTCAAAAGAACAAATCCAGGGGTTTGTCAATTCCGAGATGGTCCTTGGGATGTCTGGACTACAATTCCCACAATGCACCTGGCCAAATCCTTAAAAGTCCACTGGACGCACTCCAGGATGGGGACTCTTGGTAGAGATGATGCAGGTGGGCTCTTTTAACCTGTATTTTGCAGGGAGTTCACTCCGTAGACTTTCAGAGTCAGGCAATGTTCTTCTGATACTGAGTCCCACAGTGTGCAGCAGGTGCAGTCCTAGTAAGTAAAGTCATCTTGGTGCAGGCCAGGGAGTCAGCAGTGCAGTCCTTGTTGTTCTTGTCTCTTCAGGCAGCAGATCTGAGGAGCTATACAGCTCTCCCAATTTATTCAGTTTCTGTGTGTCAAGCAGGGGCACACCCCTGACCAATGGGATGCAGGGTGCCAGCCAGGTGTGGCTTTTTCTTGGCCCAGAAAGCACCAGTCTCTCAAAATCCAACATGGAAAAAGTATCTCCAGAGAAGCTGGATCAGCCCAACCCAACCTACTGGTGTGGCTAATTTCCTAAACACTCCCCTTTCAACACTCTCCCTAATCTAATTACAAGGGCTCCTGTGTGGCTGAGGGTAGCAGGATATGGGGGTCAACCTGTGATGTCCTAAAGTGTCAATCTCCCTTTGAAGACCAGTTTGGCTACCCCCACCCCATTTCCTGCCATCTTCTCTGCAGCTTGTACTTCTCAACCCACAGGAAACCCATTGGCTCTCTAGGCTGTTTACACCTCATTAGAGCAGCTCTGGCTCAGCCTGGGAAAGGCTGGCCAGTCAGGAGAGAGCAGCTAAAAAGCTGGATTTTGGCTCACAGAAAAGAAAGTTTAATAACGTTCTTTCTGTCATAGTTATTATCAATCGAACAGCGGCAAGTTGTTGGATTATCTTAACTACTAATTTGATACCTTGAAGTATATTTTACGTGGCTCCTATCAAAATTTATACTTAAACAAAATCTTACAATGTTTGACTATGGAGCCATTCACTACAATAAGGAAAATGAAATTGTCAGCTTTTCCCTCACCAGGGCTTATAAAACATCTTTTATAATGTCCCTGCTTATAGTTACAAGGCGCCCTACCCCTGGGGCACCTAGGGGAGACCTCAGGACTGACTTACATGTACAAATAAGGTAGATTACTACTTTGAAAGTACCTTTAAATCCAAAGTATAATTTGTATATAATTTCAAACTAAACACAGCCTGCAAGGCAGGGCTAGTTTTTAAAATGACAGCAGGCACAGTAGTGCGCACTCCAGTGCAGGAAATCTACTGGACCTCTAAACCTCCCTGCTCTATGGTATACTAGGGACTTATAGGTAGTTAAATCCCCCTTGCATTACTATCTACTAGGGACTTACAGGAGTCTGTAATTATACCAAATTACCATGCATTATTAACACAGAGCACATGCCCTAGGGCTGGTTAGCAGAGCCCAAGGCACAATCCGAGTCATAAAACCAGCATCTAGTGTACTGAAGTGGTGGTGTCTGAGGTTCAGTATATATACACACAGTTGTGCCTTTGAAGTGTGGAGAAGCTTATAGAGGCAGGCCTTTGAGGTGCACAGATCTCCTGCCTGCCTGGCCCTCACTCCAGGCTAACTACAGAGGGCATGCAACCTTTTATTTGGAGATAGGACACAGCCTATTCAAGTGTAAGTGGGGCTGGATCCAGATCCTTCTTCCCATCCTGCCAGTGATGTCCCATCCAATCACACCTAAGCTCCCCATTGTGTGTGTGTGTCTAGGATCAATACACAAAGCCCAAATTTCAACTACTTCCAGTCATGTTACTCAGAGACAGGCTGCAGGCACCAAATAGCAAAAAAATGACAACTTTCTAAAAGTAGTTACAGCAAAGGGGAGTGATTTAGTTAAGGAGTAGAGAGGCTAGAATCAGGTACAATGTCAATATGTAAGGATACCTCTCTCACCATAAATCAACCGCAAACAAATATCTCACGGAGATTACATTTATTAACTCCGGTATTATTTTACTTGTTTTTCTTTGTGAATATTTTTACATACAAAAGTTTTTTCCTATTTTTCAAAACACTTTTAGACATACACCTGAATATCATTTGTGTTATTTACATAGGTACAGTGAACAAACTTTACCATATAGCCAAAATACACAAAAACGTACTGAAATCTTCACAAACAAATAAATCAAAAACACAAATCGAGGCACATAGTGCAATAATAAAACTGCTCTGGTTCATACTTTCTTACTAAATCACATGCATGTAAGTCATCTGACATTGTCAGTCCTACAGTCTATTTAAATATACCGGGGCCTATATCTACTGGTCCTCGGTAAGCTTTATCTCTAAGGTCCTAGTGAGGTCAGAGAGTGAATTAGCCCTTCACAGACTTTGCCCCTTTAATTGGGCGCAGTAAGCTCGCTGCTTTTTCAAGTTTTTTTTGTCAGGGTTCTCTTGGCCTTCATGAAAAGATGCCAACGCGTTTCGACCTTCCTTGGCAGACCCACAATTAAATTAAGTCGAAGGTCTTCATCAGGGCAGAACAGTTGAAGTGTAGGACAATACGAATAACCAAATTGCGAATGGTAAACTTGATCGTCATCAGTTACTGGCGTCCGACTTCTCTTCCACTCATTGTTCATAGGGATGGGCACCTAAGGCATCTTTGTTTTTGGTCTCTTTTGCCCTCATGTGCCACTCGTGCTGCGGTGTTTATCCTCTTCTTTTTTGGTGTCAATTTCGGGCGGCTTCCTCTTTTCTGCCTGAGACCGCGGCCAGTCGTCTGATCTCTTCGTTGTCCAACAAGTAAAATAATACAGGAGTTAATAAATGTAATCTCCGTGAGATATTTGTTTGCGGTTGATTTATGGTGAGAGAGGTATCCTTACATATTGACAACTTTCTAAAAGTGGCATTTTCAAAATTGTACATTAAAATCTGACTTCGCCATAAATTAGGATTTTTCATTACAATTCCAGAGACACCAAACATGAACTTGGTACCTGTTCCCATTTGGAATTTATACTAATAAAATGTAAAAGTGTAACTCCAATGTTATCCTAAGGGAGAGGTAGGCCTTGCAGTAGTGAAAAGCGAATGTAAGAGTTTTTCACTACCAAGACATGTAAAATGTAAACTTATATGTCCTACTTTTTAAATACATTGAACCCTGCCCTGTGGGCTGTCCAGGGCCTACCTTGGGGGTGTCTTATATGTATTAAAAAAGAAGGTTTGGGCCAGGCAAAGATTAACTTTGTGATGGCTGAAATGGCAGTTTAAAACTGCACACACATAGGCTGCAATGGCAGGCCTGAAACAAGGTTGAAGTGCTACTTAAGTGGGTGTCACAATCAGTGCTGCAGGTCCACGATTAGCATTTGATTTACAGCCCCTGGGCACAGGTAGTGCCACTTTACTTGGAACTTACAAGTACATTAAATATACCATTTGGGTATAAGTTAATCTATCAGGTTTTAATGAGAGAGCACAAGCACTTTAGCACTAGTTAGCAGTGGTAAAGTGTATTGAGTCCTAAGACCAGCAAAAACGAAGTCAGCAAAAACTCGGGAACGCAACATGTTAAAGGGAACCTCAAGCCAAGGATGCCAGGACTAACAAAGATATTCTCAATTCAAGCTTTGAAAGCAGCCAGAGTGGAGGGACTGAGCAGTTGCGTGCACTAATTGTGACTTTAACCAGCAAGCCACATCTTTCAGCCGCAACAATGACTAACCAACACTCAGAGGAGGAATAGGAAAGAAAAAGAAAACTAAAGGTTTTGGAAAAAGAACTTGAGTTCCTGAATGAAGAGTGCTGCAAAAACCATGTTTGGAAAGTCATCCAGGACTGTCTCTGAGACAGGAGATGCAGTAGAAAAATCAATGTTGTAGGGGTAACCCAGCGGTCCATCAATGAAGTTAGGAAGAAGTGGTATGACCTCAGGTCATGTACAAAGGAGAAGGTTGTGACACAGATGAGTCCTGGGCAACAGGAGGTGGCCCCTCTACTGTACCCCCAACCACTACACTAACTACACCGGAATCAATGGTGAAGTCTATCTTGGAGCCAGAGGCAGTTGTGCAATTTGCCAGTATTCATCAGCACCTGCAACATCTCAAAGTAAGTCTAAAACATTTTGAATTTTAACATCTGTTATCCTAAAACAGTTTTTTACGTGCATTAATCAAGTAACATTATACAGAATTGTTATTAAGGAGTTGTAAAAGGACCATCGGAATACATTATGGGACGTGTGGTCAGAGTTATACATTTATTAAACAAATGATAGCAAAATATAAAAAGTGATTTTCCCTCATACAAAAATTCATTGCAAGTCTATTTTTTAAACAGATCACCCTGAGGAAACAAACCAATGATGGCACTAATATGGAGGGACATGATGACCCACACATGATGGATACTCTAGCAGTGCTTCATTCTCCCAATAATGTGGCCAACCAATTGGACGAAAACCAAGCAAAGATGGACACTAAAATGGAGAGCCTTACCAATGCCCTTGAAAAATTATGCCAACACATCGTAGAGGATAACACGAATCAGAGGCGTAACGAGAGAAGCTCCGCAACCAGAATGGATGGTTAAACCCATTCAATTAGGAGATTGGCACATGCCACTTCACCCTCATACAGATGGACAGTTACTCTCCAGGTGGAATAACCACTTTACTGGTGCCATCTCAATGGGCTTAGAGCAGATTAACTCTGCAGTTAAGGCACTACAATCTGCCTAAATATCTGGTAGAGTAGGTGCTGAACCTCAAGATAGTGAGGAAATCTCCAGCGTCAGCAGCATTTCTGTCACAGATGCACCCTCACTAGAATGCACGTACAGTTGTACTCATGCTGCTCAACATATTGACACAACCTATTCTGGAGGGAGCCGCAAGAAGCAGTAAAGGGCACAGTACATGAAGTATCACTAGTACAGTATATTAGTGTTTTTGGTAAAGGAACTGACATTGTATGTACGCATTATGTATCATTAGCATGTGACAGGCCTTTTTACGTCATCACTAATTGCAAAATCCCTGAGCATACATTTTGCAAATTGCAATTATAGACTCTACAATTACAATTCACAAACTTGTGTCCCAAAAATAACAATTTTCTAAACAGATGCATCCCCAGAAAAAATTATGAATGGCTTTCATACATAGCAAATATCCACTTTTTGTGTTGCAAACACATTTGTGACAAATTTGCGAACTGCCATTGCTTCGTACATCTAGCCCTATATTCCAAAACCCTGCATGAAAGCCGACCTTGACTTAAAACTTATGATTTTCACCTCTCCTTTTTCCTTCAATGACACTTTCCTACATTCTATCCCTGCACGCATTTTTTCTCTGAACACAGCCTACCCTGCCATATGTGTTTGTCTTAATTTCTATTTATGCAAATTGCCCACTCTTCCTTCTACTCTTCCTTCCAAAGATCATAACAAACCCCTTTTTAATACTCCTGCATCTCCTCTAACTCATTTATCAATCCCACAAACCATCATCATGAACTCATATGCCCCTATAAGTGATCACACCTAAGTCCTATTAATTTCATCTACCACAATGAAAGTGCATGCAATGGTTTCCTAGAGAGCACAATATTAATTCCAATAATGAACAATAATCAATAAACTGGACTAACCACTAACTCTGGGTTCCTGGAGCAGGGTGCTGCCTGGTATAAAGCACTTCAATGCCTTGTCAGGGGTAATAAGTGCCATATAAATACAGTTATAACGAAACACAGGTGAACTAAAAAAAAACAGGTTCAACCTGGTGTGAAGTTTTACCTTCGTACTTCGGGATACATGAAGTTGGATAGCTCCAAGCAGGAGAAATTCAAATTTTCCTGACCAAGGAAGGTCCCTTGTCGGCCAAATAAGTTTGGCACCTCTGCCAGGTGAAGATTTCTATGTTTGCACTTAGTCACTGTTTTGGAGCTCAGGTTCTTCCAAAGTGGAAAGGCTGCAGGCTGTACCTGAAGTGGGATTCAGATTTGCTGAAGAGGGATTTAAATGTGCTGCTGTGGAAAAGCTAAGAGTGGGGCAGACCTGTACCTAGAGCTCAGTGGCAAACCACCTTTATTGGATTGGCTTAGCAGGTTGGTCACAGTCATCTGGAGGTCTTTGGAAACAAAAATGTTCTAGGTCCCATATTTCTCAGTATATTAGGACTACACTGTGATATAACCAAGTGTTAAAGGACCTCAGGAACAGCCTTTTGTGGTCAAGCATTAGTCCAGCAGAGGACAATAGCAGGGTTAGGACAGGTCCGGTTGCACTAGCCAGGTGGACAGTTGCAGGAAAAGCCTCTTTCAGTTTGTACACGAGAGAGAGCAGATCTATTCCTTCTGGGCTCTTCTCAGGACTCAAACATAGTGTTCAGTCCTCTTCTAATTTTCCTCAGGTTCAGTAGTGTTCTGAGGAGTGTACTGTGGGTGCCACATTTATCCCTGGCATTAGCTTGTGGTTGGTGGTGACTCCAGGGGCCTCCCTAACCGATAAGGAAAAGGTCCTGGGGTAACCGTACCCACGTCTGCTGCATTCTTTGTGTGCCCTTCTAAAGACAATCTCACAGTGCCCCTCTCTGCTTAAATCCAAGATGATGTAACCCTTCACCCGTTGTGCAAGGCCTGGGTGCCTACCCCTGAGAGGTGGAAGAGAAATGAGCAGCCCCCAATATGTGGTCACCTCAAACCAGTTCTACGTGCAGCTCCCACCCCACTATGAATGGTGCTTGACTAACTGGGAAAAACAAGAAAGGGGCCGAGGCAGTTGTTATCTGACATCTGCCTATGACCAGGGATTCACTTTTAAAGAAATGTAAGTTCCTGGGCACTGTTCAAATGGTCATCCTGCCAGAGGAACAGAAGCACCTCCTGAAACCCAGGCCTTTGTATGCTGCACAGACAGCAGTTTTCACATCTGATTTCAGATTTGAGCACTCAGATGGCTGCAGAAGGAGGCTAATGCAAATTAGTCTCTAGAGGATTTAGGCAGGGAAAAGGTAACTTTCTTAAAGTACATGTTCCTTATTATTTAATAAAAACCTGACTTCTCCAATTGGGCTTTTAATAAATATTACAAAGAGTCAAAGAAGGAAATTCTGTTTCGTAGCCAGAGATAGCATTATTAAATTTAATATTGCATCCCAGTGTTTTCCTATGGAAAAGCAAGCCTTGCTATAGTGAAAATAGCTTTTGGGGCGTTTTCACTGCAAGAACATGTTTAGCATTACCTTTCTACATGTCCTACTTTTAAACACCATATATCATACCTTACGGGCAGTATGGCCTAAATAACAGTGTCCTATTTATATTTAAATAGAAGGTATTGACCAGCCAAAATAGGTTCTTTCTACAGGTTGGATAGCAGTATTTAAACTGCCACATTCAAGCTTTAGTGATAGCCCTATAGCCACGTTTTACACTGTTAATGTAGTGGACAGCACAATAGGTGCTGCAGTTCTCTAGTGATAATTAACATACAGGCCCTGGGTACACTTAGTACCATATACTAGGGGCTTACAGGTAAGGTAAGTAAGCCAATTAAGAGTATACCAATTTCATCATCTTGAAAGGAGGAGCGCAGGCACATTTCGATTGATTAGTAGGCAAACATAGTTAAGGAAAAAATGTTGGAGTACACTACTCAAATGATGATAATTTCCTATGCGTGCCCATCCAACCATCCATTTGTGCAACAGTTGCCCATCCACGCACTCAAACACTGATCCATTCACTGCCTCCATCCCATACATTGAACCTTTTTCCACACTGAACTCCTCTCTAGTATCATCCCAGTGTGTGATAGATATTATAATGCTGCATTTTACTTCTTGTCAGACTCTTGTTGTTACATGTCTTATACCTGATGATGGGGAGATCTATTTGTCTTGTGGATATTATTCACTGAATTCTGTGAAACAAAGTAGTAAACATTACAATTCAAATGTATCTTTCTATTCAGCTATGATCAAAAGCCTTTGTCCAATTGGATATTTTTCTATTACACTGAACCCACCTGTTTGATTGCTGATGCTCCCATCTGGACAGGGCACACAGAAGAAGCAGCATGCTGGGTGCCCTGTCATGGCAGATTTTCTGTATCCTGAAGCACAGCTTTCACTGCAGACTGACAGAGGAACCTGGAATGGCAACAGTGTTTAAAGCATGAAAGAATCAATAAAATGAATTTTCATGCTGGACCATGTAATGAAATTAGATCACTGCTGTCCAAGTAATTTAGAAATGTTTGGGACATACCTGAATATTTCACAACAGCAAAGCTATGTGTTTAGGATAATTAGAGTGGTACCCAAGAATTCGAGACTGTGGGTCTCCTCTACACCTGCCTCATACTTAAGTTAGAGACCCATCTTCCTATACTAAAATATTCCATGCGCTTATTTTTCTCTTCTCCAAATATTGCTTTCTTACTTTTCATTGTCATGCTTCAGTGTCCCATTCCACTTCTTCCTTTAAAAGATTGTCTTCCTGAATGTCCCTATTTTATCAGTTGTGCAACTAAACAAAACCTTGCCAACTCCTTCCTTCTACCAATATTCACAGTAAGCACTTTGTCCCTTCAATAACGCCCTAGAGCCCCCTACAACACTACAGTAGCTCCATGTCCATCTTTCATCTTTCAACCAAATCATTTGTTTTACTGGGCGACACAGCCACTACTGCTTTCCCCTCCCTCTTGAACTTTTGACTTCCCCACATAGTCCAAAACACATAGGGGCCGATTCCGATTCGGGCCGGAAAATGTACCGACCGACTCGGTACGGGAATTTAGTCCGACCGACACGTACCGGCGCTGCCCGAACCGCCTAGTACGATGCAATGCAAGTGCATCACGACCGACTCGTACGGAACACAAGCCGAGCGACCGAACTGCACGGAAACCAGCTACACGGCCGCAAAAACACGCGAATCGAACCGACCAACACGCACCAGGAATGAACCCGACAGAAACGTACCCGTGAACTCCGACCCGCGCAGTACGATGCAATGCGTGGAAAACTAAACCGAGTCGCACGGAGTTCAAGCCGTACGACCGACACGCATACAAAACGGAGCCGAAGCAACCCAATACTCCGCGACCGACGCGTACGCCGCACATGAAACACAGCTGAAACACAGCTTGAAAGACTCGGAGAAGCTCGCACGAGCCAACTGCAGCGTCCTACTCCGTCAGAAGAACGTCTCCTACATGCCCAGAAACTACAAAGGAAAAAATACAAAAATAAGGGCCAAACAAGCAATGACAAAGTCAATAAATACTGGGGAAAAAACATGGAACAAAGACACACCCACAACTCCACCCATATAAAGGCCACAAATCCCTACCATGATCCTTTGCAAATTCTAATGACCTGCCAGCACAGAACACCATCAGACAGCAACCACAGACACACCCACAACTCATCCATCACACAAGCCACACACCATTAGCAACTCCCCAATAGCACCCTCACATACACCCAGCAAAACTGACACTCACCTGCCCTCACTTGCACACTCACACACACACACATCAATCCCCACCACCACCCATCACCATGCCCCCAAAGAAGAATCCAAAGTTCCTAGACAGTGAATTGGAAGTGTTGGTAGATGAAATCCTCAGGGTAGAGCCACAATTGTTTGGTACACTGGTCCAACAGACCCCCATGTCGCAGAAAACCAAGATGTGGGAGAGGATCGTCGACAGGGTGAACGCACAATCACCATGTTTGCGCACAAAGGAAGACATCCAGAACAGGTGGTATGATGTGCGCAGGAGGGTCAAGGCCCTACTCAAGAAGGATTACACCTTGAGCCATCGCACCGGCAGTGGCCCTCCTGCCAAACCAGTATACCTCAGGCCCTGGGAGGAGAAGGTGCGGGCCATCCTACCACCAGAGAGCGTACATGGACTATCAAACATCCCAGAGCCTGGTGAGTACACAACCAATATACCCAATATCCTGTGACAATACACACACATCACTGTCAAGGGGATAGTCAAACCATGCACCGTCAGCAAAGCCACAGTAAGCAAAACAGAATCATCCCAAGATGAGTATGTTAGTTAGACAAACACAATACCTGCCATCCCAAAGTGAAATGTAACTGTGTCATGACATGTACAAACCCAACAACAAATAGAGCAAGGCAGCCGCACAAATCTAACCAACAAACACTGTCAGACATTTTGCCACCACCAGAACACCACCTCACAGGGAAGCTCACTGAAAGGAAGGAATTCTGTGTATGCTGGTCAAGTCAGTGTAGCCAATAGCATGATGGGAGTAGTAGTCACAGATATTGCTCACCCTCACAATTGGCCCATCAACACCACTCTGAACCATGCTCACATCACAGGGAGTGGAAAAAAACTGACAAGATGGCTGACACTGGGTACTGCTGTGGGGAGCACAAGGCCCTGCTGGGAACTGTGCACCAACCAACAGCAGGACACCACTGACTGACATCCTGAAAGCCAACTTGCACTCCCTGCAATGGAAGCACGTTCCATGGTGGGATATCTGGCTGGGTGGGAAGGAGGACTGACAGCACTGACCATAGTTACCAGCAGCTCTTCTCACACACACCCTTAACACAAACTCCACACAACTCACCTGGGAGAATGCATTGCCTCACACTCCAATTAAATATCCCACAAAGAACCACCACCCTGGGTTATGCTGTGTGAAGCACAGGGACACTTTTGGGACTTGTAGCCAAACTAACGCCAGGACAACACTGTCAGCCATCCTGTCAGCACAGGCACACTACCCCACAGGGAAGCAGAGTCAAAAGGAAGGAAGTAAGGGCATGCTGGGAAGGGGGGTGTAGGCAATAGCATGATGGGAGTGGTAGTCACAGCTCAACATCCCCCACCCGCATGGCCCAGCAAGCTCACACTGAAGCATGCACACCTCACAGTTAGTGAAAAGCCACTTCAAAGATGTCTGATAATGGTGCTCTGTTGTGGGGAGCACAAGGCCCTGCTGGGAACTGGGCACCAACCAACAACAGGACACCACTGTCAGCCATCTTGCCATTGCTGTCACACTCACACACAGTGAAGTACACTCAAAAGGAAGGAAGTATGGGCATGCTGGGAAGGGGGTGTAGGCAATAGCATGATGGGAGTGGTAGTCACAGCTCAACATCCCCCACCCGCATGGCCCAGCAAGCTCACACTGAAGCATGCACACCTCACAGGGAGTGAAAAGCCACTTCAAAGATGTCTGATAATGGTGCTCTGTTGTGGAGAGCACAAGGCCCTGCTGGGAACTGGGCACCAACCAACAACAGGACACCACTGTCAGCCATCTTGCCATTGCTGTCACACTCACACACAGTGAAGTCCACTCAAAAGGAAGGAAGTATGGGCATGCTGGGAAGGGGGGTGTAGGCAATAGCATGATGGGAGTGGTAGTCACAGCTCAACATCCCCCACCCGCATGGACCAGCAAGCTCACACTGAAGCATGCACACCTCACAGGGAGTGAAATGCCACCTCAAAGATGTCTGACACTGGCCTCAGCTGTGGGGAGCACAAGGCACTGCTGGGAACTGGGCACCAACCAACAGCAGGACACCACTGACTGACATCCTGAGAGTCAACCTGCACCCACTGCAACGGTGGCATGCCTCATGGTGGGATAACTGGGCTGGGGGAGAAGGAGGGCCGGATGTCAACCAAATACCACCAATGCTGGCCATGCACACACCTCAACATTCACATTGAAATGCTCCAGGTTGGCAGGACAATGTGCTACACCAATACCAACCTCTGACTGTGACAACTTAGGACAATGCAATGTACAGGCCCGCATCCAGAGGTACAGTCACAACTGTCAGGTGTTTGAACCATTGATGCCTGTAGAAACATAACATACATTGTGTGTCTCTTCCAAAAACAGGTGATGATGGGGACACAGCAGCAGACGATGAGGAGTCCCTGTCCCAGGCTCCGGGGGACCCTGAGCTCTCTGGTGTGGAACAGCCTCTGCCCTCCTCGGATGGCGAAGACCTACCTGGCACCTCCGGTGTGAGTCATCATGCAGCACCAGCAGGACCACCATCTGCACCACCTGCACCCACTCCTCCAACAACTGTCAACACACAGACCACCCCCGCCGACACGGACAGACCAAGGACCACCAATGACAACAGCACAGTGACCCCGGCCCACCGTGAAGCAACGGAAAACAACCCCAGTACCAACCCCCAAGGGGGCCTAGGGTCACCTGTGCGTGTCACCGCAGGTCCCGCACGTGTGGCCAGGGGTGGTGGGAGGGGTGGTAGGCAGAGGTCACTGTTTGCAGAGGGGTCTGGACTGGACACATGTCCCGTGTGGAGACACACATGTCCCGTGTGGAGACACACATGGCTGGCATGGAGTCCAAGTGGGACACATTGCAAGAACTGACAGCGGTGCATAGGGACATATTGACATGCCTCCGCCAGATTAGCACCAACATGGCCACATCTCCCTGTGTGCCCACAACATCTGGTGCCGCAACAACTACAACTGCCACAGGGAGGGAGGATGACTCATGGCGGAGAGTCCTCTGCACCGCAGCAGCCTGCACGTGAGGGTCCCCCCAAAGAAGAGGGGTCATCCGAGGAAGGAGAACTGAGAGGCCGATGGCCATGTACATCCCCCAGGAACCCAACACCTGTTCTGGAAATCCACCTTTGTGTGCAAACTGTTCACCCTGTCGAATGCAACCCAACTCTCTCACATGACATGGGCAGTTTAAGTTGGACCAATGTATCAGATGACTGTGGACTTTACTCAGGACATTTCTGCTACCAACACTTCCAACTCATCTGGGAACTTTGGATTTCAAACCCAATGTACAGCACCCACCATCCTGTGCACTGTCCTCACACATGTATGTAAATAAACTCACTAATACACCATACTTGCCTCTGTTGTGATTCCAACGTGGTATTTTGTCATGGAGATGATGATCAGCTAAATGACACTGTGCATGCTAACTGCTACAGCAATTCCAACACCGTCATGTGAGTCATGGCGACGTGACACATATGAGGGAGACACACCACTAGGGCTACACAGCACATACACACCAGGGCCATCTGACTCATCGCCTACACTGATGTTGCCAGGAAATACAGTGGAATGCACAGACACCACACCTATTCAGAGTCTGTGTTAACTAGCCCACAGGTGAAGTAAACTAATGTCAGTCAGATGTGTGACCACAGACAACGCACATCCCAAAGTCAAGCACAGGTTTATTACACATTTGCAACATGTTGTTTCCACTACAGATGCAAGGTAATCCCATGTGGCTGTGGCCACACAGTCAACAATTGTAGAAGAAATAAAGTCCAGGGGTGTGGGGCACATCACCTGTAGGGAAACGACTGCTTCCACCCTGGAAGTTGAACCATGGTGTCGGGGGATCCGAGTGGACCAAACAACTCTGAAAGCACCCTGTGAAGGACAGACATGACACACAGTCAAAAGCACTGAAGAACAGGACAGAACTGCAATACTCATGCCCAATACATGTCACAAGATACCTACACAAAACCAAGTTAGCATGTCAACACTGTTGGGGAGTACAGACTACCTGTAAGGACACACCGCTGCACGAATCCAGTCAAGTAGCACATGGCCATACTCAAACAGCAACAGAGCACCACCAACACATATCATGCAAACTCAAATCATTGACATGACATCTCTGGATACTCACATTCAGCTGAAGAAGTTGGTGATGAGCTGTGTGCGGACATCACCATCATCATCACTGGCATCGTGGCCCAGGCCAGGATCCACCACAGGTGGCGGATGTTGGTCATCGTCATCCAGGATGAGAGGCAACTCCTTCCGCACTGCCAGGTTGTGTAGCATGCAGCAGACGATGACAATCTTGCACACCTTTGCTGGGGCATTTGGGAGGGCCCCTCCTGTCTTGTCCAGGCAGCGAAAGCGGCTCTTCAGGAGACCAAATGTCCGCTCGATCACTCTCCTGGTCCGACCATGTGCCTCATTGTAGCGCATCTGGGCTGGTGTCACAGGGTTCCTGAGGGGTGTCAGCAACCACGGCATGTTGGGGTATCCGGAGTCACCTACATACAGACAATTGCACATTAGCTGAGTTGGAAAAGAGGGTGGAATACAACATTGCAGAACACACACAATGGTACAAAGTCAGCACCCACCGACTAGCCAGGCACGCTGGTTCGGCATCTGTGACATTATCCTCGGGATGCGACTACTCCTCATCACGTAGGCATCGTGTGCAGAACCGGGGAAACGTGCACACACATGTGAGATGGTCATATCTGCAAGACATACCACCAGAGCATTGATAGAATGGTAATGTTTCCTGTTCCTGTATGCCTGCTCATGTGCCTATGGTGGTACCAAAGCCACATGTGTCCCATCAATGGAGCCAATGACATGTGGCATCCTCCCCAGGGCATAGAAGTCACTCTTGACGTCAGTGAGTTGTTGACGTTTAGGGAAATAGATGTACTGGTTCAGGTATCTCAACATTGCCTCCAAAACATCGCGTAGCACACGGCTGAACATGGTCTGTGACATCCCACCAGCAGACTCCACAGTGTGTTGAAAGGTACCGGTAGCAAAGAAGTGTAGGGCTGCCATCACCTTCACCTTGGGGGTCAGCGCTGTAGGGTATGTCCGGCCAGGTTGCAAATGTGGGGCCAACCGCACCGTCAATTCCTCAATCAGCGGCCTGTTGAAGCGGTACCGTCGGATGCAGTCACGTTCAACCATGGTTGCAAGGTCAGGGAATGGTCTATGGACAGCTGGTGCCCTGCAGTGCATAGGTGAACAAAGAAAGATTGTCAGTCACCCCACATATGTGGCATTGACCATACTCAATATCACATGATACATCATTACAAGACACAAGTACTTGATGTGTGTGCCGTTCTGTATGGACATATATGGCACCTACATGGCCAACATCTAACATCACAGTTCAACATGTGTTGACAACAAGTTCCAGGTCGTGCTATGGGAAATCAATAGGCTGTGTCACAGTACCTATGTACTGCTGTCACGTTCCAAACACACACCACAGTGACAAGTGAGGACAGATGTGCCACAGGCATCACAGCTCATTGACAGGTAGATTCCCAGGGACCCTTGATTGCCACATGGACATTGGCATGACATGGCGTATCATGTACACGTCAGCAATACAACCATGACTCCCACAGGTAGTGGCCCCTGTTGCCTCTGCAGGACAGACATGGACGTCTGTGACACACACACGCACAACATCAAAGTCGATGCACAAACAACGTGGATGTGGAGACTGTCTCCCATTGTGCACATTGAATCAGAGATATCTGAAACACAACATGCACACAGACTGTGGAGGGCCATCACTATTGTGGCAATGGGTCACCCTGTGACGTACATACCTTCCCACATGGCACTCAGGGTGTATGTGACATGACATACACATACACAACCTGGAAATGTGACCATGCAACATGCCCTGAACTGAACAGTTGCACATCACAGTGGTCATGTGCACAACACACAAAGGATTCTGTCCCCATGAACACGTGCATGGCCTGGGAGTGGCTGCCCACAAGTGCCACCAAAAAAAACACAAGTTTCCCCCCCATGCACACACTGGTAATGCAGCCTTACAAGCCTTTGGATACAGTGTGGACAGGCTGTGGTGTTGTAGGTGTGCCCCTGAGTCCCTGGCAAGTAATTGTGGCTGGCATACGTTCACCAGTGACAACCATGGGAACATATGCAAGTGATTTGTACAGGTACGCGTTGTACAGCAATGGACCGATCGGTGCGCACGCATTGGCCATTGCATATGATGTGACCGGGTACGCGTTGTACAGCAATGGACCGATCGGTGCGCACGCATTGGCCATTGCATATGATGTGACCGGGTACGCATTGTACAGCAATGGACCGATCGGTGCGCACGCATTGGCCATTGCATATGATGTGACCGGGTACGCGTTGTACAGCAATGGACCGATCGGTGCGCACGCATTGGCCATTGCATATGATGTGACCGGGTACGCGTTGTACCGCAATAGACCGATCGTTGCGCACGCATTGGCCATTGCATATGATGTGAACGTGTACGCGTTGTTTTTCGAAATACGCGTTGTACAGCAATGGACCGATTGGTGCGCACGCATTGGCTATGGCTTGTCATGGCAACGGACGCGTTTTCGAACCTTTAACGAGTCAGTAGGCCACCCACAACAATGTTGCAAATTCATGGGTGTCATGAAGTTGAACTTTTGAAGGATGCTGTGGGCGTGCATAAGTGGTGCAATTCCATGGATTGGCCAGATTCAGAAGATGCAAACGACTTGGACCTATCACTTTGGACACATGGGACAGTATCTGCCTCTGCAGCACACATATAATGATGGCTGTTCCCCTGAGAGCTCACTTGCCTGCACTACATGCTCCAGGACGACATCTGCCACCACCACTGCTGCTGTCTCTGCATCCTCTGGCTACTGCAATGGCACGTACTGTGGAGAGAGCCCCTGCCTTCAGCACTGAGGAGAACCAGGCCCTGCTGGACAGCCTCCTTCCACAGTACAGCAAGCTGTATGGGAAACCAGGGGAGCAGGTGAGTGTGCTGTCCACTGCCTTACTAAATGTGCATGTTGTCTGACTAGCAAGACTTACAGTGTGCACGCCACTGGCTAGCATGCTCACTGAGTAGTTGTCACCCCCCAAAGTGTGTAGTTACATGCACTGAACAGGTATAGTGCAGTAACAGTGCATTCCAACAAGGTTTTACTTCCCAGGCAATGATACCATGTAGTAACTGCTGGCAAACTGTTCATAGCCATCGTTGCACTGCCTGTGTACATCATGTGCCCCTGTGATTGAGACATGTATATCCAAATGTGTGATGCACGGATATGTTGCATGTGTAGTAATGGCCTTTTCACTTTGTCATCCTCACAGGTTGATGCCCACCAGAAGCAGGAAATCTGGCTGACCATCGCCCGGGCAGTAAGATCCGTGGGGGTCTACAAGCGCCGGATCCGCAACGGCCAGAAGAGGTGGCAGGACCTTCGGGGCTGGACCCGGAGGATCGCAAGGGTCCAGCTGAAGCTGTCGCCTCCTCGCAGGAGGGGCGGACACCGGACCCTGACCCTCCACATGCTCAGGATCCTGGCGGTGGTCTTCCCTGACCTGGATGGGCAGCTGAAGGACAGACAGCAGCAAGGAGGGGGTGAGTCCATGACTGCACTGTGAACTTTGTCTGACATGCTATGTGCCCTCCTCTGGCCTGGTTAAACTTCCACAGTACATCAGTCTTGTGGTCCAGGACCCATGTCCCTCAATTGTGACATGCCCACTCCTCATCTGATACCCAGGTGTGGCCCTTACAGTCAGGAAATTGTGTCACTTGGGTACTGTGTCCTTGCATTTTGCTTAGCTCAAGGTGGGGGACAGCATTTGTTCCCGTAACTTTGTGGTGGGCTTCATGGGTGGGTCAAATTGCTTACCCAATGCCTGAGTTCTGACATGTAATCTGCGTGTAACTTTGATATGTGGTCCAATTGCTGATCTGACTCACCACATGTGCCTGGGGTATTTGGCACACACCCATGCTGCGGGTGGGAACAATGTTTGGGCCTCAGGAGTATGTATATCAAGTGTGTCACACATACTTAGCCACCTGCCTACTGTCCAGGGCTCATCCCTCTTTCACGTGGAGCAGGACAGTCATGCCTACTCCAGGCCATACAATACACTATGTACTCCCACTCCTGTGTATCAGCTGACACGTTGTGCTCAGTGTAATGTTCCCTCAGGTGTCTGCCTCTGTGTCATTGTGCTGTGGCTCCGTTGTCAGGACTACTGGGGTGTTTATCGGTTAGGGCTCAGCATGCCACCGGAGATGTGACCATAGGAGACGATACTTGTGTGACATATAGGTGTTTGTTCACTTGACTGTGCAGACTGGGGTATGCGACTGTGAAGTTCAGGCAGCTGTTTCTCATTCACAGCAGACTGTGAGGTGCTCAGGTTCAGAGGGTTGTGTTTCATGTCTTCCATATGTCCAATTGGTATGACGTGGACAAATAAGAGTTCAGATGATGTGGTTTGTGGGGGATGGACATGTGCACTTGTCAGCTACAGAACTTGCATTCCCCATGACCTAGGATTGTGACACAGTGCAGACTGTTGTTGGCTGGCTGCCCTGCCCATGTGACTGGAGACAGTGATGTATGACTTTGCAGGCATGCCTGTGCCATGGCATTAAACTCCCTAAGAGTGATCCTGCAGGTGAGTGACATGTGCTACATGCACCCCATTGTGGCATTGACTATCAGGACATGGGTGCATCATGGTGTCTGGTGCTAGTATGCATCACATGCATTTCAAATTAGACTCTGGCCATCCCTTTATCCGGACACCTGTACTGACTCAGTGGCAAGAGATGTGATGTGTGCATGTTCACATACTTCACCGTGTTCTCTGCAATGTCCAACTACTGTGTAGGTGGTGCATGTGTCCACACTGGGGTATTACCATCCGACAGGCACCAGACAGATGGGTGCAAGGCCAGGAGGGATGTGAGTGCAATGGTTGACCATCAGACTGACAATTGGCTTCTCCTAATCTGTTTGAGCATGTTTGGCAATGTTCAACTAAGGATGCCAGGGCTTGCTCTGTAATGTGCTGTACTTACTGTGGTGTGTGCGGTCAGTACAGGTGACTGATGTTTGTCTGTTTCCCTAATTGTTTGCAGATACATCCACGGCCACAGGAGGGGACAGCTCCACGGACCAGGAGGAGCTGCAGAGCCAGACTGGGTCAGCAGCCGATGAGTGGTCGGAGGGACCCAGTGGCACGGAGGGCAAGGGGAGCCACACCGAGGAGTCCTCAGCACCATCCACCTCAGCTGAGGACCACAGCAGCTCGGAGGATGACTCCCTTGTGGAGGCGGGTGTCAGCAGCCACCACACCCCAGCTAGTATTGCTGTCCCCGCCACCACCACCACCACCACCACCGCCTCCCATCGGCTCCCATTCCAGAAGTCCGTGGAGGCTCCCGTGTTCGGGAGCGTGTCTCCTTCGTGCCAGGCACCGCACCCCTGCCCCTGTGTCCCCTGCTGCCCTGAGTGAGGAGTCTGTGTACCTACTTCGCCAGCTCCATGTAGGGCAGACAGCAATGCTGAGTGTCCTCCATGCACACACCACTCTGTTGACACAGCTGGTGTCGTTCATGGAGGGCATCTCATCGGGCATGTCTGCCCTACAGAGGAGCAATAGGTCCATGGACTCCTCCCTGACGGCAGCAGTGTCCCTCCTCCAACAGTCCCTCACCCCTCCTACCTCTGCCAAATCCACACTTCCTGGCACCCTACCTGTCCCAAGCACATGCACACCTGCACAATCACCCAAACACACAGACACGAGCAGCACAGGAACACCCAAAACAAAGACAAAACGTGCACGCAAGCATCCTCAGGGGACTGATACCACACCCACAGGGGATGGGGAACAGACACACACACAGGCATCCACAGTCACTCCGCAGTCCTCCGATACCTCTCCCTCCAAGGCCCCTTCCCTTGCCTCACCTGCAACCCCACCTACAAAGCAGCTCTTCCTCTGTGACCTCGGCCTCTTCCCCTCTGATCCAGCTGATCCAGCATACAGGGGAAGAGGAAGTCCACCCACACAGAGGGAAGTGCCCTCACCCCCGGACACCCTCCCCCAGGCACAGGCAGACTGAGGCCCCCATCCGCAAGTCCCCCCGGACCCGGAAAAGCAATACCTCGCCGCCGCCCTGCAGCTCAACCACCAAGTCTCCTTCCTCCATCCATCAGGCCCCCACTCCACAGGTTCCCCCACCACACCCTGCCCCAGGTTCCCCCACCCACAGATACACCATCCCCAAAATGATCTGTCCTTCTCCCCCTACCACTTGCTCTTCCAGCACCACACCCCCGCTGCGCATGTTTGTGCCACTGGTGTGGAGACCGTGTCCTCCCCTCTGTCCTGCCCACCTTACCTGAACCGCATTCTACTCCCCTGGAGATAGGCACTGCAGTGGAGTCCACTACCACCCCGTCTGACTTGGGCACTGCAGTGGGGAACCTGTCCACTCCATCTGCCCAGCCCACTGCAGTTGTGCCGGCACCCACACCATCTGACTCATGCCCCCCAGTTGTGCCGGCACACACCATGTCAGACACCTCCACTGCAGTTGTCAGTGACTCTCCAGCACCCACCACCCCTTCCCTGCCTCCTTCTGGTGAGCCCTGATCCTGTCCCTGCGGTGCCTGGCCTGCCCCCCCGTATGCCCCTCCGAGGGGAATGCCCCAGGTTCCCCCACCCACAGATACACCATCCCCAAAATGATCTGTCCTTCTCCCCCTACCACTTGCTCTTCCAGCACCACACCCCCACTGCGCATGTTTGTGCCACTGGTGTGGAGACCGTGTCCTCCCCCTCTGTCCTGCCCACCTTACCTGAACCGCATTCTACTCCCCTGGAGATAGGCACTGCAGTGGAGTCCACTACCACCCCGTCTGACTTGGGCACTGCAGTGGGGAACCTGTCCACTCCATCTGCCCAGCCCACTGCAGTTGTGCCGGCACCCACACCATCTGACTCATGCCCCCAGTTGTGCCGGCACACACCATGTCAGACACCTCCACTGCAGTTGTCAGTGACTCTCCAGCACCCACCACCCCTTCCCTGCCTCCTTCTGGTGAGCCCTGATCCTGTCCCTGCGGTGCCTGGCCTGCCCCCCGTATGCCCCTCCGAGGGGAATGTCCCTGGTCCATGGCTGTGCAGGCATGCAAAGGGTGACATCTGCCACTGTCACCCTGTTTGGACTTTGATAATGGACTGGCCATTGGCCTTTGTGTTTTTCTGGACTTTCACTTTTGAACACACATATGCTGAATAAAGCTACTTTCTGTTCTCTAGTGGTTTTGCTTCTGATGTACATGATGTTGATGATGCTAACCATGCCCTTGCTGCACTGATGGTGATTTTTGATATCAGGAAAATGAAGTGTTACTGTGCAGGACCCCATGTGGTCCAGGGGGAATGTGTCCTATCCTGGTGTGTATCCATGTCATCCTTTGCAGCAATATGAGGGTGTCATGTTTTCAATATTTGGCAATGGGATTTCCTACTTTTATTTGCAATATCACATCTGTGGCTTACACCCCTGCACATCTGTTGTGCTTGCCATTGTTCAATTTGTCTATTTCCCTGACCGTGTGACCATCTCCACTGGACATGCAAGTTTGGGCATCAATGGGGAAGGACTCATCTGTGTTATCAGTGCAACTTGCTATACATGTGTGTTGGATCTGTGCAGATGATTTCGGTGACACTCCCATGACCAGGCTGATATGACGAGAGCCTTCATTTTGTGCTAATTGTTGACTGAGTGACCAAGGGGCATATTATCAACAGCCAGCGATAAATATCGCTGGCCGTGCTTAGCGATAATTTCATTATCGCAGGCTATCTCCGGAATTTATCGCCCTGGTAGCGCGTTATTAACAACGCGTTTCTCCAGGGCGATAACAATTCCAGAGATAGCGAGGTTATCGCCGTTTTGCAGGGAACATCGCTGGTTTTCCAGCGATGTTCCCTGCAAAACGGCGATAACCTTGCTGATACGACCCATAGGGTCGTATCAGCATAATCCACCCCAATGTTAGGGATAGGTAAGTCTGCATTTTAGCAGACGTTAGTTTTTGGAGAAAGCAGCGGTTTTCTCCAAAAACTAACGTGTGCTAAAATGCGTTAGCAGCCTTGTAAATATCGCGATGTGCACATCAGCGATATTTACAAGGTTGTACTGCCTAGTGACGCCCACTTTGCATCTCATTAGAGATGCAAAGCGAGGCGTCGGGTAAAAGGGTGCTAATATGCGCTAATGCATGTTAGCACCCTCTTGTTAATAGGGCAATAGTTTTATCTCTGCTTTTTTGGCTTTAAAAGCCAAAAAAGCGGAGATAAAGCCCTTGTAGATATGCCCCCAAGTGTTCTGCTGACATGATAGAGCCCTGCAGAGACAACGTATGGCACAGCTTTCCTTACACAGGAGTGGAGTCCCCTCATGGCAGTGTGTAATTCTGTGACATTGCCTGAGCCCAAGGTGTGTGTTGTGTGAGCATGTCTGTGTGTGTTCACTTCCATTTTGCTAGGCAGCCTGGGATCCCTAGTGATGTTCCTGTTTGTGATGCTTGCTGAGTTGACCTATGTTCCCCCAAACTCTTCTCCCTGGGTTCTCTGGGATGTGGGTGCATGGCACATTACTGGTCATCAGGGTGTCACCCATAGGTGTGTTTGCTGTCAGGGCTGAGTTTGTGGGCAAACGCAGATGAGACACAGTCAGGATTCCCCTTGGCACTTGTTGGTTACACAAGTCATGTAATTTACAGTTTGTGGTAGCTTTCAGTGATTGTGACACGTTGTGTGTGTGACTGCTGCCACTCCTCAGGGTCAGAGCTGCAATGTTGGAAGTTGTCTATGTGTGTTCTGTGTGGGTGACCTTGGCTTCTTCATTGGTGTGTGACTGTGGCCGGGATCCCATTGGTTGGTGTGGATTTGACGTCATGCCCATGTACGGCGTACTGTGCAGTGTGTCAGACATTCACGAGTCTTGTTGACTGGCCATGTGTGATGTGTTTCTGCACCTTAGTTCCCACCACCACCCCTGGGATTGTCATGGGTGCATGTGCAATGTCACCAGTCCATGTGAGCTTCACTGCTGCACATTGGTGGAGATCAAGGTGTGTGGTGTTGAGTGTGTGCAAATGAGAGTTGTTTCACGGCTAGACCCCTGCCTCCACATTGGCCTTGGCTGACAGGCCGTGCTGATTGATTTGTGCTTGTGTAGGTGTGATGGTAGTTTGTTGCTCAGGACACATGACTGTGGTTGACAATGTGAACGACATCTAGCTTTGTCATCACAGTGGGATTATCATGCAGGCCAGTGTCACCACAATGTGGGGTCCTGGGGGTAGTGCTGTGGTGGGTCTGTGTCTTGCTGTGTTAGTTGCTGTTCCTACAAGCTTGTGTGACATGTGTAATTTGTGCTCCCTCTCATCTAACAATGCCTGATTGCCCACATAGGGAATCCGATCCATGAGTTACTTTTGTGTGGCACTGTATGCACATCTGTGTAATTGGAATTCAGGCCTCCTCATGTGTTGTGTGGTTGCCTGGGGACACTGGCACACCCCCCATCACCTGTTGTGTTTGATATGCAGTGTGGGGCTGCCTGTTTGTGTTTGTGCATCTGCACGACTGCATTGGCATATCTTTAGTGTGCCATTGGCTGTATGCTGTTTGGTGTTTTTCCCCTGCTGTCCCTGGGACTCCTAGGTCATCAGTCAGCACAATGATCATGGTTTGTATGTCCCATTGCTGCCATGGTATGGTATTTGTTCACCTCACATCTACAGTCTCCACAGGATATCTACATTTGTGTGCCCATTGGTGCAGATATGTGGGTCTGCATTATGATGGTCACTTCTGTCATTATGTTATTGATGAATGTTGACAATGTCAGCCCCCATGGGTGATGTTTGTCTGCACATGGCCAAAGGTATGTCTTATTTGCACTGCACTGTTTGCCTCACCCAATGTATGTTGCTATGGGACACAAGCACTACTATGCCACTGATGTGTTTGTTGTTCTGTTACCAGGAATCATCCATGCTGTTTGGCATTTACAGCTTTTTCCATGACAACACTTACATTTTGGTCACTGTGATGATGGGGGTTTAGACCCCATTGCCACAATGTTCAAGATGTGCTTCAGCTATGTACCCCACACTTACCTTTTGGTCACTGTGATGATGGGGGGTTAGACCCCATTGTCACAATGTTCAAAATGTGCTTCAGCTATGGACCCCACACTTACCTTTTGGTCACTGTGATGATGGGGGTTAGACCCCATTGCCACAATGTTCAGAATGTGCTTCAGCTATGGACCCCACACTTACCTTTTGGTCACTGTGATGATGGGGGGTTAGACCCCATTGTCACAATGTTCAAAATGTGCTTCAGCTATGGACCCCACACTTACCTTGTGGTCACTGTGATGATGGGGGGTTAGACCCCATTTCCACAATGTTCAGAATGTGCTTCAGCTATGGACCCCACACTTACCTTTTGGTCACTGTGATGATGGTGGGTTAGACCCCATTGTCACAATGTTCAAAATGTGCTTCAGCTATGGACCCCACACTTACCTTTTGGTCACTGTGATGATGGGGGGTTAGACCCCATTGCCACAATGTTCAAAATGTGCTTCAGCTATGGACCCCACACTTACCTTTTGGTCACTGTGATGATGGGGGGTTAGACCCCATTGCCACAGTGGTCATGGTCTGCTTGCATTGTGGAGGCCACACACATTTATGTGTGACACATGTGATAGGGGGTCACATTGTATGTTCAATGTCATGTTTAGTGTTGTAGGCATTTGACACAGTCTACACACGCTTGTCATGGTGTTGGGGGGATGTGTTTTTCTGACATTCCTTATGTTGGAGTATGCTGGTTGTGTCATGCATTGCCCGTCCTATGAGTAGGGGTGGTGTTGGTGGTAGGCATCCAGCCCCCCCTGAGTAGGGGTGGTGTTGGTGGTAGGCATCCATTCCCCTATGATTGGGGATGGTAGTAGTGGTAGGCATCCAGCCCCCCCTGAGTAGGGGTGGTGGTAGTGGTAGGCATCCAGCCCCCCCTGAGTAGGGGTGGTATCGGTGGTAGGCATCCATCCCCCTATGAGTGGGGATGGTAGTAGTGACAGGCATCTAGCACCCCATGAGTAGGGGTGGTGGTAGTGGTAGGCATCCATCCTCCCATGAGTAGGGGTGGTGGTAGTGGTAGGCATCCAGCACCCCATGAGTAGGGGTGGTGGTAGTGGTAGGCATCCAGCCCCCCCTGAGTAGGGGTGGTGTTGGTGGTAGGCATCCATCCCCCTATGAGTGGGGATGGTAGTAGTGACAGGCATCTAGCACCCCATGAGTAGGGGTGGTGGAAGTGGTAGGCATCCAGCCCCCCATGAGTAGGGGTGGTGGTAGTGGTAGGCATCCAGCCCCCCATGAGTAGGGGTGGTGGTAGTGGTAGGCATCCAGCCCCCCTGAGTAGGGGTGGTGTTGGTGGTAGGCATCCATCCCCCTATGAGTGGGGATGGTAGTAGTGACAGGCATCTAGCACCCCATGAGTAGGGGTGGTGGTGGTGGTAGGCATCCATCCCCCTATGAGTGGGGTTGGTAGTAGTGACAGGCATCTAGCACCCCATGAGTAGGGGTGGTGGTAGTGGTAGGCATCCAGCCCCCCATGAGTAGGGGTGGTGGTAGTGGTAGGCATCCAGCACCCCATGAGTAGGGGTGGTGGTAGTGGTAGGCATCCAGCCCCCCATGAGTAGGGGTGGTGTTGGTGGTAGGCATCCATCCCCCTATGAGTGGGAATGGTAGTAGTGGTAGGCATCCAGCCCCCCCTGAGTAGGGGTGGTGGTAGTGGTAGGCATCCAGCCCCCCCTGAGTAGGGGTGGTGTTGGTGGTAGGCATCCATCCCCCTATGAGTGGGGATGGTAGTAGTGACAGGCATCTAGCACCCCATGAGTAGGGGTGGTGGTGGTGGTAGGCATCCATCCCCCTATGAGTGGGGATGGTAGTAGTGACAGGCATCTAGCATCCCATGAGTAGGGGTGGTGGTAGTGGTAGGCATCCAGCCCCCCATGAGTAGGGGTGGTGGTAGTGGTAGGCATCCAGCACCCCATGAGTAGGGGTGGTGGTAGTGGTAGGCATCCAGCCCCCCATGAGTAGGGGTGGTGGTAGTGGTAGGCATCCAGCCCCCCATGAGTAGAGGTGGTGGTAGTGGTAGGCATCCAGCCCCCCCTGAGTAGGGATGGTGTTGGTGGTAGGCATCCATCCCCCTATGAGTGGGGATGGTAGTAGTGACAGGCATCTAGCACCCCATGAGTAGGGGTGGTGGTAGTGGTAGAAATCCAGCCCCCCATGAGTAGGGGTGGTGGTAGTGGTAGGCATCCAGCCCCCCATGAGTAGGGGTGGTGGTAGTGGTAGGCATCCAGCCCCCCCTGAGTAGGGGTGGTGTTGGTGGTAGGCATCCATCCCCCTATGAGTGGGGATGGTAGTAGTGACAGGCATCTAGCACCCCATGAGTAGGGGTGGTGGTGGTGGTAGGCATCCATCCCCCTATGAGTGGGGATGGTAGTAGTGACAGGCATCTAGCACCCCATGAGTAGGGGTGGTGGTAGTGGTAGGCATCCATCCCCTATGAGTGGGGATGGTAGTAGTGACAGGCATCTAGCACCCCATGAGTAGGGGTGGTGGTAGTGGTAGGCATCCAGCCCCCATGAGTAGGGGTGGTGTTGGTGGTAGGCATCCATCCCCCTATGAGTAGGGGTGGTGGTAGTGGTAGGCATCCATCCCCCTATGAGTGGGGATGGTAGTAGTGACAGGCATCTAGCACCCCATGAGTAGGGGTGGTGGTAGTGGTAGGCATCCATCCCCCTATGAGTGGGGATGGTAGTAGTGACAGGCATCTAGCACCCCATGAGTAGGGGTGGTGGTAGTGGTAGGCATCCATCCCCCCATGAGTAGGGGTGGTGGTAGTGGTAGGCATCCAGCCCCCCATGAGTAGGGGTGGTGGTAGTGGTAGGCATCCAGCCCCCATGAGTAGGGGTGGTGTTGGTGGTAGGCATCCATCCCCTATGAGTGGGGATGGTAGTAGTGACAGGCATCTAGCACCCCATGAGTAGGGGTGGTGGTAGTGGTAGGCATCCATCCCCCTATGAGTGGGGATGGTAGTAGTGACAGGCATCTAGCACCCCATGAGTAGGGGTGGTGGTAGTGGTAGGCATCCAGCCCCCCATGAGTAGGGGTGGTGGTAGTGGTAGGCATCCAGCACCCCATGAGTAGGGGTGGTGGTAGTGGTAGGCATCCAGCCCCCCATGAGTAGGGGTGGTGTTGGTGGTAGGCATCCATCCCCCTATGAGTGGGAATGGTAGTAGTGGTAGGCATCCAGCCCCCCCTGAGTAGGGGTGGTGGTAGTGGTAGGCATCCAGCCCCCCCTGAGTAGGGGTGGTGTTGGTGGTAGGCATCCATCCCCCTATGAGTGGGGATGGTAGTAGTGACAGGCATCTAGCACCCCATGAGTAGGGGTGGTGGTAGTGGTAGGCATCCAGCCCCCCATGAGTAGGGGTGGTGGTAGTGGTAGGCATAGCACCCCATGAGTAGGGGTGGTGGTAGTGGTAGGCATCCAGCCCCCCCTGAGTAGGGGTGGTGTTGGTGGTAGGCATCCAGCCCCCCATGAGTAGGGGTGGTGTTAGTCGTTGGCATCCAGGCCCCTATGGGTGTATATGGCATTGGTGATAGCCATCCTGCCCCTATGGTTCTGCTGTTGCTAGTGTAAGTCATTTCTGTATCCCTATGTGTGTGTGTTATATGTCGGGTACGTGTCGTTTGTTTGTGTAGTGGGTGTTTAACTTACCTTCTGCGCCGTACGCGTCCGTACCTGTTCCGGTAATAGATGTAGAGTATTGGTAGGACCTGCGCGATGGGATTCATGGTTGGTTCGTCTCGTTCGGCTTTCTCGTTGCTTCGACTCGTACTCGTGGCTGGCGTGTTCGTCTCGTAGCCGTGGATCGTCTTGTGGCGCGAATCGGAGCTTATGTGCGGCTCTCCCGGATGCTCTGACGTGCAGGACATAGCGACGGGTTCGGCGCGTACGGAAGGTGCATCGTACTGGTCCGGCCGGAAGGTGCTGTATATTTGCTTCCGTGCGACTCGATTCTGCGTTTACGGATACGACTCGGGCGGGGAACAGGAGCTGGAATGGGTAAGTATGGCTGGGTCGGGATCTGGACAGTTATGCGCGTCGTACTTGCTCGTTCGTACGAATGTTCGAATCGGTCGGGAAACACGCGTTCGGCTCGGTTTTTTTCCGGACGAATAGTGTTAGGTGCGCTTCCGCCCGAGATCGGAATCTACCCCTTAGTAGATCTTTCTTGTTCCCCCTGAGGCTAGCTGCTGCTTTGCTCTAGTCTTCACAACTCAGGGTTCATTAGAACCCAGCATTCCAGTTGTAGACATATGCCTGAGACTTTCAAAAGATGTGGGGGTATTAACAGAGTGAAGCCATAGAAGGAATTGGAGAGATGGTCGAGAGTCAAGAGATGATGCATGGGGGCTTCAATAAAAATACGTATGAAACAAGAGAATAAAACAATAATGACATCTCAAGTGAAAAAAGATAAAGTGACAAAACAGAGTAGGGAAGGAAGAAGTAAAGTATGAAGAAAGAGAACCAGAAAAGGATACAAGAAGATCCAAGAGTGAAATTGGCTTATTATTGGGGGTGGAAGACTGCCCACCTCCAGGAATAATTATAACTCTTGTTAGGGTGAACCCTGACAGTCACTAAATGAACCTGAGACCAACCCTCTGGTAGCTATGGTACAGAGCACACAGGCTCAAACTACGGCAATGTATAAAGTATTTGTGCGGTACCAAAACAGTAATAAAGTAAAAACACCAAGCACCAAGCAAAAGAATTAGAAAAATAGTGCTAAACTTAATAAACAAAATGACACCAAAATAACAAAAATCCAATATGTAGAATTAGAAAGAATTTTTTAAGTCTTATATAGAAATAGCAGCACAAAAATGTTATGGTTCTTTGACCATCAGTGGTTATGGTAGACCAGAATCAAGATGCAATTTCAGGCTGACCGTGATGGAGCCCGGGCTGAATAAAGTTTATTGGTCCTGATAAACATCAGGAAGTCAAAAAGATTGAAAATGTTTCTAAGTCTGTCTAGTCTGGAGGAAAACTTTTCAAAAGTTTCCAGACTTTCTTCTGGTGCCCAACCAATCAATACACACACATGTAGAAGGGGGGCTTCGTATTTGAAATTGCTTTATTCCCCCTTCCCCCTACTCATTTCACCTCTCTGGACCACGATTGAGGCAGGCCCAATTGTTGTTAGGGATTTTTGTTTCGTCTTTTAGCATACATGTACCCAGTTTTAGCCACTGTATGTGCAGACAGACACTACCCTATAGATGCAGCACAAGCCGGTGCCGGTCGAGGGACCGATCATATCTTGTTTTTGGTCACCATGATTTGATTTTGGGGGCAGTACACTCACTATGTTGGAAAATAAATAAATATTTATCTTAGCTGGTATTTCCCACCTCCAGGTGAGGGAGTTACATACATGCTCCAGATATGAGGTATAATATGTTACACTGGTACGTCGGACAGGCGCGCCACGTACACTCTATCTATCCTTTTTGAGCGTGTTTTGCATGAGATATATATACATTTTTTCGGGGGCTGGGTACACCGCACATGCGCTCTGATACTACCTACACCCATTATGGGGTAGGAGGTCAGCGCTCTAGTCGTCTCCCTGCCTCTAACCAATCACCGGTCGTGCACGTCTAACACGTGATGATGCGAACCGGGGCAGGGTCAGATATCACCGGCTTCAAACGCGCAGCACAATGCAACTGCACGGCGCCGGGAGAGACAATTTGTCTGAAACAGTTCATCTTGACGAAGTAAGTTTTTCTGCACGGGTGCCGCCCCGGAGGGCGGAGGAGGCACTTTCTGGGCAATCGCTACAGAAGGCAGACCGGGTCCCAATGCTTACTCAGGGAGTGGGTTTACCAGAGCACACTACTACATCGGCCCCTAGGCGGGTCCGGCCCTTTTGTCTCATTACATACTTAACTATTGTTTTCCTCTCCTTTTATCTCCGTATCCCAACAGCGTGTGACTATAGGGAGCTGTCCTCGCTCCCCCGCCAGTTCAAGTACTGATTTTAATAAACTCAGTAAGATTTGCCGAATGAATGATCGTGTCTCTTTCGCTTAGCACTGTTGCCCTTCTTTTTGGGTACTATTTATGTAAGGAATGAGAGTGTATTGAGCGCTCACATGGGATGTCTATCCTCATTAAATGGGACGCAAGGCCTTTCTAATCGTACTAGTGGCCTTCTCTAATATTGTGACGCCCAAATGGAATCGCTTATGTTGATCGGGTTGGTTAAAACCACCTTTTATATCATTGTTCTTTTCACAGAGGGCACTGCACTGTATGTTTGATATATGGTTTTTGTTGGTTTTATTACAGGTTCCCTCAGAGAGCAAGTTACTCTTCCATATTTTCTAAGCATTCTCTCAGATGTGTGTCTACACTCTACCCTAGGAGTGAGGAGGTAGGGGTAGTACCTATGGGATCTTTCTTTTGTTAGTCCTGATAAAAGCCGGGGTAATTGCGGTAGCCGGCTGAAACATGTCGACACTTTGCAGAGTGGACGGGTAGGGGGTTCATCATAGCCTACCATACCATCATCCACGGGTCCATTAATGACCTTTTACTCTGATCAGGGAATCCAACATTAAAGTATATATTGGAATTCCCGTGGTCAGTTTTAAATTGTTTCTCTGCACCATTTCCACTTGATCCCACACTGTTTCTTTATGTGTTGTATTGTCTACCCGTCCCCTATTGCTCCACCTCCAGCATTGGTCTGCGTGGAGGTGTGTTAGCAGCCCTATGATGAAGCATGCCACAGATTTCTGTGGGTGAGGGCAGTTTTAACACCCTGGTGTGTTTTCTCACCCCTAGATCACAGCAATTTCAAATACGAAGCCCCCCTTCTACATGTGTGTGTAAGTGTTGACAGGAGGTCGCAGTGGGGCGTTTTTCCTCCTACCCCTTAACCTTTGTGTGAGTTGAGCCCAACCAATCAAACCAGTCCATTTCTAAAGCCCCAGGACCTCAGGAAAGACATTTAGAGTTCACAGAGTTACAGGCAGAGGCCAACAACAGAGTTCAGTCCAGGTCCAGTTGCCAGTGGTCAGTTGGATACTTTCAGGAAAAGACCCCTTGCAGCATGTTGAGTCCCTGTAGCCACACAGGAGATTAGCTAACTGACCCTTGAAGTTCAGCTTTTTGTCCTGGGTGCTGTGAGAGTGCGGCCACTCACGTGAAATGCAGGACATCTGTAGGGGCGATGAGTATCACAAGTTGCCAGCAGGTGACAGGATGCTCAAAGAAAAGCTAACAAAAAGGAACATAAAAGGACTGGCTCTCATGGATATCGTAACTATAGGCAGTAACATGAACATAACGATAGGGAACCTATTTGAGGTTTCAACATTATTGTCTGCTTGTCCAAAGCCAGAGTCTGTCTATATTTCAAACGCGCCGCCAAAGAGCTTCAAATCAAGAGGACACTAATCAATTATTTCACCATATCAGCCCATAAACACTTGTTGCAGTCTGTTCAATAATTAATTTTTGATGTGTTCATAATCACACAAAGGGGCCGATTCCGATCTCGGCCGGTAGTGCTCCGAATCGGATTCGGTTTTACCGGATCCGATCCGGAGCCCTATTTTCCGACCGATTCGTACGCGCGTCCGGGCGAGCGAGTACGATGCGTATTCGCCGACCGACTCGTCCAGGCGACCCGACCGCTCCGACCGACTGGTTCCCGGATCGTACCGCTCCGACCGACTCGCTCGGACCCGATTCGCACCGCGCAATGGAGACGTTTTCCGGCCGGGTAAGTACGATGCGCACCTCGACCGCTCCGACCGACTCGCGCCGTCCGACTCGAACTCGCTGTCGGAGCCGTACTTTGGGGGTCCGTGTCGGACCCCCTGTACGCGTACCCGTGCGAGGCGCACACAGGGGGACCCATGGGTCCCCCCTACCTGTGCGTGTACGCCGCGAGCGCTCCGCGGCGTACTCGCTGTAGGGGGCGCCCTTGTCTGCCTCGCACCCATTGAGGCAATGGGAGCCCGCGCACGCGTTGTACGACCGGCTCCCATTGAGTTCAATGGGAGTCCGACCGACTCGTGTCCGGTGGCATACGAATGCATCGGACTCGTTCGGTCGGACTGCACGGGTCCGATTCGGTCGGAAATCTCTCCGAGGCCGGCTCGGTCGGAGAAATTACCGACACGAATCGGAATCGGCCCCAAAGTCTCTGTTTTCAATGTTAAAGGGCAGCTTGCATTGTCCACAATATGCAACCCAAAAACACATGCAGAGTCTTCCCAAGAAGCGTGCTCCACTTAGCTGAATAGGAGTACTGCTGCCGTTATATACAAAGGATGCCGGAGTCATGAACCAGCCGGAGGCCTCCAAAGAAGCTGAAGTGAGGAGCTGGGAGGCAACCAGGAACTCTAGTTGCAACAGGAAACAAAGTCAAGTACTGACAGGTACAAGGCAATTAATTTTATAGCCAATCAGGGTTGCCAGTTGAAGACATGTGGCAAGCCTCCCATGCACAGTAATGGGGGCATGATGGCTGCTTAGCAATGAAGGAAGCCATCTGTCCAAACAACGTGCTTGGTGTTCCAGGTAATCAAACGTCTGAACAAGCATTGGCAACAGCAAAAGCAATACACAGTGAAAATCACAAAAAGCATTTGTAGTTTCAAACATACATAGTGCCAAATGCTAACCATAGTCCAGGAAGACTCTATAAAAGGATTATTGTGACATAATAAGAAACACCACAGGAATACACATATACATAGGTGATAAATGCATATTATTGAGCCAAGATCCCCGGGGTAGTTGGCAAATGACGCAGACCTGAGAAGGGAGCTGGGGAGTCCTGACAGTCCCCCCCCACCATATTCCCTCCTGAGGGGACAGGGCTTAGTTGAATTGCACAAATGAAACAGTCAAACAAGGTAAGGGGAATGAACCGCAGTAGCGGGTTCCCAGTTGTTGTCTTTGGGACCAAAACCATTCCAGGTGAGTAAATAGTGTAACACACCACTTATGCGTCTGAAGTCCAAACCATTAGCAACTTCAAACTCCCAGTGGTCGTCTACCTTTATCGGGGGTGCTTTAGGAGCTGGACGGGTGTCAGAAGCAAGGAGAAATGGAAAACGGGTTGCTCCCTGTATTTCTCGGGTAGGTCAAGTTCCATTGCTTTGGGGTTTTTAACTCTGGTGATAGTAAAGGGAGCGATAAAGCGGGGGTTCAACTTCTGAGATCCTGCCAGGTGTAGATTCTTAGAGGGTAACCATACTTGATCTCCCGTCTGGTAGATGGGTGCTGGTGTTCAATGCTTATCTGCTTGGAGCTTGATCTGCTTCTGGTACTGTTCTAAGTAACTCTGAGTCGTTGCTGAATGTCATGTATTCTTGCATGATGTTCCTGCACAGAGGGCATTTTTGTGGAAATCTGGGTATTCCTAATGGGGAACATTCTGGGATGGTGACCAAACAGACAATAGAAGGGGGACACCCCTGTGGATGTATGAACACCATTGTTATACACAAACCCCACAAGAGACAAGGCCCTGTTCCACTCCGTGGACCATGCAGATATCAAACACCTAAGAATATGTTCTAATGATTGGTTTGTACACTCTGTTTGGCTGTCCGTTTGCGGATGGTATGCGAAGGACAAATGAACGTCCGTCCAGATAGAGGAGCAGAAACCACGCCAGAATCGCAACACAAATTGGGCTCACGATCAGAGACAATTGAAGAGGGTAGACCATGAAGTCATACAATGTGCTGTATGAAGAGCTATGAGAGCTCGGTTGCTGTGGGAAGATGTTTCAAAGCAATAAAGTGTGCCATCTTGGTCAGATAGTTCACTACCACCCAAATAATGGAGTACCCATTGGAGACAGGGAGATTTGTGATGAAGTCCATACTTATGGTATGTTATGGGGCCGGTGGGATTGGTAAGGGCTATAATAACCCGGAAGGTAGTACATGTGAAGATTTTAATTGGATACAGGTGGGACAGTTTTGGACATAGGTCTTAACATCCTGTGCTAGTGTAGGCTACCAGAACTGCCGCTGGCATATGTCTAATTTTTTTTTCCTCCAGGTGGCCTGCAAATATGGAATCATGTCCCCAATGCAACACAGTATTGCATAGCTCCTGAATAGGAATGAACAACCGATCGGGGTAATAGGGTAACCCCTCTCGTTCTGTGACATCTGGAGTGTAGGTTGATATGTCCCTGTCCTTTTGTAGTTTCTCTACGAAGTCCTGCGAAGAACACAGTACTGTAATCTTCTCTGGGGGTATGATGGGTTGAGCATGTTCAATGGCTGGGTCAGGTGGTGAAGTATAACCTAATCTGGAAAGAGTGTCTGCCTTCTGCTGGGCATAACCAGGTCTGTATGTAATAACAAAATCAATCTTGTTAAAGAAGAGAAACCAACGGAGTTGATGTGGCAGCAAGGCCTTAGTGGCTTGAAAGAATTGAAGGTTACGGTGGTCAGAATAGATTGTAATAGTGTGCCTAGCATCTAAGAGATGGTGACACCATTCCTGAAAAGCAAGTTTTATTGCTAACAACTCCCTTTCTGCCACTGTGTAATTTTGTTCCATGGAAGCAGCTTTTTGGGAAAGTAGGCTACCGGGTGAAAGCACCCGGACTCTGGATCTTGTTGGGAAAGAAGCCCGCCTATGGTCACCTGGGAATAATATGCTTCCCAAAAGAAAGGTTGTGACTGGTCTGGGTGACAGAGAATTGGGGCATCTGTGAAGGTGCTTTTGAGATGCTGGAAGGATTTTTCCACATACATGTCCCAAAGGAAAGGAACACCCTTCTTTAGTAGGCACGTGATGGGAGACAGAACCATGGAGAATTGGGGTATTAACTGCCAATAGAAATTGGTGAAATCCAGAAATCTCTACATGTCCTTGACTGACTTTGGAGCTTCCCACTTTAGTATGGCTTGCACCTTGGACTGGTTCATAGAATTGCCATAGAGAGAGATAACATATCCCAGGACTTCAATGGTCCTACTGTGAAAGTTACACTTTTCTAATTTAGAGAGCAGGTGATGTTCACTGAGCTTCTACAGCACTGCTTGCACGTGACCAAAGTGTTCTTCTGGGGGGTGGAATAAATCAGGATGTCGTCTATGTAGACAATTACACAAACATCAAGGAACTCCTGCAGCACTTCGTTGCTAAAAAAACTGGAAGGCCGCAAGGGCGGTACACAGACCAAAAGGCATCACAGTGTATTCAAATAGCCTAAATGTGGTCCTAAACCCCGTCTTCCATTCATGCCCCTCCAGGACACGGATCAAGTGGTAGTCTCCCATTAGGTCAAGTTTAGTATAAATGGTAGAATTACCCACTTGATCCAGTAGAAACAGGATAAGCAGGAGGGGGTACCATTTTTTTACAGTCACCTTGTTTACTGCGTGGTAGTCCACACAGGCACACAGTTCACCAGTCTTCTTGGGTACAAAAAACAAAGGGAACGACCTACGAGGTAGTAACTGAGTGGCCTGCTGTTCGCAAAAGATGTCATGGAAATCCTGATAAGGTTCAAGTATAGTTTTTGTAGCTGATGTGTTAGTGGTTCAGAGGGAAGCACAATGCAGAGGAACTGCTAGCTGAGGTATCACCTGATAATAAGTGTACCAGAAATACTTGAAACTCAGGTTTACCATTCTGGCCGCCCAATCTATCGTCGGATTGTGTAACTGTAACCATGGGATGCCTAATATGGCTCTAAACATGAGGGTATCAATTAGATCAAATTGAATCTGCTCCGTATTGGTGTTTGCACAGATCATAGTCAAGGGACCGGTTTGATGGACAAAAAGTCCAGAAGACAGTTCTGAACTGTCCACGGCCCCAACGGCCTCTGGGCTATCTTTTCAGATCACAGCTATACCCAGTGTTTTAGCTATACCTAGATCCAGGAAATTATCTGTGGTCCCAGAATCAAGCAGTATAGGGAGGACCTTGTGTGTTTGAGGATACAAAACTGGAGTCACAATGAGCATAAGATGGTAAGGGACAGGATGCATGGTATTTGCTAAGAGGTGTGAAACCATGTGCATGGAATAGTTCAATAAAGCAGTTTCAGTATTTATTGAGCCTGGAAATGTTCTGCTTGTTCAGTTCCGAAGGACTCTGACCTGGCTACTACACCAACTCCCCTTTTTGAATTATTTTACTTACTTGTGCACTCACGGGCAAAATACCTGGCCTTGCCGCAATATAGACACATATACAGCCTTTGTCTATGGTCTTTCTTGTCCTTAGACAAAGGTCCCTGCACCCCTCCGATCTGCATGGGTTCAGGCGTGTCATGGGCAGAATTGGCCAGCTCTTTTTTCTCTGTCCTTACGACCACAATACGTGTGTTGTCACACAATTTTTCAGCCTTAGGTTCTCCCAAATGATTGTCTAAGCGAACCACCAGATTGATGATTTCAGAACATTCAGTGGGTGGGTCCACTATTTGGACCAGAATGTCCTTCAGGTCATCACGAAGGCCGCAATAGAAGAAAGAAGTGCATTTCACCTCAGGCCACTCAGTCCTGGCTATGAGTTGGTTAAAGGAGGTGATGTAAGTCAGGAGATCCTTATTACCCTGGTGAAAACTCATTGTTGCTGGCTTGCACGAACAGGTGCTTGGCAAAGAGCCTATGCATGGCTTCTTTAAACCAATCAAAATCGTAGAGCAGTGGGTCATTGAGCTCCACCAGGGGTACGGACCACATCGCAGCATTCCCACCCAGATAAGAAATAACTAACGCAACCATAGCGGCATCATTAGGAAAAGCTGTTGTGCATCAGAGAAACTGTAGCTGACATTGAGTCTTGAATGTGTTGTACTTGGTGCTATCACCAAAAAAACGCTGTGGAGGAGCTAGGGGTATGGGTGTAGGGGTAGTGACGGTGACTTGAATGGGTTGAGATCTGTGGTCATAGTAGTGGCAGAACTTGGGGACGTCATGGTATTAATTGTGGAGAAATCAAACCAAGATGGGTGCATGACAGGTGTTTTCTGCTTAGAACTAATCCCACCCCAAGGGTTGTCTCGCGGCTTGTAACTCTGTAGCTCTCGCTGTAAATCCTGGTTTTCTTGCCTGAGGGATGAAACTTTATGTCGCAAACCCTGTAGGGCCCTAGTCAAATCCAACAAGGATAGAGCTTCCTCCTCAGCCTGTAAGGCCTGCGCTAAGCCCTCAAAAGACCCACCCAGGTAGTCCATCGCCCAGGCAGCCCTGCAATGTTGTGGCTTGGCATTATGTGAAAGTGTGGCCACTCAACTGAAAAGCAGAACATCTGCAGGGGCAATGAGTGCCTCCCTACTCTCATGGGACACCTCTCGGCATTACTGCTATGTTGCAGGAGGTCCAGCAGCTGTCCCAGAAGAGAAGGGTGACTGGAAGAGAAGAAAAGACACTGCTACACCTGGTCCACCCGAGGCACCCTGGTCTTCGGGAATGTTGAAGGTCATCAGTGTCGTCTTGGAGACTCATTCAGGATTTGCAAGGAAGGACACAGGAATTAGTAAGGCATTATGCTTATGGAGGGGAATAATAACACACCACAAAAACAACAATCTGTTCAATCACCTCTCCTCTCTTCTTTCTCAATGGATTGTTCTCCTCTTTTTCAATGGATTGGACAGATAAGGAATCTCTCCTGCCATATACTGTCCTTAAGAATTTGAGGGCTTCTTAGAGTGCTTAAATCTCTCGTCTAACACATGTGCTACTCAGTGCCGGCTCCTCCATTAGGGAGGAGGAGCATCCCCCCACTGCTTTCTCACAGTGCGAGAAGCAGAAACATAAAATGGTATTTTAAATACCATTTTATGTTTCTGCTTCTCATGCTGCGAGAAAGCAGAAGGCAGGGTATGCCTGATTGGGGGTGGGCGGGAGGGTATGCCTGGTTGGTTTGGGTCGGGGAGGAGTGGCTTGCCCACTGTTGTGGGCCCTGACTGTTTGGTCTGGCCCTCTGGGGCCGACCAAACCAGTCATGCGCACTCTACATTTTCTGCATGCAGCCTACATAGAGAAATGGCCTCCCTACAGGCACCCGGCTGGGCGATGTCCGCACCAATCACAACGCTGCCATTGCAGCGTTGTGATTGGCTATGGGGAGCGGAGGAAGGATGCCTTCTTCCTGTTCCAGCAGCGGGACCCGGCCAGGAGCGGAGGCGGCACGGGACCAGGTAAGGTAAGTTTTTTAAAAGTTTTTTTAACACCCTTGCGCGAACCCCTGCGCGAATACCCCCACCCGCGTGTCATGCAAGCCGCGACTGGTGCTACTCTGGCACCTATGGCAGGTCAAGTACTCCGTAAACAATAATATAATCATAAGGAATAAAACAAAATAAAGTTCTCACAAGTTGCCAGCAGGTGGCAGATGCTCAAAGAAAAGCTAACAGAAAGGAACATAAAGGACTGGCTCTCATGCATATCAAAACTGTAAGCACTAACATTAACATAACAAAAGGGAAGCTTATCTGAGGTTTCAACATTATAGTCTGCTTGTCCAAAACGGGGGTCCCTTTATATTTCAAACGCGCTGCCAAAGAGCTTTAAATCAGGTGGCCACGGATCAATTAGCTCAACATATGAGCCCATAACCACTCGTTGCAGTCCGTTCAAGAATTCGTTTTTGAAGTGTTCATAATCACACAAAGTCTCTGTTTTGAGTGTTACAGCGCAGTTTGCATAGTCCATAACATGCGACCCAAAAACACATGCAGAGTCTTCTCCAGAAGCGTGCTCCACTTAGCTGAAAAGGAGTACTGCTGCCGATGAATCCGCAGGTTGCTGAAGTCAAGAACAAGCCGGAGGGCTCCGAAGAAGTTGAAGTGAGGAGCTGGGAGACAACCAGGAACTCAGGGTTGCTGGTTGAAGACATATTGCAAGCCTCTTCTGCACAGTCATGAAGGCTTGATGGCTGCTTAGCAACAAAGGAAGCCATCTGTCCAAGCAACATGCTTGGTGTTCCAGCTAATCAAAGGTCTGAACAAGCATTGGCAACAGCAAAAGTAATACACAGTGAGAACCACAAAGCATTGGTAGTTCCAAACATACATTGTGCTAAACGCTAACTATTGTCCAGGAAGACTCCATAAAAGGATTATGGCAACATAACAAGGAACACCAGAGGAATTCACATATACCTAGATGCCAAACGCACATGATTGAGCCATGATTCCCTTGGCAGTTGGCAAATGATGCAGATCTGGAACGGGCCGGGGAGTTATGACAGCTACAAGAGAGAGCAGGTCCAGCCCTTCAGAGCTCCTCTCAGGTCACAGACAGCTGGTCCAGTCCTCTTCTATTCTTCCACAGTTCTGGAAAATATTCTGTATAGAATCCCTGGGGTGTCCTTTTTATGCCTGGCACTAGTTAGTCAGTGGGGGTGACTCCTTGACCCTCGCTAACCAATGGGGTAAAAGTTCCTGGGTAAAGCCTTACCCACTTTTTCAGTGGTTCCCATTTACCATACTACAGCCAGGCCTAAAATAGCATGTCACAGCAGTTGCAAGATGGCAAAAGTCTTTGGTCGTACTAAACTCGGGATCCGAGGATTGTGCTTATGTAGGAGAATCAGTAATGTCCTCCCACATCTAACACAAAAATCCAGTTTGAAGCAGTCACTGTACCTACAACAAAGCCAGAGACAGAGGTCTGGTAGGATAAAAGCAGGGTTCTTCAGCACCCACAGAGAGGATACACAAGCATTGTCCAGGCATCCTGTTCTCTCCCTTTGAGGTGTACCAAAGTACTACATGTGCCTAAAAGGACCTGCAGGTAGGATTTGAACTTGTGGTGTCAACAGAATTAGAGCTGTTGGATTTTCATGTGATTTGCATTAGAATAATTATGGCAGAATTATAAAAAATTACGCATAATTAGACTAAATGAAAATCCATCATTTAACAATATATTTTAGTATGAAATGCATCCTTGCACAGTGTTTTTAATGCAAGGATGCATTCAACAAAACACCACAAACAACAGTTGTTGTTCCCATGAATTGGTAGTAAGGTTTTCCCTTGAATTGCAACATTTTCTGTAAATTTTTATTGGGATTGTTGTTGGGACGGGAAAGTTTTTAGATGGTGATGGGTTGCACCCCTGGATGAGAGGAACTTACCACATCACCAGAGGAGTGCTGTGGACGCCTGCTGTCATGCTGGAAGCGACGAGACTACAGCTCTTCACAGTCACCTCCTCCAGTCTACTGGAATGACAGACTTATCACTACAACAGTAGGAGCATGTTAGACAGATCACCGGGCCTCTGAGCCCTGGGGGAATTTGCTCTGACATATAGTGCTTCTGTGGTGGGACACCTTGTCTTCTAAAAAGGCACTGTAGGACGTCTAATAAGACTCATACTCACTAGTGTGGCCTAACTTGAATGCTGCCTTGGGTAAATAGGGAAAATCCATTTCAGTAGACAGGGAAGTGTGACTTAGGGCCTTACTTTGACAGAGCTAATGTGCCAGCCTTATGAAGACTGTGTATATTGTTTGTGTGTGCTGTGTTTCACTTTGGGTTCATATATAAATACTACATTTGTCTTATCTGTCTAAGCATTCATTTATTGGGGTTGCTGGATGTATTCTGAATCCATTTTTGCCTGTGTACACTTTGCACCAACCTCCCACCAAGAAGCCTTGAACTACTCAACCGATGCTGTCAATGAGAGTCAAGTGCTGAAGGGGTAGTACTTGGCTTAGTTGTTCAGGACCCACAGTAGGTCGGGCTTAGGAACATCAGAAGTTGAAGGTCTCAACCCCTATGGTTTGGCTCAGTAGCTCCTGCTGGCCATGTGGCCCTTTGAAAGGGGTTCTGAAAAGCATAATTACACAAAGTGGCACAAGAATAATTTCGAATATTTTGGCGAAGCAATCATAACTCAAAATTCTCAAAATAAGGCGAATTATGTAGCATAATTGAAATTAACCCAGGTCTAAACAGAATTGTGTGCATTTGAGAGGAATTTTACACCTCTTACTTGGCTGGCTACATGCTGGAAGTTACTGGAGAGTTAATGAAAATTAGCACCCAGGAACTTGAGGTAGGGGAAAGCTTACTTTTTATAAAGTACTTTTCCTTAATCCTTAATATTCATTACAAATCAGAATTCAACTTGGAATTGGATTTTTATTAACTATCAAAATTGTTCCTGAAATACAGTATTAGTATTTTAATTGTTACTCTCATTTTCTACATACGACAGCTAGGTCTGCCACATTGAATTTAGCTTTAAGAGCCTTGTCATTGTAGGGATGTGGTAATATTAGTTTTTTATCTGTCCCATTTTAAAATAGCAGTCATTCTGACTTGTGGGCACCATTTAACTTCCAGGCACTGGGTTAACTTTTACACCATATACTATGGACTTGCACGCATGTCAAATGTGGGAATCAGGAATAAGCCAATTTAACCATCTTTAAAGGCTCAGCACAGGCAGTTTACTCCTGGTTAACAGGGGTAAAGTAAACACAGTTCTAAAACCAGCAAAAATAGGGTTCAGAAAAAGGTGAAAAATCTGAGGTAACCACACAGAAAAAGCAGATTCCCTACACAGAGACTACAATCTGAGACTCCGGATAAATACAGAATACAGAGTGGATAGAATGTAGCAAGGGACACAGAGATGGGTAGATTGGAAAATGAAAAGGGAGACAGAAATGATAGCATTACATATAATGGTGTTGAAATGGTAAAAACATCTTCTCAGGGCGCATCAAGATGAAAAAGAGGAAGATGCTGAGCAATAAATGACTAAATAAGCTAATAAAAGAAACTCAAATGATGCTTGGCAAAAAAGATATGTAAGGGTGTAAACAGACATTGCCTTAGAAGCAACAAAAACACAATGATTTCACATGATGGGATCAAAGCAAAACACATTTGTTGGAGTGTTTATGGATTCATTTAAGTTGTTGCATTGAAAAATAAGGAGAAAAGGAGGTTCGAAGAAAGAAGAGAGGGAATTGGTAAAGAGGCTGTGGGTTTTGGCTAATATGGAGAATAAAAGTTTGGCATTTTACAAAAGCGTTATTTGTAAGAAATTTAATTAAAAAAAGTGTGTCAATGTCTAAATACATGTAAGTAATTAGACACACACATTTTGGTCGGGCAACCTGAATAGGGTATCATGAGAAGTGTAGGATACGAGGGAGAGGACAAATAAATGCAGTGGGTGGACCTGGACATGGATCTTTGACTACAAATAATGTCTCTGATTGCCTACTGTAATTCCTAAGCGAGACAATGTTTAAAAGTGTGGGGATTGCAGGCAAGGTAATTTGTTGAAGTCTTATAAATAGAAGTTTCATGGGAGGTACAATTATTCTGTGGGAAAAGGATATTATGGATTGCGGAAAATGGAGATGCGTGGTATTTAGGTTTTTGCATATGATGGGTGTTGGACTTGGCCCTTTCTAAAGGGTCATCTCCAACCTTTTTTGCGTTCTCCTCCTGTTTTCTGAGCCTGTTTATGTTGGCTTTTAAGACTCTGTGCACTTTACCACTTCTAACCAGTACTATAGTGCTTGTGCTCTCTCCTCGAAACATGGTAAGATTGGCTTATACCCAATTGGCCTATTTAATTTACTTGTAAGTCCCTAGTAAACAGCACTACATGTGCCCAGGGCCTGTGAATCAAATGTTACTAGTGAGCCTGCAGCACTGATTGTGCCACCCACTTAAGCAGCACTTTAAACCTGACTCATGTCTGCAATTGCACCCTGGGTGTGTTTACTTTTAAACTGCCATTTTGACCTGGCAAAGTAAACCTATTGCCGGGCCAAACCTTTCTTTTTAATACATATAACACATCCTTAGAGTAGGCCTCGGACAGCCCAGAGGGCAGGGTGCAATGTATTTTAAAAGTAGGACATGTTCTTTTAAGTTGCACATATCCTGGTAGTGAAAAACTCTTACATTGTTTTTACTGCTGCAAGGCCTACCTCTCCCATAGGATAACATTGGAGTTACATTATTACATTTAATAAGTTTCCCAAATGATGATGTTAGTTGCATCAGTTCTCTCATCTCCATGGCTATGCGTGGCACAGTAACATAACTCTGAATGTTAGCAGTTCTGTGAATGAGTAGTGTTAGAAATTGGGTCTCTAGTTGGCAGAGGTTTGCACCCTGCCCAAGTAGGGACCACAACCCTAGTCAGGGTAAGCTAGATACACACTAAAATATAACCTAGTGCTCACCCTCTGGTAGCCTCTCACAGAGCAGTCAGGCTTATTTAAAGAGGCAATGTATAAAGTATTTGTGTAACTCATACACACAGTAACACAATGAATACACCACAAAAAGACTCCACACAGGTTTAGAAAAATAGAGAATATGTATCTGAGTAAAACAAGACCAAAACGACAAAAATCCAATCAGTAGAAGTTGAGATATGATTTTTCAAAAATAAATGCAACAACAGTGATTAGAAGTCACTAGCGGTCAAAAGGTTACTTGAGGTTGCAAGGCGGTACTAATCCAAAGTTCAGGCCGACTGCAATGGAGGGCAGTCTGGCTACGAGACTTACATAAGTCCAGCTGAAAAAGTACCTTGGGTGTAGCAAGTGTTAACGTCGAGAGCTCGATGCATCGGTTCCGATTCACGCAGTGGGTTCTCATGTCATCGCCGAGCTCCGTAGAGATGAAGGCAATTAGTCGTTTTTGGAAATTGGGTTATTAGTAGTGGCAAATGTGCATCTGCCACTGGCAATAAGGCTACTAACACAGCCTAGGGCTCAGAATAGGTCTATGAAAATGATTCCCATGCTCAACCCTTGGTAGCTTTGCCTGCAAGCAGGCAGGCTTAACTTCAGAGACAGGTATGTAAAGCATTTAAAAACACCAATTCAGCAAATAATTAAGACGCAACACACAATAAAAATCCAACACCAATTTATGAAAGTAGGAAATACTTTTATCTTTCATTTGACACCAAAATGAGAATAATCTAATGTAGGGACCCAGAGATATGTATTTTTAAAGATTAAACACTATTTAGTGCTTAGAAACCAATAGGGTTACTTCTGGACATTTGGTCGCCTCTGATCGGGACAAAGTAAAAGTTTGAGGCCGACCGCGATGGAACCCTGGTCAAGATTTTACCCTTCACACTTAGAAACTTTTCTGGACAATTTCTCACCAGTCGTCATGCAGCCTCCTCCAGCAGGCCAGATTCAGTGAGGGTTCACCAGATTGCTTTTCTGTTAGAGTCCAGTCACCCTCTGGAGTTTTTTCACAAAAGTTCAGCAAACTTTCCTAAACTTCTGGAACTTCTTTCTGAAGTTCCTCTTGAGGGTCCAAAGTGTCCAAAACACAATCCAGCGGTCTGGAATCTCCAAGATGGTCCTTGAAAGGTTGACATCACAATTCCCACAATGCACCTGGACAACACTCTTAAAGGTCCACTGCATACACTCCAGGCAGGGAACTCTTGGTGGAGTTAATGCAGGTGAGCTCTGTTAACCTGTCGCTTGCAGGGAGCCCACTCTCTATTGCTCTTGAAACAAGGTACATCCAAAGGGCTGTAGTTCCAGATAATGCAGCAGGCGCAGTCTTTTCAGAGTGCAGGGCTTGATGGTGCAAATCAAGTTTACAGCTTCACAATCCTTCTTCTTCTCTCAGTTTCAAGCAGCAGAGCTGAGAGGCAGAACCTCTCTCAGATACTTATTCAGTGTTCTCTGGAGACACACAGGAGGGCACTACTGTCCAATGACATGCATGACAACACCCCAGAGCATGAACATTTAATCCAAAGTATGGCACAATGGTCTCCCAGAAAGCACTATTTCTCCAAAATTCAATATGGCTGAAGTCCAAGCAGAGAGGCAAGAGCTGCCTAAACCAACCTCCAGGATGGCCAATCTCCATACTCCCTCCCCCTGGCCTCAGCACATTCCTTCCTTAAGCCAGCCATCTTGCTGGGTTTAAAGAGTAGGGGTGTAAATGAAACTGGTTTCTGTCTCCTCCTTTTACTGATGATTATTGTTTACCACCCCTCCCCCTGGCATTTCCATGGAGCAGAAACCTCTCCTCCGAGAATGGCTCTTCAACCCCCGGGGCTACTTATTACCTCATCAAAGCGCCTGGCCAATCCACTTAACTCTGACCAATCAGGACAGATCACTGGAAGGCTGAATTTCGGCTTACAGACATGAAAGTCTTATAACTTCTTGGCTGCACATTTTAATATAAATTTAACAATGGTATGTTGTTGGATTTATCAATACAATTCTAGTGAGTCCTTGAATGACATTTTTCAGATTCTCCTGTTGAAAATTATCACAGAATAACGTCTTGCCATGTTAACCTATGTGGCTGGGGATTTGCAATGGGGAAAATGACTTGGGCAATTTTTCCAACATCAGGGCTTATAAAACATCTTTTATAAGGATCCTGCCTATATCTGCAGGACCCCACACCCTGGGATACCTAGGAAAGACTTTAGGGGCTCTGAATATGTAAAAATATTGCAGATCCTCACTCCACAGTGCTCCTAGTATAAAAGTCGATTTTGGGAAGCATTTTACTACAATGTGGGGAAAGAAATGTACAATTTCACTAAAACTGAGGCATATAAAACTCATTTTATAGGGGTCCTCCTTGTAGATACCTGACCCCCGCCCCCCCCACCACTGGGACACCTAGGGGAGACTCTGGGGGTATCTATATGCCAAAACATTGTAGATTATATATTTTCAAGTGCCCCAAACACCAAAGTCGAGTTTGGGTACAATTTGAATTTTAAAATCAGTCCTGCAACACAGGACTGCTTTTAAACTGACATCAGGCCTTAGCAGTGCACACATGCAAGTGCAGAAAGGGCTGCTGGCCTCTAAACTGCCATGCCCTATTATATACTAGGAACTTAAAGGTAGTTTTGACCCCCCTGCCCTATTATATACTAGGGCCTTATAAGTGGTCATGCCAATCATAGGAGTTCCCTAACCCAGTGTATGTAGGTGTTTTCACTGTATTCTACCTGTCTTTTCAGCATAGCACTGCCCTGGGCCTGGTTAGGCAGAGCCCAGGGACAGTCAGAGTCAGTTACCACCAGTACCAGTCAGCAAACAAAATGGAGGACTTTGCAACAGTCGTCTTCGAGCCGCACAGAACGTTGTCTTCGGGCCTCGCAGGCTGTGGAGCCACTGTCGTCAAACAGTCTCTGCGTCGGAGTCGAAGGGCAATGCATTGGGTCTGACCGACACAGTGGTGCTGATGCAGCTGTTTTGTAGTAAAGCAGCTACATTACCCTCATCTGAGGCCCAGAACATGGAGAGGTCACCTCAGACAAAGGTAGGACTCACAATTGGCAGAGTCCAACAGCACCAGCAGGATTACAAGACATCTTTTGTGTTCCTGACTTCAAAAAACAGGAGGCAATCCAGCAAGCCCTTGGAGATCACTTGGAGGGAAGGCAGAGTTCAGTTCTCCTTCAGCAGAGTCAGAGAACAGCAGCAGCAGGGCAGCAGCAGAAAAGTAGTCATTCTGAAAACCAGTCCAATTGAGTCCTTTAAGCAGCACAGCAATCCTTCTGACAGAGGTTCAGTTCAAGATCAGGATGTGTCAGATTTTAGGCGGTCATAGACCCAGTATCTATACTGAAATGCCAGGGATGCCTAACAACCCAGTCCTGTCTGCCAAGCTATCTGTGTGGGGGTGAAGCAGTGCTTTGTGTGTGGACAGGACACTAGTTATTAAAGTGTAAATGTCATCCCCTCCCATTCCTTCCTGCTCAGGAAGACCATTCAGAATGCAGATGAATGCAGATGAGTGCTCAGAATGCCGATAAGCCTCAACATCCAGGGTTTGTGGCTGTCTAGATGGAATGCACAAAGTATATTCCAACTTTACCACCATTCCAAAGATTTCAAAGATTCCGAAGACAAATGATTTAGCTACTCCTTTCTAATCAGGAATTACAATGTAAAAGTGTTTAAAGGAATTCCCACTGACAGCCTTTACCACTAAAGAGGATTAATCATTACCATTCCAAAGATTCCAAAGACTCCAAAGACTCCAAAGACAAATGATTTAGCTACCTCTTTCTAATTAAGAATTACAATGTAAAAGTGTTTAAAGGAATTCCCAATGGTAGCCTTTACCACTAAAGAGGATTAATCATTACCATTCCAAAGATTCCAAAGACTCCAAAGACTCCAAAGGTTCCAAAGACAAATGATTTAGCTACTCCTTTCTAATCAGGAATTACAGCTTAAAAGTGTTTAAAGGAATTCCCACTGATAGCCTATGAGAGTAGTAGGCCTCACAGTAGTGAAAACAAATGTAGCTGTTTGTCACTAGCAGGACAAGTAAAAGTACATGTCCTACCTTTTACTTACACAGTACCCTGCCCTTAGGGCTACCTGGGGGTCTACCTTAGGGGTGACCTATATGTAATAAAAGGGGGGTTTAAAGCTTGGCAAGTAGAACCAATCGTAATTACACTATGAGAATGTCATCATTTTTTTGCCCTGCTTACCCCTATTTTTAGGTCTCGCCTGAGCCAGCGCGCATGCGCTGCTCTGCGAGGCATTTAGTAAGGGCTTTTCAACTCTGAACACACGCTTTTTTTTTATTAACCCGCGATTGGCCTTTGCATGCGTCTTTCTAAGAAAGACAGCACGCAATTGGCCCAAGGCGGGTGCATGTCCCGCCTTCTTTCTCCCCTGGCCTAGGGTGCTCGGGAGCGAGCATCTGCGCCATCTGTTTCCAATTATCGCGCCCGTTCTCGCTTCGCGTTAATTGGAAACAGATGGAGCTCGTGCTGGCCCTGGTGCACTTTTTCTCCAAATGCGGCGCTTTCACTTTCGGCCGCGCTTGTTATTTCCTTTTGCTGAGGCTTGTTAACGCTGTGTCCTAGCGAGCAGCAACGCACGCAATAGAAATATTAGCCCGGGTTGCTCACATCAGTGACTCCTTTTCGAGTGTCCCCTGTCCCCGGAGACCAGCAGTCAAGGTCATTCCCAAGCCCCCACCGCTCCCCGCAGGCTGCTGCGTCAGCCTGCCCTCAAGTGCCTCCCAGGATGAAGGCTGTTCCCAGCCCCACTGCTTTAACGGGAAGCGCGGCTGGGAGCAGGGACGGAGTTTCCGCACACTGTCACGATTCCGGTCGGTCCTAGTTTCCGGACACTCCTCGCGTCCATTTTAACGAGGAGAGGCACGGCCGAAAGGAGGCGGTTTCACGCTCATTTCCTCGAGTACTCAAAGAGGCTAACGTCCGCTCCCCGTCCCCTCCCGTTTCCTTTGTGAAAGGAGAGACGCCTCTTACTGGGCCGCTGGATGGGAAGAGCCCCAGCTCTTGGCAACGAGATGTGCAATTACTGCATGAGCCAACGTGCCGTGCTGCCCTTCACCCCTCTCCTTCTTTCATCTCGATTTCTTTCTGCATTTTCATTCTTCCGTTATTTCAGTTTGTCCTCACTTATCTCTTTCATAACTTCATCTCCCTCACTTTCCTCCCTCTCCATTTTCTGTTCTCTAGCCTCTCCCCTCACACCTCTCTTTCTCTCATTCTGCCTCATTTACACATTACGTTTAATTATTTTCCTTATCCATGCCTGTCTCTAATCCTTTGTATTCCTTTATTTTTTGCCTCCTTTTTTGGCTTCATTCTTCCCTTCTTTTTCCTGCTTCCTTTCTTTTCTCTATTTCTTTCAGACTCCTTTCCTCGCCCTAACCTATTGTTACTTTCCCACACTTTCCTCTCTTCTTCCAACATTCAGCCCCCTTTCTTATGCGTTCAATCTAACATTCCTCCCCAATAAACGGTAAAAGTGGCAACTCCTGTTTAATCTTTCCTTAAGCACGTCCCCTACAGTACCTCACCTGCAAGACCCCATCGTCATTATCCTAGGCAAGCACCTCACATTCTTGCACAAAGGCTGCAAACCTCAAGCTTTTCCCTCGATTCCGTAGAAACTCCCCGTAAAAAGCATTGGTGTAGCCAAGAGGCCTGGCCTCCGCAAGCTGGAGATGTGTTTTATTTTTTTCATAATAAGTACATGCCACAAAATATAGGAAAGAATGGGAAAAACAACCTGCCACCTTAATGTGGTGGTCATATGCTAAAAATAAATATTTAATAATTAATGAACATTATGTATATAATTTAATAGAACACGATGGATGCTCCCTTGCATGCAGGTGTTTTTAGACCAAATATAGAAACCCTTTAATATTCACTGCACTGCACAGTAGAGGAAAATATCATCCTTACTAGCACAAAGAAAAAGTGCTGTTGTGTTTGAATTACTGTAACCTGGAGGGATAGTTTAAACATGTAATGGAATCTAAAACAAATCAAAGTCTGCTAAAGAATGGAAAGAAAAAAAAGCATTTATGATCAAAAGTTTTTGCCTAACTTCCAAGGCGGTGAAGTGTATTGTTTTTAGATTACGCAAAATGCCATCATTCATGGTGTAAGCGAGCAATGCTTGAGGTGTGCTGACCCATTACCCATGTAGATGTGATTGATATTAGAACAAGCCAATGGATGAAGAGGGTAGACCCCAAGACCCTTTATATATTTATGTATTTATTTGTTTATGATTTTTTTTTGTGCTTACATGAGGCAACTGTACTATCTAAAGCTGTCTGTGGGCCAGACCAAAAAATGTCAGCAGACGTTTTTGTGGTATGTACATTTCCAGGGGCATATTTCTTTCTTTTAAAACTAACTGACAAAGCATCTATTGGCTGAGGCCCAGTGATGTGAAACAACCTGCCCAAGATCATATGAAAGGTTGTGTCGAGACAAGAATCCAAATAGGGTCTTTTAGGTCACTGAATATGCACAGGCATTCTCAACAGCACTTGTCCATATTGCTAGTCTTTCCCCGAGTCAGTGACTGTTCCACAGTAGTCTTTTTCTTTCAGGCTTATGCACGCTTCCAAAGATAACCTCTCTGGATTTGACAATTGCCAGAAATAAATATCTCTCAAAGATACTGGCACAGGCTTTATCCTTGCATCCCCCATCTCTTGGCAGAGAGTTAACCGGTGCTTGAGTGGCTCACACAGTCTTTTGACACAGCCCTGCCCAGGGACAGCTTTTGTAGGAGTGTGGCATTTTTATAGCTGGTATTAGAATGTTTTGGTGTCATTGGTAAATTTATATTTTGCCATGCCATGTTGTCATGCTGTCCTAAGCATCACCTAAGCATCACCTAAACATCACCTCAGTCTGCCCTCGGAATCTGGCATCTGTTGATTCTCCCCTAGTGTCCATACGCTGATCGTGTTCTAATTAAATTACTGTTTTCCAACCTCCACTCCCCCGTTATTTATGTCCCGCTCCCCCATGACAAAAAAATATATAACAAACAAGCATGAGAACAGGCAGGAAGAAGTTGCCAGCAGTGCAAGTACAAAAAAACTAGAAGACATTCTTTATGTTAAAATCTTTTTTTAATCAGGTTGTTCAGTTGTATATAATGTCGTCTTGGTTTGTATAAAGGTAACAAAAATGCTTAACACTTTTTATTATAACTTTTCAACATGATGCACAGCAGCCACAATGCTCTACAACATAGCCAAAAGTTCTGGCTAAACACATAAGGTCCCAAAGGCGAGACCTATTGGCTATGCCAATGCTTGTTTTGGTTTCCACTGGTGGTAACTCACTCTGACGGTGCCCTGGGCTCTGCTTACCAGGCCCGGGCCAGTGTTTTTATTATAAGGATATGCAAATTAGGTGTAATTATAATTGGTACTGACAGCCTAGCTGTAAATTCCTAGTATCTAATAGGGCATGTAGGTTTAGAGGCCCAGTAGACTTAATGCACTTAAGTGTGCGCTACTGTGTTGCTTGCTGTCATTTTCGAAGCAGCACTGCCTTTCAGGGTGCCTTTACATTAAATTTATATGCCAATTCGACTTTGGATTTAAAGGTACTTCTAAAGTCTCAAATCACCTAATATTTAAATATATGTCACCCCTATGTTCTCCCCTAGGTGCCCCAGAGGTAGGGTGCCTTGTAACTCTAAGCAGGGACATTATAAAATATGTTTTATAAGCCCTGGTCAGTGAAAAATGTCAATACCATTGTTCCCCATTGTAGTGAATGATTCCATAGGCTAACATTGAGATATTTTATTTAAGTATAAATATTGACAGGAGCTACCAAGAAATATACTTCAAGGTATCCAATTAATAGTTAAGATAAATCCAACAACTTGACACTGTTAGATTTATAACTATTACACAAAAGAAGTTATTAAACTGTGAGCCAAATTCCAGCTTTCTAGCTGCCCTCTCCTGATTGGCCAACATTTTCCAGGCTGAGCCAGAGCTCCTTGATGAGGTGTGAAGTGTCCTGTCAGAGTAGACAATGGATTTCCTGTGGGTGGAGAACTTTAGCCACAGAAGCCAAAAGGCATTAAGAGGGTGGGGGAGCCAAACTTGTCTTCAAAGGCAGAATGGCAGTTTTGGACCAGCACAGGCTGGCCCCTACATCCTGCACCCCCAGCCACACAGGAGCCTCAGTAATTAGACTAGTCAGGGGGTTGGAAGAGGTGTGTTAGAGAAACAGCCACACCAGTGTGTTGGCTTAGCCAGATCTAACCTTAAAGGAGAAGAATTCTCCATGTTGGATTTTGAGAGAATGGTGCTTTCTGGGACAAGAATATGCCACACTTTGGAGGAAGTGGTCATACACCTGGGTGGCACCCTGCATCCCATTGGCCAGGGGTGCCCCCCTGCTTGATGCCCAGAAATTGTGAATAAATATGGGAGAACTGCATAGCTCCTCAGATCTGCTGCCTGAAAATGCAAGGAGAAGACCTCCTGGAATCTGGATCTACACCCAAGAGGCTGCACTCTGACGGACTGCAGCTGCTGCAGAATCTCGTACTAGAGTCTTAAGGACTTTGCCTTGCTTCAAGAAGGATTAAGGTGTGGAATCCTTGCAAGCTACAGGTTAGCAGACCCCCACCTGCATATTCTCCACCAAGAGTCCCCATCCTGGAGTGTATCCAGTGGACTTTTAAGGATTTGGCTAGGTACATTGTGGGAATTGTAGTTCAGGCATCCCAAGCACTATCTAGGAGATTCCAGACCCTTGGATTGGTGTTTTGGACACTTTTACCCCTCAAGGAGACCTTCTGGAAGAAGATCCAGAAGTTTGGTGAAGTTTGGGAACTTTTTGGTAAAAAGCTCCATAAGGTGACCGACTTGAGGTCAAGAGTCAAGCCGGTGACCTTCAACCGCACCCCAGCCTGGATTTCAGGTTCGTCCTGCTGAAAGCTCTGGAGCTCCAAACTTCCAGGGTTTCACTAGGGCCTCGCAGAAACTCAAGCCGATGAGCCCACAGCGAATCCTGCCTTAAGAGAGAAAATCCTCCAGAAAAGTTTCTAAGTGCGAAGGAAACATTTTGACCAGGGCCTCCTGCTTAGTGTATCTGCCCAGGGCTCCATCGCGGTCAGCCTCAAACTTTCACTCTGTCCCGGTCAAGCGCGACCAGATGTCCCAATTTGGTGCTATGTGCTTTTAAGCACTAGAAAGTGTTTATTCTTTACAAAAATTAATATCTCTGGGTCCCTACATTAGATTTTTGTCATTTTGGTGTCTAGTCATTCAGAAAAATATAATCTATTGTTATAAATAGGAGTTGGATTTATATTTTGCGTTGTTTCTTACCAATTTAATGTATTGCTGTTTTTAAATGCTTTATACACCTGTCTCCTAAGTTAAGCCTGCCTGCTTGTTGCCTTTACCAAGGGTTGAGCAAGGGAATAATTTATATAGACCCTAGCTGAACATTTTATTGTGTTTGTGGCCTTATTACTAGTGGTAAGTCACTACTTATCACTACTAATTAACCACTTACCAACATACACCAAGTACCAAGTACCTTTTAAGGACAGACCACTGTCCATGGGTCTGGTTAGCACAGCTCAGGGCACTTTCAGAGTCAATAACCACAAGTATCAGTAAAAGAAATTGGGGGTGATCAGGGCAAAAAGAATGACTTACCTACATGCCTCTTTATCAAATATATCCTAATGTATACAAATATATACTCTAAGAAAAATATCAAGACAAGAAATTTAACATTTGTAACTGCATCGTGACCCCTCACATTGAACACTGTTTGCTCTTCAGCTCAGTTAGTGACAACTTTGAGGCTGTACTGATAAACCTCTATAGGCAACAGTCTTACTTAATGTAGCAGCAAAAGCTTCCACTATGTTAAAGTTGTTTCCTAACCTAGGTCTGTGTATTTTCCAAAAGGTTTGTGAGGGGACCTGCCCTAGGCATCCAGAGCAATGGAAGGTATGCAGACACTAAGAAGCAGGTCCTATTCTGTCCACAGGAGTGCAGTAAAAGAGTGGTGAAGCAAGAGGAGGAAGAAAAGGTAAAGCATGGTTTATTTATGTCTCTATCTACTTCAAGCACCTCTGCACCATCACAACACTACCCATGTTGGGTCTTCTGAGCTCATATTTACAATAGGAAATCTGAAATGAAACATTCCTGAATAACATGTGGTGATGACTTATAAAGGAAGTCTGACAATGTATCATTACTTTTTTCATGCTTAGAGTTCTCATCAAACTACAATCCTTCTAGTAATCTCTTCCAGGCCGGAATACCAAAATTCTCTGCACTTTAATCTCACAAACTATTATCTATTCTACAAACTGTACACACCTCACCATTACGACAGTAGTAAGATCTGTTAGCCTTAGAGTGGTCTTTCCCCAAATGTTTTGCCTCACCTCCTCAATTTTACAGGAACTTATTTGTTGTCCTAAGAACTCTGTGCACTTTACCACTGCTAACCATTGGTAATGTGCTTGTGCTCACTTCCCTCAAATTTGGCTAAATTGGCTTATATTCTTCCAACACAAGGTTAGGGGTCCCGGGGGGGGGTGACCCCTAGGAAGGTTGAGAGGTCTCCGACAGCGAGGATGAAGGGATATGTCCTCCCAGCAATATGCTCAATAACACAAGAGTATCCCCTCCAGAGCCAGAGTGGCTCTTTCAGAAACAGCAGAGATGGGAAATTGAATGTACGCCAGGTGGCAGCACACCCACTATTGTGGGTGGGAAGGGAAAGAGACCCTTTTCTTTATACAACCCTCACCCACTCTAATAGTGGCATGCTTCATCATCAGGTTCACCCTAACTCCTAAAGGTCAGGGTGGGCTCAACCATATTCCAGGGAGCACTTATGAAGATTGGGTGTATGGGGGCGTAACTTTAAAGATAAAATTCCTCACCCACTCCAAAGATATCCTTTACTAGTGGGGTGGGAGGGAAGGTTAAAAAATATACAAATAGGGCTATACGGATGTAATGGTCCTATGACCCTAAAGCTCCAACATGTTTCAGCCCTGTCCTATCGGCCAGTGCAAGGTCCTGGGCTTTCGTCAGGGTGGGTAGCGATTAAGTCACTCCCCCCGAAGACGTGATTGACGTGTGCATGCAATTTGCATGTGAGAAATTATAGAAAGGCATTTACTTGCCGGAGCTTATTTGGGAATTACCTGTAAAGAAAAAATGGTGCCACTGTCCATGCTGTAAATTTGCTGTAAACCCAGGTTAAGCGCACGATTGAAGTGACTCATCTCACTGCAGTCCCCAAGCAGAATAGTGCCTTCTGTGATTGATCTCATCAAGGCCTGTATACCTAGGATTGCGCCCTATTTGGTGATCCCAGTGTTTAAACGCACACTCACTCTTGTATTTTCAAATCATTGTAGTGCATTGGTAAGCCAAGGTAAGTGAGTAATACAAACGTGTGTCCAAACACACTAAATCATTCACACAATTCTAAACCTCAAACGAGGTCTACTCGCATACACACCATCATACAGTCTATCTCGTGTAGGTATTTTTTTAACTAAATAATGTTTACAATATAGTACATGGGGTGATAGAACCACTCACCCAATTTGAATGGGGCAGACGCTCCCACGGGGGCATGAGAGGGATGCCTTGTAGTCACACTCTACATCGAGGGATGGAGAAAGAAGAAATGCCAGAGCTTGTTAGGAAATTAATGTTTTTTTGTTGTCAGCACTGAGGCATACTCCGTAATGCAAATGCGTGCAGCGGGTGCCCCTGTGTCGACAAAATTCAGCCCGACATACATCGTCAAAGGTCCCATCCTGTCTCTGAACCTATTTGCAGCTCAGCTCCCATGCTTGCGGTGAGCGAGTGAGCTCTGATTCCCAACTTAAGAATTCGTGCTAAGACCTGTCGGCTCCCTGACCGGCAATGGAGAGAGGTGCCGCTTCCGGATAGAGCCCGGCCCGCACCTACGCATAAGGTGCTGATACTCTGTATCGTGGCGGCTCATCCAGTTGATCATGCCTGTGTCAACTGGTTGCTCGGAAACGTCATGAGACAAAGATGCTGGGGCAGCGGTCTTTGACCCTGGTACTTGCAGCGAAGTCCGCACACGTGCAAGCCAACACATGGTGTTAGTTAGAAGCTATAATGCATAGACATTGCTTAATGTCACGCTTTTCCAGGAGCATCCATGAGACCTTCCTAACAGTGGGATTGTGGGCAATGTAGTTGCCGAATGGAAACCTAACTATTATGAGGTCATTCGCTATAAGTTTGCTGTATATACAAGTCAGACATTCGTCAAACAGTCAGAACCTTCCTACCTAGGGAATTATGGTCAATGTAGTTACTGTATGATAGTGATAATGTTGCAAAGTCATTCATACTAGCTTGGGTGTATTTGCATGTTAGGCACGTATTTGGCAGTCCGTGCTCATGTTTGTTATTCCTAAGTGTCTATTAGGAAATTGCAGTGTTTTGATGTTACTAGGCGTACCGCGTTGATACACCATATACCAATGAAAACTCCAAGAAAAGGTGGGGCACATTGTCACTACATGATATTATCTTGTGTTGAGCAAAGGGTTTCGGATGATTTTCAGTGACATATGTTGGGCATATATCCAAATGAATGCCCTAATACATGAGGCGTTGACTAGTGTGTTTTGAAGTCTGCACCTAAGTAACGTAGTCATATAATTGTGTATACTGTACATGTGGGGGTATTCTGGAATGGCTTCTCTCCTTATATGTACTTGTATACATTATGCATATTGACAATGGATGTATGCATGGGTAGCCTGAGATCCCCATCTAGGATAAGTTGTTTAACTGATTCCAGGGGATGTTGTCATTGAGTCCTCTTGTATGTGTCTACAGACGATGCACCCAAAGTTGTTCTTTGATGAGGAGTTTCCTACCGATCCCAATTTGTTGCGGTAGTTTTTCTATAATTGACCATTTGAGGTCATTGTCCGTGTGTTGCATCTCCAGAAAATGGCTAGGTTGTGAGTCTTTTGCATCTGATAGTACTTCAATGCTCGCTGATGCGTAGTTTTATTTTTCTTGTGGCCATTCCAATGTAGTTTAGGTCACACGGGCAGGTAATCACATAGATAACATTATTACTGTTACAGTTGGTATGTACTCTTTGTCCCCATGGAGTATTCCAAGATTAATGGTGCTTGTGTGGGACGTGAGGGGACAGATTGAGCAATTTCCACAGGGAAAATGTCCTGTGACGGGGGGTAAGTCCCATAGTGTACTCTGGTGGTTTGTCATGTTTACAGTGATGTTACTATGTACCAATCTGTCTCTGATGCTTATGTTCCTTTTGAATGAAAACAAAAAGGTTGGACATGTACTTTTAAGTGTAACAAGTCCTGGTAGTGAAAGACTCCTAAAATTGTTTGTCACCACTGTGAGGTCTACCTCTCCCATAGGATAACACTGGAAATTCCTTATTACATTTGATAAGCTGTAATTTCCAAATAGGAGCTGGTAGCTACATCATGTTTAGTATCTTTGGAATTGCAATAAAAACCCTATTTGAAAAGCTGAGATTTTTCTTCCTTTAGCCCTTTTGTTCTTGCAGCTTGACCTGGGTCACATTACTGGGTGTAACTGACAAATAGACTTTGTGATTTCCTCCCAGACAATCACATAATAGAGGGAAAAGGTGTGTCTGCATGCCATCTGCCGGCAGGATGGGGTCGGAGCTGAGCACAGCCCCACATGCAACTGAATAATCTGTGCTCTGTCTTCACACAACAGGCCTAACAATCTCACATTGTCACTGCAGCCAGCTTAGAGCCAGGGCAGGGAAGTCAGGAAATGTCATGCACTTCAATGCCCCTGTCTAGAAGATTTCCCCACCTACCTTAAAAGGGGGCTTTAGACACCAACTCTTTAGTATAGTTCTGGACCTGTGGATGCTCTGCCAGGAAGAAGAACTGCTGTGCTATCTGAAGAACTGCCACTCTGCTGGACTGCTGCTCTGAAGGACTGCTGCCCTGCCACCCTCTGCTTGGGTACAACGTCTGGATCTTCAACTGTCACAGAACCTCCAGAGTGACTCACAAGGCCTAGTTTGCTGCCCTCCTATTCAGAACATTGGAACAGTGGTCCCAGTAAACAATAGATCAACACACAAAATAACACAATCTCAAGTAATTATTCAAAATACACATAGTGGTTGGCATACAGTGTTATTTAATCACACTGAGCACACATTTGTTTGTAATCACAATGAATCTACACAAAAGTGCCCCTGGAAACGGGAAAGGGAGAGGGGTTGTGGAAGTGTAGGGAGTGTTATCGGTGAGGATGAAGAAAGAGGTGCAAATCATACAATCAATTTGTTTATAGTACACAGGGCGCATATTTTAAGCCCTAAAGTTCACAGTTTTGTCAAAACAAATATAGCCATGATTAATAATAATAAACACAGTGATGAATCGCTGTTGATCAAGCTGGCTAATAAAGTAGATGTCGACGTTTTGACCCCAGATATGTAGGTTATTACATCCCTTACGTCGGGGTCTTCATCAGGACATAGGTGAAAGGAAAAAGGGGGGACCTAGGGACAAAGAATGAAAACCTTAAAAATGGCACAGCCATTGAAGATTCATATATTATTTAATTAATGGGCCTAAGCTCCAAAATTTACCCTGAAAGACAGCCCTATGCTGTGGGCTGGTAGGGGATGTTGGGCGCGTGGGCTCCAAAGTCGGGAGAGCGGGAGCACCTGCAAAGGTAAGGTGCATTTTGAGAGAAATTTCATCATTGCTTATTAATGGAAAATGCAGGCCGGAGAAAGTTCCTGACTATCATATAAAGGAAAACACTGGGTTTGTGATAGAGTCTGTTTAAAAATTGGGAAGAAACACTAAACAAGGCCTACAGGGAATGCATAAAAACTAAGAGCCGAATACCTTATTGACTGTGAACGTAGGGCATCGATGCTTCAAATGAAATCGGCAGAACCATTATTTGTATCTAGAGAGAAAACAATGGAAAGACGTTCAGCAGGACCTGTAGGAGGTATCGCCACTGTAGCTAAAAAATGCTGCATCGCCTGCTGTAAAATAAAAGGAGTACCTTCGGTGCTGGAAATGGCGGGCAAATAGCTCCATATGAATCACAATCTGGGGAGAGATTGATCAAAGTTACGGTTAATAAACCGAACCGGGATTAACAGGTGAAAGGATATTTAAAAAACAAGGTCGCATGCATCCATGACTCACCGCTCTCTGTAAAGACGTCTCCGTCAGTGAAACAGGGGAAACTGTGCTCGACCCTGGTGGTTTAAATCGTACATTGTTGCCACGAGCGTGACGTCACTGTGCAGACGCTCGATGCCTGGCAATTCTGACAGGTATTATTGTAAGTGAAAACAGACTTACAAAGCTGAACAAATAACAGGTCCCTCACTCCTAAGAGTGGAAACATTACTTGACTCATGGAGGCGCAAAAACTTGGAATTTATTAAATCCAGATGTTAGCGCCCATCTCTATAGGGGAAAAAGTTGTGTGATGGAATATGTACAAATCCCTCGCGGAGGTGCACTAAATGTAACACAACGGGACTATTAGCTGAATTTGGCCAAAGAGGTTAGTGTTCCGAGATAAATCTGAGAACGAAATCCATCTGGGAAGGAATGAATAGCGATTGGAAGCAAAATTAATTAAACAAAGATGACACGGATGTAATCTCAAACCTTGTGCACACTCAGTGAGTGGTAAACTGATTTACATCATAAAATACATCGTGAGGCATACAGTCCTGAGAGAAATTACCCAAGCACTATTCATAAACAGAACAAAGTCAAAAGGACAGGTCAGGTGCAGGAATTGTTCAAACCTTGTTAACAACTCATAGCAAAATTGATAGGGCAGGGGGTACATTTATACAATGATTTATATATGGGCAAAGAAAACACATTCATTTCAAATAACTAGACCGTCATTGGATTCAGTATGGGAGCAGAAGGAGTACAGTTGACATGGTTATTAGGGCATGTAAATAGTAAACCTGCAAATTGTCATGGTATAAATGTATTGATACCCTTTATGCAGTAAGGAGGGAAGTTACTCGAGTATGAGGCAGGCTAGTTGGGCGTCACTGACCTCTGATTCATTCAAGCCGTTCTGTATGGAGTCTAGAAGAGACATCCATTTGCACTCCCTGGTATTGAGGATTGTGGCAATGTTCCCTCCCCTGGGGCCAAGTGAGGCCTTCTCAAGTACTAACCACTGTAGTTCATCTGGACTGTGGTCAGCAGTTTGGAAATGTTCAACCAATGGTGCGCCTTGTACACCACATCTTATGCGGCTACAGTGCTGGAGGATGCATGCCTTGATTTTCTGTTGGGTTGTCCTATGTATATAAGGCCGCAAGGGCACAGGATGCCATATTACATTGTTCGTGTTACAGTTCGTAAAAGATTTTAGGGTAATCACATGGTGTTTGTACGTGAACTCCTTAGTTTGGATGGTGATTTTGCATGCCTTACATTGGCCGCATTTAAAATGGCCAAGTGTAGGAGGTAGGTTCCACAAGGATTGAATAGATGGTGCGTCAGGAGTCTCGAGGAAGGAGCGTACTATATGGTCCTTGACACTCTTAGCTTTCTTATAGGAATGCATGGGAGGATTGTTTTGCTCTATGTCATCTGATATCAGTCCCCAGTGTTTGTTGATCACTTTTTTTATGGCATGGCTCTGTGTGGAAAAAGTAGTGACGCATATCATCCTTTGTGAGGCGCTGTCCTTCTTATCTTTGGGAGTTAATAGATCCTCTCGGGGGCTGAATCAGTCCCTTTTCTGTGCCCTCTTGATCAATCTCCTCGGATAGCCTCTCTCGATCAATCGATTGCTCAAGTCATCTGATTGGTCCATGTAGTCGGTTTTCTTGCTGCAGTTCCTGGGAATCCGCAGGAACTGTCCGAAGGGTAGATTGTCTCTGAGTCCTCTGGGGTGGTAGCTGTTATATCTCAGAAGGGAATTTCTCTCTGCCGGCTTCCGATATAACGTAGTGTATAGTTTGTTCTCCTCACTCCTGATGGTGATATCCAAGAAGTCAATTTGTCTGTGATCTGAGTGTATGGTAAATTTGATGTCAGGGCTCCTTTCATTGAGCCAGGAGTGGAAACATCCCAGTTCGATGGAGTCACCTGTCCAAATCACGAGTATATCGTCTATATATCTCCGCCACAGGGATACCTTCTCAACGTAGGGATTCAATTCACTGAAGACAAATGATCTTTCAAAATGGTCCATATAGATAATTGCCAAATCAGGGGCGAAGGCCGCTCCCATCGCTACTCCCTTGGTCTGGAGGTAGAAATGACCATTAAAAATGAAGACGTTTTTCATCATGGCGATGCGTAATAGGCCAATGATGAATTCTGTGGGGACTGCTGTGGGTGCTGGTCGCTGTTCCAATTCTTCTTCCATAACTTCAAGGGCAGCTTGCTGTGGTATACTGGTGTACAAGGAAATTATGTCACAGGTAACCAGAAGCTGACTGCTGGGATCAAAAGTGCATTGGTCGACCAGATTGATTGTTTGCATTGTGTCCCTCAGATAAGCTCTTGTTGTCTCAGCTATGGGCTTGAGAAAATAATCTATATACCTGCAAAGTGGTTCAAGTATAGATCCACATCCTGAAACGATGGGGCGTCCAGGAGGGTTTTGTGGGTCCTTATGGATCTTAGGTAAAGTGTATAGGGTTGGCAGCCGTGGTTGTTGTTGATTAAGGTATTTGAATTCAAGATTGGTAAGAAAGCCTTGTTCCAGGCCATGAGTTGTGAGGTTAAGTATTTCTTTTGCGAGATCTTTGGAGGGGTCTGATCTTATTCTTGAGTATCTGACTCCATCCTGTAGCTGATTGTTGATCTCTGTCTTGTAGTTGGTGACGTCTTGGACAACGATAGCCCCACCCTTATCAGCGGGCTTTATCACGATGTCCTTATTCTGCTTCAAGGATGTCAAAGCTTCCTTCTCCATCTTTGTGATATTATATTTGGCGTACTTATGTTTTTTCAATACATTCGACACATCCCTCAGGACCACGTTCTCGTAGGCTAGGATTTTATTCGACATCCGATGGGCTGGTGGTACAAATGTTGACGGGTTCCTTAGGCCTGTGTGTGAAGATGCCGCGGATGGCGGAGAGTGTTTGAAAAAGTACCGTAGACGGATCTTTCTGAAAAAGCGATGGAGTTCAGTTTTGAGTGTGAATTCATTAGGGTCAAGCCACACCTGGACCCATCCTGCATGAGTCCTAACCTCCAAGTGGTGCCCCTCCAGTCCTCGACCCTTGGAAGTGGTGCAAAAGGTGCCATGACAGCCAAAATCCAAAACTGAAGACAAATGAATTTTGGCTCGAAAGTGCTCTGAGACCCAGAAGGAGACCGGGACCAACCTGTTTGCTTATCCACTGTAGGTGCATTGCCGGTTGGATCGACTTTGCAGCTTCTCCTGTTGCAATCTTCTCCACAGCAGCAAATCCATTTCAGCAGTACTTCACCAAAGGGGTATCCGGCCTCATAGAACTGTTTTCGGTTCAAGCCCTCTGCATTGTCCTGCTAGAGATTTTTGACTTCCGTTTCAGAGACAAAGTCCGAATGTAGAAATCTTTATCTCCGCTTCGACCGGAGGCTATCTGACAATCGCGCTCTCTTTTCAACACCTCCTGCGGCCTTGCCTCTCTGAACTTTACCTTTAAGTCCAAAGGTAAGCGATGACCGGGCTGAATTCAATTCTTGTATCCAAACCACACTCCATCCATTTTTTGCTTTGACCTGGTCTTGTGTGACTAGATGTCCGGGGTTAGTGCTTTGATCTTTTAGCCGCTAGTTTTACTAAAAACTTTAAAAAATCATAGCTCCATTTCTACTCATCAATATTTATTCTATTTTTCTAAATTGATTTGGGATTTTTCTTGAGGTTCTGTTTTCACTTTATTACTCTTGATGTGCTGCATAAATACTTTACACGTTGCCTCTAAGTTAAGCTTGACTGCTTTTTGGGGCAATCTACCCAGGGCTAAGCACAGGTTAATTTAGTGACTTTTTTGGTTCAATGTATTGTGGCCGTTGCTTGATCGGGGCTCACACACCAGTCAACCAACAGCTCAATTTCTCAGAAGAATAGCCTGCTTTTTAGTTAGACTCAAATCATATTGACAGAGACAGGGTGTTTAGATCATTGGGACTCACATGCATATTTGATGCTCCTTATATTGTTCTGCACAGATCTCTCTGAAGCTCAAATGTTCAGTCATGCCAGAACCAGTAGCACATGAATGTAGGGGATGCCTATAACTTTAAGAACAGATTAATAAATGTTTACATTCTCTGCTGTACTAACACATGGCTGTGTAACTCAACCAATAGTGGAGGAGAAATCTAAAGGGAAAAGATAGGGAGTCAAACAAGAGAGAGTGGTAAGACAGAGGCTGATGGAAGCAGAAGTGACATACAGTGATGAAAGGATAGCAGAAGGCAATAGAGGGAAATAGGCAGGAGAGAGGCTGGGTGAGAGAGTAGAATGAGATAAAAGGAAGTACAAACTCCATGAGGAGGTAGGGGGAAATAGAGTATGAGAGGAAGGAATGAGAGACAGAAGGGTTGAGAGAGAGAGAGAGAGAGAACCTGAGCAAGAGAGGGTGTTTCAAAACAGAGATAGGGAGATGGGGAGAGAAAGAGAGAAATTGAAGAGAGCAAAAAAGAGAAATGGGGATTCTGAGAAAAATTGCAAGAGGACGTTTTCTGAGGCTCATCAAGAAAGAACCAAAATAACATTCAAGGTAATACTCACTTCTCCTCCAACTCCAGGAATGAGAAATATATGATGATGTCCACTCTTGGCAAAAAGAACAGAAAGTGATGGGTGGATTGCTTGAATCAATCTCAGCCAATAGTCATTAATCTGAGCCACAAATCAGTCAATTGTTTTTTCTCTACAATACCTTCTAATACAGGAACCAGTCATATGCAAATCAGTCTTGATCCTGCTTCCATAGGTACAGTCCATCCCTTACTGCCAGGCCAGGTTCATTCTGAACAGAACAAAAGGATTCCTAGAACTTTTTCATCCTCCTTTGGCCTTGTTAGTAGAGTGCATTGTGAGTTCTATGACACAGAGAGCATGGGACCTATGTCTGAGCATATTCGTCACACTTAGGCATACTTGTCACACTTAGGGTGTCACACTCAGGACAACAAAAAAGTGATTAGTGGATTGTTTGACTTAATATCAGTCACTGGTAATTACTCTGGGCCGTAATCCAATTTGTAATTTTATTAGCAGACCATACTACCTCAGCCAGGAACCAATCATATTTAATTCAGGATCAGTCCTGCTCCAACAGAAACAGTACAGCTAAAACTGCCAAGAAAGTTGCCTTCTGTAGAGGAAAACAAGACACCACATACTAGTTAGAGCCTTTTTGAGTCTTGTCCGTAAGGTGCAGCTTCAGTCCTATGGCACAATACGCTTGTTCTTCTAAATATGCATTTAAAGCAGATATCTGAGTCATAATCAGTACTGCTGCTTGAATCTGCACTTTGTGTATTCACTGAACCGAGATTCCAATGATAACATTGGATTTAGAATCTACTTGCAAGGGACAGAATTGAAAATTGAAAACAGATAACATGTGCAATCCAGATAGATGCTACGGTAAAACATAGACCCTGAGAAATTGCAGTTACTGCTCTGTCTTTTTAGACTTTTTAAATGAAAATGGTTTATAAAATGTACTATTTGGTTACCATTTTCCCAAACCTATTTTAGGGTGTTTGAATAAGGAGCACTCCTTGTGAGGTTTAGGCTTAGAAGGCACACATAAACGTACTTGAATATTTCATGAAAGTATTTTTCACAGCCCATTTTGTTTTTAGCAGATTTATGTGAAAAAATGTATTCTAAAATGTACTGTTTGACCTATCTCTTCAAAGTATTCTGTGAGGAAAAACACTTTCCTTGAGACTACCGAGCTCACTTGCCATAATTCAGCACTGGTGTTACACCCCACCACTTTAATAAACATAACCAGCCTCCTCTGGCATAACCTGTAATTCAACATCACCACAAGGTACAAAATCCAGCAGTAATTTTAGCTCTCTAAGGCAAACGAGATAGCTTGTAGCGCTCTACAAATCTTCCAAAGAAATACATAAACATGACTTATGCTTGGCACACTCTCACATGGAACGCCCACATCTCAACACAAGTAGAAGCAAGTATTAAAGAGCTACAGTGTTGTGTCTGTCTTCTGCATTGACAAACTGTTACTGCCAACAAAAGGAGAATGTCCCTGAAGATTGCACAGACAATGTTGTAGAGTAAACCTACAGACAATTCTTTTTAGGAGTCACTTCCCCTTTAAACATTAGGGGGCATATTCACAAGGAGCTATCGCCGAATTAACGGCACTTTATCGCAGCCAAAGTCGTGATAAACTTACCCCCCCATTCACAAGCCGGTGTTAACAGCCCACAGCACCAGTTTACCCGTGATAGCAGCCGCAAAAAACATCGCCACAGAGGACCCTCGCAAATATCGCTAATGAGATGCAGAGTAGGCGTTCCCGTGACAAAAGCCGAGACAACAGCATACCTCAACATTTACAACGACCAGCCACATCCGCGATAAAAACACAAAACAGGCGATATGGCGCGTTAGCACCAGGAAATTTACACCTGCTCTGACCTGGTGTAAAGTCGGACGGCAGCCAGCACCACAAAAGGGAGCACAACCCAGGGCCACATCCGAAGGGCAACAGATGCCATGGAGCCACCCATCAAGCGGCCCGGACACCCAAGAGGGACACAACACCCACCCCCACCACCCCCAGGACCACCCCTCCCTGGCACCCCCCCACCAAAGACATGCCACATGAGCCACACCTAAACATTTACAAAATATTCCGCTTGATGCCCCACAAACACAACTGGTGACATGGATGTGTCGTCACAGAAATGACCAGCACACACTCACTTTCCAAGCAACAAATGAAACTTTATTTGACAATGAACAACGAAATGAAATGAAATGAAGACACATGGCCGCTCCCCTCCGGACAATACGTAGGTCACAGCCTGTAAGACAAAAAACATGATGAGAAGGTGTGTCCTGCGCACATCAGAGGACAGAGAGAGAGCGAAGGAGAGAGAGAGGAAGAGTGGGAGGGAGAGAGAGAGAGAGGGAGAGGGAGAGGGAGAGAGAGAGAGAAGAGGAGAGAGAGAGAGAGAGAGAGAAGAGGAGAGAGAGAGGAAGAGAGGGAGGGAAAGAGAGAGGAAGAGTGGGAGGGAGAGAGAGAGGAAGAGTGGGAGGGAGAGAGAGAGGAAGAGAGGGAGAGAGAGAGAGAGAGAGGGAGAGAGAGAGGGAGAGAGAGAGAGAGAGAAGAGGAGAGAGAGAGATAGAGAGAGAGAGAAGAGGAGAGAGAGAGGAAGAGAGGGAGGGAGAGAGAGAGGAAGAGAGGGAGGGAGAGAGAGAGGAAGAGTGGGAGGGAGAGAGAGAGGAAGAGAGGGAGGGAGAGAGAGAGAGAGAGTGCCGCCCCTGCGCACCCAGGCCACACTGCTCACCTGCTGCCACCGGTGTGTCTCCAACCACGTGCCGGTATGTCGGGCAGTTCACCAGGTCACACATCTGATTCAGAGCCGTCAGCTGAAACAGAGCCCAGATACATGACTGGCACAGTACACACACTTGCACAAGACAACATCGCCTGCCCGCCCATGCACACCCAGGCAGAGGAACCCCAACCTCTCCCGCCGCCCATCGGAGCATGCCCGCCCATGCACACCCAGGCCTCAATGCTCACCTTCCGCCACCGGCACGTAGACAGGAGGTCCCACCACTTGCCGCTGCAAGCCACAAGCCCGTGGCCTGCGGACATGGCACCCTCCACATCATGCAGCCCAACTCCGCAAGCCACCAGGTCTCACGTTTGGTGCTAGGTCTTGATCACTCCATGGCAGAGGACATACTAGTGCACCGGGCACCATCGCAGGCTGCACACCCGCTCAGCCCAATGGGTGCCACCAACTCTGGGATCCCGGAAGCGACGCCATGTGGCGGTAGGCCCGCGCTGCCCGCTGGCTCTGGCCTACACTGCGGTCCAGCAGGGCACACAAAACCTGAGCTGTCCGGACCGCCGGGATGGGGCATCATCGCAGGCTGCACACCCGCTCAGCAGCTCAAGGTGACACTGACACAGTGCACCCCAAGTCACCGTCCCGTGGCGGGGTGCCTGTGCCGTCCGCAAGGCCTCGGGTCCCACTAACCCTGTGCAACCTCAGTCTGCGCCACATGGTGGTAGGCCCGTGCCATACTCAAGGCCTCGTGTGCCACTAACCCTGTGCAACCCCAGTCTGCGCCACGTGGTGGTAGGCCTGTGCCATACTCAAGGCCTCGGATGCCACTAACCCTGTGCGCAACAACTCATGGGCCCTACATCAGTGAGAACCGTGGAGCGTCCGTCATCCAGTCACCACCGGAAGAGGGGAATGTGACGTCGTCGGCCCCTTATGTTGGCGGAGTCACATGGCCTGTGACGCCTGTGCCGGATGGGTGTGGTGTGTGTGAAAACCTGCCCTCAGGGAGTGGCTGTGACATGCTGACAACTAGACCAGTGACCTGCACACCACCAGCGAGTACGGCTGCGACGGGTAGCAATGAGGGCCCCCCCTCGGGGCTTTAGCGGAGTGGTCTGGCCTGGTGTACGCCCGACCAGCGCAGGGCTTGCAACAATCCCTCATGGCCTCTGGGCGTGGTCCAGTCCATGTCCGGACAAGGAAGTGACTGATGCGTGTGTCCCTGTTGTAGTGTGCACGGAACCCGGGACACAAGATGCAATGTCGCACCCTCTGACTGGCATCCCACAGGATGAACATCATTGACGCATGGGAAGGCACTGTCCCCACATTCATCCACACATCCATACATGAATGATGTAAGACATTACACAGCAGTGCGTCACTGGATGTTTATTTGCACATCCAGTGCAGTCATGCAGCTGGAGCGGTACAGGGCAATGCCGAGCACAGTACACAATATGGGCCCGTGGAGGGCCAGCCAGTGCCCATCCGGGGATGACCTGTACTGCGGAAGAGGAAGGGTACAGTCCGCAGTCTGTCCGCCATGTCATTGGTCATCAAACAGGATGTGGCAGTCCATGTCGCTGTCCAAGGTGAGTGCATCGGAGTGTATCGGGGGTCAGTGGTAGGTCTTGAGGCCATGTGCGGCACCAAGCAGAAACAGGCAAGCTGGCGGAAATGGATGCTAGTGCCTGGCCCTCCTGACCACAGTCCCATCCACGTCCTCATCCTCGGGTGTGTGCCCTGCCCCACCTGTGGGTGTTGCAGTACCTGTTGCGGCACTGTGTGCCAGTGTCACATCAGGGGCCGGAGTGGATATGCCTGCCGCACTAGGAGGCACTGACACACCAGGGGGCGGAGATGTGGATGGTGTGGGGGCAGCAGCATCCATCATCGCCACACCTTGTGGCAGCAATGCCATGATGAGGACTTGCAGGGCACGGTAGATCCCAGCTACATTTCGAATGATATGCAGCAGTGGCTGCCATCCTTTCCGCCTCCATCCGCACCATGTCCTCCATGAGCCGCCGCATGTGTGCCAGCTCACAGCTGGCATCGCTGGAGCCACTCTGAGCGGACAGGTATTCTTCTCTCCACGTCATGACTCCAGCGATGTCAGTCAGGGCTGGTTGTAGACCATGGGGCGGACATAGAAACCCAAGGATGGCGTCCAGTTTGGTCGCCATGAGCTCGAACCCCACCCGCACCTGCTCGGCCGTCTCCCTCTGGCCCTCCAGCACACGGCATTGGAAGGCCATTTGTTGTTCCTGGGGGACTTGGGAGGGTGCCGGGGCTGTGGGTGCCTCCTGCTGGGTGGTTTGGGTGGTGGGTGGGGTCTCATGGATGTAGCTGGGCTGCCCTGGTCCCGGAGGTGAGTTGCGGATGAGATCGATGAGGTCTTGGATGGTTTGGGTGTCGATGCTGGTGTTGTCCTCCTCCTCGTCATCAGTGAAGAGTGGCTGTGACTGCTCTGCAGGAGGTGTTGACGATGCCCCTGCGATGTGAAGGGGAGATGGTGTATTACAATGTGTCCACATGTATGTAGCCGCATGGTACAGGTTGACATTCAGACAGCATGGCATTGTACATTGTGACAGTCTGTGGGTCTGGGCGAGGACCCAGAGTGCTTGTGGGTGTGCACTGTGCTCTGCTTGATTGTGCATGTGTGCCATTGTGGCCATCTCCCCCCGTCCCCCCAGTACCTGGTGGTCACTCACCCTGTTGCGTTTGTGTTGTGTCCTGTCGAGCAGTGTCCGGTCCCCCGACTCCGGCCACAATCTCCACACTGATGACTGTTGACACCAGCTCCTCCATGTCATCCAGCTCCAGCTGTGGCGCTGGGCCCCCACATCCGGTCTGCGTTGCTGCCTTCAGGTTGGCGGAGAGTTTCTCCTTGGTCTTCCGCTTGATGTCATTCCATCGCCTCTTGACCTCGTCCATTGAACTCTTGTGCTCTCCGACGGCATTCACCTTGTCGACGATGTCCCGCCATATTCCAGTTTTGGTGCCCAATGACACGTTGGAGGTGACAAAGAGTTGTTGATGGTGTCCCATCACCTCCGTGACTATGATCCTGTTCGCCTGTGGACTGAACTTGGTCTTCCTGGTCTTCTTGTCCTTGCCCTTCCCTGTCCCCGAGGTCCCAGGCTGGTCATCCGGGGTGCTTGTGGGGTTGCGCTCGTCCTCTGCGCCTGCTCCGGCTGCCTCCATGGTGCTTGTGTGTTGGTCAGTTTGTGTGTGTATTTTTTTTTCTGCTTTTATGGAGGTTTCTGACGCCTGCCAGGTGTGTGTTGCAGGCCTGGTGCTGCTTGTCGCTGGTTTCCTAATCGCGCTTTGGCCCATTGCGTGTTTTTTGGTGTTGTGGTTTGTGTTTTTATCTCCATCGTGGTGGTTGTATCGCGGACTTTGTCCGCGGTTTCGGCAGGCTATCGCATGCTACCCCCTTGTTGTGAATTCCATGTTGACACGGGGTTATTTTCCCGTGATAGGCTGCGTTATTGAAAGTTGCGTTATACTACTCTTGCGGTAGTTATCACACGTTCTTGTGAATATACCCCTGTGTATTTTACACTGCAGTGTGGATATCCTTATGCAACCGGCACATCTAGAGTGAAGTTGTGGAGAGTGTAGTGATACATACTAGACTAGTAGAGTGATGTGGGGAAGAGTGAATAGGGTTAGAGTAGAGTGGAGTAGTGTAGACTAAAAAGGCGTAGAGGGGAGTGTGCAGATAAGAGTGCCATGAGGCAGTGTGGTGTAGAGTGGTGTAGTGTGGAGTGGTGCAGAGTAGAGTGCAGTGGCGTGGAGTGGTGCAAAGTAAGGTGGAGTTGGGTCATGTGGAGTATGCATGGTACGGTAGTGTACTGCCATTACAGACAACACATCTTCAATTGAAATGCAATACATTTGCACTTTTTACTGGAAAATGGTCATTTTTTTTAATGGGAGAAATTTAAAGTGAAGAAAACTTTTTCTATGAAACTGTAAGTATTAATGTCGTTCTCCACTTTCAATTAAGCCAATTACAACTTAATGTTTATGAAGCATGTTTCTTTATTTAAAATTCCTGCCATTTAAACATATGCATTTTTCTGTTATAAATATGGCACCATGTCTACAGGCTACAGGGAGCAAGATATTTGGTCTTTGTAAATGTGACACTTGGAAATGGGAGAACATTAAAATTATGAGTTTTATGGAATTCACAAAAACAAAGTGAACTCTTCGGTTTATTATTCTTGACACAGTGGCATATTTATAAGTGAAAAATACAGTCATTATTTTAAGTGGAAATGATTTAGTGCAAAAAAAGTTCCATATTCTGAAAAAAATTTCCGAAACATTTTCTGCACTTTAAATTTTGCACATTTGAATTAAACATGTAATGGTGCCACATATGGCTAAATTTATGTTCTGTGCCGCAAGTAGATATGACATAGGCTCTCAGTCACCCCTACACATATATCCCATTCAAACGCACACATGTTCATACATCCCCAAAGTTCACGCTCTCACTGACACACATGGCAGCACTGTCATAGTGCCCCTAGTCAATTCAATTCAATTCAAAAAGCTTTATTCAATTTTACAATAAAATCATAAAAGCACACATTAAAAACACATAACTATTAGGCTGATCTGTGTTAAAATCGATATAAATCTACAAGACAGTATCATTTAAAAATAATCAGGTTAAGAAAGGGCAATTAGAAAGTCATATACAAATCGATTTCCTAAATTTTATTACACATTTCAAATAGCGAGCTATAGACCTTGTAAAGTTTATGTTCTCTAGGAGTTGTAACACTAGGAACGTTGGCCGACATTGTCTATAACCAAGGGCCCTTAGCATTGGTAAAATCCAACACTTTCTAGGTTCAGTGTAAAATTTGCAGAACAAAAGAACGTGCATAGTTGTTTGCGGGGACATATCGTCACATGGGCACAAACACAGGATATTCGACCAGTCATTCATATTAGGGAAGCTGGTTAGCCTATGAAAGATCCCCAGTCTGAAACGGGTTAAAACCATCCTATCATACCCTCCTAACTTGGTTTTTAGATAGGGTTGGATACTATAAGTGGTTACCGTCAGCTGGTTCGCCTGCACTGTGGTCTTTAAAATTTTTGTAGAAAATCTATTAGTTTCAAGGACCTTTGAGCACATTTTTTTTAAGTTAAATCTAGAGACAAAAGTTAAGGTACTTGGATTTCCGAAGTATTCCGTGTGCCCAAGGTCAGTCATAACATCTTTAATATATGTTAGCCATGGGATGCATGTTGCCCGATGTAATTTTAAACTGTCCCGTATGATATCCCGGTTGAGACAAGTTTGGGGATTAGTCCATAGTCTATGCCACAGTAGAATGGGTTGAGTTTTTATAAGATCAGAAATATACAGCATCCCCAGTTCCGCATGGCATATATAGGTTGATGTACTGCTAGTGACTGCCAATAAATATCTGAGGAAGGCGTTCTCGACTAATTGTAGGGGCTGTGTGTCTTCATATCCCCAAATACCAGCCCCATACATGGCCATGGATACACATTTCGCTTTGTAAATATGTAATAACTCTAGTACCGGTCTTCTCCCCAGTTTTCTCGCAAAATTTGCCAGGGCAGCAGTGGCTTTCATAAATAATAGTTTTCTAGCTTGCACAGCCTGGGACCAGCTCCCCCTATGGTCAAATAGGATACCGAGATAAGAAAATCTTTTAGAAAATTCTATTTTGTTATTATTAATAATGATATCCCGGCATTTTGAGCTGTCATGCCCACATTTCATTGAATATGTTTTAGTGGTGTTCACCCTAAGTCCCAGATTGTGCATAAAGATTGAAAAGCAGGAAACAACCCTTTGTTGTCCCAATTGTGTTTGTGACATCAGAACTGCGTCATCCGCATATAGTAGTACAGGAATTGGAAGTCTATCTATCTGTGGGAGGTCCTGGCACTGATTCGCCAACACGAGGCCTAATTCATTTGTGTACAATGTAAAAAGAAAGGGAGCCAGGACACAACCTTGCCTGACCCCCTTACTGATTTTAAAACCATCCGTACACTCCCCAGCAATCCCATATCTTACCCTTGCCTTAGCATCATTATAAAGCTGCCTGAGAAACAATATAAGAGGGGTTTCCACGCCCATATCTTCTAGGATTTTCCAACGTTTCTCATGAATGATGCAGTCAAAGGCTGCAGTAAGGTCAACAAAGGCCAAATATAGCCTACCCTGTTTGGCCGAAGTATACTTTCCCAGGAGAATGTTTAGGTTTAAGCCCTGTTCAACAGTATACATGACAATATGCTTCCCTTTTCTTTCAGTAATGGCATTGTCCTCATGGGCGGGGCATGAATGTTTCTGAATTCACGTTTAAAATCTATCACTGCCTCTCAATTCAGTGACAATCTGATGTACTAAAGTGAAACGGTCTCGCATTTTAAAGAAATACACTTTGTGAATTTTGAAGAGACAGCCTTTATTGTAGTTTTAAATGATGGTTGTTGTATGATTAACACGGCAAAAAAATCAGGGCTCCCCTCATGCATGGGCTTTAGAGACAAGTTAGACAGTTTGCTTGGTTCTGACTCAGCTCTTTCTATTAATTTCTTGGCTCATCCATTTCTATAAATTATCAGCCAAATCACGTAGGAAGATATTTCCAAATACCTCCCTGACATTGGAATGATGGATGATCACGCTCTAAGAGGAAACGGGCAAAAGTAGATAACTAAAAAAGTTTTGGTCTAACAAATGTAGTCTCTCTCTTCAATTACCATTAAAAAAGCTTTGTATAACTCAATTTCATTACCCCCATTAATGGAGGAACTGGAACTATTCAGCTTAGCATCAGGCTTTAAAGTCAACATCCATAAAACCCAGGTTCTGAGCTTGACCCTCCCACTAGCAGAACAGCAGGCCCTATTGGCACAGTTTCCATTCAAGTGGGCAACGGAGGGCGTCCAGTACTTGGGTCTGCAGCTGTTCCCCACCCTGGTTAAGATGGCCCAAGTGAACTATGCTACCCTCCTGGTTGGGGTTAGAAATGAACTCTCGAATTGGAAGAGGCACATCCTGTCCTGGCTGGGTAGGTTGCCTGCCGTTAAAATGACTACTCTCTCGCGGATCCTGTACATGATGCAGACGCTGCCGCTCAGACCACCGCCCACCATACAGGCACAGATGCAACACCTTATTAGCAACTTTGTCTGGGGGTAAGAAGGCGAGACTGGCTCGCCATTTGACTTATCTGAAGCAGGAGGATGGGGGTTTGGGTGTCCCGTGTTTGGAACACTACTATCAGGCGGCACAACTTAGATACATGCTTGAGTGGTACAAGCTGGAGTCAGAAAAGCATTGGTGCTTTATAGACCGCTGGATAGCGGGCATGCACATCTGGAAGGTCCCGTGGCTCCCACGCAAACATCGCCAATGCGGAGTATATTTGTCACTGGTCTTGAGGGTCACCCTGGGAGTATGGGATAGAGTACAGGCACTACACGGCCTCTCGACCCCTGTGACCCCTCTGACTCCATTTATAGGCAACCCCGATTTCCCTCCGGCTCACACAGGAAATGGCTATCTCCATTGGCAAGAGGCCAACTGTGAACGCATTGGGGACCTCTTTGGCGAGAACGGGGTTATGGAGTTCATTAGCCTCACCGAGGGCTTCGGGATCCCTCGGAAGGCGTACTGGCAATATCTGGCTCTTCGTCATTGGGTAACCCAGCCACAGATACGACCCCATGCAGGTCGCGCTTTAACAAAGTTCGAGAAATGGTACATTACTAGAACGTCAGACAAAAGGCTGCTGTCAGACATTTATGGCTTTTTAAGCGCCCCCAGGCAATACAGTAAATCTCCTGCGCAGCGTAGGTGGGAATCTGAAATGGAGCGCAAGTTCTCCCCTAAGGAATGGCACAATATTATACATAGGGCCAGGGCCTCCTCATGCAGTACAGTGGGCAAGAAGATGTTTTTGAAAATTGCACATTATTGGTATTACACTCCGGCAAGAATACTCAAATGGAAACCGGGAGGGGAGAGGCAATGCTGGTGACAATGTGGTCAATCGGGCACACTCACTCATATTCTTTGGTCCTGCCCGAAGATACAGGAATACTGGGAGGTAATCCTTCGGGATGTAGACGACATATACCACACAGATTTACCCAAATTCCCTTCATACATACTCCTAGGGGTCCCCAATGCCTTGATGTATCCTCTTAGATCTTGCCATGGAAGAGAGATCACTCTGGCTCTGGGAGCTGCCAAACAGGCACTATTGGCTAGATGGGGCATGGCGGAGATACCCTCTCGCCTAGACTGACTATACAAACTATGGGAAATACTGGGGATGGAAAAGATTTCAGCAGGTCTTACACGTTCCCTCACTAAATTTGACAAAACCTGGGGCAACACTATAGAATTCTTGTCCAACGAATTCACAGAACTCACCTGCCCGAAGTACCTCAGAGTGCTCCGTCTCACTAAGACCCCCCCCCAAAGGAATAAGGATAACAGCTAGCTGCAACCACCCAGATCATTTATGTGACACTCGCCGTGCACACCACACAAACATGTAAGGGATAGACCTCTTTACCCTTCCCCTTTTCTTCTACTTTCTTTCTTCTATGCCTTTACATCTAGCTCATACGAATGATCCCCACCGGCCGGTGGATGTAGGTGGTGGCTTTTGTATTGCTTGTCTTTTCAAATTAATAAAAAGATTTAAACCATAAAAAAAGCTTTGTACATCCCTGCTCTGTGCTAAGCCCATCGGCCCCGGCTTCTTCCCCACACACTGGGCTCTTCCTGAGGTCCATAAGCCCAGTCAGGATCAGTGAAAGAACACCAACAACCCGACTAAAGAAAAGGTCAGGCATGTAAGTTCCGCAGCCTGCATGTGTTTACTTTAGTCCTTTTTTAGTGTCACCAGTAAGTATCTTCGTAGTGCCGCACTCCAAGGTGTTTATGAAAGCTGTCAAAAGTAAAAGGTGTTCATGTTGTGCAAAACTCTCCTATACAAGGATCAGTCGTAGTTCACTATTTACCAATTTATTTGGCATTGGACTTTTAATTCGTAAAATATAAGCAAGTATTAAATTGGAGGCACGTGACTGTCATATTTGCTGCGTGTATTTAGCATTATAAGATGATGTTTACAATGCAGAAAATGTAAAGCATTTTCTTAGTTCAGTATTCCCTTACAACCATCTACACCATTGGTGATTTGATGGAAAAGGCATGCCAAAGATTTTGACATATTGAAAGGCAGTAGCTTGATTCACTTTGGTCCGTAATGTACAACAATACACCAGGCGCAGGAAGGTCTTGGTTGCTGTGTTACTTGCAAGGAATCAGAGCTTTAGAAAGCTATGTGAACTGGCAGGTTTTCACTGGTTTAGAAAAGCAGATAGCAGTAAAAAACAAGCATTCCACTGCAAAGTTCGTACCCCTCATGGATGATTTTCTTTGGAAGAGCGTGGTGCAGGGAAGTCAATGGGCCCATGAAAGCAGGGATGTTTTCTTGCCCTGATATGGGTGTGGCATGCAGTATTGTTGTAGGGTGCTGCGCCAAGGAGTGTTGAGAATAGAAAACAAGCAACGACAAACACGAGCAGGAATAAAAGAAAAAATAAGTCCCCCAAAACAACACATAAACACAGAAGCGTAAATATCCAAGTAATTGGGCAGTGCTCTGTGGGAGAAAACATAAGAAGACAAAAAGGAGGGACAAGGAGGAAGGATTAACCACTATCAAGCAAGCATTTTTGAAAGACAATCAAAGGGACTACTAAAAAGGCATTGGGAGGGCTGTAAGCCCACAGGGTGAATACAGCATGTCTAGACTCGACATAAAAATGGAGAACTAAAAAAATGTACATTTTAATAGTATGTTATTTTACTCTACCTAGGCATACATACATAGACATATTTTAACAATTACAAAACGCAGCCTTTTTCCTTCACAACCACCATGTTGTCTCTGTCACTGTATGTGAGATGCCCCCGAATCTCCTCCTGGTCCTTCCTTCTTCTATGCCTTCCTCTCTCTTAATCACCTACATCTTCTATTACTCTACCCCATTACTGTGCCCCAGCTCCTAACCCTAGCTTGACTTAACCCTATCCAAATCCTTTATTCGTACCCTAACCTACACACTTTATCTCATCCCTCACACCATTCATTCCTGTACCTCAACCCAGACTCCTAAAATTGCACTAACACAATGCTTTAAGATACACTCAGCTCAATGATTTCTTTTATAATTCATACTGTTTGCTACAGACAGATGCATGATACTGTGAATGTTCTGATGATGGAAGATCATGGCACTACTTAATCTTAGATTAATGATTAGGTGTTTTGTTTATGTCTTGCTAATTCTCAAAAACCTTGCACCAAAAATAAATGTACTTCATATAGGTATTGCCATTCGTGGAAAGTAATGTTGCAGCAATGAATATGTGATTCACACACCAGCTTACATTGTTTTAAAATTGTGTTAATTGCTAGTTTTGCTTTTCAATGTGTGTAGGCATTCAGGAACCAGACTATTACATATCAAAAATAGACAATTAAATAAAATACTTCTATTTATATCGGGAAATGGAGTGCAAGAAAAGGAGGGTCTTTAGAGGAGCGATGGGAGGAGTAGGAGAGTGGTGCTCAGACAGTTAACAGATCTTACCTGCTTTGTATAGGAGAGCTTAAATAGTCCTAGAAAACCTCTTTATTATGATGGAAGTTTGTTCTCCCCTCATGCTGGTCATCCCATGTCAGGATTCAGGATGTCTTGGACCACACTCCAAGCTTTACTGTTATGTTATGTTATGTTAAGAGTGGATTTATAAAGCGCGCAGCTACTCAATAGAGTATCCCGGCGCTAGGATAGAAAGATACAGAGGCCAGGGAGGAACAACGTTCCCGAGGCAGAAGGCCATTAAACTGCATGCTGGAACAGCCAGGTTTTCAGTTGTTTCCTAAATGCCTTGTTCCTATGTGATCATCTAGATCATCTCATAGTGGCCATTCTTCTTTGACTGTAGACACTTTGTGGAAAGATGGAACCAACTCAAATCTATTCAGACATCTCCTGGGTTCCCTCTTTTTCTTTCATAAATATTACCTTATGAAAGAAGATGGCTACTGCTTTTGATACATCAGTGTAGGAGAAAGATGATAAATTAGAAATTTCTTTTCTGATGTCATCCCAAGTTGCAGTGCTGCATTGCGTGAAAGGTAGAGAGTAAAGAAACTCCTTTTCCATAAAGACATGGAGCTGCTCCTCTTTTCCCAGTGAACTTGAAGGCTGCCTTGTGCCACACCATATTGCAAAGGTCAGTGTGAGTCTAGGATAGGCTTTGCACTGGAGGATACCCTTCTATTACAAAATACTATGCTTCGATGTACTTCTATCACCTTGTGTGTTCTGTTCAATGCAATCCACATGCATAGTGAGAAAAGTTTGGAGACAATATATATTTTCTCCTTCTTTGCGCTTACCTCAAGATGGAGTCAATTTTTGGGGCAAAGCCCTGTCTTCCAATGTTAGTACATAGGTTGTTGGATCAAAAGCCATGGCTAGCTGCATGGGAACACACAGACATAAACCTTAGGATACCTCTTGATGTAAAGTCTTTTAGATAACTTTTCAAAAGCAAATCCAAATCAACACTTTGTGCAATTTGCATCACTTTGGTTGACATTGTACTGGCACAAAGCGTTGATAAATCTGGTGCAGACTTTCCCGCAAATTTTTCACATTTTAAAATTACCTTTGTAGGTCCAACAATTGGACCAGGCCCAGTATCCCATAATTGGCAGCAGTACCAGCCATTTATTTACCCAAAATTATCTGAAAAAGTAAACATGAGTGCACTGCCCGTGACATTATTCAATTTTTTCAGACATAGATAACGTTTGTGTGATTAATGCAAGTTTTGTCATAATCATCAGTCTTGAAGGACGCTTTACATAGCTTAACATTCTGCTTGAAATGAATGACAATTTCAGCTATTAAAATGGGTGCAATGGGATAGCCATCCATTTGACTATGAAAACGCAGCCTTGCACATCTTATTATGCATAGAGATGGAGTAAAGCATAGGGACATAAAAAAACCACATAGTGAAGAATTCTAAAAAATATCAATACATATCTGGTCAAACACCACATTTGCTTCCCAAAAAAAGCGTAGTGGCTTTTCATGCTGTGTGTCTGTCGCTGTTGGAGGTTGTGTGGTGAATGCTGTGACTGCGTTTGTCTCCAAGGTAGGAGTTTGCAGAGTAAAGTCATCTAACTTGTACGGTTTAAAGAAAAGGCAGAGCTTTTGCAACAACTCTTCACTGTAGCGAGAAACAGTTCCTCCTGCCACGAGGGCCCTAAAGGACAGTAAGTGAACTAGCCATGGACTTCCGCCCAACCTCCCGGATCAACTACCTGCCATGGATGTCCCAGCCTCAGCTTCCATTAATATTGTCACTTAGTCTCAAGTGGTTACTACAATCATTTTGATGCTGGTACTTTTCTCTGTTGTTATTGAGAGTTCCATGTCCTTTTTCAGGGGCAACACCATCACCTGATTCTATTCCTGCAAACAAACACAGAGGAAAGCCAAGCTTTCATCTTGGGATAGAGGAAAGTTGGAGTTTCCTTACTGTCTCGGCCACTCTATATGTGGCGCCTTCTAAGGTGGGGGGCCTGGGCAATTGCACACTAAGCTTCTGTAAAAATGGAATTGAACTGTACCCTCAAGTACCCCCTTTTAAAAAAATGTCCTCTGCTGCACAACTGGAGCACTGACCCCTTTACTGATGATAAATGAGCACATGCGCACAGAGGTGTGCAGGCTCAGCAAGAAAGACGTGCCTGACTCAGGCTGCTGGACAGGTAAGCCTTTTGCAGATGGAACTCCGCAAAAAGCAGTCATGGCCTGTGTAACCTCTAACTGTGTTTATAATTTGGATGAAAAGTGCTGAAAGTATAATATTTGATGGGCTTGATGTAGTAGACTTTTTCTTATATTTCCCTCAGTCCTGAACACGTCTAAAATATCAGATTTTATCAACAGGTGTTACAATGGACGTAATTTAGGGGTCGTCGGTGGCTAGTCCTCGCTATCCCTGACACTGGTCTTGCGACCCCTGGTCTCAGTTTGAAAAGGCAACACCATTTTCACGTTAGGAAATAAAAACAGCCTTTGGATTTTTATGTTTGCGAAACACTAGCTGCCCCTGTTTCCTCGGAACAGTGCACAGTTGAAACATTAAACTGTGTACATTTTTCTCATTAAAATCAGGTTGAGTACCAACACTCCCTGTGAAGTCTCCTGGGCCCCCGACTCCACCAAGCACAACTTTACTTGTCTTGGATGGACAAGGAGCGAGAACAGGCAAGGCTAGCCATGGAAGAGAAGAAGCTTCTGCATGAGCTTAGCCTGAAAGAATTAGAGCTCCGAGCCTTGCAGATGGAGACGCAGGGCAACTTGAATGGTGGCAGCGTACCCGCTGGGTCTCTACGAGAGCCTAAGTTTTACCTACCTAAGGAGGTGATGGCCAGTTTCAGTGTAGGGGATGACATTGATAAGTGTTTGGCGGCGTATGAGGTGTCTTTGGTAGCCCATGGGGTGCCTGAGAAGTACTGGGGGGGAGGCCTGTATAGGTACATACCTCCATTGGCAAGGGACACACTCTTGACTTTAGAGAAAGGTGATCAGACAAATTACCCTGTCATGAAAGAGGCACTGCTTAAAAAGTTTGGCCTCACTCCAGAGAAGTATCGCCAGAAATTCCGCAACAGCCACAAGCTTCCCACACAGAACTGGGTGGATTTTTTGATTATGCCCGTAAGGCATTGGAGGGTTGGGTGCGTGGCAGCGAAGTGAGTGATTATGAAGGGCTGTCCAATCTATTTTTAAGAGAGCACCTTCTTGATAAGAGTTTTCCAGAGCTGCGCCAACACCTGGTGGACCGCAAGCTGACCGATCCTCGGGAACTTGCGGAGGAGGCGGATACCTGGGTTAGCACTCGGGTGTCCCACAAGGGATCCGGGGAGACCCCGAAGGGTGTACAGGGTTTTCCCCAGAAGAGAGAGGGGGAGATAAAAGAAGGAGTTCTTTAAAGGCCCCCAAAATAGACCGCATGGGAGAGGGGTAGGTTCCCCACCCCAATCTGGATTCCAGAAACCCACTTACCCTGACAAAAGTCAGCAGCCCAGAACTGTCCGGTGCTACGAGTGCAGGGAGGTTGGACACTACATGGGGATCCCCAGTGTCGCAAGAGGACCCCAGCCCCCACAGGAGGTAAGAGCCCCGGGGTGGCCAGTGTAGCGCTTGGGGAGGAGTTGTCCCTAGGTAGGGGAGGTGAGTGGACAGGCTTGACCTTAGTTTCCCTGGGGGATAGAGAGATGATCCCACGGGTTCAGGTACCCTCGAACACTGCCAAGTACCGGCAGAGGGTCATGGTGAACGGGGAGGAGGTGGAGGCTCTGAGGGACACGGGTGCCAGCATGACGATGGTAAGACGTCAGCTGGTGTCCCCAGAGCAGGTGATTCCTGAAGTATTCCACCCGGTTGTCATGGCTGATAATAGCCTGGGTCACTACCCCGTGGCCCAAGTTCCCTTTGAGTGGGGAGGAGTCTCAGGCCTGTTGAGAGTTGCGGTGAGCCCTGCTATGCCAGTTGACTGTCTGCTCGGGAACGACTTGGAACATACCGCCTGGAAGGAGGTGGAGTTCAACGCCCACGCTGAGATGCTGGGATTACCAGGGTGGACTTGCATGGTCACGCGGTCCATGGCTGCCCGGCAAGGAACTCAACCCGGGTTGGAGCCTGAAACAATGGCCCAGCCCACTGCTGGACAAGAAGACATCCTTGAGGATGCACCCTGCGAGATGGATGGGGAGCCCGCGGAGGTGACCCCGGAGTCCGCTGAAGTGGATATCGTTCCCGTGGGGGACTTGCCGACCCCTGCAGAGTGGCAGGTGGAAGGAGGGCCTACCCGGGAGGAATTCTGTCGGGCGCAGAGAGAGTGCCCAACACTTGAAGGCATGTAGCAGCAGGCCGAAGCCCAAGCAACTGGTAAAGAGACCGGTAATTATCATGTCTACTGGGAGGATGGTCTCCTCTACAGTGAGCCTAGGGCTCCGGTGCATGGGTCATCAAGGGCCTTAGTGGTCCCCCAATGCTACCGAGCCTTCCTGCTGGAATTGCCACACGAGATACCACTGGCAGGACACCTTGGCCAGGACAAGACATTTGCGCGATTGGTCCCACATTTTTATTGGCCCAGGATGAGAGTTACCTCTGACACCTTTTGTAAGACCTGTGTGACTTGTCAGGTGAGTGGCAAGACAGGGACTAAGTTGAAGGTCCCTCTGGAACCGCTCCCGGTGGTCGGTACCCCTTTTGAGCGGGTAGGAATTGACATTGTCGGGCCAATGGACCCGCCGACTTCTTCGGGACATAGGTTCATCTTGGTGTTGGTGGACCACGCCACCCGGTACCCGGAGGCCATTCCTCTGAGGACCATCACTGCACCTGTGGTGGCGCGGGCCTTGATGGGGATTTTTACCCGAGTGGGATTCCCCAAGGTCGTGGTGTCAGATAGGGGCACGAATTTCATGTCGGCCTACATGCAGGCCATGTGGAAGGAGTGCGGAGTGACCTACAGGTTCTCCACTCCTTACCACCCCCAGACTAACGGGCTCGTGGAGCGCTTCAATAAGACACTGAAGGGGATGATCCGAAGCCTACCAGAGGACTTGAGAAGGAAGTGGGACGTCCTCTTACCCTGTCTGCTCTTCTGCTACCGAGAGGTGCCGCTGAAGGGGGTCGGTTTCAGCCCCTTTGAGCTGCTCTATGGCCACCCCGTTAGGGGGCCCCTCAGTCTCGTGAAGGAGGGGTGGGAGAAGTCTTCTAAGAAGCTCCCCCGTGATGTGGTCAGCTACATGCTGGCATTCCGCAGCCAGATAGCCAAGCTGTGGAAGGAAGCCTCAGACAATCTGGAGGCTAGTCAAGCCGTCATGAAGGAGTGGTACGACCGGAATGCTCGGACGGTGGAGTTAGACGCTGGACAGAAGGTGTGGGTCATGGAGCCCGGAGAGCTTAGCGCCCTCCAGGACCGGTGAACTGGACCGTACAAAATTTTGGAGAGAAGAGGCCAGACCACTTATGTAGTAGACCTGAAGACCCCCCGTCAACCCCACAGGGTGCTCCACGTAAACCGCCTTAAGCCACACCAGGAGCGGTCAGAACTTACCCTCCTGATGGTGACGGATGGAAGTGAAGAGGAGGAGAGCGAGCCTCTTCCGGACCTTCTGGCGGTCCACGAGAAGGATGGATCGGTGGAGGGAGTGGTCCTCTCCCCATCCTTGACCCTTGAGCAACAGAGGGACTGCCGCCAGGTATTGGAGCAGTACTCCTCGTTGTTCTCCCTCACGCCTGGGATCACGCACCTGTGTACCCATGATGTGGACACAGGGGACAGCCCGCCAGTAAAAACCAAGTCTTACCGGCTGTCCGAGAAAGTCAGAACCAGCATCCAGAGTGAGGTGACCAAAATGTTGGAGCTGGGAGTGAGTGAGCCTTCCAGCAGCCCTTGGGCTAGTCCGGCGGTGTTGGTGTCGAAAGCGGCCCCACCGGGCACCACACCAGAACTTCGGTTCTGTGTGGACTACCGTGGTCTGAATTCCGTGACCAAGACTGATGCTCACCCGATCCCTCGGGCGGATGAGCTCATTGACCGACTGGGAGCAGCTCGGTATCTGAGTACCATCGACCTGACGTCAGGATATTGGCAGATTGCCATGACGGACGGAACAAAGGAGAAGACTGCGTTCTCCACCCCCGAGGGCCACTTTCAATTTCGGGTGATGCCCTTCGGCCTGAAAAATGCTCCGGCCACTTTCCAGCGGTTGGTTAACCAGGTACTATCTGGCCTAGAGGCCTTCTCTGCTGCCTACCTGGATGACATAGCTGTCTTCAGCAGCAGCTGGGAGGACCATCTGGAGCATCTCCAGGAGGTGCTACAGGCTCTACAGCGGGCTGGCCTAACCATCAAGGCTAGCAAGTGCCAGATTGGACAGGGATCTGTCGTCTACCTGGGACACCTGGTGGGCGGGGGTAAGGTGCAACCCCTCCAGGCCAAAATCAAGACCATCTTGGCCTGGGAGCCCCCCAAAACCCAAACGGAGGTCCGGGCTTTCCTTGGCCTCACGGGTTACTACCGCCGGTTTGTCAAGGGCTATGGGACCATCATAGCCCCCCTGACTGAATTGACCTCCAAGAAGCAGCCACGTAAAGTCATCTGGACGGCTGCCTGTCAAGAAGCGTTTGACACTCTGAAGCACGCGATGTGCACCGCTCCGGTGCTTAGGACTCCAGACTTTGGAAGAGAATTCATCGTGCAGACAGACGCCTCTGAGCATGGCATTGGAGCTGTGCTCTCTCAACTGAATGATAACGGCCAAGATCAGCCAGTGGCCTTTATTTCTCGAAGGCTACTCCCCCGGGAACAGCGGTGGAGTACGATAGAGCGAGAAGCCTTCGCTGTGGTTTGGGCTTTGAAGAAGTTGAGGCCATACCTCTTTGGCTCTCACTTCCTAATTCAAACCGACCACCGACCCCTTCGCTGGCTCATGCAGATGAGAGGCGAAAACCCCAAATTGTTGAGGTGGTCCATTTCCCTCCAGGGGATGGACTTTCGGGTGGAACATCGACCCGGAGTAGACCACGCCAACGCTGACGGTCTCTCCCGGTTTTTGCACCTTAGCGATGAGAACTCCCTAGAGGTTGGGAACCTCTCCCCACTTTCGGCTGGGGGGGACGCATGTTAGACCTGTCAGCCCTAGGGTGGTCTTACCCCGTTTTTTTCTCTTTGCGCCTCATTTTTGCCACTACCTTTTGTTGGACCTATGTCTCTGGGCGCCTTACCACTGCCAAACAGTGCTGAGGTGCAGGTGCTCTCTCCTAATAAGATGGCTGCCACAGGCCCCTGCTACTGCGGAGTGGCCATTGCGCACGCACATACTAGTAGTCAGGATCAGGCTGGGACATAATGATACAGTATCCATGCCGTCCCCGCCTCTGGGCCTCATAGCCAGACATGAGGGAAGCTTCTAGAACCTTCCAGCTCAGGGAGGAGTTATGTTTTGCCGCCTTTCAGGAGGGTCACTTGACCTAGGGGTGTAAGAGGTTTGGAGGGAAACCTAGTTAGTCAGTTGGGGCACCACTGGACCTGGGGGAACCTCTGCCGGAGTACAGGCTGTTGGGCCTAGGGGGGAAACCTACACTACTGGCACTGACTGGGCTTAGGCACTGCTGTACCAAGATAGCTGAGGAACACCTTCCACCTGCTGACCTTGCCCAGCGTGAGGGGACCCAGGGAACTACCTCGTGTGCCTGCAGGGAACCATCCTGCCTTTATGCCCACCAACTCAACCCCCTTCCCCCAAGTTACTGCAACCAAGCAACTACAAGCAGAGACATCTTAAGGATTTTGGGGGCCCTGGGCCAAATGTATTTTGGGGGCCCCTGTTACTGCTTCAAATTTATGATCCAAATTCAGCTCGTTCATGCCCTCTTTGGCCAGGTCACTTACAGTGTATAGGTGAACTCATACAAATTCTAAATGTGTTTACATCTATTATTCAGGGATAGTGACTGTGTTTTCAATATTGTACCACTGCAGCAGCTTACTAATATTACTGCAAGTAATCTCTGCGACACCCTCCCATTTCTCATATGGGAATTCCTGTTTTGTTCTAAAAGAAACTTTTTTATGGATGTTGCATAGAACATAAACACAACATTTCTCTGTAAAATGTCTGTAATACAGGGACATCTTAAGGATTTTGGGGGCCCTGGGCCAAACATATTTTGGGGGCCCCTGTTCAGAACAGCTTTGAATTTATGCTCCAATTTGAGCCCCTGTTTCCCACGCAGTTTCCGCTTCCTCAGCTGCGTTAGCGATCCAGTTTGCATCATAGGCATTAGCCTATATATTCCCGATGCAAACGGACGCGCACAGCTGACAGCGGTAGGATTTAGTGTTTCCTGCCCTGCTACTAGGTTTTTAATACTTTTTAAATTGTATATGTGTGGCTGAATTACTCTGTGCTTTTTAACAATTTCTCCTACCTACGCGCACTTGCACTTTACTTGATTCTGCTTGCCTACACCTCCTTAGCTGCTCCGATTCGCATCTCGCTTTTCCTCCAGTCCAGGTCCGCCACGGCTGATACGCCGATTGTGTGGAGGGCTGGGGCTACTATCGGGCTCCTCACTTCCGCCTATGCAGTTTCTGCTTCCTCAGCTGCGTTAGCGATCCAGTTTGCATCATAGGCATTAGCCTATATATTCCCGATGCAAACAGACGCGTGCAGTGGGCACGCCGAAGGCGCGCCAAAGGCAAGCCAGTCTGCGCCCGTCAGCGTCCCGCGCCGGCCATGCTGCCCAGTTCCCCTCCCTTGAGTTTCTTCCACTATATTACAATAGGGAAAAACTGCTTAGCCTTAGGCGTCTACCATTATGTCAGTGTACAGCGGCTGATCCGAGCCTGGAGGTAGATTTTCGATGCAATAAGTGCAACTGGTCTCTCCTCCAGCCCAGGAAACTCGCACCCAAGATCCTCCCACGCAACAATAAGTGTAAAAACAATAAGAAAACAGAGGACTTAAAGGCCACCCTTTGAATTGTCGCTCTATGCAAAAGCAAGAACCACACATTTATGACCTACTTTTAGATGAACAGCCTGATCTTTTATCTCTCACTGAGACCTGGCTGTCTGAAGCCTCCAACCCTACTATCACCTCGGCCATCCCTACGGGTTATAAAATCCTTAGGAGGGACCGACCGAGTGGGAAGGGGGCGGTTTCGCCATAATTTACAATCAAAAACTAGACTGCTCTCCCATCCGGATGGAAAACATTGAGGGCGCAGAGTCTTTAGGCTTCCGCTGTACCTTATCCCCCATCATAGCATAGCTGGTTTTCTGATTTATAGACCTCCCGGTGCAATTGGAAATTTTATTACTACGCTAAATACAGCCACCACCTCCCTGGCCTTAAACTACAACATCTGCCTTATTCTGGGAGATTTCAATATACATACGGACATTGGAAAAGACCCTCAAACAATTTCCTTGCTGGAGACGCTGCAGGACTGCAACATGTTTCCATCTATTTCTTCGGCCACCCATGAGAAGGGCCATACCCTAGACCAAATCTTTCACAACTTTGACATATCAGTAAGCCTACCTCTTCCCATTACCTGGTCTGACCACCTCCTATTAAAATTCCCAACTCTGCCACAGCCCCTCGGGCTAACGCAGGGCAGAGGGTCCCCTAATTACAGGACGTTCCATAAAATATCCATCCCGATGTAAGCAGATGTCCTCGGTCGTTCCTCACCGGAGCCGTCTAGCTGCCCCGACTCGGATGCCCTCTCCGAACCAACATTGGTGCAGCGGTACCGGTTGTTTCCCGCTTCTCAAAGAGGTCGGCCCTAACAGCTCCATGGTTTAATGATTCCCTCAGATCTAGCAAAAGAAATTATAGAAAAATGGAACGGAAATGGCGTAAATCCTATCTACCTGAGGACAGAAAGGTGTATAAAGACACCTTAAAAGCTCATTACATTCTCATGAAGGCGTCCAAGAAAAACTTCTTTCAAACCAAGATAGAAAATGCCCAAAATAAGAGTAAGGAATTCTTTAGCATAGTTACATCCTTTATCGCCCCGAAAGCGGGCACAAAGGAAGGGCCATGCACGGAAGAATGGTCTAAGCAAATAGCTCAATTCTTCCATAAAAAGATCTCTGTGATCCAACAAGCCTTCACTGACATCTCAGAGGAAGAACTGACCTTCTCCCTTAGTTCTAATAGCAAATTTCACCTCTTGCATCCTCCATCTTTACTAGCTTTCCCTGAGTTTCAGCTTGAAGAGTCACTGACCCTTCTCCAAAGCATTAAGTCTGGCTCTCCTACCGACCCATGTCCAGCGAATATCCTGAACCTATTAGCTTCCACCATAAACCCCACGGTAAACCAGCTCATTAATGTTTCCCTCTCCTCAGGCAACATGCCGAAATTATGGAAGAATGCTAAGATTCTTCCACTGATAAAAAGGCTAACGCCAAACCGACGGGCCCTGCCAACTACAGCCCAATTTCCCTTCTTCCGGCCCTCTCTAAAGTATTAGAGAAGCATGTAAACAAGGCCCTCCAAAAACACATTGAAGATGGGAAGCTCCTTCATGAGTCCCAATCCGGTTTTAGGGCTAACTACAGTACGGAGTCCGATCTGCTGGAAGTGACTGAATTTCTCAAGGGTAAGCTGGACCAGGGAGGCAAGACTGTTCTGATACTGCTCGATCTGTCGGCGGCCTTCGATACGGTCCCACATGAGAGGCTCCTGGAGAGACTTGCTAACATCGGCTTGGGGGGACCGCCTTAACGTGGATGTCATCCTTCTTGGCAAATAGATCTCAGGACATCTGGCTCCCCCTTTCTCATCCCCGGTTCCGGCCATGAAGGTAGGTGTCCCTCAGGGCTCCATTCTCAGTCCTACCCTTTTTAATATATATCTATCCCCCTTGCATTTCTGGTAGAGGAAGAGGGCGCCAAAATAGTTTCCTATGCTGATGACACTCAGCTGATTTTTACATGTGAAAAAGGAACCGACTTTGATGAGGCAATGATTAGGTCTTGCCTCACAAAGGTTTTTAACTGGCTTAAGACCAATCAGCTGAAGTACAATCCTGACAAAACTGAAGTTATTTTCTTTGGTAATCCAGAAACGCCTGACTGGAGCTCTTGGTGGCCAAAAGATCTGCCGCCCCGCCAGCGGAAAAGGAGAAAGTAAAAACTTAGGAATTGTCATAGACAAGACACTCTCCATGCACTTTCAAATCCAAAATCTAACTGGCGCTTTCTTGGGCATACTCCGGATGCTAAAAAATTCCTGCCACTGTTACCTCTTGAGAGCAGAAAGATCGTGGTGCAGGCTCTGGTGACATCAAAGCTTGACTATGTCAACAGCTTGTACCTCGGTCTTCCCAAATCCCTTATCCAGCACCTACAAGTGGTACAAAACGCGGCGGCCAGAGCCATCCTGAGACATAAACCCAGATCTAGTATGACCCCTATTGTTAAGTCTCTCACTGGCTCCGCATAAAAGAACGGATCGACTTCAAAGCGATGACCATCTTCTTTAAAGCTTTCCACGGTTTAGGAGCCGGCTACCTAAATAAGTGCGTTAATCGCTACACAACATCTAGACCCCCAAGATCTTCCAATGCCAACCTGGCCATCGTGCCTAAAATATGCCGTGCCCGCACTGGAGGCAGATCCCTCGGCTTTCTAGGCGCAAAATTGTGGAATAGACTCCCTGAGTCTCTGAGACTAACCACAGACCTACTCTCTTTCAGGAAGAACTTAAAAACCTGGCTTTTTAATAACTGATGGGTCTTTTACGCACGTTTTCCTCCCCTGTCATGCGCCAGGACACTCTAGTCTGAGTAGCTGCGCGCTTTATTAAATACACTATTTCATTTCATTAGGTCCCTGACAGTGCAAAGGAACACTCGTCCAAATTCTAAGGGCCTTATTTATGAGGCCTTGCTTCACTTTTATGCCGCTGGTGCGTTACTTTTTGTGACGCACTGGCAGCGTAAAAAATGTGCCATGTTGAGCCCTATTTACAAAGTGACGCATCTAGGCAGATGCGTCACTTTGTAAATCTCTGCACCACATTATACCGGCGCCAGGTATAATGTATGCAGGGTGGGTGTTCCCCCGCAAAAGCCTCGTAGAAGTGGCGCATTGAAATCTATGAGAACCCAGTGCACCACTTCTAGGACGCCATTGCGTCAATATCGTACACCTGCCTCACAGCAGGCGTAAGACTGATGCAGGCCCTTTCACATGGGGCTTGCCCCATGTGTAAGGACACATTGCTGGAGTTGCGTCTATTTTAAGACACACCCCAGCAATGCATCACTTTGCGCCTACAGATACGTCAGAAATACTGACGTATCTGTAACTCCTGCGACATGATGCGTCATACAGTAAATATGACGCATCCATCGTGTCGCAAGGAGGGCGCACTAAGAAGTGACGCATCCCTGTTTTCACACAGCAATGCATCACTTCTCATAAATAAGGCCCTAAATGTGTTTACATCTAATATTCAGGGATAGTTATGTGTGTTTTCAATATTGTAACACAGCAGCAGCTCACCAATATTACTGCAAATAATCTCTGTGACGCCCTCCCATTTCTTATATGTTAGGCCTTGTTTTGATCTGAAAGAAACTTTTTATGTATATTGCATGAAACAAACACAACATTTTCTCTGCAAAATGGCTGTACTAGACTCTCACACATCAGGGACATAAAAAATAAATTAAAGGAAAACAGTATTTAAAACAATCTGTTTAAGAAATATTCAAGGTCATTAGGGCAAAACTCTGGAGAACGGAGCTGACTCTGTCAGGGGGCCCCCTGAAAGGCTGGGGCCCTGGGCCAGAGCCCACTTTGCCCATGCATTAAAACGTCTCTGACTACAAGCACTGACCCAGCAACCAAGAAACTGCAACCAAGCAAACCAATGTCTAAACGCTACTGCTGGGGATCACCAGGTAAAGCGCCGTGCCTCTAAGCGCTGGACCCTCACCCTGTGTGTCCGGCTGCAAGCGCTGTTCTCCTCTAGCGCTGTGCTGTCCAGAAGCACTGGACCTTCACCCCCTTCCAAGCGCTAAGTGCCAACTCTCTGCCCTGCTGTGAGCGCTGTGTGTCAGCAGAGCGCTGCGTGTGGAGAAGCGCTGTGATTAAGGGAAGCGCCGCCTGTGAAGAAGCGCTGCCTGCGAAGACGCGCTGCTGCCCAAGATCAAGGCCGCGGCCTCCAGCGCCGCGAGGGAAGGAGCGCTACATTCCCCGACCCCCGCTGCGGCCCACCTGCGCTGGGACGGGAGGAATCCTGGCGACTGTCAAGATCATCGCCGCTGCCCAGGCGCCGTTCCGAGGAAGTGCCGCCGTAGCCGGATCATCGCCACCGCCCGGGCGCTGAGGCGAAGTGAAGGCCGCGCTGGGCCTGAGAGAAGGGCGGGAGGCGTTGCCCAGCAACGAGAGCAACGGCCGCGTCAGAGGCCGCGCCCCCGAAAAGCCGCACACCGATTGGCTCCCGGGTCCGGAGGCCGACGGAGGCCCGGAGCCGGGGAAGAACATCGCCGGAGGGGCTCCACTGCCAGCGGGAGCCCCCGAATCACCCCCGAGGCCGCGAGGAACACGGAGAGCCCAAGAGCGCGGGCCGCCTCCCCGGTCCAAGCCCCACATGCCGTCAGAAGTGGGCTGAAGGAGGAGGCGTCAGAGGCCCACACGCATACCGGAGCAGCGAGGTGAGCCCGGGAGGCCCTGGGAGGGACTCTATGCCATCGGGAGGCCTCGCATTAGCAGCGCCACCCCCGCCTACTGTCCCGAGTGGAATAGGAGGGGCCGAGGCCCCCGTGCTGCCATACTGCCTCTCCTACGCCTAAGGCTGGGCCCGGAAGTAGAGAGACTGGGCCGGGCCTACCAACCCCTTGCGTCCCCCTGCCCCATTGAGCCATAAATACACGGGGGTGGGGATCGCTGGGTCCGCAGGAGCTATTATTCGTCTCTGGTGACACCGGCCTGCTGTAAGGTCACCGATGCCTTGAAAGGTACCATGATGGGAGGCCTATTTAGCCATGATTATAGGCTGAAGTACCTGCATTAAGTCCCTTAGTGAGGGAAATGTTTCCAATGTTGTGGGAGTGATCTACATACGGCCTCCAATGAATTGAATGTACCTACATGAATTGAGCCTTTGTGTTCACCTGCCAAGAGTTGAAATGTTCCTATGTTGTAGGCCTACCTGCTTTGCGACACCCACTGTACTGAATGTGGTTGCGCCTAGGTTGGTACAGGTTCTTCCTCATCTACAGTGTTATGTGCAGCTACATCCTTATTAATTGAATGTTGCTAAATGCATAGAAATCTATGTCTTGACCTGCAATCTATGACCTACAGTGTTACCTACTTTTCAATGAGGTCATTGCTACTGCCTCCTAATGGCGTAACGTGTTACTGTTATAATGTGCTTAGATGAATTTACGCACTGGTTTTAAGAAGCTAAATGAATTGAAATGTTGCCTAAGATTACCTGCCTCATCTATTGCTGAGTTAAACTTGGATAAAGCATCTTGTTTTTACATAACAGCCTGGTGTGGTATCTCCTTATTGTGTGCGCATTACTGAATCAGTGTGAGTGTGTGCTGCACAAGTGCTTAACACATTGCCTTCGGGTGCCTTCCTGCCTCGCGCCAAGCTACCGTGTCGGAATCGGTGACCCCGCTTCTAACATGCAGGTTCTGGCATGGTTCACTTGCATAAACTACATTTAGGGTGGCCACTTTTCTCACAGAATTATAAGGGCTATTTGACCACGTATTTTAAGATTTTTGATATTCCAAGGCCTTATATATTTTATAACAGGATAATTAATCTTCTGCCTGATTTCATATTCTAAGTGGGTTAGTTTAGAAAGCTTTAAAATACTTTGAAGTTAATTTCTATTCTATTGACTGTTTCAAGATTTCAAAGTGGTCAAACCACCAGCTGATTTTCCCACATTTTTGTAAAATACTTGCAATGTGGCAGCCTTAAATTGCATCAAAGGAAGGGCTACTGAGGAAATTAGGCTTCATTCTCATCTCCTATGACGATGACACGCAACTTCTCCTCTCCTTTGATAAATCAGACCCTAACATTCAGACCACCTTCTCGGAAGGGATGAAAGGCATCGCGCAGTGGATGAGAGAAAACTTCCTTCAACTGAACACCGAAAAATCTGAAATTATGTTGTTTGGAGAAGCAAAAGTGAGATGGTCCCCTAGCTGGTGGCCCGGGGAATTAGGATCAGCCCCTTCCCCTAAACAGGTAGTGAAAAATTTAGGAGTGCGAGTAGACCAGGAATTAACATTGGGGGAACACATGAACACCACTGCCAGGACATGCTTCCACACACTCGGCCTCCTCCGAAGGGTCTTCCCCCTCCTGCCACTAGCCACTCGTAAAACCCTAATCCAGGCTCTGATCATCAGTCGCCTGGACTATTGCAATTCACTGCTGATTTCTGCTGAGGAAACGTCCTTTAAAAAACTTCAAATAGTCCAGAACACTGCAGCCCGTTTGGTGAGCAATGCACCCCCTAGAACCGCATCTGCTCCGCTACTCCGGAAACTTCACTGCCTTCCAGTAAAAAAAAAGAATTATGTTTAAAGCCGTGTGCATGGTGTATAAATCCCTAAACAACATGGGCCCCAGCTATCTAACACAAAAGCTGGTCAGATACACACCGCCTAGGCCCCTGCGGTCAAGTCACCTTGCGCTCCTCCACATCCCTCGCGTTAAATTAGCCCGCACTGGCGGCAAAGCCTTCTCCCATCTCGCCCCTCGCTACTGGAACCAACTCCCTATCCAGATGCACCAATGTACCAACTTTCTGGCCTTCAGAAAACTTCTGAAAACTTCGCTGTTCTGAATCTTCCCCTGATCTGGTCACGAGCAGTCTCAGCGCGGAGATACCCCGATGGGGGTGATTCGGGCGCTCTACAAGTCCCTAAATTAAATTAAATTAAATCACTAGAACCGGTGTCAGTAGACTGTCCTGGCTAAATTTTATAATTTTACATCCACTTCCTATAAGTCACTTTCTGTGGCCAATCAAGGCCAAAAATCACATGATGCCAATATCTATGATGTCATCAAGGCTAACGATCATGTGATGCCACACCCTGTGATGTCATGGGGTTAAAAGGCACTTCTGCTACCCCTGGCATTTTGGTGAATCGACTTCCATGGGTGCCCCTTTTTGAAGCATTCCAGGAGGCTGTGCAGGAGAGTGGTGCCAGGCTGTGCGCTGCCCCAAAGAAGTGGAAGGTGGAACCTGAAATAAGGCAGGAAGGGCTAGCCAGCTGACAGACACCTGTCTAGAATGGAAGGACTCGGAGGGGCAGATTTACAAGGCCCTTGCACCACTTTTGCGCCGCCGTTGCGTCACTTCAGTGACACAGCGGCGGCGTAAACCATGCGCCACGTTACGCCTTATTTACAACGTGACGCATCTAGGGAGATGCGTCACGTTGTAAAGCCCTGCGCCACATGAAACCTGCGTCAGGTCTCATGTGGGCGTTCCGTCGCAGGGTGGGCGTTCCGTCGCAGGAAAGCCTTGTAAAAGTGACGCAGTGAAATTTACAAGATTTCACGGAGTCATTTTTACGATGCCGCTGCAACAAATCCTTATGCCTGCTTGAAGCAGGCGTAAGGAGTGGCGCACCACGTTAGGTATGGGCGGCCCCTGAGCATTGCTGGAGTTGCGTCGCGCTTGCGACACGACTCCAGCAATGCGCCGCCATTACGCCATCAGATGCAACACGCATCTGCCTATCCCTGCGCCACGGTGCGCCGCATTGTAAATGCGACGCATCCGTGGTGGCGCAAGGATAGACTTGCGTGTCGCATCTCTTCTGGCGCATCCCTGCTGATTTGCAGGGATGTGCCAGTCGCTGTAAATCTGCCCCGAAATTTGTATTTCTTGGAATCTTTTTGACTCTAGAGCCAGAGGCACTGGATTCCTCAATCCCTTTGTGGACAGGAGAGGACCCTGAAGGAGCATAGTTCAATCGGACTTCTGTGGGCTGCTCCTGCGGCGGATACCATTGGAGTAGGTACCATTGACTGCTGATGGACAGACAGGCAAGTGGCCAGGACTTCAAGCACAGAATGTTCCTTGCCATGAGTGCAGTGGCACTTTGCAGCAAGAGTTGAAGCAGAGTTAGGATGTGTGCCCCACCCCATTAGAGTGGGGTAACGCTCAGAGGAGATCATACCAAGGGCTCAAGGGAAAATGTCACTGGCTGCTGAGGGGAGGAGCTCCCCTCTGCACTTGCAATAGCCAGAGGGACCAGGAGAGAAGGAAGACTGCTTGTTTCCCAGCAGCAGGGGAAGCCAAGAAGAAGAATTGACTCTATTACCTGGTAAAACTCTGTGTTGCAAGTGAGAGGATGAGCTAGGCTGACCATGCAGGCTTTACGGCTCTCATGTATTCCTCTGTGAGTTGTGTGAGGGTGTCCTACAATTTAGCACCTGAGGAGAATCCACTGTATAAGCGCTTATAGTGAAACCTCTAAAGAAGAGGAAATAACAAAAGCAAAGGCATGGCTAGATCAAAGGGAGGTCCACAAGTACAGGAGGAGCATGAAATAAGACCATGTAAGGATGAGAAATTAGTATATCATGACTGGCCGTGCCCAAAGAAGGGCAGAGGTTCCACCAGAGGTGTTCTGTTGTGCTCGGAAGATATCTGTAGAGTGGCTTTGAAGCAAGACAAATCATTATATTTCTTTGGCAGGTCATTCCGAAAACACAGGATTGATTTCTGTCCATTATTCAAGACAAACCAACACAAAAATGCTTATTACAAAGTGCTACAAGTAACATAGGCTCAGGTTTTACACAAAGCCCATACCTAAAATTAAAAAAGGGTAAACTTAAATGCCCAGAACTATTTAAAAGTCACATATGTATTTTCCTCTCCTACATAAATGTGAATCTTTTTTTTTTATTTGCACTATGCAGTTTCTGGAGGTATACATGCAGGACAAGGTTACAATACATTTAAAATCAGACATAGTCCAAGAGTCAGAAAATAGTTTTCATTGTGGTGCAAACTATAAGATGGTTAAACATGGCAGTCTGTCAGTAATTAAATCACAAGTAGATGCTTTACTGATTTTTTTTTTAAAACTTTGTGGACATAATATATTTTCTTGTACATTTTTAGGCACAATCTATGCATCTCAGCTATGGCAATACATGAGGAACCCCCTACAGAGATTCTCAATGAGTGCCATGGAAGATTACCAAGTTAGAGTGGACACAAAGAAAATTCAGGTGCAAGAAATCAGATGCTAGAATTTGTAGAAGAACAAACATTCAGTGGGGGCAAACAAATGAAATCGAACAAACGTCAACCAATAAGAGAAATATTTTCTCAGTGTTGCTGACAAAGATTTACTGTACAGAAGCACTGGCACATACAACTTGAATGAGTAGTTACAAGATGTGAGGGACCAATAAATAACTTTAGAAATAAACGAAAATTGACTTTTCAACGATATGTTTTATAGGCACACTCTCAACAATGTTTAAATTAACATTTTAAAGAATATTCCATAAACCCAAAACGCTAACCGGTACAATTAACAATCAACAAGAAAGTGGATAAAGGTCGTAAAGGATGTGAGTACTGGAACAAAAAATATACATATTGGCACTTTCTGTACATTCTATTGTTTGTGACATGATTCATTCTGGCTGTATACTTTGTAGACAACTCATGATACAGCTCATGGTGTCTTTCGTAATTACATTCTGATTGATTCTGATGACTGATTATACCATTTTCTAAATCTTTTTCCAAAGGATATCCTTATGACATACTCCCCCTCCTATCACCTGTAGGACCTTTCACATCATGGAGTCTGTGCTAACTTAGATATGTAACTGAAATGTAACCCAAAAGGATTTTACCTTAAATCTAACAAAGACAGCAGCACAAGAGAGGGTAGTGCAAGCATGCCACTCATTTCATACTTATTTATTAAAGGGCATCGTTGCTGTAAAAGCTACTACAATTTCAATGAACAAGACCACCAGTCTAATACATCAGAATTTATCTAAAAAGGAGAGAACAATTTTAGGGGCATATTAACAACGAGGCGATAAGCAATTATCGCCGCTTTAGCGTCCGTTTTCGGTCGGAAAGCGGCGATAATTCTATCGCCTAAACAGCAAGGTCACGCTATCGCGTGAATCCTTGCACTATCGCCCTTTCCCCCAACGCCCATCCTTGCATCTCTAATGAGATGCAAAGTGGGCGTTACTGGCGTGCCTCGGATGGGCTACGTTGCAAATATCGCCGATGTTCACATCGCGATATTTACAAGGCAGCCCACAGGATTATAGCAGACGTTAGATTTTGGCAAAACGGCAGTTTTCGCCAAAATCTAACGTCTGCTATAATCTTGACTTACCTATGTTAGGCATAGGAGGTGGATTCTGCTGATACGACCACAGGGTTGTATCAGCAAGGTTATCGCCTTTTGCAGGGAACATCGCTGGAAAACCAGCGATGTTCCCTGCAAAAGGGCGACATCCTCGCTATCTCTGGAATTTTATTGCCCTGGAGTAACGCGTTGTTAATAACGCGCTACCAGGGCGATAAATGCCAGAGATAGCCTGCGATAATATAATTATCGCTAAGCACGGCCAGCGATAATCATCGCTGGCCGTTGTTAATATGCCCCTTAGTTGTATAAGTAAGTGAAAGAAAATTTACCTAAATAGGTGACAGAGGAAGACACTTAACAATATCAAGCCTCATAAATCACTGTTGCATTTTTTTTAGAGCTAGGGAAATAAATCACTTCTTTTGAGGTCTGTGCCTTTTGATTTAATCATTCACCTCAACAATTTTCTTCATCTGCTCTTAAGCAACCTTTTTACAGTTTCTAGTAGAGATTACTGATTTTGAGACCAAAATATCTCTTGTATTCATTGCTGGTCTCAGATAAATTATGTAAACCTTGGGAGCAAAGATGCAGTAGAGAAGACCAGCACCAGAGGACAAGATTGCAAAAATCTCAACTGCTACCAGGTACTTCCCTTTTGTACTGAGGTAGGCCGGGATAAAAGAGAGCCAGACACTGACAAACACCAGCATGCTGAAGGTGATGAACTTGGCTTCATTAAATCTGTCTGGCAATGTCTGTGAGAGATAAGCAATGCCAAAACTCACACATGCCAAGATTCCCAAAAAGCCCAACATGCTGTAGAACATCAGGATGGAACCCTCATTGCATTCAGCTATTATCTTCCTAGATGTGGCACTGTTGTTAAGATCTGGGAATGAAGGTGACATCCCAATCCATATAAATCCAAGTACCAACTCTATGAAGATACAGATCAGCACAATGGAATAAGATGTCCTGGAACCAATCCATCTTCTTAACTTGCTGCCAGGCTTGGTGGCCCTGAAGGCGATGACCACCATCATTGTTTTTGCCATCACACAGGAAACAGAAAGTGAGAAGGATATGCCAAATATCACCTGGCGGAGCATGCAGGTCAATCTCGTTGGCTGACCAATGAAAATAATTGAACAGAGGAAGCACAGCATGAGGGCAACAAGAAGAATGTAGCTGAGCTGTCGATTGTTGGCCCGTACCACAGGAGTGTGCCGATACCTAATGAAAATACACAAAGTGCCAGAGGCATTGAAGAATAGGAAGATGGAGATCAAAGCCAAGATTAAACCAAGCGGTTCACCAAAGGACAAGAAGTCAATTTCCTTTGGTATGCATGTGTCTTTTTTGTTGTTTGACCAGTGATCGTCTGGGCACTTCATGCAGTCTAAGGAATCTGAGAACAACAACAGGCAGTTAATTGGAGACAATAGCTTGATAGTGTTGTATTTACTATTACATTTAATGGATCATACACCTGCACCCACAACCACTGTACAGAATTGTTTGAACAATGAACAAGTTAACTTTCTTGAAGGATGATCACTTTGTTTTTACTACAAGTTACCATTGTAACATCTAACTCTGGGTGATCTTTTGTTTTCTAATATAAGACTATATGTTGCTCTTGAATCTGTTGTTCTGAGTTCTTGCATGCATCAACATATATAACAACCTAAAGAGAGTTGCATTTGAAATGCCAACTCTGCTGTCATTTGACATTGGGCAGATACTACTAACATGGCACAATGCAACCTTCTCCAAGCTCCTTGTTGACCTTCAATCTTCCTGAATATTAGAATATGGAAACCCTGTCACGCAAGATTGAATACTGAACCAGTCACACTGCTCTCTGGCTGCATCATGTAATTGCAGTGCTAAAGAGAATGCACTCTGTGAAAACAATGATTGTAATTCTCTTTCTATGTAGTACATTTTTTAAACTTGTTTTTGCGATTAATGACAACATTCAGTCAGTCTCAGAAATGCAGATAATATCAGGCTAACCTTGAAAGTAACATGTTGCTTTCTGGCCATGGTAGGATTGATTGAGACCAGTTGTACCTAAAGATTGGGAAGTCATTTCTTGAAGATACTTGAGAATTTGTCTCTGACATATTTAAAACTCGGGTGACTATGGATTATTTTGATGTTTAAAAAAAGGGTACATGCTGGTAAAGTTAAACAGTTTCTGATTTTCAGCAGGCTGAACACATTTCAGTGTGTTGAGGATGTGTGACTTCTTCAAGAAAATGATTAAAAATGAGTGGTGACTCCTGATATTTGTGACTATAATCAATTTCTCTCTTGTATGTTATATATGGTTACATAAGTCACTTTTTCCTATGAATACTTGTGCCCATACATCCAAAGGTGATTTCCATGTGCTATACAAATTGTCCTTTACTAATGTCTAGGGTTTTATTACCAATGTTGTTTTTATTTTTATCTTTAATATGAATGCACGTTTTAGGTTCTATATTAAATGTTGTATTTATGTTTAGATTTCTTTTATTGATTTCAAACAAATGAAATGACAAACAAAAACACTGCCGCTGTACAAAGCTCGTATAGCCCTCTAAGGGACCGCCGTAAATGAGAAATGAAAACAAGAGCAAAAGGTAACCCCCCTCCTATCTAAGGCCGTAGCCAGTTCAACGCTCCACCAGGCTGTTCAATGATCGCTCCTCGCTGACGGGATAGACTAAGTAGTGAGTAAGTTAGTCCTCTTTTACCTCCAGAGGCGGAGACGCCAATCGTAATAGTCTCAAATATTTGGGTCAGGTAAGTTCCGTGAATTCTGAGGACAACATTTTAAGGAAAGGCTCCCACAGGTCATGGAAGGAGGCGCCTGGATTCTTGAGTGACAATGAAATTTTCTCCATCCCAAGTATGCCCCATAGTCTGTGTAGCCATCCCAGGCGAGTTGGGATTGTAGTGGTGCCCCAGTGAGAGAGAATATTTTGTAGAGCTGCCCCCAACGCTAATACCATCTGTCTGCCCCTGCGCGCCTTGAGTGGAAAGGTGATCGGATTAGGGAGACCCAGAAGAATATAAGCAGGAAAACTGGGAATTTGAGTATCAAACTGAAAATCAATATCATCAATTATCTGCTTCCAATAGTCCACCAGATGGGGACAATCCCATAGTAGATGAGTGAGAGTGCCCATAGAGCCACATGCCCTCCAACATTGAGGGCTTCGTGATGGGTTGCCCGTATGGAGCCGGGGGGGAGTTAAGTACCAATAGGCTGCAATTTTCGTGGCCGTTTCAATACTCTCCATGTTTCGCGCTGTGTGTCGAGCTCTGTAATATATGGCCGACCATTCTTTCTTGGTCAGTGGTCTGCCAAGTTCCGCTTCCCAGCGCAGCTGGCCAGGAGATTTCCCAGTACCCGGGGCGCTCTTGATGAATTTGTACAAGTCTGAAGTCAGGTGGGCATCTGTGTGTCTCGTGAGTAGCCATTTTTCGAAAGGTGTGAGTCGTCTTTCAGCCCCTACCTGCACCTCCGGATGCATCACCCAGTGCCGAATTTGTAGATAATGGTAGCGCTCCATCTCTGGGAGCTCATGATCTCTACGGAAGTCAGCAAATGTCAGGTGGCCTGCCGTGTCGAAGAGGTGTCCAATGGAACGCTGACCTTCTTTAGTCCAGTATGCGAACTCCACCATGTCTAGCCCTGGCGCAAAATCTGGGTTGTTCGCAATGGGCGTGATTGGGGATGGGAAGGTCGTGACTCTCCAGGGGCCAGCTACTCTATCCCAAGCTAGGAGAGTGGGGTGAGTCACCTTAGAAAGATATAGATTCCGAGGCCTGGCAGTTTTCATATAAAAGGGGACTCCCCATAGGGGCTGTCTGGCAAGGGACCCACCCATGAACAGCCAGCGTTTCTCAGACTCCAGATGAGACCACTCCACCAGAGGCCTCATCTGAACTGCCCACCAGTAAGCTTGCAAGTTGGGAACTCCCAGCCCCCCCTCAGCATGGTCCCTGTAGCTGAGCTCCCTACGCAGTCGCGGCCTCTGGTCACGCCATATAAAGCGTTCTAAGTCCCTTTGTAGGGAGTGTATGGCACCCGAAGGGGGAACCAGGGGGAGTGTCTGGAATAAATAAATGATCTTGGGAAGGATGGTCATTTTTATGGCCACTATCTGGCCCAACCATGACAGCGAATGAGTCCTCCACTTAAGAAGGCAGTCCCTCACGTGCCGCAACAGCGTTGCGTAATTTAGCGAGTTGGTTTCTTGAATACTGGCCGTGAGATGCAGGCCCAGGTAGGGAATCGCCTCTTGTGCCCAATGGATACGGTAGGATCGCTTAAGTGCTCCCAAGGTATCGGGGCTGAGAGAAAGATTGAGAGCCTGGGATTTATGCACATTGATCTTGAAGCCTGACGCCTGCGCGAAGCGTTCAAGCTCCGCCAGTAAGGCTGGGAGGGACTCCCTAGGCTTCTCTAGTGTGGCCACCACATTGTCAGCATAAAGACTGATTTTGTGCTCTTCGCCCCCGAATTGCACCCCTGCGATTAGAGGATCGTCTCGAACCCGTTGAGCCATGGGTTCCATATACAAGGCGAACAAAAGTGGTGATAGCGGGCACCCTTGTCGCGTTCCTTGTTGGATGGGGAAGGTGTCGAGATAAGCCCATTCACTCTCACTGAAGCAACAGGATTGGTATAGCTACTAAGCACCCAATCTATGAACCGCTGAGGGAGGCCGAAGTGAGCTAGGGTCGCATTGAGATATGGCCAATGGACCCTGTGGAGCGCTTTCTCAGCGTCCACAGAGAATATCATGCGCTTGTCAGGGAAGCGTTCAGATTTGTCCACCAAATGCAAGAGGCGTTTTGTATTGTCGGAACATTGGCGCCCTGGGACAAAGCCCGACTGATCAGGATCTATCAGACCGGGCAGGTGGGTGGAGAGTCTACGCGCCAGGATGCCGGTAAAAATTTTAAGATCCACGTTAAGAAGGGAAATGGGCGCACTGTCGTTTGTCCTTGCCTGCTTTAGGAATCACTGTGATCAGTGCCTCTAGCATCGAGGCCGGGAGGGCATTATCCGTCCGATCGAGTTAAACAAGCTCACCAGCAACGGGCCAACAATGTACAAAAGGTTTTGAAAAAGGAGGAGGAGAATCCATCGGGACCCGGCGATTTATGGAATTTTAATTTGGATATAGCGGAGACCACCTCCTCCATCCTAATAGGGGCTTCGAGGTCCTCAACCTGACTCGGCACCAACCTGGCAGTAGCCGCCCCCAGAAAGTATTGGGCTGGGCCATCTTCGGGTAATGTCCGGGCCCCGTAGAGGGAAGCGTAGAACTGCCTAAAGGTTTCGGCTTTGCTTTGATCAGTAGCCTGCTCCTGTCCGAGTAGGTCTATCACCTTAGGGATGTGCGATGACTGTCTTTGCGCCCGTAGTTTGTTAGCTAAGAGTTTCCCACTTCTGTCCCCCCCACATAAAAGGCATGTCTAAGCCGCAAAGCAGCAAACTTGGCCCTATCTATGTCTAGGCCTGCCAATTGGGCCCTCGCTATTTTGAGTTATTTCCAGACCCTAGGCGTGCCGGTCCTTTGGTGGAGGCGCTCTAATTCGGTTACTGCGTCAGAGAGTTGCTCCTTTTTCTCCTTCCTAAGTTTGTTGTCAGCTGCAGATATGGCGAGGAACTCCCCCCTAACCACCGCCTTCAGGGCATCCCATAGAGTCGCTACCGAGATGTCTGAAGTGTCGTTAGTGGCCAGATAGGCAGTTATGGTTTCGGAGATTTGCCCAACGACTAAGGGACGCTGCAACATCGTCTCCCTGAGACGCCAGATGCGGCGGGGGGGTCTGTGGTGGTGTAGAGACAAAGATATACGAATCGCTGAGTGGTCGGACAGAGGACATGGGAGAATCTCCACCTTTTGTGCCTGTTGCGTCAGTATGTCCGATGTCAGTATATAGTCTATTCTGGCATACGTTTTGTGGGAGTGCGAATAGAATGTATACTCTCTAGAAGAGGGGTGATGTAGTCGCCAGACATCCTGGAACCCTGCCTCAGTCAGTAGGCGCTTCCCCTTCCCCGTAAGGGCCCCCGTCTGCCCCGAGCGCTGACAAGTCATTATCGTAAGCCAAGTTGAAGTCTCCCCACAGGAGTAATGCTCTGTCTGGGGAGCCTGCCAGCCTCTGAATCGCCTCCTTAAGGAACCTTTCCTGGCTATCGTTGGGAACATAGACTGTAGCTATTGTAAAGGTGTGTTGACCCAGTGTGAAAGTGTACGCTAGAAGTCTACCCTTAATTTCAGCCTGTTTAAGGACAACTTTACCCTGGAACTCAGCGGAGACAAATATAGCCACCCCAGCTTTCTTAGAAGAATGAGATGAAAACAGCTGGTGGGGAAATGCCCTGGATTGCAGCCTGTGAGTATCTTTTGCCAGAAGATGCGCCTCCTGGAGGATACATATGTGGGCATTTGAATTTTCTAAATAGGACAGGACAGACCGTCGCTTAATTGGGCTGTTGAGGCCTTTTACATTAAGCAAAAAAAAAATTATTGTCCAGAGACATGTTAGTAATTGTCCAAACACATATGGAAGCTCTATAAGCTCAGACCCACCCTCACCCCAGTACACCCCTCATTTGTGCCTACCCGGAGCATCCAGTGGTCACTCTGGCATGTGCGCCTCAAGGTTATCCCATGTTTAGAAGGAGGAGAAACGAACCTTCATACCCCAACAACAAAAGAAACCAGTCTGATCAGTAACTTACAAAGTCTGTGATTGTCCTGGGTTATGAACCCCATGGTGAGACGTGGGATGTTCAGCAGGAACCCCCGTGCTGCTCCCGCCCCACCCAAGCCCCAAGTTCGAGGACCCGGGGATGCCGCTCCCTTTCAGCTCAGCCCCCAAACCTCATGTCATTGCGGTCTTCACTCTGCGGTTGCTGAGTGTACTTCCAATGTTGCGATAACAGCTTGTCTCTCTTTGGCAATCGTTTCAGGGTCAGGGCGGAGCCGCATCGAATACCTTCCCACCCGTTGCCATCGATCTGTTCCAGCACGCCATCCTCCGGTGCCGTCCTGTGTCGAGGTCCTCTCATCATCATCAGGCAGATTCAGGAGCAATCTGGCTTCCTGCAAGGAACGAATTTGACGGAGCTTGCCATCCCATTTGAAGATTATCCTGAAAGGGTGCCCCCAGGAGTAAGAAATATCTTTTGAGTGCAGGAATGTTGTGACTGAACGAAACTCCCTTCTTTTTTGCAGCGTGGAAGCCGCTAAGTCCTGGAACAAGAGGGGCCTGGAGGAACGGAAATCTATAGGGTGTTTATCACGAGCTGCCCGAAGAATCCGTTCCTTTAACTGAAAATCGTGGACACATGTTAAAATGTTCGGGGGGGGGAGCTGTCGCTGGCCGTTTAGGCCCAACTCGATGAGTTCAGTCCAATTTGATTCGTTGTTCCGGGGGGGCACCCTAGATGAAACGGAAGAGCTCCTCAACGAAAGCTTCTATGTCTTGCCCTTCCGCCCCCTGAGGGACTGCCCGGATGCGTATGTTGTTCCGTCGGGAACGATTCTCGAGGTCCTCCGCATGGGCTTGGAGATCCAGCTTCTGCTCCCGAAGGCGGAGGAACTCCTGCTGAAGTTGTTCAACCTCCTCGTCCCTCGTCGAGGTCTGCGTCTCCAGAGTGTCAACTCTGTCACCAACGGAATCTATATCTCTTCGCAATTCTCGAAGCTCTATGGAGATTTCCTTCTTCATTGCGTGGAATTCCCCTGTCAGCGAAGAAAATAGGGATTTGAGGAAGCCGCGTGTGACCGGGCCATCAACGTCCCCTCGTTCATGTGCTGTTGGGTGCCCACTTGAGGGCTGAGTTGCCTCGCCCCCCCCGCGCCGGGTTTCAGGAGAAGATCCTTTACTGATCTTTCTTTCTTATTTTTATTGGCCGCCATTGCTGAACCTGAAAGTCACTGCGACCTCCTACGTGGCCAAGTTCCGGCAGCAGCGGAAAGCAGGTGCGCAAGAGCAGGTAAGCAGAAAGATGGGGGAGTGCAGGGATAGCTAGCGTTGCGCTGTTACAATTGCTCTCCCCAGGCCTGCCGAGTCTCAGGGCCTGTCCTGACAAGGTCCTTCCTCTCCGTGTGGTGTCACCGCCCCTACCGGGGGGGGGACAATCGCAGTCCTGCTGCTTGTGCTGACCTCCCGGCCCTGCCCAACAATGAGCTTCAATAGGCCCTCAGGGCCAGCCCGAACTATCCCCCAGGCTACTGCGCTAGTTCAGCTGTCACCAACGCCATTTGCTGTCTTATGCGGCCACTCGCAGAACTCCAGTCTAGCTGCTGTAGTTCCTCCCGGCGCAGAGCGGGCTCGATAGGGTGCACCCCCCAGAAGGCCAAAGACCGGGCCCTTCCGGCCCCTCAACTGAAGAGCCCAAGGCAGTGACACAACACTGCTGCTCCGCCTGACCCAACTCTGCACTCTGGGTCCCAGGCCTCCAAGCACTCCTCCCACGCAGGATGGGGCTCCCGCCCTGTGTGCTAGCGCTCTCCGCTAATGCAGCAGTTGGGGCCATCAGTCAATAATCGTGAGTATGCGGCCAGGGGGGGTCGGGCGCAAGGAAAGGAAAGCCCTCATCGCCCCCTCAACTGGGCTCACCTCTTGCCAGCCGCGCAGGTCCCGAGGCCTCCGAACAGCTCCAAGGCCCGAGGACCCAGGCTATCCTCCACCAGAAGGCCTCCGACCCGAACGGGCTCCGCCAGACCCGATGAAGACTGCCTCCTCTACCGATCAGCTCACCCCAGCAGAAGGACAGCTCCGCTGCTTCAGGGCCGTGCATTCAGCCGTCCCGGCCCCCGCAGTCGTCTCCCACAGGCTATGCGATCGCGCCTGCTGCAGCGCCAGACATTCCGCGTCCGCGCGCACCCAACTCAGCGAACCAGGGGGCTAATGACGCCGGTGCGGCAGGCACGGGTCTACGGGCCCCCACAGCGCCTCTTCGCTCTTCCGAGCCCGGACCGCCACAGGCTCCACCACTGGGCCGTGGGCGATGATTCGGCACCGTCGCGAGTCCGCTATACGGAGCTATAGTGCTGGGCCCCGGGTGAAGGACGAGAGCGGCGAGCGGGCACGTCCTACTCTGCCACCATCTTGGCCACGCCCCCTAAATATTGTATTTATAGGTCAAAATGTGCTTACTAATAAGCTGGAGATTTTCTTATTTCTGATTTGGTCTGACGTAATGAATTCTCAAAAGAGGCATATTTAATGACCAGAAGAATCAACATCTTTTGGAATCACCTCCATGCCACATGTTTCAGATCTGAATTTCAAACATTTCTTCTACAGAATAAAGGACTTCATTTTGTTCACTATGTGAGATAATATTGTGGCAGTCTTCATATAGTCCTGAAGCATTGATTATATACTAGTTTGCTGCTTAATTATAAACTTTTTGGTGAGCTATGGACCTAAAGTAAGTCTTCCTCAAAGGTTCTCTGCCTCTCCCTCATCTACCAACCTTTCTATGTTCCACACTTTCTCCTGCAAGCCTGTTAGAAACTGGGTTTCTGGTTGACAGAGTATGCACCGTGTACAAGCAGGAACCACAATCCTAGTCAGGGTAAGTCACTCTCACTCCACTACCCTGGGTTCCAATCCGTTGTAGGGTAGGTATACTTACCTGGTCCTGAAGAAATACCACTGACCCTCAAGTCAATGAGGCATGGAACATGTTGACCTCTATTCACTCTTGTTGAAGCTATCTTGGTACATTACTACCAAAGATAGCTCCCCTGTTTTTATCTTGTCAAGGGGACTACCTCATTAATAAATCTCTCTCTGATACCCTTTAGGCTATTTTAATCACCTGTGCACCACCCTACACTTATACTCCCATCACCCGCATTCATCAAAAGGCTAAGTTCAAAAGATCTCAGCAAAAGAGCCCCCATTGAGGGGCCCGTCGGGCATTGGAGTGCCAGCCCGATGAGGAGCAGCCCAATGATGAATCATGACACCCTTTTGGGTGTGTGCGGGCATTCAGGTCTTGTTGCAGAGATTCTGCTCAGGAACAGAACTAGGCTTGGGACCATAGAACATTTTACATGTAGGAACTGAGGGGCATATTATCAAGGGCTGGCGATATAATTATCGCCGCTTTAGCGTCCGTTTTCGGGCGAAAAGCGGCGATAATTATATCGCAATATCATCAAGGACACGCTAGCGCGTGTTTCCTTGATGTAGAGCCCGCTTTTCACAGCCTCGCCTTGCATTGCTAATGAGATGCAAAGAAGGCGTGGCTGTGAAAACAACACAAGTTAATATCGCGAAGGCAGCTTCGCGATATTAACAAGGAGGTGCAGCGATAAAAGAAATCGCGCTACCTCAGCTTTAACTCAGGAATTTAACGTCTGTTAAATTCCTGACTTAAGCATACTTTTCATGGGAGATGGATTCTGCTGATACGACCACAGGGTCGTATCAGCAAGGTTATCGCCGTTTTCCATGGAACATCGCTGGAAAACCAGCGATGTTCCATGGAAAACAAGCTATCGCAGGAATAATTATCGCCATTGCGCTATGCGTTGTTAATACAGTGCTAGCATGGCGATAATTATCTGCGGTAGCCGGCGATAACTATTCTCACGCTGTGAACGGCCAGCGATAATTATCGCTGGCCGTTGATAATATGCCCCTGAGTCACCATACTACCTCAGTATCTATGAGCCTAAGTCCGACTAGCTATACTGCCTCACTTGCTCTCCTAACCTTTCCAGAGATACAAGTGAATTGGCACCCCAGAACACAACACTCTTGATCCTCTCAGGGATCGCGATAACAGAAAACACCTTTTCACTCTGTCACTTTTACTTGTCCACAATAAGATAAACAAGAGACACAAAAGAAGTTTACAATATTTATTTAAACTATCGTGCTCTAAGATGCAGTATTTGTGGCACAAATAGAAAACAAATGCATACCAAGAATATCGTTACCATGATTAATAAACCATATACCATAAAAAGCCCTGTCATATTATATGACAGATTAGCCTAAACCTCCCCCTTCTTCTACTGATATTATAGATATTTGGTTTTAGTGGCAGACCTTAGCATATATAGGTGGGTGTTCTTCATCTCAGCTGACACAGCACTCTTGCTTCAGGATCTTCGTTCTGTGTGCGTGTGTGTTTTTTTAGAACTCTTGCCCTCTGTTATATGATAAGATATGTGTGTTCACAAACAACAGCTGCACTTTCTTGTTATGTCTTGTGCTAGTGTCTGAACAGAGAGAATAACAAGGGGCATAGTTGTCTGACCTTGTCTAGTGTGTTCAGACTAAATCCCAGGAAAAGAACAGAATATGAAAACATGTGCAAGTTCTGTGTGAAAATGAAATGTGGCACAAAGCAAGTGTGTTATGTAGTAGTGTGTGCAAAAATAAAGGCAGCCTACAATGTAAACAGTTAGGCTAACATAGGACAAACTACAATGCGTCATGCAGGAAATATACGACAATCTGATCACTCAGGTTCCACTCCCCCCCCAGGATCCTTCTGGGTCGACTTGCCAGATAAATAAAAAAATAAATCCGGTACTTGTAAAGCTCGAACTAATCACTTCTAAGGGTCTCAAGGCGCTCGGGCCATCGGGGAGATTAAGTGAGCTATTGCCCAGAGTCACATGGTGCTGAGCTGCTGCCAGGGATCGAACCGTGATCCCCGCGCTCCAGAGTAAGCCACTCTGGCTGCTGCAATACACCTCTCCCTGACAGCCTTCTCCCTTCCCCTGGGGAACTGCACCCTTCTTTGAACTAGATTGTCCAATTAGCAGCCTGGGCACTGGGTCTGTCTAACCCACTCCTTGTCCCCCCCTTTGATTTATTCTACCTTTTACTTACACAGCACCCTCAGGGGTGACTTATGTGTAATAAAAGTGGAGTTTAAGGCTTGGCAAAGGGTTTCAAATGCCAAGTCGAGGTGGCAGTGAAACTGCTTACACACGCTCTGCAGGGCAGGCCTGAGACAGGTTTGAAAGGCTACTTTTGTGGGAGCACAATCAGTGCTTCAGACCCACTAGTATCATTTAATTGACATGCCCTGGGTATATGGTATACCACTTTACAAGGGACTTACAAGTAAACTAAATATGCCAATTGTGTATACATCAATGTTACCATGTCTAGGGGAGAAGCACATGCGCTTTAGCACTGGGCAGCAGCGGTAAATTGTTCAGAGTCCTAAGGCCAACAAAAAGGATTCAGCAAAACAGAGGAGGTGAAACCAAAGGCTTGGTGGAAGACCACCCCAAGGATGCCAGGTCTAACACTGACCCACTTGCCCTCCTGTGACATACGTAACATTTCTAGGTCTTTAACACTATCTCTTCCCCTCACTCCTTTTTCCACAGGAATGTGGCTAAGGATTGCAGTAATGTTACCCCAGCGCTAGCCCTAATGACCATGTGTACTGCTCCCTACATGGTGGCAATTTCCCTTGGTGTACCTTTCCTTACTTAAGTCCTCGTCTTCCAGAAGGAGTCAGGAGACCGAAGGCAGGATCCTTCTTCCATCAGAACCTTCTTCATTTGAGGAGATGGTGGTTGAGGTGCCAGATTTATCCTGTGTGCTGGACAGGGATTATAGAAAATCCACCATCTAATCTAAACTATATTTTTCAAGTCCTCCACCTAATTATGAAGTAGACCCTCTTTGCCTTACTGTAAAATTACCCTGGACATCCTGGTTCACCCAGCTGCAACCAGATAAGCCTATTTCCGGCTCCTTGTCCAATCTCCTACTTGACAGGGACAAAACCGGTTTTCCCTCCTACTATGGCTGGAGCCTAACTGTTTTAGGAGAGTCCTGAGGATGAATAGGAGAATTCTGCCCTGGCTTCTCCAAGTTAAAAGAGATAGTGCTAAAGCTGCCCTTTTGTTCTGCTAATTGCTCCTATCCACTCCCAGACAGCGAATCCCTGTAAGGTATCAGCAGTTACTGCCTATTGATCTTTCTTGCATTCAAAGGCAGGTTATTGTTCTCCGAGCAAGGTTTGTTAAAAATCCCAGGCAAGATGTGTAGTAGGGATTGGCGTAACTCACGTAATTTGCTGTAGCACAATTATGGGAATTTACAACAAAATTTTACAAGGTTACGTGGAATTACTGGAGTGTAATCCAGCTTTTAGCTATTTTCTTACTGCAAAATGCAACTTTGCGTCCAAAATGCACCAGTGGATTCATTTTGTGCTAAGAAATTAGTGGTAAATGCAACAGAATTCAAATATCTGCAGCCACTCATGCTTGCTAAGTTCATTGTTCCTGTGTTCCTGCAGTAGGATATGTGTGCCAAATTACTCTTTGTTACAGGAACGGGTATAATCAAGTAATTTTCTATCATTTTGTATTAAAATTAACTTTGTAACAACTTTTCTTGCCCTTCCTAAGTAGAAGTAGAAAACAATTAGGTTAAATACACCTAGGATTATTAGGGAAAAGCCCAGCGAGGACCTACACAGTGACATAGATTTTGGCTTTCATTTCACTGTGAGGGCACAATAATAGCAACATATCATAGGCCTTATTTTTAAATATAGGTACTCTGCTCTATAAGGTTACAAGGTACATTTTAGGGTTTAAACTTACAAATTAATAAATACAGGCTCTTTTTACATGTCAAAGGCACTTTTCTGCCTCTCTAGATTTAGTGATGCTGTTCAAAGCGCATGCAGGGCAGAACGGAAGGGGGCAGGTGTTGTGCATGTTAGACAGATTTATACAAGTGTGAGGTTGAATTATTTCTCTGACATAAGACAGGAGCACGCTCTGCCATCTGGACAGTTCTTATCACATGGAGTACTAATGAGCACTGCACAAATCACGTGAGACCATGAGGAATTTTAACCACTGATTCATACAGTGTTCCATTTGTTACCGAACTTGGCTGGTATCATTTTCTAAGGTAGCCCTAGGCACTGTGAGCTTCAGCCCCGTAGAGCCTGGGGTTCTCTGGAAATTGACGAGAGCATCACCCACTTAAGTTACAATTTAAATGTGTCTCAGGCCTGCGACTGCAGCCTGTGTGTGCAATTTAACTTTTTGCCAGGCCCAAACCTTCCCTTTTTACACATATAAAGCAACCTTAGGGTAGACTCTGGACAGCCCAGAGGGCAGAGTGCAGTGTATTTAAACGACAGGACATGTACTTTTAAATCTTATATGTCCTGATAGAGAAAAACCCTTACATTTGTTTTTCACTACTGCCAGGCCTACCTCTCCCACAGACTAACATTAGAGGTAACTTATTACATTTAATAAGCTGTAATTTCCAAATGGGAACAAGTGAACCAGTTCAGGTTTGGTGTCTTTGGAATTATAATGAAAAATCCTATCTTATGGGAAGTCGGATTTTAAATTACAATTTTGAAAATGCCAATTTTAGAAAGTTTGCATTTTCCTGCCTTAATAGGTCAAAGGAGTATGCAGTTCCTGATGAGAAAGAAAAAAAGGAAGTATCCCATCCTGTTATTGGGTAGTCTTCCCTCAGATAAGGATAGACTTTATCTTTGTAGGACCTTTTAATATCCTTTTGAAGCCCCGGATCTGGTGTCTCAGGTTACCTCCAACTATTTTGTCCCTTCCTTTTTTTTTTCTTTCTCTTCAGGAACTGCATACTCCTTTAACCTACCTAGCCTGATTGTGGTGTGTATGCTGGACCTTCATTTGTCCCTCGTCCCACTCTTTTGGATTTTGACTTTTGGATGGTGGTTCAGCCATGGGACTATCTCTTCTTACAGAGGCAGCGTTATGGCGCTTCTTAGATGATTGAGACTTTCTGCTCTCTGGTTCTTCCCTTGTTGTCTCTTTCCACTCCTCTTTCTTCATCCTGTGCGGCGATCCAGCCCACTATTGACTACATGTTCAGGACATGATATTACAACCACCACAATGGATGAGCATCAGGGTTTGAGTTTCAGTGCCAGCATGGTCTCTGAGATTCTATAAACATCGTCCCTTTTGGGGGAGTATGGGACTAGCCCTTCGGGCAGTCAAAATGAGGACTGGAATTCGCTTCTGCCCCTCAAAAGACAACTTGTGAAAAAATTACTTTCCATGGGTCACTTATGACAGAATATCTAAGGGCCAATATATCGCCCAATGGACTGACAGTCTCTAACACCCCACGTATCTTCTTGGAAGATGCAGTTTTTAAGCGTGAATGGTCCCAGGTGGCATGGAAGTGCTTCCAGGGACTGCCTTATCCTGATTATCAACACAGAAAAATGCCTCGCCAATGCACTGATAATCAGGATCAATATAGCACAGAATGCTTTAAAAACTGGGATTCTGATCTCTCCCAAATTAGTTGAGATCAAACATGAGATCAACGAAAATAAGGACTACCTAATGAAACATAAAATGAGTAAGCTTCAAAGGGATATTAAAAGGTTCGACAAAGAAAATGTCTATCCTTATCTGAGGGAAGACTACCCAATAACAGGAGGGGACACCTCTTCTGATGACAGTGGCTCCTCGCGTAGAAGGAGCACTTTGGTTAGCAGTAATCCCAGTTCAGGTAGCTGGGGGAATGATAGAACAGGTGAGGCCCGCCTCACCAACTCTTTGGTTATGGGATGGGCCCATACAAGGGCCCTCCACCAATGTGGTCACAGTCTATTGGCACATATGTGCAGTTAAGGTCAGAATCATGAAACAGCGCAGCGGCATATGCTGTAAACAGACCACTACCAGAATGAGCACTAATTTTATTGACGCACAGCATACTCCTGATGATTTGCGTTGGACAGTCTTGGAGGCACACACACAGATAAACAAAAACACCCTATTTCGTAGGGATAAATAATTTATTTTTGATTGGGCTACACATAAAACAAGGCTCAATGATGATATCCCCTGGGGTGAGTTAGCTACTTAAAGATACATTCAGGACTCTCCATATACTTCTCTACACCTTTGACATCGAGCTTTGATAAAAGCTCTTCTCTACGCCCTTACATGACCCCCTGACGAACATAAACCTAGACAGAGTTTCCTAGGGCCCTGTACCCATATGGTCACTAGATGTACATATACCTAGACAGGGTCACCTAGGATGCTCTCCCCAATAGCACCTTTGGTGCTATTTTTTGAAAAATCTTTAAAAGTGAATATCACCAGTTCTACTGACTGGATTTTTGCTCTAGAATTGAGGCTGAAGGCAGTTTGAGATTTTAACTGTGCTGTCACTTAGTCCTAAAGGTGTGCAGAATATATTATCATCCAGTCTGTGGTATGGTCTCTGCTGAGCACACAATTATGATGGTCACATATGTGCCAATAGTAATTACCATTTTATGTGTAAAGGAGGTATACACAGCAGTTACAATAGTGACAGTCGCAAAAGAAAATGCTGTGGTGAACAGAGTGGGTGCGTAGGTGAGAGAGCATGTGATTACAAGTGAATAGTGGGAAGCGGATAAGAATAACCTTGAGTGATTGAGAATGAGTGCAGTGAGTGATGAGAAGTGAATGAGGATAAGTGTTAGTGAGAATGAGTGTGAGTGACCATAAGCACATAGAATAAGTTGGGTTAGCTCACTGGAATTCAGTGAATGTATTATGCCACTCCAGTTTCAAAGATCATCGACCACCACTGATCCCACGCACCATATCTTACACTCTCTATCACAGAACTTCTTCAACCTGATCCCTCCAAAGCTTTCAATCACCAATACATTCCATATATCACCCTCTAGTCACGCTGGTTCAAAAGAAAATAATGCCAAATACTTATACAAAATATAAAAAAGTCTAATATACTTATTGAAAAAACAGTAATGCACTAACACACTCACATTGCAAAAATACGTGGATCTATTATGAAATATCTCCTTTAGAATTAAAACTCAAATTTGCAATTCTAACGAGCTATCCAAGTGTATTACACTGGAGGGTAGATTTACACATTTTCCACATAACGCAGCAATCACATATGCTGTGATACATTATACAAGGTGTAAAACATGCTGAATAGCCATGTCTATGAGGAGTGGCCAGCTGCTGATGTCATCGCCCTGCGATGGGGCTCTAACTAGTCTGCATGTGCAATACATACTGTGGTGCAGAGGTCAGTGTGTGCTGTCTAACATAGGATTTTAACTGAGTCAAATCCTTCCACTGAAACATTCTATGCACAGACACATTTGAGAAGAATCCCACGTATTGGTTTTATGCCGCATATTTCAGCACTCATGCAATGCAGGGTTTTTTGAGTAATTAAAACATTTGTTCTTGTCAATGCCTACTTCAAACAAATGATAGTTTTTGAAAGCTTGGGCTGGCTATTTTAGCAGATCAGGGTGCACAACAAAACGTATGATCTGCCTAAGTAATGCCCCAGCAACGCCCCCTTGATGAAAAACAACACAGAACAACCCAGTTTGTTGCCGAGAAAAGGGCCTCCTTCCAACGCATAACTTTCTGTCACTTCAAAACAGCACAAAGCCTATCAAATCTAGGCCTACACGTCTTAAATGGTGATCCATTAAAATTGTAAAGAAGAATTAGTGAGGATATCACCAACCAATGTGAATCCCCCTCTCAAGTGCTGCTCTGTGCTTGACTGCTTTATTCAAAGTTCATAACAGAGGGCCTCATTTACGAGGTTTTGACGAGGAGCAGTGTCACAAGAAATCATGCTGCGCTGCCCTGCATCAAAAGAAAAGGGCAGGAATGCTCTGTATCTACAAGATAAGATGCATTCCTGTCCTTTTCTCCTGCGCTGGCGCACAATGGGCTGTCATGCACCAAAGCAAGCACCCTTGCACCATGGTGCAAGGGTGTCTGCACTGTAGGGGTGATTGTTTTTGTGCAGAAAGGGGCACCTTCCTGCACAAAATCCATCGAGAGGTGTTTTCTTCTTTCTATGTGTGCTGCAGATATTTCTCCTCTTTGCACTTCCCTTACATCACCCCTGGGGTGGCGTTAGAATTTGACACATTTCCAGGTTTACGATTCCTCATAAATCTGGGAATGCTTCAGATTCCATGCGGTGTTGCGTGAGAACACCCACAGCAACACCCATGTAATGCCCCTTTCACTCAGTGTTCTGCGTGAAAGGGGCAAATATTTACAAGGCCATGTAAAGCTATGCAAAGTGGCTTTGTGTGGCCTTGTAAATATGCTTCAGCACATTGCACCACTGGAGCATCAAAAAAAATGACGCTCCAGCAGCAGAAAAGTGCTGCTAGGGCCTCATAAAGGAGGCCCAGAGTGTGGAGTGGATAGACCAGCACCATTTGCGGTCTCTGCATTGCCCCGGGCCTGGATGAGGATGACTTGCCTGAGTCCCAGTAGGATAACATCTATGTAGAGCAGAGTGAAACTCTCATAGGCATTGAACTGCTCCTCTGGACAGCTCCTTTGTTCCTGTTTTGCTTCTGAGGTCAAATCTTAGATGGGTTGACTTTGCATCTGGAAAACACTCTACCAGGGCTGGACTGGCCTATAGGCAGGGACATCTGAACAGCATTCTAGGCCCCCGGGCAAAGCAGTGCACTGTGCCCTGCCTACACAACCACTCACAGGAATAAAAATGTTTAATGGAAAATTAGTGTTAAATTCTGGTCAGCATGGGGGCCACTATGCTCGTGGGGGCCCCTGGCAACTGCCCAGAATTCCCATGCATTAAGACGGCACTGACAATAGGGCAAACAGGCATTGTCCCATGGGCTGGTCTGACAGGTCAGTGTATGCAGGGCTGGCTCTAGAGCGGTGCGACCGGTGCCACTGCACGGGGTGCTGACTTAGCAAGGGGGCGCCTGTTTGCTAGTTTATATTGTGCTTAAAAGCACCTGATGCCGCGTTCCTGGCCTCAAGCAATTTTCAGGCAACAATTAAAATGTCAAGAAAACTCCGGTGATTAATGTTCTTCCTGGCGGGATCGGGGTTTTGTCTAGTAGAAGTTTTGACTTGTGGAAGTTTTGATTCATGGTAAGGTAGCGCAGAGGGTTAATATGCCTGCTGCAAAGAACATGTGCCATGCATATAATGCAAACAGGTCAGTGGGTTACTGCTTTTGCCAGAGACTTCCTTTTGTTAGTTGCAGTTTACAGTGAGCTATTAACTGACATCAAAGAACTGCGTGCAGACTTCAAGGTATAGATTAGAGCATATGGATTTTTTCCACAGACTTTCATTATTCTAATGTTTGCAAAAAGGGTTAATTTGGGTACAAATCAGTTCTTGTTATTAAAGAGAGCCCCAATCCATTGTGTTACATTTTAAATTCAGAGTTTGTGCTTCTCCAGACCAAGTACTATACTGCCTACCTGTATGGATGACATGTGAATCCACCCCTTGTTGTCCTCTGTCTTAAGTAACATTTTCTATTCACTGATTTACACACCCATGATTGATTGTCTCTGTGTAATGTGTGTGTTATGTAAAGTGCTCTGACACCCTTCACTTTTATGAGTGACGCTATAAAATTAATTAAATGCATCTGAGAGAGAGTGGTTATGGAGACTGTTAAAGGGTGGTAGGGAGGGAATCCGTGGCAGAGGAGGTCATTGGGGAGGGCGCCAAAAAACATTGTCGCACTTGGCGCCACCGGCCCTGAGTGTATGGGCAGCTTTTAGCTCATTATGGGCCTGATTTGTAGTCTGCTCGGCCGGTGTTTACTGTTGATTTCCCTGATATTTGAATGCCAATAAAATTGTCCCTGACTCTTATTTGTCTTTCTAACTGTATGATTGTATTTCAATAGGACAGTGATATTGCACAAGTGAGTCTACTAAGAAACAACCACTTCAGTAGACACAGAAATCCAAACACATCATGCGCTAATAAAGATCTGTGACATGACACATTAGAGCTGCCCAATGCCCATTCATACTATGACCAAATAATGCACTGCACAGACATTTTGCTAGAGCCAAACAAAAGGAAACAAGACTGCATTGACTCTGAACCATGAGTTTGTCAGTATTCAAGTGTCGCCTCAGCTTCGATCAGGGTCAGACTGGGAACCAAAAGGAACCCTGGCAAAAATGTTCAAGTCATTCCCTGCTAAAATGCAGAAACCATCCCCAGCCCCCTTCCTGCTCTCTTTTTGCAATCTTTGTCTCTGTGACATTTTTCCGCTCTCTTTCCTGACTATTGTTCCTGTTGACCAGCCACAGCTCTTCCATTAGGGTGGAGGAGAGACGCCCCACTAAATAAAATGCTGTAGAGTCAAAAAATAAAATGCTAATAAAGTTAATTTATTACCATTTTATTTTTCACTACTCACAGGCCGAGTGTCATGGTGGGGCGGGCCATTGCTGCTGAGTGGCAGCAGCAGGGAGAAGTGGTGGGCACTTAAGTTTAATGTGTGCATGTCACTTTGGCCAGCTAACTTGCGACAGCCACCCAGACATGCTCCCTTTAAACCTCTCCAACTGGAGCTGCCTTAGACAACTGGGTGGAACAGTCACAGACCCCCAGTGCCTGAGGGAGCGTCGAGCCAGCATGCTCCAACCAATCCTGGCACTTCTCTCATGCTGTTTAACATTATCAGCTGCATGAAAGCAGTGTCTGAAGTGGTTAGGGGTGTTGGTTCTGAAGCCATGTGCTCCCCACAGGACCGAGGAGCACCGAGGAGAAGAGGACTGGAGGAGGCAAGCCAATTTTTAATGTTATGATATTGACCCATGAAAGGCACTGTGAGAAACTTGCGCTGCCTTCAGCCTCAACTCCAGAGCTCTCAGTCATAAGCACTGTTTATAATGAGCCATGATTGAGTGCTTTGGCATTGACCCTAAAGGCCTTCACAATGTTTCAGTGGGTCAATATGACTGATTAGTGCACCCCACCACTTATGGTGAAATAAACCCCACTTTGGGAGACACAGGCAGGGTTCCTTGAACTTCAAAACAAGGCTTCAGATGGCTCCAACCCCTCTGGCCTCTCTATCCCTGGAAATCCCCATTGGAGTCGAGAACTGGTAGGTGAAAAAGAAATCGTGTAAAATTGGCAGGATTCTTCTGTAGCATAACATTTATCCATCTATATTTGCTCTGATAACTTATTTTAAAACGATTTAGACAGCTCTAAAATACCTTTTAAATGATGTTCTTATATGTTTGCTTTTTTACATTTGTTTCAGACAGAAAAATACGGGAGTTCACTAATTTTCCCACGATTTTTCCCAACGTGGACTTTACAATATAGGCCAGGCTGGTAAAAACCAGCCAGGTGGCACCCCTAGATGGAATAATTGGCAATCCTGCTCTGCCTCCGAAAGGGCTACAGGGCCCTCCATGTAGTAGAAATGCACTACACAAATGCTGGTTACATAAACTGCCCAACTGCCTCGGTATCATAATTCACTCAATATACCAAATTATGTTGTGCCCAAACATTTCAGGGGCATATCAGCAAGGGCCGGCGATAATTATCGCTAAGCGCACTTAGCGCTAGGATAATTATCGCCGGCTATCGCTGCTTTCTATCACGGAGATAGCGTGCTATCAGCAACGCTTATCTCCAAAGCGATAGAAATGCAAGCGATAGCTGGAAAACAGTGTGATTATCGCTGGGAAACCAGCGATAATCGCACTGTGACCGGCGATACCTTGCTGATAGGGCAGGGTGGTCTTAGCCATGTAATCCACCTCCCATTGGATTACATGGCTAAATCAGAATTAAAGCAGGCGTAAGGTACGTAGCGATAACCGTGGTTAGCGCTACTTTTCTTATCGCTATGCTTGTTAGTGATTCCCTTGATAATTGGAGAAATGTCGGTTAGCGACATTTCTCCAGTTATTTCGGAAGGAACGCCCACTTTGCATCTCATTAGGGATGCAAAGCTGGGCGTTCAGTAAACAGGCGCTAAGGCATGGATTCACTCGTTAGCATGTCCATGCTGATAGGGCGATAAAATTATCGCCGCTTTTCGTCCGAAAACGGACGCTAAAGCGGCGATAATTTTATCGCCTCGCCTTGCTGATATGCCCCTCAGTTTTTTCCACAATAGATGCTTTTCACTAGTTTACAATAACCTTGAGTAGGATGCCCGGAGTTTTTTGTTCTTGCCCCTTAGTTTTCATTGAACTTTGATCCAACCTTCTTCTTAAGAAAAAGGGACTGCACCCACCTGTTTGATTGGAGATGCTTCCAACAGGACATGGTACACAGGTGAAACAACAAATGGGGCGTCCAGCAATGGCGGACTTCCTGTATCCGGGAGCACAGCTCTCACTGCAGACTGACACAGGGACCTGGAAAGATAACAGAGGTGAATGTGATTGTGAATCACTGCACTGCCCACATTAGGCTGTCGTGTTTCATCACTGTAGATCTGTAATGCATAGCTGACTTCCAAGCAGACCTCCCAGAATATCATGATTTTTCAGTTTGCAAATAGATCGTGAAATCAACACTTTTGTTCAACGATTTTTACAAAAGTGTCCGCAATATTTAAAAAAATAGTCATTAAAATAACCAGGCTAATCCTCCTTTTATTGGCTCAGCGACAGAGCACAGACAATAAAAGGAGGGTGAGCCGTAGGCCATTTCTTCCAGCCAGATACTTTTAGGCCCATGTTTATCAATCTTTCACGCAAGCTACCTTGCTGCACGGCAATGCTTGAAAGGGAGAGGACATTCCTGCTCTCTGCCTGAACTGGTGCACAAACTGCTGCCTAGTGCCAACATTTGTGCAAGGGTGCCTGTGTTGTAAGCAGGACACCTTCCTGCACAAAAACAATCCTCAGAGGCATTTTACTCTTTCTGCGTGTGCTGCACAAAGCTGCACACTTAGAAAGAGGAAACAAAGAGTATGTGCGCTGGAGGGAAGACGGACAATTCTGATGCTTCCCAGGTCTACTAATGTTGGTAAATCTGGGAATGTGTCAAAATGCATGAGTGGATATGTGGGAACACCCACGCTCCACCCATGGCTGGCCTCCCTGCCGCAGGGCAATGCAAGGCAGCGATTTGCACTGCCTTGCGTTACTCTAGATTTAGCAAGTCACGCAGGGCCGCGCAAGGTGGCCTTGCGGCTTGGTAATTCTCGTTTAGGTTTTGCATCGCCCTTGCGTCCCCTTGCAAGGGCAACACAAACCTTGATAAACATGGGCCTCAGTTCATAGGAACACATTACGGTGCACGCTTTTTCTTCCGTCTGCTACGTGAGCCCACTGCTTTGTTTAAAGGCTTAGCTGCCTGAGCAGTAAAGTTCTTGCTAGTACAGTAGTCTGTAATGCTTTTTTTAATTTTATGGAAGTGATTGTTGCTACTGCTGACAGATGCAGTGAATGTTAGTCTGTTCTTGCCAGGGCTGTGGGAGTATGACAACCTCCTATTCCGAGAAGCGGTGCTGCTGGACACTGCTAGGTCCTAGACTTTGACTTGAGTGTCCAAGAGTGACATACCAAAGGCCAAGCTTTATTTTTATGACAGGCACATTTTCTGCCCGCTACAAAATACCACAAATGTTGAGGTTTGGGACCGCACATTTTGCTTTTTGTGCTACAAAATCTGCGGTCCCAGACGGCAACAAAATGGCGGGTCTGAAGATATAGAAACATCTTGTGTACATGAACCCCTTTTAGATACAGTGCGATTAAATTCAACTCATAATTATTCATGCTGGCAAATCAAATATGTCTGCTGTTGGGGCTAGGTGAAACAAGGAGAAAAAATGTGAAGTAATAGAAACTTTTAATTGTTTGAAAGTCGGCAAATGACTGAGATTGTAAAACACAGAGACCCCAATTCTGAGTCAGGCAGAGTGAAATTACTGCACATATTTTCACTGCACCTGATTCAGTATGAGTAGATTTTTTCACATCCTATTTTTCCAGGGCTGGGTGACCCTATCTAATTTTCCAGCTGGTAATTCTGGCAAGAAATCTTCCATGAGGCATGCCTGCAGTGCAGGCCAAAATTAATTTCATTTTTTTGGCAGAAAAAAAACATTCCATTCTCTCCCCATGGAATTGGGAATTGTGTGAGGTTTGAGGACCTGAAAAATCAGTCCATAAAGTAATTGCCATTTCAAGGGTAAAAGCATATGTAGTTTTACCATTTCCCCAGTATTGTTCAATTTTCAGTAAAACCCCAAGGTATCATTTCAGAATATCTGCTTCTCAATCGAACAGTATTTGTTCTTCAATTTATAATAATTTAGTTTCCTGATGATTAACTAGTAAGACTTTGGAGGGAATCCAATGTGTTACTGAACTTCGTATTCTTGGCAGCCCATGCAATTTTCAATGGTGCAATCAAACTTGATATTGAGATGCTCTTTATGTTGGGGCACTCCACAAGTAGGCCTTCATACTTTTGTTTTTACACACAGAGGGGCATATTAGCAAGAAGAGGCGATAATCATCGCTAACCCTGCTTAGCGTGATTTTTTTATCGCCGGCTATCGCTGGAATATATCGCCACGCTAACGCTGTATTAGCAACGATTAGCGCTATGGCGATGAATATTCCAGCGATAGCGGGAAATGAGCCAACATCGCTGAAAAACCAGCGATGTTGGATGGAGAAGGAGAACACCTTGCTGATACGACCCTGTGGTCGTATCAGCATAATCCACCCCCCATGTTAGGTATGGCTAACACCTGCTAATTGCAGGTGTTAAATAAATGGCGATGACCCCGGTTAGCGCGACTTTTCACGTCGCTAACTGGGGCCATGGCCACCTTGCTAATAGGCGATAGGCCTGTTAGCGAGTGTTTCCCAGGTTTGTTCGTCGGGAACGCCCACTTTGCATGTCATTAGCGATAAATATCGCTGACATGCAAAGCGGTAAAAACGGGCGCTAATGCCCGCAAACTGTCGCTAACTGCTGTTAGAGACAGTTTGCTGATAGGGCGATATAAATATCGCCGCTTTAGCGGCAAAAAGTGCCGCTAAAGCGGCGATAGTGCCCTTGCTAATATGCCCCAGAGTTTTAAAGCCAAATTCGATACATTTTTCCCACATGTTGTTGATACTGAAGGTACCCAGGGTCTGTGCATTATCCTGGAAGGAACCAAGAAAACAGAGAAAATATATCAAAATATAGGGGCATATTAGCAAGAACATGCGATAAATATTGCAAACCTTGCTTAGCGCGCCTTTTTTTATCGCCGGCTATCGCTGGATATTACCGCGGAAATAACATGCTATTAGCAAGGTTTATCTCCATTGCGATAAAATATCCAGCGATAGCGGCGAAACCCAGCTTTAACGCGAGAAATCCAGCGATAAAATCCTATCGCTAATTCTGGGGACTTAACCTTACAATCCACCTCCCATTGACTTTCATTGCTAAGTCATGTTTTTATCAGTTCTTAAATACAAGCGATATTCGGGGTTAGCGCGCGTTTTTTTATCGCTTCGCAGGTATTGCTAATAGGCGATAGGTATGTAAGCGACTGTTTACCGTCGCTTTTAGTTGGGAACGCCTACCTTGCATGTCATTAGCGATAAATATCGCTGACATGCAAGGCGATGTAATTCCCGGCCTCTAACGCCTGAAAGCAACGCCTGTTAGCGACAGCTTGCTAATAGGGCGTTAAAAATATCGCCGCTTTAGCGGCAAAAAGTGCCGCTAAAGCGGCGATAAAGCCCTTGATAATATGCCCCATAGTTTTTTATTATCTAAAAAAGTGCTGTGCAAGAAAGTGTATTTTTTTGTTTTTAAAATGGTAACAAAATGGATTGCTGCACTAAGATCACTCTCATACCAGCTTTCAAAACAAGCAGAGTTGTAAGAAAAAAACATGTTTTACCAAAGTTTTTAAGTGGTTGTCTCATTTTCAAATTTTTGTGGTTTTTACCTTGTTGCTGTTTACATTGGAAACAAGTGTGAGAACCATGGGTGAACGTAGAAAGTTCTACAATTCTGAAAATTAGACAAAATACAGAATTCAACAAGGGGATATTTGTGTTGTGCCAAGCAAATGAAACCTGATGCTCCTCAAGTGATTGCCACATTTATTTCCTAAATATGCTATAGGTGTTCCCATATGTGAAAAACGACCTCTATTGTGCTAGGACTAGCATTTTTAAAGGAGTGCCCCTTATGCTAAAAACTACATAGAAAAGCCAGTGCCAGAAATTTAACATTCATGCCATCCCAATACCTTGGGTGACATTTATGCAAAATAAATACATCTAGTATGTAAGATTCTGCATTATTATCATGGTTACCTTCCCCGAATGCAGGGGTGTCCTCCCAAATGCCAAATATTACCTTTAATGTGCTAGTACCAGCATTTTGCACCTAGAAGACATGCATGGCAAAATGGTGTTGCTAGCATCGTGGAGGTAATTGAATTTAGTATGCCAGTTGCAGTATTTTACCATAGCAAAATGCTGGCATTAACACATTTAAGGTAATTACCTCTAATATTCAAATACCAGTATTTACTATTTTGCCATGGGGTCCCACTATGCCAAGAAATACCCCCAGAATTCCAGTTTGTCACAAGTACCTATCATGTTGATAATTTCCCGCAGCATGCGCCCATCAGTTTTTAGGTCTCGCCTAGCGATGCAGCGCAAAGCGCTGCTCGCTATGCGAGATCTATTGTTGCCGACTTTTGCTCCGATGCGGGACAGGACAGGTGCACGCGTACGGCAAGTCCTGGACAGGAGATGTGCACGCGTATGGTGTGAGCAGAAGTTGTAATAATGCCGCAAGCCGTACGCGTGCACATAGACTGTCTGTGCTCAAGCTTAACAGACAGGAGATGTGCACGCGTACGGCTCGCGTCTTTTACAACTCCTGCTCGCAGCGTGCACATGTCCTGTCCAGGCGCGGCGTCCAGCATGCCTCCCGCTCAACCCCACTCACCGGCTCTTGTGGGGACTCAGCGCTGAATCTTGCTCCGGCCGCACCATGCGGCATTCACGAAGGCGGGGTGGGCTCCCGCCGGACTTCCCTCTGCGGGGTGGGCTCCCGCCGGACTTCCCTCTGCGGGGTGGGCTCCCGCCTCACTTCTCCAACACACGGGGCTCCCTCAGCTCACGGGAGCCCCGGACACCTCTGGCCGCGCGCTCCATGCGCCGCCCATGCGCCACGCAACTGACGTCGCTCAAACGATTTCAGCTGCCCGGACAGCCGATGTGCACGCGCACGGCGTCTCTTGCTCACGGCGCACTCGACAGGGCTTGTTAATTTGGCTCGGTGTCTGTTGTAGTGTTTCTGCCTCTGTTCACTTTATTTCCTCTAAGCATTCACTCTACTGGAGTTCATTTGGAGGCATTCAGTATTTCTCACACCGTTTATGTATGCTGGGCTAAGTGCGATTAACTTGCCTCGGTAAAAGCATTCATACGCTCGGGCTCGAGCGTGCACTCAGTAGTCCCCTCGGGCACAAGCAGGCATCCACTTCTGTGCTTCCTCGTTGCTTTATCGGGCTCGAGCGTGCACTCAGTAGTCCCCCGGGGCACAAGCAGGCATCCACTTCTGTGCTTCCTTGTTGCTTTATCTTGCAGCTGACAGGGAGCACCCCTGCTGCCATTCTCTTTGGCCAAATTCAGCAGTACAGCATTGGAGGTGCCGCAGGGAGCTCTGGAAGGTGAATATTATGCTCAGGCTACTTGTTCGCTGTGGGCGAGGGTTTTTACATGTTCCACTGTCTCCCTGAGACAGGAAGCACGTGTGCGTGGAGAGAAAGGATGGGGGCCACTTAGTACCTGTAAAGCCTCATGTGCCCCCACTCCCCCGCACCCCTGCTGAATAGCCCCCAGAGCTGCTTCGTGTCACCCGCCCCCGAGGCAGCCCCGGTTTCCGGTGATTCACGGCTCCGTCTGCCAGCGACTCGTCCTCGCGGCCAGGTCTGTCACCGGAGTTCACATCAGCATAAGGACTGCTGCTGCACGCTCAAAAGCCCTCGCCCGCCTTTTTAAATGACAAGCCAAGTTTATAATTACCCATGCTTTTATCCAGGGAAGTCTGTGCCGTGTGTGAAGGCAGACATGCCGTGTGTGTGGGAATGTAAAAGGGACTCAGTATTTTCATCATTGTAGATAAAGAGTATATATATCCCGCCAAAACATATATCGGTGTTTTCCTGCATTCTGAAGAACAATAGATTTGAGTGAAACGGTTTAGACGCTTTAAGACGCGCTGATGGTATTTGAACATGTCCTGCAACACGTTTCCCTCTTCGGCTGCGATAGTCGTGCACGCCGTGTACTCTGACAGTAGTGAGTGCACACGTGGCTGGTGGATGTCTGATGCCTGATGTATGATGATTGATGTCTGATGTCTGATGTCTGTGGATGTCTGATGCTTGTGGATGTCTGATGCCTGTTGCTTGTGGATGCCTGATGCTTGTGGATGCCTGATGCTTGTGGATGTCTGATGTCTGATGCTTGTGGATGTCTGATGTCTGATGATTGTGGATGTCTGATGTCTGATGATTGTGGATGTCTGATGCCTGATGATTGTGGATGTCTGATGCCTGATGTCTGATATCTGATGTCTGATGCCTGATGCTTGTGGATGTCTGATGCCTGTCTGATGCCTGATGATTGTGGATGTCTGATGCCTGATGCTTGTGGATGTCTGATGCCTGATGTCTGATGCTTGTGGATGCCTGATGCTTGTGGATGCCTGATGCTTGTGGATGCCTGATGTCTGATGCCTGATGCTTGTGGATGTCTGATGCCTGATGCTTGTGGATGTCTGATGGATGTCTGATGCTTGTGGATGTCTGATGCTTGTGGATGTCTGATGCCTGATGTCTGATGCTTGTGGATGTCTGATGCCTGATGTCTGATGATTGTGGATGTCTGATGCCTGATGCTTGTGGATGCCTGATCTCTGATGCTTGTGGATGTCTGATGCCTCATGTCTGATGCCTCATGTCTGATGCCTGATGGATGTCTGATGCCTGATGGATGTCTGATGCCTGATGGATGTCTGATGCCTGTGGATGTCTGATGCCTGTGGATGTCTGATGCCTGTGGATGTCTGATGTCTGATGCTTGTGGATGTCTGATGTCTGATGCTTGTGGATGTCTGATGTCTGATGCTTGTGGATGTCTGATGCTTGTGGATGTCTGATGCTTGTGGATGTCTGATGCCTGATGTCTGATGCTGGTGGATGCCTGATGCTGGTGGATGTATGATGTCTGATGCCTGATGCTGGTAAATGTATGATGTCTGATGGCTGATGCTTGTGGATGTATGATGCCTGATGTCTGATGCTTGTGGATGTCTGATGCTTGTGGATGTCTGATGCCTCATGTCTGATGCCTCATGTCTGATGCCTGATGGATGTCTGATGCCTGATGGATGTCTGATGCCTGATGGATGTCTGATGCCTGATGGATGTCTGATGCCTGTGGATGTCTGATGCCTGTGGATGTCTGATGTCTGATGCTTGTGGATGTCTGATGTCTGATGCTTGTGGATGTCTGATGTCTGATGCTTGTGGATGTCTGATGCTTGTGGATGCCTGATGCTGGTGGATGTATGATGTCTGATGCCTGATGCTGGTAAATGTATGATGTCTGATGGCTGATGCTTGTGGATGTATGATGCCTGATGTCTGATGCTTGTGGATGTCTGATGCTTGTGGATGTCTGATGCCTGATGCTTGTGGATGCCTGATGTCTGATGCTTGTGGATGTCTGATGCTTGTGGATGTCTGATGCCTGTGGATGTCTGATGCCTGTGGATGTCTGATAATTGTGGATGCCTGATAATTGTGGATGCCTGATGCCTGTGGATGCCTGATGCCTCTGGATGCCTGTGGATGCCTGATGCCTGTGGATGTCTGATAATTGTGGATGTCTGATGCCTGTGGATGTCTGATGCCTGTGGATGTCTGATGCCTGTGGATGTCTGATGCGTGTGGATGTCTGATGCCTGTGGATGTCTGATGCTTGTGGATGTCTGATGCTTGTGGATGTCTGATGCTTGTGGATGTCTGATGCGTGTGGATGTCTGATGCGTGTGGATGTCTGATGCCTGATGTCTGATGCTGGTGGATGTCTGATGCTGGTGGATGTATGATGTCTGATGCTGGATGATGTAAGATGTCTGATGCCTGATGCTTATGGATGTATGATGCCTGATGTCTGATGCTTGTGGATGTATGATGCCTGATGCTTGTGGATGTCTGATGCCTGATGCTTGTGGATGTCTGATGCCTGATGCTTGTGGATGCCTGATGCTTGTGGATGCCTGATGCCTGATTCTTGTGGATGTCTGATGCCTGATGCTTGTGGATGTCTGATGCCTGATGCTTGTGGATGTCTGATGCCTGATGCATGTCTGATGCCTGATGCATGTCTGATGCCTGTGGATGTCTGATGCCTGTGGATGTCTGATGCCTGTGGATGTCTGATGCCTGTGGATGTCTGATGCCTGTGGATGCCTGTGGATGTCTGATGCCTGTGGATGTCTGATGCCTGTGGATGTCTGATGCCTGTGGATGCCTGTGGATGCCTGATGCCTGTGGATGTCTGATGCCTGTGGATGTCTGATACCTGTGGATGCCTGATGCCTGATGTCTGATGCCTGATGCCTGTGGATGTCTGATGCCTGTGGATGCCTGATGCCTGTGGATGCCTGATGCCTGTGGATGCCTGATGCCTGTGGATACCTGATGCCTGTGGATGCCTGATAATTGTGGATGCCTGATAATTGTGGATGCCTGATAATTGTGGATGCCTGATAATTGTGGATGCCTGATAATTGTGGATGTCTGATGCCTGTGGATGTCTGATGCCTGTGGATGTCTGATAATTGTGGATGTCTGATGCCTGTGGATGTCTGATGCCTGTGGATGTCTGATGCCTGATGCTGGTGGATGTCTGATGTCTGATGCCTGATGCTGGTGGATGTCTGATGCCTGATGTCTGTTGCCTGATGCTGGTAGATGTCTGATGTCTGATGCCTGATGCTGGTGGATGTCTGATGCCTGATGATTGTGGATGTCTGATGCCTGATGTCTGATGATTGTGGATGTCTGATGCCTCATGCTGGTGGATGCCTGATGTCTGATGCTGGTGGATGGCTGATGCTTGATGTCTGATGCCTGATGCTGGTAGATGTCTGATGCCTGATGTCTGATGCCTGATGTCTGATGCTGGTGGATGACTGATGCCTGATGTCTGATGCTTGTGGGTGTCTGATGCCTGTGGATGTCTGATACCTGTGGATGTCTGATGTCTGATGCCTGATGCTGGTGGATGTATGATGTCTGATGCCTGTGGATGTCTGATGCCTGTGGATGCCTGATGCCTGTGGATGCCTGATGCCTGTGGATGCCTGATGCCTGTGGATGCCTGATGCCTGTGGATGCCTGATAATTGTGGATGCATCTGGATGTCTGATGCCTGTGGATGTCTGATGCCTGTGGATGTCTGATGCCTGTGGATGTCTGATGCCTGTGGATGTCTGATGCCTGCGGATGTCTGATAATTGTGGATGTCTGATGTCTAATGCCTGTGGATGTCTGATGCCTGTGGATGTCTGATGCCTGATGTCTGATGCCTGATGCTGGTCGATGTCTGATGCCGGATGCTGGTGGATGTCTGATGCCTGATGTCTGATGCCTGATGCTGGTAGATGTCTGATGTCTGATGCCTGATGTCTGATGATTGTGGATGTCTGATGCCTGATGCCTGATGTCTGATGCCTGATGCTGGTAGATGTCTGATGTCTGATGCCTGATGCTGGTGGATGTCTGATGTCTGATGATTGTGGATGTCTGATGCCTGATGTCTGATGATTGTGGATGTCTGATGCCTCATGCTGGTGGATGCCTGATATCTGATGCTGGTGGATATCTGATGCCTGATGTCTGATGCCTGATGCTGGTGGATGTCTGATGCCTGATGTCTGATGCTGGTAGATGTCTGATGCCTGATGTCTGATGCTGGTGGATGTCTGATGCCTCATGCTGATGGATGCCTGATGTCTGATGCTGGTGGATGTCTGATGCTTGATGTCTGATGCCTGATGCTGGTAGATGTCTGATGCCTGATGCTGGTGGATGCCTGATGCCTGATGTCTGATGCTGGTGGATGTCTGATGCCTGATGTCTGATGCCTGTGGATGTCTGATGCCTGTGGATGTCTGATGATTGTGGATGTCTGATGATGTCTGATGCCTGATGTCTGATGCTGGTGGATGTCTGATGCCTGATGCCTGTGGATGTCTGATGCCTGATGTCTGATGCCTGATGCTGGTAGATGTCTGATGCCTGATGCTGGTGGATGTCTGATGCCTGATGTCTGATGATTGTGGATGTCTGATGCCTGATGCTGGTGGATGTCTGATGCCTGATGTCTGATGCTGGTGGATGTCTGATGTCTGATGCTGGTAGATGTCTGTTGCCTGATGTCTGATGCTGGTGGATGTCTGATGCCTGATGTCTGATGCTTGTGGATGTCTGATGCCTGATGCTTGTGGATGTCTGATGCTTGATGTCTGATGCCTGATGCTTGTGGATGTCTGATGCTTGATGTCTGATGCTTGTGGATGTCTGATTCCTGATGTCTGATGCCTGTGGATGCCTGATGCTTGTGGATGTCTGATGCCTGATGCTTGTGGATGTCTGATGCCTGATGCTTGTGGATGTCTGATGCTTGTAGATAACTGTGTGAGTGTGTGATGTGTGTGCCTGTGGCAGTTTTGATCCTTATACACATATAATGACTCCTGAAGCACAGATGATTTATAAGGGCGATATATCATATTCATAAAATGTGCTTAAGGTGTTACATGTGCACTGTTGGAACACCGTACAAGTGTCAAGTTGGTGCATTATATTTGCTTATTGCTTTACAATACAAGGGACTTTTTTATTATTAAGTGTCACCACTTTGCCAACTGCTCCTCACTGAAACTCTCCAATGCAGGGTGTCTTATACTTCAGGGTTAAATGTGAGTTTAAATGTCTAGGAATAAGTCAGTAACAAAAACTACCAGTGGGATGTACTACACCCAGACTTCTCAAGTCACTATGTGTTCTGACACACCATCACCAAGTGGGGGAGCGAGCTTAGAGTGCTCTTCCTAGGCTCCCTGCCCTACCTCCCTGGCTAGAAGAATCTGGAAGGGGGTGGCTTCCATTGCAGGAGGTACAGCTCCCGCCTCCTGGCACATCCTCTCCTGGTACATCAGCTGGTCTCTCCATTCAGGAACACTCAGTAGCTGCCCCCACAAGGTGCACTCTGGGGCAGTAATACTCCCTGCATTTTATCGGGGCTCACAGGCTCTGCTGGCCCCCAGATAACTTCAGAATGTCAAACTCCTCAGCGAGGGATGTCTAACATAGACCCAGGAGGGCCCCACCCAGTGCTTAATTTGAGGCAGTAGTTTACGGTGCTCAACACCAGCAATTAATTGTCAACATCGGCACTTATCACAGTCTGCCACATGGTGGCGCTGTTTGTGTGATTTAGAGATAAGCAGAACAATAGTTTTATTATTTCCTTATACATTAAAAACAACAGATACCTGCAGCCCAAACCATTCTTATAGCTGTGGAGGCCTCTAACAGTCTGAATTGTCACACTGGTAGCAGTCTGATGATTAATAGTTGTGCAGGTAATGTAATGGCAATTTTGACAGGGGCAATGTGTGGTGCAAGCTGCAGTGGCCTCCTGGCGAGAGCCCTGGCAATTATTTCTTTACAAATTGAGCACTGGCCCACCCCTGTCACATTTTGGGGATAGCTACATAAGATAAATGTACACACAGTAAGTTAAAGTGCATTTATGGGATCAGCACTTACAGAGAAAATCTTGCAAAGATGCTACCCCTCCTGGACATACCTAGTACCCCTCTCAAACCCACCAGTCACTGTGACAATGTTGCACCTTTGCAAGCACTTTTTGGACAGGAAGCGAACAATGCTTCACAGTTGGGAGGGTGCGAATAAAACGTCAGGAGTGCATGTGGGAGCGGGACAACAAACTGGCACAGTGAAGAAACAAAACAGGATTTGGGGGCCTGCGAGGAGGAATCCTCCTGAAACAAGCATTTGCAAAGCAATAGGTCTCGCATTTACGCAAGTTTAAACTATTGGCATTGTAAATGACAATGCCTTTTATTTATGTTTTGGTTTGTACAACATAAATTAAAGGCATTGTCATTTACAATACCAATAGCTCCAAAACTCGCAGTTGCGAGACCTATTGCATTGCAAATGCTTGTTTGCTATGGGTGCCTCTACAAGCCACGATTACCTTCCGTATGTGATGGCCAGTGGCAGACTGACAAGCATTCACTTACATTCAGTCACTCACTCTCATCCATTGTCATGCACCCATACTCATTCATTGTCACTGACTTGCTCTCACTCATTCACAGTCACTCTTGCTTGTTCATACTCTGGCTCACTTATACTGTCTTGCTTACTCTTACACTTACTCTTTCACACTCATTTATTCATTCACTCACTCAGTTTCATTTACATTCACTCTTATTCACTCATACTTCCTCACTCACACTCATTTGCCCTTACGTTTACTCTAACTCTATCATTCACACTCATTCTCTCTTATATGCACCCTTTCTGACTCAGTCCTTCCCACACATTCATGAAGATTCACTCTCAGTCACATTTAGTCTTACTCTCACTTATACCTTTTCACTTACACCTACTTACATTCATTAATATACTCACATATTCTCACTCACAGTTACACTCACTGTCACTATCACTCAATCTCATTCTCACTTACTTTCATTCTCTTTTTTTAAATATTTTATAGGGTAGAGTCAGAAAGGCATTCTAAAAATACAGAAAGAGAAATTCCAGCAATTGTCAAAGACACCCATCTCCCCAACATAATTTAGAACATAATACAACAAATACATTAAACAATTGCTACAAATAGCTTAAAACACCTTTATATATCAATATATATCTCTAAATCTATTGCTTATAATATGACTAAAATTGACAAAGTGTAACAGTAATTTTAAAAAACAGAATTTTACCATATTCCCTTATATTTATCCATTGGATTGTTCCTTTTTGCAGAGACTGACTCAAAATGCACCACACAATCCATTTTTACTTCCAATGTCCCAGATAAGGCATTTCCATCAATCTCTTGTAATATCAATGAACGAGCTACAGACATTGATCTAAAAATATAATTGTGCTCTGTCCCTGAGAGAACTATCTCACTCCTAACATGACCTAAAAAGGATAATGCGAACAACAGGACAGAGACCAACATTCAATTTACCACTTACAAAAGAAAAATGCTGGTCCCGGAAAGCCCTAATAGTTGGACAGGTAGCTATTATATGCTGCCTGTCATCTACACCTTTTTGCTGACACCTAAAAATGATCTTAGAAGAGTATGGGTAAAAGCAACAAACTCCATCCTTCTCAAATGTACTGCTCTAAACAGCTTCTAATAAGAGATCTTGGCCAATTCACCAAAAGTCAAACTCAATCCTGTCTCCTTTTCAACTTTATTCAGAGGTGCGAGGAGAGTAATTTGCTTATTGAAGCCAAGAACTCTATATTAACATTCAATACCCTTCTCAAAATAACCTCTTGGAGCTCTTTCATCTTCACAGGATGCTGATGAAGAATATTGCTAAGCTACATAAAGCTAATCCATGACCCCCTTGAGTCACCATCTTGAAGGGCACCAACTGATCCCAGTTTTCCAACCTAAGTTATGCTGAAAATCTACATTCTTATTGTACCCCAAACTGTTCAATCTCCTAATCTCTGCACTCAAGACCAACAAATCTAAACGTCCACAATATTCTAAAAACAAATAACTTTGGCATTCTAGTATGTCAAATTCCATCAATCAATCAATCAGCGTTTGTATAGCACAGCACTGTCGCCCCTAGGGGTATCTGAGCGCTGTGGATGCGATATCAGAATAAAGGTCAGAAACGAGCAGAAAGAGGCAAATTAAAGGTCAAAAACAAGCAGAAAGAAGCAAAATAAAGGTCAGAAATGAGCAGAAAGAGGCAGAATAAAGGTCAGAAATGAGTTGAAAGAGGCAAAATACAGGTCAGAAACGAGAAGAAAAAGGCAAAATAAAGGTCAGAAAAGAGCAGAAAGAGGTAGAATAAAGGTCAGAAATGAGCAGCAAGAGGCACAATAAAGTTCAGAAATGAGCAGAAAGAGGCAAATAACGGGCAGAATGAGCAGAAAGAGGAAAAACAGAGGGCAGGACCGAGCAGAGAAGAGGCAAAAAAATTAGCAGAGGCATAAATCCGAAGGCAGCAGAGGATAGCGTACTGCGGGCAAGATGGACAGGAGGAGCTGGCACAAGGACCTGCTCAATGGGGTCAGCTGCGGCCTCCATAAAATAGGTCCTGGGGAAAGGGTGGGGCCAGGGCCAGCTCTAGGGCGGTGCGACCAGTGCCACCCCACTGGGTGCTGACTTCAGGGGCGCCGTGTTTGCAAGTTTATTTTGGATTTAAAAGCACCTACTACTGTGTTCATTGCCTCCAGCAATTTCCAGGCAACAATAAAAATGTCTAGATAACTCTGATTATTAATGTTCTTCCTGGAGCGAGATCAGAGTTTTGTTTAGTTGAGGTTTTGACTGATCGTAAAATAGCACAGAGGATTAATATGCCTGCTGCAAAGAACGTGTACCATGCAGATCACAAAGTGCATATAATGTAAATAGGTAGGTCAGTGGGTTACTGCTTTTCTATATAGAACAGTGAGTCATCAAAGAATTGCATGTACGCTTCAAAGTATAGATTAGAGCATAGATTAATGTTGAAAAAAGGGTTCCTTTGGGTATAAATCGATTATTATTATTGAAGAGAACACCCAACTATGGTGTTCCGTTTTCAACTCTGAGGTTGTGCTTCTCCCGACCAAGCACTCTTAAACTATACTGCCTACCAGTATGGATGACATGTCACTCCTACACCTTGTAGCATGTAACATTTCCTATAAGCTGATTTTCACATGATTGATTGTTTGACTCTGTGTAATGTGTCTGTGATGCAAAGTGCTCTTACACCCAACATTGGTATGAGTGCCACTATATAACTAATTAAATGCATCGGAAAGAGAGTGCTTATGGAGACTTGAGGGGCACGGTTAAAAGGAGGTGGTGAGGGAATCCATGGTGGAGGTGGTCTCCAGTTCCACCATGGATGGGGGGGCGGCAACAAACATTGTCACACTGGGCACCACTAGCGCTAAAACCGGCCAAGGGCGGAGTGCTGGATGGTGGTAGGAGGGAAATGGTGGGAGGAGAGGAATACGGGCAGAAAGGGGCAGAATTAAGGTCATAAATGAGCAAAAAGAGGCAGAATAAAGGTCATAAATGCGCAGAAAGAGGCAAAATAAAGACAGGAAATGAGCAGAAAGAGCAAAATAGAGGTGAGAAGAGAGCAGAAAGAGACAGAATAAAGGTCACAGACGAGAAGAAAGAGGCAAAATAGAGGTCAGAAACGAGCAGATAGAGGAAAAATAACGGTCAGAAAGAGGCAGAATAATGGTAGAAAATTAGCAGAAAGGGAAGAAATAGAGGGCAGGAGCAAGCAGAAAAAGGTAGAATAAAGGTCAGAAACTAGTAGACAGTGATAAAATAGAGGTCAGAAACAAGAAAAAGAGGCAGAATAAAGGCCAGAAATGAGTAGAGGGAGGCAAAAAAAAGTCAGGAACGAGCAGAAAGAGTCAAAATAATTGGCAGAGAAGCAGCAAGAGGCAAAATAAAGGGCAGGAGCGAGCAGAGAAGAGGCCAAAAAATGAGCCGGAAACAGGCAGAAGAAAAATACAGAAGGCCGCCGAGGGTAGCGGACTGCGGGCAAGCTGGACAGGAGGACCGTCCCAGGGGGAACTGTCCCGAGGACTTGCTTGAAGATTACATTTCTGCAAAGAACAAAATCATAAATTACTTTATAACGTGTTATCTTATGGAGCCAAAACATTTTTTTAAATGAAGGCAAATGGAATCCCAAGTTTAGAGCCCTTGATTACAAAAGACAATTATCAAAAATATTAAATCGGAATAGCATATCCAATAAAATGGCTTGATAATACACCTTTAAATGTGGCAAGGCCAACACCCTATGTTCTTTATTCAGTTACACTTTGCATTAATGGCAACTGAAGCCCATCCCCATCCACACAAGGGATCAGCTTTTGAAGAAATCAGTTGCCAATTCACTGTATGTTTAAAAACAAATTGTCAACTCTGTGTGCTGTGCTAGCAGAAGCAAACACAGCAGGAGATACCCAATTGGGTATAAATATTTTAGGGTTATTTCTTTTCAGATGAGCCTCATGCCAAAAACAAAACGTCTGGTCTCAGACTATTCATCCAAATCAAAATTGTATGTTATTTCCACTTATTGTCACAGTGCAGGAGATTACCTTAATTTATCCCATCAACCTTTTCTGGAGTAGATATATAAGAGAGAATAAGAAAAAACAAGACCATAAACAAAAATGCAAAGCATCTGACTCCTCCTCCTTTTTTTCATGCCTAGCCACACTATTGATACATGTGCCTCCCCCTCAAGTGAGCCCTCTCCTTATATACCCCCACACAGTTCAGTGCACCTAACCCTTGAAAGTTACGTACTATTATGCAGTGTATTTTCATTTGTTTGGTGCAATAGATTTGCATTCTAGGAACTGGAGCTTCACTTCATAGGGCCAAATTTTATAATACTTTTTCGACAAGTACTGAATGGTAGACAAAAAGATTTTGGCTTCAGAAAGTTCTGAAAAATGTGGAATCTTCCATCCCTGAATATTTTCTACTATGCGGGATTTACAATCTGAGTATTCACCACAAGCATGTGAAATTTCTCAACAAGTTGCTTAGACTCCCACCACCATTTAGAAGTCTGAAAGGAAACATCTGGAAAGATCCTAAAAGAAAAGTCATCAGCCCCATCAGAGATTTTAGTCCTTAACATATGCCACTATAGTTTATGATCTGGTACCCTCTTTTGGTTTTCCGAAAGGGAAGCGGTGTGCTCTTGCAATAGTAAGGTCTGACTGCCGTTCTTTTAGGACATAGTTGCAAATGAGTTTGGTGACCACCTCCGTCATCTCTTTCTTATCTTTATAGTTCTCTGGTATTACAATCAGTCTCAGATTTTCATGACCGGTTTTCTAGGTCCTCCATTTTAATTTTGCCCATGTTACAAATCCGTTTGTAGCTAGCGTATACTGTTCTGCTGAGTGCTCAACGTTTCCTCCATGGTCGATACATGTGTTTCGAGCTCTTCACATATTTAGCTCAGGATTTAACATTTTCCATCCATAGGCTCCAGGTTTGCTTTTATTTTTGGATGCAATATTAGTTTTTTTAATCTCCTATATGCCCATCATCAGATGCTTAAGCAAATCGTATATCTTCTTAATAGAAGGTGTTTCATCAGATTGCAGTACAAACTTTTCAACTTCTTGAAGTGGAATTTGTGATTGTGATTGTGACTAAGATACCTTCTGAGGGGCTAGAACACCAGGAGCCAATATAGTGATTTTCTAAGTATACTATACGCAGGCCTACTTCTATGTGGTTATTCTTATCACGCTTGTTTTGGATGATACTGGTATGCTTGTTAAAGAAGGCAGGCCAAACTCTCTTCCATTATTCTTGCGTTTTTTGTCAGTATACAAGCTTGGATCTGTAAATGTTGAATTTTAGGACTGAATATCGGGTATTGAGGGATCCTCACATTCTCTGTTGACAAATTTGAGACACCGCCCCCCCCCCCCACTTGAGTCATTGCTTGGTAACTGATGACTGCTATCTATGTTTACTAGTGCAGTAAGCATAATGAAATGGGAGGAATCTACTAATGCAGTTGGTACCTCATTAGCTGTCATTTTATTGGGTTTTGCTGAGTTTTCTAGTGGTCAATTAGAGATTTAAATGTGTTGGCTGTGTCAACTATGACAGTATTATGGGTACTGATGCAAGAATGAGATTCCATTTCAAGTCCTAACAACCCCATAGGTACAATATCTGTCAATTTTGGAATTGAATAGTGAGACTGTCTGTTTGCCTTTCAAAAAATGTTTTTGCGTGTAATTTTGCTCGCAACCATCTTCTTTATGTGATTATTTACAGCCAAACTTGCAGGTCTTGATAGTTGATATTGTGAATCAAACTCAATTCTCATGTGTAAAATAATGACACTTTTATTTGATTAAATATTCCTCCTTGGGAGCTGCATCATCAAAGCTCGATGGGGTCAAAATGTCCGGGGTGTATTCTTATTATGTATCAGAAGCCCATAATAGTATTATTTTTCATGGTTTCTTCACATACTATCCATGCAATTGCTGGAAATTAACATCAAGTATAATGTGCTCAATCTACACAAGCTGCCTAAACACAGAACTCCCTTCAGCTCTGCCATTTACCTCAACTTGCCCAGCTTCTCAACTTCTCAAAGAGAATATCAAGGAGAGAACTCAGGAAGAGATTTTGGCTGTTTCTCCTGAAGCAGCTTCTTCAGCACTCCATTGGTGCACGAACACAGCAGACCATCTGCAAGCATGTCTGCTCTAGTATCTTCAATTGACTTTGGTAGCAAGTCTCTTTTTTGCCACATTTGAATATATTCCACTCTCAACCATCCCAGGAACTCACCCCATGGAATGCAGCTGCAATTTGATAACTCTGATAAAGTCGAGATCCATTAAATCTCACTTCCCCTGCGTACTTCGGGCAGGGGAAAAGGCAAAGAAGAGCCAGGCAATGTCATACATGTAAATCTCTGGTCCACTCTGTAGAAAAACAAGAAAACCCTGGACCACACAAAAACCACAGCGGTGGCCGCAGCAATTGCAGAAATCTCAGCTCTCTCGCATCTGCTTAGCTCTAGGACACTGTGACGGCGAGTAGGTGTGCTGCATATTGGGAATCACCACCACCCTCCCTTCCCCACTTACTTTCATTGTCACTCACTTTCTCTAACACAAGCTCATACTAATTTTCATTTATTTTCTGTCACCCACTCGCAATCACTTACTGTCACTCCTACTCTCAATCATGCTTACTGACTCATTCTCACTCACTACCTGTCACTGACTCTTATCACTCGCTTTCACTCCCTCACACACATGCTCTCACATACCAGCACACACTCACACACATACGCATACCTTCTTTCACACAAACACACTTCCTCATGTCAAACATATAAACAGCATATACAATAAAAGGAATTTTTCTTTTACTTACCTCAGCCACCAGTAAAGGTTCCATTCCAGCTCCTGGTGCTCCATTTTGTATTATACTAAAAGTGAATTCACTATTACTATAGTATAAGTGCCAGAAAACAAGGAGGGTGGACCTTTGTTCCCACAGGGGTGTGCTGTCCCTGTGTTCTTGGTACTGATTTTGCCCCTTCCAAGGCCAGAGGACATAAAGGCATTTTAGGGATTTCAAGGTGCGGGTCAGGAGGCTCATAACTGTGACCCCCAGGTGATCCTTATATTGTTGATCACTCATGGTTTTACCAAAGAAACTAATCATTGAAATGAAAAAGTAAATAAAATAAGTTGAAAAAAATGGAAATAGGTGACATTTTAATCTTTAATTGTTTGCCCCAAAATGCCAATTTACAAAATGAATACACTGTTATGTGTATCAGGCACTTTTAGTCTCAGGAATATATAGTGGTTTTTTAGTTATGGAAAAACAAGTGTTACCCTGAGCCAACAACTGAACTGGAGCCTACATTGATTTCATTAATTGAGTACCGACTATGCATCAACTTATGTGGCAAAATCTAATGAATAACAAATAGGTATGAAGGTAGGGCATACATTTTTTAAATATGCCAAGGATCTCGAGTTTAGGAATAATCATTTTTGTACAATTGTGAATTTGGGACTACCCATACTATCATGTGATTCAGAGGTCATTTTGCAAAAGGTGTCCCTTCTTGCACAGTAGTTTATATTTGAAACCCAAACAAAGAGAAATCCAGTTGATAATAACACATGTTCTACTATTCTTTGTTCTCACACCACTCCAGATAAAAAAGGAACCCCACTTGTGTGTCTGTGGCTATCGCCCATGACCGGAAAGCCACCAAAATGCAACACACAAATTGACACATTCTGGTAATGTGGGTAGTTGTGGTATTCAGATTCAGGCTAGTCCACCACCCAGGAAAACCTACCAATCCTAGACATTTCTGAAAACTAGACATCCATGGGAGTCCAGGGCACAGTGACTAGCTTGGATCCCACAACATTTTCTAACCTAAAAGACATTCAAAATTCAAACTTCGGCAGAAATGATATATTGTCCTCATATTTATGTGAGGCAAAGTTTTAGAATCTACAGAAGTCCAGAAAATTCCTACCACCCAGAGTTGTCACTCTTCTTCCCTCTTTTAAAATGTAATGCCACTTGTATGGCAAGGCCAATTGCTCATGAGGGGAAAGCCAGAAAACGCAACATAGAGATATCAATATTTTGCCTTGAAAATTTGCCCATTTTGGGGATCTGGGTAGCTGCTGTTTTTGGGAGTGGGCTTTGCTGTCTCCCTGGGAAACCTACCAAATCCAGACATTTCTTAAAATGAGAAACACTGTGGTGCCCAAGGGGCTTTCTTACACAGAATGCTCTTTCACTGTCACATTTTGGATAATCTAAATTACTTGTGCTTCACCCTCTAGTAGCCTGGCGAAAAAGCAGTCAGGCTTAAATTAGAGGCAAAGTGCAAAGCATTTATGCAACACACAAACAGTAATGCAGTGGAAACATAACACAATAAATATCCCAAACCAACTTAGAAAAATAGAGAACACTTTAAAATAAGAACAAAAATGAAAACATCCAATCACTAGAACCAGAGATATGCAATTTTAAAGGTTTCAGTAAAAATAGTGCCAAGAAGCAGAAAGTGCTTTCTGTGGGTATCTGGTCATTCTTGACTGGGGTCAGGCCTTCCACGATGGAGTGAGGGCCAGATATAGGGACCAGTTAGTCCCACTGAAAATGTTACCATCTCAAAGTCCAACGCACAGCATTAAAATCATCAGGTTTTCACAGGAGAAGCTCAACTGATGCAAGCCTAGGGTCCAGGGCAGGGGGAGGTACTCCTTGGGGATCCGGAACTCACTCCAGAAGCAGCCAGCAGGTCCAGTTGCAGGTCCGGTCATGTCCAGTTACAATTTCCAGCAGGATCAGCTGGGCAGTTGCAGACAGGCCTCAGGAGCTTGTTGTGTTCCTGTAGCTCAGAACAGGAGGTCAGGCAACTAACACTTGGAGTCCCTCAGGTTAGCCTGGGATGAAGGGAGTAGGTCCAGTCTTCCTTCTCACAGAGCAGGGCAGGCCTCAAGCAGCACGGCAGTCCTCTGGGGAACAAGGCAGTCCATCTTCTGTATAACCACAGGTCCTGGAGTATACTGAAGAGTTGGTCTTAGGGTGCACTTTTTATACCTGGTTCCAGCCTTTAAAGTGTGGACTAAAGACTAAGCTTCCACCCACATTTGGTTCTGGAAATGTCCTTCTATTCACTGTCGAGGCTCCAAGAGGTCAAGCGTGATAAAGGGCTGGTGCCAAGGTCTTTGTAAGCGTGCTGGAGGCAGCCCTCTGAAATGTAAGTGGGGCAGGGAACAGCTCAGCCGCAGCCATCCTGGCCAATTACCCTTCATGCCAACACCTCTTCTCCCTTTGTCTCATTCTCTAGAAAGAATACACAAGGGTCATCTGCTAACTACACTGTGACCAATGTGACAAACGTTGCAGGCAGCAAATGCTTAGGACAGGAAAATGCTAACTTTTTAAAAGTGGCATCTTCAGAACTGTGATTTTAAATCTGACTTTCTGGTAAAAGAGGATATTAAATTACAATGCATTTGAGACCAAACTTGAATTTTCGAATCTGTTCCCAATAAAAAAGGTGGCACTTATTAATGGCAATAATAACAATAAGGTATCCCAGTGTTATCCTATGGGAGAGGTAGGCCTTGCAACGATTTTAAGAGTTTTTCACTACTAGGACATGTAAAACCTAAAAGCACGTCATGCCTTTTAAACAAAATGCACCCTGCCCTATGGGCTGCTTAGGGCCTACTTTAGGGATGATGTGTGTGTATTAAAAAGGAAGGTTTAGGCCCTGCAAAATGTTTTTTGTCAGGTTGAATTAGAAGTTTAAAACGACACACAGCCTACAATGGCAGACCTGAGACAAGTATGAAAGGGCTACATAATCGGTTGGTACAATAAGTGCTGCAGGCCCACTAGTAGTATTTAATTTACAGGCCCTATATACATGTAGTACCAACTTAATAGAAAGTTACAAGTAAACTAAATATTCCAATTGGATGTAAGCCAATTCTACTGTGTTTTAATGGGAGAGCACAAGGACTTTAGCAATAGTTAGCAGTAGTAAAATCCTAAAAGCCACCAAAAATGGATTCAGAAAACACGAGGGGTGAAGGCAAAACATTTGGGTGCTACCCTGCAGAGAGGGCCAAGTCGAATAAAAAGTAAAATATTTTGCAGTTTCAGAAATCAAATATTGCTAAAGTAGTCCCTGGTATTAAAGGGAATTACTTTGTATGAGGGTGCAAAAGAGGAGAAAGGTATCACAGTTAAATTAGCAAAGTAAAATTAGCCAATGGCTTAATTGGGCTGATTTATTGCCTCATGCTGTATGTTGCACCGGGCTCATAAGTGAATTACACAAAAACAGACTAATTGATGAAGAGGGCTAGCTGAAAGCTTGTATAAGTGAATTTTACTTATATTTACAGTATGATCAGAAGGCTTTGGCTAATGCCAGACCTAAAAAAATGACCTAAGGGGCTTTCAGCGAGCCATATTAGGTTCAAGCACTGAAGGGAACTATTTGGTGTATGGATGTGCTCCTTGCGAAAGAGGAACATGCTGGTGGCTCACAATGCATTTAGCCGACGGCTAAAGAGGGCTGACACTGTCTCCCTTGTTGTATGCTGTAGCGGGTGGAAGAGAAATTTTTATGATTCAACAACAGCACAATAAATGAAGATGGCTGGCTAAAAGCCCATGTAAGTAAGTATGTTATGCATATACTGTCGCAAAGGCAAAAGGTCTTGGTAAATTCCAAACTTAAAATTAGCAGCTACCATTTTCCATTTCCTGGTGTGGGAGATGGCGTTTACAGTCTGCGGGAGGCAGGAGGTGTTGTTCAACCTTCCCAGGGACAAAGCTCTGCCTTGTGGCTCAAACCCCTTGGGCAGGCGATCCCCCCCCAAGGCAAGGGTAAGTGCTGAATTAAACATTTTGCCCCCTGGTGGGTGGGCCTTCTCACAGGGGGACCAAGCCTCCAAAATAAAATCTTCCCAGGTTGACTAGCTGAGATTTCTGCTCAGGCATCATGGTGTGGCGATGATCCCTGAGCAGGAGTCCATTTGGGAGAGGCCCACTAAAAAGGTGAGACTCCGCCCTATTCAGCGGTGCCTCTCCCATGCTCGGCTATGCCAGGGGGTGGAGGCAGCCTTCTAGGCAGATGCAGTAACCTTGCCTCTTCCTGGCAGCCACATCCTCCAGTGGGTAAATGATATTATTGATGGGGTGGATGGCCCAGGGGCAAATGTGGCCGCAATTCTGCATCAGCTGCTGGGATTCTTTTAATTGGGGACAAATCAGGTGCAAGCGCCAGAGGTTCCCACAAGCACCCCCAGGAGGATGACATTCACGTCCTCCATGTTTTATAGACAAAATGGAGAATCTCTAATTGTCTGCCTTAACAGTGGGTTAAAAAACACTGCAATTAGAAGTTTGTTGATGTCTACTTAACTTCTGATGGAACTTGGAGCTTTCCCACCTCCTTTACTCTGCATTACAACACTCCAGAAAGATATTCAAGCTAGATGATGATCCATTAACAAAGTGTAAATGTGACATTCCTGCATTCATAGTGTAGTTTAAAAATAATTACTCAGTGTTTCTTCCCCACATGGGCTTAAGGGAGACGTGGCGTGGGCCAGGAAAGTGAAGCGGACCAATCAGGGCCCACGGGGAACCCCTCACGGCGGCGGGAGCAGGACCAAGGTCGCGAGGCAAAAACCCACGAAAATGTTGCTCTGTGATTGGAGTGCATTATTTAAAATGGGTACCGCCCCAATAGGTGACCGGAGGGCGGCAAAAGGAATAGGGTAAAAAAGGGGGCAGAGGGCCCTGCTGAAACACAAAGAAGAATACAACTGACCTCTCCAGTGATCGCCAGTGTCCTGTGGCATTACCCTGTGCTGTTATCCTGCAGTAACAGATTTCTCCATTGTTGATCCGCTGGAACAGGACAAGGCAGCGGGTCGAAGCGGACGTGTCCGGAGCAGCTTGGGCATCAGCGGCGGCGTTGGAGCGCCAGGAGTCTTGTGGGGGTGTGCGAGAGGTGGAGCGGCGCACGAGAAGCCAGTGTGCACAGCCAGCTGGCTACATCACCAGGAGCAGCGAGGTGACGACACACACTCAGAGGAGCAACCGGCAGTGTGAGCGAGAGTGCCCTCCCACTCCCTGCGGCGAGATTGCAAGTATGGGAGCTCGGGTCAAGCTGCGGTTCACGGAGCAACATGGGCGGTGGCCGGAGGTTCCGAGCACAACAACAGCATGCAGAGGTGGGGCCTTCGACAGCTACAGAGCTGAATTGAGTGGCTCTTAAAGGGACAGGGGCCTGAAAGGGAACAGCCCTTCAAAGAAATAGGTGTACAGCCACGGAGCACGGACGAAAAGGACCAGAGCAACGCCTGTAATACAGAGCAGGCTCAATGGGACAGAAGAGCAAAAAAGGGAGAAGGAAGCAAAAACAACTGGCCAGATGGCGAGGAGAGAGAGGTGGCAGCCGGCGCGTTTCCAGGACGATGGGGAACAAACAAGGTCAGCAAGGGCAAGAGACTCTGGGCCGGCACTGGATGACGACCCCGAGGCGATGCTAGAGACCGCCAGGGCTTTAATTGCAAGGAAGGGAAGAAGATGGGTGGAACAACAAATGGATGCTGGGGCAAATGGAGGACAAGCCAAAAAACTTAAGCTGCGCACCAAGGCAGTGGTAGAGCCACAATGAAAGGGGCATGCAGCCAAAACGGCGGCCCCCTCCAGCAGAAAAGTTCTACAGCCAAGGGGGAAAGCCCCGCAGCCAAGAGGAAAAGAGGCCAAGGCCACAGCAGCCAAGAAAAAACGGACTGGAGGAAGCAAGTCTACAGCACCCAAGTTAGTCTGGCAGAGGTGGAGGACAATGACGAACCCGAGGACATCAGCAGCAGCAACTCGGGAGGGGGGCCTGTAGCCATGACGGCGGCCCCCAGGCGGGAAGAGAACACAGCCAGCACAAGTCAAACCGGTGAGCAATATGTGCTGTGCAAGGGGGCAGGAGGGCATCCACAGGGGGACCCGGGTAGTATTGCCAACTACGGGACACAGCTGGGGCTTGCTAACGCCACAGTGCAGGGGCAGTGGGCTTTACCATACCAATGGCAAGCCAGCCAGGGGAACGGGCATAGGGGGAGCGTAATCCAAGGGGAAGCCTGGGGGCCCCCGCCATTTCAACAGCTGGGCAGCCACAATCCACCCTTCATGCCATTGTGGCCATGGCTGGGGGCACAGAACCAGTTCAGCACAGGCTGCCCTCAGATGGGCGCACCCTATGGGGAGAGCATGGAGCGTGAGGATAGGGGAGCCAGGCAGACAGACAATAGGCCTGCAGACGAGGGAGGGGCGAATGCCAGTAGGAAAGAAGCACGGAGCGGGGCCAGAGGGGTTGCAGTGGGGAGCGACCAAACGGCGGCAGGAGCAGCAGGAGACAAAGGGGGCAAGCCCAAAACAAGGGGGGCAAGCGAGGGGCCCATAGAAATGGGTCAAAACCCACCAGTGAGTACATTCGCCCCTCCCGGAAGACCCTCCCATTACTACAAGGTAGACTGGCTTGGCCAATCTAATACCGCTAGCGGTGAAAGAGAGAATATAGAGGAACAAATGCATTGACAATTTTTTCCTTACTAGAGGTGCGCCAAGCAGGGCTAGATCTCACAACACATGACAAAAAGGAGGAGGATAGGAGAGAGGCACATGCCCAGGGTGGAGAGGTCAATAGAGAACTGGCAGCAAGCATTTAGGACCCTGGCATGCGTTTTCATGAAAATTCCTGCAGAGTGCGACCGTACTGTTTCTGCTGAAACAGAAGGTCCATGAGGTGCAGCAAAAGTACCAAAGGGAGGCATGGCTTCAAAATTACGATGGCTTTCGGGAAAAAATGCAAACATGGCCAGTCATCTAGAATGGAACCACCAGGACGCATAGGGCTTCACAAGCCACATGGTGGCTGCCAGGGAAGGGGTTGGAGCATGCAACAATTTTCGTCCCTCAGGTTATAGAGGTGAAATTGAGAGAAACACACAGGGCACAAGGTACAAGGGTACAAATGGGGGTAAAGCGGGGAAGGAATGCACCGCCACATGCTGGAAATTTGACTAGGACGAGTGCAAATTGTGACAGTCCTGCTGGTTTCGGCACTGTTTTGGGACATGCGGCTGCACTCACCCAGTCATCCGCTATAAACAGGCTATAAACAGGGGCGGGGGGAAACAGAGATAACAAGAAATAGAGAAGGGCGGGAGCAGGTGCCCGGATGGGGGGGAGCAGGTGCCAGGGGGAACATTACCCAAACCCATCAGAATCAGAAAACTGGTGCAATTACTGAGCAAATACCCAAAATTGAAGGACATACAGCTGCTGGCAGGGGGATTCACAGCGGGTTTCAGCATAACATCCAAGGGCACGGTGGTTCCACGGTTTAGCCAGAACTTGAAATCTGTGAGGGACAACCCCGAGGTGGCCAGACTGAAAGTGCGAAAGGAGAGCTGGGGAGAGTAGCAGGACCTTTCAACGAACCCCCACTGGACAACTTGATGGTTTCCCCACTAGGGGTGGTGCCAAAAAAGGAGGAGGGAAAATATCACCTCATACACCACATATCCTACCCAGAAGGGGAATCAGTGAATGATGGCCTAGAACTAGAAAGCTGCTCAGTGCCTTATGCCTTGCTGGACGAAGCTGTAGAGCAGAATAGACAGATGGGAAATGAGGCGCTGCTGGCCAAGACAAACATAGAAGCGGCTTTCCACCTCTTGCCAGTGCACCCCGACATCTACCACCTACTGGGTTTCCAGTTGGAAGGGGTATACTACTATGACAAATGCCTACCTTTGGGTTGTGCAATCTCTTGTGCCTACTTTGAGGCATTCAGCAGTTTCCTGGAATGGGAATTGGGGAGACACCACCTGGCAGGGGGATGCTTGCACTACAAGACTTCCTGTTTCTCGACCATTCAGGGACAAGCGAGTGTGAAGGCTTGCTGCAACAATTCAAGGACTTAGCGGAGGAACTAGGGGTGCCGTTGGCACCAGACAAGACAGAGGGCCCAAAAACGAGGCTGTCCTTCCTGGGGATTGAGATAGACAACGTGGAAGGGATACACAGGTTGCCAAGAGAGAAAGTAGTGGAGGTGCAACAGTTGATAAGGCAGTTACAAAAGAAGAAAAAAGCAACCCTGTGGGAGATACGGCAGCTGCTCGGGAAACTAAATTTTGCTAACAGGAAAAGAGTAACTTAGATAGAAGAGCTGCTCAAACAGTGTCCTTGGGATGCCTCACGGCAGGGACACAGGTGAGCAGGCGAGAGCACACAAAGACAGCCAGAATAGAAGGGCTGCTCAGACAGTGTCCTTGGGATGCCACACGGCAGGGGCATAGAGGAGCAGGCGAGTGGTCAGCAAAGGTACAGGCAAAGCGGAACGGCACTTGAAGCCCGGGCCAGGCGTGATGGCCGCCCACGAGTTCGGTAGCAAGAGAAGCCTAGAACCGTAAACACTAGGGTACCTGCGGGACGGACCACCACTCAAGATTAGTGCTGTCGGCTAGAAAGGAAACAAAACAAAAGGGACAATATTACTAAGAGATGTGAATTATGGAAAAAGACATGGGTCGTGAATGACCGGCCATATCATTGCGAAATGTTTGATCCATGTTTTTTGTGTGTCTTATGAAATAAAACTGCGGGCTTTTTGCACCATAAGCTTGTGTCCTTCAAATATGTGAAGAGAGGGAAGTGTAAAGAATGGGGCCATGGAATGGAGGGGAGAGCGAACTTGCAGGCCTGGGAGGGGTTTAGAAGTGAACTATGTGGGTATAAGAAAAATTAGATTGGTAATATTCTTACTAGCAACAAATAAAGCAACTGTAATTTTTTTCTTAGTACTGCAGTTCAGCTTTCAACCAACCTCCCCAGCTTTCCATACCATTCACTTGGCCCCCCATTACTCTTTTTCTGGCCCTGTTCTCTGAGTAAATGTAGTTTATTTTACTATACCTATTGGTTGCGGTTGGTAGGGGAAAGAATGTGGCCTAACGACTAAAGCGGTTGACCTTGAAGCTGGGGATCCAGGTTCGAATCTCAGTAGGGACACTCAAAGTCTTGTGAATCTGTGCAAATCACTTAATCTCCCTGTGCCTAGCAAAATTAATGTGTCCATCTGTAACACAACTGGTGCTCATGTAAAGCGCTCTGATACCTTCGGGTCGAGTTTGTGCTATATAAAACTCAGGGTAAAAAAAACTATTGAGGGGAGCTTCGATCTTTACAACCCTCATGGGACTCCAACATGAATTACTGACAACAGAATAAGGTTACAGCAAAGCTTAAGACATGCTCTTCGTGTTTTCTTCCATTATTGGCCTTAGTGACGACTGCCCAGTGGTACACCCACTTGTACCTCTTCACACCCAGTCAGCTGTTCTACATAAGAAAAGGCTATTAAGGGAAGACTGAATATAAAATAATGTTTAGTCCCTTCAAATATTTGGTGATGATTTTGGGTTTGGGTAATGCCTCATGAGCTTTTAGAAATGTTATTAATGACAGCATTCTGGATAACAATGATGATTTACTATAATGTACATTGGTGATAAATTGCTTTACTCCAAGTCCTATACTAGCAACTCGAACGTCACGGTTGTATTGTATCAAGTGTAAGTACATTATTTGTCTGCGAAACTGAGACAAAGTGAATGTCAAAGAGTATATTTTCTGAGTTTTGGGTTATCCTTTCATGATCTACAAATGGATCCAAAAAAGGTAGTATGAGTTCAAGATTAGCCCACAGTTTTTAAAGGATTTGCTGATTGCAATTGACACTTCTTCACCAGTTTCTTTGGGACTGTTTCTAAATTCACGAAGCTATTCCACATAGGAGTGGTTTTCTCTTGGAATATAGAAACAGATGAGATAATTATCTTTCTGACAAAATATTCATCAGTGGCAATATTCCGATGTCACTCACCCTCTCATCATGAAAGCGAACCCACTTCTTCTTGCAGCAGTCCCAAAAACTAAAAGAAGCAGAGAAAGCACGGACTTTCAGCTTTCAAATCAGTCCTGGATGAATGGAGATACCATTGGGTGATACCCAACATCTAGCTACTATATACGCTGATCATGATAGCTTAGAACCTTCAAAATATGTAATAGGCCTAACCTTTTAAAACTGAAATTGGCTTTGTGGTTCACAAGCCATGATTTGTTTGCATCGCTTTCTGTGCTAGACCAGACTGTTTGAACAGCATTAGGTCTTCTGATAGCAAAAATAACCACACTGAAGGAGCAAATATACACAATTGTTGAAAAAGAATGTGTAAATGTCCCAATGTTGCCTTTTTTGAAAAACAGTGAGGCACAACAAAACATCGGGCAGTTCTGTGGAAAGGGATATGTACATAGTCAATTTAATAATGTCTATCACTTCTATCAAGGACAGTTATTTGTCTCAAATTTAAGGGTGCTTTGATTGTTCACAAGAGAAGTCTTGTTGGCCATTCTGTGGGGAAACAACCTGAGCTGTAAGCCACAATGTCATCCAAATAGGTGACACTGAAGTTTCTCAATCCTGTCTGGACCTGGTGAGTTACTGAAAGGTTTGTGGACATTCCATGATTACCTGGACACTAAATCAAAAAAGGTCAATTAGCTTATCAGCACAAGGCATTTAGTGGTCTTTGCTGTTAAGATTTTAGGGTTTAATGAGCCAGAGTTTGGACATTTCCACTTGATGCTGGCCTAAACCCTATTTGACAGCACATAGCCAAGTTGTCAATAGTATCAACATTGTGGATAAATCATCAAAACCTACTAGAGATTCTTAGAATCACACACACCTCCTTTTTCCAGCAGCTGCATTAGAAGGCTTAAAAACACATGATTAAAAACCACTAATAATTGCTTACAAGAAATACACAAAACTATCTATATTAACCATATGAATGTGTCAATTTGTGGAAAGATATTTCTCTAAGAAACTCCATACACTTAAATCAGTAAAAAAATAGAAAAACCTATATAAAGTCCAATTGCCTAGGTCCAGGAAAAGTCGATATGATCATCATGAAATCGGCAAACCAGACCTGCCAACTCACATGTTGCCAGCATGACCTACATGACATGAGCTCCCTTCACACAGTCATTCAGTGAAGAGCCAATGTCACACAGTGGAAGGAAGGTGGGCTAGAAAACCCTGTGCTGAGTGGGTTTCCTACTCGTATTTGAAGGCTCTAAGAAGCCAATATCCATTAATGGATGTAAAATCACCCCAGGACTTCGGCGACAGCCTCATCAACCTTTGTTCTCTATCTTGGGCCAACTGCATTTAGATGCAGGGCATCGCATAGGCTTATTTTGGATTTACAAAGCCACACAAGACTTGATTTTAGATGGCTTTGCTTGATTTTGTAAAGAAATGTAATGCAATGCAGCAACTAGCACTGAATGAGTTACATTTCTTAGTGGTAGTTGTTTCATGGGTAGAGTATGGGCATTCCTGTGCATCCACCCATGGATTTCATGCAATTCCAGATTAACTAAGGTTTGTAAAGCTGCAATTGCATGAAATTGAGGCGTCTACCACTGAGAGGTGTAGTCAGGAGAAATATGTTTATTTCTCCTCGTTACTTCCTCTTACGATGCATGATGCATTCTGCATTGGTGACTGAAACTTGAATTTTGCTCGGATAAGTTACACAAGATAGTCTGAGAATATACATGGTCTTTGAGCCATGATTGTAGAGATTGGCATCACCATTTGAAGAAGTACATATCCATAAAGACGACAAATGCCAAAAAGATCTTGTGATGTATGGAAGATTCATCTTGGAAGAAAGTGTCATGGAATAAATTAAAAGAATCAACATCTGAAGTTCAGTTACATCATCCATAAGAATGAAATATCTATTTTGAATATATTAATAACTATTCAAGATTCAAGTATCACGACTGAGGTGTATAAAAATCTGACAGATAAAAACAACACACTTCATTATTCAAGTGTTCATCCAGAAGCCTTCTTGAAGAAACATTTACAATCTTCAAATTTTTTTGTGATTAAAGAGTATAACTTCTGATCCCTCCAAATATGACTTCATTGCAGAAAAATATGAGGAACGATTTTATAAGAGGGGCTATCCATTAACAGTGATCAGAGTAGCAAAAATGTGAGAGGATGCACCACCAAGAGACACGTTAGTGAAAAAATCAACCAAGAAAGAGAATACTAGATTGGTATTAAAAGGATTATAAACAAAAGATGGGAATTAATCCAGGTGGAAGAAGATTTCAGTAGTTTGTTTATCAATAAAGCATTGCTTGCATACTTGAGATCTAGGAACTTAAAAAAATAGTAACATCTCAACTTACTCTAAGACAAACCAATAGTACTATCAGGGTTACTACATCATGTGGACATTGTATCCATTGCAATAATGTGATTAAAGGGGCAGTGGTTAATCACCTGCATAAAGGACATTGTATTAAACTTCAAATCAATGATATTTTTTACACTAAAAACTGCATTTATGTCTTGAAATGTCCTTGTGGTTCATTGTGCATAGGGAACCAGAGAAGAAAATGAAAACACATATCACAGAACACAAAGTAATATTCAAAGAGAACAAAAAAATACACAGTAGCTAACGATTTTGTTGAGCAGAGATATAACGTGACACATTTGAGGTTTCAAACTTTAGAAAATGTATTAGAAAACCGGACATTTATATATAACCAAAAAACCTCTTCAAAGGGTAATCCTTTGCATTAAGACTTTAGATACTTTTCACCCTAAAGGGCTGAATGATCGCCTTGAAATTTCTTGTTATTCATAATTAAGAAACCATCATGTCAAATTGTTTAAAATATGTTGTTTTATTGTGTTAGAACTGTTTACTTTCACAGGCAGATTGGAGATGATGGGTAACCATTTATTTTTTACAGGTTAAAATTCAGTATGAAGATTATTAGAACCATTAGCAGGTGGCTTCACAATGTAAAAGTTATCACATTAATGTGAGTCATTAACGTAGATTCTAATAGTAACATGTAAGTTTCTCCATTTCAACATGGCTTCAACAGGAAATTAACTGTTCATATTACTTAAGCAGGAAAACCATTCAGGTTCAATTTCATTTTGAGAATGCTTTGAGAATCACAATATTAATAAAGTAGAGTTTCTATTCAGATTTAAATACATGTATTCAGAAATTTGTACAACTTCCAAATAGTGCCTATTGGGCTAACATTCAACACATGACTAACGATGAGCAAGTCAGATAGCTTTTGGTACTTTGACACAGTAGGCGTAAGCAAAAGGACTAACACACTGCCAGTCTCTCGTTCTGCATGAATAGAGGAGAAAGCACAAAATAGGTAGGTGATGTATATTTGGGGAAATGGTTTAACCAATTTATGGTAATTTCAATGCACTTCCATGTCACTGTGAGGACGAACGTTAGCATGGACAAACAGTGCTAACGTAGATACACAGGTTTCGTGACTGCCATGGTGAGCTTTCAGTGTGATTAAGTACGTGGAAAGGCAGTGAAGCAATAAGAGCTATTAAGAGCCTATGTAAGTCACTTAGTTGCCTGATTCAAAAGGGTTATCTGCATAATTGCACTTAAGGGTACTGAAGTTTCATGGAGGCATTCATGCACAAAAGGCATGCAAGTACAATTTTCACTTAAGAATATGGATGTGATGTAAAGTTGGTGATACCATAGATTACACTCTGGAACTCAGGATATAAGTAAGTACTGTTTTTCTGTCATTTTCTCGGGACATGTATCCCCATTTCAGTTAAAGAATGAATGCATCATACCCCCTGAAGAAGAATATTTAATATCTGAAATGCATATAGGTTGTTGTTAAAGGCAGATGGAATGGGCATCTCATTCACAGTATTTTATTTTGGAAATTTGAAAGATATAAAAGTGCATGAAGAAATAAAACTCAAGCATTGAGAATATGATGAAGAGAATTTGAATAATTTTGGATGATTACCAAAATAAATTAGAGAGCATGGGCTCTTCTAAACAGTGCATCAAGGTAATCCCCTCGACAAAGAGAATATATTTGATAACGATGGATTTAACCCAGATCAGTTGACTCGGGTGAGTGTTTGATTAGCTCAAACGCTCCGTCCATCGTCCCCTTTGGTATCGCTTTGTTCGCCCTAAGTTGGCAGGGTATGCCCAGACGTGGGTCCCTTGCTCACTTTGCCACTGGATTCAAGCTAGCCTGGCTGATGACGGCTGAATAGCCAGAAACCGGTCCCAGGATGCTTGGTTCCGGTCCAGGGAAGACATGGCTTGGCAGTTCGGGCTGGACTGTTCCCATGAGGCACAGGGTCAGACTGATTTGCATATGGCCATGTCTGAACTGGGGTGGTGGAGTGAGCTAAAGAATGATGATGGAGTAAACCCAGATCAGTTGACTGGGGGTGAGTGTTTGATTAGCTCAAACGCTCCGTCCATCGTCCCCTTTGGTATCGCTTTGTTCGCCCTAAGTTGGCAGGGTATGCCCAGACGTGGGTCCTTTGTTCACTTTGCCACTGGATTCAAGCTAGCCTGGCTGATGACGGCTGAATAGCCAGAAGCCGGTCCCAGGATGCTTGTTTCCGGTCCAGGGAAGACATGGCTTGGCAGTTCGGGCTGGACTGTTCCCATGAGGCACAGGGTCAGACTGATTTGCATATGGCCATGTCTGAACTGGGGTGGTGGAGTGAGCTAAAGAATGATGATGGATTAAACCCAGATCAGTTGACTGGGGGTGAGTGTTTGATTAGCTCAAACGCTCCGTCCATCGTCCCCTTTGGTATCGCTTTGTTCGCCCTAAGTTGGCAGGGTATGCCCAGACGTGGGTCCCTTGCTCACTTTGCCACTGGATTCAAGCTAGCCTGTCTGATGACGGCTGAATAGCCAGAAACCGGTCCCAGGATGCTTGTTTCCGGTCCAGGGAAGACATGGCTTGGCAGTTCGGGCTGGACTGTTCCCATGAGGCACAGGGTCAGACTGATTTGCATATGGCCATGTCTGAACTGGGGTGGTGGAGTGAGCTAAAGAATGATGATGGATTAAACCCAGATCAGTTGACTGGGGGTGAGTGTTTGATTAGCTCAAACGCTCCGTCCATCGTCCCCTTTGGTATCGCTTTGCTCACCCAGGTATGGCATGTCTAACCACAACCTATCAACAAATAAATGCCATTAAGTGGTTTAGTTACTCTCTGGTACCTTTGGTTCCAGAAATCGTGTTATTTATCTAGATTTGAATCTGCCAACTTCTGTAGTGATTGTCTTGCTCTGATGATAATCAAAATAGGTCTTACCTGAAAATATTTTCCACCCCATAAGATTGAACTCTCCTCAATGATCAGTTTAGGGCCCAGAGTAGTAGCTGGATCATAGTTCCCCACTTTAATAAAACTGCTTGTGTTATTGGAAGTCATGTGCCAGTATAGTAAGTCCAGAAATGGTGGTGAGTCTCCAGTTGCATCAAAAAGCAAATGACTGCCGGTAGTCGTCTCCATACGAACATTTTTCAAATAGTGCAGCATCTGGACACAAATCATAAAATAAGATTTCAAAAGCTATCCAGATGAAGATTATTGTAAAGAAATTCATATTTCTCTGCATGCAGCAAATGACCAGGACAAAAAGTGCATCACTTTGATGGAAAAACTTGGGGGCATATTTATGACTTTTGTGGTGCAGAGCGGCACAGCAAGTCACCTTCTGCGCTGCCCTATGTCACAGGCAATTTCCAGGAATAAGTTGTATTTATTCAATACGGTGCATTCCTGTCCTTTTCACTTGCGATGGCACCGTTTTGGGAGCCTAACTCCAAAGCAGACACCCTTGCATGGTGCAAGGGTGCCTGTGTTGTAGGCAGGACTGTTTTTGTGCAGAAAGGGGCACCTTCCTGCACATAAACAATCCTGAGAGGCTTTTTCCTCCTTCTATGTGTGCTGCAGAGTGCAGCACACACGGACAGAGGAAAAACCGAGGAAATATATTTCTCCTTGTTACTCCTCTCCTGGGGAGGCACAACCTTTTGGTGCATTCCCAGGTTTACCAGGTTTGGTAAATCTGGAAATGCGTCAAAACCATGGGAGTTGCATGGGAACACCCATTCAATGCCCATGGAACGCCTCCCTTGTGCAGAATAATGCAAACCAGTTATTTCCACTTCATTTCAGTCCTCCGGGTTTTTAAGCTATTCAAAGCCATACAAAGAAAATCTGACTTAGAGGTTTGTGTCACGCATGTACCACTCTGAGTGGGGCAAGAATGATGCAAAGGTCTCATAAATATGCCCCCTGGAGTGGGAGGTTTGGGTGCAGAATGCCCTTATACTGAAAATGTTTCTTTTTCCATGTAAATATATTTCAGTAGACCGATTGTTACTGGTCATTTTGTTGTGGACCAGGAAACTGAGATATGGGAACTCCCCTACAAATAAAAGAAGTGTTCTGGAATCTGAGTGGCTACTTATGAATATCTGAACTTAAACAAAGCTCCCAAAACTTAAAAATGATGCACTAGACAAAAGGCAACCTGCAAACTTTTGCCAAAATAAATACTACTCTGGGGGGCTTAACTTTGCTTTGCAGGACAAGGTTTGAGGTTGTTGGAAGCCTTCCTAATCCCTATAACAGACGCCTTGTAGCACCTAAAGTTTGCAAAGCTGAAGATATTTCCCTCCGGAAGTGTTTCTAAGACTGAAGGTTAGAGCTTTCAGTGGGACAAACCACCAACATGTGTCTGATCTCTTTTGCGAATGGTTTACCACTTCATCTGTAGCTTTTCTATTTTTTTAAAAATATTTTTATTATGCTTTTAAAATGTTTAATTATACACCAACCCTACCCCCACCGCCCCCCACCTCCCTGCCTACCCACCCTACACATTGAGTGGCCCATCGAAATACAGTACATAATGAATCTAAGTCTATAAACTTCATAACAACAACTCATTATAATATTTCATTAGTGTAATCATTATAAACTATTTTATATTTTTAAAGTACAAGCTGTAAAATTATCTTACAACCTAATTAAGACAGTACATTTTTTTCTTCCTGGTTAAATAGCAGCAATTAAATCACCTCTCAAGCCAATCAGTCAGGGGAGCCCATCTCCTCAACCCTTTTTCCCCGGTTGTGCCCCTTTCCTTACATATATGTCTGTGGCCAGATTAAAGATCGCTAGCACCTGTGCTAGCCATTGCTGAAATACTGAAGGATTCGTGTCCAGCCAACCAGAGGCAATACATAGTCGCCAAATTGTCATGGCAATAAATAGGAAAGATCTATCCATTTTACCTCCCTCCCCTTCTTGTATTCTGAGTAATATCAGTGCCGGGGTTAGCTGCGTCTTTATCTATAAATGATTATTACAAAATGTCGAAATCTCCTCTTTCACTCCCGCTAAAGTTCTACAAGTAGCGAATATATGCACACTATCTGCGCCATACTTCTGGCACCTAGGGCATCGCGACCCTTTACCATCCCCCCATTTGATAATCCTACTGGAAGTATAATATAAATTAAAACAGGTTTTAAAAGATTGTACTTGAAGTTTAGAAGACAATAAGATTGTTCTAGCTAATGAGAAGGATTTCTGGAAAAACAACTCAGGTACATTCAATTTCTCTTGCCATCTCTGGGAATGCTTATCCAAATCATATCTTGTTTCTGCTGTCATAAAACGATAAATAACCCCAATAGGACATTTCCGTCTATTGATAAAGCTGTCCACTAAATTAACTCTCTGGAAGCCCTCAAAGTCCCCGCTTTACGTATGAGAAAAACCAACACCTGGAGATACTTAAAAAAATCTCTATTTTGTAGTCATTCTTAAGATCTGCAAATGAAACAATCCCATTGATAGAGAAAAAATGCCCTATCCCCTTTAACTGAACAATATTCCATTGTGAAATACATAGATCACTAAAAATATCCAGTAATGACTTATTCTTCCATAGGGGTGTATAATAGTTAAATCTACCAATCCTCATTAGCCTGCGTACTGCCGATCAGACCTTAAAGACGCTCTGAAGAGTCTTAAAGCAAATTCTTTTGTAATAACTAAATTGGAGTTGCAGCCACAGACATCCACATGCGTCATCACAAATGAACAATTCGACCGGAGTGGGATGGTGGTCTCCTATATCCACCTCCATTCTTACTTGCAATAGGACTAGGTTATTCTGCAGCCTAGTTGCCCAATAATAAAATGTAAGGTTAGGAAGGGCCTACCCACCTTTCTCTCTTGGTAGCTTTAAAAATTTGAAGGCTCGTCTTGGTCTTGCAGAAGACCAGATAAACCGGGATATTAGCTCCTCCATTTTCTTGAGCCACTGACCTTCAAATTCCAATGGTATAGCCCGGAGAAAGTAAAGAGTCTTGGGGGAAAAAATCATTTTTATTATGTTACACCTACTGACTAAGGATAGAGGTAAATTATTTAATCTGCTTAAATCTCTTTTTATTTTACAAATCAAAGGATCAGGATTGTTCTGAACTATTCCGTCTATTTCCGATGAAATGCTTACATGTATATATCTTGCACTCTTTACTACTCGCTTTTACAAAAGGGCAATCTTATCATTAACCACGATTTGTGTCTTTTCATTATTTAATGAGTATCCTGAGATACTCCCAAAGCTGAAGGTCTCCTGCTCAACCGCTTCTGATGCCATGCTAGGATCTGGTGTTATCAATGCAATGTCACCGGCATAAGCTAGGGTCTTGGTATCCTTCCCTTGAAACTGGATAGGTTGAATTAGGATGCTTTTCTCCAACCTACTTATTAGGGGGTTGATGTAGATTCCGAGCAAAAGTGGAGACAGGGGCACCCCTGCTTAGTCCCCTCGAAATCTTGAAACGCTCCGACAAATCCCCCTTAGCTTCTGGATTGCTATATAGAGCCTTAACAGCCTGGCAATATCCTGGTCTGATACCCACTTTTTGTATGGTTACCCATAAAAATTGCCAGGAGACCCTATCAAAGGCTTTTTCTGCATCCAGCAGAATCATAGCGATAGGGTCCCCTGACACCCGTGCGGCATCGAAAAAGGTAATTGCCCTGCGAGTGTGGTCAGTTGAGCCTCTCCCCAGGATAAACCCATGTTGTTGTCTAGAAATAACCTTGTTGATGATTGGGGAAAGGCGGGTGCCCAAAATTTTAGAGTGCAACTTGGAATCTCCATTAATCAGGGTAATTGGTTGATATGATCCAAGTTCTATAACCGGCTTACGGGCCCCCAAATCTGTTTCTGCCTGCCGTTTCATGGCGGGTTGACTGCCACGAAATGACCGGCGGAAAAGGCATATCATAATCCCAACGGCGGTGCCTGACAGGCAAATGAAAATGACCCCCTGTCGGAACTGTGGCAGTCAGTCTTTCCGACCGCCACGTTTCCGCCCGCCATAGTAATCTGGCAGGCGGAAAACCACAGTACGATGGCGGAGGGCCCGCCAGAGACAGGCTGTCGGTGGCGGGCCTTTCGCCATCGAAATCAGGCCAAATGTTCTTTCTTTTCCACATCGTTCCCTAGGAATGCCATGACTACATGGGGATGTAAAAAGATTAGTCATTGTGTGTCTAGGAAGGAGTTTAAAACAATATGTATGAGCCACCTGGAGTCAATTAGATTTGCTTTGGAAATAAATAAACAAACAGTAGTACAGCATCAATTGATTTTAACAACATATGATATACAACCATACCTTTTATGAAGTTTAAGTGGATATGACAGATATGTTTTAACTCGTTTTAGAATTGGGATTTTCCATCGATTAATTAGCTATCCAGAAATTAATAATTGGTCCAGAGATTTATGTTGTTGTCCTTGCGATGATTTGTCACCACAATCAACAATACATGCGGTTATTTTCTGTAAATTTTACAGAAGGGAGAGATCAAGGTGGATTTTGCCTATTTTAAGGTTGGGGGGATGGAGGCAGTGTCGACCAGCTTTTTTGTATCTGCAACTTTTAGAGAGTGATTGCTGTATTGGGGCTGTGGTTCGTTTTTTAAAAAGCATACTCAGAGTGAGGAAAAGTATCAACGTTCAACCCCCTTAGAAAGCTGGAATGAATTAAAAATGTGAGGGAGTGCTTTGTCTGTATTATATAACTTACATTATGACCACTTCTCTTCTTCTTTTACATGGATGAACTTACAGAATATATGGAATCTTTGTATTTTGGAGCTAATAATGTGTAATTGTTTTTTTTATCTATTTATGTCTGCTTTTGTGATTTTATTTGCTTGAAATCGAATAAAGTTTATTCTGATTCTGATTCTGTGTGTGCAGTGATATACTTTCTTGATTGCAATATGTCTGATCCCCACCTAACCTTTTAGCCCTAGGACCACAAATTAAAAAAATTACTCAAGAGTTTGTGGATTTGTGAGCACACCTGAAATTCCAAAATGGTTTTGACTTTGAAAAGGAAAACATTTTGCATGGGGTTTTGCAATGAAAGGATCAATGTCAGAGATAAGATATCAGGTGGTGTAACACTCAAATGCATGAACCATTACTGTAGAGGAAATTTATAGAGGTGTTGGTGGTTATAGGGACAAGAGGGTCTTCAAACTTTTAGGCATAATATACAAACTATGTTGTTTTGGGGTGCCTGAGGAGGAATATCCACAGTACATATAAGGTACACACCTGCCAAGGTTTAAAATCCTTAGAGTCTGCACATGACCTATTGGTGAAGGGACCCTCATGTGGTTTGCAGTTAAGCAGATCATGCAATGCCTGGGCAAAGGCATAGACGGCTTTGTATGCACAGTATGGAAACCTAAAATCATTCTTTTCAAATGCTGAAACATCAAGAGACTCCAGTTCTTCTCTGCCAGAGCAAATTCTATCTGTATACACAATGTTCCCAGCTTTTGTTTCATTAAATCCATTCACCAGTTTGCAGTTGAAGGCCTGCTCCCAAAATGGCTTCAAGAATACATCTTCAGTCTCATTAAAAGGGTGGATATTGTGAAGGAAATCTTTGAACCCAGGGATGTGTCCACTGTACACAGCCAGTCCCAGTGTGCCATTCAGAATTTCCCATATGTCCCTATTGGAAAACACTTGCGAAGGCATCCAGCTTGTGACCCCAATCCAGATTTTCCTTGTCATCCTTAGTGGAGACATTGCTTTAAGTACTGTGATGATATCTGAAGCGACGAAACAGACAATGACATTAACGGAGGATGTCTCCACAATTTGAGCTAAATTTGCTAGCGAGGTCTTGAAGGTTTCTGTGCGAAGAGTCTCAAAGAATTCAATGCAGATCCCAATTTTTGCTGCCTCCTTTTTAAACATCTGGCTGCCTTGTAGACTTAGGTCACTGCTGGAGGATAGAATTCCAATCCATGTCCAGCCAAAGTGGAGCATTAACTGCACCAATGCATATGGCTGGAATGAGACGCTGGTCACTGTCCGAAGGAAAGATGGGAACAGGAATTTATCGCTTAGGATGGGGAGCGCTGCAGCATAACTTATCTGTTAAGATATAAACATATGTTTATTTTCTTTTAAATATTACTTTCAAATATTTTCTACAATTTAGTTCTATGCAGCATGGGTTTGGGTGAGGGAATAGCTAAGTAATATGTAGACAATTAGAAATCTTGGCATGTTTAAGGGGAAGCAAGACTTGTTCCATGAACAAGAGATTGAGGCAGGATGAAAGGGTGGGCGGCGGAAAGGAAGAATAAATTAATTAATGAAGGAAGAAAAACAGGAAGACAAGCACGCAGGGAGAAAGCAGTAAGGGGTGATCAAATGAAGTGAGAAAGGAAACAAGATAGGAATGAAGAAATTAGCATAGGAAGAGAGGATGGGAGAAAAGCAGGAAGGAAGGAGGGAGTCACAAAAGAAAGAATGGAGTGGAGACAGTGAGGAAGGATAGATAGAGGTAGGGACATAGTGTAAGGGAATACAATATGTAGGATTGGGCAATTCTAGATTCTTCTAGGACATCCATGGTCTCTTGCCATTCCAAAGGAATTTGTTGAAAAGATCCTATAATTTGCAAAAGAAATCTTTTGATAGGGAGATTGGAATCATAGAAATCATAGAATGAATCATGGGTGTGATCATCATTTTTATTATTTCAATTCTCCCCCACCAAGTCAGAAATTTTGGGGACTGGCTTTCCAAGATTCTTGTTATTTTTTGTAATGAAATAGATTCATTATGCTTAAGGGATTCATTCATATCATCATTAAATTCAATACCGAGGTACGTTAAAAATTTGTTTTGCCAAAATAGGAAAGAAGTGCCTAGGACTTCTTTGCCCCCATCTTATTCAAGGCCATCACTTCAGATTTATCTTTATTTAATGTATATCCTGATACTCGTGAATAAGCTTCAATAGTTTTTGTCAAGGCCTGAATGGAGGATACAGCATGTTGAGTAAATATTACTAAATATCGTTCACGTATGCAGCTGCTTAACCGTAAGATTACCAAATGTAACACCTGCAATATCCTTGTTGTCCCTTATGGCCTGTAATAAAGGTTGAAAGTGGACAGCCTTGTCTCATACCCAGTTTTAGGTTGAAATAGTCAGAAATATTACCACTGAGTCTGACACTAGCTTTAGGCTGAGTGTATAAGGCCTTAATGATTTTAATACAATCTTCTCCTAGGTCAAATTTGTTTGGAACTGCTTTCAAAAAGGGCTAGGATTCCATGGCAAGTGCCTTTTTGGCATCAAGGGCTATAGCAACTGTAGGGGAAGTTGACAGCAAGGCCTTTTCAATAATGTGGCGAAACAACCTAGTGTTATCACTGGACAGTCTATTTCTAATGAATTCTACTTGGGTGCGGTGAATTAGTTTAGGAATCAGTTTATCCAACCATGTGACAAGAACTTTGGCATATATTTTGCAATCTATATTAATCAATGATATCGGCAGAGCAATTTCTCGGAAGTGAAAGATATTTACCTTCCTTAGGAATGACAACAATAACTGCTTCAGCCTGTGTGCCAGTAATTTCTACTTTAGAGAAAAATGACTTATATAAGTCTAACAAATGGAGAATTTGTTTTTGGACAAAAATGGTTATAGAAGGATGCACTGTATTCATCAGGACCTGCGGTCTTGGAGGTATTTTATCGTTTTAAGACTGACTAAACTTTCTGCACTGCAAGAGATGCAGCAAGAGTTGCTCTCAACAGTAATGGTAGAGAAATGTCAATTTTTAAGGAATTCTATACACTGCTCAGAAACAAATTGCTTGTTGTTATCACATAAGTTCATATAGATATTTTTGAAAAGTTCAGCTATACGAACCAGATTGGCGTGTATTGTACAATCAGAGTCTCTTATACTTGTTGTTGAAGATTTGTTCTCTTTAAAGTTCAAACATGCAGCTAGCATCTTACCAGCTCTATTAGCTTTGCACATCCGGATACATTTTTGTTTTTGAATCCAGACACCCGCCCTATTACTCAGTAATTTATTGTATGCATAATTGTGGTTATTTAGTGTGGTTAATAACTGTGTGTTAGATATAACTTGGCTATATTGGAGGGCTAACAATTTAATTTCTTTTTCTAAGTTATTCATTGAGTCATTAGTTTGTTTGTTCAAAAACGGATCTGATGCTGATGAGTGTACCTCTGATAGTAGCTTTTAAAGCTTCCCATCTAGTTAGAGAAGAGGAATCACTGACTGGGTTAGCGTCAAGGAGGTTACGGATTTTGGTACAAATTTCAGCTTTATGTTCAGTTCATTAAGAACCACGTTGTTTAATCTCCAGAGGCCTTTTTAATAATTGGCACAGACCATGTAGCCCATATAAGTGATAGAGTGATATAGTGATGGTCAGAGATATGTCTGGTTTCTATACTGGTGGTGTCAATGTAATGAGTGTGACAAACCAAAGTCATTAGATAGTCTATTCTTGAGTACGAAAGGTGTGGAGGAGAGAAAAATGTGAAATCTAACGTATCTAGATGTTGGAGTCTCCAATGCATCCTTTAGATTAAACCTTGAACATACATTTTTTATAGCTCTATGAGCTTTAGGTGGTCAATGGGAGCACTTGAATGATCTATCTATTGTATAATCCATAGGACAGTTAACATCTCCCTCAAAGAGGATCCATATATTGTCCTGTATAAAAGACATATTTGAAGAGAACTCTTCCCAAAAACCTTGTCATTCCCCATTCAGCGCATATCCATTAATAACATATAGGGATTTCTTCTCTTTACACATTCTGAAATTATCCATCTGCCCTCTCTGCCAGAGTTACTAGTAATTATGGAGATATTAGATTTCCTGGTAACCAGAGTTACAATGCCATTTTCTTTACCCATCACAGGAAAGTTGGCCACATCACTTATCCATTTGTTCAGAAAAGAGGTAGATTCTTTCTCTTGGATTTTTGTCTCTTGAAGTAGAATAATATCCCCTTCCAATCTAAAGAGATAATCAATTACTTTGCCCCTTTTAACAGAGTGATTCAGACCCTTGGCATTGAGCAAGAGGATGTTGAGACTGTTTTTCATTTGAGCCAAGAGTTAATAGAAAAAAGATGGTGAAATACATTTTCCAACATGGACTCTAGGTAATAGTGAGACACAGTTAGATAAAAAGAAATCCTCCAAAGATCCACAAAGGAAATACAGTGCAGAAAAAAATAGCCAAACCAGACCACAAATGGGTACAACTCTCCAAGAAGGAAGAGACAGTAAAGAAAGAGAAGCAAAAAGAAGAGAGATAGATCTAAGAAATGGACTATAATGGAGTCACTAGATTCCAGAAAAGGTAAAAAATATTTCCCCCTAAAACAGTAACACTGGTGACTAAAGAGCAACTCAAACCTTAAGCCTTGAAAACCCCTTCCAACCCCTCCTTCACCCTCTGAGAAACACACATCAGCAATGTGGGAAAGAGGACAATATTCTCCCCAACGCAAGAGTAGTCAGATTATATTACAATTCCATGAATGTAGGTAGAAGCTAGCTGTAGCTATAATAAATGGACAGTTAATAACCAATCTGGTTAACCCATTTTGAAAACATCACACTAAATGACTGTTTTGAAGGCAATTAGGAAAGCAAACTAGTACATCACAATAAGTCAACAGTAGTGCAGGAGTACAAAAATATAAGCAATTTTATAACAAAACTGATACAGATTCTGTTATTAGGAAACATAGTAGTACTTTCTGGGCATAGATTGACACAAAGAGTAACAGCTGCATGAAGAACTAATATAGCAAATCTCCTACTTTTCAGTCTGGGGAAGATTTAGACTTAGAAAATGAAGTATACACGTCAGCATCATCAAGTTCATTCAGGAACTTTTTCAGCTCTATGTCTGATGCAAAGATACGTGTGAAATCATTCAGGGAAACTCAATATTTTGACTGCCCTGCAAAAGAAAATTCAATGTTCCTTGCTATCAGCCTTGGTTTAAGGGCCAAGCGGGGTTTCTTACTGTCCACTGTGGTTTTCGAGAAATCTTTGGAGATATATATCTTGTGACCTTTCCAGATGCAGTTGTTATTTGTTCTCATAAAATTCAGTAGGAGTTCTGTGTGATGGAATTTGAGAGGTTTACACCCAATTGGTCTTGGAGACTTCTTATTTGGATTGAGGCAGGCAGGGCCCTGTGAGCTCTTTCTAATTGAATTTCTTTTTGAAAGTATGAGCCCGTTATTTGAAGATTCCATGTCTCCAAGCATTTGATACAAGCACTAAAGTCCTGGCCTTCTCATCCTTTTGGTAAGCCAAAAATGTGAATGTTGCCCCTTCTGTTCCGGTATTCGAAATCCCCTATTTATCTGTGCAGTGTGAGAGAGCTGGTCATAAGAGTAGCAATCTGTTTCACATGTGAAGATTCTCTGTACTCCAGACTGCTAAGTCAGTCCTCCACCACTGCAATTCTGCTGTTTTTAATCATAGTAATGCCATATTGTCTTAGTGGAGGTGGCCAGATCATGTACTGTCGTAGAGAGTGATTCAGATTTGGTTTAATGGGGGAGTCAGCGATCGGAGGACTTGTCTTCAATCTTCTCATGGCCTTTTTTGTTCCTTCTGGCCTGTTTTAGCCATATTGCTGTTAGAACTATATTGAGAGTGAAGGAATCGTACACTGAAACTGAGATCAATTCAAATTTATGTGGCAGGGTATTCAACTTCTGAGATAGTGGATGCTGTGCTGCTAATAAGGAAGAACTGCACATGCAGCAGGTCAAAGGCGTAGTGTTACAGCACAGAGTGCGTGATATAATGACTGTGTTATTAAATTCAGATTCAGTAGGCTTTGGTAGGCTTTTGGTATATAGGGATTATTGTATCCCAAAGAAATCAAAGGTTTGAAGATTGGGCTGTATTAGACAAATTGCCTTGAAAATGCCACATAAGTGTAGAAGGAGCAATAAGATTAATGGTTGTAAGGCAGACCCCTGGTCCACAGGATTAATTTCTGTGAGGTGCAACGGGTAGGTATTAGATTTGCAGTTAGTGAGGAGTGAGACCAATGTTTCCAAAGGTAGCCCAGATACGGAAGATTGTATGAGCACATATAATGCCAATTCTGCCCTTGCCACAGGCTTTTTTTAACGTCTCTCAGCGCCAGGATACCCGGCGGGTCTCAGTGCGCTTTACAAGTATTCATTACATTACATTACATTACAAAGGATCACTTTACAAGCAAAACAGCAGGAACTACTTGTGGGCAGGCACTCTCAGGAAACTCACAGTTAAGAACACTCATATCATTCAATTAGCTAACAATTTGATGATTGGTAGCTTAAATAGCACATGGTAGCCCAACAGTAGCCCAAGTATGAAAACCTGCAAAAACATAAGAAATAGATCATCTTTCCTCCATCAAAATGGCAACAACTGCATAAAGATACCAGCGGTAGGTTTGCCGCCTCCTTTGTTTTACTGCATAACATTTTAAGCGATTTCTGTGCTATTGGGTGCATTATAGGCATTTGTTTTTTAGTTACCTTTAATTGCTTCGTTTGGCATCGCCTGGTAACTGTGTAAGACAGACGCGTTACAAGGCAACACTTACGCTCACAGCTTTTGTCGGTCTCTCAAATCGACATCTTGCAGCTACCCCAGTGTTCCGGTTCCGGTACAAGCCTTGGTCCACCACGGCCGGTGCCGATTGCGTGGAGGGCTTCTGAGGATCGGAAACACTTAGTGGTAGCTTCCGGGTCGTTAGGGGCATCCGGTGCCTGTGCGCCAGTTTCCTGCTGCATCCACTACTTAAGCAAGATGCCGGAGCGGATGCGCGCAGCGGGCGTGCCACCGGCGCGCCAAAGGCAAGCCCGTCTGCGCCCGTCCGCCCAGGCCCACAACCCCTGTCCGTTCCATATCAAATAAATGGCCCGGAATTACATACTCAAAAGGTGCACTTTTGAGTTTTAACAGGTCTGATAAGACCCTCAACTGCCCTCAGTTGGATTTATCAAACGAGCCCAAAGCATGCTGCACTGCTCTTTAAAATTTCAATTTAGGAAAACAAGAGCCTGCACCAGTGTCAAACAGCTATACCCCTAACAATCACCATCACCCAAGACGTTCTTAGGTGTGCTCATCAACGCTAAGGTCTCTTATCAAACATAATCTAGAATTCACAGAATGGTTGACATCTCACAAGATTGACATGGCTTTTATTACCGAAACATGGGCGGATAGCACTTCTGACCTCAAGCTGTCCCTAACAATTCCATCAGGATTTACAATAATCAGAAGTGATAGACAAGACAAACGGGGAGGGAGACTAGCAATTATTCTCAAAGACACTTTGACAATAAAGGGTTCCCCAACAGGACGTTGCCCAGAATGAGAACTGCTATCCTTTAGAATCACCCTAAGCGAAAACTACACGTTTAAAGGACTGTTGTTGTACAGACCTCCTGGTGCAAAAAATAGTTTAGCAGAAATTATCAGCCCTGTTATCGAATCTAGTATTGAAACAGAGGACTTTTCGATATTGGGAGATTTTAACTACTATCTAGAAAAATCAGAAGACCACAACACAGCCTCTCTAGTGGACAAGATGGCCAGTGTCTCGTTAAGACAGATCGTCAAGCACTCCACACACAATGCTGGACACACACTAGACGGCATTTTTACATCGAATCCCGGTTTGAAAATCCGAGAGGTTTTGCCAATCGCTTGGTCAGACCATAAAGCCATATTGTTTACAGTAACCACCAAACATCATATACCTCGTCTCCATAATCCTCATAGAGCACAAAAAGGGCGCAACTGGAGGAATATTGACCCCCAGCTACTGCAATCTGCTCTGGTAACCTCAAAGCCTGACTTAACTTCCGAGGTGAACATGGCAACTGACAGATTTACCAACTGGATCAAAGCTGCAGCAAACACATTAGCCCCGGAAAAAAGCTTCACTACCAAGCGTTAAAAAAACTCTGAACATTGGTTCTGTGATGCACTGCGAGCGCAAAAACAACTATGTAGACAGTCAGAGAGACGGTGGAGAAGGCAGTACAGTGCAGCTGATAAAATCTTATATGCACAGTCACTGACTGACTATAAGAAAATGATATTGGCAAAAAAAGTGAGTATTTTTCAGAGAAAATTCTGCAGGCTGGTAATTCTAGCAAAGTACTCTTTGCAACCTTAAAGAGTCTAGTTAAATTACCAGAAACATCTCACGGAGACAGCAGTGTGGAATAGCACGGTTTTTCAAGGATAAGGTGGAGACCGTTTATAGATCCCTCATAGACAAGGGCACTGATTGTATAGGTAATACACCTGCCGAAACACTCCCCTTTTCCGATAATTTATTGGTGTCCTTTGATCCACCAAACATAGGACAGATATCCCAGGTGGTCAGAACATCAAAGGCCGGAGCATCCTCAGACCCTAGCCCCCAAAAAATATTCCAGATGGCACCTCACATCATCAGTGAGCAACTTAGTATACTTTTTAAGGAGATTATTAGCACTGGTATCTTTCCATATTCTTGGAAAACTGTCTAAATCCTTCCCCTTTTAAAAAAAACTAATTTGTAAAAACTAATTTGGATCCTAGTGACACCAGCAGTTATAGACCAATTGCCAGGATACCATTCCCTGCTAAGGTCCTGGAAAAAATCTTAAACATCCAATTGACAGCCTTCATATCATCGGCAGATCTGTTAGATCCCTTGCAATATGGTTTCCGATAAGGGCATGGTACGGAAACTGCCTTAGTCATGGCAACAGAGGAGCTCAGAGCAATACTAGACTCAGGTGCCAAAGCCGCCTTGATACTTTTGGATTTATCGGCGGCTTTTGACACCGTTAACCATGATATCCGAATCGGAAGGCTCTCAGAGGCAGGAGTTAAGGATTCTGCCCTTAAACTGATTAAATCCTATTTGAACAATAGGTTTCAGTATGTTCAGCTTGGAGATTCCTGCTCAGAACAGTTCATGCTTCCATGTGGGGTGCCGCAGGGCTCCTCACTGAGCCCCACATTATTCAACATGTATGTGACCCCCTTGGCTGATATAATTAGGCACTTTGGCTTCTCTGTGATTTCCTATGTGGACGATACTCATTTAGTGGTGTCCATCTCCAGTAATTTGGAGGAAACAGCAGACCGCTTTAACCGTTGTATGTGCCGTGTGAACCAGTGGATGAGCGCGAACTGCCTAAAGCTGAACGGGGGCAAAATGGAGGTACTCCTGCTGGGCTCCGACACATCCTTTTGGTCGCATAGTTGGTGGCCAGCCAGCCTGGGAGATTTTCCAGTCCCAGTCAAGAAGGTGAAGAATTTGGGCATCATCTTTGATGATAACCTAACTTTTCAACACCAGATTAATAAGGTTTCATCTTTGGTCTTCCTGACTCTGAAGACAATTTGCAAAGTTCGGTCTTTTATCCCTCCAAAGGCAGTAAAAACACTTGTGACCGTTCTAGCCTTGGCCAGACTCGATTATGGAAATGCCTTGTATTTGGGCCTCCAAAAACAGCATATGCTCAAACTACAGCGGGTGCAGAACGCAGCCGCTAGATTGCTGTTGGACATTCCTAAATGTCAGTCAATCTCCCAAGGATTAAGAAAGCTTCACTGGCTCCCAGTGAAAAAAAGGATAGGCTTTAAAACCTTATGTTTAGCTTAGAAGGCTAAGCACGGGAACGGTCCTCAGTACCAGAAACAACACAGCTCCTGGTACTATCCTGCTAGAAATTTAAGATCAGCGCAGAGCAAACTCCTCCAAACCCCCAGATTCAACAAGGCACGTTGGGGAGGAGGATGCTTTGTTCTAGGCACAGTGAAATTGTGAAACTCACTTCCGTTTGATATCAAGAACAGCCCTACATTGCTTTCCTTCAGAAAATCACTAAAAACCTGGTTGTTCTCTAACTAAGCTTCTCTTCTCTTTTATTTCTGGCAATCTACTGCGCAGCGCCCAGATGCCCTTGGGCATTCATGCGCTATATACATTTCCAAATCAAAGTAAGTTCTTTGGTGGCTCACTCTCCAGGATAAGCATTAGTAGAATGTCTGGTAGGATCAGCAGCCCAATGTAGCACAAAAGTAGCCCAACTATGAAAATCCTGAAAAAGATTGAAAAATCACCTTTTCTCCACTAGATATTGCATGAAGATAAGCACACTAATGGATTGCAGAGGTAGCAATTACCCAGTTTCTTACGGAGTGCAATTAGGTAGCATCATGGCGGTACCTCTCCAGCCATCAGGACAATCAGCCTGGGAAACACCAGCATAGCAAAATCTGATTTAGGTGCCGTTTCGAGATATGGAGATGATCCTTAGGTGCTCCACCACTGCTTTCAACTCATCTGGGGTTCAGCTGTATCACTGGCATGTGCAAGTCCTCTGCATCTCCCACACTGGGTCAGAGCTGCTGAACTAATCGTCCATCTTGAGCCACGATGTAGCCACGCCCCAACTCCCATGGCTTGTGAAGCAAATTCTTATCTACAAAGAATTGTGGGCTTTGATTTGCACCAAAAATCTGAGCTTCCACAAGGCAGCTGTAACGAGGAGAAAAGTTTTCATTTTTTCTCTTTATCCCATTCTGCATGTGTGCTGCATTGTATAGCACACATAAAAAGTGATATAATCCCTACAGCATAGGCCTTGTACTGAAAAGGGACACTTTCCAGCACAAACCAGATGCTTCCCACAATGCGGATACCCTTGCACTATAACACTAGATTGTCCATGATAGCGCATGGCAGCCAAAAGTGCACTGGTTCAGGGAGAGAGATGAACAGCACCACATTTTAGTAGCACTATTGTGCTCTCTTCCTTTCAGGTAACAAAGCGCAACAACTTTACTTGCTGCCTTGCGTTTCGGGACTTCAATGTCAACCTGGTCCTTGGTGTTCATGTCACTGCGTGTCATAGAGTGGGGAGCTTCATGATCTTTAGATCCCGCTGACTAGTAGGCCATGTCCACTCTCCAGCTCTGACAGCCCAGGGTCCACAAAGCTCTTCACAGTTGTAATGTAGGTATAGAGGGTTCATACAGCCAAAGCTGCACACTTGTGGCAATCACAGGCATAACACATTTGAATGGTGGTGGAAATAGCATTTAGCTGTCGACCTCAGCTTGTGGCATTAATGGCACCAAAGAGTTGTACAAGGTGCTTGATGCACTGACATGCCACACTTGACTTTGCAGTGGACACAAAAGAATAGTGTACCTTTTATTGTATACTTTCTTGGAAAAATGACTGTCTATTCTGTACATAATTGACGGACAAAAAAATTAAACAGTCCTGAGTAAAGCAATGATCATTGCTTTCAATGCTTACTTCCATTCAGTGCCTACATACACCTTGTCTAACAGCTCAAACAGCAAGCTCAGAGCCTCTCCACCCATTTGCCAAACATTCAGAATCAGCATCCATTTCTTTGAGTCTATCAAGCTGAATTTTTAGCTCGGTATTTGGATGTGAGAGAAGATGAAATGTGTTGGAAATGGCCCTTTCTGCAGGCTTACCCTAGACATTTTTCCTTCCTCCTCCTAATTTTTCTGACCTCCTTTTGTTGGCTTTATGACTCTGTGCACTTTTTCATTGCTAACCAGTGCTAAAGGGCTTGTGCTCTTTTACTAAAATGTGGGAACATTGACTTATATACAATTGGCATATTTAATTTACTTACAAGTCCCTAGTAAAGTGCACTACATGCACCCAGGGCCTGTAAATTGAATGCCTTCTACAGCACACATAGAAAGAAGCAAATGCCTTAGGAGATTGTTTGTGTGCATGAAGGTGCCCCTTCCTGCACAAAAACAATCTTACTAACAATGCAGGGTCCCTTGCACCATGCTGCAAAAGTGCCTGCATTGGCGCTAGGCAGCATGGTGTTCACCAACGCTTTGAAAAGGCTGGAATGTGCCGTATTGTGATAAATATGGTGCATTCCTGCTCTGTCCCTGCAACGCAGTACAGCAAGGTGACTTGCTGTGCTGCGTTACCTTTTGATAAATATGCCCCTTAATGTTTCAAGGGATGGGTAAATGTCCTCCCCAAACTGGACTGGGATGCGGGCCAGACTAATTACCAGTGGCTGAGAGTAGCTCAGCATTTCAGTTTATCAAGTGATCAGCATACCAACATATTAATCAGAACTATTGGCTTTGTCAAAAAGTCTCCAATACTAACTATCAAATCTATATCATATAAATTCACACATTGCAATGTTTAATAACAGTGTTTTAGAATCTTTTTAAAACAAATTCAAGCCACAAAGTGAAGTCATAAAACCAACCAGAAGGGGGCCCTGCACTCCAGTGGAAGAGCATACAGCTCCAAGTGAAGTGCTTTAAAAAGTATGGTAAGCTGTCCTGGGGTCATGGCTACTTGCCTGGCTCAGTGATTAATAAATCAGCGGCTCCTGTCACTCATTTATTATTTATTTTTGTATTTTTCGGCATTCCGTTCTCACCTGGGACACCCACACTTAATTTTCACTTTGGGGCTCCGCATGGTGCCCCAAGGCTCCCGCGGCCCCTGCCAGTCCCCCAGCCCTCAACCATCCTAGCTGCCAGCAGGAGCCGGACACATTTATTTTACCATGGGTGCCCCAGTGCTCACCCAGCGGCACCCACACCTTTTTGAAATGCTGGGCACCACGTGGGAAGCAAAAAGGCCCTGTCAGTCACTGTTGGCTCCCCAGCCAGCACCCATCCACCTTTTTCCTTTTAATCCCGCCGGGTGGGAGCAAGGCTGTGTTCCTTACCAGGGAGAGCCTCTGCATACCCCCTCCCTAAAATAAGTAAATTAGTCCCCCTGGATGGGGTCCCCTGCCCCTTGAAATGCTTCAGGGAGCGGGACCACATGCCCCCTTGTCTAAATATATCCAAGCAACAATCACTCAGGCCCTGGCAAACCCCAGGGCTTTAAATTCAAAATAGTTTGCCTTTATTTTTTAACAAAGATCCTCCACAGCCTGCAGTACCAGTTAAAAAAAATTACATATTAGGCCCGGGGGTGGGGATCTCCCAGAGCCAAACCCTCCACATTACATCACTCATAACATGTAAAATGACATCATTGATAACTTTAGAGTTGACCTCTCAAATGACATCATTAATTAAGTCACAGATCACATCAGTCACCACATCATCTAAGCTTTCGCTCCACAAGTCGAAAGAATGTAGTACTGGAGTGAAGTCTCATTCAGTATGGTGAAAATGATATGGTGGACACTATAGCTAGTGAAGTTTTAGGTGCAAGCAGTGCTTCTTTAAAGCAAGGTTGTGACTAGGTGTACCTAGTCTGAGTTACAGTCTTACAATACATGATTCTCCTCTGGATGTCTGTGTAGATGCTAATGTTAAAGAGTTGTCATGTACTGCTATATACAATTTCTATAAAAACTGCAGATTTATAAAGTGCCAATGTTTATTTCCAAAGGTTCAGTGAACATTTTGAGGATTAAATTGTTGTAAAATATTTAATGCTAGTATTAGTCTATTCCTGTGTTATTTCATCTGATCATGTATGCCTGTAAATAATTTTCCAACCTAGAAATTCCAACATAGTGCTGCATGGATTTTCTGGTCTTTAAATGTGATGCTGCATTAATAGTTTGTTGTTAGTAAGTGTATTTTGTTGCTGAATTTGCACAACAGCATGTTAGTATAAACTTCCTTTGGTAGGCCCATTTTTAATATAGGTCATTACCTCATAATATCCAGCACCTTTGTCAGAATTTTTCCTGGACATATTGAGCTGTAAGGGGAAAATTGTGTTGATTTCACAGTCTGATCATCTTACCAATAGAAGAGCATGGGCCTTATACACAAACTGCACTTTTGAGTAAGTTTACACTTTTGAGTGAGTTTACTACTCTCCAGTGTTCACAATCTACTCTTTAGTAGTAACGTAGGGGGTCATTACAATGGCGGAAGGCCCGCCACCGCCAGCCGTGCGGTGGCGACCCCTCCGCCATCGAACGTGGATTCACCGCCTGCCAGATTAGGATGGCGGGCGGATCCAGACCGCAACCGTGGCAGGCGCAAAGACTGCCAGCCACGGAACCGCCACAGGCAATCGTTCCAATTGCCTGGCGGAGCGGTCTGCATCCCTAAAATGGTGGCGGTGCCTAGCAGGCACCGTCCGCCAAATTAGGATGCTGGCTTCATCCAGCCTTTCCATGGCAGCGAAACCGCCATGGAAAGGCTGGCAGGGATTGGTTTCGGGGGCCCGTTGCGGGCCCCCCTTGTGTTGGGGGGAGGTGTTGGTGCACTGGGGGGGTACCCATGGTACCCCTTACATTTCACTGCTCTAAGTGGCAGGCACCGTGTGGTGCCTGCCACGTAGTGCAGTGAAATGCACCACATGCATTTTTAACATCGCGGCAGGTGCTGCAGTCAGCAGCGCTACCGCAATGTTAAATTGCAAGATGCGACCGCCATGGTGGCAGTCGCTTCCTAATTTGGAGTGCGGGACCGCCGCATGCATGGCAGGTGGTCCCGATCCCCACTACGATGGCGGGCAGACTCGAGTCCGCCCGCCATCGTAATCGGCCCCTTAATCTTAATCTTTTGTAGTATTTACACTTTTGTAAGCACTACACATAGCCAACCAATGGTACTACAATGAAGTGCCATAGAAAGTAATGGAGGTAAGTACTTAAAGTAAAATCTTATAGGAAATAACATTAAATTAAATCAAATTATTTAAAATAGTAAGAAACATAAATAAATATACATTAATGTTTATAAATTTATAAAAATAGTACATATTTATTATTGAATTATTTTACTACGTTGGATAGTATCCTGGGGGAAATCTTGAGTAATTCTGACTCGCATTATCCCATGTATAAAAGGACTGTGTTTCTTTGCCTCATAGATGATTTTGTGGACTTGGTGATGACACAGATAACAGGTGATGGCTTGGTGTCGTCCTCCTGTGTTCATCTTCTTGATTGTAGCCTATCCTCTCTTTGTAAATGTGGTGTACATGTGAGCTTGGTGAGCTATGGAATAAATTGTAGCAGAAATTCAGCTACATCTGTGCCTTTCATTTTTTTCTGGTATACCAGAAAAGGGATTTGTTTTCACTGCTTCTGTCTTCTAATTGAGTGACTTTCTTTTGTAAGAACCTGTGATCTTGTTCACAATCTATTGATGCCACTATTTTCTATTCCACTTGCTGCACCCTGTCCTCTATTTGCAGTGGTTGCGCATTGAAAGAGGCAAGGAATGGAAAGGATATATGCTGAGGTATTTGTCATTATGTCTTCAACCGTAGTCATGGAAAGTCTTAATGTGGTGAGTTCTTTAAGGGTGATCTACAGTGCGGAGTTTGCCAGTGGGGTGGCTTGAACTGCAACAACCACAATGTTTCCTGCTGTATAGGTGTGCATGGATTTTGGCAAGTTAATGGTGTGTCTTTGAACTTACTGAAATCCATGCACACCTATGCAGCAGGCAACGTCATCCTTACCTTCCACTCCAACTGTGATGCAGAATTGACAGAGTGAGACCGGGACCCACTACATGTAGTGGGCAGAGTATTGATTGCAATGATTTATGCAGAACTGTGAGGGCATCAACGGATCACTGTCATAATATAGATACTAACAGTACAGTGTAACAAACATATTGTGTCAAAAATATAATTTACAAAAATATGGTTTCCCTACCATTAGAATGGTAAGTACAAAAATATGAAACAAAATATAGTTTCACACTAATGTTGCTAAAAGTCATACAAAAATATTGTTTCTTAATATATAAATTTTAAATAGTAAATCTTGAATATTCTACTTTTAAATATCAGCCACCCTGCCTTACGTCCTACTTAGGGGTGACCTATTAATATCTAGAAGGAGGATTTAGGCCTGTCAAAAGGGGTTATTTTGACAAGTCACATTTGCAGTTTAACCTGCACGGACTGGTTACTGGTGGTAGGCCTATGGTCTAGTTTTGCATTATTAATTGTGTGGTGGATCAATATGTGCTGCTAGTGTCCACTAGTTTCATTTAAACCTTACAGGCCCTGGGTACACTTTTCTACCATACCATCAATATAATGTTAATTGAATAAATCTCACTAATATTTCCTAGTGGCGGTCGCCACTAGGTAGTTATTTTTAGGTCTGCTTTTCCATAGGAAAATAATTTTTTTGTGTTGCTAAAAGCTTTGGCACTTCACAAAACTTTCCATAAAGGTGCTGCTTTTTGACTAGTTTGTGCATGGTGGGGGCTGAGAAAAACGGGTCCCAAAATGCAAAATCCCCATGCATTTTCCATGGAATTCATTAAGACATGTTACACCAAAAACTACTGAACTGAGTTAACCAAATTTTGGCAGGAAGGTAGATATTGGTCTGCAGATTGTGCTTTTTGTGACTTGATGTAAATCTGTTCAGGATTTTTGAGAAATTAAAGTTGAAAAAATATAGATATTAGGACAGTTGGGCTCGCAAGGGTCCTGTGAGAGCAGAAATTTAAAAAAATGGCTATTTGGAGTGAGAGGCTACTGTGAGTCCCGAGAGAGTGAGCTCTCTGATTGACTGGCTATTGTAATTTTAGAAATAAAATGGCCGCCATTACTGTTTACTGTGAAAAATTGGAGGTTTCGTGGAAATGGAGTGAAAAACCTATATAAGGAGGCAGCAGAAAGACATGCTGTCCCCTTAGGTTTAGAGAGGAGTGTTGTCTAAGGAATGACTACTGTGATGAAAAGAAATGCATATCGTTCTTAAAAAATGTTCAAAATATCGCAGAACTCTCACGGGATTGTGAATAGTAAAAAGGAGTAGATGAGCTCTCAATACCCTCTACTAGTAGGAATGCATATTGTTCCATTGTTATTGAGAGGAAGCGTGTGAGAGATAAGTACTGTGATGAGTATAAGATTCATTCAGTTTTTGTTTTTTTATGTTACCAACTTGTGAGACATCGTGAAAAGTAGGAAGGAGCAGGTGATCTTTGAATACACTCTAGTATGCACAGTTGTTACTTTAGGAAGGAGTCGTACTGGAGTTGGTGTCTATCACGGTCTACTATTTATGCCTATTGGCTTGGGAAGAGTTGTGAGTAGAATTAAGGCTCTTCCCACAGCCTACTATGCATATCCATCATCTGAGACAGAGGTTTGAGAGGAGAGACCAGTCCATCCACACACCCTACTATGCACACCCATCATCTGAGAGAGGTGTATGAAAGGAGAGGGCAGTCCTTCCCCACTTACTGCTACGTACACCCATCATCTGAGATAGAGGTCTACAAGGAGAGGGCAGTCCATCCACTCACTCTACTATGTACACCCGTCATCTGAGAGAGAGGACTGACAGGAGAGGCTAGCCCATCCACACACTCTACCATGCACACCCGTTATCTGAAAGCGATGTCGGACAGTAAAGGCCTGTCACTCCCCACAAACTACTATGCACACCCGTCATCTAAGAGGGAGGTCTGACAGTAGAGGGCAGTCCCTCCCCACACCCTACTATGCACACTAATTAATTTACTTTGAAAATCCCTAGAAATTCACTGGAAAAACCAAAGGTTAAAGTAACGGTATAGTTAGGTGTGATAAACCACACCTGTTTTCACATAAAAAAAACTAGTAATTCACCAAAAAAACAAAGGTTAAGGTAACGTTATAGTTAGGTGTGATAAAAAGATCTCTTTTTGTTTTAAAAAAATATTAGAAATTCACTGAAAGAAACAAAGGTAAAGTAATGTTATAGCTAGGTGAATTTCTCATAGACAACATTAACGTTGTGAACTAAAAAAACACAGAAATTGGGGAGTTATAGCTAGTATTGCTAACTATAGCTTGTGCCCCCTCTATGCACTGCTATGACCTCACATATGACATCACTCATTAAATGTTCTATGACATCACTGATGACATCTCAAATTATATCACTGATTACATCATCCAATGAATGAGCTAGTTTGTTTTATAGTTTACATATTGGCGGGTAAATACCATATCACTTGTCTATGTAATTTTGTACAGCTTGGGTCGAGCTAATGGGTGTAAGTGTTTACAAAATGCATATGCTCCTAACGAACCATAGCTGTGCAGAGGAATTGAATGCATTATAAGTGTTTGCACTAAAGAGTAACTGTGTGCAGGTAACAGTTAACTTGTATTCATTATGCTCCACGTAACTTTTTGATTCTGCAGAAAAAGTTTCCAACAGGAGAAAGATTCTACGTAGTAGATACTAACTTTGTGAGCACTCTTGAGTTATTAGAGAGAATTGTGTCAGTATGATAATTTATAGTTGTTATGTTATGTTATGTTATGTTAATCAATTTTGTAGAGCGCTCTGTTACCCTAGGGTGTCCTGGCGCTATGCACTGCCTGCTAAACAAAAAAGGTGACCAAAAGGCTTATTGGTTAAAAAGCCAAGTTTTGAGCCCCTTCCTGAAGGAGAGGAGCTCTGTAGCATTCCTCAGTTGAAAAGGAAGCTCGTTCCAAGATTTGGATGCATTGTTAATAAAGCTTCTGCCTCCCCAGCCTGCCTTTTTAACAGTGCAGATTGTGACTTTCTTCGCCCCTATTGATCGCAATGCCCTCCTAGGAACGTACCACTGAATTTTTCGTTGCAGGTAGTCCGGGCCTTTGCCGTTAAGGGCTTTAAAAACAGTGCACAGCGCTTTGAAGCGTATTCTGTGTCTGACAGGGAGCCAGTGCAACTGTTTGATCTATTCCTTTACAGATGCAAACTTTGAGGTTCCTGACAGCAGTCTAGCTGCCGCATTCTGAACCATCTGAAGCTTGTTAATAAGTTGTTTTTGAGCATTGATGTAGAGCCCGTTGCAGTAATCCAGCCGAGACATAATGAGTGCCGAGATTACTGTTTTGAGGCCATTATCGTTGAGATAGGACTTAATCTTGTTTATGATCTTTAGAACATAAAAACAGGCCGAAGTAATTGAACTTATTTGGTCACCTAGTGTCAACTTATTATCCATTAACACTCCCAGATTTCTGGCTTTCTCAGTGGGTATAGGGCATGAGCCAAGGTCAGCCGGCCACCAGTCTGGAGTCCACAATAGCGGATTCTTCCCAAATTTTATTACCTCTGTTTTATTAGAATTGAGTTTTAAGCAGTTTGCCGACATCCATCTGGAGATAGCAGCCATGCAGTCATGGAATCGAGCACCCGTTTCCTTTTCAGAGCCCTCCCTTAGTGACAACACTATCTGGGTGTCGTCAGCATAAGAGGTCAACTGGAAGCCAAAAGACCTAATCACACCAGCTAGGGGAGCCACATAAACATTAAAAAGTGTTGGACTGAGGGAGGAGCCCTGTGGGACCCCACAAGGAAGGGTGAAAGGTTTAGACTGGCAGTTGTCCATATCCACGGTTTGTATTCTATCAGAGAGAAATGACTGCAGAAGCTTCAAAGCAGACCCCTTTAGCCCTGCCCCAGCCAGACGGTCCATCAAAATTTTGTGATGGACCGTGTCAAAGGCCGCGGACAGGTCTAACAGGATCAATACAGCACTTCCTCCACTATCCAGGGCCTCCCGAATTTCCTCCGTAGATTTAATTAAGGCAAGCTCAGTGCTGTGTTCTGCTCTAAAGCCATATTGGGTAGGATCGAGAGTCTGATTAGATTGAAGAAAGGCATTAAGTTGTATGTTCATCGCTTTTCTAAGGCCTTGGCAGGAAGCGGGAGTCGAGAGATAGGCCTATAATTATTGGGGTCACCTGCATCAAGGTTCTGTTTTTTCAGGAGGGGGAGGATGGAGGCAACCTTCCACTTCTTGGGAAAAGTGCCAGAGCTGAATATCTCATTCAGCAGGGGCGTAAGAGCCGAGCCAATAACTCCTGAAATTTGTTTCAATAAGTGAGCAGGACAGGGATCAGATGGAGCTCCCGAACGAATAGAATTCAAAATTTTAATAGTCTCTGAAACCGTGAGAGGTTGAAAGTGCTCAAATACGGCAGAGGTTGTTGCACTATCTTGTCCGGGTGTATTTGACTGCTCAGGCTCCTTATTATCTGCTGGGGAGAAGGAAGAAAAAATAGATTCCACCTTTGATTTGAAGAAGTCGGCTAACTGATCGCAGAATTTGGGGCTGCTAGAGCTCTTAGGGGCATTTGGTATGGCTAGTTTTTTGAGTGTCTTAAACAGTTCCTTCGAATTTGATTTGGCTTGATCTATTTGTTCCTGAAAATATTTCTTTTTTTGGTTTCCAGCAACATCCCCTTATAGGTAGCGATGCTATGTCTATAGGTGTCCTTGTCTGGCTTATTATATTCTCTCCTCCAAGCCCTTTCTAACTGTTTACAGTTCAGTTTTTGAGCTCTGAGCTCTTCAGTGTACCAAGGGGCCGAAGGTGTAGCACGTTTAGGACCCACTTTTTAACAGGGGCGAGTATATTGCAAGTGGACTCAAGCCATGAGGTGTAGACTGAGGTAGCCTCTTCAGCTCCAACGGGAAGAGGACGCAGAGATTTCCAAAGCTCCTCCTCCAATTTGGAACTGTCTACCTCTTTCCAAGCCCTGGTTTCAATCTCATTAGCAGTAGTTAACGGAATTATGGGATCAGCGAGTGGGTTTAGGTGAAACTGAATCGCCCTATGGTCGGACCAAAGCAGCGGGAGTACCGCAGTACAGACAAGGTCCGAGTTATTTGAGTAAATCCCGTCTAGGGTGTGTCCCTTATCGTGGGTAGGATTACCCACCAGCTGCTAAAGTCTCCCACTCCCATGATTTGCTGTAGCCGGGATGTATCGGGGTCAGTTGCGGCCTCCAAGTGAAAGTTAAAATCGCCGAGCACCGTAAATGAGTTAAGGCATAACCCTTCCTCCAACAGTGAGCCCAGCAACTCCAAGAAACCACCTCTGGGGCCAGGGGTCGATAGAGCAGGATACCCTTAAAAGTGCTATGATAGGCGGAGTGGAAGCTAAATGAAAGGGCCTCACAACAAAGGTTGGAAGCTTTGTGGAAAATAGGCTTTAATGAGTCGTGGTAGATAACAGCCAGGCCCCCTCCCTTCCGTGAGGTCTATCTAGTGTGTGGTAGAGAAAACCTGGGGGGTAGCTTCTACTAGGTCGGGTCCTGAAGCTTTATCAGTCCAGGACTCCGTAATAAAAGCAATTTTAATCATCTGCTCCTCCAATAATAGAGCACACTCCGTGCTATGTTTAACTAAAGACCTGGCGTTCACTAAGATACATTTTAGCGGACCTGCATCTGCTGCCCTTGATTTCCTGATATGTGTAGCTGATAGGCCTTTCACCGGGATATCTAATAAAACAGGACGGGTGACATAACAGTTGGGGCAAATATTATTAGTGTTCTTACTGGCAGGCGTCGTAGTCATAGTCGACCGAGGACAGTTAGAAGTTTCTTTCCGGGGATCTAGCATCCATAGCTCTTCACTGGTGTACACTATGATTCCTGAGGTAAAATGACCAGGGGAACTCGCCCTGAGCCCGGTACGAGCGCGGACGGGCGCAGACGGGCTTGCCTTAGGCGCGCCCGCTGCGCGCGTCCGCGTGCCTCTTAAGTAGGCAGGCTTCCAACCACTAGAGCGGTAGCCTTTCAAAGCAAATGTCTGCTTTCCAACCCACTTCCGCTTCCCTCCCTCCTCCGTATGCGAGTGTAATCAAATTCAGCAAGATACAGTACAACGATAGAACTTTAGTTTTAAAAACACATAGGTTTAAAAACAACTGAGCTAAAAGTACACCTCCTGGGAATCGTGTCTAGCGCAATGTGAAACAGGCAGCGCTGCGCGTCCGCGTCAGCGTGCCTCTTAAGTAGGCAGGCTTCCAACCACTAGAGCGGTAGCCTTTCAAAGCAAATGTCCGCTTTCCAACCCACTTCAGCTTCCCTCCCTCCTCCGTATGCGAGTGTAATCAAATTCAGCAAGATACAGTACAACGATAGAACTTTAGTTTTAAAAACACATAGGTTTAAAAACAACTGAGCTAAAAAGTACACCTCCTGGGAATCGTGTCTAGCGCAATGTGAAACAGGCAGCGCTGCGCATCCGCGTCTGCGTGCCTCTTAAGTAGGCAGGCTTCCAACCACTAGAGCGGTAGCCTTTCAAAGCAAATGTCCGCTTTCCAACCCACTTCCGCTTCCCTCCCTCCTCCGTATGCGAGTGTAATCAAATTCAGCAAGATACAGTACAACGATAGAACTTTAGTTTTAAAAACACATAGGTTTAAAAACAACTGAGCTAAAAAGTACACCTCCTGGGAATCGTGTCTAGCGCAATGTGAAACAGGCAGCGCTGCGCGTCCGCGTCAGCGTGCCTCTTAAGTAGGCAGGCTTCCAACCACTAGAGCGGTAGCCTTTCAAAGCAAATGTCCGCTTTCCAACCCACTTCCACTTCCCTCCCTCCTCCGTATGCGAGTGTAATCAAATTCAGCAAGATACAGTACAACGATAGAACTTTAGTTTTAAAAACACATAGGTTTAAAAACAACTGAGCTAAAAAGTACACCTCCTGGGAATCGTGTCTAGCGCAATGTGAAACAGGCAGCGCTGCGTGTCCGCGTCAGCGTGCCTCTTAAGTAGGCAGGCTTCCAACCACTAGAGCGGTAGCCTTTCAAAGCAAATGTCCGCTTTCCAACCCACTTCCGCTTCCCTCCCTCCTCCGTATGCGAGTGTAATCAAATTCAGCAAGATACAATACAACGATAGAACTTTAGTTTTAAAAACACATAGGTTTAAAAACAACTGAGCTAAAAAGTACACCTCCTGGGAATCGTGTCTAGCGCAATGTGAAACAGGCAGCGCTGCGCGTCCGCGTCAGCGTGCCTCTTAAGTAGGCAGGCTTCCAACCACTAGAGCGGTAGCCTTTCAAAGCAAATGTCAGCTTTCCAACCCACTTCCGCTTCCCTCCCTCCTCCGTATGCGAGTGTAATCAAATTCAGCAAGATACAGTACAACGATAGAACTTTAGTTTTAAAAACACATAGGTTTAAAAACAACTGAGCTAAAAAGTACACCTCCTGGGAATCGTGTCTAGCGCAATGTGAAACAGGCAGCGCTGCGCGTCCGCGTGCCTCTTAAGTAGGCAGGCTTCCAACCACTAGAGCGGTAGCCTTTCAAAGCAAATGTCCGCTTTCCAACCCACTTCCGCTTCCCTCCCTCCTCCGTATGCGAGTGTAATCAAATTCAGCAAGATACAGTACAACGATAGAACTTTAGTTTTAAAAACACATAGGTTTAAAAACAACTGAGCTAAAAAGAACACCTCCTGGGAATCGTGTCTGGCGCAATGTGAAACAGGCAGCGCTGCGCGTCCGCGTCAGCGTGCCTCTTAAGTAGGCAGGCTTCCAACCACTAGAGCGGTAGCCTTTCAAAGCAAATGCCCGCTTTCCATCCCACTTCCGCTTCCCTCCCTCCTCCGTATGCGAGTGTAATCAAATTCAGCAAGATACAGTACAACGATAGAACTTTAGTTTTAAAAACACATAGGTTTAAAAACAACTGAGCTAAAAAGTACACCTCCTGGGAATCGTGTCTGGCGCAATGTGAAACAGGCAGCGCTGCGCGTCCGCGTCAGCGTGCCTCTTAAGTAGGCAGGCTTCCAACCACTAGAGCGGTAGCCTTTCAAAGCAAATGTCCGCTTTCCAACCCACTTCCGCTTCCCTCCCTCCTCCGTATGCGAGTGTAATCAAATTCAGCAAGATACAGTACAACGATAGAACTTTAGTTTTAAAAACACATAGGTTTAAAAACAACTGAGCTAAAAAGTACACCTCCTGGGAATCGTGTCTAGCGCAATGTGAAACAGGCAGCGCTGCGCGTCCGCGTCAGCGTGCCTCTTAAGTAGGCAGGCTTCCAACCACTAGAGCGGTAGCCTTTCAAAGCAAATGTCAGCTTTCCAACCCACTTCCGCTTCCCTCCCTCCTCCGTATGCGAGTGTAATCAAATTCAGCAAGATACAGTACAACGATAGAACTTTAGTTTTAAAAACACATAGGTTTAAAAACAACTGAGCTAAAAGTACACCTCCTGGGAATCGTGTCTAGCGCAATGTGAAACAGGCAGCGCTGCGCGTCCGCGTGCCTCTTAAGTAGGCAGGCTTCCAACCACTAGAGCGGTAGCCTTTCAAAGCAAATGTCCGCTTTCCAACCCACTTCCGCTTCCCTCCCTCCTCCGTATGCGAGTGTAATCAAATTCAGCAAGATACAGTACAACGATAGAACTTTAGTTTTAAAAACACATAGGTTTAAAAACAACTGAGCTAAAAAGTACACCTCCTGGGAATCGTGTCTAGCGCAATGTGAAACAGGCAGCGCTGCGCGTCCGCGTCAGCGTGCCTCTTAAGTAGGCAGGCTTCCAACCACTAGAGCGGTAGCCTTTCAAAGCAAATGTCAGCTTTCCAACCCACTTCCGCTTCCCTCCCTCCTCCGTATGCGAGTGTAATCAAATTCAGCAAGATACAGTACAACGATAGAACTTTAGTTTTAAAAACACATAGGTTTAAAAACAACTGAGCTAAAAGTACACCTCCTGGGAATCGTGTCTAGCGCAAAGTGAAACAGGCAGCGCTGCGCGTCCGCGTGCCTCTTAAGTAGGCAGGCTTCCAACCACTAGAGCGGTAGCCTTTCAAAGCAAATGTCCGCTTTCCAACCCACTTCCGCTTCCCTCCCTCCTCCGTATGCGAGTGTAATCAAATTCAGCAAGATACAGTACAACGATAGAACTTTAGTTTTAAAAACACATAGGTTTAAAAACAACTGAGCTAAAAAGAACACCTCCTGGGAATCGTGTCTAGCGCAATGTGAAACAGGCAGCGCTGCGCGTCCGCGTCAGCGTGCCTCTTAAGTAGGCAGGCTTCCAACCACTAGAGCGGTAGCCTTTCAAAGCAAATGTCCGCTTTCCATCCCACTTCGCTTCCCTCCCTCCTCCGTATGCGAGTGTAATCAAATTCAGCAAGATACAGTACAACGATAGAACTTTAGTTTTAAAAACACATAGGTTTAAAAACAACTGAGCTAAAAGTACACCTCCTGGGAATCGTGTCTAGCGCAATGTGAAACAGGCAGCGCTGCGCGTCCGCGTCAGCGTGCCTCTTAAGTAGGCAGGCTTCCAACCACTAGAGCGGTAGCCTTTCAAAGCAAATGTCCGCTTTCCAACCCACTTCCGCTTCCCTCCCTCCTCCGTATGCGAGTGTAATCAAATTCAGCAAGATACAGTACAACGATAGAACTTTAGTTTTAAAAACACATAGGTTTAAAAACAACTGAGCTAAAAAGTACACCTCCTGGGAATCGTGTCCTGCGCAATGTGAAACAGGCAGCGCTGCGCGTCCGCGTCAGCGTGCCTCTTAAGTAGGCAGGCTTCCAACCACTAGAGCGGTAGCCTTTCAAAGCAAATGTCCGCTTTCCAACCCACTTCCGCTTCCCTCCCTCCTCCGTATGCGAGTGTAATCAAATTCAGCAAGATACAGTACAACGATAGAACTTTAGTTTTAAAAACACATAGGTTTAAAAACAACTGAGCTAAAAAGTACACCTCCTGGGAATCGTGTCTAGCGCAATGTGAAACAGGCAGCGCTGCGCGTCCGCGTGCCTCTTAAGTAGGCAGGCTTCCAACCACTAGAGCGGTAGCCTTTCAAAGCAAATGTCCGCTTTCCAACCCACTTCCGCTTCCCTCCCTCCTCCGTATGCGAGTGTAATCAAATTCAGCAAGATACAGTACAACGATAGAACTTTAGTTTTAAAAACACATAGGTTTAAAAACAACTGAGCTAAAAAGTACACCTCCTGGGAATTGTGTCTAGCGCAATGTGAAACAGGCAGCCCAGCGAGTGTGTGCACCAGGAACTAATCTATATACGCGTGCTTGTTTTGCTTCATAAGATGGACTATCTATAAAGTTTTCATTACAGTAAGAAGGGTGCAGGTAGTATATTCTTTAGCCCCTTCAGATCTTGGTTTTTTTTTTGTTGCAAAAACTGTATTTTTTGACAACTGTTGCATAGAATTTACACTGTTGTTGGTAGATTCTTTCGAATACCGTGTGCTGTATTTCTCATAAGAGTTTCAGTGTTTGCAAACAGTGTGGTATATAATGAACTCTCTCCATAGAATAAACACTGTTCTCTACTGATATCAACTTCATTTCTTAATGTAGGTTCGGTGTATGTCAAGGGTTTGATACTAATAAAAGCTGTCCATAGTCGGACAGTTGTTTTAAAATTGCCATTCACTATTTTGGTGTTCTCTCAACAGTTGTATACAGAATGAACACTGTGCTCAAATAGGGTCTCCCATATATCAGTGGTTGATTGTTAATGTGAACTATGCTACCTGTAAAGTGTATGCTATAGGGTCAATGTCGCACATAATGCTTGTTTTCAACACCTAAGGGAGTTGTTTCTGTGTTGGTAGTAATGATGTCTGGTCTTCTCCTGAGCTATTTTGTACTTACTGTCAGACCTCTAATGTCATAGTAATTTATACAGCAATATGTGGGAAAACAAAGCTTGGATGACATTATCAGTAATGCCATCAATGATGTAATTTGAGATGTCATCAGTGATGTATTAAATAAAAAAAGAACATGTCATGAATGAAGTCATATGTCAGGTCCAAGCAGTGCATGGTGGGGGTGCAAGTTATAGTTAGCACTGCTAACTATAACTGCTGAGTTTCTGTGTTTTAAAAAAATTTAAAATGTTAATGCTGTCAGTGAGAAATTTGCCTAACTATAGTGTTACTTTAACCTTGGGTTTTTTCAGTGAATGTTATTCTATACATAAAAACACACAAGCATATATATATATATATATACGAGACAGGACGTATATTCACCTTTTCCAAAAAATATGATGCCATGAAAACATCCAAAGCTAAAACAAGAACTGAACAAACACCAAATGCCCCTACAACCAGAGGAGGTTACAGCAACACGTCCAATTCAGACCTAAGTTCGGCAATTGAAAGTGAGGCAGAACTTGAAAATCGATAAGCAACCACGAGCGGGGCACTATCCAGATTAACTCCTGCCGAGGAATTGGATTTTTTGTGCCAGGAGCGGCGGTCAACACTCCACCCAAGGACTCAAAGGAATACAGCAGGAAGAGGTGAAACCACAGGCGTAGGGAGAGGCGAAAAGCGGGAAGAAAGGCCAGCCTCCAACAAGAGACGAGGGAGAGGGTGGTGGAACCGCAAACAATAGACAGCGATGACATCACAAAAACAGTAATCAGTCTAATCAACATCAACCTAAATAAAGCTGAGAAACAGATACTGGCATTGGGCCTCTCCTACTGCCCGGAGTCCAATTTCAATTATGCTAACACTCGAATGGACGTTTATAGATTTGTACGCAAACTCAAATTGCAGAAATATCACGCTTTGCATCAACAAAAGACAAACTTGGAAACTGAAAGCCAAAGTTCAAGTGATAATATACAAGGGAATGTACCAATACTAGATATGACCCTGTTGGAAACACTTATAGAATTGCAGGAGGAAACCGGTAACACAACTAGTCAAGAAGACACCCAGTATGCCAGAAGTCAATCTCAAGACCATAATGACATGATACCTGTACTGGATTCAACCAGAAAAAAGACATCATTCAAAAAGAAGTCGACATTTAACCCAATAGCACCCAGGGACAGTATCGACATCTTTAATGAAAATGTAACATCTGAAATTAAGAAACTGAATATCAAAATACAAAATACCAAACAAAAATTCAATAAAAGGAATTGGGAATATAACCAGTTGATAACAAAACTTCAAGACAACAACAAAGTCATTATCAGAAACTCTGACAAGGGTGGGAATATTGTCCTATGGGCAAAAAATGATTATATGGAGGAAGCTCTGTCTCAACTGAACGACAGATCATGTTACCGGACAAGCAATGTGTTGGCACTGAAAGCTATGTATAGTGACTTTTATGGCAAATTAGTGACATGGAAAAGTGCGGGTCTGTTGACTATGGACGAATATAAGTTCATCAGAAAAGACAATCCAACGGTCCTGAACATCTACTTTATTTCCAAGATTCATAAAGATGCGCTAAAACCTCCAGGACGCCCAATCATCTCGGCACAAAACAGCCTATTAGAGAATGCCTCACAATATATCGACTATTTTTCACAGGACTTTGCTCAACAGTTGCCGTCGTATATAAGAGACACGAGTGACTTTATTTCCAAACTACAAAACTTCAGGTGGAAAAAAGAATATTTACTGATGACCTTAGATGTAGTGTCCTTATACACTTGTATAAACCACAAAGATGGAATACGGGCACTTCTACATTATTTTGGAAAAAACAAGACAACTTTGCCCCCACACAGTATGATATTGATCAATATGGTCAGCTTTTGTTTAAATAACAATGTTTTTTTGTTTGATAAAACATTTTGTCAGCAGATGCGTGGAGTTGTGATGGGGGCCAGCTTCTCCCCCAGCTATGCCTGTTTACACACGGGCTGGTGGGAGGAGCTGGTCCTTGGCATCGCACACAAAGAGGTCATGGAAAAGAATGTTAAGCTTCTTTTACGGTATATTGATGATTTGTTTATTGTATGGGAGGGGCCCATGGCGGAAGCTACTGAATTTGTTACTGCCATTAATAAGAACAACATCAACTTAAGCTTCACTTCAGTCATCAGTGATGAAAAGGTCCCCTTCCTTGATGTTGAAGTATTTCTAAAGAATAATAAACTAGAAACTAAAGTATACAGGAAAGAGCTGGCAGGAAATTCGGTACTCCACTCTTCCAGGGGAAATGCTGCGGTTAAAAAGAGTTTGCAGCAACCCCGAAGACTTAGCTACCGCACAGCAGGAAAGCAAAAGAAGATTTTTATCTCGAGGCTACTCAACCAAAACTGTTGATATGGCTATTACCAAAACGCAGAGTCTAGAGAGATGTTCCTTACTAAAACCCAAAGAGAAAGATTCTAGCCTTAAACAGGACTCAATGAAACTGAGACTGATTCTAGCCTACAATGCACAAGAAAAAATGATCAGAAAGATCATGCAATGTAATGGGCCCATTGTAAAAAGCGACCCTACGATAGGCGCGAAGCTACCAGATAGATTGGGGATTACATATAGAAGGGCGCCATCAATGAGTATGAGGCTAGTTAAAAGTAGTCCTGAAACCGCAGACCAACAAAATTGGCTAATGCAACGCAATGGATTTACCAAATGCAAAAGTTGCAAGGCATGTCAGTTTGGAATAAACAAAAAAACATACAAAACCCCTTTCAGTGAAAGAGAAATCAAAATAACGAAGTCCTTACAATGTAAAACCGACCATGCCATATACGTATTAGAATGCTCCTGCAATCTGAAATACGTGGGAAGCACTAAGCTTCCAGCCAATAAAATAATTTTACAACATATCATGGCCATTAATAATCACGACCCATCAAATCCAGTGGCAAGACATTTTCGAGAAACACAAGATAATAATCTGAAACATCTTTCTTACTACCTTATTGATGCAGTACCCATCAATAGAAGGGGAGGGGACAGAGAGGCAACCCTGAGAACATTGGAGACTAGATACATCCTGAACCTCAATAGCAAGTCCCCAGGAGGCCTTAATACAACGGAGGATATGTTTACCTGCCTCCAGTAATCAAATATACATATTTGTTTATAGGAGACAATGTTTTAGCTCAACAGTCCTTCTAGGTCCATCCACCTGTCTGTCATCAGTAGGGGTGCTCATGGGCAACACAGATGAGGCCCAAAAAATAGGATGTCAATGTGTATTTTATAGTAATTAAAGGAGGCTGCCGTACTAACCTGAACCACGATAATAGTGGTTTTTTAATCAAATTTTAGGACACAAGTATGGTGAAAATACTATCTATAGGTTATCACTGGTCATAGACCTGTGCAGTTTGTATCTAATTGTTGCACGAGCACTTTAGTTTCAAAGGTACTAGACATGAGTAAGGGCAGAGTAACATCAGAACCTGGATCAGGTATATATAAGTGCCATTAGTACAGCAGGTACACTGCATTATGCAGTGATGCGTTATATTGAAAATCTATATTTAAGGAAGTTGGTTTTTTACAATATTTATTGTTGTTTTAAAAAACTTTTTAATGAATAATTATCTATTTATGTATTTATGTATGTATTTATTCATTAATATACTGCTGCTAGCACTGACATTATGATCTTTCTTTTACTATGTTTATAAATTCTTATTTTCTATGTATTTAAACGGGAAGAGGAATAATATTTATGATAGACTTGAAAGATAATTGGTAATTTTGCGAATGGCACATTAACATTGCACTGAAACCCTATGTGAAGTCAGGGGGTAGTATTTTTTCCATGTCTAACAGTCAGTACCAATCACTAATTGAACTTTGTCACTTTAAAAAGGGTAGAAAAACAAATCAGCGTTGTCATGTGATCAAGGTCCGGCTGGACCGAAACGCGTTATGGCTGACATGAAATAAAAAGGAAATTCATGCACGTACTTGTGGTCCGCGCCTGCTTCAATCGAAATGAAAAGTTGCATTAAGAACGGTGAAAGAGGATATATATATATATATATATATATATATATATATATATATCATCTCCTTGTTCACCAGCCTGTTGCACTCACTGACGGGTGCATGTCAAGGCGGGGGTGCTCCCGCATGTATATAGCGCTCCCAACTCCACCGGGTAATCGTACCCTTAATAGATGACAGCACTCACGGGGGCGAGTTCCATAGTTTTATTCACAAAATGAACTCGGGGCACACAGACGCGTTTCGGCAACCGCCTTCTTCCATGTTTGCACGAAACGCCGGAGCCGCCATTTTTTATATATGCAATCCATGTACACAAACATTGTGAATTTCCGGGTAGTAAAAACAATGATAGGACCAATAATGCAAGACATTGCTTACTAAGCACAGAAAATTCCGCCATCTTATAATATCGGAAACGGAACACGGACCTAGTGAATATTCATTATATTGCACCGCCCAAATGACATTATCGCCATCACTATGCCTTCGTAAATTCATCAGTTATAGTGAAAGAGTCTCAAATCATGCCATGGATGGGCCACATTCATTCCGAAAAATAAATGCATTTAACAAAACACTTTCCATTATCTCACCCTGGATGGGCTATGGTCCCAAGCATGATTCTACCCGGATACAATTCTGTGTAAAAAGTTTTTGAAACTATTCATTACATCATACAATAACCAATAGATAAAACAGTTGGCTAAAAGACAGTGTCAAGCATGTGCATTATCCTTCACGCAATCGTGTGTGTTACCTTAACAGGACCCCTCGTCTGACCGCAGGGTTTGATGACACACAACGCAGGAGTCGGTCTGATGGCCGGTCTCCAACAGACTGGATGGCTGTCGACAGCAGGATGGAGGGAACACGGGAGAAAAAGTGAACAATTCCCAATTGATCCATCGTGAACTTCATGAAATGCCCAGGTGTTATATGCAGCATTCAGACTGTGAATTTCGATTTATTTTTCATGAAGTACGCCTTTGAATGGGAAAAAATCTGTGTATTGAACCAGAGGGGCAATGCTATTAGCCCGCAGTTGACCAATCCTCTTCCTCCTGACATGCACGGCAACCAATGACAATCAAGGTCGCAAGATAAAATGGACAATCATGTCAGTGCCGCTTCGATCAAAAGCAAGCAGGAAGAAGGCTCATTGCCGAAATGCGTCCTTGCAAACTGATAATAAAGTTACCTGAAACGGACCTCGCGAGTGCAGTGTGTTTCTTTTGGAACAGGAGCTGATATATATATATATATATATATAGGTAAAACAGCACTCGCGGCGCAGCGCAAATAATGCCGGCACTCCAAACAGGGTGTTCAAATTCAAGTTTAATTAGGCTGACGCGTTTCGACCACTATATCTGTATATATATATATATATATTCTGCTCCAAAGGTTGTCCACCTGGTGAGTAGCACTCGATCAACAGCTTTGTTTATGATAGGCAGGGACGAGGATCCGCTTGTAGAAGTTGCTCCGTAATGGAAATGCCTGACGCATTTCGAAGCTCCATATGCTTCTCTTCAGAGGCTTGAACGGAGACAGGGTGTGCAAACGCTGAACCCACTTCGCCATTTTCATATTGCACACCCACCAATGGGAAGCTCGAATGAGACTGTGCATTGTGGGAAATGTGGTCCGGATAGCACACAAATCTTGTCCTGGATGGACCTTGCAAGTGGACTCATCCTCAATCCTGTTTGTGGCTGCTGGCCCACATAGCCGACATGATAGTTACCATGTCGGGTGGCCCCCATAACATTGCGGGGTGGTGCACACTCTGCGGCAGGACGGCCGCGTATTACATTCTGCCTCAAAGGTTGTCCACCTGGTGAGTAGCACTCGATCAACAGCTTTGTTTATGATACGCAGGGACGAGGATCCGCTTGTAGAAGCTGCTCCGTAATGGAAATGCCTGACGCGTTTCAAAGCTCCATATGCTTCTCTTCAGAGGCTTGAACGGAGACAGTGTGTGCAAACGCTGAACCCACTTCGCCATTTTCATATTGCACACCCACCAATGGGAAGCTCGAATGAGACTGTGCATTGTGGGAAATGTGGTCCGGATAGCACACAAATCTTGTCTTGTATGGACCCTGCAAGTGGACTCGTCCTCAATCCTGTTTGCGGCTGCTGGCCCACATAGCCGACATGATAGTTACCATGTCGGGTGGCCCCCATAACATTACGGGGTGGTGCACACTGCGCGGCAGGACGGTCGCGTATTACATTCTGCTCCAAAGGTTGTCCACCTGGTGAGTAGCACTCGATCAACAGCTTTGTTTATGATAGGCAGGGACGATGTAATACGCGGCCGTCCTGCCGCAGAGTGTGCACCACCCCGTAATGTTATGGGGGCCACCCGACATGGTAACTATCCGCAAACAGGATTGAGGACGAGTCCACTTGCAGGGTCCACACAGGACAAGATTTGTGTGCTATCCGGACCACATTTCCCACAATGCACAGTCTCATTCGAGCTTCCAATTGGTGGGTGTGCAATATGAAAATGGCGAAGTGGGTTCAGCGTTTGCACACACTGTCTCCGTTCAAGCCTCTGAAGAGAAGCATATGGAGCTTCGAAACGCGTCAGGCATTTCCATTACGGAGCAGCTTCTACAAGCGGATCCCCGTCCCTGCCTATGATAAACAAAGCTGCCGATCGAGTGCTACTCACCAGGTGGACAACCTTTGGAGCAGAATGTAATACACGGCCGTCCTGCCGTGGAGTGTGCACCACCCCGTAATGTTATTGGGGCCACCCGACATGGTAACTATCATGTCGGCTATGTGGGCCAGCAGCCGCAAACAGGATTGAGGATGAGTCCACTTGCAGGGTCCATACAGGACAGGATTTGTGTGCTATCTGGACCACATTTCCCACAATGCACAGTCTCATTCGAGCTTCCCATTGGTAGGTGTGCAATATGAAAATGGCGAAGTGGGTTCAGCGTTTGCACACACTGTCTCCGTTCAAGCCTCTGAAGAGAAGCATATAGAGCTTCGAAACGCGTCAGGCATTTCCATTACGGAGCAGCTTCTACAAGCGGATCCTCGTCCCTGCCTATCTTAAACAAAGCTGCTGATCGAGTGCTACTCACCAGGTGGACAACCTTTGGAGCAGAATGTAATACGCGGCCGTCCTGCCGCGGAGTGTGCACCACCCCGTAATGTTATGGGGGCCACCCGACATGGTAACTATCATGTCGACTATGTGGGCCAGCAGCCGCAAACAGGATTGAGGATGAGTCCACTTGCAGGGTCCATACAGGACAAGATTTGTGTGCTATCCGAACCACATTTCCCACAATGCACAGTCTCATTCGAGCTTCCCATTGGTGGGTGTGCAATATGAAAATGGCGAAGTGGGTTCAGCGTTTGCACACACTGTCTCCGTTCAAGCCTCTGAAAAGAAGCATATGGAGCTTCGAAACGCGTCAGGCATTTCCATTACGGAGCAGCTTCTACAAGCGGATCCTCACCCCTGCCTATCATAAACAAAGCTGCTGATCGAGTGCTACTCACCAGGTGGACAACGTTTGGAGCAGAATGTAATACACGGCCGTCCTGCCGCAAAATGTGCACCACCCCGTAATGTTATGGGGGCCACCCGACATGGTAACTATCATGTCGGCTATGTGGGCCAGCAGCCGCAAACAGGATTGAGGACGAGTCCACTTGCAGGGTCCATACAGGACAAGATTTGTGTGCTATCCGGACCACATTTCCCACAATGCACAGTCTCATTCGAGCTTCCCATTGATGGGTGTGTAATATGAAAATGGCGTAGTGGGTTCAGCGTTTGCACACACTGTCTCCGTTCAAGCCTCTGAAGAGAAGCATATGGAGCTTCGAAACGCGTCAGGTATTTCAATTACGGAACAGCTTCTACAAGCGGATCCTCGTCCCTGCCTATCATAAACAAAGCTGCTGATCGAGTGCTACTCACCAGGTGGACAACCTTTGGAGCAGTATGTAATACGCGGCCGTCCTGCCGCGGAGTGTGCACCACCCCGTAATGTTATGGGGCCACCCGACATGGTAACTATCATGTCGGCTATGTGGGCCAGCAGCCGCAAACAGGATTGAGGACGAGTCCACTTGCAGGGTCCATACAGGACAAGATTTGTGTGCTATCCGGACCACATTTCCCACAACGCACAGTATCATTCGAGCTTCCCTTGGTGGGTGTGCAATATGAAAATGGCGAAGTGGGTTCAGCGTTTGCACACACTGTCTCCGTTCAAGCCTCTGAAGAAAAGCATATGGAGCTTCGAAACGCATCAGGCATTTCCATTACGGAGCAGCTTCTACAAGCGTATCCTCATCCCTGCCTATCATAAACAAAGCTGCTGATCGAGTGCTACTCACCAGGTGGACAACCTTTGGAGCAGAATGTAATACACGGCCGTCCTGCCGCGGAGTGTGCACCACCCCGTAATGTTATGGGGGCCACACGACATGGTAACTATCATGTCGGCTATGTGGGCCAGCAGCCGCAAACAGGATTGAGGATGAGTCCACTTGCAGGGTCCATACAGGACAAGATTTGTGTGCTATCCGGACCACATTTCCCACAATGCACAGTCTCATTCGAGCTTCCCATTGGTGGGTGTGTAATATGAAAATGGCGAAGTGGGTTCAGCGTTTGCACACACTGTCTCCGTTCAAGCCTCTGAAAAGAAGCATATGGAGCTTCGAAACGCGTCAGGCATTTCCATTATGGAGCAGCTTCTACAAGCGGATCCTCGTCCCTGCCTATCATAAACAAAGCTGCTGATCGAGTGCTACTCACCAGGTGGACAACCTTTGGAGCAGTATGTAATACGCGGCCGTCCTGCCGCGGAGTGTGCACCATCCCGTAATGTTATGGGGCCACCCGACATGGTAACTATCATGTCGGCTATGTGGGCCAGCAGCCGCAAACAGGATTGAGGACGAGTCCACTTGCAGGGTCCATACAGGACAAGATTTGTGTGCTATCCGGACCACATTTCCCACAATGCACAGTCTCATTCGAGCTTCCCATTGGTGTGTGTGCAATATGAAAATGGCGAAGTGGGTTCAGCGTTTGCACACACTGTCTCCGTTCAAGCCTCTGAAGAGAAGCATATGGAGCTTCGAAACGCGTCAAGCATTTCCATTACGGAGCAGGTTCTACAAGCGGATCCTCGTCCCTGCCTATGATAAACAAAGCTGCCGATCGAGTGTTACTCACCAGGTGGACAACCTTTGGAGCAGAATGTAATACACGGCCGTCCTGCCGTGGAGTGTGCACCACCCCTTAATGTTATTGGGGCCACCCGACATGGTAACTATCATGTCGGCTATGTGGGCCAGCAGCCGCAAACAGGATTGAGGATGAGTCCACTTGCAGGGTACATACAGGACAAGATTTGTGTGCTATCCGGACCACATTTCCCACAATGCACAGTCTCATTCGAGCTTCTCATTGGTGGGTGTGCAATATGAAAATGGCGAAGTGGGTTCAGCGTTTGCACACACTGTCTCCGTTCAAGCCTCTGAAGAGAAGCATATAGAGCTTCGAAACACGTCAGGCATTTCCATTACGGAGCAGCTTCTACAAGCGGATCCTCGTCCCTGCCTATCTTAAACAAAGCTGCTGATCGAGTGCTACTCACCAGGTGGACAACCTTTGGTGCAGAATGTAATACGTGGCTGTCCTGCCGCGGAGTGTGCACCACCCCGTAATGTTATGGGGGCCACCCGACATGGTAACTATCATGTCGGCTATGTGGGCCAGCAGCAGCAAACAGGATTGAAGACGAGTCCACTTGCAGGGTCCATACAGGACAAGATTTGTGTGCTATCCGGACCACATTTTCCATAATGCACAGTCTCATTTGAGCTTCCCATTGGTGGGTGTGCAATATGAAAATGGCGAAGTGGGTTCAGCGTTTGCACACACTGTCTCCGTTCAAGCTTCTAAAAAGAAGCATATGGAGCTTCGAAACGCGTCAGGCATTTCCATTACGGAGCAGCTTCTACAAGCGGATACTCGTCCCTGCCTATCATAAACAAAGCTGCTGATCGAGTGCTACTCACCAGGTGGACAACATTTGGAGCGGAATGTAATACGCGGCCGTCCTGCCGCAGAGTGTGCACCACCCCGTAATGTTATGGGGGCCACCCGACATGGTAACTATCATGTCGGCTATGTGGAGCCAGCAGCCGCAAACAGGATTGAGGCACGAGTCCACTTGCAGGGTCCATACAGGACAAGATTTGTGTGCTATCCAGACCACATTTCCCACAATGCACAGTCTCATTCGAGCTTCCCATTGGTGGGTGTGTAATATGAAAATGGCGAAGTGGGTTCAGCGTTTGCACACGCTGTCTCCGTTCAAGCCTCTGAAGAGAAGCATATGGAGCTTCGAAACGCGTCAGGCATTTCCATTACGGAGCAGGTTCTACAAGCGTATCCTCGTCCCTGCCTATGATAAACAAAGCTGCTGATCGAGTGCTACTCACCAGGTGGACAACCTTTGGAGCAGAATGTAATACGCGGCCGTCCTGCCGCGGAGTGTGCACCACACCGTAATGTTATTGGGGCCACCCGACATGGTAACTATCATGTCGGCTATGTGGGCCAGCAGCCGCAAACAGGATTGAGGACGAGTCCACTTGCAGGGTCCATACAGGACAAGATTTGTGTGCTATCCGGACCACATTTCCCACAATGCACAGTCTCATTCGAGCTTCTCATTGGTGGGTGTGCAATATGAAAATGGCGAAGTGGGTTCAGCGTTTGCACACACTGTCTCCGTTCAAGCCTCTGAAGAGAAGCATATAGAGCTTCGAAACGCGTCAGGCATTTCCATTACGGAGCAGCTTCTACAAGCGGATCCTCGTCCCTGCCTATCTTAAACAAAGCTGCTGATCCAGTGCTACTCACCAGGTGGACAACCTTTGGAGCAGAATGTAATACGCGGCAGTCCTGCCGCGGAGTGTGCACCACCCCGTAATGTTATGGGGGCCACCCGACATGGTAACTATCATGTCGACTATGTGGCCAGCAGCCGCAAACAGGATTGAGGACGAGTCCACTTGCAGGGTCCATACAGGACAAGATTTGTGTGCTATCCGGACCACATTTCCCACAATGCACAGTCTCATTCGAGCTTCCCATTGGTGGGTGTGCAATATGAAAATGGCGAAGTGGGTTCAGCGTTTGCACACACTGTCTCCGTTCAAGCCTCTGAAGAGAAGCATATAGAGCTTCGAAACACGTCAGGCATTTACATTATGGAGCAGCTTCTACAAGCGGATCCTCGTCCCTGCCTATCTTAAACAAAGCTGCTGATCGAGTGCTACTCACCAGGTGGACAACCTTTGGAGCAGAATGTAATACGCGGCCGTCCTGCCGCGGAGTGTGCACCACCCCGTAATGTTATGGGGGCCACCCGACATGGTAACTATCATGTCGACTATGTGGGCCAGCAGCCGCAAACAGGATTGAGGACGAGTCCACTTGCAGGGTCCATACAGGACAAGATTTGTGTGCTATCCAGACCACATTTCCCACAATGCACAGTCTCATTCGAGCTTCCCATTGGTGGGTGTGCAATATGAAAATGGCGAAGTGGGTTCAGCGTTTGCACACGCTGTCTCCGTTCAAGCCTCTGAAGAGAAGCATATGGAGCTTCGAAACGCGTCAGGCATTTCCATTACGGAGCAGGTTCTACAAGCGGATCCTCGTCCCTGCCTATGATAAACAAAGCTGCTGATCGAGTGCTACTCACCAGGTGGACAACCTTTGGAGCAGAATGTAATACGCGGCCGTCCTGCCGCGGAGTGTGCACCACACCGTAATGTTATTGGGGCCACCCGACATGGTAACTATCATGTCGGCTATGTGGGGTAGCAGCCGCAAACAGGATTGAGGACGAGTCCACTTGCAGGGTCCATACAGGACAAGATTTGTGTGCTATCCGGACCACATTTCCCACAATGCACAGTCTCATTCGAGCTTCTCATTGGTGGGTGTGCAATATGAAAATGGCGAAGTGGGTTCAGCGTTTGCACACACTGTCTCCGTTCAAGCCTCTGAAGAGAAGCATATAGAGCTTCGAAACGCGTCAGGCATTTCCATTACGGAGCAGCTTCTACAAGCGGATCCTCGTCCCTGCCTATCTTAAACAAAGCTGCTGATCCAGTGCTACTCACCAGGTGGACAACCTTTGGAGCAGAATGTAATACGCGGCAGTCCTGCCGCGGAGTGTGCACCACCCCGTAATGTTATGGGGGCCACACGACATGGTAACTATCATGTCGACTATATGGGCCAGCAGCCGCAAACAGGATTGAGGACGAGTCCACTTGCAGGGTCCATACAGGACAAGATTTGTGTGCTATCCGGACCACATTTCCCACAATGTACAGTCTCATTCGAGCTTCCCATTGGTGGGTGTGCAATATGAAAATGGCAAAGTGGGTTCAGCGTTTGCACACACTGTCTCCGTTCAAGCCTCTGAAGAGAAGCATATAGAGCTTCGAAACACGTCAGGCATTTCCATTATGGAGCAGCTTCTACAAGCGGATCCTCGTCCCTGCCTATCTTAAACAAAGCTGCTGATCGAGTGCTACTCACCAGGTGGACAACCTTTGGAGCAGAATGCAATACGCGTGCCGTCCTGCCGCGGAGTGTGCACCACCCCGTAATGTTATGGGGGCCACCCGACATGGTAACTATCATGTCGACTATGTGGGCCAGCAGGCGCAAACAGGATTGAGGACGAGTCCACTTGCAGGGTCCATACAGGACAAGATTTGTGTGCTATCCAGACCACATTTCCCACAATGCACAGTCTCATTCGAGCTTCCCATTGGTGGGTGTGCAATATGAAAATGGCGAAGTGGGTCCAGCGTTTGCACACACTGTCTCCGTTCAAGCCTCTGAAAAGAAGCATATGGAGCTCAAACGCGTCAGGCATTTCCATTACGGAGCAGCTTCTACAAGCGGATCCTCGTCCCTGCCTATCATAAACAAAGCTGCTGATCGAGTGCTACTCACCAGGTGGACAACCTTTGGAGCAGTATGTAATATGCGGCCGTCCTGCCGCGGAGTGTGCACCACCCCATAATGTTATGGGGCCACCCGACATGGTAACTATCATGTCGGCTATGTGGGCAAGCAGCCGCAAACAGGATTGAGGACGAGTCCACTTGCAGGGTCCATACAGGACAAGATTTGTGTGCTATCCGGACCACATTTCCGACAATGCAAAGTATCATTCGAGCTTCCCTTGGTGGGTGTGCAATATGAAAATGGCGAAGTGGGTTCAGCGTTTGCACACACTGTCTCCGTTCAAGCCTCTGAAGAGAAGCATATGGAGCTCGAAACGCGTCAGGCATTTCCATTACGGAGCAGCTTCTACAAGCGTATCCTCGTCCCTGCCTATCATAAACAAAGCTGCTGATCGAGTGCTACTCACCAGGTGGACAACCTTTGGAGCAGAGATGTAATACACGGCCGTCCTGCCGCGGAGTGTGCACCACCCCGTAATGTTATGGGGGCCACCCGACATGGTAACTATCATGTCGGCTATGTGGGCCAGCAGCCGCAAACAGGATTGAGGACGAGTCCAATTGCAGGGTCCATACAGGACAAGATTTGTGTGCTACCCGGACCACATTTCCCACAATGCACAGTCTCATTCGAGCTTCCCATTGGTGGGTGTGTAATATGAAAATGGCGAAGTGGGTTCAGCGTTTGCACACACTGTCTCCGTTCAATCCTCTGAAAAGAAGCATATGGAGCTTCGAAACGCATCAGGCATTTCCATTACGGAGCAGCTTCTACAAGCGGATACTCGTCCCTGCCTATCATAAACAAAGCTGCTGATCGAGTGCTACTCACCAGGTGGACAACCTTTTGGAGCAGAATGTAATACGCGGCCATCCTGCCGCGGAGTGTGCACCACCCCGTAATGTTATGGGGGCCACCCGACATGGTAACTATCATGTCGACTATGTGGGCCAGCAGCCGCAAACAGGATTGAGGACGAGTCCACTTGCAGGGTCCATACAGGACAAGATTTGTGTGCTATCCGGACCACATTTCCCACAATGCACAGTCTCATTCGAGCTTCCCATTGGTGGGTGTGCAATATGAAAATGGCAAAGTGGGTTCAGCGTTTGCACACACTGTCTCCGTTCAAGCCTCTGAAGAGAAGCATATAGAGCTTCGAAACACGTCAGGCATTTCCATTATGGAGCAGCTTCTACAAGCGGATCCTCGTCCCTGCCTATCTTAAACAAAGCTGCTGATCGAGTGCTACTCACCAGGTGGACAACCTTGGAGCAGAATGTAATACGCGGCCGTCCTGCCGCGGAGTGTGCACCACCCCGTAATGTTATGGGGGCCACCCGACATGGTAACTATCATGTCGACTATGTGGGCCAGCAGCCGCAAACAGGATTGAGGACGAGTCCACTTGCAGGGTCCATACAGGACAAGATTTGTGTGCTATCCAGACCACATTTCCCACAATGCACAGTCTCATTCGAGCTTCCCATTGGTGGGTGTGCAATATGAAAATGGCGAAGTGGGTTCAGCGTTTGCACACACTGTCTCCGTTCAAGCCTCTGAAAAGAAGCATATGGAGCTTCGAAACGCGTCAGGCATTACCATTACGGAGCAGCTTCTACAAGCGGATCCTCGCCCCTGCCTATCATAAACAAAGCTGCTGATCGAGTGCTACTCACCAGGTGGACAACCTTTGGAGCAGAATGTAATACGCGGCCGTCCTGCCGCAGAGTGTGCACCACCCCGTAATGTTATGGGGGCCACCCGACATGGTAACTATCATGTCGGCTATGTGGGCCAGCAGCCGCAAACAGGATTGAGGACGAGTCCACTTGCAGGGTCCATACAGGACAAGATTTGTGTGCTATCCGGACCACATTTCCCACAATGCACAGTCTCATTCGAGCTTCCCATTGGTGGGTGTGTAATATGAAAATGGCAAAGTGGGTTCAGCGTTTGCACACACTGTCTCCGTTCAAGCCTCTGAAGAGAAGCATATGGAGCTTCGAAACGCGTCAGGCATTTCCATTACGGAGCAGCTTCTACAAGCGGATCCTCGTCCCTGCCTATCATAAAATAAGGTGCTGATCGAGTGCTACTCACCAGGAGGACAACCTTTGGAGCAGTATGTAATATGCGGCCGTCCTGCCGCGGAGTGTGCACCACCCCGTAATGTTATGGGGCCACCCGACATGGTAACTATCATGTCGGCTATGTGGGCCAGCAGCCGCAAACAGGATTGAGGACGAGTCCACTTGCAGGGTCCATACAGGACAAGATTTGTGTGCTATCCGGACCACATTTCCGACAATGCAAAGTATCATTCGAGCTTCCCTTGGTGGGTGTGCAATATGAAAATGGCGAAGTGGGTTCAGCGTTTGCACACACTGTCTCCGTTCAAGCCTCTGAAGAGAAGCATATGGAGCTTGAAACGCGTCAGGCATTTCCATTACGGAGCAGCTTCTACAAGCGTATCCTCGTCCCTGCCTATCATAAACAAAGCTGATGATCGAGTGCTACTCACCAGGTGGACAACCTTTGGAGCAGAATGTAATACACGGCCGTCCCTGCCGCGGAGTGTGCACCACCCCGTAATGTTATGGGGGCCACCCGACATGGTAACTATCATGTCGGCTATGTGGGACAGCAGCCGCAAACAGGATTGAGGACGAGTCCACTTGCAGGGTCCATACAGGACAAGATTTGTGTGCTATCCAGACCACATTTCCCACAATGCACAGTCTCATTCGAGCTTCCCATTGGTGGGTGTGCAATATGAAAATGGCGAAGTGGGTTCAGCGTTTGCACACGCTGTCTCCGTTCAAGCCTCTGAAGAGAAGCATATGGAGCTTCGAAACGCGTCAGGCATTTCCATTACGGAGCAGGTTCTACAAGCGGATCCTCGTCCCTGCCTATGATAAACAAAGCTGCTGATCGAGTGCTACTCACCAGGTGGACAACCTTTGGAGCAGAATGTAATACGCGGCCGTCCTGCCGCGGAGTGTGCACCACACCGTAATGTTATTGGGGCCACCCGACATGGTAACTATCATGTCGGCTATGTGGGCCAGCAGCCGCAAACAGGATTGAGGACGAGTCCACTTGCAGGGTCCATACAGGACAAGATTTGTGTGCTATCCGGACCACATTTCCCACAATGCACAGTCTCATTCGAGCTTCTCATTGGTGGGTGTGCAATATGAAAATGGCGAAGTGGGTTCAGCGTTTGCACACACTGTCTCCGTTCAAGCCTCTGAAGAGAAGCATATAGAGCTTCGAAACACGTCAGGCATTTCCATTATGGAGCAGCTTCTACAAGCGGATCCTCGTCCCTGCCTATCTTAAACAAAGCTGCTGATCGAGTGCTACTCACCAGGTGGACAACCTTTGGAGCAGAATGTAATCACGCGGCCGTCCTGCCGCGGAGTGTGCACCACCCCGTAATGTTATGGGGGCCACCCGACATGGTAACTATCATGTCGACTATGTGGGCCAGCAGCCGCAAACAGGATTGAGGACGAGTCCACTTGCAGGGTCCATACAGGACAAGATTTGTGTGCTATCCAGACCACATTTCCCACAATGCACAGTCTCATTCGAGCTTCCCATTGGTGGGTGTGCAATATGAAAATGGCGAAGTGGGTCCAGCGTTTGCACACACTGTCTCCGTTCAAGCCTCTGAAAAGAAGCATATGGAGCTTCGAAACGCGTCAAGCATTTCCATTACGGAGCAGCTTCTACAAGCGGATCCTCGTCCCTGCCTATCATAAACAAAGCTGCTGATCGAGTGCTACTCACCAGGTGGACAACCTTTGGAGCAGTATGTAATATGCGGCCGTCCTGCCGCGGAGTGTGCACCACCCCATAATGTTATGGGGCCACCCGACATGGTAACTATCATGTCGGCTATGTGGGCAAGCAGCCGCAAACAGGATTGAGGACGAGTCCACTTGCAGGGTCCATACAGGACAAGATTTGTGTGCTATCCGGACCACATTTCCGACAATGCAAAGTATCATTCGAGCTTCCCCTTGGTGGGTGTGCAATATGAAAATGGCGAAGTGGGTTCAGCGTTTGCACACACTGTCTCCGTTCAAGCCTCTGAAGAGAAGCATATGGAGCTTCGAAACGCGTCAGGCATTTCCATTACGGAGCAGCTTCTACAAGCGTATCCTCGTCCCTGCCTATCATAAACAAAGCTGCTGATCGAGTGCTACTCACCAGGTGGACAACCTTTGGAGCAGAATGTAATACACGGCCGTCCTGCCGCGGAGTGTGCACCACCCCGTAATGTTATGGGGGCCACCCGACATGGTAACTATCATGTCGGCTATGTGGGCCAGCAGCCGCAAACAGGATTGAGGACGAGTCCACTTGCAGGGTCCATACAGGACAAGATTTGTGTGCTACCCGGACCACATTTCCCACAATGCACAGTCTCATTCGAGCTTCCCATTGGTGGGTGTGTAATATGAAAATGGCGAAGTGGGTTCAGCGTTTGCACACACTGTCTCCGTTCAATCCTCTGAAAAGAAGCATATGGAGCTTCGAAACGCATCAGGCATTTCCATTACGGAGCAGCTTCTACAAGCGGATACTCGTCCCTGCCTATCATAAACAAAGCTGCTGATCGAGTGCTACTCACCAGGTGGACAACCTTTGGAGCAGAATGTAATACGCGGCCGTCCTGCCGCGGAGTGTGCACCACCCCGTAATGTTATGAGGGGCCACCCGACATGGTAACTATCATGTCGACTATGTGGGCCAGCAGCCGCAAACAGGATTGAGGACGAGTCCACTTGCAGGGTCCATACAGGACAAGATTTGTGTGCTATCCGGACCACATTTCCCACAATGCACAGTCTCATTCGAGCTTCCCATTGGTGGGTGTGCAATATGAAAATGGCAAAGTGGGTTCAGCGTTTGCACACACTGTCTCCGTTCAAGCCTCTGAAGAGAAGCATATAGAGCTCGAAACACGTCAGGCATTTCCATTATGGAGCAGCTTCTACAAGCGGATCCTCGTCCCTGCCTATCTTAAACAAAGCTGCTGATCGAGTGCTACTCACCAGGTGGACAACCTTTGGAGCAGAATGTAATACGCGGCCGTCCTGCCGCGGAGTGTGCACCACCCCGTAATGTTATGGGGGCCACCCGACATGGTAACTATCATGTCGACTATGTGGGCCAGCAGCCGCAAACAGGATTGAGGACGAGTCCACTTACAGGGTCCATACAGGACAAAATTTGTGTGCTATCCAGACCACATTTCCCACAATGCACAGTCTCATTCGAGCTTCCCATTGGTGGGTGTGCAATATGAAAATGGCGAAGTGGGTTCAGCGTTTGCACACACTGTCTCCGTTCAAGCCTCTGAAAAGAAGCATATGGAGCTTCGAAACGCGTCAGGCATTACCATTACGGAGCAGCTTCTACAAGCGGATCCTCGCCCCTGCCTATCATAAACAAAGCTGCTGATCGAGTGCTACTCACCAGGTGGACAACCTTTGGAGCAGAATGTAATACGCGGCCGTCCTGCCGCAGAGTGTGCACCACCCCGTAATATTATGGGGGCCACCCGACATGGTAACTATCATGTCGGCTATGTGGGCCAGCAGCCGCAAACAGGATTGAGGACGAGTCCACTTGCAGGGTCCATACAGGACAAGATTTGTGTGCTATCCGGACCACATTTCCCACAATGCACAGTCTCATTCGAGCTTCCCATTGGTGGGTGTGTAATATGAAAATGGCGAAGTGGGTTCAGCGTTTCCACACACTGTCTCCGTTCAAGCATCTGAAGAGAAGCATATGGAGCTTCGAAACGCGTCAGGCATTTCCATTACGGAGCAGCTTCTACAAGCGGATCCTCGTCCCTGCCTATCATAAACAAAGCTGCTGATCGAGTGCTACTCACCAGGAGGACAACCTTTGGAGCAGTATGTAATATGCGGCCGTCCTGCCGCGGAGTGTGCACCACCCCGTAATGTTATGGGGCCACCCGACATGGTAACTATCATGTCGGCTATGTGGGCCAGCAGCCGCAAACAGGATTGAGGACGAGTCCACTTGCAGGGTCCATACAGGACAAGATTTGTGTGTTATCCGGACCACATTTCCGACAATGCAAAGTATCATTCGAGCTTCCCCTTGGTGGGTGTGCAATATGAAAATGGCGAAGTGGGTTCAGCGTTTGCACACACTGTCTCCGTTCAAGCCTCTGAAGAGAAGCATATGGAGCTTCGAAACGCGTCAGGCATTTCCATTACGGAGCAGCTTCTACAAGCGTATCCTCGTCCCTGCCTATCATAAACAAAGCTGATGATCGAGTGCTACTCACCAGGTGGACAACCTTTGGAGCAGAATGTAATACACGGCCGTCCTGCCGCGGAGTGTGCACCACCCCGTAATGTTATGGGGGCCACCCGACATGGTAACTATCATGTCGGCTATGTGAGCCAGCAGCCGCAAACAGGATTGAGGACGAGTCCACTTGCAGGGTCCATACAGGACAAGATTTGTGTGCTACCCGGACCACATTTCCCACAATGCACAGTCTCATTCGAGCTTCCCATTGGTGGGTGTGTAATATGAAAATGGCGAAGTGGGTTCAGCGTTTGCACACACTGTCTCCGTTCAAGCCTCTGAAAAGAAGCATATGGAGCTTCGAAACGCATCAGGCATTTCCATTACGGAACAGCTTCTACAAGCGGATACTCGTCCCTGCCTATCATAAACAAAGCTGCTGATCGAGTGCTACTCACCAGGTGGACAACCTTTTGGAGCAGAATGTAATACGCGGCCATCCTGCCGCGGAGTGTGCACCACCCCGTAATGTTATGGGGGCCACCAGACATGGTAACTATCATGTCGGCTATGTGGGCCAGCAGCCGCAAACAGGATTGATGACGAGTCCACTTGCAGGGTCCAAACAGGACAAGATTTGTGTGCTATCCGGACCACATTTCCCACAATGCACAGTCTCATTCGAGCTTCCCATTGGTGGGTGTGTAATATGAAAATGGCGAAGTGGGTTCAGCGTTTGCACACACTGTCTCCGTTCAAGCCTCTGGAAGAGAAGCATATGGAGCTTCAAACGCGTCAGGCATTTCCATTACGGAGCAGCTTCTACAAGCGGATCCTCGTCCCTGCCTATCATAAACAAAGCTGCTGATCGAGTGCTACTCACCAGGTGGACAACCTTTGGAGCAGTATGTAATACGCGGCCGTCCTGCCGCGGAGTGTGCACCACCCCGTAATGTTATGGGGCCACCCGACATGGTAACTATCATGTCGGCTATGTGGGCCAGCAGCCGCAAACAGGATTGAGGACAAGTCCACTTGCAGGGTCCATACAGGACAAGATTTGTGTGCTATCCGGACCACATTTCCCACAATGCACAGTCTCATTCGAGCTTCCCATTGGTGGGTGTGCAATATGAAAATGGCGAAGTGGGTTCAGCGTTTGCACACACTGTCTCCGTTCAAGCCTCTGAAGAGAAGTATATGGAGCTTCGAAACGCGTCAGGCATTTCCATTACGGAGCAGCTTCTACAAGCGGATCCTCGTCCCTGCCTATTATAAACAAAGCTGCTGATCGAGTGCTACTCACCAGGTGGACAACATTTGGAGCAGAATGTAATACGCGGCCGTCCTGCCGCGGAGTGTGCACCACCCCGTAATGTTATGGGGGCCACCCGACATGGTAACTATCATGTCGGCTATGTGGGCCAGCAGCCGCAAACAGGATTGGAGGACGAGTCCACTTGCAGGGTCCATACAGGACAAGATTTGTGTGCTATCCGGACCACATTTCCCACAATGCACAGTCTCATTCGATCTTCCCATTGGTGGGTGTGTAATATGAAAATGGCGAAGTGGGTTCAGCGTTTGCACACACTGTCTCCGTTCAAGCCTTCTGAAGAGAAGCTCATGGAGCTTCAAAACGCGTCAGGCATTTCCATTACGGAGCAGCTTCTACAAGCGGATCCTCGTCCCTGCCTATCATAAACAAAGCTGCTGATCGAGTGCTACTCACCAGGTGGACAAACTTTGGAGCAGTATGTAATACGCGGCCGTCCTGCCGCGGAGTGTGCACCTCCCAGTAATGTTATAGGGCCACGCGACATGGTAACTATCATGTCGACTATGTGGGCCAGCAGCCGCAAACAGGATTGGAGGACGAGTCCACTTGCAGGGTCCATACAGGACAAGATTTGTGTGCTATCCGGACCACATTTCCTACAATGCACAGTCTCATTCGAGCTTCCCATTGGTGGGTGTGCAATATGAACATGGCGAAGTGGGTTCAGCGTTTGCACACACTGTCTCCGTTCAAGCCTCTGAAGAGAAGCATATGGAGCTTCAAACGCGTCAGGCATTTCCATTACAGAGCAGCTTCTACAAGCGGATCCTCGTCCCTGCCTATCATAAACAAAGCTGCTGATCGAGTGCTACTCACCAGGTGGACAACCTTTGGAGCAAAATTTAATAACCGGCTGTCCTGCCGCGGAGTGTGCACCACCCCATAATGTTATGGGGCCACCCGACATGGTAACTATCATGTCGGCTATGTGGGCCAGCAGCCACAAACAGTATTGAGGACGAGTCCACTTGCAGGGTCCATATAGGACAAGATTTTGTGCTATCCGGATCGACATTTCCCACAATGCACAGTCTCATTCGAGCTACCCATTGGTGGGTGTGCAATATGAAAATGGCGAAGTGGGTTCAGCGTTTGCACACACTGTCTCCGTTCAAGCCTCTGAAGAGAAGCATATGGAGCTTCGAAACGCGTCAGGCATTTCCATTACAGAGCAGCTTCTACAAGCGGATCCTCATCCCCGACTATCATAAACAAAGCTGCTGATCTAGTGCTACTCACCAGGTGGACAACCTTTGGAGCAGAATGTAATACGCGGTCGTCCTGCCGTGGAGTGTGCACCACCCCGTAATGTTATGGGGGCCACCCGACATGGTAACTATCATGTCGGCTATGTGGGCCAGCAGCCGCAAACAGGATTGAGGACGAGTCCACTTGCAGGGTCCATACAGGACAAGATTTGTGTGCTATCCGGACCACATTTCCTGCAATGCACAGTCTCATTCGAGCTTCCCATTGGTGGGTGTGCAATATGAAAATGGCGAAGTGGGTTCAGCGTTTGCACACACTGTCTCCGTTCAAGCCTCTGAAGAGAAGCATATGGAGCTTCGAAACGCGTCAGGCATTTCCATTACGGAGCAGCTTCTACAAGCGGATCCTCGTCCCTGCCTATGATAAACAAAGCTGCAGATCGAGTGCTACTCACCAGGTGGACAACCTTTGGAGCAGAATGTAACACACGGCCGTCCTGCCGTGGAGTGTGCACCACACCGTAATGTTATTGGGGCCACCCGACATGGTAACTATCATGTCGGCTATGTGGGCCAGCAGCCGCAAACAGGATTGAGGACGGAGTCCACTTGCAGGGTCCATAGAGGACAAGATTTGTGTGCTATCCGGACCACATTTCCCACAATGCACAGTCTCATTCGAGCTTCTCATTGGTGGGTGTGCAATATGAAAATGGCGTAGTGGGTTCAGCGTTTGCACACACTGTCTCCATTCAAGCCTCTGAAGAGAAGCATATAGAGCTTCGAAACGCGTCAGGCATTACCATTACGGAGCAGCTTCTACAAGCGGATCCTCGTCCCTGCCTATCTTAAACAAAGCTGCTGATCGAGTGCTACTCACCAGGTGGACAACCTTTGGAGCAGAATGTAATACGCGGCCGTCATGCCGCGGAGTGTGCACCACCCCGTAATGTTATGGGGGCCACCCGACATGGTAACTATCATGTCGACTATGTGGGCCAGCAGCCGCAAACAGGATTGAGGACGAGTCCACTTGCAGGGTCCATACAGGACAAGATTTGTGTGCTAACCGGACCACATTTCCCACAATGCACAGTCTCATTCGAGCTTCCCATTGGTGGGTGTGCAATATGAAAATGGAGAAGTGGGTTCAGCGTTTGCACACACTGTCTCCGTTCAAGCCTCTCAAAAGAAGCATATGGAGCTTCGAAACGCGTCAGGCATTTCCATTACGGAGCAGCTTCTACAAGCGGATCCTCGTCCCTGCCTATCATAATCAAAGCTGCTGATCGAGTGCTACTCACCAGGTGGACAACCTTTGCAGCAGTATGTAATACGCGGCTCGTCCTGCCGCGGAGTGTGCACCACCCCGTAATGTTATGGGGCCACCCGACATGGTAACTATCATGTTGGCTATGAGGGCCAGCAGCCGCAAACAGGATTGAGGACGAGTCCACTTGCAGGGTCCATACAGGACAAGATTTGTGTGCTATCCGGACCACATTTCCCACAATGCACAGTATCATTCGAGCTTCAGCCTGGTGGGTGTGCAATATGAAAATGGCGAAGTGGGTTCAGCGTTTGCACACACTGTCTCCGTTCAAGCCTCTGAAGAGAAGCATATGGAGCTTCGAAACGCGTCAGGCATTTCCATTACGGAGCAGCTTCTACAAGCGTATCCTCGTCCCTGCCTATCATAAACAAAGCTGCTGATCGAGTGCTATTCACCAGGTGGACAACCTTTGGAGCAGAATGTAATACACGGCCGTCCTGCCGTGGAGTGTGCACCACACCGTAATGTTATTGGGGCCACCCGACATGGTAACTATCATGTCGACTATGTGGGCCAGCAGCCGCAAACAGGATTGAGGACGAGTCCACTTGCAGGGTCCATACAGGACAAGATTTGTGTGCTATCCGGACCAAATTTCCCACAATGCACAGTCTCATTCGAGCTTCCCATTGGTGGGTGTGCAATATGAAAATGGCGAAGTGGGTTCAGCGTTTGCACACACTGTCTCCGTTCAAGCCTCTGAAAAGAAGCATATGGAGCTTCGAAACCCGTCAGGCATTTCCATTACGGAGCAGCTTCTACAAGCGGATCCTCGCCCCTGCCTATCTTAAACAAAGCTGCTGATCCAGTGCTACTCACCAGGTGGACAACCTTTGGAGCAGTATGTAATACGCGGCCGTCCTGCCGCGGAGTGTGCACCACCCCGTAATGTTATGGGGCCACCCGACATGGTAACTATCATGTCGGCTATGTGGGCCAGCAGCCGCAAACAGGATTGAGGACAAGTCCACTTGCAGGGTCCATACAGGACAAGATTTGTGTGCTATCCGGACCACATTTCCCACAATGCACAGTCTCATTCGAGCTTCCCATTGGTGGGTGTGCAATATGAAAATGGCGAAGTGGGTTCAGCGTTTGCACACACTGTCTCCGTTCAAGCCTCTGAAGAGAAGTATATGGAGCTTCGAAGCGCGTCAGGCATTTCCATTACGGAGCAGCTTCTACAAGCGGATCCTCGTCCCTGCCTATTATAAACAAAGCTGCTGATCGAGTGCTACTCACCAGGTGGACAACATTTGGAGCAGAATGTAATACGCGGCCGTCCTGCCGCGGAGTGTGCACCACCCCGTAATGTTATGGGGCCACCCGACATGGTAACTATCATGTCGGCTATGTGGGCCAGCAGCCGCAAACAGGATTGAGGACGAGTCCACTTGCAGGGTCCATACAGGACAAGATTTGTGTGCTATCCGGACCACATTTCCCACAATGCACAGTCTCATTCGATCTTCCCATTGGTGGGTGTGTAATATGAAAATGGCGAAGTGGGTTCAGCGTTTGCACACACTGTCTCCGTTCAAGCCTCTGAAGAGAAGCTCATGGAGCTTCAAAACGCGTCAGGCATTTCCATTACGGAGCAGCTTCTACAAGCGGATCCTCGTCCCTGCCTATCATAAACAAAGCTGCTGATCGAGTGCTACTCACCAGGTGGACAAACTTTGGAGCAGTATGTAATACGCGGCCGTCCTGCCGCGGAGTGTGCACCTCCCAGTAATGTTATAGGGCCACGCGACATGGTAACTATCATGTCGACTATGTGGGCCAGCAGCCGCAAACAGGATTGAGGACGAGTCCACTTGCAGGGTCCATACAGGACAAGATTTGTGTGCTATCCGGACCACATTTCCTACAATGCACAGTCTCATTCGAGCTTCCCATTGGTGGGTGTGCAATATGAACATGGCGAAGTGGGTTCAGCGTTTGCACACACTGTCTCCGTTCAAGCCTCTGAAGAGAAGCATATGGAGCTTCGAAACGCGTCAGGCATTTCCATTACAGAGCAGCTTCTACAAGCGGATCCTCGTCCCTGCCTATCATAAACAAAGCTGCTGATCGAGTGCTACTCACCAGGTGGACAACCTTTGGAGCAAAATTTAATAACCGGCTGTCCTGCCGCGGAGTGTGCACCACCCCATAATGTTATGGGGGCCACCCGACATGGTAACTATCATGTCGGCTATGTGGGCCAGCAGCCACAAACAGTATTGAGGACGAGTCCACTTGCAGGGTCCATATAGGACAAGATTTTGTGCTATCCGGACGACATTTCCCACAATGCACAGTCTCATTCGAGCTACCCATTGGTGGGTGTGCAATATGAAAATGGCGAAGTGGGTTCAGCGTTTGCACACACTGTCTCCGTTCAAGCCTCTGAAGAGAAGCATATGGAGCTTCGAAACGCGTCAGGCATTTCCATTACAGAGCAGCTTCTACAAGCGGATCCTCATCCCCGACTATCATAAACAAAGCTGCTGATCTAGTGCTACTCACCAGGTGGACAACCTTTGGAGCAGAATGTAATACGCGGCCGTCCTGCCGTGGAGTGTGCACCACCCCGTAATGTTATGGGGGCCACCCGACATGGTAACTATCATGTCGGCTATGTGGGCCAGCAGCCGCAAACAGGATTGAGGACGAGTCCACTTGCAGGGTCCATACAGGACAAGATTTGTGTGCTATCCGGACCACATTTCCTGCAATGCACAGTCTCATTCGAGCTTCCCATTGGTGGGTGTGCAATATGAAAATGGCGAAGTGGGTTCAGCGTTTGCACACACTGTCTCCGTTCAAGCCTCTGAAGAGAAGCATATGGAGCTTCGAAACGCGTCAGGCATTTCCATTACGGAGCAGCTTCTACAAGCGGATCCTCGTCCCTGCCTATGATAAACAAAGCTGCAGATCGAGTGCTACTCACCAGGTGGACAACCTTTGGAGCAGAATGTAATACACGGCCGTCCTGCCGTGGAGTGTGCACCACACCGTAATGTTATTGGGGCCACCCGACATGGTAACTATCATGTCGGCTATGTGGGCCAGCAGCCGCAAACAGGATTGAGGACGAGTCCACTTGCAGGGTCCATAGAGGACAAGATTTGTGTGCTATCCGGACCACATTTCCCACAATGCACAGTCTCATTCGAGCTTCTCATTGGTGGGTGTGCAATATGAAAATGGCGTAGTGGGTTCAGCGTTTGCACACACTGTCTCCATTCAAGCCTCTGAAGAGAAGCATATAGAGCTTCGAAACGCGTCAGGCATTACCATTACGGAGCAGCTTCTACCAAGCGGATCCTCGTCCCTGCCTATCTTAAACAAAGCTGCTGATCGAGTGCTACTCACCAGGTGGACAACCTTTGGAGCAGAATGTAATACGCGGCCGTCATGCCGCGGAGTGTGCACCACCCCGTAATGTTATGGGGGCCACCCGACATGGTAACTATCATGTCGACTATGTGGGCCAGCAGCCGCAAACAGGATTGAGGACGAGTCCACTTGCAGGGTCCATACAGGACAAGATTTGTGTGCTAACCGGACCACATTTCCCACAATGCACAGTCTCATTCGAGCTTCCCATTGGTGGGTGTGCAATATGAAAATGGAGAAGTGGGTTCAGCGTTTGCACACACTGTCTCCGTTCAAGCCTCTCAAAAGAAGCATATGGAGCTTGAAACGCGTCAGGCATTTCCATTACGGAGCAGCTTCTACAAGCGGATCCTCGTCCCTGCCTATCATAATCAAAGCTGCTGATCGAGTGCTACTCACCAGGTGGACAACCTTTGCAGCAGTATGTAATACGCGGCCGTCCTGCCGCGGAGTGTGCACCACCCCGTAATGTTATGGGGCCACCCGACATGGTAACTATCATGTTGGCTATGAGGGCCAGCAGCCGCAAACAGGATTGAGGACGAGTCCACTTGCAGGGTCCATACAGGACAAGATTTGTGTGCTATCCGGACCACATTTCCCACAATGCACAGTATCATTCGAGCTTCAGCCTGGTGGGTGTGCAATATGAAAATGGCGAAGTGGGTTCAGCGTTTGCACACACTGTCTCCGTTCAAGCCTCTGAAGAGAAGCATATGGAGCTTCGAAACGCGTCAGGCATTTCCATTACGGAGCAGCTTCTACAAGCGTATCCTCGTCCCTGCCTATCATAAACAAAGCTGCTGATCGAGTGCTATTCACCAGGTGGACAACCTTTGGAGCAGAATGTAATACACGGCCGTCCTGCCGTGGAGTGTGCACCACACCGTAATGTTGTTGGGCCACCCGACATGGTAACTATCATGTCGACTATGTGGGCCAGCAGCCGCAAACAGGATTGAGGACGAGTCCACTTGCAGGGTCCATACAGGACAAGATTTGTGTGCTATCCGGACCAAATTTCCCACAATGCACAGTCTCATTCGAGCTTCCCATTGGTGGGTGTGCAATATGAAAATGGCGAAGTGGGTTCAGCGTTTGCACACACTGTCTCCGTTCAAGCCTCTGAAAAGAAGCATATGGAGCTTCGAAACCCGTCAGGCATTTCCATTACGGAGCAGCTTCTACAAGCGGATCCTCGCCCCTGCCTATCTTAAACAAAGCTGCTGATCCAGTGCTACTCACCAGGTGGACAAACTTTTGGAGCAGAATGTAATACGCGGCCGTCCTGCCGCAGAGTGTGCACCACCCCGTAATGTTATGGGGGCCACCCGACATGGTAACTATCATGTCGGCTATGTGGGCCAGCAGCCGCAAACAGGATTGAGGACGAGTCCACTTGCAGGGTCCCTACAGGACAAGATTTGTGTGCTATACGGACCACATTTCCCACAATGCACAGTCTCATTCGAGCTTCCCATTGGTGGGTGTGTAATATGAAAATGGCGAAGTGGGTTCAGCGTTTGCACACACTGTCTCCATTCAAGCCTCTGAAGAGAAGCATATGGAGCTCGAAACGCATCAGGCATTTCCATTACAGAGCAGCTTCTACAAGCGGATCCTCGTCCCTGCCTATCATAAACAAAGCTGATGATCGAGTGCTACTCACCAGGTGGACAACCTTTGGAGCAGTATGTAATACGCAGCCGTCCTGCCGCGGAGTGTGCACCACCCCGTAATGTTATGGGGCCACCCGACATGGTAACTATCATGTCGGCTATGTGGGCCAGCAGCCGCAAACAGTATTGAGGACGAGTCCACTTGCAGGGTCCATACAGGACAAGATTTGTGTGCTATCCGGACCACATTTCCCACAATGCACAGTCTCATTCCAGCTTCCCATTGGTGGGTGTGCAATATGAAAATGGCGAAGTGGGTTCAGCGTTTGCACACACTGTCTCCGTTCAAGCCTCTGAAGAGAAGCATATGGAGCTTCGAAACGCGTCAGGCATTTCAATTACAGAGCAGCTTCTACAAGCGGATCCTCGTCCCTGCCTATGATAAACAAAGCTGCCGATCGAGTGCTACTCACCAGGTGGACAACCTTTGGAGCAGAATGTAATACACGGCCGTCCTGCCGTGGAGTGTGCACCACCCCGTAATGTTATTGGGGCCACCCGACATGGTAACTATCATGTCGGCTATGTGGGCCAGCAGCCGCAAACAGGATTGAGGATGAGTCCACTTGCATGGTCCATACAGGACAAGATTTGTGTGCTCGCCGGACCACATTTCCCACAATGCACAGTCTCATTCGAGCTTCTCATTGGTGGGTGTGCAATATGAAAATGGCGAAGTGGGTTCAGCGTTTGCACACACTGTCTCCGTTCAAACCTCTGAAAAGATGCATATGGAGCTTCGAAACGCGTCAGGCATTTCCATTACGGAGCAGCTTCTACAAGCGGATACTCGTCCCTGCCTATCATAAACAAAGCTGCTGATCGAGTGCTACTCACCAGGTGGACAACCTTTGGAGCAGAATGTAATACGCAGCCGTCCTGCCGCGGAGTGTGCACCACCCCGTAATGTTATGGGGGCCACCCGACATGGTAACTATCATGTCAGCTATGTGGGCCAGCAGCCGCAAACAGGATTGAGGACGAGTCCACTTGCAGGGTCCATACAGGACAAGATTTGTGTGCTATCCGGACCACATTTCCCACAATGCACAGTATCATTCGAGCTTCCCCTTGGTGGGTGTGCAATATGAAAATGGCGAAGTGGGTTCAGCGTTTGCACACATTCTCCGTTCAAGCCTCTGAAGAGAAGCATATATAACTTCGAAACGCGTCAGGCATTTCCATTACGGAGCAGCTTCTACAAGCGTATCCTCGTCCCTGCCTATCATAAACAAAGCTGCTGATCGAGTGCTACTCACCAGGTGGACAACCTTTGGAGCAGAATGTAATACACGGCCGTCCTGCCGCGGAGTGTGCACCACCCCGTAATGTTATGGGGGCCACCCGACATGGTAACTATCATGTCGGCTATGTGGGCCAGCAGCCGCAAACAGGATTGAGGATGAGTCCACTTGCAGGGTCCATACAGTACAAGATTTGTGTGCTATCCGGACCACATTTCCCACAATGCACAGTCTCATTCGAGCTTCCCATTGGTGGGTGTGCACTATGAAAATGGAGAAGTGGGTTCAGCGTTTGCACACACTGTCTCCGTTCAAGCCTCTGAAGAGAAGCATATGGAGCTTCGAAACGCGTCAGGCATTTCCATTACGGAGCAGCTTCTACAAGCGGATCCTCGTCCCTGCCTATGATAAACAAAGCTGCCGATCGAGTGCTACTCACCAGGTGGACAACCTTTGGAGCAGAATGTAATACACGGCCGTCCTGCCGTGGAGTGTGCACCACCCCGTAATGTTATTGGGGCCACCCGACATGGTAACTATCATGTCGGCTATGTGGGCCAGCAGCCGCAAACAGGATTGAGGATGAGTCCACTTGCAGGGTCCATACAGGACAAGATTTGTGTGCTATCCGGACCACATTTCCCACAATGCACAGTCTCATTCGAGCTTCTCATTGGTGGGTGTGCAATATGAAAATGGCGAAGTGGGTTCAGCGTTTGCACACACTGTCTCCGTTCAAGCCTCTGAAAAGAAGCATATGGAGCTTCGAAACGCGTCAGGCATTTCCATTACGGAGCAGCTTCTACAAGCGGATACTCGTCCCTGCCTATCATAAACAAAGCTGCTGATCGAGTGCTACTCACCAGGTGGACAACCTTTGGAGCAGAATGTAATACGCGGCCGTCCTGCCGCGGAGTGTGCACCACCCCGTAATGTTATGGGGGCCACCCGACATGGTAACTATCATGTCGGCTATGTGGGCCAGCAGCCGCAAACAGGATTGAGGACGAGTCCACTTGCAGGGTCCATACAGGACAAGATTTGTGTGCTATCCGGACCACATTTCCCACAATGCACAGTCTCATTTGAGCTTCCCATTGGTGGGTGTGAAATATGAAAATGGCGAAGTGGGTTCAGCGTTTGCACACACTGTCTCCGTTCACGCCTCTGAAAAGAAGCATATGGAGCTTCGAAACGCGTCAGGCATTTCCATTACGGAGCAGCTTCTACAAGCGGATCCTCGTCCCTGCCTATCATAAACAAAGCAGCTGATCGAGTGCTACTCACCAGGTGGACAACCTTTGGAGCAGTATGTAATACGCGGGCGTCCTGCCGCGGAGTGTGCACCACCCCGTAATGTTATGGGGGCCACCCGACATGGTAACTATCATGTCGGCTATGTGGGCCAGCAGCCGCAAACAGGATTGATGACGAGTCCACTTGCAGGGTCCATACAGGACAAGATTTGTGTGCTATCCGGACCACATTTCCCACAATGCACAGTCTCATTCGAGCTTCTCATTGGTGGGTGTGCAATATGAAAATGGCGAAGTGGGTTCAGCGCTTGCACACACTGTCTCCGTTCAAGCCTCTAAAGAGAAGCATATAGAGTTTTGAAACACGTCAGGCATTTCCATTACTACAAGCGGATCCTCGTCCCTGCCTATGTTAAACAAAGCTGCTGATCGAGTGCTACTCACCAGGTGGACAACCTTTGGAGCAGAATGTAATACGCGGCCGTCCTGCCGCGGAGTGTGCACCACCCCATAATGTTATGGGGGCCACCCGACATGGTAACTATCATGTCGGCTATGTGGGCCAGCAGCCGCAAACAGGATTGAGGACGAGTCCACTTGCAGGGTCCATACAGGACAAGATTTGTGTGCTATCCGGACCACATTTCCCACAATGCACAGTCTCATTCGAGCTTCCCATTGGTGGGTGTGTAATATGAAAATGGCGAAGTGGGTTCAGCGTTTGCACACACTGTCTCCGTTCAAGCCTCTGAAGAGAAGCATATGGAGCTTCGAAACGCGTCAGGCATTTCCATTACGGAGCAGTTTCTACAAGCGGATCCTCATCCCTGCCTATCATAAACAAAGCTGCTGATCGAGTGCTACTCACCAGGTGGACAACCTTTGGAGCAGTATGTAATACGCGGCCGTACTGCCGCGGAGTGTGCACCACCCCGTAATGTTATGGGGCCACCCGACATGGTAACTATCATGTCAGCTATGTGGGCCAGCAGCCGCAAACAGGATTGAAGACGAGTCCACTTGCAGGGTCCATACAGGACAAGATTTGTGTGCTATCCGGACCACATTTCCCAAAATGCACAGTCTCATTCGAGCTTCTCATTGGTGGGTGTGCAATATGAAAATGGCGAAGTGGGTTCAGCGTTTGCACACACTGTCTCCGTTCAAGCCTCTGAAGAGAAGCATATGGAGCTTCGAAACGCGTCAGGCATTTCCATTACGGAGCAGCTTCTACAAGCGGATCCTCGTCCCTGCCTATCATAAACAAAGCTGCTGATCCAGTGCTACTCACCAGGTGGACAACCTTTGGAGCAGAATGTAATACACGGCCGTCCTGCCGCGAAGTGTGCACCACCCCGTAATGTTATGGGGGCCACCCGACATGGTAACTATCATGTCAGCTATGTGGGCCAGCAGCCGCAAACAGGATTGAGGACGAGTCCACTTGCAGGGTCCATACAGGACAAGATTTGTGTGCTATCCGGACCACATTTCCCACAATGCACAGTCTCATTCGAGCTTCCCATTGGTGGGTGTGTAATATGAAAATGGCGAAGTGGGTTCAGCGTTTGCACACACTGTCTCCGTTCAAGCCTCTGAAGAGAAGCATATGGAGCTTCGAAACGCGTCAGGCATTTCTATTACGGAGCAGTTTCTACAAGCGGATCCTCATCCCTGCCTATCATAAACAAAGCTGCTGATCGAGTGCTACTCACCAGGTGGACAACCTTTGGAGCAGTATGTAATACGCGGCCGTACTGCCGCGGAGTGTGCACCACCCCGTAATGTTATGGGGCCACCCGACATGGTAACTATCATGTCGGCTATGTGGGCCAGCAGCCGCAAACAGGATTGAAGACGAGTCCACTTGCAGGGTCCATACAGGACAAGATTTGTGTGCTATCCGGACCACATTTCCCACAATGCACAGTCTCATTCGAGCTTCTCATTGGTGGGTGTGCAATATGAAAATGGCGAAGTGGGTTCAGCGTTTGCACACACTGTCTCCGTTCAAGCCTCTGAAGAGAAGCATATGGAGCTTCGAAACGCGTCAGGCATTTCCATTACGGAGCAGCTTCTACAAGCGGATCCTCGTCCCTGCCTATCATAAACAAAGCTGCTGATCCAGTGCTACTCACCAGGTGGACAACCTTTGGAGCAGAATGTAATACACGGCCGTCCTGCCGCGAAGTGTGCACCACCCCGTAATGTTATGGGGGCCACCCGACATGGTAACTATCATGTCAGCTATGTGGCCAGCAGCCGCAAACAGGATTGAGGACGAGTCCACTTGCAGGGTCCATACAGGACAAGATTTGTGTGCTATCCGGACCACATTTCCCACAATGCACAGTCTCATTCGAGCTTCCCATTGGTGGGTGTGTAATATGAAAATGGCGAAGTGGGTTCAGCGTTTGCACACACTGTCTCCGTTCAAGCCTCTGAAGAGAAGCATATGGAGCTTCAAAATGCGTCAAGCATTTCCATTACGGAGCAGCTTCTACAAGCGGATCCTCTTCCCTGCCTATCATAAACAAAGCTGCTGATCGAGTGCTACTCACCAGGTGGACAACCTTTGGAGCAGTGTGTAATACGCGGCCATCCTGCCACGGAGTGTGCACCACCCAGTAATGTTATGGGGCCACGCGACATGGTAACTATCATGTCGACTATGTGGGCCAGCAGCCGCAAACAGGATTGAGGACGAGTCCACTTGCAGGGTCCATACAGGACAAGATTTGTGTGCTATCCGGACCACATTTCCTACAATGCACAGTCTCATTCGAGCTTCCCATTGGTGGGTGTGAAATATGAAAATGGCGAAGTGGGTTCAGCGTTTGCACACACTGTCTCCATTCAAGCCTCTGTAGAGAAGCATATGGAGCTTCGAAACGCGTCAGGCATTTCCATTACGGAGCAGCTTCTACAAGCGGATCCTCATCCCCGACTATCATAAACAAAGCTGCTGATCGAGTGCTACTCACCAGGTGGACAACCTTGGAGCAAAATGTAATACACGGCTGTCCTGCCGCGGAGTGTGCACCACCCCATAATGTTATGGGGGCCACCCGACATGGTAACTATCATGTCGGCTATGTTGGCCAGCAGCCGCAAACAGGATTGAGGACGAGTCCACTTGCAGGGTCCATACAGGACAAGATTTGTGTGCTATCTGGACCACATTTCCCACAATGAACAGTCTCATTCGAGCTTTCCATTGGTGGGTGTGCAATATGAAAATGGCGAAGTGGGTTCAGCGTTTGCACACACTGTCTCCGTTCAAGCCTCTGAAGAGAAGCATATGGAGCTTCGAAACGCGTCAGACATTTCCATTACTGAGCAGATTCTACAAGCGGATCCTCGTCCCTGCCTATCATAAACAAAGCTGCTGATCGAGTGCTACTCACCAGGTGGACAACCTTTGGAGCAGAATATATATATATATATATATATATATATATATATATATATATATATATATATATATATATATATATATTACCTACAGGCGGTCGCCAGTAGGTAGTTATAGTTAGAACCTAGTTTCCATAGGAAAAGCATTTTTTTATTTGCTAATAACTTTGGTGCCGTTTGACGAATCTTTGTGAAATTCTCCAAAACAAAAGTCTATCCAGGTCAGCTCCTATTCTGAAAGTTTGGGCGTGATTCGTCAAGCGGGGGCTGAGAAAAAAGGGGGGTCCCAAAACGCATTTTCCCCATGTTAATTTCCTCAGGAAATTTTGAGACGGGCTACAGCCCGAACTGCTGAACGGAATTACCCCAAATTTGGCAAAAAGGTAGTGTTTGGTTCAGAAAGCGACCTTGTTTTTAAATGGTGTAAATCCGTTCAGTAGTTGCTGAGAAATTCAAAAAATAAGAGTCAAAAAATCAATTTCCCATAGGAAACTTTAGGCAAGGCTACAGCCCGAACTGCTGAATGGAATTACACCAAATTTGGCAAAAAGGTAGTGCTTGGTTCAGAAAGCGACCTTTTTTTAAATGGTGTAAATCCGTTCAGTAGTTGCTGAGAAATTCAAAAAATAAGAGTCAAAAAGTCAATTTCCCATAGGAAACTTTAGGCAAGGCTACAGTCCGAACTGCTGAACGGAATTACACCCCATTTGGCAAAAAGGCAGTGCTTGGTTCAGAAAGCGACCTTTTTTTTAAAATGGTGTAAATCCGTTCAGTAGTTGCTGAGGAATTAAAAAAATAAAAATATTGATATCTGGGCGGAGCCTAACTCCTGAGCACGAGCTTGGCTCTGATTGGCCACCAACACTTCAAACCAGGAAGTGTTGGCAGCCATCTTGTGCTCCCACCGATGGAGAAAGAAAAGGTGAGGAAAAATATAAAAAAAACAAGGAAAGGGGGCAGGGTAAAAACACCCTGACCCCCCAGGCCTGCTCAGGGGGTCCCACAAGGACCCCCAAAGCCAAAAAAAGCATTTAAAAAAAAAAAATCAGTCGAATTCGCGCGGGCTACCGCGCTTTGTTTTAATAAGCCCCCGGGTGGGCCAGGTCCCGGGGGCTGTTCCAAGTCTTGTGAAATAATGTTCCATGCTTTAGAAATAGTGGGCGTTTTTCATGATATACATGTATATAATCTCATGCTTTTGACTGCCTTTCACATTGAGCTCAGTTTTATGCCGGAGTGTCCAGTGCCTAGCCGGAGCGCGCAGGCTGTTTCGCACACACAGAGCGCCGGGTTTCTCTTAAAGGGGCAGCACAGGGGTGAGAAACAGCACGCCGGCCTGAGATGGTGCTGAGGAGAAGACATGCGATCCAAGCTGGGGAAAAGTAAGTATTTCTACTTATGACTCATGTCCTGCTGTCAGATAGCAGTGTGAAGTTTGTGAGTTCGGAAGGCCGGCGAGGGGATTCATTGGTTTGCGGGTGGTGCTCGGCACTCAGCACTGCTGTCTGCTGCTCAGTGTTCGCAGCGGTCCGGCCGCCTGTGCTGTGGAGCTTATGATGGCCGCTGCCCGCGGCAAATTCAATATTTCTGAGCCGGGCCTAGATAGAGTCAATTGCAGTGGCCGTCGTCGGAGTCTTATGATCCAACACTCACTGACGACCGGTAAGGTTCATGCAGCGGTCAGAGGGCTCCCAGCAGACTGTCAGTCTGGACAGCATTCCACCCCAAAATAATTGCTGCTGCAGTCACGGTCACTGTGCCTCCCTGGCCTGCCCTTACATATATAACTCTGTCTCTCAGGCACTCACCGGGGCTTACCCCTTCCCTCTTGCGCCTTGATAAGAGGCCTCAGAGTCTCGAGGACTCACTCATCTCCGGCCCACCCTGTATGCCTAATGGATCAAAGAGAAGGAAAAAAAAAAACAAGGAGACGTCACAGTAAACAAGATGGGTCATATACGAAGAAGTGAGGCAAAAAGGGAACAACCAAAAATAAATAATGCCACGTTTAATTGTACCACAGATCGCTGATCAAGCGGAAGAAATTCTTTTAAAAGTCATACAGAATAGTACTGGCAATGGCAGCGCAGCTGCTCGCATGACCGCGGTAAATGATCCATCGACTGGATCCGACCCCACCGGTGCTAGAGGCAGAGTGAATCTGTGGATGACCTTGGCGACCGCCGGAGTGTTCCTTAGCAGTTCAGAACACATGCAGCTGAGCCAGCATGAGAATCCACGAGGTGCGGTCACGGACCGCCAATTGACGCCGCCTCGCTTTGCAAAGAGTAAGTGCCTGAGTGACAAGTATCATCTCCTAGGCTTCTTAAGTTGCTAGTACTAATATATAATTTCTTGTTGCTCACAGCTAGCACCCATTCTTTCCATTCTCTGGCGTCGATTCACACATTTACCCACTGGTATGCATACATCAACCAATACAGCCATCATCCAGACTTACCCAGAAATCCATCCCCCGATTGTTTACGTGCCTCTTGGCAGGGCTTTAAGTGGGCCGGGTCTGTCCGGGTCTGAGCACCGGCAGTTTTTTTTTGGGGCCCTCGAAACGGGTCTCTATCGGGCTCTATTTTTGCGGCTGGCAAAGGTAGTCCTTTCTTTTTTTTTTTTTTTTTTCTGGACTGCATTGAGAGCTCAGTTTCCTCACTGAGTAGTGGAGGTCACGGCATGACGTCCACGGCACGACGGCATGACGTCGTGGTGCCAGCGTGGGATGGTGAAAACCGAGACTTTTAGAAACAGGTATCACTTTCTCTTTCCTGCTTTCGTTTATTTGCTCCCCCTGTGAAATGGATCCAAAAAAGAAAAACACTTTTGCTGGAAACGTCCTCTTTTTCTGACTTTTTCAATTTCTAAGTGCAGCCTCGGGGTGGAGAGAACTAAAACATTCAAAATATGAAAAGTAACTAGCTAAAGCAAGACAGAGTGGTTGCAAGGTGGCCAGGTTGATTTATTCACACCTAAACACATTAGCGCCACTTTACAGTGTTTGCCAGTGAAGCGCTACTTTTGTTTTCTCGACTCTCTTTGAACAACATTGTTTTCCCTGTGTGGGAAAGTGCACTATTCCTGGAGGTACTGAAATACCTACTTGATGGGTGAATTGGAAAACAAAATGTGTACAGCGGCTGTGTGTTCACGAATGTGGTCTTTTTAAACCATACTGCTTACGTTTTGTAAGGATATAAGCAATGGGCATTGAAACGGATCCCTTCTGGGCCCTGTAGTCATGGCCTTACCTTTTCGGGCAAAAGCACTCACTAATTTCTGAATAATGAGTGTAAAAAGAAAAAGGTAACCATGTTGTTCCTGCTTACATTTCATGTGCTTTACTTAATCTTGCATTCTCTATGAGTGTTTGCTTTTTCTAGGATGTTGTTCATTTTTTTTTTAGGCAGCATATTGCTCTTGTCTAGTGTGTAATTTGAATTGAGTCACATCCAGGTGTTTATAGCGGGTCAGTGCAGTGCAAGTTTCTCTCAGTTGGGCAGTATGGTGTTCAGTGGGGGAGAGGATGTGGCACTATGGTCAGAGCTGCGGAATTCGGAACTGGGGAACCAGGTTCAGCCTTCATGACCAGTCCACCAGACCACTCCCGCTGAGGGAGCACATTCCCATGCTAGACCTTAGAAGGCCCCGCAAGATCTTAAAAGCCCTGGTGTCTTAGCACCAGCAGGTGGACCCTAGCAGTGGTATGTGTGGGTTAACCTTGAAGGCCTGTCCGCCACAATTTATTCTGAAGTTCACCTCCAGTCTTGCAGGCAGGCCTATGAAGCAGCACACCATAGAGTGACAGTGACTCTGTCACTGAGGTCAAAGGACCCTTGAGCAGGGTGGCTCTAGGGCAGTGCGACCGCACCAGGCGCTGACCACCAGCGATCCGTGCAGCTAACAGCAGTGGGGCAGAGGGGCCGGGTAAGGGGGATTTCAAGGGACGATGCCGAGGAAAATTAAATAATTAATTTTCCTTCACCATCATCCCTCGAAACCCCCTTACCCGGCCCCACCGCTGTTACCTGCACGGACCGCGGGTGGCACTGACTTCAGGTGGGGGCGTCCTGTTTGCAAGTATAATATGGTTTTAAAAGCACTTGCTGTCTCCTTCCTGGCCTCCAACAATTGTTGGCAACAATAAAAATGTCATGATAACTCCAGGGATTAATGTTCTTAGTAGAGAGAGATGGTGTTTTGTCTAGTGGACGTTTTGACTCATGGAAAGGAAGCGCAGAGGATTAATGTGCCCACTGCTAAGAACATGTACCATGCAGATCACAAAGTGCACATAATGTAAATAGGTCAGTGGGTTACTGCTTTTGTCAGAGAGACCCTATTGTTACTTGCAGTTAATAAGTTAAAATCCTAACATAGAACAGTGAGCTCTTAACTGTCATGTAAGAGCTGCATGCAAACTGCACGGTATAAATTAGAGCGTTATGTTTTTTCCACAGTCTTTGATTATCCTAATGTTGCAAAAAGAGTTCATTTGGGTAGAAATCAATTCTGATTATTAAAGAGAACCCCCAACCATGGTATTACGTTTTAAATTCTGAGTTTGTGTTTCTCCAGACCAATCACTATTAAACTATGCTGCCTACTAGTATGGTTGTCATGTGACTCCTACACCTTATAGTCCTTTGTCTTATGTAACATTTCCTATACAGTGATTTACACATATACTACACTGAGATAAGCAATCATACGTGATGTAAAGTGCTCTGACACCCTATACTGCTATTAGTGGTGCTGTAAATTTTCTGATACTTTATTATTTTGACATTTTTAAACATGCTAACAGTATCCGCAAAGATTTTTCCTTATTAGTACCAGTGGAACATACAAGTGCAGCAATGAGAAAGTTGACCAGTCAACCTTTGCAATGGGCCATCTACTTTGCAGCAACACAAGTCACATTTTTTGTAACTTTTGATCCGTTTGAGCTATAAACAATTTATTAGTTAAAATCGTCAGATTATACAGCAGTATTATGTGGCAAATATGGCAGAGCCATAATTATGTGGAAAACATTTGCAAACTAGGATATTTTGCCATTCATGTTTGAACTGCTCTTGTGGAAAAAGGGAGGAGAAGTGCTGATGACAGAAACTCCATGGCTGGGAGACGAATGGCTTGCGATTCCACTTTTAAGGATATTTGGGACATTCTGTGATTGGAAACATATCCCACTTTGTGAATGTATTTTAATGTCAATAACTCATATTAAACTTTAAATAAACATGTGTATCCATTGGTTAAATTAAATAATGTAATAAGCTGTAACCGGTTAGTGAAATGGGAAACAAATACTAAAAATTGGGATATTTTGCTCTTTCTGCCACACCTCTGACTCCGCCGAGAAACCCCAGCAAAATAGACACAGTGAATATCTTCAAGGGTTTGGGGGAATCCTGCAATAGATTTCTAAGTAATGTAAATAATTTTTACATGTTTTTTAAAGTGTTTGGTATTTTTATGGCTTATACTTAATAAATATACCTTTTTGCCTATTTTATTATCCTTTGCTGGATGCGACTTCATGATTTTCTTAAGCACACAATGCTAGTTATCTTGATTTAGACCACGCCCCTACTCGGATAGGCCACACCCCTTGAAGAGATTTGCCACGCCCCTTTTAGAGCACCCCCAGGTTTTTTTTCCCACTTAAAGCCCTGCCTCTTGGTATAGTCTCTGTGTATACGGCTGCATGCACATATGTTTCTGGTTGCGCGCTCAGATGTTTCACACAACATAAGATATTTACTAGAAAGAACTTTTGCACGTGAAATAATTAGCCCACTCTTGTGCCTTTTCCAATGCTTGTTTCTGGGGTAAGAAGAGATTATGTGCGTGAGGGGTACAGTTCCACCCACTTGTTTACAGTACTTTTACTTTCTGTCTGTAAGTTAAACTATTTTGTGTCCCGCCAAGAAATTAATGGGTGACATTACTGCTATTTATATGTTTTCCTCCGCTTCATTGCTTGATTTTGCTTGCGAAAAGTGTCACTCACAGTTGTTGAAATGTCACTCATAATTATAATGAAATTATGAAAATGTCACACATGGCAATCTTAAAACTTGGCAGCTATGTACTTTCCCTCTGCTTCTGCCTTTGCTCCTGACCCCGGGGGGCAGCGGATGACATGGGGCCGTGATCTGAGGAGTAGGCGTGCAGCCCCCCCAGATCTGGCTGACCCTCAGGCAGATGATTACCGGTGCCGTGGCTGTGCCGAGAGCCGGGCACTCACATGCACACGCTGCAAGCTCGGGGACGCTGCCTGCGAGCCCTGCAGAAGTTCCCTAGCTGTGTTTTTGGGGTGACCATGTAGTGCCCCCCCCCCGGGCGCCCTGGTTCACAGCAGAGGTGAGGAGAGGTTGGAGAATATCTGTAAAGGCGAAAGTTATTTTAAAGTTGACGGAAGGCAGGGGAACATTTTTATTGCGCTGGTCTTGTGAAATAATGTTCCATGCTTAAAAATAGTGGGCGCTCGAGCTCTGCCCATGAGAGCCAAAGGGGAGAGCGCAGAGGAATGAACTGGAGCAGATGAGGGAGACAGACAGACAGACAGACAGACAGAAGGTCAGACAGGGAGAGAAAGAGAGCCAGAGTAAGAGACAAAGGAGCGACAGGGGCGAGAGAGCGCTTTAGAAAAGAGAGAAGAGACGGGCACTGAGGCAGCGACAGGGACAAGAGAGAAGAAAACAGAGCCGGAGCAGATAGGAGCAAGAGGGGCGAGAGACAGGCAGCAAAGAGAGCGAGAGATGAGAGAGAGAGAGGGGGGAGGAAGGAGCTGGACGAGACCTAAGAGACGCAGAAAAAAGGTCAGGCAAAGAGACAACGACAGGGAAAAGACAGGGAGTGACCTCGAAGACGTGAGACAGAAATGAGAGGGGAAATTGAACAGAGAAAGAGACAGACACATAGAGGTAACGGCAGGGAAGAGACAGCCAGTAAAGGAATGCACTTGAGTGAAGAGAGAGTAGGACAGAGCAAGAGATAGGCACAGACTGGTGGCAGTGACAGGGGAGAGCAAAGAAATGAGCGTGAGGCTTTGATGAGGGGGAGGAGACAGAGGGAGATAGGCCTACTACAGCCACAGATCCGAGGCAAGGAGGGAGACATGGGCAGGGGAGAGACTGCCAGGGAGAGAGAGACAGTGCACAGGCAGGCTTCTGGAAGTAGGCGTGGTAGCCGCAGAGAACTGTAAACAGAAGAACAGTTAAGAAGAGTGGAGTGAGATGGAAAGAGACACCAAAAATGAGAGCATAAGAGAGTGGGTGGGAGAGAAAAACAGATATGGACAGATCGGGTAAAAAGAGAGACGCAGGAGAAAGAAAGAAATTAAGGGAGAGAGAGTGCTTGTGGGGCCATTTACAACAGAGATGCAGAGCAAGAAGGGGGTGGGAGACAGAGAGAGTCAAGGAGTGATCGAGACAGCGCATTGAGGCAGTCAGGGGGAATGGGGCACTGTCTGATGTAGTAGGAGTGAGACACAGATACAGAGACAGCAAACGGGAGTGAGTCCAAATCTGAATGAGAGACACAGTCGCTGGGGATAGATAGTCTGAAAATAGTTTTTCAAAGAAATAATTTCGGGGCATATTAACAACATGTAGTCACTAAACACGCTCAGCGCTGTTTGTGCTATCGCCGGCTATCACTGGATTTATACGCCATGATAGCGCTGTATTAACAACGCTCTGCGCATTGGCGATGACAAATCCAGTGATAGCCGGCGAAAACCCCTTCAACGCAAATATTCCGGTGAAGAATGGACAGCCATGCCGGCAGAGCTCGCTGATACGGAGGGGTGGATTAAACTTCATAATCCTCCTCCCCATAGGATATTATTGCTAAGTCTGCTTTTTAGCAGACGTTAGGATCTGGCGATAACAGGGTCTCAGCGCGAGTTCAGGCAGCACTTCGCGGGTCCGCTGCCGGCTTGTTGATTTGGCGAAGCCGTGTCAGCAGGTACTGCAATGCTGTTTTACCTCCGGAACGCCTACTTTGCATCTAATTAGCGATGCAAGGCGAGGCGTTAGGAAAACAGCTGCTAACATGCGATAATGCATGTTAGCGGCGCATTGCTGATATCGCGCTATTGTCATCGCCGCTTTTCCGGCGCTACGTGCCTGGAAAGCGGCGATGATGTCCGTTGGTAATATGCCCCTTCATTCTTAAAACATGACTTTTCTCAGACATATTGAACAGATGTTCGCACTCGAGAAACTGGGGGCATATTATCAAGAAACGGCGTTAAAATTATCGCCGCTTTAGTGGCAGAAAACTGCTGCTAAAGCGGCGATAATGGGCTTGATAATATGCCCTTGAGAATTCCAATAGAAGCCCATGTTCTGGTGTCAACATGGGCTTCTATTGAATTCTCAAGGCATATTATCAAGTCCATTATCGCCGCTTTAGCGGCAGTTTTCATGCGCTAAAGCGGCGATAATTTTAACGCCGTTCTTGATAATATGCCCCTGGAATCATATTTGACTGACAACGATTCCCTTTTTATAACAGTAATAACTGCAGGCTGTTTTTGGGGGGATTGCATTCCATTTGACGCTCATATAATAGTGTTTTTCCAACTTCTAATCCTGAGGACTGTTTTGCTGGTGATGTTTCTTTACTCTTTCTCACGTTCCGGTCCACAGTGTGGTTTTGTCGCCGGCTAGGGGGTGCGGTTGATTTATTGTATTTTATTGCTTTCTTCCCTCGGGATCCTGTTGACAGACTGAACTGTACACATGCATGAGGGTACACGTGTGTTCCTCTGTGGTTGGGTACGTGGGACGCCACCCCCAGGACTCCAGAGCCTGTGTCTGAAAGCTCTCAGGGGCATATTATCAAGAACGGCGTTAAAAATTATCGCCGGTTTAGCGGCAGAAAACTGCCGCTAAAGCGCGATAATGGGCTTGATAATATGCCCTGGAGAATTCCAATAGAAGCCTATGTTCACACCAGAACATGGACTTCTATTGGAATTCTCAAGGGCATATTATCAAGCCCATTATCGCCGCTTTAGCGGCAGTTTTCTGCCGCTAAACCGGCGAGAATTTTTAACGCCGTTCTTGATAATATGCCCCCTAGTTTCTCTTTCAGTTTGCTTGAGCACACACGACAGAATCGCTTACCTCCAGTTTTGTTGAACTTTTTACTCAATTTTCAGTCAGAATTTCCCTTTCTCATAAAGTGTACATCTGTACCAAAGTGTAAGATTTTATATTAAATAGTGTCTTATTGTTATGACTACAATCGGTACTGACTGTGAATGATGCTTGTGTTAAATAAAAGGGAACCTTAAGCGACAAACTCTTTTTCAATACCCTGGAACTTGTTAATACGTAAAAATACAAATAAAATTAGTCTAATCTCGTATACCGACTGGATTGGTGAAAGTGGTTTTGTTTAACCCAGAGTCCACCTTACAGCAACACCCTACCACCACTTCCCACTCCAAGCCAGCCAGCCAGCCACCATTCTACGTTCCAAACCAGTCTCCTATATATCTTCTCCGTTTACAACTTAGTGCTATGAAGAAGTCTTCGGGTGACGGCGTCAACCAATATGGCACATCATATAGCCTTTTACTAGTGCTCGTTGATACACTGAAGCAGCCCAAAAGTACCTTTAGGGCTATAAAAAGCTAAACATGATCTAACACACATCTCCTTAACTTCTCTCCCATTCCCTTCATCGACGCCTTCCGCTTCCTCACCAGCGCCTTGAAGCACCATCAGAGCAGCATACAGGCTATGTCATCTCTTTTTCTTCCACCATCCCACGTCTTTTTCCTTTCTCCAGCTCCCGCTGCAGCGTTTTGAAGTTGCAACGGGGGAACACGCGATACACAAACAACCTACGACATAACACCAACATACAATTAATTACTTACACAACAACACAATCTCCACCAAATCAGAATCCACTGAACACAGCATATCTCTACATAAATGGCCACAAATAGTCATGGTGGGACACGTTCCAGAAAGTTTTACTTAAGCTATTTTTATTTTTGCAATTGTTACCACTACTGACAAAAGCTAATTGTAAGGATTCTTCCAACTCCCTGCATATTTATCCTATTTGAATTCGGCAGTCTCCAATACTCCATGTAAAACACTGTCGGGCATCAGAAGGAGCTTCTAACAGATGGCAACTCCGCTCTCTGGTGTAGGAACCCCTACAGTTGAAAGAACAAGTGCGTTCGTGTAAGGGTTTTGGCAGCGAAGAGAACAGACACGGCAGCAGCTCTAAAAAAACAGAAATGCGACTGTCATGACATATGTAACAGGGTGTATTCCCTTTAAAAGATCTGCACTAATCATTCTTTGCACGAAGTCTGAGCTCAGTGGCTTCGCAGGTGGCACACGTAGACACCCAACGGCCATTTTTAACAAACTACTGCAATGTTTAAACAGGTTCGAAACTGAACTCTTCGTTTCACTACGAGCGGCTGTAAAGCAATACCGCTCCAGACAACCAACCCCCACGCCACAGAGTTAAAAATAGGACTTTGCGCAGCCTGAGACCCCTGCATTCCAGCTGGCCCAGTGAGGGCTCCGGCTGTGCGTTCTCGGCCCCCCCTGCATGATCCCCGGCCGAACATGGGGCTTGGCTGCGCACCTTCATTCTTCCTCGAAAGCACCTGTTCACCCCTGGCCTGCATATGTACAACCACCCCGAATCTAGGCCTCCTGCCTGTACCCTTTACTCTGCCACGACAGCCTGTTGTCCTCTACGCTGCACTGTCGGTTCCATCATCTGCAAATCACGACACGCCTTGAATTCCGAGGCTTGCGGGAGTTCCTGCACTGCATTCTATGTACCCCAGGCCTATGAGGTGCTTCAATTCCCTGTTTTGCGCTCTCCGCGCACACACCTTCACTAATGGTCCCCCTCTCCCGCTTGCTTGCAGGTCCTCCGGGAGCTCCTGCTGTTCTGCCATACTATCCTGTCCTTCAACAGTCTGTTCTGCCATGCCAAATATACTGCATATATATATATAAACAAAGCCCCAGGGAGTTGGCGGTCCCCGGGGCTGTGGGGGCCCCCACGGGCCCCCACACCATAATTAAGAATTGCCCCCGGGACCAGATGGGCCAGGCCGCAGTGGAGAGGATGATATCGCATTTGGGAGGAAGAGGGCACGTAAATCCAGCAGTTCAGACATGTAAATACACACACCTCTTAAAATTGCCACTGAAATATTCGAGGCGCAGTTAAAAGTCACAGGTGCCACATGGCTGAACCACTGATTGCACTTTGAATTTCGTGTTTCTTGAACTAGTGTTCTACCAAGCAGATCCGATCTGGACTGGAAATATCTTTAAACCCGATTTTTACAAATAATTCATTTGTGCCTTATTGTCATACCTGAATCACTGAGATAGCTCAGAGGGTTTGGGATGTGCTGTATAGATGGGTTTGTAACCAACAATCTACACCCAGATACCCCTAGGGGTGACGGTGCTGCGCTATACAAATGCTGATTGATTGATTGATACCCTTCCAAGGCCCCTACATTAAAGTGGAATGACTTGTGCAATGTTATGTCAATCGAGTTGAGTGACCAGTCGTATACCCGTCTAAAGCTCCATGAAGCTACAAAATGCACCAGTGGCGCCTGGCACTGCAGTACTGAGCGCCTAGTAATACCACATCCTAGACAGCAAGTCTTGTTTTGCACTTTTACCCTGTCCCTGTGTGGCACCATGCTTGCACCCAAGGCTGGCCTTAGGCATGGTTGAGCTGGGCCCGGGGCGCCAAATATTCTGAGGGGCGCAGCAGGGGCCTGTCTGACGTAGTGTTATGCAAACAGCTGCTCGTCCATCCCACTTGGTCTCACTCGGGTCCGTTAAAGACTTTGTAATCTGCTCCTAAGGTACCTCAGCGAATTGGAGGCACCGCATCAGCCCCCTGCCCTCCCCCCATCTTCCTCACACCTCCTGCCTCACACTGCAAGGACTCCCCGCCCCCACAACAAACACCAAATGTTGTTTTCGCCATGGCGCTGTCCCGATCAATCCGATTTAGGGCCAACCCTGCTTACAGCCTTGAATAGTACAGGTCTAACTCCCTCACTCGTGACACTGACTCATTAAAATTGAAGTGAGGAGAGCCTGTGTCAACAACTGATTGTACGTGTGTGCTTTGCATTGGCAGTGTCTTTCATTCCTTCTCCCTGAACCCACGAGGTCTGTGGCACTAACGTGTTTCCCATGGGACCTCACAAAATGGTGGCTGAAAAGTTGATAGTGTACTTTCCATTGCAGAGGACTCGATGCATTGTGCCTGGGAGTGTCCAGAGATGGCTCTGAGCTGTGAGGGCGGCATTGGGAGGGTCCTGCCATGAGGCTGGCGAGTCATTCAGAGGCAGCACCCCATACCTGTAGGGCATGAAGGGCTGAGGCTGTCTTAGGGTGGACCCTGCACAGGTCAGGAGTGGCCTCCTCTGAACGCTGAGAGACTCTGGGCAAGGACACGGGGTGAATGAAGCATCCATTGCACCCCAGCCCTCTCCACCTGGTGCTGTGTGTGAATGGGTGGAAGCCTTCTACGAGATGAACCCTACTCGGCAGTCCTGCCTGTTCGCAAGTATTACCCACTCTACAAAACATTACCAAGCCCTCTAAATACCCGGCCGGCTCCGAATATCCGCTCTCAGGCATCCCTGCACCCTGACCACCAGAGATTTCTGTGAATACTTGGCCTTCCTGGTAGGTGGGGGAGGCGGAGGGGTGGGTCAGAGGGGGTTTGAAGTAAACAGTAAAGCAGACTTCTTTCTGCAGGACATCCACTTCACCCTCTACCGTTTGTAAAACACGATGCATTAATGGAGGACCATTCAGCCTCAGGCCCGGGCCCGTGCCTGTGGACTCTTTCCCTCCCCTGCAGTAGGGGCACACCCTACAGCGGTATCCCCGAGGGGCGCCTTGGCTGTCTAACCAACCCTGGTGGCCTCCATACCACAGACCCTAAAGCGGTGTCCTCAAGGGGTGCCCTACCAGCCTCCACCCTGATCTTCAGCGACGTGCTAAGCGGGGATTCGGTTGTTTGGTTCAGTCTTACAAAGGTTCTTCCACCTGCCTCACGTGACCCATCCCAGGACAGTGCTGCAGGGTCATGGCACCGGGGGTGGGGGATCCTTTGGCAGTGGACACGTGCTGCAACATTAAATAGTGTTTAATACTGAAACATGCTGTTTACAGCACTTAGAAATGACAGACGTGTGGTATGAAGCGCTTGACAAAAACAAGTTACTACTTATTCTCGTTATCCCTCTTGTTGTTTTTGCTCTGGGTGTTTGAGACTGGCTCAGGGACTTTCTCCAGCGAAATGTTGAACAGTGTAAGTCTCTTGATAACTCTCTCGGAGGTCAGGGGTGTCAAAGCAAGTGCAGTCAAGAGTTCTCTTAGAGGTTACAATCTCAGCCCTTAGAGTGCCTCAGTTTGTCTCTCATGCCAGCAGGGCACGAGGGCACCAGGGCAGCGTGCCCATGGACAAGCAGGGTACCATCGCAGGCAGTAATCTCTTGTTCAGCGTGGTCTGATCAGCAGTGCCTCTTTCTGCACCCCTCTTGCCTCTTTCTGCACCCCTCTTGCCTCCTTCTGTACCTCTATTGGTTCTTTCTGCACTGCTCTTGCTTCTTTCTGCAGCTCTTTTGCCTGTTTCTGCAACTCTCTTGCATCTTTCTGCAGTTCTCTTGCCTCCTTCTGCACCTCTGTTGCTTCTTTCTTGCACTTCTCTTCCTCTATCCGCACCCCTCTTGCCTCTTTCTGCATCTCTGTTGCTTCTTTCTGCACCCCTCCTGCCTCTTTATGCACCCTTCTTCCCTCTTTCTACACCTCTCTTCCCTCTATCTGCACCCCTGTTCCCTCTTTCTGCACATCACTTGCCTGTTTCTGCAACTCTCTTGCCTCTTTCTGTATTTCTCTTGTCTCTTTCTGCACCTCTGTTGCTTCTTTCTGCACTTCTCTTGCCTCTTTCTGCACCCCTCTTGCCTCTTTCTGCACGTCTCTTGGTTGTTTCTGTACTGCTCTTGTTTCTTTCTGCACCTGTCTTGCAAATTTCTACACCCCTTTTGCCTCTTTCTGCACCCGTCTTCCCTCTTTCTGCACCTCTCTTGCCTCTGTCTGCACCCCTCTTGCCTCTTTCTGCACCTTTGTTTCTTCTTTCTGCACTTTTCTTGCTTCTCTCTCCACCCCTCTTGCCTCTCTCTGCACATCTGTTGCTTCTTTCTGTATTTCTCTTGCCTCTTTCTCCACCCCTCGTGCCTCTGTGTGCACCTCTCTTGCCTCTTTATGCTCCTCTTTCCTCTTTCTGCACCCGTCTTCCCTCTTTCTGCACCTCTCTTGCCTCTGTCTGCACCCCTCTTGCCTCTTTCTGCACCTCTGTTTCTTCTTTCTGCACTTTTCTTGCTTCTTTCTGCACCCTTCTTGCCTCTCTCTGCACATCTGTTGCTTCTTTCTGCATTTCTCTTGCCTCTTTCTCCACCCCTCGTGCCTCTTTCTGCACCTCTGTTGCTTCCTTCTGCACTTCTCTTGCCTCTTTCTGCATCCCTCTTGCCTCTTTCTGCACCTCTGCTGCCTCTTTCTGTACCTCTTTTGCTTCTTTCTGCACCCCTTGTGCCTCTTTCTGCACCCTTCTTCCCTTCTCCTGCACCTCTCTTGCCTCTTTCTGCACCCCTCTTGCCTCTTTCTGCACCCTTCTTCCCTTCTCCTGCACCTCTCTTGCCTCTTTCTGCACCCCTCTTGCCTCTTTCTGCACCAGTCTTCCATTTTCCTGCATGTCTCTTGGTTCTTTCTGCACTTCTCTTGCCTCTTTCCGCACCCCTCTTGCCTCTTTCTGCACCTCTGTTGGTTCTTTCTGCACTGCTCTTGCTGCTATCTGCTACTCTCTTGCACATTTCTGCACCCCTCTTGCCTCTTTCTGCACCTCTGCTGGTTCTTTCTGTACCTCTCTTGCCTCTGTGTGCACCCCTGTTCCCTCTTTGTGCACCTCTTTTGCCTCTTTCTGCAACTTTCTTGCCTCTTTCTGCACTTTTCTTGCATCTATCTGCACTTTTCTTGCCTCTTTCTGCACCTCTGTTGCATCCTTCTGCACTTCTCTTGCCTCTTTCTGCATCCCTCTTGCCTCTTTCTGCACCTCTGTTGCTTCTTTCTGCACTTCTCTTGCTTCTTTCTACACCTCTCTTCCTTCTTTCTGCACCCTTCTTCCCTTTTCCTGCATGTCGCTTGGTTCTTTCTGCACTGCTCTTGCCTCTTTTTGCACCACTCTTGCCTCTTTCTGCACCTCTCTTGCCTCTTTCTGCACCTCTCTAGCCTCTTTCTGCACCTCTCTTGCCTCTTTCTGCAGCTCTGTTGGTTCTTTCTGCACTGCTCTTACTTCTTTCTGTACCTCTCTTGCTTCTTTCTGCACTTCTCTTGCTTCTTTCTATACCTCTCTTGCTTCTTTCTGCACCTCTCTTGCCTCTTTCTGCATACACAGGGCTACTCTTAAACTGACCTCAGGCTTAGCAGTGCACACATGCAAGTGCAGAAAAGGACTGCTGGCCTCTAAACTGCCATGCCCTTTTATATGCTAGGGACTTAGAGGTAGTTGTAATCCCCCTGCCCTATTATGTACTAGGCCCTTACAGGGGAGGTTATGCCAATCACAGGGCTACCCCAACCCATAGTGTACCCTAGTGTATGTAGATGTTTGCACTGTATTCTAAGTGTCTTTCAGCATAGCACTGGCTCCGGGCCTGTTTAGGCAGAGCTCAGGGTCAGTCAGAGTCAGTTACCACCAGTACTAGTCAGCAAAAAGTTGGGGGTGCCCAGGGCACAGGATGACTTTGCAACAAGGCCTCTTTCTGCACCTCTGTTGGTTCTTTCTGCACATCTCTTGCTTCTTTCTGCACCTTTCTTCCTCTTTCTGGACTTCTGTTGCCTCTTTCTGCATTTCTCTTGCTTCTTTCTGCGCCTTTCTTCCTCTTTCTGCTTATGTCCTACCTATGTAGGCATAGTTAGAAATTAGCATTTAAAATAACCTTAGAAATTCACTGAAAAAAACACAGGTTTCAGGGACGTTAGAGTTAGAAATTAGCATTTAAAAAACCATAGAAATCCACTGAAAAAAACATAGGTTTCAGGGACGTTATAGTTAGAAAATAACATTTAAAAAACCTTTGAAATTCACTGAAAAAACCATAAGTTTCAGGGACGTTATAGTTAGAAATTAGCATTTAAAGAACCTTAGAAATTCACTGAAAAAAACAAAGTTTCAGGGACGTTATAGTTAGTTGGACATTTCACTCGTACAAAACCAGAGAAATTCGGCCGTTATAGTTAGTTGAGCTAACTATAACTCGCGCCCGCAATGCACTGCTGATGACATCACATATTACATCACTCATGACATGGTCAGTGACATCACTGATGACATCACTGATGACATCTCAAATGACATCACTGATGACATCACTGATGACATCATCCACATGATAATCTGATGCACCTCCTCACACCCTAATATATCCTTTGATACACCCACTCTAAAATACACACTACCATTTTCGAAACCATAGACACACCAATACCAGTTAATACATACCCACTCACTGATTCCTAGGTCTACACACACATTCACTCCCTCATCCATACAGTCTTTCATACATGCAGTCACTCATCAATACTGCCACTATCATATGCACTCATACACTCATACAAACACTCACACACCGCCACTCACCCATACACTTACTCACACAGCTAGACAGTCATGCAAAGAATCAATCACACTCCCATTTACTCACCTATACAGGTATACACACACCACCTCACTTATTCATACAGTTACTAACACATACTTACTCTCTTATACAATCACTGATACAAGCACACACTCATCCATACAGCCACTCTCATAATGACTCACTCTCATATAGTCATTTATATACCCCAACACTCACATATACTACCTTTTACATATGTAGTTACTCACACATGTACCACTGAGACATCCATTCACTCACCAACCCGCCCATACACATACTCATCCACCCATACAGCCCTTCACAGATGTACTCTTGAACCCCTACACCCAGTGAATCACCCATTCACACATCTATGCACAGTCACACCCCCCCACCCACCCACAGAGACACTCAGGCACACATACAGATACTCAGACAACCCATGCAGCCGCTTACACACCAACTGACAGACTGATACGGACATTCACACAGTTTTGTCACTAACCCATGCATTCAGTAAGACACATTTAATCACTAACCTATACAGTCAGTCACGCACCTACTAAATCATCCATTCAGACACTTATACACCCACTCATTCTTCAATACAAAGAGAAAAAGAAACGCTAAAAACAAGGAAAGGGGGCAGGATAGAAACACCCTGACCCCCTAGGCCTGCTCAGGGGGTCCCACAAAAGCATTTTTTTCAAAAAACAATTGGTGAGATTTGCGCACCCAACGCGAATTTCGGCCGAAAAAAAAACAAAACAAAGCGCGGTCTCCCGCGCTTTGTTATTATTTAGCCCCCGGGTGGACCAGGACCCGTGGGCACTGAAAAAATGTGTGGGGGGGCCCCAATCCCACCACACTGGCCCGGGGACTGCCACCTCCCCGGGGCTTGTTTTGAGTTGCGGTGGGGCACGCAGCCCCCCGCAGCCCCGGGGACCGCCACCCCGGGGCTAATTTTTAAATGTGTGGGGTGCCTCCATGACCCCCATGACCCGGGGACCGCCACCACCCGGGGCTTTCATTAATTATTTGCGGGGGCACATGGCCCCCCACAGCCCTGGGGACCACCACCACCCGGGGCTTGTTTTAAAAAAAAAAAATAGACCTGTGTGGGGGGGCTCGAGCCCCCCTACATGCCCTGGGGACCGCCACGGGGCGTGTTTGCACAGTGGTGAAGGGAGGGGGCGGGCCTGATGTGACAAGTGTGCAAACGCGCTCCGTGGTGCGTTTTAAGTTGGGGGATTAAGTCCCCTTGTATCCTGAGGGTCCCTGGGTGCCAACTAGCCCACCAGGTACCTTCAGTAAGTGCAACAGAGTTTCGTTGCAGAGAGGTGTAAAAAGGGGCGTGGTCTCTGACCACCTCTCTGCAACGCAGCTCTGTGGTGCTTATTGGATGTACCTGGTGGGCTAGTTGGGCCTTAGGGACCCTCAGGATTCAAGGGGACTTAATCTCCCAACTTAAAACGCGCCACGGGTGCGTTTGCACACTTGTCACATCAGGCCCCACCCGCTCCCTTCACCACTGTGCAAACAGGCCCTCTGGCATGTTGTAAGTTGGGGATTAAGTCCCCTTGAATCCTGAGGGTCCCTTGCGTCCAACTAGCCCACTAGGTACCTCCAGTAAGCGCCACAGAGCTGCGTTGCAGAGAGGTGTAAAGAGGGAGTGGCCTTGGACCACCTCTCTGCAACGCAGCTCTGTGGTGCTTACTGGAGGTACCTGGTGGGCTAGTTGACCCGCAGGGACCCTCAGGATTCAAGGGAATTAATCCCCAACTTAAACCCGCCAGGGGCGCGTTTCCACAGTGGTGAAGGGAGGGGTGGGCCTGATGTGACATGTGTGTACTTATCCAATCACTCCGCCAAAACCCAAGCACTTATAAATTCACCATGCACTCTCCTTGCAGTATTCTAATCATCCAGTTAGTACCCATGCACTCATGCAATGACCCATGCACTAACTCATGCACTGCTACAATACTCTGAGCCCTACTGATGCAGTCCAGCCATCGTCCTGTCACTACCCATGCACTCCTCCTATCACCCAGCGAGCACCATGTACTTATCCAATCACTCCGCCAAAACCCAAGCACTTATAAATTCACCATGCACTCTCCTTGCAGTACTCTAATCATCCAGTCAGTACCCATGCACTCATGCAATGACGCAGGCACTAACTCATGCACTGCTACAATACTCTGAGCACTACTGATGCAGTCCAGCCATTGCCCTGTCACTACCCATGCACTCCTCCGATCACCCAGCGAGCACCATGTACTTATCCAATCACTCCGCCAAAACCCAAGCACTTATAAATTCACCATGCACTCTCCTTGCATTACTCTAATCATCCAGTCAGTACCCATGCACTCATGCAATGACCCATGCACTAACTCATGCACTGCTACAATACCCTGAGCACTACTGATGCAGTCCAGCCATCGCCCTGTCACTACCCATGCACTCCTCCAATCACCCAGCGAGCACCTTGTACTTATCCAATCACTCCGCCAAAACCCAAGCACTTATAAATTCACCATGCACTCTCCTTGCATTACTCTAATCATCCAGTCAGTACCCATGCACTCATGCAATGACGCAGGCACTAACACATGCACTGCTACAATCCCCTGAGGACTACTGATGCAGTCCAGCCATCTCCTTGTCACTACCCATGCACTCCTGCAATCACCCAACCAGTTCCATGTCCTTATCCAATCACTCCGCCAAAACACAAGCGTTTATAAATTCACCATCCACTCTCCTTGCAGTACTCTAATCATCCAGTCAGTACCCATGTACTCATCCAATGACCCAGGCACTAACTCATGGCAAATACAGAGGAGGTCATGCTAATCACAGGGTACCCCAACGCATAGTGTTCCCTAGTGTATGTAGGTGTTTTCACTGTATTCTAAGTGTCTTTTAGCATAGCACTGGCTCTAGGGCCAGTTAGTCAGAGTCAGTTATCACCAGTACCCGTCAGCAAAAAGTTGGGGACACAGGAGGACTTTCTGCTCCTCTGTTGGTTCTTTCTGCACATCTCTTGCTTCTTCTTGCACTTTTCTTCGTCTTTCTGGACTTCTGTTGCCTCTTTCTGCATTTGTCTTGCTTCTTTGTGCGCTTTTCTTCCTCTTTCTTCACATGTCCTACCTTTGTAGGCATAGTTAGAAATTATCATTTAAAAACCTTTGAAATTCACTGAAAAAACCATAGGTTTCAGGGACGTTATAGTTAGAAATTAACATTTAAAAACCTTTGAAATTCACTGAAAAAACCATAGGTTTCAGGGACGTTATAGTTAGAAATGAGCATTTAAAAAACCTTAGAAATTCACTGAAAAAACCACAGGTTTCAGGGATGTTATAGTTAGTTGGACATTTCACTCGTACAAAACCAGAGAAATTCCCCCGTTATAGTTAGTTCAGCTAACTATAACTCGCGCCCCCGCAATGCACTTCTGATGACGTCACATATTACATCATTCATGACACACTCTAATATAACCTTTGATACACCCACTGTAAAATACAGACTACCATTTTCGAAACCATCGACACACCAATACCAGTTACTACATGCGCACTCACTGATTCCTAGGTCTACACACATCCACTCATTCACCCATACAATCACTCATACATGCAGTCACTCATCAATACAACACTATCATATGCACTCATACACCTATACAGACACTCACACACCGCCACTCATCCATGGAGTTACTCTAACACCTAGTCAGTCATGCAATTAATCAATCACACTCCCATTTACTCACCTATACAGATACTAATGCATACTTACTGTCTTATATAATCACTGATACAAGTACACACTCATCCATACAGCCACTCTCACAATCACTGACTCTCACGTACAGTCATTTATATACTCCAACTCTCACATACACTGCCTTTTACATATGTATTTACTTGGACATGTACCACTGAGACATCCATTCACTCACCAACACACCCATACACACACTCACCCACCCATACAGTTGTTTTCACATGCACTCTTGAACCCATACACCCAGTGAATCAACCACTCACACATCTATGCACAGTCACACACCTCCCACCCACCCACACACACACTCAGTCTCCCATACAAATTCTCAAGCAACCAATCAATAACCGATATACACACTCATGTAGCTACTCACCAACCCATGCATTCAGTAAGACACATTTAATCACTCACTTATACAGTCAGTCACGCACCTACTAAATCATCCATCCAGACACTTATTCACCCACTCATTCTTCAATACACCTTGGAATATATATAAAACATATTTAAACTTTACAGAAACACACAGTCACTGGATGATGTCATCAGTGATGTCGTCAGTGATGTCATTTGAGATGTCATCAGTGATGTCATCAGTGATGTCACTGACCATGTCATGAATGATGTAATATGTGACGTCATCAGCAGTGCATTGCGGGGGCGCAAGTTATAGTTAGCTGAACTAACTATAACGGGGGAATTTCTCTGGTTTTGTACGAGTGAAATGTCCAAATAACTATAACGTCCCTGAAACCTGTGGTTTTTTCAGTGAATATATATATATATATATTCTGCTCCAAAGGTTGTCCACCTGGTGAGTAGCACTCGATCAGCAGCTTTGTTTATGATAGGTAGGGACGAGGATCCGCTTGTAGAAGCTGCTCCGTAATGGAAATGCCTGACGCGTTTCGAAGCTCCATATGCTTCTCTTCAGAGGCTTGAACGGAGACAGTGTGTGCAAACGCTGAACCCACTTCGCCATTTTCATATTGCACACCCACCAATGGGAAGCTCGAATGAGACTGTGCATCGTGGGAAATGTGGTCTGGATAGCACACAAATCTTGTCCTGTATGGACCCTGCAAGTGGACTCATCCTCAATCCTGTTTGCGGCTGCTGGTCCACATAGCCGACATGATAGTTACCATGTCGGGTAGCCCCCATAACATTACGGGGTGGTGCACACTCTGCGGCAGGACGGCCGCGTATTACATTCTGCTCCAAAGGTTGTCCACCTGGTGAGTAGCACTCGATCAGCAGCTTTGTTTATGATAGGTAGGGACGAGGATCCGCTTGTAGAAGCTGCTCCGTAATGGAAATGCCTGACGCGTTTCGAAGCTCCATATGCTTCTCTTCAGAGGCTTGAACGGAGACATTGTGTGCAAACGCTGAACACACTTCGCCATTTTCATATTGCACACCCACCAATGGGAAGCTCGAATGAGACTGTGCATTGTGGGAAATGTGGTCTGGATAGCACACAAATCTTGTCCTGTATGGACCCTGCAAGTGGACTCGTCCTCAATCCTGTTTGCGGCTGCTGGTCCACATAGCCGACATTATAGTTACCATGTCGGGTGGCCCCCATAACATTACGGGGTGGTGCACACTCCGCGGCAGGACGGCTGCGTATTACATTCTGCTCCAAAGGTTGTCCACCTGGTGAGTAGCACTCGATCAGCAGCTTTGTTTATGATAGGTAGGGACGAGGATCCGCTTGTAGAAGCTGCTCCGTAATGGAAATGCCTGATGCGTTTCGAAGCTCCAAATCCTTCTCTTCAGAGGCTTGAACGGAGACAGTGTGTGCAAACGCTGAACCCACTTCGCCATTTTCATATTGCACACCCACCAATGGGAAGCTCGAATGAGACTGTGCATTGTGGGAAATGTGGTCTGGATAGCACACAAATCTTGTCCTGTATGGACCCTGCAAGTGGACTCGTCCTCAATCCTGTTTGCGGCTGCTGGTCCACATAGCCGACATGATAGTTACCATGGTGCTATCCGGACCACATTTCCCACAATGCACAGTCTCATTCGAGCTTCCCATTGGTGGGTGTGCAATATGAAAATGGCGAAGTGGGTTCAGCATTTGCACACACTGTCCCCGTTCAAGCCTCTGAAGAGAAGCATATGGAGCTTCGAAACGCGTCAGGCATTTCCATTACGGAACAGCTTCTACAAGCGGATCCTCATCCCTGCCTTTCATAAACAAAGCTGCTGATCAAGTGCTACTCACCTGGTGGACAACCTTTGGAGCAGAATGTAATACGCGGCCGTCCTGCCGCGGAGTGTGCACCACCCCGTAATGTCTTGGGGGCTACGTGGGTCAGCAGCCGCAAACAGGATTGAGGACGAGTCCACTTGCAGGGTCCATATAGGACAAGATTTGTGTGCTATCCGGACCACATTTCCCACAATGCACAGTCTCATTCGAGCTTCCCATTGGTGGGTGTGCAATATGAAAATGGCGAAGTGGGTTCAGCGTTTGCACACACTGTCCCCGTTCAAGCCTCTGAAGAGAAGCATATGGAGCTTCGAAACGCGTCAGGCATTTCCAGTACGGAGCAGCTTCTACAAGCGGATCCTCGTCCCTGCCTTTCATAAACAAAGCTGCTGATCGAGTGCTACTCACCTGGTGGACAACCTTTGGAGCAGAATGTAATACGCGGCCGTCCTGCCGCGGAGTGTGCACCACCCCGTAATGTCTTGGGGGCTACGTGGGTCAGCAGCCGCAAACAGGATTGAGGACGAGTCCACTTGCAGGGTCCATATAGGACAAGATTTGTGTGCTATCCGGACCACATTTCCCACAATGCACAGTCTCATTCGAGCTTCCCATTGGTGGGTGTGCAATATGAAAATGGCGAAGTGGGTTCAGCGTTTGCACACACTGTCCCCGTTCAAGCCTCTGAAGAGAAGCATATGGAGCTTCGAAACGCGTCAGGCATTTCCATTACGGAGCAGCTTCTACAAGCGGATCCTCGTCCCTGCCTTTCATAAACAAAGCTGCTGATCCAGTGCTACTCACATGGTGGACAACCTTTGGAGCAGAATGTAATACGCGGCCGTCCTGCCGCGGAGTGTGCACCACCCCGTGATGTCTTGGGGGCTACGTGGGTCAGCAGCCGCAAACAGGATTGAGGACGAGTCCACTTGCAGGGTCCATATAGGACAAGATTTGTGTGCTATCCGGACCACATTTCCCACAATGCACAGTCTCATTCGAGCTTCCCATTGGTGGGTGTGCAATATGAAAATGGTGAAGTGGGTTCAGCGTTTGCACACACTGTCCCCGTTCAAGCCTCTGAAGAGAAGCATATGGAGCTTCGAAACGCGTCAGGCATTTCCATTACGGAGCAGCTTCTACAAGCGGATCCTCGTCCCTGCCTTTCATAAACAAAGCTGCTGATCGAGTGCTACTCACCTGGTGGACAACCTTTGGAGCAGAATGTAATACGCGCCCATCCTGCCGCGGAGTGTGCACCACCCCGTAATGTCTTGGGGGCTACGTGGGTCAGCAGCCGCAAACAGGATTGAGGACGAGTCCACTTGCAGGGTCCATATAGGACAAGATCTGTGTGCTATCCTGACCACATTTCCCACAATGCACAGTCTCATTCGAGCTTCCCATTGGTGGGTGTGCAATATGAAAATGGCGAAGTGGGTTCAGCGTTTGCACACACTGTCCCCGTTCAAGCCTCTGAAGAGAAGCATATGGAGCTTCGAAACGCGTCAGGCATTTCCATTACGGAGCAGCTTCTACAAGCGGATCCTCGTCCCTGCCATTCATAAACAAAGCTGCTGATCGAGTGCTACTCACCTGGTGGACAACCTTTGGAGCAGAATATATATATATATATTCACTGAAAAAACCATAGGTTTTAGGGACAGTTATAGTTAGTTGGACATTGCACTCGTACAAAACCCGTGAAATTCCCCTGTTATAGTTAGTTCAGCTAACTATAACTCGCGCCCCGCAATGCACTGCTGATGACGTCACATATTACATCACTCATGACATGGTCAGTGACATCACTGATGACATTACTGACATCATCCAGTGACTGTGTGTTTCTGTAAAGTTTAAATATGTTTAATATATATAGGGAAAGGCGTATTGAAGAATGAGTGGGTGTATAAGCGTCTGAATGGATGATTTAGTAGGTGCGTGACTGAGTCTATAAGTGAGTGATTAAATGTATCTTACTGGATGCATGGGTGAGTGACTAAACTGTGTGAATGTCTGTATCCGTCTGTCTGTTGTTGTGTAAGCAGCTGCATGGGTTTCTGACTAGCTAAATGAGTGTCTATATGGGTTATGGATTGGTTCTCTGAGTATCTATATGGGTGCCTCAGTGTTTGTGTGGGTGGGTGTGTGTGACTCTGTGCATTGATGTGTAAGTGGGTGATTCACTGGGTGCATGGTTTCAACATTGAGTCTGTGATGGACTGTATGGGTGGGTGAGTGTGTGTATGGGTGTGTTAGTGATTGAATGTATATCTCAGTGGTACATGTGTGAGTAACTACATATATGTGAAAGGCAGTATATATGTGTGTTGGAGTATATAAATGGCTATAAGTGAGAGTGTGTGATTGTGAGAGTGGCTATATGGATGAGTGTGTGCTTGCATCAGTGATTGCATAGGAGCGTAAGAATGTGCTAGTATTTTTATGAATAAGTGAGCAGGTGTGTATAACTGTATAGGTGAGTAAATTGGAGTGTGATTAATTATTTTCATGACTGACTAGGTGTGTGAGTACCTCTATGGATGAGTTGCGTTGTGTAAGTGTTTATATAGGTGTATGAGTGCATATGATAGTCCTGTACTGAGTGACTGTAAGTATGAGTGACTGTACGGGTGAGTGAGTAGTTGTGTGTGTGTAGACCTAAGAATCAGTGAGTGGGTATGTACTTATTGGTATTGGAGTGTGTATGGTTTTGAGAATGGCAGTCTGTAATTTAGAGTGGGTGTATCAAAAGTTATATTAGGGTGTGAGAAGATGCATTAAATTCTCACATGGATGATGTCATCAGTGATGTCATTTGATATGTCATCAGTAATGTCATCAGTGATGTCACTGACCATGTCATGAGTGATGTAATATGTGACGTCATCAGCAGTGCATTGCGGGGGCGCGAGTTATAGTTAGCTGAACTAACTATAAGGGGGAATTTCACGGGTTTTGTACGAGTGCAATGTCCAACTAACTATAACTTTCCCTAAAACCTATGGTTTTTTCAGTGAATTTCAAAGGTTTTTAAATGCTAAACCCTAACTATAACAGGCCTGAAACCTATGGTTTTTTCGGTGAATTTCAAAGGTTTTTAAAATGCTAATTCCTAACTATAACAAGCCTGAAACCTATGGTTTTTAAGTGAATTTCAAAGGTTTTTAAATGCTAATTCCTAACTATAACATGTCTGAAACCTATGGTTTTTTTCAGTGAATTTCGAAGGTTTTGTAAATGACAATTTTTAAATGTATTAATTGTTATATTTATTTTTTTTATACTGATTTACTACATTTTTTTAAACTATTTATTTTTAGATATTTTATTTTTAAAATTACATTGTAATTACATTATACATTACATTACAAAATATACTTTCTCGGAATGAATTACTTTAGTTTAAATACTTTGCAAATAGGAAATAGACTTTTAAGTACAGTAGTTACAGTTGTTGCAATGGGCAACACAATTTCAAACACAATGCAACATTGAGCTCAATGTGAATTTCTAGTTAAATGCAATTAGTTACTTTATGGATTACTTTTCTAATCACAGGACTGGATCCTAGATTCAGTCCTGGGACATCTCCTGTAAACAGTTGAGTAAAAGCGTTTTGGTTACAGTAGTGATTTTTAAGGAATATTATTGTATTTTAAAAGTTGACACTTAGAAACTTTTTCACATAGAATCACCAATGTTATCCTATGGGAGGAAATTCACTTAGCAGGTAAGTAGTGTTATCGTTACTTTTTCTTACTCAGTGTTGGATCCTGGATCCAGCACTGGTGCATCTCCTGTAAACAGTTGAAAGAATGCGTTTAAGTCATACAGGCGATTTTTAAGGAATATTTGTAGTTTGTGAAAATCGACACTTTGAAACTTTTCTGCTGAAAACCAGACAATGGATTCCTATGGAAGGAAATATAAGTTACTGGTAAGCACGGTTAGAATTACTTTTCAGAGTCAGTGCTGGGCTAAAAGATGCAGCACTGGGTTCTCTCCTGATAACAGGTGAGTAAATCGGAATTCGTAGTTCGGTTGATTTTAGAGGAATATTATAAAGTTCCAAAACTCCACACTTAGAAGAATTTCCAAGTGAAACCAGTCAATGTTAGCCTATGGAAGGAAATTCAAGTTGCTGGTGAGTACGGTTAAAATTACTTTTCAGGATCAGTACTGGGCTGAAAGATGCAGCACTGAGGTCTCTCCTGATAACAGGTGAGTAAATCGGAATTCGTATTTCGGCTGATTTTAGAGGAATATTTTAAAGTTCCAAAACTGCACACTTAGAAGAATTTCCAAGTGAAACCAGTCAATGTTAGCCTATGGAAGGAATTTCAAGTTACTGGTAAGTACGGTTAGAATTACTTTTCAGGATCAGTACTGGGCTGAAAGATGCAGCACTGAGGTCTCTCCTGATAACAGGTGAGTAAATCGGAATTCGTATTTCGGCTGATTTTAGAGGAATATTTGTATGTTTCAAAAATCGACAGAAACTTTTTCAGCAAAAAGCAGGCAATGATATCCTATGGAAGGAAATTCAAGTTACTGGTAAGTACGGTTAAAATTACTTTTCAGGATCAGTACTGGGCTGAAAGATGCAGCACTGAGGTCTCTCTTGATAACAGGTGAGTAAATCGGAATTCGTAGTTCGGCTGATTTTAGAGGAATATTTGCACAATGGTGAAGGAAGGGGTGGGGCCTGAGGTGACATGTCTGCAAACACACCCAGTGGCGCGTTTTAAGTTGGAGAATTAATTCCTTCTCAATCCCGAGGGTCCCTAGGGGCCAACTAGCCCACCAGATACCTCTAGTATGCCCTAGACAGCTGCGTTGCAGAGAGGTGTTCAGAGGCCACGCCCTTTTACAACACTCTGCAACGCAGCTCCGTGGCGCTTACTGGAGGTACCTGGTGGGCTAGTTGGCCCCAGGGACCCTCAGGATTGAAGGGGATTTAATTCCCCATCTTAAAACGCCCCACGGGGCCTGTTTGCACACATGTCACCTGAAGCCCCGCCCCTCCCTTCACCACTGTGCAAACGCGCCCGTGTCGCGTTTTAAGTTGGGGGATTAAGTCCCCTTGAATACTGAGGGTCCCTGGGGGCCAACTAGCTCACCATGTACCTCCAAAAGCGCCACAGAGCTGCGTTGCAGAGAGGTGTAAAAGGGGCGTGGCCTCTGTACACCTCTCTGCAACGCAGCCCCTGGCGCATACTGGAGGTTCCTGGTGGGCTAGTTGGCCCCAGGGACCCCCAGTATTGAATGGGAATTGTTCCTCATCTGCAAACGCGCCAGGGGCGCGTTTGCAGAGTGGTAAAGGAAGGGGGCGGGCCTGCGGCCCGATCGTTTTTTTTCCCCAAGGGGGCTGTGTGGCCCCCTTACTTTTTCCTATTTTTGGGCCCTGGGGACCCTATCCCCCAGGGCCTTATCCCTTTTTTTTTTTTTAATTAAACGGGAAGGGGGCCGCGTGGCCCCTCCCATGGCCGAATCCGGCCCCGGGGACCCCATCCGCCAGGGCATGGCCACACTTTTAAATACATTTTTAAGGAGGGGGGCCACGCAGCCCCCCTCCTCAGGCCTCCTTTTGCCTCGGGGACCCCATCCCCCGGGACAGGCCTTTTTTTTTTTTTTTCTTAATTATTATTTTTAAGGAGGGGGCCGCGTGGCCCCCTCCCGGGCCACTACTTGCCCCGGGACCCCATCCCCCGGGGCTGGCCCTCTTCGTTGGGGACTGTGGTGGGGTCGCCAATCCCCCCACAGTCCCGCCGGCTCCCCGCGTCCCTTGGGAGCCGGCATTGCTTTTCCACATGGGGAGCTGCTCTCCCCGTGTGGAAAAGCAATTTGCTTTGGATATTGGAAGCGAGAGCAGGTTTCCTGCTCTCGCCTCAATATCCAAAGCAGTTTGCTATGACAGGACGGGAGCCGCGAGGCTCCCGTCCTGTCATAGCAAACTACAGTGTCCCGGGGTAGGCACCCCGGGACACTGCAGGAGCCGGCCCTGGGGGTGGTGGTCCCCAGGGCCATTACAGGCTCCAGGAGGGGGGCCGTGCGGCCCCCCTCCCTCCATTGACAAAGCCGGAGGTGGTGGTCCCCGGGGATCTGGGGGTCCGTAATGGACCCCATATTGACATTTTTAGTGCCCCGGGAGGTGGCGGTCCTCGGGCGTGTGGGGGGCTCAAGCCCCCACACAGGTAAATTTATAATTAAATAATTAAAGAAGCCCCGGGAGGTGGCGGTCCTCGGGGCTGCGGGAGGGCCGAGAGCCCTCCCGCACCATTTATTTTTAAAGCCCCGGGGGTGGTGGTCCCTGGGTCTTGGGGGCCTTAGAGGCCCCCACATATTATAAATACCCCCCATGCCCCCGGGACTTGGCCCACCCGGGGCCATTATCAACGAAGCGCGGAGACCGCGCTCGCTTTGAGCTTTTTCGGCGGGATTCGCGCACCCTAAGCGCATCCCGCCGATTTAAAAAAAAAAATGGTTTTTTCTGCCCAGGGGTCCTTGTGGGACCCCCTGAGCAGACCTAGGGGTCAGGGTGTTTCTACCCTGCCCCCTTTGTGCGTTTTGCCCACTTGTTTCTTTTTTTTTTTCTCGGCGGGATCCGCGCACCCTAAGCGCATCCCGCCGATTTAAAAATAAATAAATACTTTTTTCTGCCCAGGGGTCCTTGTGGGACCCCCTGAGCAGACCTAGGGGTCAGGGTGTTTCTACCCTGCCCCCTTTTGCGCTTTGCGCACTTGTTTCTGTCCCTCTGTTCTACCGAGGGACAAAATGGCTGCCAACACTTCCTGATTTGGAGTGTTGACAGCCACTTGACAGCCAATTCGCATACAGCTCGTGATCGGGAGAGTACGCGGACCCTACGCGCCCATAGATATATATGTGACTTTACTTTTGATTTTCTCAGGAACTACTGAACGGATTTACACCATTTAAGCAAAAGGCACGACACTGAACCAAGGGCTACCTCTTTGCCAAATTTGGTGTAATTCCGTTCAGCAGTTCGGGCTGTAGCTGCGACTAAAGGTTCCTATGGAAAAATGAATGGGTAAAACGCGTTTTGGGACCCCCCTTTTTTCTCAGCCCCCGCTTGATGTATCACCCCGAGACTTTCAGGATAAGAGCGGACCGGAGCGCCCCAACAAGTTGGAAACTTTTGCGAAGATTCGTCAACCGGCGCCAACGTTATTTCAAATAGAATGTCGCGGATTTCCTATGGATAATAGGTCCTAACTATAACTATATACTGGCGACCGCCAGTAGATAATATATATATATATATATATATGTATATAACATATTTAAACTTTACAGAAACACACAGTCACTGGATGATGTCATCAGTGATGTCATCAGTGATGTCATTTGAGATGTCATCAGTGATGTCATCAGTGATGTCAGTGACCATGTCATGAGTGATGTAATATGTGATGTCAGCAGCAGTGCATTGCGGGGGCGCGAGTTATAGTTAGCTCAACTAACTATAACGGCCGAATTTCTCTGGTTTTGTACGAGTGAAATGTCCAACTAACTATAATGTCCCTGAAACTTTGGTTTTTTCAGTGAATTTCTAAGGTTTTTTAAATGCTAATTTCTAACTATAACGTCCCTGAAACCTATGGTTTTTTCAGTGAATATATATATATGTATATAACATATTTAAACTTTACAGAAACACACAGTCACTGGATGATGTCATCAGTGATGTCATCAGTGATGTCATTTGAGATGTCATCAGTGATGTCACTGACCATGTCATGAGTGATGTAATATGTGTTGTCATCAGCAGTGCATTGCGGGGGCGCGAGTTATAGTTAGCTCAACTGACTATAACGGCCGAATTTCTCTGGTTTTTTACGAGTGAAATGTCCAACTAACTATAACATCCCTGAAACTTTGGTTTTTTCAGTGAATATATATATATATATTTAATAAGGCAGCCGGGTTATAGAAGATTGCACTGCCAGGTCAAGTCACAAAAGTACCAAAATATTGCCCACCTCAGATGGCCAGCTGCCACTTGACCACAAAGTTAAACATTCATTCAAGGGGTATGAGAGGCAATATATATACAAAGTAAATCACAAAATCTGCGTTTTTAGCTAAAGAAAAGAGTATGTAGCCTTAGTGTGTCTTTAATACAGATGTGTTTGGTTTTCATAGATGGACAGCCAACGCGTTTCGCCCAAACATGGGCTTCTTCAGGGTGATTCGAGAGTACGCTAATCTCGCCAGGGGAGCTTACTTAAGTCCGCATATTTTCGTGTCCACGTCGGGACGTAGGTAATGAGGAATTAACCTCTTAAATTTGAGAAGCACTAATGGTCCATTGGTGAGAGGCTTCAGGTCTCTGTCCCTGTTGTATGGGTCCGTATCAGAGGTAATAAGTGTTTGCGTATGGTTGTTTCAAATGCGGGCCGTGTCCGGTGGCGTTTCGTCCTGGCGGGAAGGAGTAATTCTCGCGGAATTTGCGGAATTTGGGTAATTTCGCGTTCCGCGGAGAACGCGAAATTGCCAAAAATTCCACAATCCGCGGCTTCACGGAATTTTTTGCTTGTTCGCGCTTTCAAAATGTGTGTTCGCGAGATATTTCTCCCCGAGCATGCAAACCGCGTTCGCAAACAGGAAAAAAGCATCGCGAACGGGCAGAAGAAGCAATTCCGCGTGTTCGCGGACTTTTTGCGTGCTCGCGGAGATTTTTTACCGTTTCGCGGAGCTTTGCGTAGCGCGACTACGCAAATTCCGCCCACCCCTATATATATATATATATATATATATATATGCCACAAAAAGTCCTTCCATACTGAAGAAAGAAAGCGGCACTCAGGGATGGTGAATTTTACCTTACTTTAGTTAAAACAGGCCACTCTGGGCAGAGGACACATTCTGGCTGTGTGACAGCCTTAATCATCTGAGGAGCGCCATTTTGTGAACCATATATATACTCAGTATAACATAGAAAAAATACTACCATGTTTTAACATAGAAAAAATACTCCCTTGTTATTTCATGGGTACCTGCAGATAACACAATTAATAATTAGTGGACACTCAGGTAGTTAGATATACCCAACAACATTAATCACAATCACTTTAGGCATTACAAATAGTGTCGCTCATCTGGAATAAATGTCTTGAACTTAATTGTTAGCTGTTATCAGCACACATCATGCCGTGCAGCCACTCATAATTTTAAATGTCTTCTTTTCTTAATAAAACGCACTAAATGTTCATCTGAAACTGCTTGCTCAAATAAAGTCTAAATTATGACTGAAAGTATTGCAATGCGCACTTTAAAAATATAGCCTCTAGTGGCAAAATCACTGTAGTCCAATGCAACCATACACTTGGAAAGTTATAAAGTGCTCGAGATCTCTCAGTGCCATAATAACACATTGCGTTTCAAAAAGTGCACTGCTTCATTTCCAAAGTTCATATTCCAGTCCGTTCCATTTCAGTCACCTAGTGCGCACTAATAAAGTACGGGCCTGAGAGAGCATCCATAAAACAATTACTGCTGCAGGAGCCTCATGTCACAGAAAAGGGCACACAAAACTGCTATTTGCAACAAATCGTAAGTGTAGCTTACTGGTGTATTCAGCACGCCTGTCAAATTGAGATAAATCACTCCTTTGCTTTTACGGATAACATTCTTTACCTTGGACATCCCTTTCATCCTATTGATTTTGGGGAGAGGAGTTGGCCTAACGGCTAGGGCGGTCGACCTCCAATCTGGGGAACCGGGTTTGAGTCTCGGCAATGGCGCTGAACATCCTGTGATTCTGGGCAAATCACTTAATCTACCCGTGCCTATCAAAAATGAATGTGTCCTCAGGTAACGCAACTGGTGCTATGTAAAGCACTCTGATTCCCGATACCTTTGCGTCAAGTTCGTTCTATATAAAACTCCTTAAAAATGAATAAATAAATAAATACATTTTTTTTTTAAATGGATTAATATGGCAATACCATGAAGTCTGCAAATTCATGCTGCTCCACTCCAGTGTGTTCTGATCACCTCAAACTCGGTTTGAAATCTCTGTCCCCCACCGCAAAACAATACCGCAGTGCCCAGCTCCGAAATACTCAAGTCAGTTGAGGGGCTGGAATGCAGGAAAAGAAGGCCCTACCGGGAGCACATGTGGGCTCTCCACACCAAGCCCTCGCTCTGACACACTGGCCTCTCCTTCTCCAACCATTATATATATATGTTACCTACTGCCGATCACCAGTAGGTAGTTATAGTTAGGACATAGTTGCCATAGGAAAAGAGTTTTTTAACTTGCCTATATCTTTGGCGCATGTTGACGAATATTCACAAAATGTTCCCCAAAAAGTATGCCTGTGTGTCATATTGTGCATGGAAGGTTTCGGGCGATCCGTCAAGCGGGGGTCAAGAAAAAAGGGGGACCAAGAAAAGTGCTTTTCCCATATTAATTCCCGTAGAGACTTTAGACATGATTACAGCCCGAACTGGTGCACGGAATTAAACCAAATGTGGCAGAATGGTGGATCTTGGTTCAGAAAGTGACGTTTTTGTGTTTTGGTGTAAATTTGTTCAGTAGTTTTAGAGTTGTTAAAAGTAAACAAAATGTGTATATCTGGTGATGGCTTCCAACACTTCATCAAAGAACTGTTGTCAGCCATCTTGGGACTCAGACTCAGTCGAGTCCCAAACAAAAACGTTAAAAAACGAGAAAGGAACAAGGTAGGAATACCTCGACCCCTAGGCCTGCTGCTCGGGTCCATCGTGGACCTCATCTGGGCCAAAAGGCATTTTTTTTATTTTTCAGTGAAAATCATGACAGATTTGTGAATTTGTGGGAATTATTTCTTAAAAAAACAGCACTTGTTTAAACATCGGCCCCCTGGTGGGCCAGGTCCCGGGGGTTATTTATCAAAATGATGGGGCACCCCTGTCAAGTGTTACTCATCTAGCTTGACAGATCCATGTGGGTCTATTCTGTATAGCTGTTTGTTGTCTGTTTTATGGGCTGTTGGGCTGGTTTTCACTGTTGATTTCCTCGACATTAAAACACACACATTGACTGCAGAATGCTGAAATGCGAACAGTCTTCCATAACTTGCAAAACACTTATACAGATGTCTTTACAAGTTTGAACTGCAAACATGGGCCGATTTTTAGCGATCCAATTCACTAATCGGGGCTGCTTTCATTTTGGCGACTGAGCCAATTTTCTGTCTCAGGCCAACCCTGGGAGTGGATGCATGCAGGAACCAGGAAAAGTGAGTGTGGAGTTTTTTCTGATTTAGAAGCGCTTAAAGTCTGAATGCAAGGCAATGTGAGCCTTTATATATGTGTCTTGAAAAAGATGCTGCGCATACACATGGATATCCAGGCAGGCGGCAAAGGACCCAAAAATGAGAAATGTAATTGAAGAAAGGCAGAGGGAAATGAGGCCACGCGGAAAGAGTTCGTGACAGGATGGTTACACAATGTCAAGGCTTTGTTAATGACCATGTACTGCATCCAGGTTTGCATACAAGTGGCAGGGTGTGTAAATGAAACACTTCTGTTCCAGCGCGGCTTCGCTGATGTTAAGCGATAGCAGGTAGACAGCTTTTTATTGGTCATAAATTGTGTCCCAGATAAGTCATCCTTCACAGGTATATGTCCCTGTACTTGATCACAATTATTGTTAAAGTGCCTGCCTTTTGTTAAGTACAACGTCAGGGTCAAGGCCTTATTAGCATGAAGCAGTAAGATGTCACAGGTCAGCTGATATGAAAAGGCATTCATTCATCTAATTATAGGGAACAGGCCTAGCCGGGTCACTGCGTCTGTAGAGATCAAAACCCTCCACGCTGCAGTCACCCCATAATGTTCTCTATGACTACAGTGACGTAGCGCCCCCCGTCTGTCACCAGACCATAATCACGTCTCATTGTAACATAGTCTGCAGTGTTTAATGACTATTTGATCCCCTCATGCCTGTAGTGGCATTATAATCCTTCTCTCCCTGAAGTGATACCACGTCCCACTCTTCCTGTACCGCTGTAATTCCCTCTTCCTGTATTCTTGCTCTAATCTCTTCCTTTAGTGACACCATGATACCACCCTATAAAGGCTAGAACCCCCTCCTCCTATAGTGGCACCATAATAGCTCACTTGCTGCAGGGACCCTATAAAGGCTGTAAACCCTCTTCCTTTAGTGAAACTATAATCCCCTTGCAGTACGCAATAGTCCTCCATTCCTGTTATGAAGCCATAATCCCCTCCTCCTGTAGTAAAACTTTAGTC